>OZ023264.1:187623516-188891016 GCA_964006375.1 Tillus elongatus | reverse complement strand
TGGGGGGTGTAAACGCATCATATTTGGATAAAAAATGCAGAAATGCATCAACAAATTTGTTCTACGAAAATTAGCTTAAAAAAAAAGACCGTTAAACCATAAACTTGACTAAACCTACAAAAAAATATCCAAAAAGGCATCAACTTAACTAAACTGACAGCCAAAGCATCAGAGAAAGGGTCTATTTGTAATGAATATTCTGTAAATATTTTAGTAAAATGAAGGGCATTGATCTTTGAATCTGAAACTTAAGGGTTTGCAGAACACTCTTCTTGGAACATTTTCTTTTCACAATTCGTATTTGTTTCACATTCTTTGCCTAAACATTGCCACTTTTGACGTTTAAAATTGCGAGTTTGACGTTTTGAGAAAAACTCAAAATTTGTTTCTTTAACTGCCCATAACTTCCTTGTCTTTAAAGCTTATCCAAGCCACTTGCAAAAGGAAGGTACTCACCAAATTTGATCAAGATCGGTCCATTAGTTTTTGTGTTATCGGTCGGATATATATATATATATATATATATATATATATATATATATATATATATATATATATATATATATATATATATATATATATATACAGGTCTCCTCATTAGCGAATTAAAAAAAAATCGCTAAAAGACAAGATAAGCTATTTAAAGTGTTCTAAAAGGCAATTTAGGCGCGAATACTTAAACTTCATCGCCTTGCTGTAAGATTAAGCTCAGCTATTAGTTATATTTTTGATATATCTGCCAGCACATGTGCCAAAAACTATCCAACGCTAAATTGCATATAACACCGCTTTTATCTGATTCATAAATATAGTGAAACTTGAAATAGTGTTGATACACATTAGGTGACGATTGATAAGAGTAGTCATAAGATTGGATAGGTTCCAAAGCAGATGTTTCGTATGTCTGAATATGATTATGTGCATGATGCATATGAGAATGTCACCGTTAATGAATGACATTGTAATAACTTTGAAGTTGTGGACTTGTACTAAATTAATTGTGTCTACCAAGAACAAAGAGACGTTTTAAATAGACCACATGAAGGTGTCATCTCCGGAAATAGATAACTTAACACATTATTAATACTTTGCATATCTTCCAGGAAGTGTAATCTCTTAAAATAGGAGTATTTTGTGATTTGTTATTGTATAAATTAAATTAACCACATCATAAACAAAGTCCTCTCAAGCTCCAGCGGCAACAGACCCTTCTGGACTCTTCTAAATCTATTGGGAATAATTTCTGCAAGGGCACGTTCCCACCTCTTGTTTCAGGGGATGAAATTATTTCTACCGCCCTGGGCAAAGCTAAACTTTTTGCCTCGTTGTTCGCCGGCAATTCTACTCTCAACACACATCCAAATGTTCAACCACAGACAGTCCCCAATGTCGCGCATAAAATGACGGATATCATTTTCAAAACTAAAAAGGTACGAAAGATGCTCTCTTCATCTGTGATCCTCATGTAATTGGGCTAAAGAGACAGGCTTAGAATATTGTATATTTGAGTGAAGGGTGCTGTCATCCGCGTAACTGTGAACTGGGTTGAATGTGCTAGAGAGGAGGTCATTGATGTGGAGAAGAAACAAAGGAGGAGCTAAAGCTGGACCTTGAGGGACTCCTGCATTAATTGGATACAGTTTCGAGGAATGCCCATCCACGACAACAGAAATGCTCAGGTTGGAGAGGAAATTTGCAGTCCAGGTACAGAGTTTTGGTGGTAGGTTATAGGCCGGAAGTTTATTAAGCAGCGCTGCGTGCCAGACCTGGTCGAATGCTTTGGATATGTTTAGAGCGACAATCTGGGATTCACCGTGTAGTTCCATAGACTTGTTCAAAGAATGGGTGACAAAGGAAAGGAGGTCGGCAGTTGATCTGCGCTGACGGAATCCATACTGCCTGTGATTAGACTGTTTTTCAAGAAATTTTAGTAATATGGTGTTTATATACTTTTCCATCACTTTAGAGACGACTGAAAGGAGAGAAATAGGCCTATAGTTGCTAGGAAGCGCTTTGGATCCTTTCTTGGGGACGGATTGTACTCGAGCAGTTTTCCAGTTACCGGGGAGTATGCCTCTACTGTAAAATGTCTGAAACAGACGAGTCAGGACAGGAGCAAGTTCTGTTGCGCATTTTTTGAGAACGATTGCTGGGATCCGGTCAAGGCCAGAGGCTTTCTTGGTATTAAAAGAAGAGAGCATCTTTCGTACCTTTTTAGTTTTGAAAATGATATCCGTCATTTTATGCGCGACATTGGTGACTGTTGGTGGTTGAACATTTGGAGGTGGGTTGAGAGTAGAATTGCCGGCCAACAACGAGGCAAAAAGTTCTGGGTTTGCTGCCGTTGGAGCTTGAGAGGACTTTGTTTTTGATGTGGTTGTTAAACCAGTTTTAGTGAATTTTCTTTAAAAAAATTCACTAATGAGGAGATCCCGACTTTCGAATTTTGAAAAAATGTCTTCAAATGAGCGCTAATTAGGACCCCTGGAACCCAAATCCGAGGTCGGTTTCAGATATATATATATATATATATATATATATATATATATATATATATATATATATATATATATATATATATATATATATATATATATATATATTTATATATATATATGTGTCACACCTATAACTAAAAAAATAATGGACCGATTTTGATAAAACTGAGTACCTTCCTTTCACAAGTGGCTTGGATAAGTTCGTTAGCCAGGAAAATCCGCCGAGGTTTTCCCGGAAAATTTTGTGTTTTCTTTCGAAAAAAATCGAAAAAAATTTATTTCTCCGGAATTAACAAAGTAAGGGCAACCAAATTTCACACGCGTTTATATCATTATGGGTAAAATACCTACGAAAATTTAGCTCTTTAGGTTCAAGGACAAAAAAGTTACAGGCATTTAAAGAACAATAAATTTGGGTTTTCCTCAAATCGTCAAAATCGCGATTTTAAACGTCAAAATTGGTGAGTACCTTCCTTTCGCAAGTGGCTTGAATAAGTTCGTTAGCCAGGAAAATCCGCCGAGGTTTTCCCGGAAAATTTTGTTTTCTTTCGAAAAAAAATTATATCTCCAAAATTAACAAAGTAAGGGCAACCAAATTTCATACGCAGGTTTATATTATTATACGCAAGTTACCTACCAAAATTTAGCTCCGTAGGTTAAAGGACAAAAAAGTTACAGGCATTCAAAGAAAAATACATTTGGCTTTTCCTCAAAACGTCAAAATCGCGATTTTAAACGTCAAAATTGGTAATATTTAGGCAATGAACCTGACACTAATATGAGCTATGGAAGGAAAATGTCTCAATAATAATGTTTTACAAAGCCTGAAGTCTTAGTTTAAATCGTCATTGTCCTTCATTTTACTAAAATATTCCCAGAAAATTCATTTCAAATAGACCCTTTCTCTGATGTTTAGGCTGTCGGTTTAGTTAAGTTGATGCTTTCGCTGTAGGTTTAGTGAAGTTTATGGCTTAACGGTCTATAATTTTTAGCTAATTTTTGTAGAACAAATTCGTTACTGCATTTTAGCATATTTTATCGAAATATGATGCATGTTTGTAAGAAAAAATCTGGACACAGTAAGTGCGTTTTGGTAGCAAATTTTCATTAAATCCTCCAAATTTCAATAACTCATTTGCTATTAATGTAAGTTTTGTTGGTTAGGAAACCAACATTTAACTGTATTTTCGGAAATTATTGTATGAACGCAGCAAGGGCGTTTTGGTTGCGAATTTTCATTAAATGTTTCAAATTTCAATAACTCAATTTGCTATTAACCTAAGGTTCATTGGCTAGGAGACCAGTTTTCTCAGAAACATTTAAAGTTTATTTTCCGAAAAGTTTTGTACATTTTCAAATAATTATTTTGATAAAATATGATACACTGTTCCTACTATATAGGTTATACCGGTAACCAAATTGATGCCTGTTCGCATTAGAGCGATATATTTGTAATTAAAAACATTTTAATGAAAATTCACTTCCATAACGCACTTGCTGCGTCCAGAGTTTTTTTTTGCCTCAGAAAGAATTCGGACATAGCGGTTACTTGCGTCGTTAAATGCTTGACGGTTTTCTTGACTGGGAGTGTCTAGAAGCGTTTTGTGAGCTTTGACATTTTCAAGTCTGGCTTTTTCACGGGATTTAGAAACCATGGCTTTTGAGTGGCTAAAGAGGTTTTCTGTGTACGTGGAATAAATAATTCCATGACAGCTTGGATATTTCGGTGACGTTTTGTGAGATATCAAAGGGGTCAGGATGAGAGAAGCAGACAGACTCCCATGAAAATGAGGAAAAAATAATCCCGCATTTCGTCCCAGTTCGCGGAGTGGTAGTGCCAAACGATACGTGGGTGTGATGACTGTGTGATCTCGGGTAGCATTGCGCAAGAAGCAGTGACCATGCCGTGGTCTGAGCGACCAAGGGGGGCGGTGACTGATGTCTTATAGCATTCAGGTTTTGTAGTAAGAAGGAGATCCAAAGGATTTAAACTGTGTGTTGGGATGCAAGGAAAGTAAGTAGGTTGCTGAACCATATTGGCTAAAGAATTGCTGATTGCAAAGGCCTGCGCTGCTCTCCCTTGAGGATCGGTTTTTGAAGATCCTAGCCATTCCTTATTATGGACATTGAAGTCACCGAGAGTAGTAGATCGACTTCTTTTGCCAAAAACTTGATCAGGCTACTTTATTCTAATTTTAAGTCGCCCATTTTTGTGCGGTGGCAGCTTCAAAAAGACTGCAGAAATGAATATATTTACACACAACTTCGCGAACAATTGTAGATTTCATTTCAATCTTCCTCGTATTAGCTCTTAAAACAAATAGAAGGATCGTTGCGGTCGCTGTTATTTACTGGCAGTTCTTACGCGCATTATTCCTGTCATATTGTGTATTGCTTTATGCATTAGAAAGACCTTGTTTTGTTGCACTTCCAAGAGAACACGCTTTTGGGCATGATCTCGCTGGTTTAAGTTAATTCTATGTGATCGTCTATTTACGAAGCTGAACTGTGAAGTACGTTACGTTGTAGTTTAGTTGACAGTTATTCAATTTCGCTTCTATAATCAGTAAACAATGATTTTGGCGGCAGTAATCCTTTACGTGAATGTGCATTCGAGGTTTTAATAATGCATGAATACCAAATCCTTCAGAGCGTAAAAGCTGTTGACTAATTTACAGACATGCAAATACATACATAATTTATCCACGAGGAAAACTGCATAAGCGTTTTAGGAGAGCCTGTACTAAATCCTCAAGAGTAGCCTGTATGGATTATTGAAACTGTCTAGCTGTATGAGTTTGTTGTGGTTTCGTATTCGTAACGCATTTGGTGGCGACAACAATACATTTTGCTTTAAAACAAAGTAAAGAATTCGACGTGTTTTGTAACAGGCTAATAAATTATTAAATCAGTTTATAAAACAAAGTAGCGTATGATTTATAAATTATTAAAAACACAGATTTCCTTTGGTAATACCATCTTTGTTGGCTAAAGTAAAATATGTGAACGAATGAAGTTTTTTAGTGAATTTTCTTAGAAAAAATTCACTAATGAGGAGATCTCGACTTTTGAATTTTGAAAAAATTTCTTCAAATGAGCGCGATCTAGGACCCCTAGAACCCATATCCGGGGTCAGTTTCAATTTTTATATGTTTATATATATATATATATATATATATATATATATATATATATATATATATATATATATATATATATATATCACACCGATAACTCAAAAAATAATGGGCCGATTTTGATAAAATTTGGCATGTACCTTTCTTTTGTAAATGGCTTGGATAAGTTCGTTAGCCAGGAAAATCGGACGAGGTTTTCCGGGAAAATTTTGAGTTTTCATTCGAAAAAAATTCTTATCTCAAAAAGTAATAAGCCGATTTTAATAAAATTTGGCATGTACCTTTCTTTTGTAAATGGCTTTGACAAATTTGTTAGTCAAGAAAATCGGACGAGGTTTTCCGTGAAAATTTTGAGTTTTCATTCGAAAAAAATTTTTATCTCAAAGAATAATAAGCCGATTTTGATAAAATTTGGCATGTACCTTCCTTTTGTAAATGACTTTGACAAGTTCGTTAATCAAAAAATCGGACGAGGTTTTCCGGGAAAAATTTGAGTTTTAATTTGAAAAAAAAAATATCTTAAAAAATAAGAAATCTATGATAACCAAATTTGGTAGGTAGGTTAACGATATAAAAAGTAAACTATACACCAAAATTTAGATTTCTATGTTACAAGAAAAAAAAGTTATAATAAAATATTTTGTGCCAGATCATTTCTATGAAAATTCACTACCATAACGCACTTGCTGCGTCCAGGCTTTTTTATATTTCAACAACACACCGCGAGGGTTTACAGCCTAAATACTATCGTACCGTGGGTGTCGACAAGAAGTAGAGAGGCAACTTGTTAATTCTGGACTTGACTGTTTGGAAGTTCGGAGCAGAAGGAAAAACATCTGCCGGCAAGGAATTCCACAACTTTGAAGTCCTCGGGACAAAAGAGCGGGCATAACAGGATGTTCTATGTCTGGTGACCTGGACAGTAAAAGGGTGCATTTGCTCTGTTCCCCTGGTAGATCTGCTGGGGGCAGCAGGTGGAGGAACTATAGAAGAAAGCTGCTTTGAGCAGTGCCCGTGCAGCGATATCTATAAAAGAGAGGGGGGGGGGTCACCAACGGCACGTCGGTGGGCAAGGGATGGCAGCCTTTGGGTAAGGGTCTGGTCCACCGATGAGACGTATAGCTCTCTTCTGAATGGAGTCCAGGAGAGCGAGTGTAGAAACGGCAGCTGCACCCCAGATGTGGGAGAAGTATTCAAGGTTTGGCCTTATTTGTGAACTATATAAGGTACAGAGATTAGCTAGTGAAAAGTATTTACGAGGCCGGAAGAGGAAACTTAATTTCTTAGCAGCCGCTTCTGCAATTGATGTGACATGTTGGTGCCAATTGAGAATTCTATCCACAGAAATGCCAACAAGTGAAAAGGACTCATTACTTTGAATAACTTGGTTGTTCATTGTGATGGGTTTAGTGCTGGTGTATCTCTTATGAGATAGAAAGCAAGACTGAGATTTGGTGGAGTTGAATTGTACAAGATTTCTACTTTACCAGTCTAATATTTTTTGGAGGTCCACAGAGATAGAACCCTCCATGAGTCTGCGATCCTCATCTAATTCGGCTAAAGAGGCAGGCTTAGAATATTGTATATTTGAGTTGAGGGTGCTGTCGTCCGCGTAACTGTGAACTGGGTTGGATGTGCTAGATAATTGGATACAGTTTAGAGGAATGGCCATCCACGACAATAGAAATAGTTGGAGACAAAATTTGCTGTCCAGGTACAGAGTTTTGGTGGTAGGCCATAGGCCGGAAGTTTATTAAGCAGCCTTGCGTACCAGACCTGGTCGAATGCTTTGGATATGTCTAGAGCGACAATCTGGGATTCACCGTGTAGTTCCATAGGCTTGTTCCAAGAATGGGTGATAAAGGAAAGGAGGTCGGCAGTTGATCTGCGCTGACGCAATCCATACTACCTGTCGTTGATTAGACTGTGTTTTTAAGAAATTTTAGTAATTCGGTGTTTATATACTTTTCAATCACTTTAGAGACGACTGAAAGGAGATAAATAGGCATGTAGTTGGTAGGAGGCGTTTTGGATCCTTTCTTGGGGACGGGTTGTACTCGAGCAGTTTTCCAGTTACAAGGGAATATGCCTCTACTGTAAGATGTCTGACACAGACGAGTCAGGACAGGAGAAAGTTCTGGTGCGCATCTTTTGAGAACAATTGCTGGAATCTCGTCAAGGCCAGAGGCTTTCCTGGTATTAAGAGAAGAGAGCATCTTTCGTACCTTTTTAGTTTTGAAAATCATTTCCGTTATTATATGCGCGACATAGGTAACTGTTGGTGGTTGAACATTTGGAGGTGGGTTAGAGTAGAATTGCCGGCGAACAAAGAGGCAAAAAGTTCAGCCTTGCCCAGGGCGGTAGAAACAATTTCATCCCCTAAAACAACGTGCTCTTGCAGAAATTATTCGCGATAGATTTAGCAACAGTCCAGAAGGGTTTACTGCCGTTGGAGCTTGAGAGAACTTTGTTTTTGATGTGGTTATTAAACGCGTTTTTTGCCTCAGAAAGAATGCGGGCATAGCGGTTTCGTCAGTCGTTAAATGCTTGACGGTTTTATCGACTGGGATTGTGAAGAAGCGTTTTGTGAACTTTGACCTTTTCAAGTCTGGCATTGTCACAGGATTTCGAGAACCATGGCTTTTGAGTGGCTGAAGAGGTTTTCTGTGTACGTGGAATAAATAATTCCATGCCAGCTTGGATAACTTCGGTGACGTTTTGCGAGATATCAGAGGGGCCAGGATACGAGAAGCAGACAGACGCCCATGGAAATGAGGAAAAGTAATCCCGCATTTCGTCCCAGTTCGCGGAGTTGTAGTGCCAAACGATACGTGGGTGTGATGACTGTGATCTCGGGTTGCATTGCGCAGGAAGCAGTGACCATGGCGTGGACTGAGCGACTATGGGGGCGGTGACTGATATCTTATAGCATTCAGGTTTTGTAGCAAGAAGGAGATCCAAGGGTTTTGAGCTGTTTGTTGGGATGCGAGGAAAGTAGGTAGGTTGCTGAACCATATTGGCTAAAGAATTGCTCTCCCTTGTGCATCGGTTTTTGAATATCGTAGCCATTCCTTATTATGGACATTGAAGTCGCCAAGAATAGTGACCTCGGGAGAAGGATATTCAGAACTCAGATGGTCAGTTTTTTCAGAAAGGTAGTCAAAGAGCTGGACAAAGTTGTTGTCAGAAGGTGACAGTGCAAAAATATGTAGCCGCAATATCATATCTCTCTAGTAATTGTCTAAAACCTAAATTTCAGGCTAAATTTACAATTTGATATTGACAATTGACAATAAATGACATTACCACAGAATGACAAGTGGCAGCGAAGCTTCAGCAGAAACGCAGTCTAACAACGTTGTCAGATAGGGTAAATTAGGATTGGAGGGATAATTAAAAATCATGGGAACAAGTAATTCGAAATTTGCAGGTATTAAATACAGCTATGGATTACGGTAGTTTTTAACTACTCATAAAATTAAATTTTATGAAATGTTTTCTTATCAGATGTTTATACATGAAAGGTTTCACTACATGCAATTTCTGAAGATCTGACAACCTCGGTAAGAAAAAGCTACATCTTGACATCTTGCAATGCTTGTAACTTCGATTATTTAGATTTTTATCTACGATTTATTTAAATAGCATAGCAGTACAGGTAACGTTATTTGCCTTTGTCCAACATTGTAGATATTGCAATACAGAATTTGAAGTAAAGCCGAGGATTATTATTCTTAACTGACTCTGGATATGGGTCCCAGGGGCCCTAATTCGCGGTTATCTGAAGGAATTTTTCTGATGTCTTACCATCGATACCTGTCTCAGTGAATTTTCTTAATGAAAATTGACTAATATCCTTCGCCTAGCTGTTCCCAAACGTTGGTAAAAAAATGTAAATGTATTTGATTTTACTTCGATTGATGGGGACGGGCCTACAGAAAATTCCGATGTCAATATATCAGGAATTATTAAACAATGAAGCAACCGGAAGTCGTGGCGGGACTAATAGTGGTGGTGGCTAGCCAGTTATATAATTCAACGCCCGTACTGGTATTAGTCAGGGGAGTAGTTTTCTTTCGCTCGCTGGTTTCTTGCCTGAGAGGCTAGAATCGTCATCAAGTCAGAGACTGTGTGTCCTCAGGGTGCACACTCGTCTGGAAAACCGGGAAGTCAAGGAATTTGTGGAAGAGAAATTTCTGAAAATTGGCCGAGTCGGGTAATTTTTGTCCCTGTCAGCGAAAAATTATTTGTTTTCTTTTCATGATAAACAATTGAAGCTTTCAAAGCAGAACTCGCATTCAAAGAAAATTTTTTATCATTGAACTTTTTTTTCACCTCATAATATCTTTATTTTATTAAAACAATGTGTTTGGTTTTTGTGCAATTCTGAACCATTTGTTTATATGATTTCTTTTTTCACTAACCACAAATGTTTTTTATTTTGCAATAATTGGTTGCTTAATATTTGAAATGGGGAAGCGTTTTCCGTCATAGGGTGATGACCTACTGTATTCTGTAGTAGTGCAGTGTTGCACATATTGGGGATAAATTGTAGAAGATCAAAGTCAGAGAAACAGGTTTTGGCATGTCAGGGAAATTGATATGCTATTTTTAGTGAGAACCCTGTTCGTGCGATTCTCTAAAGTCTCATAGTCGTCTCGTCATTACCGATTTTTTTACGAATGTTAGCTAATCCGTGTTTAAATATTATAATGCGTAAACGTTTTCTCTTTTAGTCTAATAATTACATTTTTGTAACTGAGGTCAAGTCACCTCAGGTTAGCTGCTAAACTTTTTTTTTCTTAAATAGTTTTCGCTGTACTTAGTAATAAACTTAATAAAAACGTATGCAGAACTCTCTTTTTGTTACTTTGTCTGAAACTTTCTGTAAAAACTTACCTTAGTTAGCTATTAACATTAACCCAATGTATTTCCAATATAGAACGCGATGTTTTAATCTTTAATATGTACTCCATTGCGAGTTATTTAATTTATGTATATGAAATGAAAGACGTGGCTTATGGTACAACGTTTGAAGTTATTCGATATTAATGTTAATAGCCAATATCCTATATAGATGATGATAGTAGGTAAAACGGTAAACGTTTTGCTTTACTCGGCCCCCTGCTCCCCTCACCACCCACAGCTACGTGCACTTCTAAGTAGGGAATTGCGTGAGCCATTACTGGACATCATCGAAGACTGCCTATTACGGAAGTTATTTTAACCGTTGGCATCCACCTAACTTCACTGGCGTACGAAATAGGGAAGAAAGTCCTCAAAAGTAGGGAGAATCTACGAAATATAACCTTGTTTGCTGATAGAGAGGTTGCGCTTTTTAATCGACCACCAGGTTTTTTAAGCTTAAAGCTGTTAAATGCAATTATGATACAAACAAAAAATCATGCGAAGCAAATATATGTGTTTATATATATATATATATATATATATATATATATATATATATATATATATATATATATATTGGGCTGGGAAATTGCACATTATAAATTATTAGTACATCAGAGTGTACGTAATACAAATTCCATATTAATTTAACTATAAAACAAAAAAGGAAAACCCTTACGGAAAGCTAGTTTGATGAGGTTAAACTCCGATTATTGGTTAAATTATGTAAATGTTCAGACATACATATATTGGGGGGTTATCTTAGCAACGTTGTTGCAATAAATGGATCACTGGTCAGTAGTAAGTACAATACTTACTGTTTACACGTGATGTATATGGGCTCTGTAAATTGTGTATATATCCATATCGTTCGACATTTTTCTTTACACTAAAACATAAAAACAAAATAAAAACATTAATATACAAGCATATTCTTTATTATTATTAGTCAGTGTTATTTGGATGAGCAATGACAGGTATAAAGCCATAGTTTATTAAAATAATCGTTAATGAAACTTTTAAGATTATATATATATATATATATATATATATATATATATATATATATATATATATATATATATATATATATATATATATATATATATATATTTCAACAACACACAACGAGGGTTTACAGCCTAAATACTATCGTACCGTGGGTGTCAACAATGAGGAAAAAGGCAACTTGTTAATTTTGGACTTGACGGTTCGGAGGAAAAGGAAAAACATGTGCCGGCAAAAAATTCCACAACTTGGAATCCTCGACAAAATAGCGGGCATAACAAGATGTTCTATGTCTGGTAACCGGGACCGTAAAAGGGTGCATTCGCTCTGTTCCCCTTGTAGATCTGTTGGGGACAGCAGGTGGAGGAACTATGGAAGAAAGCTCCTCTGAGCAGTGCCCGTGCAGATATCTGAGAGAGGGGGGGGGGGGCGTCACCAACGACACGTCGGTGGGCAGGGGATGGCAGACTTTGGGTGAGGGTAGGGTCACCGATGAGACGTATAGCTCTCTTCTGAATGGAGTCCAGGATAGCGAGTGTAGAAGCGGCAGCGGCACCCAGCTCTCTTCTGAATGGAGTCCAGGATAGCGAGTGTAGAAGCGGCAGCGGCACCCCAGATGTGGGAGCAGTATTCGAGGTTCGGCCTTATTTGTGAAGTATATAAGGTATAGAGATTAGCTGGTGAAAAGTATTTGCGAGCCCGAAAGAGAAAACCTAATCTCTTAGCAGTCGCTTCTGCAATTGATGTGACATGTTGGTGCCAAGTGAGATTTCGATCGACAGAAATGCCAACAAGTGAAAAGGGCTCATTACTTTGAATAACTTGGTTGTTCATTGTGTTGGGTCTAGGGCTGGTATATCTCTTATGAGATAGAATGTCTGGACTGGCATTTTTGGAGACCGTTTAATCGGACCAATTTTGCTTGATGGCAATTTGGAGTTACTAGAAGATATCGTTTCAATTTGAGTGTCGAAAAGTATTTGGAGTAAATAGAAGATATCGTTTACCCTCTACTAATTGACATTGTTGAAAATGATGATCGCTATCAAGAAAATCAATTAGTGTTTCAACAAGATGGAGCTCCTCCGCATTTTTCACGTGTTAGGGAGTTTTTGAACAGAGAGTTTCCAGAGCAATGGATTGGGCATAGAGGTGCTATTGAGTGGCCCCCTAGTTCACCAGATTTAACTCATTTAGACTTCTTTCTATGGGGCCATTTAAAGAGTAGAATTTCCGGAACCGGAGTCTCTGGTGGAATTACGACGACGCATTGTTGAAGAATGCCGTCTAATAACTTCACAAATGCTCCAGAATGTCAGAGCTCGTTTTGAACAAAATTTGTACTTTTGTATGGAAGCTGGTGGTCAATAATTTGAACACTTACCTAACTGAATAAATATTTTTGAACGTTTGGTTTTGTTTTTCAGTTTTTTTTTAAACGAAAAATTGACTAATTAGTGCATTTCTTATCACAATGAATGAAATACGTTCTTGCAACTCCAATTGTGAATAATTTTTAAACGAGTTGATAAAACTTCCAAAGAAAAAATAGTGTGCTGAATTCATAAAAGAAAGAGCTGTCAAATGATGTAACACGACCCATGTTCCCTATTTAAAATATAAGGATTGTTATCATCACCCTTAAGGGGTTGATGTGACAAAGTTGAGTTTTATGTCAAAACATGCCCCCCTCAATATTAAAATTAGCGTGTTTTAGCGTTTTTTAAAAAAAAATTCTCTTGACGCAAATCGGTCTGTTTTGTTTTCAATGCGTTACCCTGTATATATGTATTAACAATATGGTTTGCGAAGTTTCTACGCCACCTTGGGACTTCTGGTCATCACACTGGAAAATTCTTTCCGGAGGCTAAGTTCGTCGGCCAGTTATGAAAGTCAAGTTTTTCCAAAAAAAAATTGCAAATTATCTTCTGGAAAATGCTATATATTATAAATTTAACGGAGTTAAGCGTATTTATGTTTTTGATTATGTAAGTTTTTTGTTCGTAATTTTTATTTATTGTGTTCATAAAAAAGTATTCAGATATATGTGTTTTTATTTCGAGATGTCGTGTATTTTGAAAAATTTACGTTAATTCGAGTTTTTTCCATCACATCCAAATATTTTGAAGCTGTGATTGGTTGTATTAAGCCATGATCAAGTAACCGCCCGTAAAATATTTAATGCAGCTTTGTAAATCTGGGTATAATCTTCGATAAATTACAAAACATTTGAATTTGGTTAACAATGTTGGTTCATCAATAATTGCGAATTTGCTTTCCATTCTAGAATAAAACAGGAAATTCTCTCTACTTTTGTGTTGTTTAAATAATTATGGCATCCTAACTATTAATGGATAACTGTATTCTAGTATTTTTTGTAGATATTTCCACCCCAAAAAATAAATTTCCACGTCACTGTTTACGTTAACCGTATTAGAGACGAGACCGGGAAAAAGTCCGGGAAAATTAGAAAGTAGTAGTTTCTGTAAGAGTTGTCAGTGTGTATACGCCCCGTTTCGAACCGATAATCATTTTAACGGTGAATAAATGATGAGCTGGACATGGACATTAAATATTTAAGAGGTTTTCGGAGGCGGTCTTTTTTCTCTCTCCCTCTCTCCACTTTTCTATGCCACCAGTGTGCGGTTGTTATCGTCGTTGCGTTGCCTAGTAACCGACAGTCCTGACACGCGATACCATCGTCAACCGATGAACTGACGATAAATAGACAAACTATGTATATAATAACTGTTTATGTGTGTACAAACACATCGCCATATACGTGGTCATGTTCTTTTTCAGGCAGCGTACGTGGGTCCCCTTTATTCCAATTTTCTAATATGTTTTTATTTTTAAATGGCTGGATTCCACTCAAAGAAATACAGTTGTCTCATGACATGCACTCAGTAATTTCATGTGCTTTCTATCATTTTGTTTTTTTCATCTTTATTGTGACTAAAGCTGGAATAGACGCATAGCACTACGAACGTAAGTGGGCATATTGGGTTCAGCAACGCCCCTTTGAAAAACTTAATTTGGGAAAGGAAAATTAACACTATATTCACTTTTTGAGTAATAAATACGAAAAGCTAACAATTAAAGAATACCACTTGCAAGAATTGCGCACGTTTTGACGGTGGTCACGCTGTGTCGTCTTAATAAATTTGTCACAGTTTTGGGCTTCAGTTTTGGGCCTCCTATCACGAAACCTGGGGCCTGTCACTTGCAAGAATTGCAAACGTTTTCGCATCGGTCACGTTATGCCGCTTTAATACATACATACATACAGTTTTGGCCTTCCTATCACGAAACTAGGGGCCCAGGTGACATCGGCTGTTTTTCTGAAGTTTTCTGAGAGGTTCATGAGGCTTCCCTGGTCGAAATGATGCGAAACCTCAGCGCTTTGCTAGTTTTAGTCCATTGTGCAAATTCCTGTCGACATACATACAGTTTTGGCCTTTCTATCACGAGACTAGGGGCCCAGGTGACATCGGCTGTGTTTCTGAAGTTTTCTGGGAGGTTCGTGAGGCTCCCCTGGTCGAAATGATGGGGAACCTCAGCGGTTTGCTAGTTTTAGTCCATTTGGCAAATTCCTGTCGACATACATACAGTTTTGGCCTTTCTATCACGAGACTAGGGGCCCAAGTGACATCGGCTGTGTTTCTGAAGTTTTCTGGGAGGTTCGTGAGGCTCCCCTGGTCGAAATGATGGGAAACCTCAGCGGTTTGCTAGTTTTAGTCCATTTGGCAAATTCCTGACGACATACATACAGTTTTGACCTTCCTATCACGAGACTAGGGGCCCAGGTGACATCGGCTGTGTTTCTGAAGTTTTCTGGGAGGTTCGTGAGGCTCCCCTGTTCGAAATGATGGGGAACCTCAGCGGTTTGCTAGTTTTAGTCCATTTGACAAATTCCTGACGACATACATACAGTTTTGGCATTCCTATCACGAGACTAGGGGCCCAGGTGACATCGGCTGTGTTTCTGAAGTTTTCTGGGAGGTTCGTGAGGCTCCCTGGTCGAAATGATGCGAAACCTCAGCGGTTTGCTAGTTTTAGTCCATTTGACAAATTCCTGTCGACATACATACAGTTTTCGCCTTCCTATCACGAGACTAGGGGACCAAGTGCCATCGGCTGTGTTTTTATATACCTATGTCATCTTCGTTTTTTCGCGGGACAGTATAGAAATGCACCATCTGATCAAATGTCTCTACACCGCCTTTTCGTTGAATTGTGGACCTCCATTATTTCTGGGTTGTGAAGCTCTTGATTGGTTTCCTCCAAATAATGCATTGTGGGCAGCAAGATGACAGATTTAGATTTTGTGTGTGTAAAAGACAGTGTTTTCATTTAATGAAAGGTAAATGTGGATGACGAAATATTGTTTGTTCTGTTTGGCAAACATGCGGATGAAATTTCTTTTTGATTAAGTCGAAGAGTGCCAGTAATCGTTAATTTGTAAATCTTCTGCTAGTGGAACAAAAGTGAACCAATTACAATTACATTGCGATTTGTACCATGAATAGAAGCCGACAAAGTTTTTGCTAACCAAGATGTAAGTGGCTCCTGACTGGTACTGTTTTCTTTTCCAGTGTAGGGAATTGGACGAATCCTGCTCTCCTATATTGTAACAGTTCACTGTTCAATACTTCACAAATAAGGCCAAACCTCGAATACTGCTCCCACATCTGTGGTGCCGCTGCCGCTTCTACACTCGCTATCCTGGAAACCATTCAGAAGAGAGCTAAACGTCTTATCGGTGACCCTACCCTCACCCAACGGCTGCCATCTCTTGACGACCGACGTGCCGTTGGTGACCTCTTTCTCTCTTTTATAGATATCTGCACGGGCACTGCTCAGAGGAGCTTTCTTCCATAATTCCTCCACCTGCTGCCCCCAACAGATTTACCAGATTTACTGTTCAGGTCACCAGACATAGAACATCTTATGCCCGCTCTTTTGTCCCGAGGACTTCCAAGTTGTGAAACTCCTTTTTTTTTGTTCCCTCAGGGCTCGTCCGCGGCCTTGCCGCCCCGATAGCACCGCAACCCTTGGTTGATTGTGCATACCCTTAGTCTTACTCCACCCATTCCAAGATCACTGTGCCTTGAACTAGTCTGCACAGCGATTGGTAGGGTGAAGTTTTATATTGCTCTGTCTCCGGTCTAGAGTGACCGTAGATCAGTTGTCTTTTCCGGTCCAGAGCTATACACTCACACAAGATGTGCTGGGCTGATTCCTCCCCCTCGCCGCAGAGTCTGCATGCGAGGTCCCCTTCGAACCGCCCCATTTTATGCAGGTGTTTCTTGACGGCCATGTGTCCCGTCAAGAGACCTGTTGTGTTTCTGAGCTGTCCTCTGCTAAGGTTTAGCAGCTCCACAGCTCTCTTTGAACTGGGTCCGTCAATTATTGACTTCCCATGTCTGAGCCCTGGACAGTCCGCCCAGTACACCTTGTGTTGGTTTCTGACCCAGGACTTAATGGCTCCCCTGGCAGTGCTCTTTGACACGCCCAGAGCCGGTTCTGGTCCCATAAATGGTTCTGCTGACCCTCTCTTCGCGAGACTGTCAGCTTCTTCATTGCCTTTAACCCCCGAGTGACCCGGCACCCAGATGAGGGTCACCTCATTCTGCCCAGCCAGGTCGCTCGTCTCGTCTCGGCACTCACTCACCAGCCAGGAATTTACTGTGAAACTCCTTGCCGGTACATGTTTTTTCCCTTCTCCTCTGAGCTTCCAAACCTTCAAGTCCAGAATTAACAAGTTGCCTCTTTCCTCCTTGTCGAAATACACGGTACGATAGTATTTAAGCTGTGAGCCCTCGTGGTGTGTTGTTGAAATAATACAAAAACAGTACTTATCAGATTTTGACGCTATATGGATTTGAAAGGGTCAGTCTCCTCTGAACCTAAGTAGCTGCTCGTTAATAGTGCAATACGCATGCGCAATATTACTCATTGCATAAAGCTATACAGCAGTGGTTCCCAAAGTGTGGGACACAACCTCCTGGGGTGTCACGAAAGGTTTTCCAAAAGAAACAAAAAAAAAGTCTGGACGCTGCAAGTGCGTTATGGAAGTGAATTTTCATAAAAATGTTTTTAATAGAAAATATGATTTAATGCGAGCAGGCATTAACTTGGTTACCAGTATAACCTATGTAGTAGAAGCAATGTACTATATTTTATCAAAATAACTTATTGTTTGAAAATTTACAAAAATTTTCCGAAAATAAACTTAAAATGTTTTAATGAAAATTCGCTACCAAAACGCACTTACTACGTCTCGATTTTTCTTACAAACATGCATCGTATTTCGATTAAAAAAAAATGCAATAATATAAGGGTGTCACGTATCACCAACGACTTATGGGACAGCCTGTGATTGTCAAAATAATTTTATAAGATGCGGCTCAAGACACCCTATAATTAACGTACACAATTCTTTCTCGTATCTTGTATAATAACAAATTTATTGAGCGTTACCGTAGAAATGCGTCACCCTGTATATATGTAAACAGATAAAAACTGAAAGTAAACCCAGATGTAGATTCTAGGGAGTCTAATTTGCACTCATTTATAGAAATGTTTTTAAAATTCAAAAGTCGCGGTCTCCTTATTAACGAATTTTTTCTGCGAAAATTAGCTAAAAATAATAGACCGTTAAATCATAAACTGAACTAAAACCACCAAAGCATCAGAGAAAGGGTCTATTTGAAATACATTTTCTGGAAATATTTTAGTAAAATGAAGGGCAATGACGGTTGAAACTGAAACTATGGGTTTGCAGAACACTCTTCTTACAACATTTTCTGTATATAACCCTATTTGTTTCAGATTCTTTACCTAAATGTTGCCAATTTTGACATTTCAAATCGCGACTTTGAGGAAAACCCCAATTCTTTTTTAAACGCCTATAACTTTTTTGTCTTTAAACTTACACACCTAAATTTTGGTACATGTTTACTCTTTGTAATATAAACACGCGTAACAAATTTGGTTGCCCCTACTTTGTTATTTCTGGAGATATATTTTTTTTTCGAAAGAACACACAAAATTCTCGGGGAACATGAGCCGATTTTTCTGGCTAACGAATCTATCAAAGCCACTTGCAAAAGAATTTACGTACCAAATTTGATCAAAATAAAAAATCGGCTCATTATTCTTTGAGTTATCGAAAGCTTGGCTTTTAATAAGAGTTTTATTTTGCAACTGACGGCTTTCCCACAATTTTTTAAGTAAATAACCATATTACCGTCACGAAAACTTAATACTATATATATATATATATATATATATATATATATATATATATATATATATATATATATATATATATATATATATATAATTGTGGCCACAATATAGATTTTAGTGATGTTTCTATTTTACACTGTGAAACCTTAAGTAATAAAACAATGTGTTTAGAAGAATTTGAAATTACTTTTAACGACAATTTAACAACCTTAAAGAAAGATAATAATTTTAGAAATCACTACCCCTATTTATATTTCCTAGACAAAAACAAAAAACAAATTCAAATAGACAATTGTTAGCTTCATATGTCAGTTTGGCACTTTTCGACTTCAGTCAAATTTAAAAAACGGTTTTTTTCATGTTTGTATTTTCATAATTAGTTATAGTAAGACTCACGTTAGATGTAAGTATTTTAAACTTTTATATTTTTCCTAAGTAAATTGTAAACTTTTTCCTTTCCATGTTGTAGCCTTGAGAATGGAATAAACTTTTCCGAAAGCTCGGCTTTTAATAAAGAGTTTTATTTTGCAACTGACGGCTTTCCCACAATTTTTTAAGTAAATTTATATATATATATATATATATATGTGTATATATATATATATATATATATATATATATATATATATATATATATATATATATATATATTCCTTTTAGTGAATTTTCATTAAGAAAATTCACTAATAGAGAGGTATCGATGGTGAGACTTTTGAAAAATTTCTTCAAATGAGCGCGAATTTGGTCCTCTAGAACCCATATCCAAGGTCGGTTTTGATTTTTATATGCTTATATATATATATATATATATATATATATATATATATATATATATATATATATATATATATATATTATATATATATATATATATATATGTATCCAACTGATAACTCAAAAAATACTTGACCGATCTTCACTAAATTTGGAGAATACCTTGATTTTGTTAATGGCTTGGATGAGTTCGAAGATGAGCACCGTAGGTTAAATTTTTTGTATAAAAAATGTAAAGGAAGTTTTTAAAACGCAATATTTTTTTTTGTTTTAAGTAATGCAGTGATTCAAATGAAAATTTGCACATATAAAGGGGGTGGCAAAATAAAGTTGGTAACCAAATTTCAACTTAAATGGTCCACGAGGAGAGAAGTTGTTCGAAAATAAAAAATTTGTAAGAAATAATTAATGAGTAAGAAATAAATAATCTACGACATCAGTTTGAATTGCATAGCCATTTCGCACATTCAACGTTGACAAGGATAGTTAGAGTATTAATGTGTTTTTTATTACTTTAGACCCGAAAAATGTAAAATCGTCGAAGCGACACAAGAGTTCGTAAATATAAATAAGCAGGGTTGTCAGATATAATAAAAATTAACAAATATTAAAATGTAATTTGATTCTTAGGATGAAAACATATGGACCTAACATATTTTTAAATTACTAATGACATAATTCAAACAATAATTGCGGTACAATAACCAAAGATTTTGAATTACCAAATCCGTATGATATTTTAAATTAAAACTTATTTATACTTGAAAACTCTTTGCACTATATGTCAATGCAGCAGTGTTGTACTGTCTACTGTCAATTTAAACGCCGTTAGGGTGGAAAGCGCTACAACACGTACACGGTATATCCACATCATGTTTTAATGTTTTTTTTCTAAATATCAAATAGTACGGTGAAATCTTTTCTTCACTACCATGATTCAGGTAATCGTGATATTATATTTATTTTGGCAGAAACACCTTACAAAAATTATCAGAAGAAGACACACAAGTGAAAGCAAAATTCAAGTTAGGATCTACGTGAATTGTTTTTAAGAAAGTAACCTTAAATTTGCGAATCTCTTTTATGAAAACAACAAAACAGAGATGAATTTATATAATTAAAGTTGAAAGATGTTTACTATATATAAAAGGTATGTATTCCTATTTTTTATGTTATCATTTTAGAGGTAATCTTATATACTTTGAAGTATTTACCCAAGGTGAAATAATTTAGCACATGTCCACAGCCTAAGATTTTTTCTGTTGTGTTTTGTGAGCTTGAATTAGTTTTTGTTATAATTTATTGTCATTTATGTAGATATAAGGAGAACCTACTTTAAAAATTATTTCCTTTTTTAGCAATGGTAGTTTTCACAAAATCAGCAGTAGTGAGTTTTCTTAAAGATGAGAAAGAGTAAGAGGGTCACGCAAGAGGTATAACCTATGACCTTTGATGCTACAGTGGCTTCTTTCTAATTAAAATATGTAGTATGGAGTATGGAAAACAGGAAGTGTACTGTCCAGGTAATTTTTTTTTTAAATAGTGTCAATCTTGTAATTTCCCTTAAGCTAATGCCCACTGAGCAAGGTAATATTGCATTAACATTGCAGAATCTTTTCCAAAGCAAGTGTAAGTTTGCTAGATAACTTGCAGAAAGCCTCCTGCAAGTTTGTTGCAAATGGCAAATCTTCCCCCCAGTGACTTTACATATGTAAGTGTTTTTTTTTGTAACTTTACTGCAAGTTTACTGTAGTGAGCTGTTACAAACTTTCTTTATACTTACAAATGTTACCTTACAGCAAGCTTCAATTTTAAAAGGGCCTGGCAAAGTTGTAAAATTTAAACTTACATTTGCAACTTATCTGCAATTGTATATATTATATATACAGTGCAAGTTTGTAACCTGTGATAATTCCAATTAATCTACTTCAACTTTTTTTTTCAAAAATGCTCGGAGTCTGATAATATTCTCAGTTACAATCTTTTCAAAAATGTATTATACAATTTGTATCAAATGCCATTGATAATTTTTGTAAATGACAACCTTAGCTTTTTGTTGACTATTTTTAAAGTACACATCAAGCGATACAAAACCACCAACTTTCAAATTTTTATTATAAATCTTGAGTTGAAAGCACGAAAAAAATTGTGTAGTTATCAATGAATAAAAATTTTAAATCTGCTGGTTTTCTACAACTTCACATGTAAGAACTTTAAAAATAGTCAACAAAAACGTAAGGTTGATTTAAAGAAATTATCGATGAAGTCATTTTTCAAATATGGTATATACTGTATAGCTTTTTTAAAAGACTGCAACTCGAAATACTAACCAATGTGTCGAAGCATTTTTGAAAAAAGAAACTGTATTTGATTAACTGAATTTATTTCAAGTTACAAACTAATACTGAATATAGGTATATAGGTGTATTTATACATAATATAAAATGTCTTGTAAAACTGTAAAAAATGACAAGACAATGTTAATTAGAATAAAATCTTTATTACATAAAAAAATTAAAGACTTACAATTTCATTTCTGCTGATAGATAGATAGATATAGACTTTATTGACCATCAAATGTACATGGTAAGTCACTGTCTTTATAAGTACCGACTATAGTTACTAGATAGAAATAGTTAGACATATAGCGAGTGTCCATGTTTAGCCTAAAATGCAGTTCTAGTCAAAACTCAGCGACAAAATAGATAACTTGAACTCGTGATATCGTTATTAATTGACGGATTTCAAAAATTCCTTTTTCTAAATAAATACCAATTAATTGTTTTTGATATTGTTTTACTAAATAACTCTTTAGTCGTCTAGAAAAACGTGTGAAACACCAATAACAAAAACGAAGCCTTCTGCAGCATTACTTGTTTTGAGAGGCAAGATTTTTTTTAGCTTCTAAAATATGTGGTGACATATGTTACATAAAATAAATTCAACATATCAAATACTATTGTGAAAAAGAAATATCTAAAATGGTGCGTTCATTTCGATTTTAGAGAAAGTTTAATTAAGCAAACGTAAGAATATGCAATGGATAAATCAAGCACAGGTAAATGAATACAACTTCACTGCGAAAATAGCTTAAACATGACGACAGTCTCTGAAAGTGTTCACGCATGTCTTAACTATCCCTATCGAGTAAGTATAGTACCGTCAATGTCTAAAATGTCAGAAACATTGAGTTAAAATAAAGCAAAATTATGACTACAATGAATTACGTATCTATAAAAAAAGTCTGTGGCTAGTCGAACTTGCCTTCCAAAGCTTTTGCCTAACACACAGACACACACACTACAAAGAATGAATACAAGTAGTATGTAACACTATACACATTGGTTTAGAGCACTAATAAATTCCTTCACCTTGGTTTTTGTTTTATAACATCCACTAGTGCCTACTGTAATCTTGTTAGTGGAGGCATCTTAATAACATTAGGTAGAAAATTGAGGAATTTGATTCCCAAGTAATCAAACATCTGCTTTGTTTTCTCCTTTTTGTGGAACTGTATTTTTAATTCATGCCTGTACCTGGTATTGAGGTATTGATGTTGCAAACTTCATCATTCACTGGATATTTTGAATACATATACTGAAGAAGGATATAGCTGGAAGTGTACCTAAGTATCCCATTGGCCTCGAACACATCAGGGCAGCTTTTTCTTGGACCTACGCACACAATGTCCTTATTGCTCTTTTTTGCATGATAAACACATGTTCCGCTGCTGACGAGTTAACCCATATGAATGTTCCATAGCATAGAATACTGCGACAAGTGTAAAATAAGCAATCCTGGCAGCTTGATGGGTACTGCTCCACTGTTATTATGATGCCAATTGCTATGTATAAGCCACATGCTTCCATAGGTCAATCATATTTAACGTTTTAAAATGAATTGGTCTGACCAGGTATGACATCTCCAGGCTGCTTCTAAGGACATAACAAAATTCATGTAAATAATATAATATTTCATAAAAAGAAACAAAAATATAAATGCAGCCATTTTATAATAATTCACCAATAGCGACATACCAAAATAATTATGCTACAGAAAAGAGAATAATGAATTCACATATGTATTTTATATATAGCTGTTTTAGGGATTCTTACCTGAAATGTTTGTCGATATACTCCATGTTTCATTATCTACTCTCCAGACAACGAATTACAAAATTCAAACAATTCAGGCTACAATAAGATTGTTCAGTCTTTAAAACTTCCAGGAAAATAAATAGACATAGATCAAATAACAACTTATGATGATGAAATTATAAAAAAAGTAAACAACAAACCGCCATTAATTAATGCCGGGCGCTTTGTCATTTGTCAGTCAGTTCGCTGTTGGCGTCGGTGTTGCTATGTTGCTATTGGACGACGATGACATAGGATCGAACATACCCGAAAACGGAGGGAATTCAAATGTTTACAATTTGAAACAAACTTTCAGAAACATTACAATTGTAACTTAACGTGAGCTTACAAATGGAGAAAAACCACAACACGGCAAACTAGATATTATTTTTGAAAGTTACGTTAAAGTTTCATTTGTAAGTTTGCATTGGTTTTTTGCCTGCAAACATTTAGAAATGTTGCAAACTTAACTTGCCTAATGGTAAATTATCTAACGTTGCGGTAAGCATTTGTAAGTTACCATGCTTAGTGGGTGTCATTGATTAATTTTGTTACATTATCAGAAAGCTTTTCCATACTGATTACAAAGTATAAGCAGACAAGCTTTCTATCCTGTCTGATTCAATGAGACAGGATTCTATATGATTAGCTAGACTGGTTATTATAATAGGTGCTCCTTTAAATTGTTAAATTTTATAATTATAATTATGGAAAGCAATGTTAATGCTGGTCACGCTACACTCAGATTGTATTATATACTTAGATTTTAACACTATGCCGAAGTTCTTCCGTTGTGATGCTATATGATGCTAATTTTGATGGTGAATAAATATGATATGATATGATATGATATGATATGTACTACTGGTGCATAAACCTCTTGGATAATTTGTGGACCAATTGTATTATTGGTGATATCTTGTAATATTATATTTAGTAGAATGTAAAAATTGCTGGTAGGTATATAAAAGTGGACAAATAAAATATGGCAGTGGTATCTAAATGAATCAAGTAACATGACAAGTGGGCATCGCTGGTGACTCAGTTTCGTCAAGTTGTGCATGCTGAAATAAGAGAGTAGTCGAAGTGGATAAGGAATAGTGTTTATTTTTCATATATGTGGAAAAAAAAAGTTAAAACAAGAAAAAATTGCCATTGTCATGAAGAAATGTTCTATTATACAAACATAGCGCATGAGCATATGTACACTCCTTACAAAAAGTGGAAGCCAGTTTAGCCTTTTGTGATGCTATCTCTGATTTTTTTGTGACTTATACTGCTTGTTTTATTCTCCATTCAGCCCCATAAAAATATGGCTGTCGTCAGAACATTCTAAGTTGGCTATGAAAACTTAATGATCTAGTATGCCCAGAAAATTATTGAAACTGGTAGTAAATAACTTGTGACGACTTATGTAAAGCGGACAGATATCATATCATTCGCTTAACTAATATGTCTGGTTGAACTTTCTCTAGAATTTGTTGAACCTCGACATTCTGGCTTGGAGCCATTTGTCATTTTCAAGAGGTTGGGTAAAATATGAATGGAATAGAACTCTTTAGGCCTTAATCTGCCTAATCTTTAGAGTGGTGGTTAGGTGTAGGTTGGGTTGTAGTTCAATTATGGAGTCGTAATCTTCCTACTCTCGAAATCTCACCGGATATCATCTCTAAAGCCTTGGTGTATTCAACCATAGACTTGAAAGAGATCAAACTGTCCTTTGGTGGTTCTGTATTGTCTATAGTGGGGTTTTCATCTGAATCCTTATTGGGGCTATTGGTTGGGTAGGTGAGGTTTATTATATACCTCACATATAGAATGTTAGATGTAGAATCTAGAATTTTTTATGCATCTAATTTTTTTATAATTGTGTTGCAGATTATCAACCATACCAGAAACGCCTCATGGACATGAATGAAGATTTAAAGGGAAGGTTTGTCCATCATAGACATAAAATATCAAATTTAGGATCGTCTGTCTGGTGATGTGAAAACTTTGTACATATTTACAGATGAGTTAAATAGTATAATTGTTGTACTCTTAGTCCTAAAATGACAATCCTAAAAACAGGATTTCATAGAAATCGCAGCTAATTTAATTTGCATTTGTAATTTAAAACCACCAAATAATACCACTTTATATACTTGTATCAAAATTATATGTAAAGCGTGGGCCAAACTCAATGGAGTATTAGAAGTATATAGTGATTCAAAATTGATAGAAATGTGAATTTAGGTTATGTTCTTAAGTGGTTATGGTCTTCATTTTGAAAATATTTATGACATGGCGGCGTCGTCCCATAACATTATTTTTTCAAATGAAAAAAATGTCTGTATTGTGACACTCTTATGTTTGCAGTAATGTTTTTAAAGTATATATATATATATATATATATATATATATATATATATATATATATATATATATATATATATATATATATATATATATATATATATATATATATATATATATATATATATATATATATATATATATATATATATATATATATATATATATATATATATTTGTGTGTGTGTGTGTGTGTGTGTTTATATATCTGTTAACCTATCTCAAGACGTTAAGAAAATAAAAGTTATTAGTTAGGAAAGTTCGCAACCTCCATTCATTAACAACAACAAAAGAGTCTTTCCATAACCAGCATAGATAGAGGTTTGAGTTTTTTGTTGCTGTTTGCTAATAGGTTGATATAGTCATGAAAATCCAATTATTGCATATAGGCTGTCTACAATAAAAATGGTCTTTAGGTAGAACATATAATGGCAGGTAATGTGAGATTTTCAAATCGAACATCCTGTATTATATAGGAATAGCAAGATCAATTGATTTTCTTTCTTAAAGTACTATATAATATTCTACCTATTATTAGCGGTTTTCGACTTATTAGCAAAAAACCAAAATATTGCAAGTAAAATTTCGAAACTCCGTGGAGTAATACCAATCATTGCTCAACAACCTGTCATATTATCAAATAAAGCTGAAAAAAAAAATCTGGTTTATTAGTTAATATTAAAACATATATATATATATATATATATATATATATATATATATATATATATATATATATATATATATATATATATATATATATATATATATACCGGAGGTTTCATTTGAAAAAACAAACTTGGTATCGGGTAAGGATCGATGTGTCAAAAATATCAAAATGAAGATCATGACCAGCAAGCTGCATGAAATTTGGAAGGTGATAGATATTCGGACTGGTACATATTTTACTGCTAAAAGAGTGTGGTTACCTTTAAAGGGGCGGTACATTGGTGCCATTACTAATAATTTTCTAAGAAAAAAAAAATCTGTCACTGACGTTTCTTTCTTAGCAGTTATGTAGGTCATTTAGTGCTGATAATTTTTTTTATATTTTGTCGATTTTCATCTCGCTTATGAGATAAATGCAATTATGTTGTCTTATGTTGTGTATCGAATGTGTTTTGGAAAGAATGAAAAAATTAGGCTGTTATTGTCATTTATTTATCAAGGTAATAATAGGCTTGTTCAATTGAAACCCATTTTTGGTTCAGAACAAATTTATTGGCAAATATATTTACAAATAATTACTATTATTATTAGGGCACATATCCCATTGTTTCACCTACTGATGTATACCCTGCTTAAAGAATTCTTGTGGCTAATGCCCGAAAAATTCTTTTAAGGCATTTAGTACTTCTTCATCCGACTGAAAACGATTACCTTTTAACACCTTTTGCTGTAAGCCAGTTTGTATACGATACTACGGATAGATTCTATAATCACACCAACATCTTCTGTAATTGCTTTGAATGACAATAGACGATTTCCTCTAATCAGGTCTTCTACACATGCCACATTCCTGTCTGTTGATGCAGTACTCAATGCACCTAGTTGCGGCTTATCATTTATCTTCTCTCTTTCACTCTTAAATTTTTGAAACCATTCCTTGACAGTTGGATATGCAAAACATGTGTTTCCATACACTGCTTGCAATCGTGTTTGAATTTGCAATGGTTGCAAACCTTTATCACACAAAAATTGAATGACCGCACACTGATTATATTTAGATGGATTGTTAACAACAAACGCCATTTTAAAGTCACAATACTTAAAATCGCTGTTAAATACAAATGACAGGAACTCATAAGTGTGATGTTTACAAACAAAACTTACATTGCAAAACGTCATTTGAGTGATTACAACTGTTTTCAAGGCTAACCTGACCAAAGATGGGTTTTAATTGAACAAGCCTTGTAATAGATGCTGTATATGCTTTTAAAATGCACTTTTCAATTATACCTTGGGTGAATTAGCTAATTTGTTATTACATTGTGGTGAAGCGAAACAAAATGGAAAAGAAGCAGTGAGAATTTATTATGACAGGTTTTCCCGGATGAATAGCACGCAGCAGAAATATTTTTGGACATATCTGCAGATGTTTTAGGGAAATAGATGCCTTGAAATCTGTAAAATCTAATTCTATATGCAAAAGATACCAATGACCTCCTCAAATTGAAGAGTCAGTTCTCAATGCAGTGGAAGGTAACCCCACTACAATTGTCAGAATCGTTTCTAACGAGAAAGTATTGCAAATTAAATCACTACATCCAAATAGCTGTGATAATCTACTCTTGTTAGAAATACTATCTCATGAAATGATTTCAGGATCCATGACTTGAACAAAAAGAAAATATTCGTATTCCTCTACCGATAAACTTCTGAAAGGTTACATTACTCGACTTTTAACAAAAAAAATTAAATTTTCATAAAATCACCCCCCATTGATCCCCTACCCCCTGAAGTGACCCAACCCAAAGACAATATGAAGTGTTCCTTTGCCAAAGACAAAACAAATCCCATTCCAGAATCAAGTTGTGTACGTTTTCAGATGTTTTGTCTTTTTTTGTTCTTAAAAAAAATTGGCATCAATATTCCACCCTTACACATTTAACCCCAAATTTGATTTCAGCATAGAATACCAGATGTTTGATGAAATTCAAAGTTTTGTAATAAACAAACAAACATAATATTACTGAAGGTTTAAAAAAACATTCAATTTTCTCAAAATCATTTATCACCTATCCCCTGGAGCAATTTTAAAATAATCTGAACCGTTCGTTACAGACCAAAAAAAATTGTTTCCAAATCATGCTTTTTATATTTGTGTATGGGACAGTATTAGTTATTTGGACAATCAAAATAAATGGAAACTTTGAAACTACAAAAGTTTTTGACGTACCTGCATAAACTCCAAGCAACACAATGCACAAATTGTAACAAAAATGGACTGTGCACTTATGGAACCTCAGGCAGAAGATTCCAATTTTTATTGACAATTGAGATTGCTTTGAATGTGTTTTAAGTAAGGTAGCGAAAGATCATCAAACAACAATGAGTGGGCCTCGTATATATGTACATACTACGCAAATCCGTTTATTAGTGTATAGACTTTTATAAGCAACGTTCAGTCGCGAGGACTCAATAATTTACTCGAGTGTCACAATGAGTTCAAGAAGAGATATGTACGGTGTCACATTGGACTGCTAGGAAATCAACATGTGTAACAATTCCTTGAAACGCCAACCAGAGAAACCTTAAGCTTCAACATATAAAAACATTGTATCGTCTGTATTTTTAAACAAACCAAAATTTTTTGTAGAAAACAATTAATTATAAATTAAAATAGTTCATTTGTCCATCTCAAACCACTATCAGAAATGATTTAATTAAACACGTTTAAATTAAAACCAACTAGGCGTATTGTTTTGCCTCTTTTTTTTTTGTTGGAGAATTATATTTCATGTACTTTTACATTTACTAAACTGTTGGAATTGTGATACATAGTCTTCTTTAATTAGTCGATAGTAGATAACACTAGAACTAAATTCACTTTCAAATGTATATTAAAACTATTAATATGACCTATATATTATATTGATTTTACATGACAGCTCTTTCCCAACGATGTGTCTTTTTTAGATAATTTATCCATATCGGAGGGAAACAGCTGCCACGTAATTATAATAATAAAATGTAAATCTTACACCTGTTAGTAAATATATTATTTTACACGATTTTCATTAACAGCCTTTGATTGTATTGTCACAATAAGCGAATTTTGTCCCTTACTTAAATATACCTTGTATTGTTTTTTGTTAATTACACTTTTAAAATTGTATTAAACTTCCTTTCTTTTAACTTATTGTTTATTTTCTGTGAGAACTATTAGGGAATTTCCCACATCCAACACTTTTAGATAAATCAACTGCTGATAAATATAATTTGACATCACTAATGCACGTCGACACTACTCTTTCCCTTTGCATTCCTTGTCTTTACTGAGTTATTTACATGTGAACTTCTTCATGATCTGTTACTATAAGTTAAAAAACATTTAAAGGAGGTACGACTGCAAAATCTGAAAAAGGCAGCTGTTAGAGATCCGACTAAGCTATTTTTTTCGCTTTTCCACTCATATTTACAGTTCGTTTTCCTCGCCCTACACCCTTATTAACTCCTGGTCCTGTAACTTTTTTAGAGGTTGTTTATAAGAAATGTTTGTTGTGGGTTATGCACCTAGGAGAATCCTAAGCATGTTTCGGAAAACAATTCTCAAAACCCTCCATGAGGTAAACTGCTAATTTACCAAATTTATTTTATATATATATATTTCATTTTGTGCTGTTTAGACAAATTAAATTCCTGATTGTCATTTATTTTATTTATTTTATTAAATTAACCCACTATAAAGATTGATCTAGAGATATTGTATTTTATTTGTCCCTTTGGTAGTACCTTTCTTTTCATAAATCAAACATGTTAATCTTATGAAAATTCACTACCATAACGCACTTGCTGCGTCCCGAGTTTTTTTTTTAGATATACTAGCCATTAAAAATAATGGCTCTCTTGAATTCGATGTCCACGGGAAAATAACTACCACTCTTAAGTGAATATTCCAAATGACTCACATGATTCGTTTGCACAAAAAACGACCGGTTTAAATTTCTTAGTAAATAGTAAATTAATAAAATGTCCCTTACGTAAAAAAGTATATAGTAGAGAATTAAAGTACATTAAAAACGTGGGTGAATATAACGGATATACGTTAGCTGTTTTTAAAGTACCTACAGAGTTATAGAAAATCACCAAATTTCAAATTTTTATCTCTTGCCATTGAGAAGAAAGTATATATTTTATTATTTTCAAACCAATAATAATGATTTTAATAATTTTCCTTTAATAAATGCTCAACGTGTTGTCTAATCACTATTTGGCAGTACCGGGCGAAATTAGTCTACACTCATTTCTTATCTGATACATCGGTTTCGTCTTGAAAACTTTCTTGAAGAGAAGCAATACAAATTTGAATTTGCTACGTCAGTACTTTCAGTGAATTTTGTTAACTTAGTTTATTTATGGTTTTGTTTCGTTTTTGTTGCAGGTCTCAAGTACAGACGTTTTACTCATACCCATCGTCCGGCGCTTTAAGGTAAGTTTTCACTATTTTTAAAGGTTATATAATTCTAAGGGTAAAGTTTTTTCTACTCGAAAATTTCGTAATTAATGAAATAAGTAAAATAAAAAATGTACTCGTGGGTCTCCACACAATTTTATCGTAATGCACTGATTTGCTTAATTACAGTATCATGTCAAAATTGTTGCCGTGGGTCTCTCTCTACTTTCTACATAGGCGGATTATGAGAATTCTTACCTAAAGGAAATTCCCTATAATAAAATAAGCTTTTTACAACAGTTTACAAATCAATGCGTGTATGTAATTAGTAGCGGAAACATTAAGTTTACCTTCTACACCAATGAAATGTTTATGAAGTAGAACCAGTAGTCTACGGAATTAACTCAAATTAGATACGATTGACCATAATTTAAGAACGTCTGGACGCAGAAAGTGCGCCAAGGAAACGAATTTTCATCAAAGCATTTCAAATCACGGATTTTGTTTTTCATTCAATGCTGATGTATATTTTTATTTGGGGATTTTATTTTCGTATATCGTTTTACAACAGAAGGATGCGTGCTAAATTTGGTTGTTATTTTTGGAGAAAGAAAACCGCAAACTAGTCGGATTTTCCTGGCTAACAAACTTATCCGAGCCATTTACAAATGAAAGCTACTTATCAAATTACATCAAAATGGTGCCATAGAAAAATTGATACTGACCTCAAATATGGGTTCTGGGATTCCCAGTTCGCGTACATTAAAAGAATTTTTTTAAGCTTTCAAAACAATCTCATTATCGACATTTTTCTAAGATATTCGGTAAAAAAATATCTGGACGCAGCAAGTGCGTTATGGTATCCAATTTTCATAAAAAATGTACTAAATGGCGATTTTTTTATTATTGAGGTTTCAGTTTGGTAAGAGAGTGGCGGGACACCTGTGTAGTTCACAAACCCACTGACATTATTAAGAAAAACTACGAACGAAAATATGAACAGAACATGACAAAAAGAGCAACCTAATGTTGACAGTAGACTTTTCCGAGACTGCCGCCCCTCGTTGGGTAAATATTTATACGGTGTTAAAAGAGATAAAAACTAACAAGTCGGATAATGCTACTTTACCCCAGAGACCACCGGATACATTTCTTCTCCTTGAAACTTGCAGGCTTAAAAAGGGAGACGACACAGTGGACTTTCTACTGGTGTAGAATATATTTACGCTTTTTCTTGGATATTATTTTATAATTTAATTGCATACCTTTAATCTACCTTTCTCTAGAAAAAAGTTGCGACTCTGCAACTCCAAAAGTGGCATTAACGAATTTGTTCTACGAAAATTAGCTTAAAAACAATTATAGACCGTTAAACCATAAACTTCACTAAACCTACAAATAAATATCCAAAAAGGCACCAATTTAACTAAACTGACAGCCAAAGCATCAATTGTGTGAATATTTTAGTAAAATGAAGGGCAATGACGGTTGAAACTGAAACTTAAGGGTTTGCAGAGCACTCTTCTTGCAACATTTTCTTTTCACAATCGGTATTTGTTACATGTTCTTTGCCTAAACATTGCCAATTTTGACGTTTAAAATTGCGAGTTTGACGTTTTGAGGAAAACTCCAAAATTTGTCTCTTAAACTGCCCATAGCTTTTTTGTCTTTAAAGCTAGAGACCTAAATGTTTGTACAGAGTTGACTATTTATAATACAAACACGCGTATCAAATTTGGTTGCCCTTACATTATTATTTCCGGATATATGAATCTTTTTTTGAAGGAAAACACAATTTTTCTGGAAAAACTGGTCCGATTTTCCTGGCTAACGAAATTGTCCAAGCCACTTGCAAAAGGAAGGTACTTACCAAATTTGATCAAGATTGGTTCATTATTTTTTGAGATATATATATATATATATATATATATATATATATATATATATATATATATATATATATATATCCTCATTAGCGAATTAAAAAAAAATTCGCTAATAATTAACATAACATTATTTTTGTCGTTTTCCAATGCCAAGAAGATTTGGACTAACGCCTTACAAAATTTTAACACGTTGCGATAACCTGTATCTACGCCAGGACGGGAAATGATGGCTCTTACTCGTAGTTATTGATATCTTATATTTTTGTAACTATAAATGTGTTACCGTTTACCCTTTGAATTTTTTATTGAAAAAACAAGTTGTTGGTGGGCCTCATTTTAGCTGTGGATTAAATAACAATCATTAGTTACGCTTCAGCTTATCCACATAACCCCATTAAATTTAGATGTAAATTCATTATTCAAACGTTTGTTGACTGCATGAGATATTAATTCATCGTTCTGTCAGTTTAACCTCTACATAATTGTTGCAACATCAAATTAAATTCCAAAGTGGAGTGAACGTTGTTGTTTTGTGTACTAAACGTCGGTCTGTAAATATTAGACTAGGTTGGAAAGCTGACAGACAGTCCTGGTGTAATTTGTCAACTGAATCCCAACATACTATATCAGTCAAAGCGACCGCATCTAAAACCTCTCGCGGGTGTGTTGTCGTTCAAACTCTGCGGTATGTGCAGCATGAGTGCTCGACATTACTATGCGACAACCTGTTACCAGCGTGACGGACTGAAAATGGCGCATTATGCTTCTGCACACTATGCAGAAGACAAAGAGGACGTTTTAGTGTGATTTTGAAATAAGCATCACTGGGAGAACTTAGGTAAATCGTTAGACGTAGGATAAATATACGACTGCGCCAGGTTATATAGTTACGTTTTTTAAAAAGTTGAGCCTTATAACTTCTGATCTAATCTATTAAGCAAATAAAAAATGGTAGTATGTTTCGCTTTAGTCATTCATTACTATACCTAAGGTTGTTTTTAGTTCGTGCCATACAAGATATTTAAAATGTTTTAATACTTTTCTGCAAATTTTTCAACAACAATACAAGTCGGTACAGCTTTTGTTATTATATTCTATTATATTAAGGAAATCGATCTTTTCAAATCTGGCACATACATTGAATGCAAATAATACATCAATACCCAACATTTTGTTCAACCCTACACTGCTCAGCACATTTGATACAAACTACTTTTTCTTCCTTTAAAAAGAAGGAGTCCCTCAAGGTTCAGCTTTAGCCCCTACTTTGTTTCTTCTCCACATCAATGACCTCCTCTCCAGCACTTCCAACCCAGTTCACAGTTACGCGGACGACAGCATCCTCCACTCAAATATACAATATTCTAAGCCTGTCTCTTTAGCCCAATTAGATGAGGATCGCAGACTCCTGGAGGGTTCTGTCTCTGTGGATCTCCAAAAAGTATTAGACTGTACAATTCAACTCCACCAAATCTATCTTGCTTTCTATCGCAATAAGAGATACACCAGCCCTAGACCCATCACAATGAACAACCAAGATATTCAAAGTAATGAATCCTTTTTACTTGTTGGCATTTCTGTGGATCGAAATCTCAGTTGGAACCAACATGTCACATCAATTGCAGAAGCGGCTGCTAAGTAATTAGGTTTCCTCTTCCGGACTCGCAAATACTTTTCACCAGCTAATCTATATACCTTATATACTTCACAAATAAGACCAAACCTCCAATACTGCTCCCACATCTGAGGTGCCGCTGCCGCTGCTACACTTGCTATCCTGGACTCAATTCAGAAGAGAGCTATACGGCTAATCGGTGACCCTATCCTACTGTCCAGGTCATCAGACATAGAACATCTTGTTATACCCGCTCTTTTGTCCCGATGACTTCCAAGTTGTGGAACTCCTTGCCGGCACATGTTTTACCTTCTCCTCCAAACCTTTAAGTCCAGAATTAACAAGTTGCCTCTTTCCTCCTTGTCTACACCCACGGTACGATAGTATTTAGGCTGTGAGCCCTCGTAGTGTGTTGTTAAAATAATAAAAAATGGTATTTTGGGTAGGGCCCGTATATACATATGGAAGGCGGTTAAATTTGTAAAGGAACATCCAGAAATATTTGGTTGTAACACAAACCAGAGTCAGTAGCAAATTCCCATGAAAAACACTGCTAACGTGACCATCCTTCAGCTGGCTAGGAGCAGTCTCACTACTATGCGGCGGCCAAACTTTATAATCATTGCAGTAAGACTAGTCGAGAATCCAGCTTTTTTATAAAATCCGTTAAGAGGTTTTTGATAAGTGACTGTTTTATCAAATACTATATAATGACAATACGGGACACTCCTATGCTTTAGCATTGGTGAAATTTGTGACAAGTACACTAGCGCCACCTCGCGTGAAGTACTGACAACTGTACCAGTAATTTGAATTGTATATTTACCTACATATTCTTAATTTAGACAATTGGTTTATTATAGATGAATATAAAAACTTGTACATGACAAAACAGTGAAAATTTTCTGATTATATAGTTATAAATAGAATTTGTATCAACAATCAGCTTGAAACCTAAATGAATTCAGCATGAATAATTCTGCAAATTTCTCTTACCCATAATCATAATTTAAAGTACTACATTAAAACCGTCGTTAAACTACTATTTCGAGGGTGGATATAGGAATATACTGAAAGCTGTTTCTGAGGATATTAAGTTACAATCTGTACTTACCTATAAATAATTGTTCTAGGTATAAATGGTAGCACAGTACTCAATTGGTTATATCTATGCATGAAAACTGTCTTATTAATCTAATATTTTAGAATATGTAACTGATATACTTAGTACATAATTAAGAAATTGTGCAGATGAAAGGTGAGACTAAATCTTACTTGCGTGAATAAATCTATTATAGGACTGAATCTGATATTTCTACTTCTCTTTGAAAACTTGTCTTGGGAAGATAATTAAAAGCCTTTACCAAGTAAAATAATTGTAAATGTGACAATTCATGCCATACTCAAATAAAAAAGTCGAAGACGCAGCAAGTGCGTTATGGTAGTGAATTTTCATAAAAATGATCTGGCACAAAAAATTTAATATAACTTTTTTTTCTTGTAACATAGAAATCTAAATTTTGGTGTATAGTTTACTTTTTATATCGTAAACGTACCTACCAAATTTGGTTATCATAGAGTTTTTATTTTTTAAGATAAAATTTTTTTTTAAATGAAAACTCAAAATTTTTCCGGAAAACCTCTTCCGATTTTTCTGATTAACGAACTCAAATCAAAGACATTTACAAAAGGAAGGTACATGCCAAATTTTATCAAAATCGGCCCATTATTTTTTGAGTTATCGGTGTGATACATACATATATATATATATATATATATATATATATATATATATATATATATATATATATATATATATATATATATATATATATATATATAACATATAAAAATTGAAACTAACCCCGGATATGGGTTCTAGGGGTCCTAGTTCGTACTCATTTGCAAAAATTTTTTCAAAATTCAAAAGTCGGGATCTCCCCATTAGTGAATTTTTTCTACGAAAATTCACTAAAAGGACACAGAAGAAAATAGAAAAACAGTTTTCTTATACCATTTATTATTAATGCAAAACTTTTTATGCCTTCATTTTTTAGTGAATTTTCTTAAAAAAAATTCACTAATGAGGAGATCCCGACTTTTGAATTTTGAAAAAATTTCTTCAAATGACCGCTAATTAGGCCCCCCAGAACACATATCCGGGGTCAGTTTCAATTTTTATATGTTTATATATATATATATATATATATATATATATATATATATATATATATATATATATATATATATATATATATATATATATATATATATATATATATATATATATATATATATATATATTTATCACACCGATAACTCAAAAAATTATAGGCCGATTTTGATTAAATTTGGTGAGTACCTTCCTTTTACAAATGGCTTGGACAAGTTCGTTAGCCAGGAAAATCGGCCTAGGTTTTCCCGGAAAATTTTGAGTTTTCTTTCGAAAAAAATTGTAAAAAAATTATATCTCAAAAATTAACAAAGTAAGGGCAACCAAATTTGGTACGCGGGTTTGTATCATTATACGTAAGCCACGTACCAAAATTTAGCTCTGTAGATCAAAAGACAAAAAAGTTATAGGCATTTAAATAAAAATTTATTGGGATTTTCCTCAAAATGTCAAAATTGCGATTTAAAACGTCAAAAATTGGCAACATTTAGACAAAGAACTTGAATCTAGTACGGTCTATGGAAAGGAAATGTCTCAAGAAGAATGTTTTACAAACCCAGAAGTCTTAGCTTCAACCGTCATTGTCCTTCATTTTACTAAAATATTTCCAGAAAATTAATTTAAAATAGACCCTTTCTCTGATGTTTGGCAGTAGCCTAAGCTATAGAGTTTATCGTTTAATGGTATAACATTTTTGTCGAATTTTCGTAAAAAATCAATAAAGTTCAATATATCCGTTATTATACAAGATATGAAAAAAAAAATATATATTAATTATAGGGTGTCTTGAGCTACATCTTAAAAAAATATTTCTACCATCATAGGCTGGCCCATAAGTCGTTGGTTATACAAATTTTCTTATTTTTTTAATCAAACACGCCTTATGTTATTGCATTTTTGCATTTTCCATCGAAATATAATGCATGTTTGTAAGAAAAGAAATTCTGGATGCAGCAAGTGCGTTATGGTAGCGAATTTTGATCAAATGCTTCATATTTGAATAGCCCAATTTGCTGTTAACCTATAAGGTTGACCAAGAAACGAGTTTTTGTGGGAATACTTTAAGTTTACTTTTGGACATTTTTGTACATTTTCACACAATAAAGTTATTTTTATGAAACATGGCATATTGTTTTTACTATATAGGTTATACTGGTAACCAAAATTGATGCCTGCTTTCTTAAATAAAAAGAAAACAGACATATTTGCAATAAAAACATATTTAAGAAAATTCACTACCATAACGCACTTGCTGCGTCCCGAGTTTTTTTTATGCACTGGAAGACAAGTTATGATTGAAGCATTTTAACCATCCGTTTACTAAGTTTATCTATAAATAGGTAATTGATGGTAAATATTACACAATAAATTATCTTCTGCGAACTGTACATATTGGCATACAAGTGATTCTGAATTTGTCTTCTGCTTCAAATGATATTCACGTTTCGCCATCCTTTGGAAACCTATCAAATGTCTGATAGATTTAGCACGTTATAATTCGAACAATTATAGATTGCACATACCCAAACACTAACATTCATTGTAAAAAACACAGCTCAAACTTAATCATACGCATTTAAACACCAGCAATTGCTAGTGTTAAACGTTCTAGAACGACGTAACATCAGTACTATCCGCTAGGGGCGCTGATATTTTTGTAACACGAAATCAGCCGGAGTGTCCTGTATTATCATTATATAGTATTTGGTTTTATTCTGTAGGTGAATTTTTATTGGCAACACCATGATGTTTTTCTTTTTTAATAGTCTATATATATATATATATATATATATATATATATATATATATATATATATATATATATATATATATATATATATATATATATATATATATAACGAAGTGCATCTCATGTTTTAAGATTGCTATATTGTATCTTTTTAGATCAAGTAGATTTTACAATTATGAATAGATCCATACATTACAGTCACTCTTTGCATTTAATATTACAGCAGCTAATTTTTCGATGTTCCAGAAGCAATATTTCCTTTTAAAAGATTTCCCCATAAGGGTGAGAGGCGTACTACCATAGGAAAATATAGCAATTTTTCAGAAATTTTTATTTTGATAGTTCATTAGCTATTCATTATTTAAACAAATGTAATGACCATTGGAAATTCCCTGGACACATCTCAGAGCAAATATGGCGGCGGCTTAAAAAAGTCGAGCGTAACAATTTTACTTTTTGATCATTATTGCAGTAGGTACAGGTACACCCTCACGTATTCACATGAGTTAATTATTGTATGTTACATTGTAGCTTGCCTGACCGCAAGTAGTGTAAAGCAACTGTCGATATTGATCAGCAATATCAAAACAGACCGCTACTATATATGTCGTTGCGTCCATTACATTACCATGGTAAATCCTATACTGTATGTACAAAGGAAACCTTTGACAATGATCCTTTATAATTACCCTATCATGTTAGCCTTTGAATTCAGTAAAACAAAAGAATGTAGAGTAGGATCAATTGATGAATGCAAGAGTACGTACATATTCGACCATTAATGTTTCACGTTCATTTCTTTTGATCAGTTACGTAAATGAAAGCCTGTTTGAAGTTATAGGAAAAATTTATGGACTCAGTAGGTGCGTTATGGTAGTGAATTTTCATTAAATGCTTCAAATTTGTATAACCCAATTTTCTATAAACCTAGAAGGTTGAGTTTTGGTGGAATAGGGTATTTACGACGGCAACATACCAACCATATTTCATCAAAATAAAGTTTTTTTAAATACATTTTTTTTTGTCGAAAGAATTTATTGTTTTCATAAAAGCTGGTCCGATAGGGCTGGCTAACGAACTCATCCAAGTTATTAATGAAATACAGATTCTTGCCGAGCTTCATCAAAATCGGTTAATAACTTTTTGAGTTATCACGTGGATATATATATATATATATATATATATATATATATATATATATATATATATATATATATATATATATATATATATATATATATATATATATATATATATATATATATATATATAGGGTAGCGCACTGAAAACGAAACAGACTGTTTGCGTCCAGAGATAATTTTTTTAAGAAACGCTGAATCACGTTAATTTTAATGTTGAGGGAGACATATTTTGACAAAACTCAACTTTGTCACATCAACCCCTTAGGGGTGGTAATAACAACCCTTATATTTTAAATAGGGAACATGGGTCGAGTGTTACATCATTTGAAAGCTCTTTCTTTTATGAATTCAGCACACTAATTTTTCTGGAAGTTTTATCAACTCGTTTAAAAATTATTCACAGTTGAAGATGCGAAAACGCATTTCACTCATTCCGATAAGAAATGTGCTGATAGTCAATGTTTTGTTGGTTTGTAAACAAAAAATTGACTATCAGAACATTTCTTATCGGAATGAGAGAAATGCGGTTTATTATTTCAGTTTATCGGTCGGTTTGATACTTGATAGTACTACAGAAATTTAGTTTCATAATAGTGTATTCTGTAGAAGAAAGAGTTGAAATAATTACTCTTTTTTTCAAAAACGATGATTGTGCCAATCGTACCGCAAATTTGTTTAATGAACGTCATCCGAACAGACATGTTAACAGAAAATACATTTTGGAGTTAGTTGCAAAGTTTCGACAAATTGGTTCAGTAGCCAACACAAAACGGGATCCTGAACGTGAATTTGCGGTTAGAAATGAGACTACTGAGATTGAAGTTTTAGGACAAAATGCTGCAGACCCAACTTTGAGCACGAGAAAATTAGCCACTGTTTCACACATTAAAAGAAGAACTATTCAGCGAATACTGAGGCATCATAAATTTCACCCGTATAAAATTCATCTTGTACAACAACTGAATGAAGATGATTTTGATCGGCGGCTGGAGCTTTGTGAAGTTATGACTGCACGAATGGCTGATAACGGGAACTTTCTGTTCAATATCTGTTTTTCAGACGAGTGTACGTTTTTACTAAACTCTACAGTCAATCGTTATAATTGTCGTGATTGGACAGATAGCAATCCAAGAAATTTTCACGAAGTCCACACTCAAACTCCACAGAAATTGAATGTCTGGACTGCCATTTTTGGAGACCGTTTAATCGGACCAATTTTTCTTGACGGCAATTTGAGTAGCGAAACGTATTTGGAGTTACTAGAAGATATCGTTTACCCTATACTAATTGACATTGTTGAAAATGATGATCGCTATCAAGAAAATCAATTAGTGTTTCAACAAGATGGAGCTCGTTCGCATATTTCACAAGGTGTTAGTTTGAGTTAGAGAGTTTCCAGAGCAATGGATTGGGCGTAGAGGTGGCCCCTTAGATCATCGGATTTAACTCATTTAGACTTCTTTCTATGGGGCCATTTAAAGAGTAGAATTTACGCAACAGAACCGGAGTCTCTGGAAGAATTACGACGACGCATTGTTGAAGAATGCCGTCTAATAACACAAATGCTCCAGAATGTCAGAGCTCGTTTTTAACAAAATTTGTACTTATGTATGAAAGCTGGTGGTCAACAATTTGAGCACTTACTTAACTGAATAAACATTTTTGAACGTTTGGTTTTGTTTCTTAGTTTTTTTTTAACGAAAAATTGACTAATTAGTGCATTTCTTATCACAATGAATGAAATACGTTCTTGCAACTCCAACTGTGCCAATGTCAGCCTCCACTGTTTCAATTGTTTAACAATTAATGTGAATATGAGATAAAGGTTCCATACTTGTGGCACAGCATAGGGAACTTTCTATGCTGTGCTTGTGGCAAATGTTTCCAATATCTGTTGAGTCCGCCAGTCATTGCCTGGAAATTGTTATAAATGTCGCTGGTATGTCAGAGAATTGTTTCGAATGTCTCATAGTTGTACAAATGATTCTCAAGCGATCGATCCCTCGGCTGAAGTTCAAGTTTTTTTTTTTGTGAGAAGAGAAGTCGGCTCGCATTGCATTCTTTAGGGAAAGAAAATCGATAACTAATTTCTTAACAAACAGTGTTACACCCTGAGTCGTTGTGTCTAATTGCCCTGTTATCAAAGCCTTGTTAGTCTGTTTATCCATCTGACACGAAACACGGATAATTAAGAACTGGGAGTCATGTTACTTTGTATGAAAATGGTGTCGTTTTCTGGTTTTTAAGGTATTTGTCTTGTTTTTTCACTTTGTGTTACGTCAGTGCAAATAGTTCTGGTTACAAGGTGGCAATTAAATTCTTATAAAATGTTAATCCCATTTACTTTGGGATGTTTCCACGAGTTTATTTTTTGTTATCGAACTTCCAGGTCGCCTAATAGGTTTATTTAAATGTTAAGCTTTTTTAATCTTAATGAAAACTATTTGAAAATGGACATACATCAAATATCCGCCATATCCAAGCCATTTACAAAAGGACGGTACTCACCAAATTTAATTAACATCGGCCCATTATTTTTTGAGTTACCGGTGTGATATATTATATACAAATGACACCACATAAAAGACACCCTTCCATCCAGAAGCTCTGAGCAGCTTGTGCAGGGGGAGGTTACATAGAAAAGACAACGGACACACACCAAACACACAGTTACATTAAATGTCACCACCGGGAATCGAACCCGGACACCCCATGTAGCAGCTAAACACTCGTTCAGGTGCACCACGGAGGTGTATGTATGTATATACAGGCTGTTCTTCAAGCTCTATGACATACTATGCCAGATGATAGCGATCAAAATTCTAAACATTTTTTGTTCATGAATATGGGTCCGATTCGTTTTTAAAGAATCATAATTTTTCCAGTCAACCAGGAAGTGACGCAAAATCATTTGAATGTGAAACAATGCACACCTCTAACAAATATAGGTACACCTACTTCAATCAAAATAGGCTGATAAATAAAAATGACAGCTGTTATGACAATAAATATTGTTAGTGTCATTTTAATTGTACAATATTTGATACTTCGTGTAAAAGTTCTAAATAAACAATGCATTTATTCACAACTGAGGAATATGCAGATATTGTGTTTGTATATGGGTATTCCAATGGGAACGCCAGAGAAGCAGCTCGAGAATATCGACGCAGATATCCAAATAGACACCAACCTGCCCACACGGTGTTTAGTGCATCATTTCGTGGACTTCGAGAAGCAGGTAACCCCGCTCCAAAGAAGGCCATTCGTCCTACTGAAGTAAATGTACAAGATGAAGAAAATGTAATAGATGCTGCCCTTGATAACCCTTCAATTAGTGTTCGGCATATATCTAGTAACGTTCATGATCACCGAATTTTGCATGGCGTGTAATGAACAGAGAAATGTTACATCCGTTTCATCGCCAAAATGTACAGGCGTTGGATGCTGGAGATGCCCCACAGCGATTAGAATTTTGTGGCTGGTTACTTCAGCAACAAGCACAAAATGATAGATTAATTTCGCTCGTAATGTGATCTGATGAAGCGTACTTTACTAGGGACGGCATAAATAATAATCATAATGAACATGTATGGGCGTTGCAAAATCCACATGCAATCAGATCAAGACGATTTCAGCAACGATTCAGTGTCAACGTTTGGGGTGGCATTTTCAACAATAATCTATTAGCTGTGTATGATCGTTTAAATGTAGATCTATATATATATGTATATATATATATATATATATATATATATATATATATATATATATATATATATATATATATATATATATATATATATACATACATACATATACATACATACATACATATATACATACAGTGTGTTCAATATAAGGAGGGCCACTATGGGTATCTCCAGAACGGTAGCAGATAGATACTTTAGGTCAAATGGGCATTGCGCATTTGGAATAAAAAGGGCTTTCAGCATATGATATCAGAAAATGAGGGCCGTGTTTAAAAATAAAGTTGATGATGTTCCCACAAAGACGAAACGTCGGATTCAAAAATTAGCAATGCTACGTTAAAGATAATGAAAATGTGCTATGGAGAAGTGTCATCGGCATTGGTGTATGTCCACCATTAAGGCCAGAAAAAAGTAATATGTAAAATCTTTGTTCAAAAATTGCATATTTAACTTAATTTTCTATTATCATAGAAACATCAATTTTGATGTGTAGTTTTTCAACAACAAAAAAATGTATTTTGTAAATAAAAATCTCAGAAAATAAAAGTTATTTTGATGGAATTTGGTAGACAAGTTTAGCTAATACATCATATAGAGATTCTAGGATAATGGAAAATTGAGTTATTAATACATTTCGGGACGCAGCAACTGCGTTATGGTAGCAAATTTTCATAAGGATTGTACACTATTATTATACGGCATATTAGTAAAGTTAATATATTAAACTTACACAGAACTTGAAGATAGATTTTAGAGGTCCTAGTACGCGCACATTTGAAGAATTATTTTGAAAGTGTTACCATCGATATTTCTCTATTATAAAAAAAATCTTGTGTTCTAACTCTTTTTGAGAAAATGCCCAAAACTCAATTTTCTATAAAGCTAAAGAATTAAATTTTGCTATATCTGTAGATAGTGTAAGTCTCTTTAAAAGAAACTTATTACAAATTTCATTAAAGTTATACAAAAGATTTCCAGAAGGAAACTTAATACATATTTAGAAAAGTAAACCGGTTTTTTCAATATCAACAATAACAAAATTATAATTTCAGGCTCAAAGGTGACAAACTTATTCAGGCGTTTTAAACAAAAATTAGATCTTGTTCGAAACGTATGAAATCTGTGCGCTATTGTTTCTCCAAATATCAAAATAAAACATAAAGAAACATTTATTTATGAAGCTGGATTCAATGACGTAACCTTCTCCTTAGGATGCAAGCGCGATTCCCCTGCGTGATACTTTAGATCGGCTTCATGCCCGGGATATTATATTCAAAGTATACGTAACAATTAATTACAGAATTTGTAGAATTACTTTTGAAACACATCCCATGACTTTTTCGGTCTTATATGACGTCTTATATTTAAGTTCAAAGATAAAAGAAACTATTTTAGAATCATTTTTATAGAGACTTCGCTTGATTTTGTTTACATTTCTACTATATTATACGACAGCATCATATATATATATATATATATATATATATATATATATATATATATATATATATATATATATATTCTGCGCTAAAACTGTATCTGAGGCCGTTCATAAAGCTGCAAATATAGTGTCTTTTAATAATTGATTGAAGCCCCCAGTTAAATAACAATCACTTGGAAAAAAATTTAATTACATGTCGTCTGTCATTTTCCATAATTGCGGGCGAGATTTCACGATTGTTGGTTCGGGTAGTATGTATTATGCCTGGTATATATTTAGTTTGGTTACCCTTGTTGTATGGTTCATACCTGTTATATGAATCAATCTACACGTGGCAGTTCTACTCTGTCAGGCATTGAACTTTAACCACGTCTCAACGCATGTCTTTCAGACAGTGATATCGACGCTGCGAGGCCGCGGACGAGCGCCGAGGGAGAAAAAAATGTCTTTCGGATTTTATTTTTAATATGGAAAAAACTCTAAATATTGTGTACCAAATTACTTAAAATTCACAACATAGGTTTATTTGCACTATTTCTAGGTACATGTAATGTCTCAATCCAGTTACTCTGATACTTATCAAAATATAGTGTTTTCAAAAAGTTGTCTCCGATTTTCTTTAAAGGTTGATATTAACAAACTCAACCTTGGTTTTCGCCCAAACAAGATTTTTGTCAAGTTTGATTGAAATCAATTTAGTATTTTTTTAATTATCGCTCGGACACATAAAATTTTTAACGGGCCTTGGTTTTGGGTTCTAGGAACCCAAATTCGCGCTCATCTGAAGACATTTTTCCGAAAGCTCTTCATCGCGACCCCTCTATTAGCGAATTTTTCTTAATGAAAATTCTCTGAAATATAAAGTATTTAATGAAAATTCAGTCCACTTTCTACGTCGGGATTTTGTTTTGTATTAATAGTCGTTTGTGTTATGTGTCAATCGATTGATCGTATAAATCCACCAACTTAAACGTCGAGTTCGAACCAAACCAATTTGACGATCATTGGCCAATACATATTCGATCTGTCACAAGGATACTGGGCATATCAACAAACTCTGCATCGTCATGGCATATGGGAACATGTAAAATGTAGATAATTGGATAATGGGCCATGTGTAAAGCCAGTGATTGAACTGTTGGTTCTAATTGTGCCGTATTATTCGGTTTTCACATTTACTTCCAGTGTAATGGAATTATTAACTCATTTTTTGTTGCATGTATCAAACTATATGACACGAATAATGCATTATTTAGGTTTTATTGTGTCATGGTTTTGATTTTCGTGCTACGAAGTTGTATAAAATTAATGTTGTATGTACGTTAAACTGTTAATGTTTTTGTTGTGGGAATGCAAGAATTTAAAACATAGTATTGTATTTAAAAAAATGAATTTGAAACATATGCTATTTACTTTCTCCGCTTTGTTTTCTTAGTTAAATATCATTTATTCAATTCATTGGTTGTTGTTGCCCTAACTTGGTAAAACCGTTCAATACTAAATACAAACAAATATATTCTGGTTTAAAAAATGCTCATTATGTTATCTGCAATATGTTTCGAATGTTACCAAATTGTCAGGTTGGAGAAAAAATTATTCTGCCTGACGATGCCGTAAAAGGCAAAACGAGTTGCAGATAAGATAGCAAGCATGTATTGTGAAGTCTCTGCTTTAAGTGAATTTTCTTTAAAAAAATCACTAATGAGGAGATCCCGACTTTTGAATTTTGAAAAAAATTCCTCAAATGAGCGCTAATTAGGCCCCCCAGAACACATATCCGGGGTCAGTTTCAATTTTTATATGTTTTATATATATATATATATATATATATATATATATATATATATATATATATATATATATATATATATATATATATATATATATATATATTTGTGTTTGTATCACACCGATAACTCAAAAAATAATGGGCCGTTTTGATTAAATTTAGTGAGTACCTTTTATTTGCAAATGGCTTTTGTGTTTTTTTCGAAAAAAATGTATATCTCCGGAATTAACAAAGTAAGGGCAACCCAATTTAGTACGCGGGTTTACGTCCTTATAGGTAAGTTACCTACCAAAATTTAGCTCTAGGTCAAAAGGCAAAAAACTTATAGGCATTTAAAGAAAAATAAATTGGGGTTTTCCTCAAAACGTCAAAGTTGCGATTTAAAACGTCAAAATTGGCAACATTTAGGCAAAGAACTTGAATCTGATACGGCATATGGAAATAAAATTAAGAAGAATGTTTTACAAACCCTGAAGTCTTAGTTTTAACCGTCATTGTCCTTCATTTTACTAAAATATTTCCAGAAAATTCATTTCAAATAGACCCTTTCTCTGATGCTTGGCAGTAGCCTTAGCTATAAAGTTTATCGTTTAATGGTATATAATTTTTGTCGAAATTTCGTAAAAAATCAATAAAATACAATATATCCGTTATTATACAAGAGATGAAAAAAAATGTATTCAATAATTATAGGGTGTCTTGAGCTACATCTTAAAAAAATATTTCTACAATCACAGGCTGGCCCATAAGTCGTTGGTGATACAAATTTTTTTTTAAATCAAACACGCCTTATGTTATTGCAGTTTTGCATTTTCCATCGAAATATAAGGCATATTTGTAAGAAAAAAAATTCTGGACGCAGCAAGTGCGTTATGCTGGCGAATTTTGATCAAATGCTTCATACTTGAATAGCTCAATTTGCTATTAACCTATAAGGTTGACCCAGAAACGAGTTATTTCGGGAACACTTTAAGATTAGTTTTGAAAATTTTTGTACGTTTTCAAACAATAAAGTTATTTTGATTAAACATGGCACATTGTTTTTACTATATATGTTATACTGATAATCAAATTTGATGCCTGCTTTTTGAAGAAAAAAAAAACACATATTTGCTAATAAAAACATTTTTATGAAAATTCACTACCATAACGCACTTGCTGCGTCCAGACTTTTGTATTCATCATTTATTCTGTTTATTTCCCATTGTTGGATATGTTATCATTTTCTAAAATATACTTTAATCTGGGTTTACTCGACGGAGTTATTCGCAATGTTTCCAACCCTTTCGGTGCGTTTTTCGAACGGTTCAACAGAGAACAACATTAGTTTAAGGAATCTAGTCGATATTGTCTGAGAAGATCGGTGTTTCGTGTACTTGACGTGAACTGTTAATTTTACTTCCACACCGTCAAAACTTGTGGAAGTATCGCATCGGCTACAAAAATTTAATTTTTTTTTTCTCTTAAACGTCGTAAAAAGGGCCAAAACCTATAGAAAACATCATTTGGGAACGAAAACTTTTTGTGTCTGTATGTCTGTCTGCATGTAGCGACTATAACTTTAGAACGACTTGAGATATCGTCTTCAAATTTGGTATACAGTTAGTACTCGACAAACGAACTGTTCCGATTGTTTTTGCGTATAATCGTTCCAGGGGGTTGGAGATGAATAGGGGGTGATTTGGTGAAAATTGAGATTTTTCCGTTAAAACCACAGTAATATAACGTTTTAGGATTGGTTTATTAGAAAACTTTCAATTTCATCAAACATCTGGTATTCTGTGCTGAAATTAAATTGTGGTTGAATGTGTGGGAGGTGGAATATCGGTGACAGAAATTTGTAGGCACAATAACTTTCGAACGATTTGAGATATCATCTTCAAATTTGGTATCCAGTTAGCACATGAGAAAGGAACGCTTCCATTATTTTTTTTTGTTTGCGTCAGGGGTTAGGGGATAGTGAGGGGTGATTTTGTGATTTAGTCAAAATTGACATTTTTTCCTTAAAACTCGAGTAATACAACGTTTCAAACGTTTATGGGTACAGTAATACGAATATCTTCTTTGTGGTCAAGTCATAAACCCTTAATTAATTTCATGAGAATGTCTCTGAGGAGAGTAGATTATCAAGCTACGTGGAAGTTATGAATAAATTTGCAGCACTATTACTTCCGCATCGTCGATACTTGTGGAAGTATGGCACCGGAGACAAAAATTTCAAAACAAATTTTTCGCTTAAACGTCGTAATAAGTGTGTAAGGCTGGATGCATTCTCACCACAATTAGAACCGTAGACCGGTTTCGCTCTATTTAGAGCTCGTCAGTACGTCATACTAATTGCAGCGAAAATACACCTATAAAGTAATACAACTATGGTAGCCAGCCTCTCAAAACTAAATGAGATGTAAGACACAAAACATGTGCCGCCACCTCATTGCGAACCCAGTAGTATGTTGTCACGGCAGCTCCAAATCACACAGAATGTCAAAAATAGAGACTGTATACAACCAACTAAAAATTTAGTAAATTGTCAGCCCTGGCCCATTTCTTGCCTAATATAGGGACAAAGTATGTAAGGAAGCTACCGTGACAACATACTACTTGGTTCCGCAACGAGGTGGCAGCACGTGCTTCGTGTCGTACATCCCACTTAGTGTTGAAAGTCCGTATTACTTTGTAGGTGCATTGACGCTGCAATTAGTATGCCTTACTGACGAGCTCTAATTAGAGCGAAACCGGTCTACGGTTCTAATTGTGGTGAGAATGCATCTAGCCTTACATACTTCGTCCATATATGAGGGTAGAAATGAACCAGGGCTAACAATTTACTAAATTGTTAGTTGGTTGTATACAGTCTTTATTTAACATTCTGTGTTATTTGGAGCTGCCGTGACAACATACTACTTGGTTCCGCAATGAGGTGGCGACACGTGCTTTGTGTCTTACTTAGTGTTAGGAGGCTGGCTACCATAGCAGTATTACTTTATAGGTGTATTTTAGCTGCGGTTAGTATGCCGTACGAGCTCTAATTAGAGCGAAACCGGTCTACGGTTCTAATTGTGGCGAGAATGCATCTAGCCTTACATACTTTGTCCCTATATTAGGGTATAAATGGGCCAGGGCTAACAATTTACTAAATTGTTAGTTGGTTGTATACAGTCTATTTTTTTACGCAACGAGGTGGTGGCACGTGCTTCGTGTCTTACATCTGACTTAGTGTCGAAACATATAGAAATCATGATTTGGGAACGAGTTTTTTTTTTGGTGTAGATGCTTGTCTGTTTGTAGTCACGATAACTTTAGAACGAATTGAGATATGGTCTTCAAATTGGGTATAAGTTATCACTCGACAAAGAAACTGTTCGGATTGTTTTTGAGTAAAATTGCACTACCGGGCAGGGGATGAATGGGGGTGATTTGGTGAGAATTGACATTTTTTCGTTAAAACTCTAGTAATACAACGTTTTACGGTTTGGTTATTATAAAACTTTCAATTTCATGAACAATCTGGTATTATGTGCTGAAATTAAATTTGGGGTTGAACGTGTCGGGGTGGAACATTGGCGACAGAAATTTCGTTGCTAAAACGGCATAAAACAGTCTCAAAACATAGAAAACTTGATTCTGAACGAAAGTTTTTTTGTCGGTCGGTTTGTAGGCCTGCACGTCTGTTAGCAGGCGCAATAACTTTCGAACGAATTGAGATATGATCTTCAAATTTGGTATCCAGTTAGCACCCGACAAAGGAACACTTCGCCTTGTTTTTAGGTAAGATCGCTTCAGGGGGTAGGGGATAAATGAGGGGTGATTTGGTGAAAATTGAATTTTTTTCGTTAAAACTCCAGTATTATAACGTTACTGAAGTTGATGCGTATAGGAATACGAATATTTTCTTTGAAGTCAAGTCATGGACCCTAAATCCATTTCATGAGAAAGGCGTTTTTATGAGAGTAGATTATCAAAGCTATGTGGGTGTCTGTACGTATGTTATGTATGAATATCATGTGTGTGTTGTCTGGTTTAAATATTTAAGTTGTGTCAAGTTTTTTTTTATATTTGCATTTGACTAATTTTTTTTTCCTTTTAGGTAAGTCCCAACTTTTATTCATTGGTTTGGTAAGTTAATTGGAAATGTTGCATGAAAATAATTTAGAAAACCGGTTGAAAAAAATCTTTGTAAACTGTCGTTTTTATGTTTTAAAAGAGTTAAAAGAGGCTGTACGCAGCGAATGCGTTATGGTAGCGAAGCGAATTATATATTACCATTATATATTACTCTACCTATATAGTAGAGACAATGTACCATATTTAATCAAAATGACCTTATTACTTGAAAATGCACAAACATTTTCTGAAAATAAACTTTAAATGTGCCCGCAAAAACTGGTTCCTGGCCAACGAACGTTAGGTTAATAGCAAATTGAGCTATTGAGATTTGAAACTTTAATGAAAATTCGCTACCATAACGCACTTGCTGCGCCCAGTAAAAATTGAAATCGGTTGTAGAAAAGAACAAGCACCTGTGAAGCTACGGGAAAAGTCTACGACTCTATTAAGTATGGAACGGTTTCACTAAGTTAGGGCAACAACAAACAACCAGATGTGCTATTCAAATTGAATTAAGTCCTAAAAGTTTTCATCTCGTCCTAATTGAATTTGTCATACAAAAACTAGCTAAAAATTTAATCAGATAACGTTAATATGAAAAAAAAAGTGAAGTCTCTGAGATTAGAACGCGTGTTATAGGAGTCCATTATTAAATCCACACTGTTTCCTCTACCTCTCGGCCATTGTCGACATGACAGATGTATATACTAACATATGTCGCTATGTTTTAACCTAAAGATCTGAATTTTGGTACTCTTTATGACAAACCAGCGTACCAAATCTGCTTACCATAGCTTTTTAATTTATGGAGATATAATTTTTTTTTTGAAAGAACACCCAAAATTTCCCCGGAAACCGAAGTCCTATTTTCCTGGCTAACGAGCTTATCCAAGCCATTTACTAAAGGAAGGTACTCAGCAAATTTGATCAGAATCAACCAATTATTTTTTGAGTTATCGATGTGATATATTTTTTTAAATAGCAGCTCGGCATTTTGTCATCACAATTCGATGGATCACATTTTAGTGAATTTTCTTAAAAAAAATTCACATATGAGGAGATCCCGACTTTCGAATTTTGAAAAAATTTCTTCAAATGAGCGCTAATTAGGACCCCCGGAACCCAAATCCGAGGTCAGTTTCAGACTTTATATGTTTATATATATATATATATATATATATATATATATATATATATATATATATATATATATATATATATATATATATATATATATATATATATATATATATATTTATATATTTATGTGTCACACCTATAACTTAAAAAATAATGGACCGATTTTGATAAAATTTGGCACATACCTTCCTTTCGCAAGTGGCTTGGATAAGTTCGTTAGCCAGGAAAATCCGCCGAGGTTTTCCCGGAAAATTTTGTGTTTTCTTTTGAAAAAAATCGAAAAAAATTTATATCTCCAAAATTAACAAAGTAAGGGCAACCAAATTTCATACGCGCGTTTATATAACTAGGGGCAAGCTACCTACCAAAATTTAGCTTCGTAGGTTAAAGGACAAAAAGTTACAGACATTCAAAGAAAAATAAATTTGGGTTCTCCTCAAAACGTCAAAATCGCGATTTTAAACGTCAAAATTGGTGAGTACCTTCCTTTTGCAAGTGGCTTGGATAAGTTCGTTAGCCAGGAAAATCCGACGAGGTTTTCCCGGAAAATTTTGTGTTTTCTTTCGAAAAAAAATTATATCTCCAAAATTAACAAAGTAAGGGCAACCAAATTTTATACGCGGATTTATATCATTATAGGCAAGTTACATACCAAAATTTAGCTCTGTAGGTCAAAGAACAAAAAAGTTATAGGCATTTAAACAAAAATAAATTGAGGTTTTTCACAAAACGTCAAAGTTGCGATTTAAACGTCAAAATTGGCAACATTTAGGAAAAGAACTTGAATCTAATACGGGCTATGGAAATAAAATGTCTCAAGAAGAATGTTTTACAAACCCTGAAGTCTTAGTTTCAACCGTCATTGTCCTTCATTTTAATAAAATGTTTCCAGAAAATTCATTTCAAATAGACCCTTTCTTTGATGCTTGGCAGTAGCCTTAGCTATATAGTTTATCGTTAATAGTATATAATTTTTGTAGAATTTTCGTAAAAAAAATCAATACAGCTCAATATATCTGTTATTATGTTATTGCATTTTTGCATTTTCCATCGAAATATAATGCATGTTTGTAAGAACAAAAATTCTGGGCGCAGTAAGTGCGTTATGGTAGAGAATTTTGATCAAATGCTTAATATTTGAATAGCTCAATTTGCTATTAACCTATAAGGTTGACCAAAAAACGAGTTTTTTAATATAAATAAATGATTACACATTAATTATGACTAAAATAATTACAACGCCCGCTGGAATACGACATTAAAACAAAGCTCCAACAACTGACTCGTTGGTCTAGAGGTATCATTTCCGCTTAGAGTGCGGGAGCTCCCAGGTTCAAATCCCGGACAAGCCCAAATACTTTTTATTTGCTTTTTTTTTAACCGACTTCAAACAAGGACGAGGTTCTCAATTCGCCTGTATGTTTTTTTATGTGTGTTACCTCAGAACTTTTTTTCTAGGTGAACCCATTTTAGTGAATTTTCTTTAAAAAAAATTCACTAATGAGGAGATCTCGACTTTCGAATTTTGGAAAAATTTCTTCAAATGAGCGCTATTTAGGACCCCCGGAACCCAAATCCGAGGTCTGTTTCAGACTTTATATATATATATATATATATATATATATATATATATATATATATATATATATATATATATATATATATATATATATATGTGTGTGTGTCACACCTATAACTTACAAAATAATGGACGGATTTTGATAAAAATTGGCACATACCTTTCTTTCGCAAGTCGCTTGGATAAGTTCGTTAGCCAGGAAAATCCGCCGAGGTTTTCCCGGAAATTTTTGTGTTTTCTTTCGAAAAAAATTTATATCTCCAAAATTAACAAAGTAAGGGCAACCAAATTTCATACGCGGGTTTATATCATTAGAGGCAAGTTACCTAGCAAAATTTAGCTCCGTAGGTTAAATGACAAAAAAGTTACAGGCATTCAAAGAAAAATAAATTTGGGTTCTCCTCAAAACGTCAAAATCGCGATTTTAAACGTCAAAATTGGTGAGTACCTTCCTTTTGCAAGTGGCTTGGATATGTTCGTTATCCAGGAAAATCCGACGAGGTTTTCCTGGAAAATTTTGTGTTTTCTTTCGAAAAAAATTTATATCTCCAAAATTAACAAAGTAAGGGCAACCAAATTTTATACGCGGGTTTATATCATTATAGGCAAGTTACCTACCAAAATTTAACTCTGTAGGTCAAAAGACAAAAAAGTTATAGGCATTTAAACAAAAATAAATTGGGGTTTTTCACAAAACGTCAAAGTTGCGATTTAAATGTCAAAATTGGCAACATTTAGGAAAAGAACTTGAATCTAATACGGGCTATGGAAATAAAATGTCTCAAGAAGAATGTTTTACAAACCCTGAAATCTTAGTTTCAACCGTCATTGTCCTTCATTTTAATAAAATGTTTCCAGAAAATTCATTTCAAATAGACCCTTTCTCTGACGCTTGGCAGTAGTCTTAGCTATAGAGTTTATCGTTAATAGTATATAATTTTTGTAGAATTTTCGTAAAAAAAATCAATAAAGCTCAATATATCTGTTATTATACCAGATATGAAAAAAATTGTATATATTAATTATAGGGTGTCTTAAACTACATCTTAAAAAATTATTTCTACAATCACAGGGTGGCCCATAAGTCGTTGGTGCTACAAATTTTCTTTTTTTTTAATCAAACACGCCTTATGTTATTGCATTTTTGCATTTTCCATCGAAATATAATGCATGTTTGTAAAAACAAAAATTCTGGACGCAGTAAGTGCGTTATGGTAGCAAATTTTGATCAAATGCTTAATATTTGAATAGCTCAATTTGCTATTAACCTATAAGGTTGACTAAAAAACGAGTTTTTACGGGAACACTTTAAGTTTACTTTCGGAATTTTTTTTACATTTTCAAACAATAAAGTTATTTTGATGAAACATGGCACATTGTTTTTACTATATAGATTATACTGGTAACCAAATTTGATGCCTGCTTTTTAAAAAAAACACACATTATTGCTATTAATAAATAGTTTTATGAAAATTGACTACCATAACGCACTTGCTGCGTCCCGAGATTTTTTCTTAATGCGGAGATACTCCATATGTATGGTCTAAGATGACAATTTTCAATACAGGCTGGAAATTTAATACCGGAATATTAAAACTAAACAGTTTACCCTAAAATTAAAATTCCGAAAATAAGCTAAATAAAACCGTCCTTTTTTATAATAAATGTTCAAAATATTCTCCATTCACTTGCACACAACTAAATAATCTGCTCTGGAATTCTTCACTGACTCTTATCTTAAATTTATTATCTTTTCTTTTATCTAAAACGTACTTGGTATCATTAATCGTTTCTTATTAACTACCAATTTTTGCAGTGTGAAATCTAACAGTTCTGTTTTATTTTGTGGTGTATTGTGTTGGATGCACGGTCTCCTAATAAATAGGTCGTAATTTTGTTCCGATAATTTCAATTAATTTTTGGTCTCATAATGCGATACCTAACTGGAACTCTACGAACAGAAATGTTAATGATGATTGGATATGGTGATATGTGTAGAACAGATGCACAAGTTGTTAACCTATTTAATGAAAAGCATCCAGATTTGCCCCCACTAACCCAGGGAACTGTGTCTAAGATACATTCACAGTTTCGTGATTATGGACACGTTAAACCACTGCCTAGGAGACCCAAGTTTGTTGAAGAAGATGTAAAACTCAATATTTTATTGGCCTTTCATGAAGAACCAACTCCTTATACCCGTCAAATTGCACGTGAAAAGGATGTTAGTCAATCAACGGTTTTAAGGTGTCTCAAAAACGAAAAAATGCATCTCTATAAACTAGAACACGTTCAAGAGTTGATTGACGGTGATTCTGATAGAAGACTGCAATTTTGTGAACAATTGCTAGATATGTTACATAGAAATGTTATTTCTTTTGGTGACGTTCTGTTTTCCGATAAAGCAACATTTCTTTTGAATGGCGATGTAAACAGGCAAAATTGCAGATACTGGGCTGCCGAAGACCCCCACTGGATGCGACAAACACCCACCAACGTCCTCAGAAGTTGAACGTTTGGGCTGGTATCATTCGTGATCACGTAGTTGGACCTGTTTTTATAGAAAATCTAAACGGTCCAAGATATTTAGAAATGCTAAGAGAACAGGTTGTCCCAATGTTAGCAGAATTGTATCCAAATGTAATGGAACCTAATATTCCCCATGAAATGATATGGTTTCAACAAGACGGTGCACCGCCCACCTTTGCTCTTCAAGTACGGGAGTATTTACACGAAGTCTTTCCACAAAGATGGATTGGACGAAGAGGTTTCGTAGAATGGCCCGCTAGATCACCAGATCTTACACCTCTTGATTTATTTTTATGGGGATACCTGAAAAACAGAGTGTATAAAACGCAACCTGATGATTTAGATGATTTGAAAATGAAAATAAAATTAGGAACGTAACGCCTGACGTGTTGAACAGAGTTAGAAAAGAATTCCAGAGCAGATTATTTCGTTGTGTGCAAGTCAATGGAGAACATTTTGAACATTTATTATAAAAAGGAAGTTTACTAAAAGGGTGGTAAACGGAGACATGTGTATAAATATAAATATTAGAAGTCAAGACTAATAAATAAGGTATGGGATCAATATTGTGACGTGTATTGATGATATAGTCATATGGTGGCATTTAACTTCTACATAATTCAAAAAAGTATACCCCTGTTAGGGCGGAGGCATAGGATTATGTCGTTATACGGTCCTCCATGTCGTTATAAAATATTACCATCACCGCGGTATGTGTGCATGCATATCAATTCCAACTGTCGTCTTAACAACGACATATTTCATACTTTATGCACCAAGTAAATACATTATTTAATGTCGTAATAAATAGATATCATAAAAATATAAACGTTTACAATTTCCCTATTCGATCAGCAAACGAAGTATGTCTTGACTTTTTATTGAAGTATGTTGCTGGCCTGTTGACATTTATGAGACGGGAAGGCAAATCCGATTTTTATAAACTTTGAGCATAATAGTCATAATAATGATAATGGTGATTTTTTATTCAGTTTCACACGGATGGCTTGTAAGTGTGCTGAAGATCTATAATAAGATCGACATATATATATATATATATATATATATATATATATATATATATATATATATATATATATATATATATATATATATATATATATATATATATATATATATCCCGAGGTTCCTAGAACACGTCTATATATTTTGAGAAGAAAAATTTAGCTTTGGGTACAATCCGGTGGTAACATTGTTAAAGGCGGCTCGCTAAGTCCACTCTGATTTTGTCTCGCATTGAACCCACTATCAAACCGTCTGAACTCTACCAGATACGGCTCAGTATACAACCAATGGTACATAAATGAGGCTAAGCCATCCGAATTATATGGATGATCTTAAGGTGGTGACCTCCACAAAGAACCATTTGGAATCATCTGGAATAACTGGTTAAAATCGTCGAAGAGTTTGACAGAGACATAATATGCAATTCAGTCTTGACAAACGTGACGCATTATGTATAGTCAGAGGGGAAGGTACAAAGCATGGAGAATGGCCGGCAAATCGCCTTGATGGATGTAAAATACTGCAATAATTGCCTGGGAATATATTAGGCGAAGAAAATAAACCAGCCTGTAATGAGAACCGAACTGACAAATGCGTTTTCGCGGCGAGTAAAACACTTGCTGCGAGAACATCTCGACAGCAAGATACATTTAGGCAAAGAACCCGAAACAAATACGGATTACGCAAAGGAAATGTCGCAAGAAGAGTTTTCTGCAAACCCTTAAGTTTCCGCTTCAACCGCCACTGTCCTTCATTTTACAAAAATATTTACAGAAAATTCATTTCAAATAGACCCTTTCTCTGATGCTGTAGGTTTAGTAAAGTTGATGCTTTGGCTGTAGGTTTTATTAATTTACTATTTACTAAGAAATGTAAGCCGGGCGTTTTTTTTTGTGCAAACGTATTATGTGAGTCATTTGGAATATTCACATGAGTGGTAGAAAAGAAGGTGTATATATATATATATATATATATATATATATATATATATATATATATATATATATATATATATATATATATATATATATATATATATATATATATATATTATCACACCGATAACTCAAAGAATAATGAGCCGATTTTTTATTTTGATCAAATTTGGTACGTAACTTCCTTTTGCCAAGTGGCTTTGATAAATTCGTTAGCTAGAAAAATCGACTCAGGTGTTCGCGGAAAATTTGGTGTGTTCCTTCGAAAAAAATTATATCTCAAGAAATAATAAAGTAAGGGCAACCAAATTTGTTACGCGTATTTGTATTACAAAGAGTAAACCTTGTACCAAAATTTAGGTCTGTAAGTTTAAAGACAAAAAAGTTATAGGCATTAAAAAAAAAGCGGGTTTTCCTTAAAACGTCAAAGTCGCGATTTGAAACGTCAAAATTGGCAAGATTTAGGCAAGGAACCTGAAACAAATACGGGTTATATAAGGAAAATGTTGCAAGAAAAGTGTTCTGCAAAGCCTTAGTTTCAGCTTCAACCGTCATTGTCCCTTATTTTACTAAAATATTTCCAGAAAATTCATTTCAAATAAACCCTTTCTCTGATGCTTTGGCAGAGAGTTTTAGTTAAGTTTATGGTTTAACGGTCTATAATTTTGTAGAAAAAATTCGTTAATGAGGAGACCGTGACTTTTTAATTTTAAAAAGATTTCTTCGAATGAGCGCAAACTAGGCCCCCTAGAAACCATATCCGGGTTTACTTTCAGTTTTTATCTGTTTACATATATACAGGGTGTCGCATTTCTACGCTATAGCTCAATATAATTGTTATTATACAAGATACGAGAAAAAATTGTATACGTTAATTATAAGGTCTCTTAAGCTGTATCTTATAAAAATATTTTGACAATCGCATGATGGTCCATAGTCGGTGGTGATCCCTACAATTGTTTTTTTTTTCGAACACCCTTATATTATTGCATTTTTGCATTTTCTATAGAAATATGACACATGTTTGTAAGAAAAAACCGAGACGCAGCAAGTGTGTTTTGCTAGCGCATTTTCAATTTTCAATAACTCAGTTTGCTACTAACCTAAAGTTTGTTGGCTATTTATTATGAAATTCTGAAATAATTATAATGGGCCGTCACTGTGAGACATCCTGTATATTTATAACATCAAAACCATCAACCGCTTTAGGCCCCTCAATTTTTTTTCACTGTTGAATGAAGTCATAGTCAAGGAGGGCCAGATCTGGTAAATAAGGCGGTGGATTTTTTCCCCTTAGGGCTCGTCCGCGTCTTGCCGCCCCGATAGCACCGCAGCCTTTGGCTTATTGCCCTATGTCTTTCCTACTCCACCCATTCCAAAATCACTGTGCGTTGGAGGCTGAAGTTTTATATTGTTCTGTCTCCGGTCTATGCTGTCCGTAGATCAGTTGTCTTTTGCGGTCCAGAGCTTTACACTCGCACAAGATGTGTTAGGCTGATTCCTCCACCCCACCGCAGAGTCTGCCTTTCACGTCCCCCTCGAACCGCCCCATTTTATGCAGGTGTTTTTGACAGCCATGTGCCCCGTCAAGAGGCCTGTTATGTTCCTGAGCTGTCCTCTGCTAAGATTTTGCTGCACCACAGCTCTCTTTGGATAACCCAATTAGTGTCTTCCCATGTCTGAGTCCTGGATAATATGCCCATTATGCCTTACCCTGTTCCCTGACCCATGACTTGATGGTTCCTCAGGCCGTGCCTTTGAATACGCCCAGGACCGGTTTTGGTCCCATAAATGGTTCTGCTGATCCTTTCTTCGCGATACTGTCACCTTCTTCATTACCTTTGACCCCCGAGTGACCCGGGACCCAGATGAGGGTGACCTCATTTTGTCCAGCCAGGACGCTCGTATCGTCTCGGCATTCACTTTCTAGCCTGGAGTTTACCCGTGGGCTACTTACGACACTGTGGCTATGAGGATGCGCTTGTTGGTGTAGCCCCCCTTGCTCTTTCGCACGCGTACAAGATGGCGTACATTTCGGCCTGAAAGCGTTGCGTGAGTTCCGAGGGAAAAACTGCGACTTACCCTCGGTCCTTCCGAATAAACGCCTGCCCACGCTCCCCGCCGGATTCATCGGCGAACCAAACGAGCGCGTCCCGTGGTAGGCCCGGCGTCCCCCCCGTCATGCCTCGCGTTCTGGGGTAACCACTGTAAACTTGTGGTAATGCGAACCCTAAATCACGAATTGTTTCAATCACAGCTGATTTGTGTGCGTTTGCATTGTCTTGTAACACCGTAACATCCTTGGATAGCTTTACCCAGCTTTTCTCTTGTATTGTATGTTATTGGTTTACTCTTATGTAAAAAGTCAAGTCATGGCACTACAGAAACACCAAACAAGAATTTTTTTAGCAAATTTTTGAACAAGAAACTTTATAGGCTATTAAAAACGATAATGCCTTATTCCATGTATTGTTGTTTTGTAACCAATTCACTATTTATTAGTTTTCTTTTAGTGCTTTTGAGGGTTTTTTTTCTGATTATAATTATTTGTTTAATTAATAATGAGTTACATTTAAATGCAACATATCATAATCAATTCTTGGTGAGCTTTCATTATGGGAAAATTATGTATCGTGTAATTATAGCGATTATCGCCCAGAACTAAAGAGAAATTATGTCTTGTCCTTGTCATGACTTGTAGATATTTATATACCATGTCGAATTATTATAATATTCACAAATGGCCTGTTTTTTTCTTGATGGCGTTATAAATTTTTAAATGGCAAATAGGGCGATAGCGTAAAGAGGACATCGCGTGCTTCGCGGAATATTGTTTGTTCAGCTCTGGTATCTAGATAATTATGAAGAAATAATAGAAAATTGTTAATGTGCTGCAATATCACTGGATATTGCCAAATAACGATGTACGATGCCCTGACTGATCGATCGACCGTTTTAACTGATAACTTCCGTTTCTACAATGAGTTCTGATGATCATGTCGATAGTAATAGTGATAATAATACCGATGGTTATAATAATGATGTAATGTTCGTAATGTAGAAAAAAATATGAAGGTTATTATCTATTATTTTATTTGAGAAATGATCGGGATTGGTAAATGCAAGATGATTTATAACTGCAAGATGACTTAGCAGCCTCGGTGGTCCGGTAGTTGCGTGTGCCTCTGAAACCAAAGGTATTGAGTTCGATTCCCAGTTCATACAATTTTAATTTCAGCATCGTAAAAGAGCTTTTGTGGTACTGGGTTCGATCCCAGTGTTCTCCTTTTAATTTTTTCAGTACATACTGTAACATTAACATCCACCAAGGTTATGGCATTGTATTTGAGCAATTGAATGTTTGCTTGTGTCGCCCTTGGGGTGGGGGTTGGTGGGCAGTCGTTTCCGTGTCCATGCGATTTTGGGCATGTCAAGCACCCCCTAGTTTCCTTACAGAAATGCAGGGGCTCCGAAAGATTTTCAGTTTACTGAGATGAAACTACTCCCTGGCGCCGGTGATTGGCCATAGCCGCAGAAATAAACCGACGTTAAAAAACACACACACATACTGTAAAATTAACATCAAATGAGGGTGTGACATTGTGTTCAAATGAGTTGAATATGTGCAGATTTTACCCAACAGAGGGGGTGCCAAGACGCCGGTACCGTGTACCGTGCGATGTTGCACACGGTAAAAGATCTCTACTACCTTACACAAAGATATGGCTGCGGTAAAATGTCCAGGGTGAGGAAAAACTGTCTTCCGGCGTAGGTGATTTGCCATCGCGGAAAAAAGACCGACGTCGAAGAAACAACGCACAAACTAAATAAAAAACTCTGGATGCAGCAAGTGCGTTACGGTGGTGAATTTTCATTAAAATGTTTTAAATTGCAAATATCTGTTTTTCAAAGAAAGCAAGCATCACATTTGGTTACCAGTATAAGTTATATAGTAGAAACAATGTAACATGTATCATGAAAATAACTTTATGTTTGAAGATGTATAAAAATGTTTCGAAAATTTACTTTAAATGTTCCCGAAAAAAACTAGTTTCCTGGCCAACGAACCTTATAGGTTAATAGCAAATTGAGCTATTCAAATTTGAAGCATTTAATAAAAATTCTCTACCATAACGCACTTGCTGCGTTCCGAATTTATTTTCTTACAAACATGCATTATAATTACGTGGTCGAAATTCGACATATTAAAGGTCAGCTCAGAACTTGCAGGGACCGGGAAATCCGACTATCTAATTAAAACAAAGCATTGTTTAATCTATTTGGACTTAGCAGGTTTTAATCAAAATTTTCTACCATAACTTACTTGCTGCGTCCCAAATTTATTTTTTTACAAACATGCATTATAATTACGTGGTCGAAATTCGATACATTAAAGGTCACGTCAGAACTGGCACGGACCGGGGAACCCGACTGTCCGATTAAACACAACAATTCAACCCCACCTAATCACAGTCTTGCTTTCTTTCTCATAAGAGATACACCAGCCCTAGACCCATCACAATAAACAACCAAGTTATTCAAAGTAATGAGTCCTTTTCACTTGTTGGCATTTCTGTGGATCGAAATCTCAATTGTCACCAACATGTCACATCAATTGCAGAAGCGACTGCTAAGAAATTAGGTTTCCTCTTCCGGGCTCGCAAATATTTTTCACCAGCTAATCTCTATACTTTATATACTTCACAAATAAGACCAAACCTCGAATACTGCTCCCACATATGGGGTGCTGCTGCCGCTTCTACACTCGCTATCCTGGACTTCATTCAGAAGAGAGCTATACGTCTCATCGGTGACCCTACCCTTACCCAAAGGCTGCCATCCCTTGCCCACCGACGTGCCGTTGGTGACCTCGCTCTCTTTTATAGATATCTGCACGGGCACTGCTCAGAGGAGCTTTCTTCCATAGTTCCCCCACCTGCTGCCCCCAACAGATCTACTAGGGGGGCAGAGCGAATGCACCATTTTACTGTCCAGGTCACCAGATATAGAACATCTTGTTATGCCCGCTCTTTTGTACCGAGGACTTCCAAACTGTGGAACTCCTTGCCAGCACATGTTTTTCCTTCTCCCCCGAACCTCCAAACCTTCAAGTCCAGAATTAACAAGTTGCCTCTTTCCTCCTTGTCGACACCCACGGTACGATAGTATTTAGGCTGTAAGCCCTCGTGGTGTGTTGTTGAATAATTAAAAACACATTGTTTAATCTATATGGGCTGAGCAGAATTTAATTTTAAAAAATCGCTACCATAACGCACTTGCTGCGCCTCGAACATAAACATATAAAGTCCGAAACCGACCACGGATTTGCGTTCCAGGAGTCCTGAATAGCGCCCATTTGTGGACATTTTTTTCAAAATTCAAAAGGCGCGATCTCCTCATTAGTGATTTTTTTAAAAAGAAAATTCACTAAAAAAAAGATGATTTAACATATACAATACAATCGTTTGTGAAAAATTGATGTGTGTGTTTTGAAACTGAAGGAAAAAGAAGGGTTTCGGTTTTTTGTGGAGAAAAAACTTGTTCAGTTACTCTTTCTAGAAGAATTTTTCAGCGAGTATTCGAAGAAACATTTTTTCAGTGAAGTTGAACATAAAATTTTCACATTGTGCTCTCTGGTCTCCTAAAAAAGATAAATGCCTATAACTCAGGAACATAAGTATTGAAAATTCACGATGTATTGTTGAATGAGTCTCCACCAAATTTTGAAAAGTCTGGACGCAGCAAGTGCGTTATGGGAGTGAATTTTCATTAAAATGTTTTTAATAGCAAATATGTGTTTTTTTAAAGAAGGCGGGCAGCAAATTTGGTTACCAGTATAACCTATATAGTAGAAACAATGTGCCATGTTTCATCAAAACAACCTTATTGTTTAAAAATGTACAAAAATTTCAAAAGTAAACTTAGTGTTCCCGAAAAAACTGGTTTCTGGGTCAACCTTATAGGCTAATAGCAAATGAAGCTATTCAAATTTTAAGCATTTAATAAAAATTCGCTACCATAACGCACTTGCTGCGTCCAGAATTTCTTTTCTTACAAAATTGCAATATATTTCGATGGAAAATGCAAAAATGCAATAACATAAGGCTTGTTCGATGAAAAAAAAAAAGAAAGAAAGAAAATTTGTATTACCAACGACTTATGGGCCACCCTGTGATTGTAGAAATATTTTTTTAAGATGTAGCTCAAGGCACCCTATAATTAATGTATACCATTTTTTCGTATCTTGTATAATAACGGATATACTGAGCTTTATTGATTTTTTACGAAAATTCGACAAAAATTATATACCATTAAACGATAAACTCTGTAGCTAAGACTACTGCCAAAGCATCAGAGAAAGGGTCTATCTGAAATGAATTTTCTGGATATATTTTAGTAAAATGAAGGTTGAAGCTAAGACTTCAGGCTTTGTAAAACATTCTTCTTGAGACATTTTGTTTCCATAGCTCGAATTAGTTTTAGGTTCTTTGTCTTAATGTTGCCGATTTTGACGTTTTGAGTAAACCCCCGATTTATTTTTCTTTAAATGCCGATAACTTTCCTGTCTTTCAACATACAAAGCTAAATTTTGATACGTATATTTACCTATAATGATATAAACCCACGTACCAAATTTGGTCGCCCGTACTTTGTTATTTCCGGAGATATAATTTTTCGAAACAAAACACAAAATTTTCAGGCCGATTTTTTTTGGCTAACGAACTTATCTAAGCCAGTTGCAAAAGGAAGGTATTCACCAAATTTAATCAAAATCGGCCCATTATTTTTTGTTATCGGTGTGATACATACATACACACACACATTATATATATATATATATATATATATATATATATATATATATATATATATATATATATATATATATATATATATATATATATATATATATATATATATATATATATATATATATATATATATATAAGCATAAACATATAAAAATTGAAACTGACCCCGGATATGTGTTCTAGGGGGCCTAATAAGCGCTCATTTGAAGACATTTTTTCAAAATTCAAAAGTTGTGATCTCCTCATTACTTAAATCCACTAAAAAGAAATTTCAATAATCAAGGAATTCGCATACTATGTTAAAATAACAGATAAAGATAGACAGAGTACATACAAGTTACAAGAGCTTAATTTAATTTGTACAAATATTATAGACAAAAAGATAACAAATATATTTCCATAACTTACTTAAATATTTTCACTAAGTGAACATTGGAACCTGTAATGTGCACTGATAAGTACACTTACAGGACACAAATCACCTCAACCCATCTTTTAAAGACTTGACGATCGTTTCATTAACAAAGTTATCGTTCATCAGAAGCTGAAAAATTCTGATTCTGATTAATTCTGAATTTTGCACCCTCTGATGACGCTAACGTTGTTAGTGTGGATCGTTAGGACTTTAAAAGATGTGTTGTAGTGATTTAGGTTCTTAAAGTGTACTTATTAAAACATTTTAGAAAACATTTTGAAAATTTAAAGTGCCACTACGAATACAAAAGTGGTATAGAGGGAAAAGTGTAAAAATTTACAAAATTTATTTTGTCCTAATTTAGCAAAAACGTGTCTTGCTGAAAAAGTATACTTGAGCAAATCTTCTACAGTGTTGTCAATTCTAACATATATCGGCAACAGGGAAACGTTTCTCTCTAAAGATGTGTCAAAATTAAAGCACATTTTATTCCCTATTTTGTTTTATCGTTTTTCTGAAATCGTTTCAGAAGTTTCCACTCTGAAAACTTCGTTGTCGTAAAATACTTTCGGCGTCGAGACATTTTATATTTTCCAGAAGAACTCGTTAAAATATCAGTTAGAAAATAATTTATAACCTGTCGATACCTGCGCCACGTCTGACGGTACGTGAATGTTTGATTAAATTGATTTAGATTTAAATTGGCGAAAATCTAACTTAAACCTTTTTTCCTCAACCTTCGGATTCACCCTTTTTATCAAGCAAGCTATGACAAGAGCTGACGTGCCTCTCTTATTGAACAGCTAATCAAGGATTCTCCACCATCTATGATTCATCAGGAAGAATTAGTAGTTTGAAATTAATAACAGTACAGTAAAGTCGAGAGATAATGGTCGATAATATGTACTTTATTATATTTTATAGGAATAATTTATGAATAAAATGAAGTCGATATAGTTTGTGGGGCGTAGAAAAATATCACGCGACAAGACAGACTGTGCTTTTCCATTGTCAATAATAAATAATGTCTTAAATTATCATTAGTTCGTCATTTGTGGTACTTCAGATCAGTGGCGTATTCAAATATGGGTTTTGTTATGTAAAATTTGTTACAGCAGTTTTGTACTGATGTTATGTTTTAATTGAACCGGGGTAAGGCGCGTAAAAGCCCCCGTAAGCTTGAATACGAGGAAATGATCTTCTAGGAAGAATCTAAAAATCTCGCACAATTTTATATTTCAACAACACACCACGAGGGCTCAAGCCTAAATACTATCGTACTGTGGGTGTCGACAAGGAGGAAAGAGGCAACTTGTTAATTCTGGACTTGAAGGTTCGGAGGAGAAGGAAAAACATGTGCCAGCAAGGAATTCCACAACTTGGAAGTACTCGGGACAAAAGAGCGGGCATAACAAGATGTTCTATGTCTGGTGACCTGGACAGTAAAAGGGTCCGTTCGCTCTGTTCCCCTGGTGGATCTGTTGGGGGCAGCAGTTGGATGAAACTATGGAAGAAAGCTCCTCCGAGCAGTGGCCGTGTAGATACATATGAGAGAGAGAGAGAGAGAGAGAGAGAGAGGGAGGTCACCAACGGCACGTCGGTGGGCAAGGGATGGGAGCCTTTGGGTGAGGGTGGGGTCACCGATGAGACGTATAGCTCTCTTCTGAATGGAGTTAAGGATAGCGAGTGTAGAAGCGGCAGCGGCACCCCAGATGTGGGAGCAGTATTCGAAGTTTTGCCTTATTTGTGAAGTATATAAGGTATAGAGATTAGCTGGTGAAAAGTATCTCCAAGCCCGGAAGAGGAAACCTAATTTCTTAGCAGCCGCTTCTGCAATTGATGTGACATGTTGGTGCCAATTGAGATTTCGATCCACAGAAATGCCAACAAGTGAAAAGGACTCATTACTTTAAATAACTGGTTGTTCATTGTGATGAGTCTAGGGCTGGTGTATCTCTTATGAGATAGAAATCACGACTGATATTTGGTGGAGTTGAATTGTACAAGCTTTCTACTTCCCCAGTCTAATATTTTTTTCGAGATCCACAGAGACATAACCCTCCATGAGTCTGCGATCCTCACCTAATTGGGCTAAAGAGGCAGGCTTAGAATATTGTATATTTGAGTGGAAGGTGCTCTCGTCCGCGTAACTGTGAACTGGGTTGGATGTGCTAGAGAGGTCATTGATGTGGAGAAGAAACAAAGTAGGGGCTAAAGCTGAACCTTGAGGAGGGACTCCTGTATTAATTGGATACAGTTTAGAGGAATGGTCATTCACGACAACAGAAATGCTCCGATTGGAGAGGAAATTTGCTGCCCAGGTACAAAATTTTGGTGGTAGGCCATAAGCCGGAAGTTTATTAAGCAGCGTTGCGTGCCAGACCTGGTCGAATGCTTTGGATATGTCTAGATCGACAATCTGGGATTCACCGTGTAGTTCCATAGACTTGTTCCAAGAATGTGTGATAAAGGAAATGAGGTCGGCAGTAGATCTGCGCTGATGGAATCTATACTGCTTGTCGTGGATTAGACTGTGTTTTTCAAGAAATGTCAGTAATTCGGTGTTTATATACTTTTCCATTACTTTAGAGACGACTGAAAGGAGAGAAATAGGCCTGTAGTTGGTAGGAAGCGCTTTGGATCTTTTCTTGGGGACATGTTGTACTCGAGCAGTTTTCCAGTTACTAGGGAATATGCCTCTATTGTAAGATGCTGAAACAGACGAGTCGGGACAGGAGCAAGTCATGGAGCGCATTTTTTTTTTTTTTTTTGAGAACAATTGCTGGGATATCGTCAAGGCCAGAGGCTTTCCTGGCCTTAAGAGAAGACCATCTTTCGTACCTTTCTAGTTTTCAAAATTATATCCGTCATTTTATGCGCGACATTGAGGACTGTTGGTGGTTGAACATTTGGAGGTGGGTTAAGAGCAGCATTTCCGACGAACGAGGCAAAAGTTCAGCCTTGCCCAGGGCGGTATAAACAATTTTATCCCCTGAAACAAGAGGTGGGAAAATGCTCTTGCAGAAATTATTCCCAATAGATTTAGCAAGAGGCCAGAAGGGTTTGCTGCCGTTGGATCTTGAGAGGACTTTGTTTTTGATGTGGTTATTAAACGAGTTTTTTGCCTCAGAAAGAATGCGGACATAGCGGTTTCTTGCGTCGTTAAATGCTTGACTGGGATTGTGTAGAAGCGTTTTGTGAGCTTTGATCTTTTCATGTATGGCCTTGCCACAGGATCTAGAGAACCAGGGCTTTTGAGTGGTTGAAGAGGTTTTCTGTGTACGTGGAATAAATAATTCCATGCCATCTTGGATAATTTCTGTGACGTTTTGTGAGATATCAGGGGGGTCAGGATGAGAGAAGCAGACAGACGCCCATGGAGATGAGAAAAAAAGGAGGAAATTGTACATATATTTGATACCAGCCCATAATTTTGAGAACAGTTGGGTTCTACACTTTCGGCCACGTATCTCTCCCGATTTGACGTCATTTGGAGACATCTTGAGAATGTGGCGTATTCACAGCCTGTTACCACCAAAGAGAATATGATGGCCAGCTTTCAATTCTGTACAATCTGAACATCTCGAAACATCGACCCGTGTGAAACCCGTCATTAGTACACTATATGTTTCTCGCGTGACTGGTGCACTGGGGTATCACATACCCTATCGTTTTGATAACCGCATGATCCAATTTTTTTTATCAACTGTGAATAATGTACATTTTTGTTGAATAATGAATATATTTAACACATTTAACACAATAGACATATATTACAAGAAAAATAACAGAATACAATTTCTAAAGAAAATAACACTGATTAGTTTTTGTTTTCACACTCATCACATATTACGCATGCATGCTCCGAACAGACGTGCGCATACGTCCGTAGCAGTCTACCCTGCACCAGACTCCCCAATTTAGAAGCTGGAAGAAAAGACATCTAAATGCATCTGTTGCATTTACTGGTCACCTTCTGACAACAACTTTGTCCAGCTCTTCGACTACATTTCTGAAAAAACCGACATCTGATTTCCTCCGAGGTCACTATTCGCGGTGACTTCAATGTCCATAATAAGGAATGACTAGGGTCTTCGAAAACCGAAAGTTTCACCGTCGATACCTCTCTTTTAGTGAATTTTCGTAATGAAAATTAACTAATAGCATCGGTAGGAAATCAAACGTGAAATATAGTCCGATGTTAGACTGGTACATGTGTAAAATGACTGTCTTAAGTATCCACTAAAAAACACTAATAGTAACAATAATTTCCCATGTTTGCAAAATGGTGATAATTTAAGCAAGGCAATGTGAATCAGCCACCTGCATCTGAATCTTTAATAGACCAATGGCTTATTGCATGTAGACCATCATCACCTTTAGAATTCTATACACCCCAACCCTCCCTCCGTATATTTTTTAGAAAAGAAATGAACACGCAAAGTCCAAAGCCATAAGCGAAAGGGTTACGTGTCACTGTTCAATAATTCTAAACCTGAAATTGCAGGCTTAGTTCATCAAATATTAAGACGCTAACAATAATTATCAAGCCGGGAAAACTGGTCTGTTTAGCAGTGTCGTATTCGAAAAAGGTAAATAATGAAAAGCCAAATAAACCACAAGTAAGAAAAATTTTAAAGGTACTGGATAAATAAACTTAAGTTTATTAATTTTCCGGTAAAGCTAACTTTGTAAGCGAAACGACAGTCGGGTCTAAAAAAAAAGTGATTGGGTCATCTAAAGTGTTCTTATTAATGCAGATCATAGGTTTTCATCTTCACATCAGGTAGTAGTATAATGGGGGTAGTTTTTAAGGTATTTTTTAATTCGATGTTAGTATGAAACCATTTCCAGTTAGGGGGTAAGTTACCTTGTTACTACCAGTAATGTTACACATACCATGTTTACTCAATATTTAGGTGTCAAACTGTCAAACAAAAGAGGCTAAGAACCATCTACTTTTAACGGAAAACCGGGATTTGTAACACATCAAGCTTCTCCATTAACGATTTTATTAGGAACAATATCTTTTATTAGAAACAATATCTTCTGGAATGGTTACTGATGACCAACCATTTGCTTATTTTATTATTATTGGTATTTCAACAACACACCACGGAGGCATACAGCCTAAATACTATCGTACCGTGGGTGTCTACAAGGAAGAAAGAGGCAACTTGTTAATTATGAACTTCGGAGGAGAAGGAAAAACATGTGCCGGCAAGGAATTCCACAAATTGGTAGTCCTCAGGAAAAAAGAGCGGGCATAATAAGATGTTCTATGTCTGGTGACCTAGACAGTAAAAGGGTGCATTCGCTCTGTTCCCCTGGTAGATCTGTTGGGGACAGCAGGTGGAGGAACTATGGAAGAAAGCTTATCTGAGCAGTGCCCGTGCAGATACCTATAAAAAAGAGGTCACCAACGACACGTCGGTGGGCAAGGGATGGCAGCCTTTAGGTAAGGGTAGGGTCAGGGATGAGACGGATAGCTCTCTTCTGAATGGAGTTCAGGATAGCGAGTGTAGCAGCCGCATCCCAGATGTGGTAGCAGTAGAATATTGTATATTTGAGTGGAGGGTGCTGTCATCCGCGTAACTGTGAACTGGGTTGGATGTGCTAGAGAGGAGGTCATTGATGTGGAGAAGAAACAAAGTAGGGGCTAAAGCTGAACCTTGGGGGACTCCTGCATTAATTGGATACAGTTTAGAGGAATGGCCATCCACGACAACAGAAATTCTCCGGTTGGAGACGAAATTTGCCGTCCAGGTACAGAGTTTTGGTGGTAGGCCATAGGCCGGAAGTTTATTAAGCAGCACTGTGTGCCCGACCTGGTCGAATGCTTTGGATATGTCTAGAGCGACAATCTGGGATTCACTGTGTAGTTCCATAGACTTGTTCCAAGAATGGGTGACAAAGGAAAGGAGGTCAGTAGTTGATCTGCGCTGACGGAATCCATACTGCCTGTCGTGGATTAGACTGTGTTTTTCAAGAAATTTTAGTAATTCGGTGTTTATATACTTTTCCATCACGACTGAAACGAGAGAAATAAGCCTGTAGTTGCTAGAAAGCGCTTTGGATCCTTTCTTGGAGACGGGTTGTAAAATCTGCTGCTGTTTTACATTTAATGTATCAGGCTGGGACAGTTATCTATCATACAGAGCTTCAATGCTTTACGGTTATTAAATGAATAATACCACAGCATAGATAGTTATTTATGTTGTGATACTACCTTGATTACCTCTCCTTTATTAACTAAGTATTTCTAAAAGCGACGTCGAGTGCCAAAGCAGCTGCCGTTGTTGTTCATATGACCAATTTACATCTCAAGACAAAACATTATTGTAGTGCAGAATGCAGAAGGCTATATGCAATCATGACACGGTGTAAACTGTGAGCCCCTACAAATTAATTAAGTTGGAGTGGATGCTGCAGAATTCTCCCATAATGAGAAACTTATAATGTTGAGATGATAGAGTTCCTTGACTTTACACAGAGATTCAGTTATGCTGCTGCTTTCAAGGCGCCACTTGAAACGCTTCAAACAAATAAGTTTCTTCGTTGGTGAAACTTTGAGCGTTGAAATAAGTTTATATATCAGTTTGGAAATTCTGCTTTATGCACGGTTCTAGTAGTGTAGGATGTAAAGGTACAAAGCTGATTTGATCAATATGTGGTTTTATTAGTTTTTGTTGCGGTTTTGTTCATTGTGAACTGTAATGCATTAGAGTTCAAAATATAAGAATGTGAGTTAAGATTGGAACCTGTGATGAGCACCGATAAGTACAATTTGGATAGCCCAATTCATCGCAATATAGATTTAAGACCTGCCGATCTAACTTTATTCATCCCTCTAATGACGCAAACATTGTTAGCGAAACGATCATCAGGTCTAAAAACTGTATTGTGATGAATTGGGTTCTCAAAATTGTACTTATACGAGAAAGTATTGAAAATTTCTTACCATGAAAGCCAGTCTGGACGCAGCAAATGTGTGTTATAGTAGCGAATTTTCATAAGTTTGTAATAATAAAGCCTAATTGTGCAAAAAAGTCGTCCGAACAAGAGCCAGGCAAAATATTTGTAAAGTAGAAACGTCCTGATGAAGCTGCAATTCTAACATAATGATAGTGACAATTCCTGAAAGTTATATACATTTATCTATCTAGACATTACAGCTCTAGTTAAATTGTGTCTCTTGCAATAATAAGGCAACTTACTTTGTCTCCTAAGAATATCCTGGGTCTGTTTTAACTTACTTATCTTACATTTAAATAGCTGCTTTCTGTAAGGCTAAATATATTCTCGCAACAATTAGAACCGTAGACCGGTTTCGCTCTAATTAGAGCTCTTCAGTACGGCATACTAAAGGTAGCGAAAATACACCTATAAAGTAATACGGCTATAGTAGCCAGCCTTCCAACACTAAGTGAGTGGTAAGGCACGAAACAACGTGCCGCCACCTTGTGTTGTAAGGCTGGCTACCAAAATGATGGAAAAGTATATAAATACCGATTTACTAAAATTTATTGAAAAACACAGTCTACTCCACGACAGGCAGTATGGATTCCGTCAGCGAGGATCAACTGCCGAACTCCTTTCCTTTGTCTCCTATTCTTGGAACAAGTCTTTGGAACTACACGGTGAATCTCAGATTGCCGCTCTAGACATATCCAAAGCATTCGACCAGGTCTGGCACGCAGCGCTGCTTAATAAACTTCCGGCCTATCGCCTACCACCAAAACTCTGTACCTGGACAGCAAATCTCCTCTCCAACCGGAGCATTTCTGTTGTCGTAGATGGCCATTCCTTTAAACTGTATCCAATTAATGCAGGAGTCCCTCAAGGTTCAGCTTTAGACCCTACTTTGTTTCTTCTCCACATCAATAACCTCCTCACTAGCACATCCAACCCAGTTCACAGTTACGCGGGTGACAGCACCCTCCGCTCAATATTCTAAGCCTGTCTCTTTAGCCCAATTAGATGAGGATCGCAGACTCATGGAGGGTTCTGTCTCCGTGGATCTCCAAAAAATATTAGACTGGGGAAGTAGAAGTCTTGTACAATTCAACTACACCAAATCTGTCTTGCTTTCTATCTCATAAGGGATACACCAGCCCTACATCTATCACAATGAACAACCAAGTTATTCAAAGTAATGAGTCCTTTGCAATTGTTGGCATTTCTGTGGATCGAAATCTGAATTGGCACCAACATGTCACATCAATTGCAGAAGCGGCTGCTAAGAAATTAGGTTTCCTCTTCCGGACTCGCAAATACTTTTCACCAGCTAATCTCTATACCTTATACGCTTCACAAATAAGGCCAAACCTCGAATACTGCTCCCACAGCTGGGGTGCCGCTGCCGCTTCTACACTCCGTATCCTGGACTCCATTCAGAAGAGAGCTATACGTCTCATCGGTGACCCTACCCTCACCCAAAGGCAGCCATCCCTTGCCCACCGACGTGCCATTGGTGACCTCTCTCTTTTATAGATATCTGCACGGGCACTACTCGGGGGAGTTTTTTTTTCCATAGTTCCTCCACCTGCTGCCCCCAACAGATCTGCCACGGGAACAGAGCGAATGCACCCTTTTACTGTCCGAGTCACCAGACAGAACATATTGTTATGCCCGTTCTTTTGTCCCGAGGACTTCCAAGTTGTGGCATTCCTTGCCGGCCCATGTTTTTCCTTCTTCGAACCTCCAAGTCCTCAAGTCCATAGGTAACAAGTTGCCTCTTTCCTCCTTGTCGACACCCACGCTACGATAGTATTTAGACTGTGAGCCCTCGTGGCGTGTTGTTGAAATAAAAAGTTGTCGTGGTTACAAACAGACACACATACAGACCGATAGACACAAAACATTTTCGTTCCCAAATCATGTTTTCTATATCTTTTGGCACTTTTTACGACGTTTAAGCGAAAAAAATTTGAAATTTTTGTTGTGGAAGTTAAAGTAATACGGCAGAATATTAAAGTTGGGCAAACAATTTTACAATCTGCATCTTTACTCAGTTTTCCTTTGTGAACAGCTTTTTCTCATAACATTTTGTCTTACAGAAAAGCACATTACTACTAGGAAAAATAACTTTTTTGTAAATTTCCAAGGCATACTTAATTTTTGAAACTAAAATTATGGCACAAATTAGTTTCTATCCAAGCAGGACTGAATCCAAGATATGTCAGGTGTTTTTCTTTTACACCTATTTGTCCGTCGATCCAGAGACACACTGTAGGTTAGTTTTTAGTTGATTTAGTTTAAATCTGTATAAAATTATTGCTAGTATCTAGGGTTTCAGTTTGTGAGAGCATCTCCAATCAAACACCTTCGGAAATAATGATGATTTTAAAAGTATGCTGTTTGCTAAAACTTTCCTAATTAAATAATTTTAAAAATACCATCATTTAATGTCTTTTCAGACAATTCTCACAATCATACCCACTCTAGAAGAAATATGCCTGTCATTGCATATTCCGTATTCTGAATTTTATACTAAAATGTAAATATGACTGAATGTTTGTAGTTCAGAATATATTGTTGGTATCAGAATAAGCAGGCTTTCATGTTTCATAAAACAATATACAGTTATATTTAGCTGTACATGTGTTTATTTAATATATCGAGCTGTGGGAATCGATAAAAGGAGGAGAAAAATTAACTACATGGGGGTCGGAATTTTTCACACACCAATTTTAGCTTTGAGAACGCTTTTTATTGATAATAATTGTGTATTAGCGAATTTTTTTTAATTTTAATTCGCTTATGGGGAGATCTGTGTTTATATATATATATATATATATATATATATATATATATATATATATATATATATATATATATATATATATATATATATATATATATATATATCCGACCGATAACTCAAAAACTAATGGACCGATCTTGATAAAATTTGCAGAGTACCTTCGTTTTGCAAGTGGCTTGGATAAGTTCGTTAGCCAGGAAAATCGAACTAGGTTTTCCCGGTAAATTTTGTGTTTTCTTTATAAAAAAATTCATATCTCTGGGAATAACAAAGTAAGGGCAACCAAATTTGGTACGCGTGTTGGTATTATAAATAGTGAACTCTGTACCAAAATTTAGGTCCCTAGCTTTAAAGACAAAGAAGTTATGGGCAGTTAAAGCAACAAATTTTGGAGTTTTCCTCAAAACGTCAAACTCGCAATTTTAAACGTCAAAATTGGCAATGTTTAGGCAAATAATGTGAAACAAATACCGATTGTGAAAAGAAAATGTTGCAAGTAGATTGTTCTTCGAACCCTTAAGTTTCAGATTCAACCGTCATTGCCTTTCATTTTACTAAAATATTTACAGAATATCCATTTTAAATAGACCCTTTCTCTGATGTTTTGGCTGTCAGTTTAGTTAAGTTTGGTGGCTTTTTGGATATATATTTATAGGTTTAGCGAAGTTTATGGTTTAACGGTCTATAATTTTTTTTTTTGGTAATTATCGTAGAACAAATTTGTTAATGCATTTTTGCATTTTTTTATCGAAATATGATGCGTTTATAAGAAAAAATCTGGACGCAGTAAGTGCGTTTTGGTAGCGAATTTTCGGTAAATTTGCAGATTAGCTCCCGAACGCTTTTCATAAAACTGTTTTCAGAAACCTGCCTAGGGCCCCCTCTGGATCCACAAACCCCAAGAAGAATTTCTTGTTCACACTCCCCAAGGAAGTTACGGGACCAGGAGTGAGTAGGGGTGTATAGTTTTTTTTAAGCTAATTTTTGTAGAACAAATTCGTTAATGCATGTTTGCATTTTTATCGAAATATGATGCGTTTGTAAGAAAAAAAACTGGACGCAGTAAGTGCGTTTTGGTAGCGAATTTTCGTTAAATTTGCGGTTTAGCTCCCGAACTCTTTTCAAAAAACTGTTTTCAGATACCTGCCTTAGGCCCCACTGAATCCACAAACCCCAAGAAAAATTTCTTGTTCACACCCCTCAAAGAAATTTACGGGACCAGGAGTAAGTAGGCGTACATAATTATTTTTTTAGCTAAATTTCATAGAACAAATTCGTTATGCATTTTTGCATTTTTTTTTTTTTGTCGAAATGTGATGCGTTTGTAAGAAAAAAAATCTGGACGCAGTAAGTGCGTTTTGGTAGCGAATTTTCGGTAAATTTGCAGTTTAGCTCCCGAACGCTTTTGAAAAAACTGTTTTCAGAAACCTGCCTAGGTCCCTATTCCCCTGGATCCACAAACCCCAAGGAAAATTTCTTGTTCACACTCCCCAAGGAAGTTACGGGACCAGGAGTGAGTAGGGGTGTATAATTTTTTTTAAAGCTAATTTTCGTAGAACAAATTTGTTAATGCATTTTTGCATTTTTTATCGAAATATGATGCGTTTGTAAGAAAAAAATCTGAACGCAGTAAGTGCGTTTTGGTAGCGAATTTTCGGTAAATTTGCAGTTTAGCTCCCGAGCGTTTTTCAAAAAAACTGTTTTCAGATGCCTGCTTTCATCAAAATAAAACATTTTCTATTAAAATATTTTAAAGAAAATTTGCTACCATAACGCACTTGCTGCGCCCATAGATTTTTTAAATACCTGCTTTTGTATTTTAACTATTGCTTTTAGGAGTAACTTTGAAAACATGTTTATTGAGGAAGGATGACGCAAGACTAAAAGTGTTTTTATGATAACCACAATTTATTAAATTTGTAGACAAAAGAAAAATAATTTCGGGTAGTTGGACCAAAAAATATCGAAACATAAAACTTAACTTTTGCACCCAAAAACAGCCCGGAAGCATAGACGTGTAACATATTGGAGACACATGGTAATATTACTTGCCATACATAATTGACAAATCATTTTGGGAAGTATCGGTAGCAGATTTAATAACCTCTAAAAGTGCCTCTTCTGACAACATGTGAAATGCGAATAGGGATTTTGTTTTATTATAAAACATAGAGCCGAATGTTTCTGTAGCTACACATACACAGGTGTCCAAAAAGTGTGGAAAAATATTTATATTTCAGAGACCGTTCTACAGAGTCTGTTGAAATTTGACTGAGGATGTAAAAGTTACGAACATGATCGCATACCTTCGTCACTGTAATTATACAGTGACGGCAAAAAATAGATCAACTTGCCTTTTAAAATATACGCTTTGTGTGTGTTTTTGTTTCTGTATCGTCGGCCTATTTCCGCGACTATGGCCAATCACCGACGCCAGGGAGCAGTTTCACCTAACATCCTGGAAATTTTGCCGAATCCCTGCCTTTCTGTAAGGAGAGTAGGAATCTTTAACGTGCCCAACATCGCATGGACATGGGACCGACGGCTTTACGCCCCCTCCGAAGGGCGGAACGTGCAGACATCCAACTTGCTCAAATACAATGCCAGAACCTCGGTTGATGTTAATGTTACAGTTTGTACTGAAAAAGCGAAAGGAGTACCCTGGGATCGAACCCAGTACCCATCGGTTCAGAGGCACACGTTCTTAGCCCTGAACCACCGAGGTTCTCTAAAATATACGCTTTAATACATTGATCTCAGTTATTTCTTTGAAGTTGATTATACATACCGCGTTAGTAAAACGTACCGCACCACTTAAATATATTCAAGACCGCTAAAGTTGCGCATACAAAAAGCAGAATGCAGTTTCTACACAACTAATTCCAATGGAGAATAGCCACTTAGATCCCCTGATATACTCCACTGGACTTCTTGTGGGATAATTTGAGGGACTGTGTCTACAAAGACCGTCCAGATAATTTGGACGAACTTTGCAAAAGAATCCACACCGAAGTTGCACTTGTTGTTTTGTCGTTGTTGTTTCGCCCCTTGGCTTTCAAGTACACCTTGCTACAGTGTGAGGGTAAGCTGCCAATCATTTAATATTAAAAAACCAACCTTCATATCTCCGAAGTCAATTCATTGCAATAAAAATAAAGAGAATATTAAATACATTGTAACGTGTAGCGCAAAACTGGGAAATCTGGCAACAACGCCGATATCATTGTTCAATTCCGCATGCCCAGAGACCCACGATCAGCCTTTATGCTCAAGTTTTTCGGGTGGAAAATCGGGGAAAACTTTTTGAAAACACTATATTTTTGTAAGTATCAGAGTAACGGGAATGAGACTTTACATGTGGCTAGAAATAGTGCAAATAAGCCTATGTTGTGAATTTTAAGTAATTTGGTACACAATATTTAGAGTTTTTTCCAAATTAAAAATAAAGTCCCAAAGACATGCGTTGAAACTTGGTGGTTAAATTCCAATGCCTGACAGACACAGTAGTTAATTGCTACGTGTAGATTGATTCATGCAACAAGTATAAACCATACATCAACGGTAACCAAACTAAATATATATACCAGGCATAAACCATACTACCCGAACCAACAATCGTGAAATCTCGGCCGCATTTATCGAAAATGACAGAGGACATGAAATTAAAAATTTGCCAAGTGATTGTAATTTAACTGGGGGATTCAATCAATTATTAAAATACACTATATTTGCAACTTTATTAACGGCCCAAAATACAGTTTTACCGCAGCATAGATATATTATGCTATCGCATAATATAGCAGAAATGTAAACAAAATCAAGCTTAGTCTATATAAAAATGATTCTAAAATAGTTTCTTTTATCCTTAAACATAAGCCATCATGGTAATTCTACTAATGCTGTAATTACTACGTATACTTTGAATATAATCTCCCCGGCATGAAGCCGGTCTAAAGTATCAGGCAAATAAGACGTTAGTTGACGTGTGCCTAGATTGCGCAGGGGGCATCATGCTTGCATCTTAAGCAGAAGGCTACGCGATTGAATCCAGCTCTGTGAATGTATGTTTTTTTTTTAATGTTTTATTTTGACATTTGGAGAAACAATATCGCACAGATTTCATATGTTTTGAACAAGCTCTCTTTTTTTTGTTTAACACGTCTAAATAAGTTTGTCACCTTTGAGTTTGAAATTATAATTTTGTTATTGTTGATTGATTGTTTAATCAGGTTGACTAAAATGAAATTATACTGGCGATTAATAAGGAAAAATAACTGCTACGTTTATAATCTGGCAGATACTTTACTTTTCTAAATATGATTTATGTTTCCTTCTGGAAATCTTCTGTACAACTTCAATGAAATTTGTAATACAAGTTTCTTTAAAGAGACTAATCTATCTACAGATATAGCAAAATTTAGGTATTTAGCCTCATAGAAGATTGAGTTTTGGGGATTTTTCTCAAAATGAGTGGGAACGTAGGATTTTGTTTAAATAGGGATATCGATGGTAACACTTTCGAAAGAATTCTTCAAATGTGCGCGTACTAGGACCTCTAAAATCGATCTTCAAGGTCTGTGCAAGTTTAAAGTATTAACTTTAGTAATATGCCGTATAATAATAGTGTACAATTCTTATGGAAATTCGCTACTATAACGCACTTGCTGCGTCCCGAAATTTTTCTTAGTTGAGAAAATTAGTCTGACATTTAAATATATATATATATATATATATATATATATATATATATATATATATATATATATATATATATATATATATATTTTTAATTTTGCGAAAATTCGCTACCATAACGCACTTGCTGCGTCCAGACTTTTAGATTATTGTCTATTTCTTGTTCCAGTAATTATCTTTTTTTTTTGTCATTGGTTGTAAGCCGTTTTGGTTTTCGGTTTTAACCGATAAGGAAATGTCCGCTAGAATTATTTTTTTTAATTTCAAAATTAATGCAAGTTCTTATCTCGATAGGTACTGAACCAATTTTAGAATTGGTCATCGTTGGAAAGAGGATTCAATTCCGTTTTAAAACGGCTTAAAGATTTTAAAGGTAGAAACTAAAAAGTAAAATTCACATTTCTTAAAAAAAGTCACTAATGAGGAGATCCCGACTTTTGAATTTTGAAAAAATTTCTTCAAATGAGCGCTAATTAGGCCCCCCAGAACACATCCGGGGTCAGTTTCAATATATATATATATATATATATATATATATATATATATATATATATATATATATATATATATATATATATATATATATATATATATATATATATATATATATATATATATATATATATATATATATATATATATATATATATATCATACCGATGACTCGAACAATAATGGGCCTATTTTGATTAAATTTGGTGAATAAATTCCTTTTGCAAATGGCTTGGATAAGTTCGTTAGCCAGGAAAATCTGCCCAGGTTTTTCCGGAAAATTTTGTGATATCTTTCGAAAAAAAATTATATCTCCAGAATTAACAAAGTAATGGCAACCAGTACGCGGGTTTATATCCTTATAGGTAAGTTACCTACCAAAATTTAGTTATTTAGGTCAAAAGACAAAAAAGTTATAGGCATTTAAAGAAAAATAAATTGGGGTTTTCCTCAAAACGTCAAAGTTGCGATTTAAAACGTCAAAATCGGCAACATTTAGGCAAATAACTGAATCTAATACGGGCTATGGAAATCAAATGTCTCAAGAAGGATGTTTTACAAACCCTGAAGTCTTAGTTACAAAAGCCATTGTCCTTCATTTTACTAAAATGTTTATAGAAAATTCATTTCAAATAGGCCCTTTCTCTGATGCTTGGCAGTAGTCTTAGCTATAGAGTTTATTGTTTAATGGTATATAATTTTTGTCGAATTTTCGTAAAAAATCAATAAAGCTCAATATATCCGTTATTATACAAGATATGAAAAAAATTTGTATATATTATAGGGTGTCTTGAGCTACATCTTAAAGAATATTTCTACAATCACAAGGTGGCCCAGAAGTCGTTGGTGATAAAATATTTTTTTTTAAATCAAACACGCCTTATGTTATTGCATTTTTGCATTTTCCATCGAAATATAATGCATGTTTGTAAGAAAAGAATTTCTGGATGCAGCAAGTGCGTTATGGTAGCGAATTTTGATCAAATGCTTCATATTTGAATAGCCCAATTTGCTATTAACCTATAAGGTTGGCCAAGAAACGAGTTTTCCCGGGAACACTTTAAGTTTACTTTTGGAAATTTTTGTACATTTTCACACAATAAAGTTATTTTTCTGAAACATGGCACTTTGTTTTTACTATGTAGGTTATACTGGTAACCAAAATTGATGCCTGCTTTCTTAAAAAGAAAACACACATATTTGCAATAAATGCATTTTTATGAAAATTCACTACCATAACGCACTTGCTACGTCCAGAGTTTTTTTATAAGTACACTTAGAGAACCCAAATCACAACAACACGTCTTTGAAAGACCTGACGGTCGTTTCACAAACATAGTTAGCGTCATCAGAGCCTGAAAAATTATGTCTAAAAGATGCGTTGTTGTGATTTGGGTTCTCCAAGTGTACTTATCAGTGCTCATCGCAGGTTCCAATCTCCGCTTAGTAAATATGGTTACTTGTTTTCTTTGACTATAAGCGAAACAATCCGGTAGGCCACCTATATAGTTGTACATTTTATAGTTGCAATAATGATAAAACGGTTTTCGCAGGTTCATATATAATACAAAATGGAACGGCTAACTTTTTGCCTATGATGATGACATAACAAGCGGTCATTTAAACATGAAACTCCAGGTACTGTAACATTATCGCTGTTTTTTCTTCATCTAGTTAGTGCCGTCTTTGTCCAGCCGGTACGCCACCGGCCACGTAACTTACCTATCGGATACACATGTTTGTATTTTGAAAGGTCGCTATGACGACCCCGTCAACAATCAATTGAGGCCACGTAATTTTCTACCCCTACCTCTTTGTGTTGACCACACGTTTGGGTCTTGTCCTGGGGGAGATTGGCAACTGATAAGGTAGATAGTCTTCCAGTCGCCGGTCAGTTCTTTGGTGGTAGTCGTACGGTAAAGGACTCGTCTCTCAATCTCTCTCCCTCATCCAGGTGGGAGATAGTGATACTTCTCCGTTTCCACGTAGAGATAAGGTAGGCCCTTTGCACCTTTGTTTATATGTGTTGGCTTGTGTTACCATATCATTGCTGGTTATATCTATGTTATCTTTGTGGCTAAGTGTTCTTTGTGGTCTCGTACTTCGTAAATATATAAAGGGAAGCTTTATTATAGGGCTCTGGATATAAATATTCCTCAAAAATATATGCCTGTATGTTTTAAACAATAGAAATTTCAGTCCTTAGCTTTCCAATCGTTAATAAAATGATAACAGGAATAATTTCTGTGAATATCAACAGTTTTATATTTGCTATTTAGTATTTCGGTGATTTTCAAACAGATGTCTTGATGTCACCTGTTTATGCACCTAAATATGACACTGATCCTCTTAAGTATATGTTAAAATGTCTGTAAACCTATATTATTGGTTTTGCTAAATTGTTTTTGTAAAATTTGTGTGCAGTTGGGTCTTAAATTGACTAAGTATATTTGAATAAGTATTCGAAAATACTTTGGTAACACAAGTTCATCATTTTTTAGCGAATGCTAGACCAGATCACTATCTAAAAAGTGCTCTCAAACCGGTGCGGATACAACCCCTAGAAGGTTCCTTTTAATTTTTATCTTTGAATAATTTATTGAATTTAACAGTATAATAAAGATTTTTATTATATAGAGGTAAGAAAATGTATAAGAACCCATATCCAGGACCACTTTCAATTTTTATACGTATGTTTATATATATATATATATATATATATATATATATATATATATATATATATATATATATATATATATATATATATATTTATATTTATATCGATAAATGTATGTATTACACCGATAACTCAAAAAATAATAGGCCGGTTTTGATGACATTGGGCCAGTACCTTCCTTTTGTAAGTAGCTTGGACAAGGTTGTTCACCAGGAAAATCTGACCTTTTTTTTAAGAGAAATGTTAGTTTTTTCTTTACGAAAAATGTATCTTCAAAAATCACAAAGTTCTTTTGATAAATTTTGGCATGTAAGTTTTGCGAAGGCTATAACATGTGCTAAATTGCAAGTTTCCTGGTTTATGGAGGACCGGGTTATGGGCATTAAAAAAGCTGTATGAAATTTTAACTATATCACTTACCCATGGGTTACTTTCATCTTTTTGATTGTTGTGTCGAATCTGCGTAGGCGAAGTTTTTTCAGTGTTTTATTAAATTCAATTACTGATCGCATTGTTATTTATTAGCAGATTTTGTAAGTAAAATATTTGAAGAAAGTTCCGTACAAAGGAAAAGCCAACATGTTAAAAAATAAGTATATTTGATAGGATTATCTGTGTTTACATTTTCAAAATATATATTTGATACATTGTTTTTACAAATGTCAAATAAGACTTCAAATTGACGGACTAAATAAACTACTTATCTCTAATAACGTGTGCCATTGCAAAATGCAAATATGAGTGTTTGTCTGCTTATCTTTTTCTGTACTCCCACGGGTTCGAATTTCCGCGGAAAGATGATAGGTAACATTTTTAACCTTTCTAGTTTTTTATTCAATTTTAATAACAGATTATTAGTGAATTTTCTTAGAAAAATTCACTAATGGGGGAGCTAATTATTTTCGAATTTATTTCAAATGAGTACGAACTAGGACCCCTATATCCGGGGCCAGTTTCAATTTTTAAATGTTTGTTTATATATATATATATATATATATATATATATATATATATATATATATATATATATATATATATATATATATATATATATATGTATGTATGTATGTATGTATGTATGTATGTATAACACCGATAACTCAAAAAATAATAGGCCGATTCTGATAAAATTTGGCACGTAATATCCTTTTGTAAGTGGCTTGGATAAGTTCGTTAGCCAGGAAAACCGGACCAGGTTTTCCGGGAAAATTTTGGATTTTCTTTCGGAATTTTTTTTTATCTCTAAAAAGAAAAAAAGCTATGGTAATCAAATTTGGTACACGAGTTTATTACATTAAAAGGAAACTATACACCAAAATTTAGATTTCTATGTTATAGGAAAAAAGGTTACAAAAATATATTTGGTGCCATATCATTTCTATCAAAATTCACTACGATAACGTACTTGCTGAGTCCAGACTTTTTGTACATGTATTAATTTAAAATTGTTTTTAAATTTATGTATTTTCCCAGAGATATTTTGGAAAAAAATTGTTAATTTGCGAATTTATGTGAAATTGTTTTTTGTTATGTTTGTACAAAAAAAACAATTTTTATGCAACACTTATTTAACCAATTTATGTAAAAACCATTGGCATATTTTTTTACTAATTTACGTTAAAAAAATTGTTAATGATCATATCTGGTCAAATACATTCTTTGTGTAAATTGCTTGGGTGAGTTCTTTGGGCCAAGTAAATTTGATCACTTTTTCTATTTTAAATTTATGTATCTATTCGACGACTTTTCGGAAAAAATGTTACGGTATTTTTGGAAAAAAGAAAAAGATGAGTTTTCGTGAATACTAAATTGGTCTTTAAATTTTCGTGTGGCAATTTTGTAGCCAATTATTGTGTATTACAAAAAATTATAAAATTGTTCTGCAAAATTTATGTCAATGTTATATTCTTCTTTAGATATAACAACTAATTATACATACTATGTACTTGGTTGTTGCTATCTGATCTCAAGTTAGTTGTTAAATTTTCTTGGATATGGCACATTTGAACCAAACTTTTCTTGTCTATTATTTTCTCTGGGTGTAGTATGCTGACATATTCGAAATCCATTTTGTGTCACTCTGTTTTTGACATGTCAAAGCACATCTATCGCTATGACCCCCACAATCATTTATGTGTACGGATACCCGCCTAGTGAGGGTCTGCGACGTTTGACCAACACATTTGAGATCGTAGTTACAGCAAATACTGTAAACTACACTTCTCTTATTCAGCAGTGGGATCGGGTTTTCTTAAAGATTCTCTTGTTGTGAGTACATTGTATTTTGAAACTCCGTTCCGTCATCCCATTAAGGTAAGCTAGGGCCGCAAACGTATGAGTTTCCTTCTCAGACTAATGTGAAGGAACAGGACTTGCAGTGTCAGGAACTCTGAACTCCGAACACCTCCACCAAAATGTTTGTGTAGTTTTCCTGCTGTTTTTAGTGAATTTTTATTAAACAAAATTCACTAATAGAGAGGTGTCGATGGTGAGACTCGGCAAAAATTTTATAAAATGAGCGCGAACTAGGATCCCTAGAATCCATATCCGGGGTCAGTTTCGATTTTTATATGTTTATATATATATATATATATATATATATATATATATATATATATATATATATATATATATATATATATATATATATATATATATATCCAACCGATAACTCAAAAAATAATTAACGGATTTCGATGAAACTTGGCAAGTGCCTTTCTTTTATTAATGGCTTGGATGAGTTCGTTAGCCAGGAAAATCGGACAAGGTTTTCTTGGAAAATAGTTTTCTTTCGAAAAAAAAAAATTTTCTCCAAAAGTTACAAAGATATTTTAATGAAATTTTATGCATGTGTTGTCTTGGGTAAGGCCTTACTACGTGCCAAAATGCCAGGTTTATCGAAAATTGAGTTTTTGACATTTTGATTTTTTTTTGAAAAAAGTTTTTTTTCTCCGAAAATTACAAAGTTATATAAATGAAATTTGGTAAGTTGCTACGCTAATTTCAAAAAAAATTTTAATTTTTTTTTATTTTTTTTGAAAATAAGGGAACTGATTTTTATTATCGGTATCCGTTTAAAATAGATATCTACAAGAAAGGAAAGTAAAACTGTCAGAGATGCCACTATAATTTAATTTAATTTGGAAAAACTATAGAAAAACCTACTAATACTAAGGTGTGAACCCTTGCTCCAATTTATTTGTTGTCTAGTTGCAAATCCTTTAACAAAAACAAGCTTTATAAAAGTGTAAGATTAACAATAATAATTATGCGACAGGCTGTTTGCAAACGTATGTCGTTACATTATAAATACAAAGATACGTTATTATTATATTAAGAAATTGAACATCCAAAAGTATTTTATTTAATTTTCACAAGAACAAAAAAATAGAATCGTAAATAAGTTTACTTATTTTGACAAGTCCTTACACCACAAATTTGTAGGTAACTCTTCGAAGATCGCTCTCTCTCTCTCTCTCTATCTTCTGGTATGTATAATAATAATATCAGAAATGAGTTACCTTAGGTTATTGGTTTTAAACTCTGGGTCAAACTTTGACTGCTATATTGTTTCGTAACACCAAACCAAATAAGTCTTCACTCCGACAAAGCTTAGTTTACCAAATAAATTCAGAAAATTGACGTATGCCGGAAAAGGCTGTATTTAACTTTTCTAGACTAACTTTCCAAATTATTACGCATTTTCTCTGTCCTTTCTATGTATATACTTCGGTGTCTAAATATCTTCTGGGTAATTGCCAATTGAGTATGACAAGTGATATTATCCAACGTAACGGCTGCGATTTATACAAAACAACAGTTTTTTAAAACTAACAAGACGTGAGTCTTTTCCTTCTAGATTCTGACCACTAATTTCACTTTGGTGTTTTTGATTATCAAAAAAATTTTCGCCCAGAAGAGATCAACACTTTTCCATTAATGCACAAGTTCACTATTCAGAGAACGATATAAATTTATCTCACTTTACCAGCGCCGCAGGTTCTGCACGATACCCACCGTCTCAGCGTTATCAATTTCCTCTCGTTCCGATAAATATTGAAATATCGGCCTGAAGTAGATATCAGGGAAAGAGAGATAGATCGATACCATTGACAGCGGCGTCGATTGGGGGAATTGAGTATTTTAATTAAAATGACGATCTTCACCCGGAATATGAAACCAACTATGGAGATGATCAATTGAAACGGGGATTTATAAAAATACCACGTTGCAAAGTATGAAAGATCTTAGCATATACAAAAATTCAACTTTCTAAGTTTATAGAAAGCTGAGTTATTCAAATTTGAAGCATTTAAAAAAATCACTACCATAACGCACTTGCTGCGTCCCGAACTTTTTTTCTCAATTACAAATCAGAAGGCGCATAAAAAGCTTAGCGATTATTTTCATTTATTCTTTGATTAGAAGGTAGTTTGATGAGTGGTATTTACTAATAATTGAAGTATCTATGGTGAATTCGTATGTTACTGTGGTATTTTCAATTGTTCCTACCAACTTCGTTGTTTCATTTTAAAATGAAATTTTAATGGATTGCTTAAAAAAATATATGTATAAAATAAAACACGCAAAAAGGAATCCCATGTTTTTCGTTCCATGTATAATAACTTTTCGCCTCTATCCTCAATAGCCCAGAGGTAATCCCGGTGTGAATATTTCTCCCAAAATTCTATGCGCTTATCTGTCGTATCATCCGTCCCATTCAGTACGGTCCTGTATATTGTTGGGGTTTAAGGTCCCGCGGGATGCTTTCAGATTGACTCCGGCACCACAGCGGGCGGCCGTGATATTAAATCCCCCATCTGAGAGTCCCTTTCTCTACCACCCGATCGTACAGTGCCCTTCCGCCTAACCTGTCCTCATGCTCCAAATCCTCTGCACTTTGTTACTTGCTCGTACATATCGGTATCTTTACGTACTTAGGGTTATGCGAGAGGTCATAGATCTTATCAATTGGCATCCTTCAGTGGATTATATGGAATTTGTTATATAGTCTAAAATAAAGGCAATTATTCTTTTACAAAGAAAAAAAACCTACTATTTTCGTAGCGTTTACAAGTGTTGGCCGATTAGCAAATACCTATGACAATCTTAATCTGCCTCAACGAACATAAAAGAAGGTCGAGACGCAGCAAGTGCGTTGTGGTAGTGAATTTTCATTAAATGCTTCAAATTTGAATAACTCAATTTTTTATAAATTTAGAAGGTTGAATTTTGGTACGTAGTAAGGTGTACCAGTGCAGACTAGTTCAAGGCACAGTGATTTTGGAATGGGTGGAGTAAGACTAAGGGTATGCACAATCAACCAAGGGTTGCGGTGCTATCGGGGCGGCAAGGCCGCGGACGAGCCCTGAGGGAAAAAAAGGTGTACCAGCCCTAGACCGATCACAGTGAACAACCAAGTTATTCAAAGTAATAAGTCCTTTTCACTTGTTGGCATTTCTGTGGATCGAAACCTCAATTGGCACCAACATGTCACATCAATTGCAGAAGCGGCTGCTAAGAAATTAGGTTTCCTCTTCCGGACTAGCAAATACATTTCACCAGCTAATCTCTATACCTTATATACTTCACAAATAAGGCCGAACCTCGAATACTGCTCCCACATCTGGGGTGCCGCTGCCGCTTCTACACCTGCTATCCTGAACTCCATTTAGAAGAGAGCTATACGTCTCATCGGTGATCCTACCCTCACCCAAAGGCTGCGATCCCTTGCCCACCGACGTGCCGTTGGTGACCTCTTCTCTTTTATACATATCTGCACGGGCACTGCTCAGAGGAGCTTTCTTCTATAGTTCTCCACCTGCTGCCCCCAACAGATCTACCAGGGGAACAGAGCGAATGCACCCTTTTACTATCCAGGTCACCAGACATGGAACATCTTGTTATGCCGGTTCTTTTGTCCCGAGGACTTCCAAGTTGTGGAATTCCTTGCCGGCACATGTTTATGCTTCTCCCCCGAACCTCCAAACCTTCAAGTCCAGAATTAACAAGTTGCCTCTTTCCTCCTTGTCGGCACCCACAGTACGATAGTATTTAGGCTGTTAGCCCTCGCGGTGGGTTGTTGAAATTAAAAAATACTTGACTAGTGAAGGAAGGCCACCGCCATGTTTATCTTCGCATTTTAAGTCCTAAGATGCGGCAGTTTCCACCTAATCTTATGAATTTGAGCCGGACTCTTACACTTCTTTTGTGTATACGTTATCACCGTTCTCTGCTTGACTCTTATTTATTTCGAACTGACAAAGCGTGTTCATTCAAGATTAATTACTACATATCTTGGAAATGTAACGCTTTGACATCAATGTCAATACATACTTTGAAATGTCACAATATGGTAACTATATAGGCGATCCCAAAGTGATGGTACACAGTGCTGCAGTAGGTTTTTGAGATAAAAATATTACGATGTAGCCAAACTTACCTTATTCCGAGAGTCAAAATTAACAGAGATCAATTTCGATTTTCCATTATATCTAGAAAAGTATTGTCTTGAAAGTCGACAGATCAGTTTTTAATAGCGTTAAACAAATATATTTGTTCCCAATTTGGCTCTAGCTGATGAGCGCTGCTTGCTGTACCGTTTAGGTCTTCAGAAATATAGTTTTTTGGTAACATCGCCAGGAAACTTTTGATTAGAACATATCATTATCTTCTATTTTTCAACGAAAGGGGTAATTCATTAAAAAACAACTTTTTTCGTAATATTTGCAATTTAAAAAGTAGCTCCAACACTTTCTTCGTAGTAGTACCATCTGTAGAGTGCTGATAAACAGGTCAGGGCGGAGCAAAAGGGCTCTGGTATTTTAAAATTAAGCAAAAACAACATAATAATGTTTAATAATCACATTACTAAAAGGGAAGCGGTGTTCTAGCCTCAGGGACTTTTGTTAGAGACCGAATGCCGTTTAATGTGCATTATCGTTTTGTCCGATATAAAATTTTACGATGCTATAGAATTCTAATTTTATCCACTAGGAGAAACGCTGCAACGTCTTACATAACGTTATTTTTTATATAAAGGACGTTAACCTTGCCATTCAAAAACTTCAGTTTCCTATTTTAGGATGACAGGATGATTCCCGTTCACGATTGGAAACAGTCGGGAAAAGCTTTTCTGAAAATAACATGTTAAATCTGAGACAAAAACGATATGAAAAAGGTATTAAACAAAATCAATCTGCGGAAACGATATTTTGATGGAACATCGTATTGATTCCGCACACGGCAAACTCCACATCGTGCTGAACCTAAATCAGATTTTGTACACTAAAACGTCGAACAGTCGCACGAAAAGATGACTATGTTGCCATATGTTCAGTTTTTTCCCTAAATCGCATTGTTTCCATTATTCATAGCATATTCGTCACTGTATTGCAATCGTGACGTCAACGAGACCGTTATTTGTGCTAAATTTATCAGATATATTTTGAGTACACAACGGCACGAGGACGTGACCATCACGTTCGTCGTCAAAATTGTACCATGGAGAATAGGGATTTTTTGCAAACCGTAGAAAGAAACATCGTTACACGTAAAACTTTAAGGTACTTAACAACGGACGATTTAGACCATGTAGATCATTTTGCAATTGGCCTAGTCGACAAAGACGTTCACGCTTAAGTATTCCATACCTACGTTATGCAAACACTCTCTAGTATTTTCGTTGACGTGACGTCCACGAGAAGTTTCGTTTTCTATACAGGTTGGGCCATATGTAATATACAATATGGCACTATTAGGTTTCTGATATTGAAGGAAATTGATTTAATAAAAAGTTCGGGACGCAGCAAGTGCGTTATGGTACTGAATTTTTATTAAATGCTTCAAATTTGAATAACTCAATTTTCTATAAACTTAGAAAGTTGAATTTTAGTATGTAGTAAAGTCCTTCCCAAGGAAACGGATCTATTAAATTTCATTAAAATAGCCTTATAATTGTCGAAGAAAAATTTTTTTTCAAAATAAAACTCAATATTTTCCCGGAAAACCTTGTCCGAATTTCCTGGCTAACGAACTCATCCAAGCTATTAATAAAAGAGAGGTGCTTGCCGAGTTTCATCCAAATCGGTTAATCATTTTTTGAGTTATCGGTTACATACATACATACATACATACATACATACATACATACATACATACATACATACATATATATATATATATATATATATATATATATATATATATATATATATATATATATATATATATATATATATATATATTGGAACTGACCCCGGATATGGTTTCTAGGGGTCCTACTTCACGCTTATTTGAAAAAAAATGTTTGCAAAGTCTCACCATCGATACCTCTCTATTAGTGATTTTTTTTAAAATAAAAATTCTCTAAAAACGTAGTTCACAAGTGGATGTTAACAAAGATACATAGTGTTAAAGTCAGTATCTTTTTGTGTAAGAGCTTTATTTTTAGTGAATTTATATATATATATATATATATATATATATATATATATATATATATATATATATATATATATATATATATGTATGTATGTATGTATGTATGTATGTATGTATGTATGTATGTATGTATGTATGTAGCAGAGGGTAGATAGCAGCACCCTGCGGGAGACCAGCCGTGGCTGCGTACGTTCTAGATCTGGTTCCCAGATGTTTGACCTGGAACTTCCTCTGTTGCAGGTATGACCTGATTAGCAAAATCAGAGGGAGAGGGTAATGAGTGATCCAAGTTTGTTTAGGAGGCCCGCATGCCAAATCCTTTCGAAGGCTTGAGCAATGTCGAGAAATTTTGCACCAGTTGACTTGTTTTTATTAAATCGTTTGGTGATGTTTTCCAACACACGAAGGACTTGGTCGGTGGTGGAGTGCTGGTGTCTGAAACCGAATTGCTCGTCTGGGAGGATATGATTCACAGAGGTGAAAGAAGCTAGCCTTTTCTGAATCAGTTTCTCGGCGATTTTGCCGATGACTGGTAGTAGGCTAATGGGCCTGTAGTTCTGAGGGAACAGCGGATCTTTGCTGGGTTTCCGGATGTTGATAATGTCAACAAGTTTCCACATGGAAGGAAAATGTTGAAATCGCAGCATAGCATTCATGATCGTAACTAGGAATACCACGGCTTTGCGGGGGAGGTTTTTCAGGGCTACGTTGAAGATTCCATCGTATCCCGGAGATTTTCTATTTTTTAATGATTTGATTATTTGGCAAACTTCTTCGAAAGTTGCGGGCTCGACAGTTGTGTCAGGGGTGGCGCGAAGCACACTCCTCACATAACGGTGCGTTCTTGCAACGTGCGACACATCAACGTTGTTTGATTTCAATTTTCAAAACAAAAAAAATTAATATAATACCCGATCTAAATTAGTTGGCAAATGGTCTTAAGAGATAATATTCGATAATTCCGCATCAAACCTTAATTTTAAATTCGTTATTGAAACGCTAGGTTAAAAAGTGCATTTTCAGTTTCGCATGCACGTTTGTTTCTAAACATACCCCAACGAGAAGAGGGTGCCTCATCAGTAAATATTATTCTATTTACAATCATCGGCTCATTATTCTGCTTAATTCGAATAAAACGCGAGAACTGTAACCTTGCTGGAAGATCGATTGGTAATAAATTCTAAGGCGGTGTAAAATAACAGGGAGAAAACTTTTCCTTCTCTAATATTCTCAGAACTGTTGATTTGCCTATTCCAGTACATGCAGACATACACCTGAAAATTATTTCCGGATTTTCTATTACAACGTTTGCCTTTCTTTGTATTAAGATAGTCTTTGGACGTCTCAAAATGTTTCATTTTGGACGAAATGGACAAGTTTCACCTAATCGTTCGAAAACTCCTTCCTTTAAATATTTTACGGTCTTGGCTGTCTTCTTTGTGGTGACATTTCCAAATATTTACGATGTGCCCATCAAAAGTTACTTGGAGGGTATATGCAACGGTCCCATGATGTTAACGTGAGGTGCTGTCCCGTATAAATCCACCTTAACTAATTAATTGGATAGTTATCAGCATTTGGAAACTCTTATTATTTTGGCAACATTGCACACTTTCCTTAACGCCGCCCCTTGGGATCAACTTCCTGTTGTGTTCTGGTTCATACCGGGACTTTATTAACCTACAATTTCGTACGAGCTCATATAGTTAAAATAAAGTTTGTCACATTATGAAGCAGGAGGCGGCATCCTCTTAATTAGATTGAGGTTGGCACAGCATAGTTATAAGTATACTGTGGTAAAGGCAACTCTTGACACCGAAAACTTAATAAGTTGATTGTAATAACAAAGGCGGTTCATTTACATTTGAATAAACTCAGGAGAAAACTACACGCCCATTTCTATTTTTTCCCGCCCAAATGAACCGTAGATGTTTCGTTGTAAGTAAATCTTTCGTTATTATTACTAGATAGCATTTTTTGAGTTAAATATGTATGCACATTTCATTGAAATTTGACACCTGTAATTTTATTAGAAAAATTTATGTAAAAGATTATATTTCGGTAGACAGTGAGCTATCAAAAGAACCTGTACCAATGCTTTGAGAATTTACAAGTGAGAATTAAATCTAAGAGACAAAGTAAAATATATATATATATATATATATATATATATATATATATATATATATATATATATATATATATATATATATGTTGAAGGTGGCACGTAAATAATAAAAACTTATGCCCGGTATATATGACAAAACCGGTAGCAACAGGAGCATATCTGTTGTTGTGGATGGCCATTCCTCTAAACTGTATCCAATTAATGCAGGAGTTCCTCAAGGTTCAGCTTTAGCCCCTACTTTGTTTCTTCTCCACATCAATGACCTCCTCTCTAGCACATCCAACCCAGTTCACAGTTACGCGGACGACAGCACCCTCCACTCAAACATACAATATTCTAAGCCTGTCTCTTTAGCCCAATTAGCTGAGGATCGCAGACTCATGGAGGGTTCTGTCTCCGTAGACCTCCAAAAAATATTAGACTGGGGAAGTAGAAATCTTGTACAATTCAACCCCACCAAAACTAAGTCTTGCTTTCTTTCTCACAAGAGATACAGCAGCCCTAGACCCATCACAATGAACAACCAAGTTATTCAAAGTAATGAGTCCTTTTCTCTTGTTGGCATTTCTGTGGATCGAAATCTTAATTGGCACCAACATGTTACATCAATTGCAGAAGCGGCTGCTAAGAAATTGGGTTTCCTCTTCCGGGCTCGCAAATACTTTTCACCAACTAATCTCTATACCTTATACACTTCACAAATAAGGCCAAACCTCGAATACTGCTCCCACATCTGGGGTGCAGCAGCCGCTTCTACACTCGCTATCCTGGACTCCATTCAAAAGAGAGCTATACGTCTCATCGGTGACCCTACCCTCACCCAAAGGCTTCCATCCCTTGCCCACCGACGTGCCATTGGTGACCTCTCTCTCTTTTATAGATATCTGCTCGGGCACTGCTCAGAGGAGCTTTCCTCCATAATTCCCCCACCTGCTGCCCCCAGCAGATCTACCAGGGGAACAGAGCGAATGCACCCTTTTACTGTCCAGGTCACCAGACATAGAACATCTTGTTATGCCCGCTCTTTTGTCCCGAGGACTTCCAAGTTGTGGAATTCCTTGCCGGCACATGTTTTTCCTTCTCCTCCGAACCTCCAAACCTTCAAGTCCAGAATTAACAAGTTGCCTCTTTCCTCCTTGTCAACACCCACGGTACGATAGTATTTAGGCTGTAAGCCCTCGTGGTGTGTTGTTGACATAAAAAAAAAAGATAAACTAGTGACTAATTTTATACCACATAGGTATTTGGTTTTGGTTTGTCTACAGGTGCGGGTACTTTTTCATTACTTACTGTAATATAAATTCCATTTTGGTGAATTTTCTTTTAAAAAATCACTAATGAGGAGATTGCGCCTTTTAAACTGAGCGCGATTTAGGACCCCTGGCACCCAAATACGAGGTCGGTTTAAGGCTTTATATATATATATATATATATATATATATATATATATATATATATATATATATATATATATATATATATGTATATTTATGTGTCACGCGATAACTCAAAAAAGGGCCGATTTTTATAAAATTCGGTGAGCACCTTCCTTTCGCAACTTCAAGGATAAGTTCGTTAGCCAGGAAAATCGGACTAGTTTTTCTCGGACAATTTTGTGTTTGCCTTTGGAAAATTTTTATATCTCCGGAAGTAACAAAGCTGTGGCAATCAAATTTGGTACGCGGGTTTATATCATAAAAATAGTTTATTTAATCATCAGAGTCTGTAGGGATTTCAGTGGAACCGAGTGCATAAAAGTATCGTATAACACATTGGTGAGAATTAGGCTTGAATACGCTAGTCAAGTTTGGTTCCCTTCTTACCAATGCTATAAAGATGCCATAGAAAGGGTTTAGAAAAGATACCTCAAGCATATCTCTTACAGGTTGGATGGTGTCTGTCAATCGCGGCGCACACCGTAGCAGCAATTTCTTGACAGATTTAACGTGACTTCTCTGAAAGCCAGAGGGGTGTGCTCTGTGGTTGGTTTTCTACAAAAATTGTTATGGAATAGGATTGAGTCGCCTGAGCTGCTATCACAGATCAATTTGTAGGAGGCGACTGTGTGGACGAGGAGCAGTAACTTTCTTAATTTGCCCACGGCCAGAACATACATTATTCAAATCGCCGATGTATCGGATGTGTAAGATTGCATTGTAAGTGGTGCTGACATTATATGTGATAGCGCATCTGAGGTGTTTGCACATATAATGTGCAATATCCATCTGTTTTCCTCCATGTAGTTTAGTGTACTGATAATAAGGGATGACAACAGAAGTGATGAATATTAGTTTCTTTTCAAGATATTTTAATTGGCAGTTTTTTGAATCCTTTCTGAATGTACTTCAACTTTATAGTCCTGTTGTTAAGTTGTCATAATTTTGTTATCCATCTGCTGTTTTGCAACCCGATTTGATGCAGGTGTTTCTTGGCGGCCATGTGTCCCGTCAAGAGACCTGTTATGTTTCTGAGCTGTTCTCTGCTAAGATTTAGCAGCTCCGTAGCACTCTTTGAACTCGGTTCGTCAATCATTGACTTCCCATCTCTGAGCCATAGAGAATGACGAGTACACCTTGTGATGGTTTCTGACCCAGGACTTAATGGCTCCCCTGGCAGTGCTATTTGTCACGCCCAGAGCCGGTTCTGGTCCCATAAATGGTTCTGCGACCCTCTCTTCGCGAGACTGCCAGCTTCTTCATTGCCTTTGACCCCCGAGGGACCCGGCACCCAGTTAAGGGTGACCTCATTCTGCCAAGCCAGGTGGCTCGTCTCGGCACTCAGCAGCCAGGAATTTACTCGTATGTAGTTGCTAACTAAGCAATAAAAACACAATAATGAACTAGTATGACATAAAAATTATTATACATGCATATCTGTCTGAGCCCAGTTATAAAAAAATATAATAATATGCTACATATAGATACGAATTAATATGCAAAGGCTCTGTAATTTCTTATACGATTCATTTCTCCTGGGGTTTTGTATTGCATGACGTCATAAATCGCATATTACCCGTTATATATATATATATATATATATATATATATATATATATATATATATATATATATATATATATATATATATATATATATATATGAAACCATTTCATTTGATACTCGTTGTGAAGAATGAGTGAAAAATACTATATTGCATCACCGGACTTATACACGGCTGCCAAATATCAAAGCTCTAGCTTAATTAGCACTAGTCGAAATTTTGAATGGAAGATTTATCCCAAGTAGATAAAATGGGCTAATAAAAAGCGTTATAAAAACCATAAAAGTAACTGGTCTAGTTTAATAGATGAAACAGGAAATATATACGATCGATAGTTTGATAGCAAAAATATACAGTTGATCGCATTATAATAAATAGATATAGGTACATAATCTAATTTAGTACAATTTCCACTTTTTTTTAAGTCAATTACAAATATATATTTTAGGTTTTATGGTCATTGAATTCAAAGATTCTATATAAACATGTTTAAAATCCATAATTCTCCCCTTAGTAATGTTTACAAAAGTATGAATTAAATCTTATTTCTAACGATTGTTAGTAAAGGGTCGTTAAAATTTCGTCTAGAGCTCTCTGTACATTATATATATATATATATATATATATATATATATATATATATATATATATATATATATATATATATATATATATATATATATATATATATATAATATTTTGGTATACGTCATTTTTCAATTTCTATTCAATTTCTAGTAGTAACTTTTACTTGCCCTATAATTTAATTAAAACAAATTATGTAGTAGAATGAGATGTTTTTAAAAAAAAGGAAAGTAAAAGATGCGAAAAGAGATATAATAACTGTATGCTAACTCAATCATTATAACTGGGGAAAAACTATTTGTTTTCCAGTTTTTGTTATGATAAGCGACGGTAACAAAAATTGAAATCCTGCATATGCGTTACTTGAACCCTATAAAGCCTACTTCAATCTAGTAGTGGATAAAGGTCTTCCCTGTTCCCATATTTACTCCTTTTTATGCAGCTCATCCGCTGCCCTCCGGCTGTTTTTCTGGCTTCACGCCCACGTGGTAGATGATTTATAAGTTATATATGTGTCCAGTTTAGGGCCCCTTTAGTCAACCCGTCATAAATATTTTCTCAAGTCTATTGCAAGAGAATTACAATGAAGTAAGCTAGATTGAAGCGGTTCAGCTTTGTTTTTCAGGATTACATGTGTTTCGATCTAGAGCAAGTTTAGCAATGTTTCTTTATTAGCTGCTTGATTTATTTCTGACTAATTTAAGTGTAGCAGCTTCATACAGAGTGCAAGTAAAATCATGGTGTGATTATTGTCTTCGCCAATAATTAGAGTATGTGTTATTGGACAGGCGCAAACTCACACCTGGTTCAAGAAAACCCTATAATTCCACATAAAGTGACTGTTTGATGCGGCATGTGGTCCGGTTGCATCATCGGATCTTATTTTTTTCAATATGGGCCAGGCGTCGCCGTTACAGCCAGTGGAGAGCGATGTAGAGCAGTGATCACCAAAGTTTTTGTGGTCGCAATTTGTTTAACTGAATCTGCATGAGTTGTGGTTTCAACAAGCTGGTGCCACATGTCACACAGCGCACGCAGCAATGGACCTGTCAATTAGCCACCTCGTTCGTGCAATTTGACTCCACTGGACTTTTTTTATTTGGTGTCCTGCGAAGTCATTGTTTTACTCAACACAAACGATTGACGACACAAAGCAAACATCGAACGCAAAATTCGTGACATTGAGCCGGCTCTATTGGAAAAGTCGTTGAAAATTGGGTTTATGGGGTATTTGCCTGCAAACGAAGAAGAGGTGGACATTTAGATAATGTATGATGTAGAAAGTCGAACATAAATGGCATACCCTTCGCTTACAACAAAATTTGACTTGTACGGTACACGGTTAGTTTAAAAACAAACTTCTAAAGTCCTCATTAGTTTTATTAATTTTTTTTCTTGTGAAATAATAGACTGCAATAAAATTAAATACATTTAAAATTTCGGGACGCAGCAAGTGCGTTATAGTACCGAATTTTCATAAGAATTGTACACTATTATTATGTGGCATATTAGTAAAGTTTAATGCTTGAAACTTACACTGACCTCGAAGATCGATTTTAGAGGTCCTAGTACGCGCATTTGAAGAACTCTTTCGAAAGTGTTACTATCGATATCTCTCTCTTGTCAAAAAAATCTTGTGCTCTAACTCCTTTCGAGAAAAACGCCCAAAACTTTTCTATGAAGGTAAATAATTAAATTTTGCTATATCTGTAGATAATGTAAGTTTCTTTAAAAGAAACTTGTATTACAAATATCATTAAAGTTATACAAAAGATTGCCAGATTATAAACCTAGCAGTTCTTTTTCCTTATTAATTGCCTGACTGATTTCGTTTTAGTCAACCTAATCAAACCGGTTTTTTCAATATCAATAATAACAAAATGTCTGCTGAAAATTATAATTTCAGACTCAAAGGTGACAAAGTTATTCAGCCGTTTTAAACAAAAATGAGATCTTGTTCAAAACCTGTGTATTCTGTACACTATTGTTTCTCCAAATGTCAAAATAAATAAAAAATAAAAGCAGGCATTCATCGAGCTGGATTCGATCATGCAACCTTCTACAGAGAAGACCAGCACGATAGCACTGAGCGATCTAATCATACGTCAACTAACGTTTTGTTTACATGATACTTGAGACAGGCTTCATGCCCGGGGTAGTATATTAAAAGTATATGTAACAATTAATTACAGAATTAGTATAATTGCTTTTGAATGGGGTCCAGGATAGCGAGTATAGAAGCGGCAGCTGCACCCCAGATGTGGGAGCAGTATTCGAGGTTTGGCCTTATTTGTGAAGTATATAAGGTATAGAGATTAGCTGGTGAAAAGTATTTACGAGCCCGGAAGAGGAAACCTAATTTCTTAGCAGCCGCTTCTGCAGTTGATCTGACATGTTGGTGCAATTGAGATTTCGATCCACAGAAATGCCAACAAGAGAAAAGGACTCATTACTTTGAATAACTTGGTTGTTCATTGTGATGGGTCTAGGGCTGGTGTATCTCTTATGAGAAAGAAAGCAAGACTGAGTTTTGGTGGGGTTGAATTGTACAAGATTTCTCCTTCCTCAGTCTAATATTTTTTGGAGATCCAAGGAGACAGAACCCTCCGATGAAGATATGTGCCAAGTTTCGTTCAAATCAGTTGAGTATTTTTTCAAAGATATAAATATATATATATATATATATATATATATATATATATATATATATATATATATATATATATATATATATATATATATATATATATATATATATATATAACATTTTAACGGATCTTGGTTTTGGGTACTAGAGGCCCAAATTCGCGCTCACGTGAAGAAATTTTTTAAAAAGCTTTTCATCGTGATCTGTATTAGCGAAATTTTCTTAATGAAAATTCGCTAATACAATATTGTTAACTTTAATCAGCCACCTTCATCAAAATTTTAAACCCTCTATGAATTTTGAATGATCATTTTCATTCGCGGTTGTTGGGAATCTGACAGCTTAAAGTAAAGCTGTGTCACTGGTATTAAAAATTCATACAGCACCGACCGAAATTAATTATGCTCTACATTTATTTTGCGCGGTTTATACTTCAGAGACCTGCTGGCGTTAATGGTTTAAAGTGTTTTGGGGTTGTTTTCATTTCTGTGTGTTTTTTTAAAAGGATTTTCAGCGCTATTCGTTTACGGTAAATTAATCGCTTCGTACTTACTGTTTCTCGAGACGCAAACGTAATTTTCATGTGATACTAAACAATTTTTTTTTCAATATTTGTATGGCATCTTACTACATTCCCTATTCAAGTAATTACACTCAATCAGATCTTTTAGATTATATTCGAATTATGTAAAGATTTTCAATATTACTTGAAGTATATTGCAGATCTTAGTTTTATTTAACTAAAATGTTATTATAATATGAAAAACGTGTTTTGAGGAATTAGCCTTTCTTTCGATAAGAACCTAAGAACACGTCGATGACAACAGATAACAGCGTCTATTGTCATTTAACTTTGAGTGTGACGGAAAGTCAATAAGACTCGCCAAGGAAACAATATATATATATATATATATATATATATATATATATATATATATATATATATATATATATATATAAATTGGAAGGCCCTCAAATAAATACAAAAGACAGAGGATTATTCGCTTGCTGTTCTATCACAGCCTTATAAAATTAATAAACAATCATTATATAAAAATACTCATACTCATTTATTAGTGGTCAAAATTATACATTATGTCTTACAAAGAAGTTGTGCTTGTGCTTGTATTAACATAATTTTGTAAAAATCCTCAAATAATCAAACTGTCAAAACAATTTTATTTAATGTCACTTTATGAATTTTAATCAATCTTGCTTTCTCTTCCCTTTCTTCTTCCACAAACATTTCTATAGCCGTTACAAAGATTTATTTTCACTTTCGCCTTACTATTTCTCTTCATTTCAACCAAACCTTCTTAAAAACATAATTCTTTAGCACAGAAATTTTGACATTTTACATGACATAAACTACAAATAAAATAAATATTTTGTATTTAAGTAAAACTATTTTATTTTCATGAAAGTGGTTTGCTCTAAACGGTATAAAATAACGCTTCTAACAATTTCACACTGCATTGTCATACTATGAGCTGCGACAGTCAAAGTCATAGTATGTTGCCACCAACCTAAACATGCCCTAAAAAAAACAATTGAAAAAAAGTAGTATGGCACGGATTCATATTTTAGATTCATATTCTAATTAGTTCATAAAGCGAAATAGCCGAAGCTTTTGCCAATAGACATAAATTGAGAAGACTTATGAAATGACCTGGTTTGCATTAATCATAGAAAAACTTGGAGAATAGAAAATAGAGGGCAACATTCTTAAATTTATCGAGAATTTCCTTCACAATAGGATTTTCCAGGTAAATGTAAATAAGCAAACATCTGAGAAAAGGATACGTTGTCATGGCAACCATAGGGCTCAACAATTAGTGTCGCCTTATTCCTCATCGCTATAAATGACATAATATGAACAGTATAATTACCAGCCAACGTCAAGTCTCCTGGCAGATAATTTCGTGATATACATGAAGGGAAAACATCTGACCAACATGCCAGATAACATTCGGAAAGTCTTTTAGACAGGGCTTCTAAGACAGGTTTTATATATATATATATATATATATATATATATATATATATATATATATATATATATATATATATATATATATATATATATATATATATATATATATATATATATATATATAGTGACTAGGCCTTGGCCTGCAGGCCGTTTTTCGGTGACACAGATTGACGGTTACCATCGGAGGATCTCGGGCGCCAGATTTTAAAGGGTTTACTCTCGGTTGAAAATGTCGGCGACTCTTCACCAGAGTGACCAATATAACCATCAAAGTGCCTGGGTAACTCTGTGGAGAAGGTTTCGGTAGCCTTTAGGTGATACAGGCTAAATTCAGTGATCCCCGAGTGAGCGGGCTTTAATCGCTGACTCGGCGTGATCCGACCACTGCTGTTTTATTGAAAGGTGTAGCAGATTTGGTAAGTATAGGTTAAGGGGTTGGATACGAATTAATTGAAGTCTTTTATTTACCCAACCCTCTATTTTAGATTAGAAACTGTTTACAAAATATGTATGTATATACAAAACAATATTTACAAACTATGTATAAATCAAATATGCGGGTAATAACATTAATCAGAATGCAGCTTTCACTAAAGCGGCCAGGGTTAGTGTTGGTTGAAGCGTACGGAGTCAGCAGGGTATACACAGTACGAGCGGCGTTCTACTAAATCACGGATACGGTAGACGGGCGGCATCGAACGATAGACAAATTTAAAGTAATCTCTGTAGCCTTTCAGTCAAAGTGGAGAACACCGGAGGCGCATAAGGGCGGAAGGAGTGACGGGATGACAGTTCCCGGGAGGCCTATGCGGACTGTGAATCCTCAGCATCTCCGCTAAGGCCAAACAGGGACACAAACATCTTGATTACTTTATCGAGCTGTGAATCATCACTCAAATAACACAAGAGCTTATACTGTATGGGGCGGAAAGCGTGGAGCTAGATGAAGTGTGCAGGACTCATTGGAAAGGAACGTATCACTTGGAGTGACCTAGATAGGTCGTGAATCCTCAGCGTCCCCATCGGGATCAAACAAAGATGAATATATCTCGATTATTTAAGTGAGCTGTGAATCCTCAGCATCCTCACAAAAATAATGCAGGACAATCTAACCTTTGGGAATTGTCTAAAAGGGCGGCGGCAGGTCAGGAAAAGCAGAAATAACTCGCTTGCTGAGATTTGGACTGAGAAGCGTGATAATTTAATAATATGAAAATTCGCTACTATATATGTATTAATTAAAACGGATAATTTCGCACCTATGACAATATTTTCGTATACCGGAATCAGCCAAAGCAGGTGCGGTCGGACGGAAAACGGAATCGGAATCGGTACGGACTGGTGACGACCCACTGTTTCGGCTTATTGGCGGAATTACCAATACTGTCTCTGCCCCGTGTTGCTTCTCTTTTTATATGAATTTCACAGCAGGCCAAAAATCTCCGCGATGCTTGGAATTTAATCACCTTATCACAGCCGGATAAGATAATAAATACGAAATACACGTTTAATTAAATATAAATCGCCTTAAAATATTTCATGGTGAAAAATATTTTAGCAAATATTTATATAGTTTGTATTTAATTATTTTCTATTTAATTAATTATTTACTTAGTATATGACTTTTGTACCACAGACCAATAGAAAATAATACTTTATCTCTCTCTCTCTCTCTCTCTCTCTATATATATATATATATATATATATATATATATATATATATATATATATATATATATATATATATATATATATATATATATAATTTAATAACTAATTAGTGTAATTCTCAAATAGGTTTAAATGAAATTCATTTCAGGGGCTTTTTATACATTTCACGATTATGAATACATATAGTCTAAAGGTTAGCGCAAAGCGGAAACCATCTCCGAATATTTAATTGGCCCTATTAATCAGGTTGATTTGATCACAATGGAATCAAAGGCAAGACTGGAAAGCATAAACATATTTACATTGCATCTGTTGAAAAAAGGCACTTTAAAGAAAATTCTATATGTAATGGGAAAAGAAACCTCTCCAATTCAGCCACTCATTTGCAAACGCTGAAACTTTTGTGATCCGGTCTCAATATGGAAATTCCGGATTGAAAAGTCGTACAACGATCGTCTAGGAGCTTATTCCTCAACGTCGGATATGAAGAGAGACGTTCTGTAATTACCTTTTCGTTTCTAATCCATCAATTTAAATTTGGTTCGGTGATTTCCTTCTCTTTTAAAATCGCGATTTCAGCGAATGATTTCACTGAATATGATTTTCATCAAATATCCAATTTGATGTGTCTAAAATGATTTCTGATATCTGTAGAGATGCTAATGCATCAGAGTGGAATTGTTTTTGTTACTGCGTTTTGCGTACAAGGTCTTAGTCTTGTTGGATTTGTTGTGATCTTTAGCAAATTTTCATAAAACATTCGCTATTATACGACAGGTCAGTAACTTTAAAACAATATCCATATGAAAGGGGGTATGTATGTATGTTTGTATATTGTAAGCGGCAGATTGGGATGCATGTAATGCCGCGAAATACGAAATGTTTGAATTAAACTAAAATGCGGGCATTACTATTACTGGTTGAGAAAGGCTAGCATCGTGGTTTAATTACCCGTTTGCGTACTCTAGAAGGACTAGACGAATCGTTCTTTTTGGGTGTAGATTTATAATTAATACACGCGGTAACAATAACAATTTAATATAACAGAATTACATACAAAAATGAATGTTGTGATCCAACAATACAATAAAAGGCAACTCACAATTGGAGCTGGATAGGTTGTAGGTTGCCGTATCCAACACGCGGAAGCTGCCGCTGGTACTTGAGGCTTTGTCCACAGGGGGGCCACGTGGGTGACGCTTGACAACGCGGACTCACAAACACGTGGTGTACTTCTTGCCACGGGTAAGTCGCTCGCTGAAAGGATGGTTCTTCCACGTGAGGCTCACGGACCGCTAAATGACCAAGAAGCTATATGAACTGGTGACTACTTATCCCTGGCACCTGGTTGGAACCGATCTGGCCGCAGGATCATTAAGAAGTGATCTTTGGTGTGACCACAGCATAATCAACTATTATGCTGTCTAACTACCACTCACGGTTCAGCCGGTCTTGCCACCACCTAACTGGACGCTGTATGACATGGTAGTGATCAAGTCTTAGGTTATCTCGTAGCTCCTTCTGTCGGTTGATGATGACACCTGTCACAGGGATCCAACTGCTACAGGAGTACCAATGTCGTAACTGCCTCTGGTGGCTGTTGTAGGCAGCAAGGAAAGTTTTCAGGATGCGTGCGCGCGCACATATACACACGCGCGCGCGCAGTTATCTAAAAAACCGCCTTTATATTGTTGTGAAGACCATTTTACTGTAAATACCTCCTCATTTTCACAATGAATATTAGTGATATAAGGTTGAAATTCTTGTCATACGTTATTAAGTTAGGTTGTAATTTACATGTGGTCAGGGTATGTTTATCTGACTATAAGTATTAACTTTGCATACATATTACTCCTACTATTTGTTTAATTACGCTTTGTACTGACGTACCACATTTTATTTGCCTTTCTTTCTGGTTTAACGCGAAATACCTGATTATGTTTTGTTAAACGCCGATTTTCGCAACACTTAACGTTTAATAACAACTGTAAACTTATACAAAAGTTTAAAAAAGAACTCAACAAAATGAATTGTGTTTATGTTAGCACAAGCTTGTTTAGAGTCTATAAAAGTAATTTCCATGGCAGGTATGAACAAATCTTTTTTTTTTGTGGTTTATGCAGCGAGGGTGGTTGTATGCACGCGAGTGGGGAAGGTAAATCCCCACGACGAAAAATGTTTATATATTTTCAAACAATAAAGTTATTTCCATGAAATATGGTACATTGTTTCGACTATAAAGGCAACCTAGTTTGATGCCTGCTTTTATCAAAGAAAGACATTTGCTATTAAAAATATTTTAAAGAAAATTCGCTGCCATAACGCACTTGCTGCGTCCAGACTTTTTTGATTTGAAAAGTCTTTCTGTCCACTACATATCTTTTTGGGTATTTTCATGCATGTAATAATCTTTTATGTATGAAAAACTATTACGTAAATGTTAAATTCATGTAATGTAAAAACCATGCAAATTGTCTTGTGGAACCTAAAATTTGTTTCTCGTCTGCATATGTCGAAAATTGCTTTATATACTTTAGAAACGTTCTGCTAAATGTGCAAGTCGCAAAAGAGATATGTTGAATAAATAAAATTTGATGCCCTTTCTATCGTAGGCTAAGTAATTTTCAATACCTCCTCCTAATGTTACCGTGTACATGTTTAGAACTAGCACATGCATCCGCGATATAACGATGTAAATATGTAGGACATAAGTTGGAAAACTGATTAGGTCAGAAGTATCTGTCTCTCAATGTATTCAACACATCCCCCCATTGCACCATATCTCTTGATTGCACGCCTCGCCGGGCCGCAATTCCTCTCCTTTACCCTAATTCCACCACTTACTGATCCTTCTTGTGACCCTTCAACCCACAGAAATAAGCAAGGTTCATCATTAACCCACAGAAATAAGCAAGGTTCATCATTTACGTGTATGTGTTAGAGGAATATACGAGGAGATAACCAAAATTAGTCGAGAACATTAAATTAACTTTTGAATGAGTGAAGACTGGAACATGTGATTAGTACTGTTGCTAGTTTTAATTGCCAGCAAACTATAATAAGGTAAACAATACAATTAATTATTGATAGTTGTCTTATTGTTTGAAGCTCCTTGTTAAAACTGAAAGATAACTTCCCTAAACAGAATAATTATTTTATTAATTTTCAAAATAATAACCGGAACAAAATCTGTATTTGCCACATTCTGTAGTACGTATGCAATGCAAATTTTAGTGTTTATATATATATATATATATATATATATATATATATATATATATATATATATATATATATGTATATATATATATATATATATATATATATATATATATATATATATATATATATATATATATATATATATATATATATATATATATGTATATATATAATTGCTAACATATATCTAACCTGGGTATATATAATTAAATGAAATATCTGAAAATTTGTAATCCATGTTATCACAGCTACAGTCAGAGTCAGGGGTAAATTACAGTCAGTTGTCCAGCAGAACCTGAAATTTTAAAGAATTAACTTTATGTATTTGCTAGTGAAAGGATTGATGACATTATAAAGTTACATGTTAAGCCATAAAATTTTTGTGTTGCACCTATAACGGACAATTAAAGTATATAGGATAATGGAATGCATAAATACAAAGTTAAAGTGAAATAAACCCCAAGACAAAACCTTGTAAACAATTCTAAATCAAGTCCGTGAAACAAGAAAAAACTGTGTTCGACAAAGTACAAATTCATAAAGTTCTGGTGATTTGTTTAGTTATAAGTTTAGTAAAAATGTGTTAATATATGGGGAAATAAGGAAATTAAGTAGGAATCAGTTAATTAGTAGTTGGGGAAAAGATTTGTTAATAATAAGGCTAAATGAGGTTTGACATTTGGATAAAAATGTATAGGTTAGAAATTTGAACTTACAAACTTATTTTTGACTAACCTGAATTTAATCCAGTTATTTAATTAATGATCGAAAGGAAGTAATGTTCTTTGACTCATTTTATAAAATCTGCCATGTGATTGGACTTATTTGAAAATAAAGACATCAATTGGTTAAAAGTAAATTTCAAACACTAATTATCAGATTTGATTGGTGACAACAAAAAGAAAGGAGAATATCAGGTAGGATTAAGAACGGGACTGTTAACAAGAACCTGAAGCAAGCAAGAAGCTAGCAGCGTGCAGATTAGTAAAAACGTTGAAAAAAGTTAAAAAAAACGCCCTAATAAACCTAAAAAGTGTATAGAAGCATTATATTTACCAAGCTCTAACTGTTGAAAAACTTCAAGCAAGGCTATTAGTGCGTATAACAAGAAAACAGACAATAGCGGAAAATCCCAATAGACGCTGCAGTTTGAAAACCAGGAATTCCATCAATTAATAGCAAATTAACAGTATAATTCCAGTCCATACGTGCAAATAAGCTTAATATTATAACAATCTGTCAAATTGGAGTGGTAATGACATTTATGAACAACTTTTGCCAAAATATAGCAGTAAAACCGAGTTAACATAGGAAGAACGAAAGAATACCAAAAGAGGGCACCACGCGGCAAATTGAAGTAAGCTTATAACATTTATATCTACCATTTTAAGATTTCATCTCCATAGTTACGAAAACGTAGAAAAGCGTGGCTACCATGGCAACAAAAATCATAAATTAATATAACTGGAATGCAAAGCACAACAGGTTCAGATAAAACATTGCATTTTAAATAGTTAAGTAAACTTGTAATAGTCTTTCAAACTGTCAGATTTAATTTTATATATATATATATATATATATATATATATATATATATATATATATATATATATATATATATATATATATATATATATAAAGGATCCGAATAAGGCTGCTAATAGTCAAAAAGAATAAATTTTGTAGTAAATTTTTATTAATAATCAGTAATATAAAATAAATGTTTTAAAGTTTTTTAAAAACTTCTTTAATATTTATTAAGTCATCTTTCCATTGACTAAGATAGCATATAGCCAAAGTAAAACAGGTCGAACTACAGCACCATAGATGCTGGAGAGTGTAAGAATTTTCACTTTAGAATCCAACAATAAAATATTCCCTGTAGAGACGGAGATACTCAAAGGTAGCCGTGGTAAATAAACTAGAATAAAAAGGAACAGGTAAATATTTATTTTCTCAGAACATATATGGATTATATATACATTTAAAATTAATACATCAAATATTAAAAAAAAGAAAATTCCATAGACTAAAAGTATAATAATAATAACAATAATTTGACATTTTTAAAAGAAATACTAGTTTTGCTATAAAGGTATATAAAGAGTGTCCTAAAATAAAGAGACACTGTTTGTTCAGGCGAACAGATTATATTTCATAACGGCCCTAATAGCCTTAAAAATGTAATTAGTAAAAACACCAAAATAATTATTACAAGTAGGTCAGTTAAATTGTGTAATGCAGTTATGTAAACATTTCAATAAATTGGAGGTCGACATTATATAGAGCAACGTTGAAAATGTCACATTCAGCATATAAACCATAACAAACGAATTTGTAAGACAGACAGGAATGTTTAGTCATCAAGGTTAAGAATCAAAATATGTCATTGTTGGTAAATATAAAGCAGATTCATTGTAGTAAGTAAGATATAGTTAATTAAACTCCGTTCTAGAATGTAGGCGGAAATGTATATCGTTCATTTTAAATAAGCTGCTGAAATGTAGTCGGGTAAAATAACGCCGCAATTATTTAATTATATAAACACTGTTATTAATTAATAGTCAAAGATGATAATACTTGAGTAAGTTCTATTATCCCATTTTTTATATATCATATTGTTAATATTATTATGTTTATTAAGTTTTGTGCCTTAATATCGTTAGCAATATACCGTTATCTATGTCATAACATATGTGCTTCGTTCCTACATCTTTTATTCTGATAATTCACCCTCCGCTTCCATAAACAATGTTGGTAGATTAAACTTACACTTATTTTGAGCAAAACAAAAAGGCGCCCAACATAAAAAAAACTATACATAAATTACTATCGATTATCAATTGATAAACAAAATATACATTTTACATCATCTAAATGCAAAAATTATGTGTGTATATATATATATATATATATATATATATATATATATATATATATATATATATATATATATATATATATATATATATATATATATATATATATAGTATTACTGTTTTTGTGATTTTGCGCTTTGCACCATATAATCAATGCTATGCATTGGATGAATTCTATTTTACCTCGTATATGCAAAATTGTATGTAGGTTCCAAAGAGAAAGAGAGAGAGCTATATATAACTGGCGGTGATCTTGTTGCAGATCCAACATTCTGCACCGAGGAAGTTTTGATAGGACAGAGAGAGAGACGAGCATACATATCACCAGAAGTGTGGAACTTGGGCGATAGTCGCTGCTGATTTAATCTAGGGTAAGTGCCGTTTCATTCCCTCGCTTTATTGGTCGGAGTTTCACCTTATACCGCTGCCACCACTACTATTTCTGTAATTTTTCTTTTCCTCTCCCGATTCTCCTTATTTCTGACCTTTTGATTAATAAAGTCCGCAACCATAAGAAAAGCTCCTCCACTTCAGAAGGCAAAGTATATTGTGAAAGTTTTATACGTATAACACGTATATTCGCTCCCAGGACAGATCGATAGGTCTTTGTTCCGGGAGTTGGGAGGTGGCAGGGTATCAGTATTAGGGTCCATTACTTGCAGAAATGGAAGCGATTTCTTTTCATTAGTTGATCTATTTATCGTTTGATTAATCTTGTTTTCAACAGATAAGATTCACTAGAGATGTATTGATTCAGTTAGTGTGTTTTGACATCCACCGTGTGTCTAATTTTTGAATTACAAAAAAATAATAATAAAAAAGTGGTTTCGTAACTCGCTTTACCGTCATTATTATAGGTAGCTGGTGCTTCATAAGTTAAGACATTTTTTTGTAAATGTCGTTTTAAATTAATTAAGCTGGTTATTTTTTATTTTTTTGTTTGAAATATAATTTTGAACATTTTAACTTTTTATCGTCAATTCAGTAGTGTCAAAATATTAACAATAATTAAGGCTGGTTCGTTTTCTGACTTAAATTATTATTAAATAATTATTGTTTAATAAGGATGATTTATATTAGAGAGGACGTTATACGTTTGGTAATAAAAAAATTAATGGGTATATTTTTTATAATAATAAAGTTTATTCAAAAAGAACGATACATATATAGTTTGTTGTTCATAAAGCCTACAATTATAGAATAAACAACGAAAGATACCCACGAAAGTTTTTTTTTCAACAACACACCACGAGGGCCCAAGCCTAAATACTATCGTACCGTGGGTGTTGACAAGTAGGAAATAGGCAACTTGTTGCTGTCCAAGTACAAAGTTTTGGTGGTAAGCCATAGACCGGAAGTTTATTAAGCACCGCTGCGTGCCAGACCTGGTCGAATGCTTTGGATATGTCTAGAGCGACAATCTGGGATTCACCGTGTAGCTCCATGGACTTGTTCCAAGAATAGGTGACAAAGGAAAGGAGGTCGGAAGTTGATCTGCGCTAACGGAAGCCATACTGCCTGTCTTGGATTAGACTGTGTTTTTCAAGAAATTTTAGTAATTCGGTGTTTATATACTTTTCCATCACTTTAGAGACGACTGAAATGAGATAAATAGTAGTTGCTAGAAAGCGCTTTGGATCCTTTCTTGGGTACGGGTTGTACTCGAGCAGTTTTCCAGTTACTAGGGAATATGCCTCTATTATAAGATGTCTGAAACAGGCGAGTCAGGACAGGAGCGCATTTTTTGAGAACAATTGCTGGGATCTCGTCAAGTCCAGTGGCTTTCCTGGCATTAAGAGAAGAGAACATCTTTCGTACCTATTTAGTTTTGAAAATGATATCAGTCATTTTATGCCTGACGTTGGTGTTTGAACATTTGCCGGTGGGTTGAGAGTAGAATTGCCGGCGAACATCGAGACAAACAGTTCAGCCTTGCCCAAGGCGGTAGAAACAATTTCACCCCCTGAAACAAGAGGTGGAAACGTGCTTCTGCAATAGATTTAGCAAGAGTCCAGAAGGGTTTGCTAGCGTTGGAGCTTGAGAGGACTTTGTTTTTGATGTGGTTATTAAACGAGTTTTTTTGCGTCAGAAATCATGCAGACATAGCGGTTTCTTGCGTCGTTAAATGCTTGACGGTTTTCTTGACTGTGATTGTGTAGAAGCGTTTTGTGCGCTGTGAGCTTTTCAAGTCTGGCCTTGTCACAAGATTCAGAGAACCAGGGCTTTTGAGTGGCTGAAGAGAAAATTGTCAGCCCTGGCCCATTTCTATTGTTAGTTGACTGTATAGAGTCTCTATTTTTTAACATTCTGTATTATTTGGAGCTGCCGTGACAACATACTACTTGGTTCCTCAACGAGATGGCACACGCGTAAAAACGTATCTTACATCTCACTTAATTATGGGAGGCTGGCTACTTTAGCCGTATTACTTTATAGGTGTATTTTCGCTGTAATTAGTATGCCGTACTGACGAGCTCTAATTAGAGCGAAACAAGTCTGCGGTTCTAATTGTGGCGAGAATAAATTTAGCCTTACATACTTTGTCCCTATATTAGGGTAGAAATGGGCCAGGGCTGAAAATTTACTAAATTGTTAGTTGGTTGTGTACAGTCTCTATTTTTTAACATTCTGAGTTATTTGGAGCTGGCGTGACAACATATTACTTGGTTTCGTAACGCGGTGGCGACACGTGTAAGATCTTGTCTTACATCTCTCTTAGTCTACCTAAGTATATAGGTTGATAAGAGTTTTTTTTTAACACTTGGTCGTTTATTAGCCAGGCTACGAACTATCAATCCACCTCCATATTGAAACATCTATTAATATTACATATTACAAAACTCGTAAGAAAAGTGTATTTCGTCCAAGGAGTAAGACAACCTAGTAACTAACTTCGCAATACGTATTTCCTAGTTTGTATATCATGTTTCAGACAGGCTGTGTTTTGGTTTAAAATTAACTACATTACAAAATCTTAATGGTGGTTTATTGGAAGTAATTTTCCACTTTAAAAACAATCAATTATTATGTCTATTATCAACAGTTAGATGTTCCATTTGATATTGTAATTGTGCCTGTTTAAAAGAACCGTTCTTATCGATTTGAAATTCCAATATTAGTAAATGCCAAAACAAAAAAGATTTTATGCCAATGAAAATTGTTTGATTTTTAAGAATATCCAATTAAGCTCCCATAATTAAAACTAAATTAAACCATCTCCAGCCCAGGCGTAACGAATTACGGACTCGTTTCCTAACGCTGCTAGTGATCTGTTCTAATTCTTGGTGTCGGTGTTGACAAGACAGATATCTGGGGGATGTTGCCTGAATCTATCTACCGGTCCGCCTTGTAGTGTAATCCCGATGAGGAATGGATAGTCTCGTGTTCCAGGTGAACGGACAGGAATAACGGGTCCAGAACCACCCTTGAGACACATAACACTAACTGACTGCACCCCGCAGGCTCGTTTGCCTTTCATCACACGTCTTAAGAAAACAACTCTGATCTAAGACGTGTCTTATCAGAATAATTGATCTGTCATGAATTGTATTTGTTTTCTTTTTAATACAGGAAAATGTTGACATGCGTAAACTTAATATTTTCAACATCATAATCACAGTGTTGCCGCCTTGTCGCAATCATGACTGTCTTTAGCGGTTCTTTTCATGTAACTAATTGTAGCACATCATCAAATGGGCCGGGGTTTCTAAAAATGTCTCTGTACACCTTCTCCTTCTCCAAGTATGTGTCTCTCAAATAATGAGCATTATTGTCTGAACATACGTACAAAAATTTTGCTTTATCTCTCTAAATTTTTTTCAGCATGCCCAGAACACCTTTATTCGTATTTCTATCGGGGAATTAAAAATTAATTTATTTTTGTGATCACAGCTGGCTTTGCAGCTGAAATATGAGACTGACTTCTAATTTGAGATCAATTTGGTTTAAAGCGAATAAAAACTAAAGAAAACATTAGGGTGTTACATATTAAGTGGGACAGACTGTATATTATACCGTATCTTTTCCGTGGTGGACAAGAAATGCTAACGACTGAAGCTGTGTAAAGCAAACCAACGGGCTAATAAATCGTTGGTACTAGTATCACTTATCCTCTGCCAACAGGCCGACTAGCTCAGTTCGCGAGGTGAAGTAACCTCTCGGATCGGACTAGGAGGTCACGAGTTCGAGTCCGTATTCAGACAATTTCCGATTTTACGATTTTGGGGGCCGAAGCCACTGCCTTCCCGTTCGAAGACTTTAGACCATGGTATCCTTCTACACTGTCAGGGTGAAGCCACCCTCAAAGGAACCCCTACAACCTCTACACTCTCAAAAATCATGTGGTAATTTAAGACCTTAGACCCATAGAACCCTCCTCACGTTCATTCGACCGTTCACTCCACTCTAGTTTTTCCCGAAATCTCATCTATTTCTCTATCCGGCGCCCTCTCTTTCTCCGCGGTTTGTCTCAATCGCACTTTGCGTTTCCTCTCCCAACTCTGTTTCTACGGCCCATTCATTGAAATTCCTGATTTCCTCGATCTTGGTGGACCTAGTTACCTTGAACTGGCAGGAACCCTCAACCCTGCTCTGGTTTCTCGCAAAGTTTTCTCTTGCCGCCCTACGATTTTCCACTTGGCAGTCTTCCAGCACATGTCTTGCTGTTTCCTGCTCTCCGTTTCCGCACGCACATTCTCCCGTTCCGGGCCTTAGGTTAAACCTACTAAAGTAGCCCATGCAGGGCCCGTGGCCAGTCAGCAAGTGCACTGCCCTGTGACTCCAGCACTTGAGGCCCACACCCACGCTCTCTATGTATCGATAAGTGGTCCTACCCTTTGTCTCATTGTCCCAGTGTTTCTGCCACTCTACTTCAGTGTTCTCCTTGGCACTTCGTTTGAGCATTCTACTCGTCACCGGAGCCTCTACCCTCTCGTGACCTAGGGGGTCACTTCTGGCGGCTTTTGCCCTCGCGTCGGCCTTTGCGATGCCCCACCACAGATTTATTTTTGTTCCCGTGCGCTCCACTTCTTGCATTTTCCTGTTGATTCTGTTGTTCGTTCCCCCTTCCTCCTGGTGACCATGTCCAGGACAACTCTACTATCGGAAACGATGTTGACGATTCCACCCTGTAGAAAGGCGGCCTTTTCCACTGCCGTACCCACCGCGAAGAATTCCGTATTCAGACAGCAGGTCTTTTTCATTCGTATGTGGAAAAGCCGGCTTCTGATAAGTTATGGGTGGTGTCCTTTGTCTCTATGGGTATGTAAGCTCCCCGCACAAATCAAACACTTCTGGCTGCGGGGTTTGTCTACTAACTGAATGGAATGTAAAGATGTTTTTTAAATGCATACCGGTTATGCTATTATTGGAGGTTATCAATGTACTATACATATGATCACAGACGCATCTAAAACCGGTTCAATACGTTTAGTGAGTAATATTTTTAAACTCTTTAAAGCGGTAGATAGATAATGAATATCGCAGTTCTGATTTTCTTAAATTTGATCTTTAATTATTTAATGAACGAATCTAACAAATTATTTTGATGAATACAATTTCTAATCAAATTTCCTAATCTCATAATCAGGAAAATGAAAATTTTGTGTGTCACTGTCACAAGTTAGAGCGTCAGTTTGTGAAACCAAAATTGCATACACAATGCTCTTATTGCAATAAATAATTGTAATTTTAGTGAATTTTCTTAGAAAAAATTCACTAATGAGGAGATCCCGACTTTTGAATTTTGAAAAAATTTCTTCAAATGAGTGCTAATTAGGCCGCCTAGAACACATATCCCGGGTCAGTTTCAATTTTTATTTGTTTATATGTATATATATATATATATATATATATATATATATATATATATATATATATATATATATATATATATATATATCACACCGATAACGCAAAAAATAATGGACCCATTTTGATAAAATTTAGCATTAGCCTTCCTTTTGTAAGTGGCTTGAATAAGTTCGTTGGCCAGGAAAATAGAACCAGGTTTTCCCGGAACATGTTGGGTTTTCTTTCGAAAAAAAAAATTGTATCTCAAAAAATAGGCAAGATATGGTAACCAAATTTGGTACGCAAGTTTACGATATTAAATGGAAACTATATACCAAAATTTATATTTCAATGTTAAAAGAAAAAAGGTATAAAAAATATTTCGTGTCAGATAATTTCAATGAAAATTCACTACCATAATGCACTTGCTGCGTCCAGACTGTTAATAATTATGTACAATACTTTGTGTCGTTCTGAAGTCTGAAATTATTATTCGGGGCTATTTATAACATGCGTATACAGTGCCAAGCCCTTTCTCCTTTAAGCCGAGGGAAACTCGTGAACCCGAAACCGTCTTTCCTGTAATATATTTTGTCGGTGCACTTGCGTGACCGAAGCACAGAGTCGCCCTTGGAAAAAGCAAATGCGAAACCGAAGAAAACACCAATAAATCAGTAAAGTTGGTTCAGATTTAAGAATAGCCTAGAAAGCCAGTCGTCCGAGAATGCGTTAGTACTTCTTTTTTTCCGGAGAATGCTTCTGGCTTTGATTGAACGTTTCTGTAGCTAACTACACCTCCTTTGGATGATCTTTTCGCGGTTGTCGCTCTCGATTTATTTAGTTATTTATCTTAAACTTCAGGCCAACATTTTGTTACATAATATTATGTTTGGAATTATGGATTTTTTATAGCATTAAGCAGTATCAAAACATGTATTAGTATCATTTATTGATATAAATTGTACATTGCATTATATCTGACACATAAGTTACAAGGCTGTGCTTGTTTGTTGTTAAGGGAATGGTGGATAAATTATGGGGATAAAATCGTCGAACTAAGCACATATGTAGACATAGGTAACGGTATATTCGTAACGAGGTTACTTCACAAACTTAATATTTAAAAATAATTATATAATTAACAAAAATGAAAGAACTTACGTAGATACTGACATGATGACTATTAAAGTTAAGAGTGTTTATGTTTACATAATTAAATTATAAGTATCGCGGCGTTATATTTTGAAGCAATCTAATATTTACCGACTACATTGTAGAAGCTTATTTAATTAACTATATTTTTCGACTAAACTGAATCTCATTTATATTTACAAACAATAACACTTATATTGATTCTTAATTAGTATTGCGACCTTGCTGACTGCAACATTCTTGTATCTTGCAACTTTGCTTGTTATTGTTTATATACTGAATGTGATAATTTCAATGTCAATCCATACAATGCTGACCTCTAATTAATTGCAATGTTTAATATTCCTTCCTTACAGAATTAAACTGAACTACTTTTAATAATTATTTTAGTGTTTTTACCAATTATGTTTCTAAGGCTATTAGGGCCGTTATGAGACATTACCTGTTCTCTGAACATTTGTTTAATGCAATTTTGGCAGACTGGTTCCAAAATTATTACCAACAAAACTTTCAAAGTAACAATAGTATCATTTATTGTTATAAATTGTACATTGCATTATCTGACACATAATTTACAAGGCTTGAACCGATTTAAAAGCATTTAGGTAACCGTAGCGTGCAGTAGTAGTAGTTTTAGTAAGATGTTAGGCCTACCTTGATTATTTAGAGATAACCCAACAACCTTATCAATCCAAGCTTCAAATTTATTATTAAGCTGCCAGATATGAAACAAATTTTTATGTAAATTATTCAGTAAAGACAGGGTTATTCTTAATAGCTATGTAAAGATAAAATTAGTGAATCACTGCGTTGGTCACAAATATATCATACATCATCAATATATCATACTTACGGTGGTATTAGCCTTAACAAAAAATCTCATATTTCTAAAACTTCCAGTAGAAGACTGGCTCTTCGATGAAAGTTCTTAAACAAAGGTATGTAGATAAGCTTAAAATTATTTTCTCTAAAGTACTGAAATTAATGTCAAATCAAAAGCAGACGTAACACAAATGTATGTATGTATGTATCACACCGATAACTCAAAAATAATGGGCCGATTTTGATTAAACTTGGTGAATACCTGCCTTTTGCAAGTGGTGTAGACAAGTTCGTTAGCCATGAAAATCGGCACAGGTTTCCCGGAAAATTTTGTGTTTTCTTCCGAAAAAAATTCATATCTCCGGAAATAACAAAGTAAGGGCAACCAAATTTGGTACGCGGATTTATATCATTATAGGTAAATGACCTGCCAAATACCTCTGTAGGTTAAAAGACCAAAAATTATTGGCTTTTAAAGAAAAATAAATTGAGGTTTTCCTCAAAACGTCAAAGTCGTGATTTGAAACTTCAAAATTGGCAACAATTAGGCAAAGAACATGAGACTAATACGAGCTATGGAAAGAAAATGTCTCAAGAAGAATGTTTTACAAAGCCTGAAGTCTTAGTTTCAACCGTCATTATCCTTTATTTTACTAAAATATTTCCAGAAAATTAATTTCAAATACACCCTTTCTCTGATGCTTTGGCAGTAGTCTTAGCTATAGAGTTTATCGTTTAATGGTAAACTTTAACCAACAGTTTTGTTTAAAAAATTTTTTTTACACTGGACATTAAATCAGATAAGATTCACTTGTTAGCAGAATACGTTCAATCAGCTAGAAAAAGGGGACAGTCAAGCCCTAGGTAAGATCTTGCCGCAAGCTTGATAGCACATGCAGCAGGTAAAATACGAGTTGCGCTGAGATAAATGAGAACCTAAACGGGATTCAGATCTGTGGAATGCAGTCCTCAGTTAAAAGGACTTGGGGGTCTTCAACTGTTAATTTAAATTTATAAGAACCATAAACTTGAAACTGGGAGTAAAATCCAGACTAACATACATACCGGAGATTGACAGTAAGATTGACACCGATAATGAAGCCAATAACAACATAAGGTTAACAGCCTTGCCCAAAAAGCCTGTAAATCAATAGAAAAACTTCCTTAAATTACTGCAATTAACTTTAAAGAGGCAGAATACCATACCCTATGGGCTTTTTGCGGAATTAAAAACTTCATCAAACAGCGACAGAAATTACACAATTGTCAGCACAAACTGCACATGGTGCATTAGCAGCAGTGATTACTTGAAGAATGATGCCTACAGAACTCTCGTTTCACAGATTGTCTGGCACGACGCAAAACATTCCTAACACAGATTGTCTGGCACGACGCAAAACATTTCTATATGAAACCGATGTTCCCGCGCTCCGAGGTTTAGCGCCAGATCTTATATATCCTCATTGGTTTACGTAGTGAAATTCGTTACAAACAGCCATCTGTTTCTCTGCGCTGAGATATTCTGAACGGCGGAATTATAAAGATCACATAAGAAACTGCCTCTTAACTTCAACCATAGCGAGGCCGTTAGACAATGACATTATCTTCTGGTGTTTTACAAAGATCTGATTGAGCTGTTAAAACATTATTTTATTTAGTTAGAATATCCCATATGTTCAGTTTCCTCTATAAAATATTTAATGTATAAAAGGAACATTCGAGAAAGGCTGGTAAGGTATTACGGTAGTGATGATGAAAACGCGACTTCATGAAATATTTTTAATCCACTAGGTCTTTGCTGTGTGTTATTCAGGCGATCTTAAAACTATTAAAACTTCCTTTGATGTTATGCTGCCTCAGTAAGAGTGGTGTGGTAGCGAGAAAAATCTGACCGTAACAGGCTGTGCTTGTTTGTTCAATGCAATTCTGGCAGACTGATTCTAAAATTATTATCAACAAAACTTTCAAAGTAACATTTCAAACTAGCATATTGTTAAACCAGAGTAACATACAAGATATTAAACTGTAGCAAAAGCTTACGAATTATCCAACGAGTAGGAGGATTTTGAGGCAACAAATTATGTACAGGAATCAAATGAAATGAATAGTTTCTCCTATTCACCTCACTATCCTGGAAATGTTGCCGAACCCCAGCCTTTCTGTAAGAAGGGTAGGGATCTCTAATGTGCATCATCGCATGGACACGGGACCGACGGTTTTACGCCCCCTCCGAAGGGAGGAACGTGCAGACACTAAACTTGCTCAAATACAATGCCAGAATCTTGGCTGATGTTAATGTTAAAGTTTGTACTGAAAAAGTGAATGGAGAACCCCGCGATCGAACCCAGTACCCTTCGGTTCAGGGGCACAGGGTAATAACCCCTGAACCACCGAGGTTCTTAATCCATTGTTATAAACTATATATCTCGACGGATAAATTGTTGTTAGGATCTGCTGTGATTTATAGAACGGCATTGGCGAGCTAAGAGTTTAGCTCGGCAGCAGCATTATCCTTTTGTGGAAATAACGAAGTTCTTGGAGAAAATTTACAATTGCTCTGTAATAAAGTTATTTAACACCGGGAACAAGCAAATGATTGTAACATACAACTTTTAGTAGAGACTTCAGCAAGTTCAATTAAGAACTTTGTTGTTGTAGCTTACTCCAATTGGATAACGGCTTGTAAAAGGTTAACTGTCGTCTAAAAATGTACGAATATAAAGGTTGTTCAAGTCTGCACAGATAACAAACAATGGTAAAATGAGGACAAAAGGGTGGAAAATTATTTGCTTGATCTAAGAATTATATAAACGAATGACAAAATTGGTATTACATATTACTTTTTTTTGGTTTGTTCACTCGGGAGAGCTTTATAATATTTATTTTGGTTTTAATAGAATATGTAAGTAAAAATATTGGCATATAATTTGCGTCGGTTTCAAAAAAAAACTTGATATCTTAAATCCATGTATTATATATAATAATTTTGTTCTCTGTAACTACGAACACAATTTACCCCCTCTCTTATTTTGGCCAGAAACTTTTCACTCGATCGTGATTATGTCGAAATTTTAAGAATAACTTTAAAAGCTCAACAGTTGAGGCGTGTTATTTAAAATCGCTGCTTTTAAAAGGAAATCTACGATGTATTACATACGTCAAAATAAGCTGATTTGCGACTATCCCCAACATAGAGACGAGTCGCCGAATCTGGCAACATACCATCGAAATCTAGATCCTCCTGTTTCGATAGCGATGATTTGGAGGCGTCAGGCACGCACGCAAGCACGCACGTGCCTTTTCGTTATGAGAGAGGTCTCTTCTTCCATACTACCCGGCTCAAGAATCTTAATTGGAATAAATCAACACCCTCCCATCCCCACCTATTCACCCTAGTCTCTTTCAATTTGGTTTTAATGAAATGAAACGATGCTGAAGAAAGATGGAGAACCGATAAAAGTGCCAAAGAGCGAGATGTGCTGCTTCAAGATAGATACAAGGTAACTTTTGATTACACCTTTCGACTTTCGTTGGTTAGACGTAACGCCCTTGCAACTTACCTTCAGCTATCTTTTGTGTATGCGCACCAGTCTTTAAATGTCGATTGAACAGAAGCCAAAACTCTTTGACATGCGGTGGCTTTGTTGTCGAAGCGTATCCAAGAGTTTAGTATAATATGAGAAACACGACCAGGGGAACAGGTTTCAGAATCTCGCCTGGTTATATGAGGTAACTTAGTAACTTGACAGTATTCATGTTAAGGTGTAGAGGGAATATAAGCTTGTCTTTGGTTGGTGTTTGTATTACATTTACTGTAGGTGCCACCATGAGGTTTACTATATTTATAACTGCCTGGAAATCTCAAATGTTTATTGGTCTCAAGTTTTGTAAAGAGTCAGGAACCGTTTAGAAATAAAATAGTAAACAAATACGAGTCTTCACAAATTTTCACAGTTTTTGTTAGGTAGTGTAACAAAATTTCAACCGACTTGAAAAAAGGGGGATGTTCTCTATCCTATGCGATTCTTTCTTTTCTAGTATGCATGTTCGTCGATTGCGCGAAATTGACCAGAAACAAACCAGTGAAAAACCCTGTATTACGTATTATCTAGTTCGTGTATACCATGTTTGACCTTAGATGCTTGAAGATTTTTACACACACACACACACACACACACACACACACACACACACACATATATATATATATATATATATATATATATATATATATATATATATATATATATATATATATATATATATATATATATACCGAGTGGCAACTTTCAAAGCGGAATATAGGCGAATAACATGGGAAATCAAATATTTGCAAAATTAAAAGTGTGAGCAGCCATGACATGCCAAATTCGAATAATTTTGTTACTGTCAAATCAGACATTTCTGATTATCAATACACATTTTCCTGAAAAGCTTGACAATGAATAATAATAATAATAATAATAATAATAATAGCTATAGTAATGAGGAACAAGTGTTTATTGTAAAAACATATTACAGTGCTGACAGTTTGCGAAAAGTTTGAGATCTGTCCTCAGTTAAGTACGATGATCTGATACTCGGGCATAATGCTGATTGCACATTATTGAAAAATTACGAAAATCCCTGTTTACCATGATTTTGTTTTAACATAAGACAATTTGAAGAAAAAGCAATTATAACAGTAGTGCCTGCAGTTCCGGAACAATAATAAAATTAACTATTAACAAAAAATAAGTAACAATAATTTAACTGAAACAATTACAACAAATATTCAAATAGTCCCCCATTTTGATATAAACAATATCCCAACCTCTTATAAAATGCCTTTCGAACTTGTGCGAGTTGTTGGTTATTAACGCGTGCACATTCAGCAAAGATAGCTCCATCGAGTGTGACGAGTTTTATAAATTTTGTTTTTAAGGTGACCCCACAAGAAGAAGTCACAAGGTGCCAGATCGGGAGATCTGGTCGGCCACTTAATATTACCACCGCGGCCAATGCAATGATTAGGAAAAATTATCTAAACAGGTTCTTACGTCTACACCAAAATGAGCTGGACACCCATCCTGTTGAAACCAGACTTCCCGATTTTCATTTGCAACTTCGTCTAATGCAGGACATATTTACCAAGAGTTCCAAATAATTTTTTGAATTTAAATTGCCAATTAATTCAAACGGTCCAATGATATGATTATTAAAAATGCCTGCCCAAATATTAATTTTCTGAAGGTATTGGGATCTCGTCGAAAGTTGTAACCTTGGGTTTTATTGCGCCCAGTATCTTGTATTCTGTACGTTAGGTTCATTATTTAGCGTAAACGTGCACTCGTCAGTAAAGCAAATCGATGAGCCTGTATGCATAATAATGCTCCCAGACTTTTCAAACCACTCATCTACCTACAACCACTCTCACTTCATAATATTTCGAAAATTCGTCCATCTTAAGTATTTTTTGAATGAAACCGTCTGTAATCACTCAGTGCCAGATCTGGCGGACAAGGTGGATGTTCTAATAGTTAGAACCCAGCGCTCTCCCTGACAGACATTATGATAACCATCTTGTGGCTTGGATATTTTGTCTTTATGAAAGAGTTTTTTTTAATATTTCAACAACACAACACGGTGGCTTACAGCCTAAATACTATCATACCGTGGGTGTCGACAAGGAGGAAAGAGGCAATTTGTTAATTCGGGACTTGAAGGTTTGGAGGTTCGGGGGAGAAGGAAAAACATGTGCCGGCAAGGAATTCCACAACTTGGAAGTCCTCGCGACAAAAGAGCGGGCATAACAAGATGTTCTATGTCTGGTGACCTGGACAGTAAAAGGGTGCATTCGCTCTATTCCCCTGGTAGATCTGTTGGGGGCAGCAGATGGAGGAACTATGGAAGAGAGCTCCTCTGACCAGTGCCCGTGCAGATATCTATAAAAGAGAGAGTGGTCACCAACGGCACGTCCTTGGGCAAGGGATGGCAGCCTTTGGGTGGGGGTAGGGTCACCGATGAGACGTATAGCTCTCTTCTCAATGGAGTCCGGGATGGCGAGTGTAGAATCCGCAGCGACACCCCAGATGTGGGAGCAGTATTCGAGGTTTGGCCTTATTTGTAAAGTACAAAAGGTATAGAAATTAGCTGGTGAAAAGAATTTGCGAGCCCGGAAAAGGAAACCTAATTTCTTAGCAGCCGATTCTGCAATTGATGTGACATGTTGGTGCCAATTGAGATTTCAATCCACAGAAATGCCAACAAGTGAAACGGACTCATTACTTTGAATAACTTGGTTGTTCATTGTGATGGGTCTAGGGCTGGTGTATATCATAAGATAAAAAGCAAGACTGAGATTTGGTGGAGTTGAATTGTACAAGATTTCTACTTCCCCGGCCTAATATTTTTCGGAGATCCACAGAGACAGAACCCTCCATGAGTCTGCGATCCTCATCAAATTGGGCTAAAGAGACAGGGTTAGAATATTGTATATTTGGGTGAAGGGTGCTGTCATCCGCGTAACTCTGAACCGGGTTGGATGTGCTAGAGAGGAGGTCATTGATGTGGAGAAGAAACAAAGTAGAGGCTAAAGCTGAACCTTGAGGGACTCCTGCATTAATTGGATACAGTTTAGAAGAATGGCCATCCACGACAACAGAAATGCTCTGGTTGGAGAGGAGATTTGCTGACCAGGTACAGAGTTTAGGTGGTAGGTCATAGGCCGTAAGTTTATTAAGCAGCGCTGCGTGCCAAACCTGGTCGAATGCTTTGGATATGTCTAGAGCGACAATCTGGGATTTACCGTGTAGTTCAATAGACTTGCTCCAAGAATGGGTGACAAAGGAAAGGAGGTCGGCAGTTGATCTGCGCTGACGGGATCCATACTGCCTGTCGTGGATTAGACTGTGTTTTTCAAGAAATTTGAGTAATTCGGTGTTTATATACTGTTCCATCACACATTAAGTTCATCGATGCACTGTTGTTGTGTTAATTCACGTTGAAAGTTGGAAAAATTTATCGTACGAGAATGTCCACGATTCCATTCAATTTTTGTCCGATATGAACTTTTCAAGTTAACTGGAAACAACACAAATAGCGCTCGTATGTCAAAAGGTTCTGCGTAAATAGAACGTCAGAAATGTCAATCTTTACGATTGTTAGATGGCACCACTAGGTTTGTCCAATGCAGAAATATAAAATGCAACCCTCGTATTGCTGATTTATGTTTTGAAATGATTGAAACACCTTAGGAAAGCAGGTCACTTGTCACACACGTTTCAGCATCTCTTACACCTTGTTTTAAGTTATATAATGTATTGTATGTATAATTTTTACGTAACTAAATTCAGTATATCGTTGTGTGTAGTACACGAATTCATCAAGCGTAACAAAACAATGATACAATTGTGCTGTTTCATTCAAATCAAAATATTGCTGAGATAGACCAGCTAACAAAACAGCAAAGCTAATAATACAATCCAAATACGATAATAAATCACTGTCACAGTTTCGCTCTTAAAATTGCAACCGCAGCTCTTCCCGTTCTACCGAGATTCACAAAGCGAAATACCAACATTGCTGCCAGACACCAAAAACTAAATTAAATGTCTCAATTTGTGCGCGTAAATTAACCAATTCTGGGTTTTGCTTACGTTTCATTCCTACTAATAAATGTATTCTCATAATCTCCTAAAACCTAGGAAATTACACACAAATTAGATAAGTCTGTGAAATCCAATGCTAGTCCACTTAGTAGGCCAAAAATTAAACACAGAATAAACGTATTTTCTTAAAGATAACTTAGATGCTCTTGTGTATTTTACAAATTGACAGAGTTAGGTAGCTTGATAGAATTGTTGGGGGTAGCTGGCCGTCGGTCTTTTGTCACCGCGGACCTTTTAAATCTGTGATGACGTGCTATAGTAGAACTCTAAAGCAGTCTTGTTACATTTAATCTTCTCTTGCCTAACGATACCGTAAAAGGCGAAACCGGGTACAGAAAAATAAGCATTTGTGAAGCAAGATAAGTATCTACATCTATATTTGTCTCCTTTATTAGAGTCCACAGCCTTAACTGATCCTCCTTCGGGAACGCCATTGTATCTTGTGTAGTTCCTCCATGGATTTTTGTCCGTGAAGCTGGAGCTCTTCTTGCTGCTGCCCAGAGACTTCTCTGTACATTTTTGTTGCTCACACAGCACTATTAACCTTCAGCATTTCTCCCGTCTTCATCATGTATACAGCTCCGGTACCTCATACCCTTCCAGTGGTCTTGAGGCTTGCGCCCTCTGGTGACCGGAGCAGGGAACGGTCCACTGGAAAGACCTCTTTGAAGGATATTTCTTTTATTTTGATTATTTTTACCTCACGTTTTGGGACGGTGTGTCTATATCTTAGCACAGACTCTTTGAACTTCTTTTACGCCACCTGTTCTTCATGGGCCTTGGCGTAACCTTCTCGGGGTCTGTGGCCTGTGTTTAATTTGTTTAAAGCCTGAGCAGGTTATCCCATACTACAGCGTTTTAGGCTCTTATGTGGTGCTGATCTTCCTGGATCAGTCTTTTATCTGAGTGCCCTAATGGTCGGGCACTTACGCATCCATTCTTTTGTTTTAAGATTCCTTTAAAGAATCGAGTGTGCCTTCGAGTCCTTTAGATATGTACGGTCTTGAGCAACATTCTGTCTAATGCACAATAAGGCAAAGACTGCGGACGGCGGTGCTATCGGGGCGGCAAAGACGTGGACGAGCCCTAAGGGAAAAAACATTGTCTATCCGAATCCCGCCCTGCCTGTGGGAGTGCTGTTGTTATATATACATAGGCCGCCCGTCCGCTTTGCATGCCTTGTGGCCTATTATTTTTAATTCTAATTTCATCCGCTTTTGTCAGACGAGTAGCAAGTTATGAAAGGCTACACTAGAACAGAGACCCGCATATCCAAGTAAAGCAGTTATACACACGATGAAAGCATAAACGATTTGTTCTTAAAAAAATTCAAGGCTGTATCTATAATCTTTGTGAAGGACAATTGGATGGGTTTCTAGATGGGCTTCAGAGATGATCTCAGTATTAAAGAGGTCCTCTCCCTATGTACGTATTATTTTTGGTTTATTTTACTGCAATGTGTTTCTTTTTCTCAATGATTATGAGGTGTCATGATGATAGCGTAAATGGTTGAATCCTTTTCATGTCAATCTAGCTTCCTCATTTAGTAATTGTATCAGGTTTCTCTTTTTCTAGTCTTTCCTTTTTAGTATGTTTATAATGTTTTGAAAATAGTTTGCAATGTCAAACACAATTTGCTTTCCTCCTTTCAATGCCCTTCAGCAAGCACCTTTCTTATTCCACCTGTTCTACCATATTTTTAGTTGCATTTTTAGCGGTTTACATTTCAAAGACTTCTTTTCTCTTTACGTTCAGCGTTTCTACCTATACCTACTTCCTACTTCATAAGTATTACATCTTCCTCGAATCCAAGCTAAAATGTTTATTAGAAGATTTATTTTATCTATCCATTGTATTGTATTGTGGAGTAGATGGCCCCGACCGCTCGTTTCATTAGCCACAAACTGTTTTTAAATTCTCACTTGAAACATTGTGATATAAACGTTTTTATTATTATACATTTTTGGTGAATATTCTTAGAAAAAAATCACTATTGAGGAGATCCCGACTTGAATTTAGAAAAATTTCTTCAAATGAGCGCGAACTAGGACCCCTAGAACCCATATCCGGGGTCAGTTTATATATATATATATATATATATATATATATATATATATATATATATATATCTATGTATGTATGTATGTATGTATGTATGTATGTATGTATGTATGTATGTATGTATGTATGTATGTATGTATGTATGTATGTATGTATGTATGTATGTATGTATGTATGTATGTTTGTATGTATGTATGTATGTATGTATGTATGTATGTATGTATGTATGTATGTATGTATGTATGTATGTATGTATGTATGTATGTATAGATGCATCACACCCATAACTCAAAAAAAAAGGTCCGTTTTTGATAAAATTTAGCATGTACCTTCCTTTTTTAAGTGGCTTGGATAAGTTTGTTAGCCAGGCAAATCGAACCAGGTTTTCCGGGAAAATTTTGGGTTTTCTTTCGGAAAACATTTGTATCTCCCAAAATAGAAAAGTTATGGTAACAAGATTTGGTACGTAAGTTTACGATACTAAAGAGAAACCACTTACCAAAATTTATATTTCTATGTTAAAAGAGAAAAAAACTTATAAAAAATACTTGGTGCTCTATCATTTCTATGAAAATTCACTACCATAACGCGCTTGCTACGTCCAGACTTTTTATTTTATCTATGAATTGTTTGCTTTGTCATCGCGATCCTCCCCAGTTATTTGCTCCATTTATAATCATTTGAAATAATACTACCAAGATGCGTAAACATTTCTACTTGTTTAAGTTTTTTATCGTTTGTCTATATGTATTTTACTTATATGTACATTATTTTTATTTTCGTCATATTGATTTTACCGTGATATTACCTATCACACCATCTAAGAGTCTGAGCTTTGTTTGAAAATCTTTTTCGTTTCTCCTGTCAGCTCATATCACTAGCTTACCTTACTTGTGCAATGTCCGTTCATTTTTATTCTAGTCGTCTTCATTCAGCCATTTTATAGCATCTTCCATGAATAAATTGCACAAATATGACGATAGTCTGTATCCTTGCGGTACAACTCTTTTTATTTTAGCTTGCATTTCGTATCTGTTAATATTTATTATGTTGCTTTGATTTTTGTATAGATTGAGAATAAGGCGCCTATCTCTCCAATACAATCAAGCTCTCTTCATTTTATGAAACAATTATCTAATCGACATTATCAAATGCTTTCTTCAGGTCAATAAAATCAGTAACTTCATCTTGCTCCAGCCTGCTTTTTCCTATTGTTTTAAGTGCCACTGCTTCTCAGCTACTCGATATGTTTTAAACCCGAACTGATCTTCCTAGAGGCAATTCCTAATTTTACTTTTTATTCCATTTTCCACTATCATTGCAAATTACACCAGTCTACTATAACAGTAATAATAATAATAATAATATGTACCGCAGTTATTTGCCTGTGTTAATGCGCTTGTTTACCATTTTGAAATTGTCATATTTTTATTCTCATAAACTCACTGGATAACTGTTCCGTTTAGAAGTATATCGATTTTATTGATAGTTCATTGACCAAATGACCTTACATAAGAGCTGCCTCTGGTTATACCCACTTTTCTATAAACTTTTAGTTTCTATGATAAATTAGACGTTGTCTTAAATTCCTTCTAAAAGACTTGCTCCACTTTCAGTTTCGTCTGCACTTAAATGTGTGTAGTAAAATAGTAAAATGATAATGAAGCTGTATCAATGTCACGGAAAGTAAGAACCAGAACTGAATTCTCAACATAATTTGCTGCAGGATGGCGTATCTAATTCTTCAGTATCTAGCTCTAACATGTTACGGTTGAGTTAGAAGGCAAGTTGGAATTTTATACTACATTATCAGGGTCAATGACATTGCTGCTCTTTGTGTTTAGTCCGTAGCCGTAGTGGTAGCATTCCCGCATTTCTACTGGAGTGCATGCAAACATTACTTAGCGACGTTGTCAGCTTTATGTTTATAAAAGCCGGTTTAAATTTGTTTGAAATAGCACTGAAAAGAAGTATATCCTCGTATTTACCATTCGGTTTTATAGTGCTGTATATAATGAAAGTGAAGTTTCATTTAGCTCCCGGTGAAGCATCATTTTTGAGTTAAAATAGAAACATTTCACAAACTGGCGAAGAATATGCTTAATTATTTTATAAAATCATCATCGATAATGGTCGTCATACTGAAACACTGTGTTCGAGCTTGATAATACTGGTGTCCCACAGAGAACAGACATGTGTGGAGGGCCCTAAGATATGATTTAGTCCAGGTTGGACCCCCAGGGAGTTTTAGGAGCTCAAAGTTTTCCAGAAAAAAAAAACCTATCTGGAAAACTCTGATCTACAAGAACCAAATTAGGCACGTGAAAGACCCAACATAAACGCCAACTACTGATAGTAAGGTGAAATAAAAGTTATGCAAAAAGTTGAAAAGGGTTACTTAGCTCTTAAATTGAGCAGAATTTATATTTCAACACACCACGAGAGCCGCCTCTGCAATTGATGTGACATGTTGTTGCCAATTGAGATTTCGATCCACAGAAATGTCAAGAAGTGAAAAGGACTCATTACTTTGAATAACTTGGTGTATCTCTTATGAGATAGAAAGCAAGACAGATTTGGTAAGGTTGAATTGTACAAGATTTCTACTTCCCCAGTCTAATATTTTTTGGAGATCCACAGAGACAGAACCCTCCATGAGTCTGCGATCCTCATCTAATTGGGCTAAAGAGACACGCTTAGAATATTGTACATTTGAGTGGAGGGTGCTGTCGTCCGCGTAACTGTGAACTGGGTTGAATGTGCTAGAGAGGAGGTCATTGATGTGGAGAAGAAACAAAATAGGGGCGAAAGCTGAACCTTGAGGGACTCCTGCATTAATTGGATACAATTTAGAGGAATGGCCATCCACGGCAACAGAAATGCTCCGGTTAAAGAGGAAATTTGCTGTCCAGGTACAGAGTTGTGGTGGTGGCCATACGCCGGAAGTTTATTAAGCAGCGCTGCGTGCCAGACCTGGTCGAATGCTTTGGATATGTCTAGAGCGACAATCTGGGATTCACCGTGTAGTTTCAGAGACTTGTTCCAAGAATGGGTGCCAAAGGAAAACAAGTCGGCAGTTGATCCTTGCTGACGGAATCCATACTGCCTGTCGTGGATTAGACTGTGTTTTCAAGAAATTTTAGTAATTAGAGACCACTGAAATGAGAGAAATAGGCCTGTAGTTGCTAGGAAGCGCTTTGGATCATTTCTTGGGGATGGGTTGTACTCGAGCAGTTTTCCAGTTACTAGGGAATATGCCTCTATTGTAAGATGTCTGAAACGGACGAGTCGGGACAGGAGCAAGTTCTTATGCGCATTTTTTGAGAACAATTGCTGGGATCTAGTCAAGGCCAGAGGCTTTCCTGGTATTAAGAGAATAGAGCATATCTCGTACCTTTTTAGTTTTGAAAATGATATCCGTCATTTTATGCGTGACATTGGGGACTGTTGGTGGTTGAACATTTGGAGGTGGGTTGAGAGTAGAATTGCCAGCGAACAACGAAGCAAAAAGTTCAGCCTTTCCCAGGGCGGTAGAAACAATTTCATCCCCTGAAACAAGATGTGGGAACGTGCTCTTGCAGAAATTATTCCCAATAGATTTATCAATAGTCCAGAAGGATTTGCTGCCGTTGGAGCTTGGAAGGACCTTGTTTTGATGTGGTTATTAATGGACTTTTAGGCCTCAGAAAGAATGCGGACATAGCCGTTTCTTGCGTCGTTAAATGCTTGACGGTTTTCTTGATTGGGATTGTGTGGAAGCGTTTTGTGAGCTTTCCCATGCTAATTTTAATAGAATGTAGCTCTCAATTTTAAAATTTTTTTCACCTGTAAAATTTTCATAAACTTAAAGAAATTGTATTAACTGCGGGAAGATATTTTAACGGTGTTAGCAAAAACTACCAAAAAGTGAATAGTAGGCCATAAATCCATCTGTGGTATTGCAAAGGTCTGCAGTCTCGATACCTGTGGTTGTGTATGTGTGTTTAGCACTGATAAGTAAATAATTTATGTTGCACATTGATGAAAGATTATGTGATACCTGTGTGTCTGGTTTAGCCAAGTAAATAGTTTATGTTTACATAAATCACTGCAAGATCGGATGTTGAAAAATGCTCACTCAGAAATAACAAGCTGACCGGTAACGAACGTTATTGGTAGCTGGAAAATATTTTCAGTCGCTACTTGAAAAAAAAAATGTAACTAGTAAAAAAAACAATTGCAACCCTTAAATCAGTCATTTGAGCGATTGTGTCATGTTCAAAGAAATGTGTGAATTCAGCAATGCAGATTGTAAAGAATGAGTTTATTCCCCTTTTCCTGTAGTTTCATGTCCCAAGGTCCGCGACATTTGCATCGACTTAGCTCGCAATAAAAACACGACCACTACCTCTGTGGTTCAGGGTTCATGTTGTTAGGTTGTTATCGAATTTTATATCGTTGCAAAGTTCTATTTCTGTGATCTTGTTGCACGCGAATTCAACTAGCTCGACGCCCTCCTTTTCCCGTGTCTGCATGAGACCATCGCTGAAAATATTTCTTTTATGTGTTTCTTTGTATTATGTACACTACTTAACGGATTAGTTCTTGCAAAGAGGTTATGCGCTGTTAACGAATGTTTTTTTCTTTGACAAGTTGATGTTTTCTGTCTTTCAGTTATGTGTTAGTCCGAGGTTCGTCACAAAATTGTTATATACATTTTATTGTACAATTAATCAGGTAACTGAATATACTTCACATCATTTTTTTTATAAAGCTCGGCCTATATAGAACTGACTGGTTTGTCTCTTAAATATTTTTAAAATGAATAAAACTCGTCCATTTTTTTTTCATGTCTTAATCTTGTATTGAATGTTAGAAGTTATGTATGAAAAATAATATCAGATAAATGTCAGCCACTGGCAGTCTTACAAACCTGGGTTCTCTTAATTACATTTTCCATCACTTTTTGGTGGGTTTCGGAAGGTTTATTTTGAATCGCTTCCCGAATCTTGTTCATCAGCTACCCTGCAGTGTTTGGTTTGTTGGCGTAAACTTTATTTTTTAGAAATCCCCATAGAAAGAAATCTCGTGATCTTGTGGCCACATGACATCGCCAAATCGAGAGGTCAAACGCCTGGAAACATACTTCGCAAAAGAATAATGTTTCTCCAGCTATGTAAAGTTCCCCGTCCTGCTGAAACCACGTGTTTTGCAGGTTAAGTTGTTGAATTTGATGAGCCACAATGTTTTGCATCATCTCGCAGTAGCGCTCGCCTGGAACAGTAAGAGTATAGACAATTTACATACTACATACAGACTTGGAGACTACTTATCTGGATTCGCTGTTGGGTTTCGTTTCTGTAAGTGAAGGGCGTAGCCAGCGCGTAAGCTAACTGGAGCAAGAGGCCCTTATGAATTCTAGATGTTCTCGGATGTTACAGAACATTAGCTTACGCGCTGGCTACGCGCTTTAGCTTTCTGTATGGAGGGTAGGGATCTTTAACGTGTCCAACATCGCATGGACACGGGTCCGACGGCTTTACGCCCGCTCCTAAGAGCGGAACGTGCAGACATTCAACTTGCTTAAATACAATGCCACAACCGCGGTTGATGTTAATTCTACAGTATGTACTGAAAAAGTGAAAGGAGTACCCTGGGATCGAACCCTTCTGTTCAGAGGCACAGGTTCTTACCACTGAACCACCGAGGCTCTATTAGGTAATTGTTAAATTCATATAATGGAAAATCCATGCAAATTGTCTATTACCTGCAGCCTCTTAAAAAAGTAAGGTCTGATGACACCTCCAAACCAAACTGAGATTCGACGGGGATGAAGTGGTCGCTGAGTGATGACACGAGGGTTTTGCCCAGATACATACAATTCTGCTTGTTAACAAATCCGTTCATATCGAAGTGGGCTTCATTAAATAACATATGTTTTGTTTGTATCACCAAAACGCGTTCATTTTTTGTTGTTGAAACTTTGACTTATTATAGACAGCATAAAATTCTTTACAACTCTAATTTCCCATTTTAGTGAATTTTTATTTGAAAAAATTCGCTAATAGAGGGGTATTGATGTTGAGACTGCTAAATTTCTTCAAATGAGCGCGAACTAGAACCCATATCCGGGATCAGTTTCAATTTTTTATGTGTGTGTTTATATATATATATATATATATATATATATATATATATATATATATATATATATATATATATATATATATATATATATATATATATATATCCAACCGATAACTTAAAAAATAATTAACCGATTTGGATGAAACTCGGCAGGTACCTTTCTTTTATTGATGGCGTGGATGATTGTATTGTGATGAATTGGGTTCTCCATTGTACTTATCAGTGCTCATCACAGGTTCCAATAGTTACTCATTGTTAGCTATATAATGAAATTTGTCCAGGGAAGACTCTTCTATTATTCTTATAATTAAGATTCAAATATTATATGCCATCTGCCCGTATCGTTTAAGGGTAATGAAATATTATACGCCCTCTGTCCATATCGTTTCAGGGTAACTAGGGGGAGAGAAAAATTGTTGAAAAGTGTGTACATTGTGTTAAATTTGTCAGTAAAAAAAAGCTATTTTAATTCTTGGTGGGTTTTTTTTTTGCATGGGTCAGAAAATTACACAGTGGTTTTATGACAGAATTATTTCTGTTCACATAGAAAAACATTTTCTATTGTTCTCCATTTAATTCATAGATACCTAACTACCTACAATGTTTGTTTAAATGTTACCAAGTTCAATAACTCCCATTATTATTGGTTTTTTGTTTTGATTTTCAATTTGATACAGTATTGTCTATGCAACTAGTTAATTCTGGTTTTTTCGCTTAAATGTTTATAATAATTGATTTCTTACTTTAGGCGGGAAACATTGTTCATTCATTTTGGCATATTATATACCTGTGCTAAAATATAAATTCCCCGAGTATTACTCATCGCAGGTGTACAAATTTGTTAAAATAAGTGTTGTTTATACAAGGATAGTACAAAAAATATCTGTGTAATAGATTGTTGGTGGAATTTTCTGTGTTTACATTTCCAAAAGCGACGCTTTCAGTTTATGGTGAATATTGTGATGTAGATAGGCGTATCAAGTTTTTATTTGTTCATATTCCAATGCATGACAGGCAGTATGGATTCCGTCACCGCAGATCAACTGCCGACCTCCTTTCCTTTGTCACCCATTCTTGGAACAAGTCTATGGAACTACACGGTGAATCCCAGATTGTCACTCTAGACACATCCAAAGCGTTCGACCAGGTCTGGCACACAGCGCTGCTTAATAAACTTCCGGCCTATGGCCTACCACCCAAACTCTGTACCTGGACAGCAAATTTCCTCTACGACCGGAGAATTTCTGTTGTCGTGGATGGCCATTTCTCTAAACTGTATCCAATTAATGCAGGAATCCCTCAATGTTCAGCTTTAGCCCCTACTTTGTTTCTTCTCCACATCAATGACCTCCTCTCTAACACATCCAACCCAGTTCGCAGGCGGATGACAGCACCCTCTACTCATATATACAATATTCTAAGCCTGTCTCTTTAGCCCAATTAGATGAGCATCGCAGACTCATGCAGGGTTCTGTCTATGTGGATCTCCAAAAAATATTAGACTAGGGAAGTAGACATCTTGTACAATTTAACTCCACCAAATCTCAGTCTTGCTTTCTATCTCATAAGAGATACACCAGCCCTAGGCCCATCACAATAAACAACCAGGTTATTCAAAGTAATGAGTCATTTTCACTTGTTGGCATTTCTGTGGATCGAAATATCAATTAGCACCAACATGTCACATAAATTGCAGAAGCGGCTGCTAAGAAATTAGGTTTCCTCTTCCCGGGCTCTCAAATACTTTTCACCAGCTAATCTCTATACCTTATATACTTCACAAATAAAGCCAAACCTCGAATACTGCTTTTACATCTGGGGTGTCGCTGCCGCTTCTACACTCGCTATCCTGGACTCCATTCATACGTCTCATCGGTGACCCTACCCTCACCCAAAACTGCCATCCCTTGCCCACCGACGTGCCGTTGGTGACCTCTCTCTCTCTTTTTATAGATATCTGCACGGGCACTGCTCAGAGGAGCTTTCTTCCATAGTTCCTCCACCTGCTGCCCTCAACAGATTTACCAGGGGAACAGAGCGAATGCACCAGACATAGAACATCTTTGTTACGCCCGCTCTTTTGTCCCGGCGACTTCCAAGTGGAGGAACTCCTTGCCGGCACATGTTTTTCCTTCTCCCCCGAACCACCAAACCTTCAAGTCTGTAATTAACAAGTTGCCTCTTTCCTCCGTGTCGACACCCTTGGTACGATAGTATTTAGGCTGTGAGCCCTCGTCGTGTGTTGTTGAAATTAAAAATAAATAAAAAATAACACTATATAGGTGCTTTGAGGTCATCAGCATATTAGACTAAATTTTGAGTGATGCAAACAGGTATCGATGTGATTTATAAAAATGTTGAAGGAAAGTGGTCCAAGGTGAGAGGCTTGCGGTATCCCCGACGCCACTCTCGAAAACTAGGAAGTGAAACCATTGACTTACACAGGGAAACCTGTTTTCAAAACGGGTTAGATTGATACATATTTCCTTTTCTCAACTCCATCCAGGGGACAACTGTATAGCTAGTCCTCGTAAGCATAGTATTATACATGAAGTTAATAACGTGATAACTAAGCGTTCCGAAGCCGCAATATAATGTTTTAGTCCGGTAGGTAGATTACGCACCAGCTTGCCTACAGAACGCCTCACATAACCATTCAAATATCCAACCAACCAAACTCGATAACTACGATTCCACTCCACACATCAGACAGTCGTGTAGCCATACTCTACAATCATTCAACGTTGGCGTAGTGTTGATACGCTTCAGTTTGAGTAGATACCTAAGTGTGGTTAAAAAAATACATCAGTGTTTTTTAAGTAGCGAGGCAGTGTAATTTAGCTTACAAGTAACTTGAAAAAGACCATTTTCATCGTGTTTGCTCTTTTCTCATCAAATATTGTTTAAAATACCCAGTGTTGCGTTTTGTTCACCAGTGTTAAAGTACAACGTATTATAGAGGAAAAGTCATTATCCAGTTGCAATTTTTAGTCGCATTAATTGGCTTATATATCTTGCCACGTAAGTACATGTTTTATCTACCATTTCGTCATTAGGTTATCATTGTTTTGACGGTTTATTAAATGCGTATAATCCATGTACGGGGTTTAATTAAAATGTTAATTATTATTGTAGAGAGTTTTCAGTTGTATTTTCAGTACACTGGCGTTTTAAAGGCAATGAGTGTAAATGTAAAAGGGTTCGTCATCATCATAAGTTAAAGGCGATGTCGCCTTCTCGTAATCGTGACTGATTATGTTTTACGCAACTTTTTTCCTTCTATTACGGCTTGCGCACTTTATCAGTCGATCTAAGTTTTCTAGATGCCTTACTCTTGGTCTAACTCTTATACCCTTTTGCCAAATATGGTCCTTCAAAAAATGCTGTCAGAATGTTATATGTCCTAGAATATGTCTAATATACATGTTGCCTGCCTCTTTTCAATTTCTTTAAGGAAACATTTTTTTCTTCCACGTCTCCTAAAACTTATTGGCGATCCTTAAGGACGGGTCCCGTCCATGCATCGAGAGAGCGGCATTGCCGGACGGTGCTTATGGCTCTAGGGTCCTGCCTAACCTGACCTTCCTGACCTACAAGGCTGCCTGGCCTGACCTGACCTGACCTGACCTGCCCTGTAGGTCAGGAAGGTCAGTTCAGGCAGGCCTCTAGAGCAATAAGCACACGTCCGGCAATGCCGCTCTCGCAATGCATGAAATGACGGGACACGTCTACTTAAGGATCGCCGAACGTATTCGTTTATTGTTTAATATTTAATAGTGAGAAGAGTACTTTGTCTATAAATCTCATCGCGGTCCACCTTCTCAATTGTTTGCTACATTTACCGTAACTGGTAATAATACTTCCAAGGTATGTTTATATTTATACTCGTTCAAGTTGTTGGCCATTTAGCTTTATATTTATTTTCGGTAAATTTGCAGATTACCTCCCGAACGCTTAAATTTTTTTCCCAGAAACATGCCTAGGACCCCCCCCCCCCCTAGATACACAAACCACGCGAAAAATGTCTTGTTCACATCCCCCAAGGAAGTTACGGGACCAGAAGTGAATATAGGGGTGCTGGGCGGGGTAGGTAGTGAAAGAGAAATATGAGCAGAAAATGCGAAGAAAACGAAATCTGTCTTTCACATCCTGAAGTCATTTTCCCCCTAAACCCTGCCTACCCCGCACTGCACCCCTATTCGTTCCAGGTCCTCTAACTTCCTTAGGGGACATGACAAGAAATTTTTCTTGTGGTTTATGCACGCCATAGGGGAAGGAAAATCCCAACGGCGAAGCAACACAAAAATCTTTTGCATTTGTCATCAAAAAAATTTTACAAACCGCAAATCCCCAGCGTCACAAGCAGTGTTGCTAGATGTAGCGGGATTCCGTTAGTTGCAGTGGATTTTACTTGGAGCAGTGTTAGGGATCCGTTGGCGAAATTTTAAACTCATCTGTATGTATTTTAACACTTGATACGGACGCTTATTTGGCATTTCACAATTAAAAGGTTCTCATTTTGTTACTTGTCTAGTTCTTGTGAATTTTAAAAACACAAGGATCATAAGTCTTTTGCATTATACGAGGGCGGGCCAATAAGTCCGTGACTTTTTAAATGTAACACAGGTTTTTTGACAAAGCATCATTTTATTTCTCAACTTCGTCCAACGTTTCTCCAATTTTTTTTTTATCCCTTCCAAAAAAATAAGATTTGTCGAGATCCTCAAAATAGGTATTTGTGAAATGATTTCATCATTGGAGTCAAATCTCTTTTCGCCGAGCCATTTCTTTAAGTTTTGAAACAAGAAATAGCCATTCGGGGCAAAATCCGGAGAATAGGGCGGATGAGGGAGCAATGTGTAGCCCAATGTATGCAATTTCAGCATGGAGACTACACACGTGTGCACCCTTGCATTGTCTTGGTGTAAAATAACTTTTTTCTTGGCCAAATGCGGTCGTTTTTTCTTCAAATCGTCATTGAATCGGTCCAATAAGTTGATATAAAATACGCCAATCGTTCTTCCCTTTTGCAGATACCGCGTGCATCTCAAAAAACGGTCTCCATGATTTTATTCGCTGACAAACACACCTTGGCCTTCTTCGGCGCCAATTCGCACGGAGAAACCCACTGTTTTGACTACAGCTTACTGGTCTCCGGTGTGTTGTGAATCCATGTTTCGTCCACGGTTACGAGACGGCGCAAAAACTTGTCTCTGCTGCGGTTGAACAACGCCAAACACTCCTTCGAAGTTGTCACACGATCGTTTGTGGTCGATTGTGAACAAACGCGGCACCCATCTTGCGGATAGCTTTCTCATACCCAAGTGACCATGCAAAATCGAAACCACTGAGCCATGTCATATGCCTATGGCTTCCACAATCCCCCGCACTTTCAATCTCCGATCACCCAACACAATATCGTGAATTTTTTCAAATGTTTCGGGTGTAGCGACTTCACCCGAGCATCCAGAACGCCCGGCGTCATTTGTGCTTGTACGGCCGCAACGAAGCTCATTAAACCACTTTTTTACCATGAACATTGATGGTGCAGAGTCCCCATGAAATTTGACAGGAGTCAACTGACAGATGCTTGTTGACAGGAGTCAACTGACAGATGCTTGTTGACAGGAATAGTGTTGCCCTTCTTGTGAAGAGGCGGGACATTAAAAAAAAAGTCACGGACTTATTTCACCTGCCCTCGTATCATATTTGTCCATATACGTATTTTAACTTGCTGTGGCGTTAAATTGTTGAAAAGCGCAAAACTGTTATTTTTGGGACTTGCACCTAATAAAGAATAAGTTTTCTAATAATTGAATACAGTATATTTAAATGTGATAATTTTCTGCATGCATAGTTGCATGTGATTGGCTGTTCGTGACACTTTTGGCATTTTTATGTTGTTAAGTGAGGAAGATTTTTAAAATCAAGTTAATTAAAAGTTGCTTGGCGACCCTGTCATACATCTCGCTATGTTCTTGAAACTATCGACTAATGCTCAATGGAAAACTATCAATTATGGATATTTTATACACCATAAATTAGGATACAAATAACTTAGCGATGTTCTAGGTTCCTCTCTTGTCACAGGAAATTTTAGAATATTTCGGATAAGTAAATTCGTCAGAGTTAATGCATTATATTTGATTCAAGTTCTATTATTGCACTTTGTATGTCTCTGCCTGCATCTCCTATTTACTATTTCTTTAGCATTCACAACAAATGCTCTCTGCACTATTTATTATTTATTTAGCATTCACAACAAATGCTCTTTGCAGTCAGTAATAAGTGCAAATCGTGAACTTTTCCATGTGTAAAATTAATAATTTAACTCTTAAAAGACGTTCCAGCTGGTTTAGCTGGTGTAAGTGGGCAAGTGGAAAGAGAAAATCCTCAATTCATAAATCAGCTTCCCCGAGTTTCATTAATTTAGTCACCCTTTTTGGAGCTAAAAGAAAACATCCTTTCATATTTTCTAATTACACGCTCAAACCGTTCGAAACGCGGTACAAAGGTTCTCAGCATTTTGTGTTGAAGAGCGAAAAAACTAATTTTACGTCTTTCTCTTCTCTTTGTTATAAAATTGTCCTCATTTCTGTGTTTATAAAATATTTTCCGGATGAGAGTTTTAGTTTTGATGTAGTATTAAAAATAATGTTGTGTATAAAGTTGTGGGTTTCCACATTAAATATTTATTTTAGACATTTAGACTAAGTTGTCCCGTATCATGTCCGGTTAAGCCAGTTTCCGATTTCAGGCTTGAACCAACGGACGCGTCGCAATTGAAAAATTTGTCAGTCAGTTTTGGCGAGCTTCTGCGCTTTCTGAAATTATTGAAATGTCACAAGACGTACACAAAAAACCTCTTCAGCCACTCAAAAGCCCTGGTTCTCTAAATCCTGTGACAAGGCCAGACTTGAAAAGGTCAAAGTTCACAAAAAGCTTCTACCAAATCCCAGTTAAGAAAACCGTCAAGCATTTAACAACGCAAGAAACCGCTATGTCCGCATTCTTTTTGAGGCAAAAAAACTCGTTTAATAATCACATCAAAAACAAAGTAATCTCAAGGTCCAACGGCAGCAAACCCTTCTGTACTCTTGCTAAATCTATTGGGAATCATTTCTGCAAGAGCACGTTCCCACCTCTTGTCTCAGGATGAAATTTTTTCTACCGCCCTGGGCAAGGCTGAACTTTTTGCCTCGTGGTTCGTCGGCAATTCTACTCTAAACCCACCTCCAAATGTTCAACCACCAACAGTCCCCAATGTCGCGCATAAAATGACGGGTATCATTTTCAAAACTAAAAAGCCTCTGGCCTTGACGAGACCCCATCAATTTTTCTCAAAAAAATGCGCACCAGAACTTGCTCCTGTCCTGACTCGTCAGACATCTTAAGACATCAATTGCAGAAGCGGCTGCTAAGAAATTAGGTTTCTTCTTCCGGGTTCGCAAATACTTTTCACCAGCTAATCTCTCTACCTTATATACTTTACAAATAAGGCCAAACCTAGAATACTGCTCCCACATCTGGGGTGCCGCTGCCGCTTCTACACTCGCTATCCTGGACACCATTCAGAAGAGAGCTATACGTCTCATCAGTGACCCTACCCTTACCCAAAGGTTGCCATCTCTTGCCCACCGACGTGCCGTTGCCGACCTCTCTCTCTCTCTCATATAGGTACCTGCACGGGCACTGCTCAGAGGAGCTTTCTTCCATAGTTCCTCCACCTGCTGCCCCCAACAGATCTACCAGGGGAACAGAGCGAATGCACCCTTTTACTGTCCAGGTTACCAGACATAGAACATCTTGTTATGCCCGCTCTTTTGTCCCGAGGACTTCCAAGTTGTGGAATTCCTTGCCGGCACATGTTTTTCCTTCTCCTCCAAACCTTCAAGTCCAGAAATAACACAAGTTGCCTCTTTCCTCCTTGTCAACACCCACGGTACGATAGTATTTAGGTGGTGAGCCCTCGTGGTGTGTTGTTGAAATAAAATAAAAAATAAAAAAAGAAAGTAAAGATGCATGTAAGATAATCTTTCACGTCACGAGCAGCTGTCGTAATGTTATCAGTATACGATCGTGCATTGACTTGATGCACAATTACATAAAATGATTATTATTACTTTATTGGTTAAAATTATACAATATGTGCGAATAATAATATACGTTTTTGTTAATACAATCCACATTTTGAAAAATACGCAATTAATAATAATAGAATAATTTTAAAAAGCTCATAAAAGCTACAATAAGAACATTGTGCCTGTCATGAGCTATTGTGAAAAATGAGCTCCTAAATTGTACCTTTCCAAAGAAACTTAAAGAAGCAATTTTGTCGGGTCCGTTTTATAAAATAGTGCCTAAGACACATATGGCTGCGTCCTCATGAAAAGCCCCCAAGTGTGTGATTCTTTACTTTCCCAGTAGTGCGCCAACCAAAGTTTTGACTTCATTATCTTTTATTTTTATTCATGAATTGCAAAAGGAAATATTGAATGTGGATAGGCGGATGCTGGAAACTTGTTGACAGTCGCATTACTCGTCTGAACTTTAGGAATTATTCCACGCAAACTTTGCTGTTTCCCCAAACGCTCATGGGAGTATGTTTGTTTAAAAATGTATTATAGGAAGATATGAGCACCTGCTTTGGACGAATCAGTTATAACGTTACTCGAACCTTAAAATGAAATAAATGAATAATTATGTGGTGTCAATAAGACATAAATATGAATTAAAAATTTCGAGACGCAGCAAGTGCGTTATGGTAGTGAATTTTCATAAAAATGTTTTTAATTATAATGTTATTTTTAAGAAAGCAGGCATCAAATTTGGTTACCAGTATAATCTATATAGTAAAAACAATGTACCATATTTCATCAAAATCACTTTATTGTTTGAAAATGTACAAAAATTTTCGAAAGTAAACTAAGAATGTTCCCGAAAAAACTCGTTTCTTGGTTAACCGTATAGGTTAATAGCAAATTGAGCTATTCAAATATGAAGCATTTAATGAACATATGAATGAATGCCATAACGCACTTTCTGCGTCCAGAATTTCTTTTCTTACAAACATGCATTATATTTCAATGAAAAATGCAAAGAAAGCAATAACATAAGGCGTGTTTGATTAAAAAAAAAAGAAGAAAATTTGTATCACCAACGACATATGAGCCACCCTGTGATTGTATAAATAATTTTTTAAGATGTAGCTCAAGACACCTTATAATTAATGTATACAATTTTTTTTCATATCTTGTATAACAACGGATATATTGAGCTTTATTGATTTTTTTTACGAAAATTCGACAAAAATTATATATCATTAAACGATAAACTCTATAGCTAAGGCTACTGCCAAGCATCAGGAAAGGGTTCTATGACGATTGAAACTAAGACTTCAGGGTTCGTAAAACATTCTTCTTGAGACATTTTCTTTCCATAGCCCGTATTAGATTCAAGTTCTTTGCCTAAATGCTGCCAATTTTGACGTTTTAAATCGCAACTTTGACGTTTTGAAGAAAACGCCAATTTATTTTTCTTTAAATGCCTATAACTCTTTTGTTTTTCGACCTACAGAGCTAAATTTCGGTAGGTAACTTACCTATAACGATATAAACCCACGAACCAATGTGGTTGCCCTTACTTTGTTAATTCCCGAGATATAATTTTTTTTCAAAAGAAAACTCCAAAATTTCCGGGAAAACCTGGGCCGATTTTCCTGGCTAACGAACTTATCCAAGCCACTTGCAAAAGGAAGGTATTCACCAAATTTAATCAAAATCGGCCCATTATTCTTTGAGTTATCAGTGTGATATATATATATATATATATATATATATATATATATATATATATATATATATATATATATATATATATATATATATATATATATATATATAAACTGACCCCGGATATGTGTTCTGCGGGGCCTAATTAGCGCTCATTTGAAGAAATTTTTTCAAAATTCAAAAGTCGGGATCTCATTAGTGAATTTTTTTTATTTTTCAAGAAAATTCACTAAAAAATTACAGGATACTCTTAAAATATAATGATTTTTAAACAGCCTTTGTTGACTTTTCTTATTAGTGACTTTTCATTAACGAAATTCGCTAATGTAGGTCTTGACCAATCACAAAGAAGAAAATGTTTATTTTGTCACAAATGTCAAAATTGCTGTTTTGTATAAAAATATTCTGTGGCAGGTGCAGTTCGTAAAGAACAAAAAAAAATTGACATTAAGTATGTTCCACGAAGTTTTAAATTACTATTTCAATATTTACTTTTCTTTTAATTAAAATTTTATTTATTTATTTATTCGTTGTTGTGCCAGGCGTGTAACCTGTGGGGTTTGGTTCATAAGGTCGCAGATGCGAGTTCCGTAATCGTTAGTGATTCCAGTCCAACGTGGAAGTGCCAGTTCTGAGTTATGGGTGGTGTATTTTATTTTTATAGGTGTCTTTTCTGTAATCTTCCCTTGCACAAACCTTAAAATTCCGGTTGAGGAGTTTGTTTCCTGTAATATTCTTTGTTATTATATTTCTATATTATATTATTAAAACAGGAGGCTACCAATGAGGCTACCCTGAGTTATAAAAGCACTCAAAAATACTGCTATTAACTTGAACAGCTTTTCCTGGTATATGTTAATAACTTTAAAGCTCGTTTTTTATCTAAGAATAACTGTTAAAATATTACCAGTGTACTTCATAAAAATACCAGACATTTCTGTTAATTCATTAGAATTCTGATTCTGTTAGGATTATTCTTAACGAAGTGCACTGCAAAATTAAAAATAAAATTCCCTGGCGTCTTTAAACGACCACACCGTAAGCTCAGTTCCTCCAACGTAGTAACAGGTCGTGCACAATGTGAATCATTTGGGAATAGAGACTGAGCAATTTCCTTATTCGTTTGCCAGGATACGGAATGCACATGACAGGATTCTCGGAGGACCTATGGGAATCATCTCGGGTTTTAATAGATTTAAAATAGAACACACAGTTTCGCTGTCTGTGGCTTCTTAGACGAACGAACGCGTGTCTAGAAATCAAGTCACAGTCTATTTTAAGACAAGAGAATTCAGACAAAATTCGTTCACATTAATCCATATCTTTGTTTACAAAAACATTATTACTTATAGCAAGACAAAGTCTGTTTTAACACGTGTAATACGAGCACCCTCGATCATCCAGTGTTAAGAACGTGTCTTCGAAGCCAAGAGACTTGGATTCGATTTCCAGTTTTCCGCACATACTGTAATAGTAATTTACGTTACAAGTCCGGAAAATACTGTTTTTTTTTTTTGACGAGTCGACAAAATTCTAGGACGAGCCGTAGGCGAGTCCTGGAAGTCTGCGAGTCCAAAAAAATTCTGGACGCAGCAAGTGCGTTATGGTAGTGAATTTTCATAAAAATCTTTTTAATAACAAATATGTGTGTTTTTTTAAGAAAGCAGGCATCAAATTTGGTTACCAATATAACCTATATAGTAAAAACAATGTGCCATGTTCCATTAAAATAACTTTATTGTGTGAAAATGTACAAAAATTTCCAAAAGTAAACTTAAAATGTTCCCGAAAAAACACGTTTCTTGGTCAACCTTATAGGTTAATAGCAAATTGAGCTGTTCAAATATGAAACATTTGATCAAAATTCGCTACCATAACGCACTTGCTGCGTCCAGAATTTATTTTCTCACAAACATGTATTATATTTCGATGGAAAATGCAAAAATGCAATAAAATAAGGCGTGTTTGATTAAAAAAAGGAAATTTGTATCACCAACGACTTATGGGCCACCTGTGATTGCAGAAATATTATTTTAAGATGTAGCTCAAGACACCCTATAATTAATATATACAAATTTTCTTCATATCTTATATAATAACGGATATATTGAGCTTTATTAATTTTTTACGAAAATTCGACAAAAATTATATACCATTAAATGATAAACTCTATAGCTAAGGCTACTGCCAAGCATCAGAGAAAGGGTCTATTAGAAATGAATTTTCTGGAAACATTTTAGTAAAATGAAGGACAATGACGGTTGAAACTAAGACTTTAGGGTTTGTAAAACATCCTTCTTGAAACATTTTATTTCTATAGCCCCTATTAGATTTAAGTTATTTGTCTAAATGTTGCCAATTTTGACATTTTAAATCGCCACTTTGACGTTTTGAGGAAAACCCCAATTTATTTATTTTTAAATGCCTATAACTTTTTTGTCTTTTGACCTACATAGCTAAATTTTGGTAGGTAACTTACCTATAAGGATGTAAACCTGCGTCCCAAATTTGGTTGCCCTTACTTTGTTAATTCCGGAGATATAAATTTTTTTTGAAAGAAAACACAAAATTTTCCGGTAAAACCTGGGCAGATTTTCCTGACTAACGAACTCATCCAAGCCATTTGCAAAAGGAATTTTTTCACCAAATTTGATCAAAATCGGCCTATTATTTTTTGAGTTATCGGTGTGATACATATACATATATATATATATATATATATATATATACAGGGTCGCTGATAAGTCTGGAAACGGTCGATTATCCGGGAAAATATACAAGGTGTCGAAAAAAGTTTTATACAAAAGTTTTTGGGTTCTTCAATGTCTACTAGGCGGTGATAATTTCATTTATACAGGGTTGGTCATACAGGCGTGGCACACCAATATTAATTTTTTTTTAATGGAACACCCTATATATTATTCGATATTTCAATCCTTCTCTTAATTTTGAGCAACATTTATCAGAAGCATGATGTACATAAACTCAATCGTTTCCGGGTAAAAAAATAAATAAAAATAAACGCTATTGTTTTTAAAATCTATTGGATGAAGAACAAAAATAAATGAAAAGTAGAATATCTCTTGAAAACAATCTGTGAGTGTGAAAAGAACCGGTTGCGATGTTTTTAACATTGTTTGAAATCCTATTTTATAAGATGTTCAAAGTGTTCTCCATTGACCTCCTGACAATAATGAATTCGCTTAACAAAACATTGCACTGCATTTACAAGAGCGTTTTGAGGAATGTTATTAATTTCATGCACAATCCTTGCTTGCAACTCTTCAATATTCTGCGGTCTATTTTGGTAAATTAAATTTTTTACATGACCCCACAAAAAAAGTCAAGCGGCGTCATGTCGGGAGACCTAGCTGGCCATTCAATAGTTCCCCTGCGCCCTATCCATCTGCCAGGAAAGGTTTGATTCAGATATTCCCGTACCTCAATTCCAGAATGAGGGGGTGCCCCATCCTGCTGAAACCATATTTCTTCCGCTGGTAGATTTGGGTCGTTATTGTTCGGAAATAATCGACTTACGTCTGGAACAATTGATTCTTGCAAAAGTGTCAAATATCGAGCAGAGTTCAAATTACCGTGTATAAAATAAGGTCCTATGATGTCCACCAATAATAGCACACCAAACATTTACTTTTTGCGGTCTTTGGGTGTGAATTTGTTCCATCCAATGTGGGTTTTCGTCTGACCAGTACCTACAGTTGTGTCGGTTGACTTGTCCATTCAAACAAAATGTAGATTCGTCGGAAAACAAAATGTGGTTGGCAAAGTTAAAATTTTGGCGTAACTTCTCCATAATAAGTTCACAGAACTCGATTCTGCGATCAAAATCGTCTTCACTCAGTTCTTGCAATAAATGAATTTTATATGGACGGAACTTTTCCCGCTTCGTAATCTTTTGAATTGAATATCGACTCATATTGTGATTTAAAGCCAATTGCTGTGCCGAAGTTTTCGGATTTTCCACCACATCCAATATTACATTCAAAGAATTTTCTTCATTTGTAACGGTTACTGGCCTTCCAGTTCTAGGTTTATCCTTGATACCGCCAGTTTCGTGAAAACGATGCAAAGTTTTCGAAACTGTGGATTTGGAGATCGATTCCCGCTCAGGATGCAACTCATTGAACATAATCACCACTTGAGCAAAACTTCGTGTTCTATCACCGTACCCTATCATCATTAAAATTTCGATACGTTCGGTTTCACTTAAACTTGCCATTTTGCACAAAAACTGTTGACACTAAATTACTAATGTTTCAAAACTGTTGACACTGAATGAATGTTTGACATTCGTTGTCCTGGAAACATTTTAAAACAAAAGAATAATACTGCGTTTCTTATGGGCCTCTTATCTTATCTTGGGATTCCAAACAATGTTAAAAACATCGCAACCGGTTCTTTTCACACTCACAGATTGTTTTCAAGAGATATTCTACTTTTCATTTATTTTTGTTCTTCATCCAATAGATTTTAAAAACAGTAGCGTTTAGTTTTATTTATTTTTTTACCCGGAAACGATTGAGTTTAGGTACATTATGCTTCTCATAAATGTTGCTCAAAATTAAGAGAAGGATTGAAATATCGAATAATATATAGGGTGTTCCATTAAAAAAAAATTAATATTGGTGTGCCACGCCTGTATGACCAACCCTGTATAAATAAAATTATCACCGCCTAGTAGACATTGAAGAACCCAAAAACTTTTGTATAAAACTTTTTTCGACACCTTGTATATTTTCCCGGATAATCGACCGTTTCCAGACTTATCAGCGACCCTGTATATATATATATATATATATATATATATATATATATATATATATATATATATATATATATATATATATATATATATATATATATATATATATATATATATAAACATATTAAAATTGAAACTGACCCCGGATATGTTTTCTGGGGGGCCTAATTAGCGCTCATGCGAAGAAATTTTTTCAAAATTCAAAAGTCGGGATCTTCTCATTAGTGAATTTTTTTTAAGAAAATTCACTAAAACTGTTTTCGGACGTGTTGCGTACACTATTTTTTCGGCAACCGTGTAGAATAACAAATCAATGAGACACATTTCTTTATTATATTTCTTTGTAGAACAAAATTTCCAACATTTTAATTCTTATTTGTATTAAATATTGAAATTCGAACAGAAGATAGGTACCAACAGAAACATTCTAATTCTTATTTATATTAATATTTATATTAAAATTCGAGCAATTGTTAATATTGAAAGGATTTAATTTGTTTGAAATGCTTGGTATACTTAAATGCCTTTTGTAGTCAGAACAAGAAGGTAAAGTTTCCGTTTCATATTGATTGTTTTCATCTAATAATTTTTGAATGGTATTGGCAATTTTAATTTTGTTTCTTAGTGAATTGCCTATATATCCTTCAGCGACATTGGTAGACTTCCAGCCACTGTGTCTCTTCAAATTTGTGATGTTTCCACCATTATCAGCAAATATTGTCGCTGAAGTTCTACGCATGCTATGGCCTGTGTAATTTTTAGGATTGGGTAAAGTTAAAAATTCTGCAATTCTTAATCCGAGATTCTCAAAACTGTGGATACCAACGGGCTTTTCCTTTTTTGTAATTCACGAATAATCTGTTATGTGGAGTATGGGATGGCCGTAAAGATAAATATTGCCTATACAACAGCAGGTTTTCTTGCCCAATTACAACAAAAGTTCTCTCAATATGTGTTTTAGAATCTGGTATTTTCACAAGTAACATGTCTTCTTTGTCGTTTATTCGATCAATTGACATTTTTGTTAGTTCTTCCCGTCTACATGCACCGGCTAACCCAATAATTGTTGCTACCTGAAAATGAAGCGAATTAAGTTGATACTTTTATATCCTACAATCGTAATATTTTGTTAAAATTATCTTTAGCATTAGATATGTTTCATTATCTGCTTCTCTAATGAATTTGTTGATTTGCTCGCTGCTGAAGACTTCTGATTTCTTTGCTTTATAACCAACATTCTTCCTTTTAAGAAATGCGATTACCTTTGGCAAAGTGGCTATGTTTACATTTTTCTTCACTAAAATGGTACTTTTCAACATAGAGTACATGTTCCACAGGGTAGAGGATTTGACAGTTTCAGATTTTTGCGCCAAGTAAGCTAAAATTACATCCTCTGTAATAGTTTTGTATTTCTTCATATCCATCCATTTCGTGAACAAATCATAAACGTTTTCATACCTGGACTTTGATTTTTCAGGCAATAATTGTGCTGTAGCAGCAGCTGCTGCATTGAAAATTTCGTAAGGCACATTTTCAAACTCACTATCGCTGTTGCTTTCCATAGTTTATTGAGACAATTGCGACCAAAAACCATGCAAACTTTCGAAAATTAAAATGTCAACTAATTTAATTTCAGATAGCTGTCAGTCGTTATTTCGTTGCTATGGTAATGTTCAACTGTATTTATCAAAATCATACCTATCAAGATTTTCATATTCACAATTGACAACAACGATGTCATTCTTCCCGGCCTCGTCCGGGAAGTACGTACTTCCCGGACTAGGCCGGAGAAATGCTACTTTCTCAAAGAAAAAGCGTTCGGGAAGTGGGTACTTCCCGGACGGTTGCCGAAAAAAGTTAATATGGGGCATTGTGTTTGTGCGAGTTGAATGTCTACACCTTCCGCCCTTCGGAAGAGGCATAAAGCCGTCGGTCTCGTGTACCATGCGATCGATGTTGCGCACGTTAAGGCAATCTGCCCTGCTTACAGAAAATAAGGTGTTTGTCAACATTCCAGGATAATGAGGTGAAACTGCTCGCTGGGTTCGGTGATTTGACATAGTTGCGAAAACCTTAAAGAAACAAGATACGATACGTGTAATAAGGCAACAACAAAATGTAGGGCTTATGGTGCTAAAAAGTCGAAATTATATGGTCACTTTACATGTCAATTTTAAAATTTTAGTAGTTCCCTACGTTTCCTGTACTGATTGATAATGATCGCAAGCTTGAAACACTACCTACAAATGTCTTTTTAGTGAATTTTCTTAAAAAAAATTCACTAATGAGGAGATCCCGACTTTTGAATTTTGAAAAAATTTCTTCAAATGAGCGCTAATTAGGCCCCCCAGAAAACATATCCGGGGTCAGTTTCAATTTTTATATGTTTATATATATATATATATATATATATATATATATATATATATATATATATATATATATATATATATATATATATATATATATATATATATATATATATATATATTTATATATATATATATATTTATATATATATATATTATATATATATATATATATATATATATATATATATATATATATATATATATATATATATATATATATATATATGTATCACACCGATAACTCAAAAAATAATAGGCCGATTTTGATCAAATTTGGTGAAAAAATTCCTTTTGCAAATGGCTTGGATGAGTTCGTTAGCCAGGAAAATCTGCCCAGGTTTTCCCGGAAAATGTTGTGTTTTCTTTTGAAAAAAAATTATATCTCCGGAATTAACAAAGTAAGGACAACCAAATTTGGTACGCAGGTTTACACCTTTATAGGTAAGTTACCTACCAAAATTTAGCTATGTAGGTCAAAAGACAAAAAAGTTATAGGTATTTAAACAAAAATAAATTGAGGTTTTCCTCAAAACGTCAAAGTGGCGATTTAAAATGTCAAAATTGGCAACATTTAGGCAAATAACTTAAATCTAATACGGGCTATAGAAATAAAATGTCTCAAGAAGGATGTTTTACAAACCCTAAAGTCTTAGTTTCAACCGTCATTGTCCTTCATTTAACTAAAATATTTGCAGAAAATTCATTTCAAATAGACCCCTTCTCTGATGCTTGGCAGTAGCCTTAGCTATAGAGTTTATCATTTAATGGTATATAATTTTTGTCGAATTTTCGTAAAAAATCAATAAAGCTCAATATATCTGTTATTATATAAGATAGGAAGAAAATTTGTATATATTAATTATAGGGTGTCTTGAGCTACATCTTAAAATAATATTTCTACAATCACAGGATGGCCCATAAGTCGTTGGTGATACAAATTTCCTTTTTTTTAAATCAAACACGCCTTATGTTATTGCATTTTTGCATTTTCCATCGAAATATAATGCATGTTTGTACGAAAAGAAATTCTGGACGCAGCAAGTGCGTTATGGTGGCGAATTTTGATCAAATGTTTCATATTTGAACAGCTCAATTTGCTATTAACCTATAAGGTTGACCAAGAAACGTGTTTTTTCGGGAACATTTTAAGTTAACTTTTGGAAATTTTTGTACATTTTCACACAATAAAGTTATTTTAATGGAACATGGCACATTGTTTTTACTATATAGGTTATATTGGTAACCAAATTTGATGCCTGCTTTCTTAAAAAAAAACACATATTTGTTATTAAAAAGATTTTTATGAAAATTCACTACCATAACGCACTTGCTGCGTCCCGAACTTTTTTTTCTTTCTATTATATGACTTTAAATTGCCTCGTCAAGAGCTAACCGATCATTATTTTTTTACATATTATGTTGCATGAGCGTATCTATTAACAGGCGACATGATTAAATTAATTATATATTGAGCCATGATTTATTTTTAATTCCAAAAATGGCATTAACATCCAAACAAGTTATCTAACATGGTATTTGGTAAGCAGAATGGTTTTTTTTTTGTAAAATTATGTCACCGTGTCGTCTAAAGAAAGATTCAAGGTGTCAAGGTACTTAGAATTCCAGTTTTGTTTGTTGATTAATATTTATGAAAGCATTAATTTTATTTGCGAAATTAATCGTGATGAACATACTAAACGACTTTCCATCTTGTAATTTGTTACAATTTATGAATTAGCCATGTTCGAATGCTGATCACAAATTAAGCAGTAAATACAGGGCGGTCACATTTTATTGTATTACTATTTGTGCTTCACGGGGTTGAGTCAACTTGGTATTTTCAGCCGGTTGTATCGATTGATTTTCATTTGATATTTCTATTTAATAAAGTAACGAGATAGCAAAATATATCTTGCTCTGTGGTGAAAACCAGTTTGGGAACTGCTTACGTTTACAGTAGCAAGAAAATTTCACTGTAGGTGCTTGTCAGATTTTTACAATAAAACAACCATATACACACGCGCGTTACTAGCTCAGACGGTCACTGAAATATCCATGGTTTGGTCAATTAAATGTTCATACATTGCTTTCTCAGAGCCTCGGTGGTTCAGTGGTAAGAACGTGTGCCTCTGAACCGAAGGGTACGGGGTTCGATCCCAGCGTGCTCCTTTCACTTTTTCAGTACAAACTGTAACATTAACATCAGCCGAGGTTCTGTCATTGTAACTGAGCAAGTTGAATGTCTGCACGTTCCGCCTTTCGAAGGGGGCGTAAAGCCATCGGTCCTGTGTCCACGCGATGTTGGGCACGTTAAATATCCCTACCCTCCTTACAGAAAGGCAGGGGTTCGGCAAAATGTCCAGGATAGTGAGATGAAACTGCTCCTTGGCGTCGGTGATTAGCCATAGTCACGGAAATAGACCGACGTTAAAGAAAGACAACAACAATACATTGCTGTGTCTAAAGTCTACTACCGATTATTTGCGGAGCTTCTTCCAAGACAGAAAATTATTTAGCTGGTTTCAGAAAGTATTATGAATATGTTAAATCGAAAAGAGGTCTGCGGCAGTTTTTGCCCAAACATTGAACCGATTTAAAGGATTTTTAGGTAACCGTAACGTGCAGTTGTAGTAGTAGTAAGAAGTTAGGCTTATCTTGATCATTTGTAGGTAACCCAGCAACTCAATCAATCTAAGCTTCTAATCTGGTATTTTACAACGATGCTGGTGCATCTCTAAAAATGTATTTTCTGCGAAATATTTATTTTAGTAACAATATTCCCTTGTGTTCAGATATTTTGCTCTATAAGATATTTAATGTTTGAGAGGAATATTCGGGAAAGGTCAGCAGTGTATTACGATAATGAGGATAAAAGCGAAATTCCATACAATCCTTTAACCCACTAGATCTTTGCTGTGTAATATTAAAGCGATCCAAAAATTATTAAAGCTTCCATAGATGTTCTGTTGCGTCAGTAAGAATGGTACGGTAGCAAAAAAATCTGACCGTAACATCGTTCAAACTCATTTGAGTCGTAGTGAAGAATAAAATGTATCACCCTATATATGTTTTTAGTCTGAGATGTAAATCCATTAGTAGAAATGGTGAAAAACTAGTTTTGTTTATGAGATACCAGTTTTCATTTATTAGTGTTGCCTCATTGAAATTTGTGTATTTGTATTTCATCATTGAAATGTGTGTATTAGTGTTTCATCATTGAAATCGTGTGCAAATTTTGCATGGGATATGTGAATCCATTCTCTTATGACTTGTTGAGTTGTTTTGCAGTACGCATTTTTTAATCGCAAAATTTTCCATTTTTCCTTGTCCTGGAAGGATGTTTATCAACTTATTATATCACCTTGTAATATTGTGTGCCTTCAAGGACAAAAGTACACTAATCTTTATAAGGTTCTTCATAAATGCCAGTTTTGGAATCTTCTGCATCCAAGAACAATAGTAACTAATTTTTATAAAATTCAATTATAAGTCTGGTGGTGCTAAATCCGGGAAAATCGGATGGGTGTTCAACCAATTTCATCAATTGCTTGCTGTGAAATTAACGGCTTGTGATCTGGGGCGTTGTCTTGCAAATAAACACACGTTTGGCCAGTTTTCCGCAGCGTTTTTTCTTTACAATTTTCTCCCGTAATTCATTTCGTAACTCTATAGTATACTCTCGTGACACTTCTGACTTGTTCGAGAAAATCTAATAATTGTCTAAGCTTTGTCTCGTAAAACTGAAGCGAGAACCTTGCCAGCAGGCTTTTCAGCGCTGATTTTAAAGGCTCTTGGAGAACCGGAATAGCTTTACTCTGTCGATTGCTCTTTTGTCTCTGGATCATAGTGTTTGAGTTATCTTCTTCAAAACGGTCGCACATTTCCTTCTACATGGTCAAACGAGCGCGCTTCTAATCAGCTGTCAAGCATGTCAACATTCATTTTTCTGAAATCTTTCTCATTCCCAAGCCGTGATAAATAATGTGAGACACACGTTTATCGGAATATACAATGTTTCTACTATATACATTTCGGCCAATTCGCCAATCTTCTAAGATCATTTCTTGGACAGAATCAATATTTTCTTGGAAAGTCGCAGAAATTGATCTTCCAGAACGCTGTTCATTTTTGACATTTGAGCTTTATCATTTCGTAGACAGGATCAATGTTTTCTTGAGTCGTCACAGAAAGTCTTTTCCAGGGTGGCCCTTCTTGGGCATTTAAATGTCGTGTTCTAAGTTCCGTAACTCAGTTTTTAATAGAAACATACGAAGGATAATATTTCCAATTCAGTAAAAACCGACATTTAGACATTTAGCACAATTTAACATTTTTCAATTACTCGATTCTCTAACGATTCAAAGTATTTTCCAGCAATTAGCACTTGCAAAATTCAACATTCTTTAAACTCCACATCATTTTCACTGCTAATAGTTCAAGGTAGGTTAATAACATAAGACTGGTCATGAATAGGTTTCTCATTTCACGCTTGTTCACCTTCATTAGCCTCGTCAAAAAAGCTAATTACTTGAACAAATATACAACAGAGTTTTCTGTATGTTTTTTAGAAACTTCCTGCATTATCTGCAATAAAAACTACACTTTCTAAAGCATAAGGCACTCAACAATGCATTGACTTATGTTTTACAACTTGTACACATCCATCGCGGAGATTTTCACATCGTCTGTTTAAGCAAATTACTGAAATGTTACACCGTAATATGATGAACAGATAATAATAAGCTAATATGAATTTATAAAAGTTCACGAGGCATGAAAATTGCTTCACGCAACATTCGCGGCCATATGCAATATTACGAGGAGGTAATAAAAAGTACATAGCATACAGGTTTTACAGGCCGCAAAGCTAATTTGGCGAGGTCAGTAATCTCTAGAATTCGGACTGGGACTTTCAAGTCCCTTATTCAGGCAGTCTGTTTTTTTTCTTCACTCAAATTGGTAGAGCCTGCTTCTAGTGAGTTACGGATGGTGTCCTTTGTCTATAAGTGCCTGTAAGGCCCCCACCACAAGTCTGAGACTTGTACATACGCAGAGTGGAGGAATAGTCTTTAAACGCCCAATTTTCTCTCAAACGGGTGGTTAGAAATATACAAATGTTGCCAGATTTACCGTTTTCAGATATTATCAGTCACTGTGTTTTTTAAATGCAACACCCTGTATCATTTCACCATTGAAATCTACCCTCCAATACGAGGTTTAACCATATTATGTAACACTTGAGGTTTAATGTAGTCAGAAAGGTCTAAAATAAATAAAACTGTCATTTCAAACTATTCAACAAAATTAGAACGTATGAATTGAAAGACGCTAAAATAGTGTCTAACTCAGTTACTACGTACTAAATGAAAGATGATTGCGTTGGTAAATAAAGTCTACTTAATCAGGTATTCCAAATGTTCTCCGTGAATGATTTCACAGTACCCTAATCGATGGTAGAATGCGTCTTATTACATTTCTCCATGATTTTCTGGAAATTAATCGAGATTCATTGATAATTCGTTGCCTTAACTCTGTTTTAGTTTTGTAAACTTTACTTTTTAAGTATCCCCAATAAAAATAGTCTTTAGAATTGAAATCTGGTGAACGAGGAGGCCATTCAATAATATCTCGTCTACCAATCCATCGTTAACCCGGAAGTACCACGTACTTTGTTACTTTATAATGAAACACCCTATATGTTATTGCATTTTTATATTCCTCATCAAATAGGGCAAAAATGCGATACCCTGGTGAGTTGTTTTGTTAATTTTTCAGAAATTCTCTTTTCTTTACGATGAAAGATTAAAAGGTAGTCTACCTAGCCATAAAACAAACGGGCTGTCATGACATTTGTTTGCTGTCAACTTTCTGCAACTTTTAACGAGTATCTGCCAAGTTGTGAGTAAATCAATGTGTTTTTTGTGAAGCTGCAAACGCACGAAGGCAATGATTTAAAGCTAGAGCAGAAAAGGGTGATTAAGTTTTTGACGGCACAACGTAATCAGCCAAAAATCATACGAGGTCTGTTCCAGCCAAAAACTATACGAGGTTTGTTCCAAAAATAGGTATGAAGTTGCTAGAAGAGAATTTATTGTTTAATTTATCAGACAACTGAATCATATCCCCTTCAATATTCTCCCACTCGTGCCACATTTGTTTCCACTGTTCAAAGCACATTTTAAAGTCCCCTGAAGTCGGGCTCTTTAGCTGGTTTGTCATAAGCGCTTTGATGGGCGAGATGTACTTCAAATGCAGCTCCCGGTGCACCATTTTTCAGAAAAGATAAGTCGTCACACGATGTCAAATGAAGTGAATTTTTCATTTGCTTCCAGAAATTTTTTATTTCTTCTAAAATAACACATATTTTAATGAAATGTACACACGTTTCCCTTATAGAGAGTGTAATATGTATAAACATATTATGAAAAAGTCTTATTAAAAGGTTTACTGAAATAAACTGGACATTGTGATGGAATGCTCCAAGTAGTCACCAAATTTCAGGTTTCAAGCTTTAAGAGAAATTGAGTTAAGATGATTTGTTTGATTTTTATGAACATTTTCCGTCATAACGTACTTGATGCGTCCAACAGTTGGTATTGAACACCTGTGATTATATCAACGAGTTGCTTTGATGTCTAAAGAAAGAAACCATAGTCATCCCGTTGCTTTATTTTATCATAATTTAAAACTGCTGTTTTAGCAAGTATTAATGTTCATACGAAACACAATGGAAACCAGTGTTGCCTATGTCTCAGCGGTTCGACTGTGTTGGCAAACTCCTTCATTTTATTGTGAAATTCACAGAGATCAACTGACAAACAATTTTGCAGGCTTTAATATCCCATCCTCGTCTGCCCGAAACGTTGTTATTTATAAATCAGTCGTCTTAAAGAAACACGCACGTTGGAGGTGTGAACAAAAGAAGGCCATACGTTTATAATAAACTGTTTTGTTTTTTATATTTCACCGTGAAATTTATCTGGACGATTATTCACTCCTCGCTTACAAATGCGTGGTCTACATAATACAAAAGCTTCCGATTTTTTTTTTACATTCAAACGGAAAAATATTTTGGTGGCATGTTCTAGTTGACAAAAATTTTATTTATTTTAATTTTCTCCGTTTGATGTAGTTTAAGAAAAATTATACATGGTTTCGAAACCAATATAGTTGAGTACAATAGGTATGCATTATAGTAAATGGTCAGGGATGGGTAATGACGCGTCGAAAATTAATTTTCGACGTTTATGTCGGAAACCCCGTCGAAAATGTCAAATATTGTCGAAAATGTAGTTGGGATGCAACAGCCTTTTCGGTCGTGGAGTCTTCACATTTTAAAAATTTCATAAACTCTCCTCGCCCTTCATACAAGTAACCAAGAAAAACATTAACCAACTCGTCGCTACCAAAATGCTACGAAAGTTGTAAGAATTCTTTGAAAAATTTTGACGCCGAGTCCGTTATGTTGATTGGCGGTTGGAAAAATTCTTCTAATACGAAGAATGTGGTATGCCTCGTTCACAATGTAGGAGGTGATATAGCTTTCCTTGACTCTTGTGATCTTACCGGAGAAAAGAAAACTGGGGATAAACTACAGAAAATTGTCGAGCAGTGCGTGATTTTATTGAAAGAAATATTTAATGCTAATATTTATGCAAGCTGCCTAGATAACGCTAGTAACATGAGAAAGATGGCTTCCAAAGTCAACCTTTGGTACGCAAATTGCAATAGCCATACTGCAAATCTTTTGGCAAAAGAATTGGTGCCAGATCATATTGCAGGAAGAGTACAAACCGCATTAAAAGAATTTTCATCACCTGATCTAGAAAGAAGTATTATAAAACATAGTGGAAAAACAATAATATTAGCTGGGAAAACACGGTGGTGCTCATTTAGACTCTTTTGTAATTTTTTTAGATAATTTAAAGCCTATGAGAAATGTTATTGCAAACGATATTACGAACATCAAACCAGATGTAACAAAACTTGTGTTTGATGAAAATTTAGAAAAGCAAGTAGAGGATAGCGTTAAATTATTCGATCCCGTATGCAGGCTTTTAAATAAATTACAGAGTACACAGGCTTTAATTGCTGATGCAGCTGAGGAATGGTTAACACTGCGTTTACCAGATGGTTTTGAACAATATGATTATTTTGTGAAAAAACGACAGAAACAAGCATTAAATATTTATTCGCTCAGCTAATTTTTTACATACATACACTTTTTCGAGGAAATATGTTATCCAAAGAACGAATAAGAGATGTGGAAAATTTTCTCATAGGTAATTGAAGTGCTGATGCATTAACTGATTTCCATTTGTATAAAAATAACAAAAACTTCTTCCCGAAACCTTTCTCGAAATAAATCGCGAATGTGCAGACTTTCTGGGGATTAGCTGAAAGACATTATTGAATACCAGCCTCTTCGGCACAGCTCGAGAGACTTTTCTCAAATTGGTCCTTCAGTCATTCTAGGCTGAGACTCAGTTCAGAAAATTCGAAAAAACTTACATCTATTACTGAAAATAAGGGATGAAAACAGAAGTGATGAATATTAGTTTGTTTTCATTCAAGATATTTTAAATGGCAGGTTTCGGAATCCTTTCTGAATGTACTTTAACTTTATAGTCCTGTTGTTAAGTTGTCATAATTCTGTTATCCATCTGCTGTTTTGTATTTTCATATTTTTAAACAATTATATTAATACGAACACACTGATTTATAGTTATAGTATTTATTTCCAAATTCAAATATCCAGTTATATTTTCGACTGTCGAATATGTCAAAAATTAATGGTGTCAAAAAATAATTCTCGACGCGTCGAAAGAAGCGTCGAATATGTGAAATTTTCAACGTACCCAACTCTTTAAATGGTGGATTAAAATATCGGAGTTTTTACTGGCGTTTCTCTTAAACGGATTATTGTTTTCAAGACAATTTCTCTCACTCAACAAATGAAGATGTCGTTCACATAATAGAAATCTCTTTGCTATTAATTTACTAACACACATCATCCGCGCTGTTACAGGAATTATTTTTTTAGTAAGCTATTATTTGATCATTAAGAGAAGAAAACAACGGAAACAGTTTAATTTAATTGTAATGAGAACTTTTGTATGTTCTTTTTTAGTGTGGGAAAACGATGAAAAGTTCATAGCTTATTGAGTCAACTCACGTTTGACACACGCATAGGTCAGCTGGGTACAGAAGAAATGGCGTGTTTTCCAAGATATACTTCATAGTCACTCTCGATAATACTATATAGAACATGCACTGTTGCCAAGTTTAAATGAGTTATTCGTTACAAAATTGTAACAAAATTTCCTTAGAAATTTTACTTTCTTTATAACTGTTTGAGAATACCTCAGAAATTTTGCTGTCTTTATTACTGTTTGAGAATACTTTGTGAAGACAAAATATAACGTAGTTAATTAAATATTAGAACTGGATTAGTTTTATAATTTTTGTATTAATCCGTTTGACAGGACATACTTTCTTTTAACGACCAGTTATTTATAAATTTATTATAAATTATTTTAGATTACATTCTGTCACACTCTGCATCATAGACTATTAGGACTTTTAGATTCCGGAGCAACTAGGACCATTGCTGGTTCTTATTTTTGGAATTTATTGCATGGATTTAACTTGGAATTGAATCAAGATGACCAACCTGTGTGTACTGTCGCTAATGGTGGAACTTGTAAGAGCATCGGTTCAGTCACTATATCAGTACAACTGATTAATAAAGTAAAGCTCATTGATGTCTTGATAGTACGTGATCTGAAGCAGAGGTTGATATTGGGTCTTGATTTTTGGAAGTTGATGAGTATCGTCCTTGATTTGAGTAATGATGTATGGAAGTTCGGTGATGGGCTTGAAGACATCTCAGAGGTGGATTTTGTAGTTTCTAAGTCTGAATTGGCGTCGGGAGAGCTTGAGCATCTCGAGTTATTTTTGGAAGGGAAATTTAAGCTGATAGGAAATTCGTTGGAATGCACAAATCTTGCGGAGCACGAAATTATTACGGAATCACAGCCAATTAAGCCGCGATATTATCCTGTTTCGCCTACCGTTCAGAGATATATTGATGATGAATTGCAGAAGATGCTGGATCAGAAAATTATTGAGCCATCTTTTAGCTCTTGGTCTTCTCCCATAGTTCTTGTTCCAAAAAAAGAGGGAGATTATCGCTTTTGCGTGGACTAAAGGAGACTAAATAAGGTTACTAAGAAGGACGCATATTCATTACCATTTGTGTCGGCAATTTTAGATCGGTTGAAGGGAGCTAAGTACTTGAGTTTCATTGACATTAAGTCCGCTTTTTTCAGATTCCTACGAAGGAATCTAGTAAAGAGTATACCGCATTTACAGTACCAAATAGAGGTATTTACCAGTTCCTTAGAATGCCATATGGACTTTCTAATGGACCTGCAGTCTGGTGGAGATTACTGGATAAGATAATTACCCCAGAATTGGAACCTTTTTCATTTGTGTATCTTGACGATGTAATAATTGTAACTCCAACGTTTCAAAGGCACATGGAAATATTGGAGATCATTTTTGATAGACTTTTAGATATACAATTTGTAATCTCGTTGGGCATTTAAAGAATTAATTTGTTTTTTTTTTAATAATTATTTTGTAGTTGTAATTTGATTATTCACAAATCTTACTTCTACTATGAATATGAACTGTATGGCTATATTGGGCCATATTATGTCTGTATGTCTGTTTGTCTGAGTTTTTCGTGGTTTCGCTTTGCTGTTTATTGTTTGGGGGTTCGTGCCCTTGGATTCACATTTGTAGTTGTTTTGTTAGTTTAACAACATTGATTTAAGTCGCTTGGATTTGTTTCGGTGTTGGGGTCGTAGCTTGCTAACCGAATGCTAACTGTATACCAAATTTAAAGGCGATATTTCAATTCGTTCTCAAGTTACAAACATACAGACCGACAGACAAAAATTTCGTTCCAAAATCATGTTTTCTATATAACTACCGAAATCACCACAACACATATTATAAAAAGACCTTACGATCGTTTCGTTGACAATGTCAACATCTTTGTCAACGAAACGATCGTAAGATCTCTGAAATATGTGTTGTGGTGAGTTGGGTGTTCTCAAAGTCTACTTATTAGTGCTCGTCACAGGTTCCAGTTTTCACATAATGTTTTCTATATGTTTTGATACTTTTTACGATGTTTAAGCGAAAAAAAATTTGAAATGTTTTGTCGCCGATGCGATACTTCCACAAGCTGTGACGATGTGAAAGTAAATGGTCTTAATGCTACATATAATTACTAAATTATGATATTATATGAGGATATTCGGGCCCCTAGGCGTTAAAGTGTCCCTGTTAATCCTTATATAAATTGAAAAAAAGAAACAAAAAAAAAACAAAAAAAAAACATAAAAACAAACAAAAACAAAAAAAACAAACAAAAAAAAAACAAAAACAAAAAAACAAAAAAAAAATTAAAAAAACCAGCAAAAAAAACAAATAGAAAAAAAGGAAAAAAATATTTCTTATTTATAATAAATATGTGTATATATGTAAGTATGTATATATGTGTGTATTTACAAACTTAGTGTAAAGGAAAATGTTAAACTTTAATTATTTTAAAATATATACGTACATTTGTGTGTAGGTATGCGTAATTAAGTGTGTACATGCTGAGATTGTATTTACGTTATTAAAAATAACAGACATAATAAAGGAAAAAATACAAATCTCAAACGAGAAGTTAGAAAATCTGTGGCTAATGACAATTCCGTCGAGGCCATACCATCTTTTTTTACCACCACCATGAGGATATTCCTTCCACGTCGTAATGTGATTTGGTGAAAATGGATATTTTTTTTGTTCAAACCCGAGTAATAAAGCGTTTCAAAAGTTTATGGGTACAGAAATACAAATATATATATTTTTTGGGTAGTCATGTCATGGGCCCTGAAAAATCACAGTTATCTGAAAGTTATGATACAATTTGCAGCACTATTTTTACTTAATTTTATTTAGTTTTTGAATATTCATTATTTTTGTAATTACTCCACAACGTCAAAACCTATGGAGTATGGCAGGTACAGGTAAGATGCTTACTGCCAATTAGGCCATTGCTGACCCTTTTTGCTCATCTAAACTAACCTACCCTCCACCTTGAGCTCGATCTCAACGACGACAGTGATTTGAAAAATCATCCGCCGCCGGTGAGTCTCGAACCGTCGTCCCTCGAGTCCGTATTGGAAAGTCTGAATCGACTTTCCCGCACGGCCACGGAGGCGCTGTGGAGTATGGCATCGGCGACAAACATTTCGCTTAAACGTCGCAAAAAGTGTCAAAACATACAGAAAACATGATTTGTGAACGAACATTTTTTGTGTCTGTTAGTCTGTGTGTCTGTCTGTTTGTAGCCACGATAACTTAGAACGAATTGAGATATCATCTTGAAATTTGGTATACAGTTAGCACCCGAGAAAGGCATGCTTCGAATTGTTTTTGGGTAAGATCGCTTCAGGGGGTAGGTGATAAATGGGGGTGATTTGGTGAAAATTGACATCTTTTCGTTAAAACTAGAGTAATATAACATTTTAGGGTTTGTTTATTAGAAAGCGTTCAGTTTCATCAAACATCAGGTATACTGTTCTGAAATTAAATTAGAGGTTGAAAGTGTGCGGGTGAAATATCAGTTACAGAACTTTCGAAAATTTTGTTTTTTGCTAAAACGGCGTTAGAAGTCTCAAAACATATAGAAAACTAGATTCTCTTATCTGTGGGTCGGTCTTTTGGCCTCTACGTTTGTCTGTTAGTAACTTTCGACAGAGTTGAGATATCATCTTCAAATTTGGTATCCAGTTAGTACCCGACAAAGGAGCGCTTCGAATTCATTTTGGGTAAGAACGCTTCAGGGGGTAGGGGATAAATGAGGGGTGGTTTGGTGAAAATTCACATTTTTACGTTAAAACTCCAGTAATAGTACGTTTCGGAAGTTTATGGGTACAGAAATTCCAATATTTCCTTTGTGGTCAGGTCATGGACCCTGAATTCATTTCATGATAATGTCTTTCTGAGAAGAGTAGTTTATCATAGCTATGTGTCTCAGTACTATTTTTTATGACGTGAATTTTATTTACTCTTTTAAGTTCCCAGCATTTTCATACCTTCCATAATTATTTTTTTTAGTTTTTAGTGAATTTTCTTTAAAAAAAATCACTAATGAGGAGACCCCGACTTTTGAATTTTGAAAAAATTTCTTCAAATGAGCGCTAATTAGGCCCCTCAGAAAACATATCCGGGGTCAGTTTCAATTTTTATATGTTTATATATATATATATATATATATATATATATATATATATATATATATATATATATATATATATATATATATATATATATATATATATATATATATATATATGTATGTATGTATGTATGTATGTATATATGTATGTATGTATCACACCGATAACTCAAAAAATAATGGACCGATTTTGATTAAATTTGGTGAAAAAATTCCTTTTGCAAATGACTTGGATGAGTTCGTTAGCCAGGAAAGTCTGCCCAGGTTTTCCCGGAAAATTTTGTATTTTCTTTCGAAAAAAAATTATATCTCCGGAATTAACAAAGTAAGGGCAACCAAATTTGGCACTCAGGTTTATATCCTTATATGTAAGTTACCCACCAAAATGTAGCTATGTAGGTCAAAAGACAAAATTAAGTTATAGGCATTTAAAGAAAAATAAATTGGGGTTTTCCTCAAAACGTCAAGGTGGCGATTTAAAATGTCACAATTGGCAACATTAAGGCAAACAACTTGAATCTAATACGGGCTATAGAAATAAAATGTCTCAAGAAGGATGTTTTACAAACCCTAAAGTCTTAGTTTCAACCGTCGTTGTCCTTCATTTTACTAAAATATTTGCAGAAAATTCATCTAAAATAGACCCTTTCTCTGATGTTTGGCAGTAGCCTTAGCTATAGAGTTTATCGTTTAATGGTATATAATTTTTGTCGAATTTTCGTAAACATCAATAAAGCTCTATATATCCGTTATTATATAAGATATGAAAAAAATTTGTAAATATTAATTATAGGGTGTCTTGAGCTACATCTTAAAATAATATTTCTACAATCACAGAGTGGCCCATAAGTCGTTGGTGATACAAATTTCTTTTTTGTTTTGTTTTTTTAATCAAACAACGCCTTATGTTATTGCATTTTTGCATTTTACATCGAAATATAATGCATGTTTGTAAGAAAAGAAATTCTGGACGCAGCAAGTGCGTTATGGTAGCGAATTTTGATCATATGTTTCATATTTGAACAGCTCAATTTGCTATTAACCTATAAGGTTGACCAAGAAACATGTTTTTTCGGGAACACTTTAAGTTTACTTTTGGAAATTTCTGTACATTTTCACACAATAAAGTTATTTTGATGAAACATGGCACATTGTTTTTACTATATAGGTTATACTGGTAACCAAATTTGATGCCTGCTTTCTTAAAGAGACACATATTTGTTATTAAAAACATTTTTATGAAAATTCACTACCATAACGCATTTGCTGCGTCCAGAATTTTTTCCGCTTAGAGTAAACAAAGTTGTAACTCAGTCGGTTAAACCAGGTTATTGTCTTTCTAAAAGTCATGTAGTGGAAGAAGCCATCTGATAATAAAAATATTACTATCGTAGCTTCCGTCCGGCATTATTGTGAGAAATGTGGAAGTCATGATAAAAACAACATTAACTGCTTTAATAACATCTAATTTCATAAAAGCAAAGGTTGTCGGCCTCCGCGTATTTTTTTCTGTATTTTCCTTCTTTTTTTAATTCTCAAGAATGGTTATTAGCAATATAATATTTCTCAGATGTTCACTTCAGTGACCTTCAGGCTGTTGGAAATTAAAATTTACTGGTTGATCGTTTCATCATCGCCTGTCACACTTTTTTTTTCGGGTGCTGCCTCGTTTGAAGGTTGGTTGACTGATTATGATTACCTAGTACGTAATTGAAGGCTTATAAAATTTGTCGTGAGCAATGATGAAAGTGAAAGGTCCCGTTTGAATTGATGTATATGAGAATTTAAACGATGTATATAAACGATGTGTTTTTTTTCCTTTCAAAATCATGAAACACGGAAGATTGTCCTTTAATAATGATACTGCTTCGTTTCTTGTTATGACTTATTATATGACGTAAGATATAATACATGAAGCTCCAATGCTACTTAAAACTCTGCTTATTTTGTTAAAACATCAGTTCATTGTACGTAAGGCGACATGCATTCTGCCAATACTACAAACACACCGTTTCTGCTGTTATTAGAGCTTATCACGGTTTTGCTGTTATTAGAGCTTATCAATGTGCTTTACTAATGAGCTAGTATAACACACTGATGAGCTCTAATTAGTGCAAAACGGACATATGATGCTTCTAGTGATGACAGTAAATATAGCCTTACATATTTCTACATTGCTCGCTCGCTTTATGAGGAAAAGAGTAGTGATGGGTCGTTATTTACCACTCTGTTATTTTTTAACGGTTGCCGAGCCGCAACGGTAAACAGCTGTTATGGATATATAAAATCACAGGTACAAAATAACGCTTTATACTAAACTAGAATTCGGACTCGTATCTGTTTCTTTTCAACTGCAACTAGCTTCGAAGAATAAACATCGGTTTTCACCGGCAACTGTTAAATTTAACGGGATGAATGGACATGTGACTTGGAATGCTAAATATGTATGGGTATGCTATGCAGTATAGAGCGGACTTTATTTCATAACATATTACTTAACACTTCACACGTTGTTTATACTAGTGTGCTCGCTCTCGCTCACAGCTTTGGGAACGTCTGTTGTTGGGGATGGCCATTCCTCTAAACTGTATCCAATTAAAGCAGGAGTTACTCAAGGTTCAGCTTTAGCCCCTACTTTGTTTCTTCTCCACATCAATGACCTCCTCTCTAGCACATCCAACCCAGTTCACAGTTACGCGGACGACAGCACCCTTCACTCAAATATACAATATTCTAAGCCTGTCTCTTTAGCCCAATTAGATGAGGATCGCAGACTCATGGAGGGTTCTGTCTCCGTGAATCTCCAAAAAATATTAGACTGGGGAAGTAGAACTCTTGTACAATTCAACCCTACCAAATCACAATCTTGCTTTCTTTCTCATAAGAGATACACCAGCCCTAGACCCATCACAATGAACAACCATGTTATTCAAAGTAATGAGTCCTTTTCTCTTGGTATTTCTGTGGATCGAAATCTTAATTGGCACCAACATGTCACATCAATTGCAGAAGCGACTGCTAAGAAATTAGGTTTCCTCTTCCGGGCTCGCAAATACCTTTTACCAGCTAATCTCTATACCTTATATACTTCACAAATAAGGCCAAACCTCGAATACTGCTCCCACATCTGGGGTGCAGCTGCCGCTTCTACACTCGCTATCCTGGACTCCATTTAAAAGAGAGCTATACGTCTCATCGGTGACCCTACCCTCACCCAAAGGCTGCCATATCTTGCCCACCGACGTGCCGTTGGTGACATCTCTCTATTTTATAGATATCTGCACGGGCACTGCTCAGAGGAGCTTTCCTCCATAGTTCCCCCACCTGCTGCCCCCAACAGATCTACCAGGGGAATAGAGCGAATGCACCCTTTTACTGTCCAGGTCACCAGACATAGAACATCTTGTTATGCCCGCTCTTTTGTCCCGATGACTTCCAAGTTGTGGAATTCCTTGCCGGCACATGTTTTTCCTTCTCCCCCGAACCTCCAAACCTTCAACTTCAGAATTAACAAGTTGCCTCTTTCCTCCTTGTCAACACCCACGGTACGATAGTATTTAGGCTGTAAGGCCTCGTGGTGTGTTGTTGAAATTAAAAAAAAACTATCTATCGACTATCCAGTTCAAAATAACAGATAAATAAGGGACCTGTTATTTTCAACGGTTTAAATTAAATAACGTCAACAGGTTCAGCTGTTAATAGGAAATAATCGTTTTGCCCATCACTAGAAAAGAGGTAACGGGGGCTGCCGATTGAAAAATCGGCATTAACATTTTGTGATTATCAGAACTGCTGAGACGATATAGTTCCCAGTTACGAACGAGATGGCGTTATTGCAATACATCTCAATGTGATCGTTTTTTATTTATAAATAACAGTGATAATAATAAACTCCTTCCTAGCTTTCAAATATAAATATTTAAACGGAAAATGATGTTACATTGACACCTTAATATTGAAATAGTTTTAAGATAAATGTAAGATTTTTTTGAAGGAAAAAAAAAACAGTAGTTTTATAAAACTTGCAGAAGACTATATGATTGTGCAGAGCAACTTCAAGATGATTATCTAGTAGGAAAGTAAAGTAGAGTAAAAAGAATAAAAGTTATGTATCTAATGTTTTCTTTTTGTTGCAGGTAAGGGCGGATTTTTCAGAACAGCCTTAATCTTAAGACAGTGAGTATACAATTAAATAATTTATTAATATAGAAAATACGCCGTGACCAAACTTGTTGAGAATCATTTAACCTAAACTATTTCGACTGAAACCCCAAGTCAGGAAAATATGAATGCACTGAAAATTCCTTGAAATATAATGTCAAGTTATTGTAGGAAATTGATTTACCATAATTTATTCGCGAATAATTAATGACTGTTGTGTTGCTAAATTGAAAATGTTGAATTATGATAAAGGTACTATAAAATGTTTAATGCTGTAAGTATATTTAGTGTGGTATAGTATATTTTGTCAATAAGGGTACATTATCTCGTACAAATGAGATCTTGCTTCTATATGCAATAGACACAATTTTGTTACAGATATGCCTACTTAATTGCCAAGAATTTTCTGGAACTGTCACTATCGATTTTCTTAAAAATTTTGTCTCCTAAGAATACCATCTTATCACCAATACTTCCCATACACACACATATTCCCTAGTAACTGTAAAACTACTCGAGTACAACCCGCCCCAAGAAAGAGGATCCAAAGTGCTTCCTAGCAACTACAGGCCTATTTCTCTCCTTTCAGTTGTCTCTAAAGTGATGGAAAAGTATATAAACAGCTAATTACTAAAATTTCTGGAAAAACACAGTCTAATCCACGACAGGCAGTATGGATTCCATCAACTGCCGGCCTCCTTTTCTTTGTCACCCATTCTTGGAACTACACGGTGAATCCCAGATTGGCGCTCTAGACATATCCAAAGTATTCGACCAGGTCTGGCACGCACCGCGCTTAATAAACTTCCGGCCTATGGCCTACTACCAAAACTCTGTACCTGGACAGCAAATTTCCTCTCCAACCGGAGCATTTCTGTTGTCGTGGATGGCCATTCCTCTAAACTGTATCCAATTAATGCAGGAGTCTCTCAAGGTTCAGCTTTAGCCCCTACTTTGTTTCTTCTCCACATCAATGACCTCTCCAGCACATCCAACCCAATTCACAGTTATGCGGACGACAGCACCCTCCACTCAAATATACAATATTCTAAGTATGTTTATTTAGCCCAATTAGATGATGATCGCAGACTCATGGAGGGTTCTGTCTCTGTGGATCTCCAAAAAAATATTGGACTGGGGAAGTAGAAATCTTGTACAATTCAACTCCAACAAATCTCAGTCTTGCCTTTTATCCCATAAGAGATACACCAGCACTAGACCCATCACAATGAACAACCAAGTTATTCAAATTAATGAGTCCTTTTAACTTGTTGGTATTTCTGTGGATCGAAATCTCAATTGGCACCAACATGTCATCAATTGCAGAAGCGGCTGCTAAGAAATTAGGTTTCCTCTTCCGGGCTCGAAAATACTTTTCACCAGCTAATCTCTATACCTTAGATACTTCACAAATACGGCCAAAGCTCGAATACTGCTCCCACATCTGGGGTGCCGCTGCCGCTTCTACGCTCGCTATCCTGGACTCCATTCAGAAGATAGACAGAAGATACGTCTCATCGGTGACCCTACCCTTACCCAAAGGCTGCCATCCCTTGCCCACTGACGTGCCGTTGGGGACCTCTCTCTCCCTCTTTTACAGATATCTGCACGCGTATTGCTGGGAGGAGCTTTCTTCCATAATTCCTCCACCTGCTGCGCCCAACAGATCTACCAGGGGAACAGAGCGAAGGCACCCTTTTACTGTCCAGATCACCAGACATAGAACATCTTGTTATGCCCGCTCTTTTGTCCCGAGGACTTCCAAGTTGTGGAATTCCTTGCCGGCACATGTTTTTCCTTCTCCTCCGAACCTTCAAATCGAGAATGAACAAGTTGCCTCTTTCCTCGTTATCGACACCCACGGTACGATAGTATTTAGGCTGTGAGCCCTCGTGGTGTGTTGTTGAAATTAAAAAAAAAAAACACACACACACACTACTCTCGTACTAACTTTGAATAGGGCCATCCACATTATATTGGCTCAGAATCCTGTCATTTATAACTTTATTCATTCTTGTTTTACCCGTCACACGTCTCAGACAGCCCATTCCAACAGCACTCGTCTCAGGTTCCTACAGCAACTGTTCTCAAAAAATGCGCACCAGAACTTGCTCCTGTCCTGACTCGTCTGTTTCAGATATCTTACAATAAAGGCATATTCCCTAGTAACTGGAAAACTGCTCGAGTACAACCCATCCCCAAGAAAGGATCCAAAGCGCTTCCTAGCAACTACAGGCCTATTTCTCTCCTTTCAGTCATCTCTAAAGTGATGGAAAAGTATATAAACACCGAACTACTAAAATTCCTTGAAAAACACAGTCTAATCCACGACAGGCAGTATGGATTCCGTCAGCGCAGATCGACTGCCGACCTCCTTTCCTTTGTCACCCATTCTTGGAACAAGTCTATGGAACAACACGGTGAATCCCAGATTGTTGCTCTAGACATATCCAAAGCATTCGACCAGGTCTGGCACGCAGCGCTGCTTAATAAACTTCCGGCCTATGGCCTACCACCAAAACTTTGTACCTGGACAGCAAATTTCCTCTCCAACAGGAGCATATCTGTTGTTGTGGATGGCCATTCCTCTAAACTGTATCCAATTAATGCAGGAGTTCCTCAAGGTTCAGCTTTAGCCCCTACTTTGTTTCTTCTCCACATCAATGACCTCCTCTCTAGCACATCCAACCCAGTTCACAGTTACGCGGACGACAGCACCCTCCACTCAAACATACAATATTCTAAGCCTGTCTCTTTAGCCCAATTAGATGAGGATCGCAGACTCATGGAGGGTTCTGTCTCCGTAGACCTCCAAAAAATATTAGACTGGGGAAGTAGAAATCTTGTACAATTCAACCCCACCAAAACTAAGTCTTGCTTTCTTTCTCACAAGAGATACAGCAGCCCTAGACCCATCACAATGAACAACCAAGTTATTCAAAGTAATGAGTCCTTTTCTCTTGTTGGCATTTCTGTGGATCGAAATCTTAATTGGCACCAACATGTTACATCAATTGCAGAAGCGGCTGCTAAGAAATTGGGTTTCCTCTTCCGGGCTCGCAAATACTTTTCACCAACTAATCTCTATACCTTATACACTTCACAAATAAGGCCAAACCTCGAATACTGCTCCCACATCTGGGGTGCAGCAGCCGCTTCTACACTCGCTATCCTGGACTCCATTCAAAAGAGAGCTATACGTCTCATCGGTGACCCTACCCTCACCCAAAGGCTTCCATCCCTTGCCCACCGACGTGCCGTTGGTGACCTCTCTCTCTTTTATAGATATCTGCACGGGAACTGCTCAGAGGAGCTTTCCTCCATAATTCCCCCACCTGCTGCCCCCAGCAGATCTACCAGGGGAACAGAGCGAATGCACCCTTTTACTGTCCAGGTCACCAGACATAGAACATCTTGTTATGCCCGCTCTTTTGTCCCGAGGACTTCCAAGTTGTGGAATTCCTTGCCGGCACATGTTTTTCCTTCTCCTCCGAACCTCCAAACCCTCAAGTCCAGAATTAACAAGTTGCCTCTTTCCTCCTTGTCAACACCCACGGTACGATAGTATTTAGGCTGTAAGCCCTCGTGGTGTGTTGTTGACATAAAAAAAAAAAAAAACATTCCTACATTATTCAGTTCTCTTACATGTTTTGTCTGACACACCCAACTGCCACACCAATATACCACAGTTGGGACCAGTACGCTGTTATATATAGCGACTTAGGCTTCTTTACATACAAATTAATTCCTGGCTACAGTGGTCGTACTTGCAAGCACCTTTCTGTCTGCAGTTACCCTACTTCGTATTTCATTATCTGTTTTCCGACGTTCCAAGAAAAAAAAACATCTTTCTATTTCAATTTCATTTACTTCTCCTACCAAAATACCGTTAATCAAGATACTGTCGTTACTTGTTTTACGTTCTTTGTTAAACACCATAACCATTTGCATCTATATAAGGCCAGGTGCATTCCAACTATAATTGGAAACGCATACCGGTTTCGCTCTCATTAGAGCTCATCAGTGCGCTATACCAAATTACAGCCAGAATACAGCCAACAGCAAGTTTGGCTAAAGGTAGCCAGCCTCGTAGAACATAGTGATATGTACATCTCACTATGGTCTATGAGGCTGGTGGGAACTCGGAATTTCGTTCAGTAGTGTCACATTTTTTTTTGTTCCCTCAGGGCTCGTCCGCGGCCTTGCCGCCCCGATAGCACCGCTAGTGTAACATTACTCAAGGCAATTTCTGTATTTATAGGGTTGCGGTGCTATCGGGGCGGCAAGGCCGCGGACAGGCCCTGAGGGAAAAAAAAAATTCTGTATTAAAAAAAATGGTGATTTTTTGTAAAAGAAATTGTTGCAAATTTTCATGTTTTTTTTTTCTTCTTCAATTTTGGTCCTAAAGCTGTTTGTGAATAATTATATCTTGTCAGGTGTGTAAATAGCTTAAAGAAGTTCGTTGGTCAGGAAAATCGGACCAGTTTTTTTCTGGAACTTTTTAGGTTTATTTTCGGAAAATGTTTTGAAACAACAAAGCTATTTTAATGAAATATGGTACATTGTTAGTACCAGATAGATTATACTGCCAACCAAATCTCCTTTTAAAAACAAGACATATTTGCCATTAAAAATATTTTTACGAAAATTCGCTACCATCCCGCGTCCAGGTTATTTTGTTATATTAGGACAATGGATTCTACCGCAGCCCAGTTAATGCATTCGTTTTTCGCAGTATCTACAGTAGACTATCACAAAGAAATTGTGATTAAGAATAGTGCATTAAACATTCAAAAGCTGGTAAAAAAATACGCTGACGGAATTCCTTATTTACTTTTTCTGCGGCTTTCTTTTTCTCATGTAAATTTTCCGAATAATTTTATAGCCGTGGAATCTTACTGATTAAATTGTCTTAATCTTCCATCCATATCGGTAACAATATCGTTACATCAGCCCATCTCGTCAGCTGCCTTGTTAGGACAGTTTGATTGAAATTTAGATGTGAGAGACGATTTTCCTGATTATTCCGAGTTGTTGGATCCTACTTGTTCCGGTTTCCCTCCTTTAATTTGATCACAGCTTATGAATATTAATGGTGAAAGAGCTGTTTTGCAGCCGTAGGCTCCACACCGTGGGTGATTCGCACACTCGCGAAGCTTTTATTACTTGTTAAATGATGATCTGTTACCGTCAGTAACGATTATTAGACAGTTATTATACATTAAAGTCGATTAAAGAAGCATGAAAGCTTATGTTCTCTGGATTACTTATAGTACTACCTAGAATCGTTCTTTTAATACAAGTAATAACCAGAATAATTTGAAATCTACTTAGATGGTGTAATAACGAGTTTCATTACTTTTATAAGGGCAAATTATTAAGTTAGTTACACACAAACACATATAGTTAAAGCAATATTTTTATTTATAACATAACAGTTATCATGTGCCACATTATTGAAAGAATAGCACGGGTTTTGAAAAAAATTCTTAGAATAAATTAGCCACAATTTTATTAACTATATTTTCGACACTTGTTATGGACAATAAGAAACGTAAGGTCTTGGTTATAACATCCTCTATCTATTTCGTGTCAAATTGGCACTTCTTCAGAAGCCAATAACTGAACTAAAATTAAAGCTGTCAGACACAAAAAGAAGCATTACATTGCAACCTGTTGTCTCATAACCAAGGTTGGATACATGACAGATAAGGGACACACACGCGTACGCGCGCGCGCACACACGCCCGCACGCGCGAACATAAGCTTCTAAAAAAAAACTCGATTACATCGTCATATTGGTAAAAACAGTGTTTGATCTCAAAAACTGTAATAACTTCAGCTTCTAAGGCAATGTTTTTTTATTATTTCAACTACACACCACGAGGGCTTACAGCCTAAATACTATCGTACCGTGAGTGTCGACAAGGAGGAAAGAGGCAACTTGTTAATTCTGGACTTGAAGGTTTGGAGGTTCGGAGGAGAAGGAAAACCATGTGCCGGCAAGGAATTCTTAAACTTGGAAGTCCTCGGGACAAAAGAGCGGGGATAACAAGATGTTCTATGTCTGGTGACCTGGACAGTAAAAGGGTGCATTCGCTCTGTTCCCCTGTTAGATCTGTTGGGGGCAGCAGGTGGATGAACGATGGAAGAAAGCTCCTCTGAGCAGTGCCCGTGCAGATATCTATAAGAGAGAGAGAGAGAGATAGAGAGAGAGAAAGGTCACCAACGGCACGTTAGTGGGCAAGGGATAGCAGCCTTTGGGTGAGGGTAGGGTCACTGATGAGACTATAGCTCTCTTCTGAATGGGGCCCAGGATAGCGAGTGTAGAAGCGGCAGCGGCACCCCAGATATGGGAGCAGTATTCCAGGTTTAGCCTTATTTGTGAAGTATGTAAGGTATTGAGATTAGCTGGTGAAAGGTATTTGCGAGCCCGGAAGAGGAATCCTAATTTCTTAGGCTTCTGCAATTGCTGTGACATGTTGGTGCCAATTGAGATTTCGATCAACGGAAATGCCAACAAGTGAAAAGGATTCATTACTTTGAATAACTTGGTTGTTCATTGTGATGGGTCTAGGGCTGGTGTATCTCTTATGGGATAGAAAGCAAGACTGAGATTTGGTGGAGTTGCATTGTACAATATATCTACTTCCCCAGTCTTAATAAATGTTTGGAGATACACGGAGACAGAACCCTCCATGTTACCAACCACTTATTTATACCAGGGCAAAGCTATTTCCCCATTATCGGAATTGAACCCAAGATTTTTCCCGCTTAGATGCCTACTCTACGAAAGCCTGCAATAACGACAAAAACATTCATGAGAGAAAATGGTTAAAAAATAATAAAAAGTTTGTTATTAGTTATTAACACCATCTATTTCCATAGATCTCAAAAAGTTGCAAACATGTTGCATTGACCTCAGTATCGTCTCTAAGGAAGCATATGTGTGTAAAAGTTTGGATACGATCCTGTAGTCTTAGAGCTTATGAATATTCGATATTGCCAGTAGGTATTTACTCCTAAACGTTCTCTGAATAAGCCTAAGTTGATGCGTATTCCCTTGTGATAGGAAAGTTTATTATTCGTCTGTATTCCATTATAAAAAGTTGTGTTATTTATAACCAGAGACAAAAAAAAATTACTTGGAAGTATCAATATGTAGCTCAATAAGGTAAACTTAGTACTAGAAGAATAATTTATGTGAATGCTTTTTTGTACATTCTTTGAAATTTCATTTGATTTTGTTACTCTTACAATAAAGAAGTGTTACTACTATTTCTAAGGTATATCTATTCAAAGTGTTTATCCGTGGTCGATATCTCGAGGTGGTCTTCACAAGCATCTAAATCCGGACGATGGTTAGGCTAAGAGTGATATTCACCTCCCAGACCATAGCATAGTTTACCTATCCTTGATATCCTTTTGGATAAATGGGTTACGCGCTGTTCGCTCACCTAATACCTTCTCCGCTTTTGCCTTGTCGCTGTTCACTTTTATTCTACTAGTGACGCTTTAGAATCGTGCGTGAACCTGTCGAATATCCGTTGTTTGAAAGTTCCAACGGCTACAGCCACGTGTGGTAGTGGGTAGGTCGGCGCAGGTCTGGGCAACAAGACAACATTTCCCCTTAAGACCTTCTGGAAATTTCCATGCCTGATTTGTGCCTTTATCACAGAGAACTACGTTTTAAGTATATAAATCGATAATGTTAGATTTCTAAGAAAGTCCCTGTTGTTCTCATTGCTTAACCGACTGTATAGGAAACTGTATAAATAACGATCTTTTTCCCTAAGGCAAATATTCCATCTGTTGATGTTTAAATACTTGATTTAAAAGAGGGAAGGCAGTAGGGGCGCTACGGGGGTACTTATCAATAGCAAATTTTCAACAAATCTTAAATGAAACCTTGAATTGTTGTTCAATAACGAAGGTACCTGGTCCTATTGAAGCTTCCTATAAGGCTCTAGTTATTTCAGCAAGAGAGTTACGGAAGTGAATAAAACAGCTGTTCTCAAAATTTCTTGAATACAAGCACGATTTGTCGCCACTTATATTTTTTCTGTATCAGAGAGGCAGTTGCGATTATCAGAAAAGGTTAATCGTAACAATTTGGATCAAGCTTATTATGGTAAAAATGGTTTTATTAAACCAAGTATTTACTCAGGTCAGTCCACAATTAATAATATAAAAAAAATACGAAAATATAATATTGACAGTGAACCCAGGTAAAGGTTATGGCTAATAATGAAATAAATCCATTCGCCGGTGAAAGTTCAGTAATGTTTCCCTAACGTATAAACTATTTATTATCAACATATAGGTGGTATACTAAATGACATAAAACTTCGCTTGCAGTTATCTGTATCCGACAAGTAGGTAATTGGTGTTGTCAGATTTAACTAGGAGAGCGAGATGGCTTTTAAATACCCTGAAGAATGGGAAGCTTAATATTTATACATAATAAAACATAGTTCTAGATTGCCTTTAAACAAATTATATTTTTATATATATAATTATATATTTCTCTGATATCTTCAGTTTATCTTGGGAGTTTTGGCAAATGGCAACCCCGCTGATTGTTTATTGTGGCATATTTCTGTAGCCCGTTCGTTTTAAGTTTGATTTGGAGCATTTGTTTGCAATAACAGCGTAACCCTGACATATCTGTCTGACCTTGTCTAACATTATAGGCACCCATTCAGAGGTAATTTCAGGTTATATTGTAAATTATTTATCTTTTATTTGGTTATAACTGAAGCGATTGAGTTTAAATTTGGTAGAGAGGACTACTTATACGAGATCTACATGCGTGTAAGGTTTTAGTTTCATACTTCTAGTAACTTAAAAGATATTGCGTTTTAAAACAGTTTTTCGCATTTTTTCTAAAAGTATTTGGGTGTCAAAACTCTAACGAGCTCATCCGAGCTATTAAAAAAATGAAGCGAATTGCCAAATTTGGTTTCTATTAGTGGAGTGTTTTTTGAGTTATCGGTATATATATATATATATATATATATATATATATATATATATATATATATATATATATATTTATATATATATATTTATATATATATATTTATATATATATATATATATATATTTATATATATATATATTTATATTTATATATATTTATATTTATATATAATATATATATATATATATATATATATATATATATATATATATATATATATATATATATATATATATATATATATCCGGTTGAGTTAATGTATTCACTTAATTTTTCGTGGTAATAATAGTATATACAGACTTCTTTTATTCAAATATAATGTGAGTTACAGTACATATTTAACATATAATTAATTAACAAAACTAACAATGGGGGACATTTACATAGATTTTTGCTAGATTATTCATCATTTCGTAAACAAAAAAAGTCATAATTTCATTATTCAGTGTGCACAAACAACTACTAGCTTTGGATGTTTCAAGGTTTTACATATGTTAATCATTAAAATCCCTCTGTATATACCTTCTTTGCATTGATAAAAATGCTTATTCCTTAAGTAGCTAATTCTATTAGATTTAATTCATTTCGTATGTTAGGAAAACAATGGCATGTCTTGTGACACCACATGTAATCCGTTTAGCTAAATGAATTATTTATCGAATTTAAGCAAGACATTGGGTGTTTCGTGTGCATCATTCCATCAGATCTTGCCGTTTTATAAGAGAGAACAGAATATGATTTTCTTTTTAAATTTTAGATTTATTTCATCATTGTTATACGGGGTGTAATGAAATTCAACTATGGGCTGCACAAAACTTTTTTCGTCATCTTTACCACGAAGTTAATGATAAGATTTGACGATGTCGTTAACGATGTTTATGTTTTGTTCTCAAGCTGTCAAAACGAAAAATTCTGGACGCAGCAAGTGCGTTATTGTAGTGAATTTTCATTTAAAAAAATTTAATAGCTAATATGTTGTTATTTTAAGAAAGCAGGCATCAATTTGGTTACCAGTATAACCTATATAGTAAAAACAATGTGCCATGTTTCATCAAAATAACTTTATTGTTTGAAACCGTACAAAAATTTCTGAAAGTAAACTTAAAGTGTTCCCGAAAAAAACCGTTTCTTGGTCAACCTTACAGCTTAATAGTAAATTGAGCTTTTCAAATATGAAGCATTTAATCAAAATACGCTACCGTAACGCACTTGCTGCATCCAGCATTTCTTTTCCTGCAAACATGCATTATATTTCGATGGAAAATGCAAAAATGCGATAACATAAGGCGTGTTTTATATGTTTATATATATATATATATATATATATATATATATATATATATATATATATATATATATATATATATATATATATATATATATATATATATATATATATATATATATATATATATATATATATATATATATATATATATATATATATATATATATATATATATATATATATATATATATATATATATATATATATATATATATTTATTTATTTATGTGTCACACCGCTAACTCAAAAAATAATGCGCCGATTTTGATAAAATTTGGTGAGTACCTTCCTTTCGCAAGTGGCTTAGTTAAGTTCGTTGACCAGGAAAATGTGACTAGTTTTTCCCGGAACATTTTGCGTTTTCTTTCGGAATAATAAAGTTAGGGCAACCATATTGGGTGCGAGGGTTTATGTCATAAAAAGAAAACCATGCACCAAAATTTGAATCTCTAGGTTAAAATAAAACAAAGTTATAAGCTTTTAAGTTTTTATTCTTAAAACGTCAATAAAAGTCGCGATTCTAAACGTCAAAATTGTTTCAGCTACAATTTTCGTTGTTCTTTATTTTATTAAATTATTTGCAGAAAATTAATAATAGACCCTTTATGTGATGCTTTGGTAGCAGTTTCAGTTATTTATTTAATTTTAATAAATCAGATTACGCTTATGTAGCGTTTTTTTATTTTCAATTTTGCAAAGTGGAAGTTTTTTATGAGGAAACGGTGTTGGTAAATAGTTTCTCCTTTCTATGGACTTCTCCAAGGTGAGTTTTTTTACAGTTTATATTTGTAGCTCCGTTGTAGCATGTTTACCTTGCACAGAACCTCAAATTGACTTTAGGTCTCTTAACTGTATTGTGGAGTTGAGATCACAGCATTTGTCCGATGGTTAATGCATAAAGGGGTTCCTCTAAGCATTTTTCTGAATTTTTTTTTTCAAAAAACAAACAAGACGCTAATCTGATAATTTACCTATAAATGTTATTAATATAAAGAAAATATATGGAAACAACGCTCGTGTCTGGAATAAAGTTCTCCTCGTCATTTTAACTTTAAATGAAATTTCCTTCTCCAGTTTCGCATCCGTTCAACACATTGGGCACAGAAAATATAGGAATTAACTTAATTATCGTTTATAATTGAAGGAAAATACAATTTGTTCTAGGTATGCAACGAAAAATTCACACAAAATAGAATAATATCTAGATTCTAAAACCTACTGTGACGCTATAATGAAACAACGTTAAATGAAACGAAAACCATTTCAGGTTAATGGATGGAAAAATGTTTTTACAGTAAAATAAGCTTTCGTACTCCAAAAAATAAGGCGTAATACAATAGTGCATAATAATAGTCCACGGCAACAGTACATGTCATATTCAACTGACAAATTATTTTGATAAATGTCAGATCTACTTTCAAAGTGACATGTAAATAAGTATTTTGTTTTCCGACATTTGTAATACAAATGTAGACATGCTCTTCTTCTTACAATCATATTTATTTTTGGCCATCGCAATTTTACTCATAAAGTTGGTTACAATTTTAGTGACTTTTGAATTTTGAAAAGATTTCTTTAAATGAGCGCGAAGTAAGCTCCATAGAACCCATATCCGGGTTAGTTTCAGTTTTTATCTCTTTTCATATATACAGGGTGACGCATTTCTACGTTAAAGCTCAAAATATCCATTATTATACAAGATATGGTAAAAAAAAATTATATGTTAAATATACGATGTCTGGAGCTGCATCTTATAAAATTATTTTTACAATCACAGGTGGCCCATAAGTCGCTGCTGATGCAATTTTTTTTCCTAATCGAACACGCCTTATAGTTACAATTTTTGCATTTTCCATCGAAAGATAATGCATGTTTATAAGAAAATAAATTCGGGACTCAGCAACTGCGTTATGGTAGCGATTTTTCATAAAATGTTTCTTTCGATAGCTTAATTTACTATTAACTTAAGGTTCGTTGGCCAGGAAACCAGTTTTTTTGGGTACATTTTAGGTTTGTTTTCGGAAGATTTTTGTATATTGTCAAACAATAAAGTTATTTTGATGAAATATGGTACATTGTTTCTCCTATATAGGTTATACTGGTAACCAAATTTGATGCAAGCTTTCTTAAAAAAATACATTACCTATTAAAAATATTTTTATGAAAATTCAATACCATAACGCCCTTGCTGCGTCCAGAGATTTTTAAAATTAGGCCAATCTGGTATATTATATAGTTTTATTTATGACAATCGGATACACTGTAAGAATAATTTTTATATTCCTTTTAATTACTATATTTCAAGACTTTTTGAAAGATGCAACAGAAATGAAAATGTTACACGAACTCATAAGTCAATCTGTACATAAATTACCATATTATCTATGTTTAGAGAAAGCAGTATCTCATTGGTAGGTTTTGCTTAACATTGTTGCGACTGTATTTTTCAGGGAATTGCTATATCTTGAAAGCAAATGAAGAAATGCTATATTCTCTTTAATTTATAAACACCCTGTTTAACTTTCTTCGCAACGTTCTTCTTAAGTAATGCATTTGGGTTCAAATAGGCCAGCTTCTACTATTTATTTAATTAGAATAGAACGCACAAATAATACAGTTTTCAGCATTTTTTAGCATACATAATACATTTTACTTTGCTTCTTTGCTTATTCTACACACAAATATATCAAGACTTTTTAATGTACCCTTAGGGTTTCTGGTTAGTTATCCCATTTGCCACAGAAATTTAGCCTCGACAAAACTGTCTGGCACACAAGAGGAAAGTCACGACCTTGAGCTTTCTCTCGTCAATTAAATCAACCCGATGAGCGAGAACGCGAAACCGGAGCCGAGCAAATCGTAATTTAATATTTCAATTATTCCTGCGCGTATTAAAATAGCAATTAAGTTTTGTTGGGGCAACAGTCTCGTTAATTGACGTTTTCTGATTGTAACAATTCGAAATTCTAGACGGTGGAAGCCCTATATAAGCTATTGTGATGTAAAAGGGCGGTGTGGGAAAAGACAGAAAAGCGTGCAGGATTGATTACTACGATTATAATTCTGTTGAATAAGTCTCTTGAATTTTTGTTGTGGCATTTGTTGTTAGTCTCCGTCAAGGGTGGTGTATATACTTCATATTAAAAAAATACCACCACATGATTTAAAAATAATTTCCTAGATTTATTTCAAGTACTGCTATTTTGCTATGTAATATTTTGAACCAATTCTGAAAACAAAAATAATAACAATTCATTCACGTTTTATAATACAAACACGCGTACCAAAGTTGGTTGCCCTTACTTTGTTATTTACAGAGATTTTCCGAAAGAAAACACAAAATTTTCCGAGAGAACCTTGACCGATTTTCCTGGGTAACAAACTTATCCAAGCCACTTGCAAAAGGAGAGCACTTACCAAGTTTGATCAAAATCGGTTTATTCTTTTTTTTTTTTTTTTAGTTATCGGTGTGACACACGCACGCACGCACAAATATATATAGCGTGTCCACGGATTGATTGAGTGTGGGTAAGGTATAAGTGAAAAAAAAAATGAATTAGATTATGATATTCTGGGAGTCGCTTCTGCTTTGTCTTAAACTAAGATGTTGAGGAAATGAACAAAATCAATTAATATACAGGCTGGTTTTTAACTGATGTAATGAAATGTATTAAGAGTAAACTACCTTCGTTTATAAAGACACCGGAAAAAGTTATTAACGTGTTTAGAATTAAAATTTATGACAGACTCTCAATTTTCAGCCAGATCAGCCTACTTTGAATTTTCAAGTAAATTATTTACATTTTTTCCCTATCAACATGGAGCTTTTTACCTGTGTTGTTCTGAACGCAGGTGCGCAAAGTAAGTAACCATGCAATGTTAAATAATAATTTATTAGTAAAATACAAAACGCTTATTGCTAACAAAAATCAAAACGAACAACGAAAAATCAAGAAATTATTCAAATGTGCTGCCACCAACCGATACACATAACTCAGCCCGTTTAGTAAATGCTTTGTAGGCATTTTGAGTATGTTGAATTGGAATACCGTCAATTGCGTCTTTCAACCTCAGTTTCAACAAATCAAGATCCTTGTTTAATGGAGCCGCGTAGACTTACTGTTTCAGATAGCCCCATAAATAAAAGTCCATTAAGTTAAGATCGGGACTTCTGGGAGGCCAAGGTATTGGCTCATATCGACCAATCCACCTCTCAGGAAATTCGAGATCTAACCATTCTCGAACGATTCCTGTTACATCTGCTGGGTGGCCGTCATGCTGAAAGTATGCTGTTTGTCTCTTCTAGTGACATGTTATGCAAATGGTCTTGAAGAATATTTTCCAGATAACTGTACTGGTTCATAGTCCGCTCAAAAAAATATGGCCCAATTATCCCAGTGTAAGAAACAACACACCACACATTTACTTTTTTATGGCATTGTCTTCTGCAATTAACTCTATAATTTGGATTTTCCATAGACCAATGACGTGTATTTTGGGAATTTACCACCCCATTAGTGGTGAAAGTGGATTCGTCCGTAAAAATAATACTTCTGCCAAAATTGTGATTTTGTTGATATTGCTCGCCGTACCATAAGCAAAAATCTAATCGTTTAGACTCGTCATTTTCTTCCAAAGTGTGTATAAGTTTTGCTTTTAAAGGTTTCACCTTGTTGGTACGATAAATTTGTTGCAAATGCGATTTGCTAATATTGCCAATTTCTAATGCCGTTCTGAATGATAATTTCGGAAAACGTCTAACAGAATCCATACCTAATGCAGCTGCAGCATTGTCTTCTTCATTTAGGTCAGATTTTGTCTTCTCAACATTTAAAACACTCCCAGTACGCATAAATTTTGTAACAACTTTTTTTTACACCAGTAGCGGAAACCGAATAATTTGGCCAGCGTTCAAGGAATTATCTTATCACTCCCTGATAAGAATGTTCTTCGCCCAAACCACAGCACTGCACAATAAACACTTTTTTTCTGTTGTTAACATTTTTAAATACATAAGCTTGCCGTTCGCGACAAACAAAATTGACTTTTCAATTTTCCAAATAAGTAGTATCCCGGGAAACGAACAACGAGGCAGAGCTCAAGTAGCCATGCAACTCGCCAATTATTGCTTCGAATGTCCAATTGTGCGTTGACTTTACTTTTTTTATTGTTTGACATGAAAGCAAACCTACCCCAAGTTTAATTATGGTAAAGACTTTTTTAATACAGTTTCAAGTATGTTTTAAAGTACACCTAATCACAGTAGCCTTCGAACGTTCATTTGAAGAAATTTTTTCAAAATTTAAAAGGCAGGATCTGCTCATTAGGGAATGTTTTTAAAGAAAAAACACCAAAGGACCAACTTAAAGAAGTGTTTAAATGGATTAGAATTGTTTCATGACGGTTATGCTAAATGTGTAAGTTTCAGAGGAGATTATATTGAGTAAATAAAATCTTGTTTAGAATAATAAAACGATTTCTACTGTAGACTAAGTAGTTTCCAATACCTCCTCGTGGTTAGCCAAGCTGGCACATTGAGTGTCTCGGAAAACAGTAAACATCACCTTTTTTTGCAAAGAACTGAACCTTAAACTTTCAAGCGGGCGGGGAGTCAGTGTGTTTTCACTCCATACTCTGGTATTTTGTGTCAGGGTCATAGTAATGAACACAAGATCCATCAGTTGTTGCAAAACAATTAAGTTACTCTCGCCCGTCTAATAACCGCCGGCAAAAGCAAACACGGTTCTATTTTGTTAGTGTTAACATTCCTCGAACCCAACCTATAGACATTTCGTCCATATCGAGGTGTTTTGGCATGATTTGGTTTACTGTACGAAAAAACAAGCCTGTTTCTTCTGCTATCTGCCTGGTCCTGATGCGTTGACTATAGAGCCTAAGCCCAGATCATGAACTTTTCGAACATTTTCTTGAGTAGTGACTAATATGAGGGCCACCAGCATGTACATCTTGGCAAGAATTCGTACTACAACTCGATTCCTGATGCCGTATATATATATATATATATATATATATATATATATATATATATATATATATATATATATATATATATATATATATATATATATATATATATATATATATATATATATATATATATATATACTTTATCACCGCTGTCTGTCTGTTCACCTCTATACGTTTTCACCTGATACGTGTAATTGCTGCACTTAGCTCGTGAAAATTGATTACTATCGGACTTGTGACAAGTGTCATGCATTGGCAGTAATGTCAAGATCCAACCTCGTATTTCTCCGCCAGTCCCATATCTGAATGCCATACCTTGTTAGTTTAGTATAAAAAAAAACTTCCAGGTGATAGATTTCACAAAGTGACTTAGTCTCAACTCTCATCGTTAGTATCTACTTAACTGCTCAATTTAACTTAAGATGACTGGTGATTGGAAACTTGCCTAAAAACTAGAACAATCAACCGATATTTCAGGGTAATACAGACACGCGATAACAATATAATGAATTCACTAATGTAACACATCAGTCAAACAAAACAGAAAGCTAATGTACTGTGTCCGTTGATTGAAGTGGGCGGACGTACTTCTACTTGTTCAGCACCATTGGCCATATGTGACGCAACAACGTCCGTCAGGCCTTCCGATGCGGCGTCACAATGTCTATCTTTACACAAAACAGATTCTTTTAAATAGATACCTACCATTATTTATTGCAACAACAAAAAAAACCTGATGCGTGATATTTCCGATGTTGCAGTTTTTAATTAGATGCGTATGTACTATTCGCTATTTTGAGTTCTGGAACATCTCAAAATTTCTATACCTTGAAAAGGCGTGGATGTGGACACAGTTTGAGGTCCGTTTCGCCTTTAACTATGAGGTCACACACAAATGTCGTATTTCAATGTCAGCTCTAGGTTCAAGCCTACAGGGTTGTCATTTTTAATTTGTCGATTTAGATTTAAATTAGGCTCGTTGTTCGCCGGCAATTCTACTCTCAACCCACCTCCAAATGTTCAACCACCAACAGTCCCCAGTGTCGCGTATAAAATGACGGATATCATTTTCAAAACTAAAAAGGTACGAAAGATGCTCTCTTCTCTTAATACCAGAAAAGCTCCTAGCCTTGACGAGATCCCAGCAATTGTTCTCAAAAAATGCGGAACAGGACTTGCTCCTGTCCTGACTCGTCTGTTTCAGACATCTTACAATAGAGGCATATGCCTTAGTAACTGGAAAACTTATGTTTCTGAGCTGTCCTCTGCTAAGATTTAGCAGCTCCACAGCTTTCTTTGAACTGGATTCCTCAATTACTGACTTCCCATGTCTGAGCACTGGACAGTCTGTCCAGTACACCTTATGTTCGTTTCTGACCAAGGACTTAATGGATCCCCTGGCAGCGCTCTTTGCCACGCCCAGGACCGGTTCTGGCCCCATAAATGGTTCCGCTGACCCTCTCTTCGCGAGACTGTCAGCTTCTTTATTGTCTTTGACCCCCGAGTGACCCGGCACACAGATGAGGGTGACCCCATTCTGCCCAGCTAGGTCGCTCGTCTCGTATTGGCATTCACTTACCAGCCTGGAATTTACCCGTGGGTTATTTAGGGCCTTAAGTGCTGTCTGTGGCTATGAGGATCCGCTTGTTGGTGTAGCCCCACCTCTTGTTCTCCCGCACGCAGTGCAGGATGGCGTACATTTCGGACTGAAAGACCGTTGCATGAGCCCCGAGGGAAATACTGTGACTTACCCTAGGTCCTTCCGAATAAACGCCTGCCCCCGTCCCACGCTCCCCGCGTGAACCAGACGAGCGCGTCCCTTGGTAAGCGCGGCGTCTCCCCCCGGCATGCCTCGCGGTCGGGGATTTCCACTGTAAAATTATCTTCCCTGTAGATTCGCGGGCTCGCGAAGTCTGCAACGTGGGTTAATCTTCAGTGCAGGCTAGTCTGTATAGTCCTAGCCTGGCCTCCCCCATGATAACCAAGTGTGGTGAGGCGGCAGATCCAGCAACACCTCCATGGCGGCTGTTTCGGTTGAAGAGATGGCCTCTGTGATGCCCAGGCAAGCCATCCTTTGGATCTTGCCCAGATTTTGTTTGGCACTGGATTGTATCACCTTAGGCCACCAGACCAGCTCCGCGTATGTTAACGATGGTGTGACCACCCTTGTGTACGTACAGCCAGTGGGCCATACTAGGTCTTAGTCCCCACGTTTTAGCGAATAGGTCACGATGAAAAGCGTTCGGAAAATTTTCTTCGCCTGTTTGTTAGCAGACGCAATTACTTTCGAACGAATTGAGATACAATCTTCAAATTTGGTATCCAGTTAGCACCCGACAAAGGAACGCTTTGAATTGTTTCTGGGTAAGATCGTTTCAGGGGGTAGGGGATAAATGGGGAGTGATTTGAGGAAAATTGACATTTTTTCGTTAAAACTCGAGTAACATAACGTTTCAGAAGTTTATGGCTACCGGAATACGAATATTTTCTTTGTGGTCAAGTCATGGCCCCTAAATTCATTTCATGAGAGTGCCTTTCTAAGGAGAGTACATTATCACAGCTATGTGGAAGTTATGATTGCTAACTTCGATAGTTTTCTTGTAACCTAACCAAAATGGAAATGATATTTTCCTTTCAGTACGCTAAACATAATACTGCCACTTTGCTACTTATTAGAAAAATTGCACTTTCAATCGGAAATTTTACATTATTCTGTTTTATATTTGTTATAGTATATTTATGTTAGATTCGACAATATTATCAGTTGTTTTCAATGTCGTTTTAGTGTGTGTGTGTTTTGTTTCTTTAACGTCGGCCTATTTCCGCGACTATGGCCAATCACCGACGCCAGGGAGCAGTTTCACCTCACCATCCTGGAAATTTTGCTGAACCTCTGCCTTTCTGTAAGGAGGGTAGGGATATTTAACGTGCCCAACATCGCACGGACACGAGACCGACGGCTTTACGCCCATTCCGAGGGGCAGAACGTGCAGACATTCAACTTGCTCAAATGCAATCCCACAACCTGGGTTGATGTTAATGTTACAGTTTGTACTGAAAAAGTGAAAGGAGAACCCTGGAATCGAACCCAGTACCCTTCAGTTGAGTGGCACACGTTCTTACCAATGAACCACCGAGGCTCTAATGTCATTTTAACATACATATTATAATAAATTTAGAATGAATATTTGTATTGTATACCCTTTGTTATTACGTAAAACTAATAAACAACTGTGCTTTATAATTCCTTTGAATGCGGTCCTGTTAGGTAACCCAATATATTCTACACGAGACAGTAGTCCAATCATCCTTATTATTTCTCATGAATCCCAGGTTACAATTTCAAAGCAGCTATCGTCCATCCCTTGAAAACACACACCTACATACGCGACTAGCAAACAAATTGGAAAAATATCTAATTTGGGAGTTAATGAAGTCGTCGTTTGACCGTTGACACACCTGTGGTACTCTCCCTTACTCCCACACACACACACAACATTCACACGACATGTCCGCACAGACCAGTTGTTAGGTAACAATGCGGATACAAAGGACCTGACCTGATAAACCTCACCCTATCTCCTGACAATAGATAACGAAGCGGCTCCTCGGTGTCACGAGAGGAGAGGGTTTTGAAAATAGACCGGAGTAAACATATACACAAAACAAACGATGAGACGTCGGTGGAGAAGCGACGTTGCCATGTAGGGATTTCTTTACTGAACATAATATATTCCTAGGTAAGTACAATTTGAAGAACCCATTGCTCTTCACTAGTTTCAATCTTCAGCCAGTCTTCCTAGGTGACTAACACGGCTGTACAAAAGTGTCAATTTGGGAAAATAAAAATAAAAAATTTCGGGACGCAACAAGTGCGTTATAGTAGCGAATTTTCATAAGAACTGTACACTATTATTATACGGCGTAGTAGTAAAGTTGTGTGTGTTTTGTTTCTTTAACGTCGGCCTATTTCCGCGACTATGGCCAACCACCGACGCCAGGGAGCAGTTTCGCCTCACTATCCTGGAAATTTTGCCAAACCCCTGCCTTTCTGTAAGGAGGGTAGGGATCTTTAACGTGTCCAACATAGCATGGACACGGGACCGACGGCTTTACGCCCCCTCCGAAGGGCGGAACGTGCAGACATTCAACTTGCTCAAATACAATGCCAGAACCTCGGTTGATGTTAATTTTACAGTTTGTACTGAATAAGTGAAAGGAGTACCCCGGGATCGAACCCAGTACCCTTCGGTTCAGAGGCACACGTTCTTACCCCTGAACCACCGAGGTTCTAGTAGTAAAGTTAATACTTTAAACTTACACAGACCTTGAAGTTCGATTTTAGAGGTTCTAGTACGCGCAAATTTGAAGAATTCTTTCGAAAGTGTTACCAATATAAATATAAATCTACAATCAGAGCAACTTATCAAGCACTACAAGAAATTATAGAGTCCTTAAATAGATCACAAAAAACAGCTTTACTATGCTTAGACTTAAGTAAAGCATTTGATGTGTAAAACATGATATATTATTCTCAAAGCTTAGCATGTATGGCAATACGAGGGGAAAAATATGGGAGATAATCAAATTTTTGTCCATTTTATTTTGTTGTATTTTATTTTATTTGAATTTATTATTTTATTTGAACTTATGTATTTTTTGTTTTGTTTGTTAATTTGTTACTATTTTGACAAGTTTCACACCCATTACGGGTAATGTATACATGTATAAAACAAATAAAACGTTATTATTATAGCGTTTTCAAAAAGCTTTTCCCGATTTTCCACCGGAAAAACTTGAGCATAAAGGCTGATTAACAAACTCGAACTCGGTTTATTGCATTTTTGTTTTTACATCGAATTGTAATGCTTGTTTGTAAGGAAAACAATTAATATCGTTCATCGTTTTTGAGTTACTTCAATTTTTTTGGAACTTTTCACGTTTTTGGCACATATTTCAAACACATCACAAATTGTGATACGACGTTTTTCTCAATAGATAGCGAAGCCCTATGGAAATGACTTATTCAGAGAGATTTTTGATTGTATTACTCCTCGAAAAAATCGATCTGCCGTATACAGGCACTCTCACATAGTGGCTGAATTTGAAAAGTTTTCGCAGAGATGTTTTTAGTGTTTCTGTAGCAATTATTTTTGTAAGATTTTTGTGATATGTTGGTAATTAATAATAAATGTTTTGTAAATGATTCTAAAAAAAGTTGTCGAATTTTTGTGAAAAATATAATTTATTTCATTTTTGGTCCTAAAGCTATTTGTGAATCATTATATCTTGGCAGGTGTGTATATAGCTTAAAGAAGTTCGTTGGCCAGGAAAATCGAACCAGTTTTTTCTGTAACTTTTAAAGTTTATTTACGGAAAATGTTTGTACTTTTTGAAACCACAAAGCTATTTTGATGAAATATGGTACATTGTTACTACTATATAGGTTATACTGCCAACCAAATGTCCTTTAGAAACAACACATATTTTCCATTAAAAACATTTTTACGAAAATTTGCTACCATAACGCACTTGTTGCGTCCAGACTTTTAGTGAATTTTTATTTAAAAAAATTCACTAATAGAGAGGTATCGATGGTGAGAAAAAAATTCAAATGAGCACGAATTAGGACCCCTAGAACCCATATCCGGGCTCAGTTTGAATTTTTATACGTTTATATATATATATATATATATATATATATATATATATATATATATATATATATATATATATATATATATATATATATATATATATATATATATCCGTCTGATAACTCAAAAAATAATTAACCGATTTCGATGAAACTCGGCAAAAGCCTTTCTTTTATTAATGGCTTGGATGAGTTCGTTAGCCATCAAAATCGGACTAGGCTTTCCGGAAAAATTTTGAGTTTTCTCTAAAAAAAAAATTTTACTCCGAAAATTACAAAGCTGTTCTAATGAAATTTTACGTATATATTGCCTTAGGAGAGACCTTTTTTTTCCCTCAGGGCTCGTCCGCGGCCTTGCCGCCCCGATAGCACCGCAACCCTTGGTTGATTGTGCATATAGGAGAGACCTTACTACGTACCAAAATTCAACTTTCTAAATTTATAGAAAATTGAGTTATTCAAATTTTGAATTTTCTTTCGAAAAAAATTTTTTTCTCCAAAAATTACGAAGTTATTTTAAAGAAATTTGGTAGATATCTTGCCTTAGGAAGGACCTTACTACACACCAAATTTGAACTTTCTAAGTTTATAGAAAATTGAATTATTGAAGTTTGAAGCATTTCATAAAAAATTTACTACCATAACGCACTTGCTGCGCCCCGTTAGTTTTTTTTTTGTGTAGAACGGTGTCACCAAGCAAGGGCAACAATAATTAATGAATTTCAGAAAAGTGATGAAATTGACAACATGCAATGTAACTTTACTATAAAAGTTTTAAAGCTGATATAAATATGTGTAAACTTGCCAAAATTGACAGAAACAAATTATTTTTATTTGTGCTATTTAATTCAAATTAATTAATTAATTCTAATGTGCCAGTATAATACATTATTATTATCAAATCTTTAACTGGTAACAGGGTGAAAGGCAGGTTTGCTCTGTGTATGTTTTGGCCCGGTGGTGGCAGTGAGTATTGATCGTCTCCTCGATAAACATGTTCATAACTCAAAGAGAGAGACTACGTTCGCTGGGTGAGAGGAGAGAGACGTGAGAGGAACAAGAAAGAGAGACGGGAGGTACCGCCACTCTCGCACAGACACACAGAAAATATCTATGTCTCGTCACCGTCTCCGGAGCGCTACTACCGCCCCAGTAACGGTAACGGGACCAGATACCTATCTGCTATATATAGAGCTTGTTTTTTAGTATAGTTTATAAAAAAAAATCTGACGCAGTAAAATGCGCTTTGGTGGTGAATTTGCATCTAAAAATGCTTTAAGGACGTTTAAAATAAATGAAATTATATTTAGTCATATGACTAAAACATAATGTGTTTGTTTCTGACAAGGTTTGGAATGTTCCTTAGGTTATTCACCTTAGGTTATTCAATGCGTCAGCTCGGAATTAGCTGTCACATTCGCCGAAGTATAAAATAGACAATCACATTTAACTTAATCATAAATTTGGTCTAAAGTAAAGTAAATACTCTTTAAATTAGCCTGATTGTCACTGTTTCTCGAAAGGAAACTTGATTGGCAAATATACACCTCGCTTAGCCATTGCCTTTCGGTTTTTTTTCCTTCCCTCAGGGTTCGTCCGCGGCTTTGCCGCCCTGATAGCACTGCAGCCCTTGACCTATTGTGCATATTGCCTGTCGCTACCCAAGGTGTTCACAGGTGGTCACCTATCCAAGTTCTGACTGTGTCCGACGTTGGGCCTAGCTTCGTTAATCATAACGATGCGTTCAACCCAGTGTGACCATTTCCTTGGCAATTTGGTCTAATCACTATAAAATAGTGTTAATTTAGTTGTCGTTGAACCTTCCCAAAATTATTAGAGATGGACACATTTAAATAGATTAGTAGCGACAGTGCAAAGACCTCGTCCGGCGATAAAAATACAATACACTGCAGAATTTGCCTGCGTTTACTTTCCGATCTCAGTTAGGTCTCTTTACCTAAGATCCGATATATAAGGTGATGTTAGTTTTTAAAGTAGTTAGAATTTTTCATCCTCTGATGACGCTAACTTGGTTAAGGAGTGGTAGACGTGCCGCCACCTAGTTGCGGAACCAAGTAGTATGTTGGAAGGCCAGCTCCAAATAACACAAAGTGTTAAAAAATAGAGACTGTATAAAACTAACTAACAATTTAGTAAATTGTTAGCCCTGGCCCATTTCTACCCCAATATAGGGACAAAGTATGTAAGGCTTGATGCATTCTCGCAACAAGTACAACTGTAGACCGGTTTCCCTTTCATTAGAGCTCTTCAGTACGGCTTACTAATTGCAGCGAAAATACTCTTATAAAGTAATACGGCTATAGTAGCTAGCCTTCCAACACTAAGTGAGTGATGGACGTGCCGCCACCTAGTTGCGGAACCAAGTAGTATGTTGTGACGCCAGCTCCAAATAACACAAAGTGTTAAAAAAATAGAGACTGTATACAACTAACTGACAATTTAGTAAATTGTTAGCACTGGCCCCTTTCTACCCTAATGTAGGGACAAAGTATGTAAGGCTAGATGTATTCTCGCAACAATTAGAACCGTAAACCGGTTTCGCTCTCATTAGAGCTCTTCAGTACGGCACACTAATTGCAGAGAAAATACACTTATAAAGTAATACGGCTATAGTAGCCAGCCCTTCAACACAGCGAAAATAGTATGACGTACTGAAGAGCTCTAATGAGAGCGAAACCGATCTTTCGAAGGAGTGTTTCGCGTTGTTCAACCTCAATACGGACGAGTTTTTGCGCCGTTTCGTAACTGTGGACGAAACATGGATTTTTCACAACACACCAGAGACCAAGCAGCAGTCAAAACAGTGGGTTTCTCCGTACGAATCGGCGCCGAAGAAGGCCAAGGTGGGTTTGTCAGCCAATAAAGTCATGGCGACCGTTTTTTGGGATGCACAATCCACATTGATTGCATTCAAAAGGGAAGAACAATCAATGGCGAATATTATACCAACTTATTGGACCGATTCAATGACGATTTGATGCAAAAACGACCGCAGTTGGCCAAGAAAAAAGTTATTTTCCACCAAGACAATGCAAGGGTGCACACGTGTGTAGTCTCCATGGTTAAATTGCATAAATCGGGCTACGAATTGCTCCCTCATCCACACTATTCTCTAGATTTAGCCCCGAGTGACTATTTCTTGTGTCCAAACTTAAAGAACTGACTCGGCGGGAAGAGATTTGACTCCAATGATGAAATCATCTTACAAACAAATGCCTATTTTGAGGACTTCGACAAATCTTATTTTTTGGAAGGGATAAAAAAATTGGATAAACGTTGGACGAAGTGTATAGAGCTCAAAGGAGACTATGTTGAGAAATGAAATGATTTTTTGTCAAAAAACCTGTTTCATTCAAAAAGTCACGGACTTATTGACCCGCCCTCGTATATAAACATAAAGTCTGAAATCGACCTCGGATTTGGGTTCTAGGGGTCCTAAATAGCGCTCATTTGTAGAAATTTTTCCAAAATTCAAAACGCAATCTCATTAGTGAATTTTAAAAAAAAAAAAAATTCTCTAAAATCACAATTAAAAAAAAAACAAAAGATATTTCAAGGAGATCTTCAAATTATACACACAGTCTATATCTCTAGAAGATAATGTCCAAGTGAAACCATTTATACAAACTAATAGATGTGGAAGTATTCCTAAATGGATTTATTAAGTACATTATAATCTATTCTAATCAAATATCGGCAGAATCAATAGAAGCTCTTCAAATATCTAACGCAAACTAAGTTTGCTGCTTGTATTTCTAGTCAATATGGTTTCCGTTGCAAACGTTCTACGCAGCATGCACTCGTTGCTTTATATTCGTTTATAATTGATGGTATTAATTGTATGTTTAAAACAGCTTCAGTTTCTTTTGACCGAACAAAGGCATTGCTAACGATAAAACTCCCAAATATATGGTATAAGAGACACACCAGCTCAGACGCTTATATTATATTATTTGTCAAACCGTACCGAACCAGTTAGTTATTTAGTTAACGGTAATAAACATTGACCTCAAGTTTTGTCTGTGCCTTCTGGAGTGCCGAAGGGTAGCATCTTAGGACCTTTTTATTCTCTTTGATAATGACAATGCGCTTAATGGTGATAGTAATAGGTTGCTTTACCCATGACACTTCTGCTATTATTCGTTATCCACTTGGCGATGAACTGAGAGGTGGTATCTAGAATTCAGTACATTTACAGTATAAGAAACTGTCTTACCTTGAGCGACCGCAATGCTAGCATAATACTTTTAACAAATATTGGAAAGACTGCATGGCACGTATCTTCAGCAACACAGATTTTTTATTTTGCTTTATACTTTGCTTGTGGTTGCCCTAACTTTGTAAAACCATTCCAAACCATCCAAGCTTCACTGCTTCATAGCTTCTCAGCAAAACCAGTTGCTAGAAGCATTGTTGGTAATACAGATTACAAACGTTTACGTCTGCATTTTATATTAACATCCCATTGGCAAGATTTTAAAAAAATGACGGTTTCCCAAGGAAAAGTCAATTAAGGCTGCGTGCTGTTTTATCTGTTTATTGCGGACTTGAAGACAAACCAGTTTTAGCGAGGACGTCCTGTATACATGTCCAATTTACGAACACAGAACAAAGATTTACCTAAAGCTTTCTCTAAAATATACAATGGTTGCAAAAATTCAAACATCGATAGCCAATTCGAGGTAAATATAAAATGTATGTAAATATCGAACTGATCAACTCTGTTTGCATACAGTGTGAATTAGGTAAACAAACAATCCACGTTTTCACCATATGCCCGGGATGCCTATCTTGTTTTGACTGAAATCAACACCTTGCGAATGCCACGTAATACATTACATAAGACAGGTTTGATAAGTCGTATTCCTTATTTTCTGTTGTGAAATATTTAATCGATAGCTATTAATTTCAAAGAAAAGTATTGTGTTTCTTTGGCAGAGTATATGTTTTAATTAAAGAAATTAGGTAATCCAGAATTATGTTTTTTAACATGTTATATCTCTGAGAGTTGTTTGTTCATCTCTGAATAATGGTCCTTGTCTGCAAAACAAAGAAAATCTTGTAGAGTTGTCAGAATAATATATTATTAGGTTATGTTCACATAAAAATAATTCATCTGCAGAAAGATTGTTTTTAAGATCAAAACTTTCAATAACCTGTCAGTTTGCAACAAAAGGAGAGACACACTGATAAAATGTTGCGACAGCTATTAAATCTCATGATACAAAAATATAATGTGACATTTAGAAACTTTAAATTTAAGTTATTATTTTTAATTTATTTATGTCTCGGAACACGTAACATAAAAGTCGTGTCAATATTATTTATTGTTCAGGTAACTGCCACTGAAATTTACTGGGATTGTTTTTAATAGTAAAAATAAGTCATTTGAAGCAAATTAATATGATAAATGTGACGTTTGGTTTTTTATTTTATGCGAATCCAGCGAAATGTTATAGAAACAATTCACTTATGCGGAAGTCACGACAGTTGAAAACGGTTCTTAAAATAAATGAGAACAGGGGTTCTAATTGCTTGATTTCTGGACGTGCATAACCGGTAAACGCAAGTATTCAATATGGTGACCTAGTTGCACCCTCTGTTGCTCTCAGCAGTGGCACCCTCTCTTCGCTCACTTGTTACTTAAACCCTTAATTTCGGAACCTAAACAAGATTAACTTTCTTTCAACGTCGTTCCTCTCTCCACATGCAAATATATTTCCCTGGTAGCAGTGAGGTTATCAGGAAGGCAGTGCGCAGGTCTCACGTGTCCCAGGTTTCCTTAGACTGTTGCCTAATTGTTTTGCGAATCCTATTTAAATTGGTTTGTTTTACAACCTAAAATTATATGGTCTTTTGTGTAATCTTTCGTTGCAAATTTTCTCTAAACATCTACACAACGTTTATTTACGAGACGAGGCTTTCATGTAGTCAGCAGGCCTCGTCGAAGTAAATACAGTAAAGTTTAAAGTATTAACTTTACTAATATGCCGTATAATAATAGTGTACAATTCTTATGGAAATTCGCTACTATAACGCCTTTTTTCTTCTTTTTTTCTTCCTTCAGGGCTCGTCCGCGGCCTTGCCGCTCCGATAGCACTGCAACCTTTGGTTGATGTGCATACCCTTACTCCACCCATTCCAAAATCACTGTGCCTTGAACTAGCCTGCACAGCGATTGGTAGGGTGAAGTTTTATATTGCTCTGTCGCCGGTCTAGACTGACCGTAGATCAGTTGTCTTTTGCGGTCCAGAGCTTTACACTCGCACAAGATGTGCTGGGCTGATTCCTCCCCCTCGCCGCAGAGTCTGCATGCGAGGTCCTCTTCCAACCGCCCCATTTTATGCAGGTATTTCTTGACGGCCATGTGACCTGACCTGTTGTGTTTCTAAGCTGTCCTCTGCTAAGATTTAGCAGCTCCACAGCTCTCTTTGAACTGGGTCCGTCAATTATTGACTTCCCATGTCTGAGCCCTAGACAGTCCGCCCAGTACACCTTGTGTTGGTTTCTGACCCAGGACTTAATGGCTCCCTTGGCAGTGCTCTTTGACACACCCAGAGCCGGTTCTGGTCCCATAAATGGTTCTGCAGACCCTCTTTTCGCGAGACTGTCAGCTTCTTCATTGCCTTTGACCCCCGAGTGACCCGGCACCCAGATGAGGGTCACCTCATTCTGCCCAGCCAGGTCGCTCGTCTCGTCTCGGCACACACTCACCAGCCAGGAATTTACCCGTGGGATACTTAGTGCCTTAAGGGCTGCCTGGCTGTCTGTGGCTATGAGGATCCGCTTGTTGGTGTAGCCCCTCCCCTTGTTCTCCCGCACACAGTGCAGGATGGTGTACATCTCGGCCTGAAACACCGTTGCATGGGCTCCGAGGGAAATACTATGACTTACCCTCGGTCCTTCCGAGTAAACACCTGCCCCCGTTCCACGGTCCCCACCGGATCCGTCCGTGAACCAGACGAGCGCGTCCCGTGGTATGCCCGGCGTCTCCTCCCGCCATGCCTCGCGGTCGGGGATTTCCACTGTAAAGTTGTTTTCCCTGCACATTCGCGGGTTCGCGAAGTCTGACCTCATTTCAAGCATGGGCTCCTTCACGATCTCCTGAATTGTGCAGTGGCCCCTGAAGCCTGGGTTGATCTTCAGTCTACCGTTGCAGGCTAGTCTGTATAGTCCTAGCCTGGCCTCCACCATAATAACTAAGTGGGGGGGGGGGGGGGGGGCAGATCCAGCAACACCTCCATGGCGGCTGTTGGGGTTGAAGACATGGCCCCTGTCATGTCTAGGCAAGCCATCCTTTGGATCTTGCCTAGTTTTTGTTTGGCACTGCCAGTGGGCCATACTAGGTCTTAGTCCCCACGTTTTTCCATATAGCCGCCTAGTGACGGCTAAGGTCATGACTGCCTTACGCAGTATTTTTCCAATGTGACCATTCCAGGTTAGCTTAGAGTCCAATACGACCCCAAGATATTTTACCTCCCTGGCCATTGGAACGCTCCTACCGTATAGAGTGAGAGTTCTGTGGCTGTCGCACTTCCTCCTCCTCGTAAAAGGCACGACGGTTGCTTTCCCGGGGCTCACCCCGAGCCCTTGATCAACCGTCCACCCTTCCACAACTTTCAGTGCAGTCTGCATGCGCTCCCACACTGCCTGTGTGGGACTGTCTCCCGAGCGCCTCCCCAGCAGGCCGTCCACGACTAGGCACCAGAGCAAGGGAGACAGAACGCTCACCTGCGGACACCCCGCCGCGACCCCCGCCAGCAGAGTCCCTCCCGCGAGTGAGGTGAACACCGTTATAACGCCCTTGCTGCGCCCGATTTTTTTTAAATCATCCAAAGAATCATACTCTCAAGCATCAGTATTCAATTAGGAAACAGCCTGTATATTTAAAATTAACCAACCTATTTCATTTTTCATGTGGTTTTTTTTTTGTGCTTTCCGTTTAATATTATGGGCTTTTTACTTATTTTGTTCAATGGGGCACTTTTATGTTTTTACAAAATTTTCGGGTGCCTGGTATTATCCTCGGATTTTTTTTTCCATAACGAATTATTCCAATGAACCGACATCTTTCCACATTACACCCAATATTGCTCCAGGCCCTTTGCTGAATTTTCAGCCTCCTGTTCTAGAAAGTTTTTAAGATTGATTTATTTATATACCGAACTATGTTGATTATTAAAAAAAATGTTGTTCGCTATATTTAATGGAGAACTTTCGTCGTCTACTAGTCTACATAATCCAACACTTCTATCACCTAATTGGAATGAAGTGCCGTTGAACAAACTGGCACGAGTTTGCCACAAATAAGAAACGAAAGTCTCTCCGATAAATCTTGAGTTATTAAAAACAGGAGAAATGAAAAGTATGCACTGCGAATAATGCGACAGGAGGTCTCACAGTTGGCAAACAGCTCCTGAACACGCGACGACGTTATACTGATCCTATTCATAAAATTGCCGAAATCATAAAAATCCAATATCAATCCACAGAGTCTGACATGAATACATGAGGCGAACGTCCTGACACTGACTCGTACAATGTGGCAATTTGCTTCTCTTCCGTGTAACGTCTTGAGCGGGGGACAAACGAAAAGGAAACCTCCCATGATGAAACGTGACAACTATGCCTTTCATAAACGAGATGAACGCCTAACGACGAATTCTCCACGTCCATGCAAATTTTATCTTTGTGTGCCAGAACAAAGAATTCAACTCGGCATGGCAGTCGAAGCAAAACTGGGCCAGATGAATTCCATGAGGAACGGAAGGATATAATTCGGATGTGATGCGGAATGACAAGGGAGACATTAGAGTATTAGCTAGGCTCCGCAAAAATTTATTTATCCCACTTCTGATGTTATTTGAAGTTTATTGTTCTTTGTGCTATTTAAGTTAGGCATAATGATGGAATATTTAAATACGACTTCATAACAAAGAAAATTGCTTAACAATTGTTCGTAGTTTCGTGTAATTACTGCTGAGACTGAAACTCAAAGAAAATATGAACAAAAGGTTCATGAGAAAATATTTCACTGACAAGTTTCCAGGAAAATATTCAGCTATTAAATCAGTCGACAAATTGATAAGCTGGACTTCACAAATATTATATCCCACTTCTGATATTATTTACTGTTGTTGTTTGCGTGAAGTTAAAACATGGTGTAATGTTTGTTACCATGTTTGTAACAAATCATGTTTCTTCGATACATTTCAATATAATTCCTTTTACTGCAATAAAATACGATTTTTAAAAAACTTTTGATAATTGTATTACATGTACCTGGCGCCGTCTCTTTCAGGATACATGTAACCAATTTCCTTAATTACAATGTAGCTAATTCATCGCGTATCTGGAGATGTATGTCCTTTGAAAGCTACTTGTGTAATTAAGGCAGGATACTTGTCATTTTCCCAAAGCCGAATTCTCGGAGCTAAATGCAATAGCTGCTGTGTTCTGCAACAGATTATGGTGACTGGTTATTAGACAACGGTGACAGATCATATCTCTGAGCGTATCTTCAGGCAAGGAGGAGACACTCTCAAAAGACAAGACACAAGGGGCAGAAGTTAAAGCGTAACACGAGCACACTGTTAGATGTGCTACGATCTGAGTGTCTGATGCTTACTTCTCTGCTTGCCATTTAGTGCTCGACTGTGCGAATCAGGTTATCAAGTGCAGAGCCCGCATGTGTTTTCTAAGTGGATAATGGCGTATGCACACGATCAAAATGTCTGGTCAAACAGTCTAAAACTTTATTTACATTGCCCATACCGCTACGGAGTTGTTTATGTGGAAATTGATTAGAGAGCACAAGCTACGGCATTGAACCCCATACTAAATTAATGACGTTTCTGGCAAAGACGCCATGAGCAGACAACTTGACATTTGCATGGAAACCAGACCTGAGAGTAACAAACAAAAAACGGCAGCCTATTACAGCCGTTGCTACACTCGCAATACACGCTTCAATCTTTATTGTCATATGAAAACGTGACGTCATAAGGTCTGCTTCCCATACTTGCTCTCTCTAATGTCAAAACGAGCGCCTTATATACGAGAGTCGATAAATAAATATCCGTGCTAGGTATGAAGACGCAAGTTTTCCACATTTTTTTTGCACTTTAGGTCTGCCTAAAACAACAACTAGTGGTAATAGTTGGACTTTGACGAACGCTTAGAAAATTATATTAGTCAGCTTGCTGCATATCATGTAGTGCGTAGAACCCCAGTAAGAATATTAAAGAAGGGAAATTTCACAGCCTATAAACAACATTTATCAGCAATAATTGTGTGAAGATGGTTTAAACCGTAGGGTTGAATTTGCAGCCACAATGTTTGCGCGAATGAATGCTAACCAAGATTTCATCGATAAGGCCGTGATGCCAAGGGAAGCAGCATCCACGTTGAATGGTTCTGTGAATATAAAATTGCAGATACTGGCATCAGATAAATTTTTACGTAAACCTAGAAGTTTATTCACAATATCACCAGAAGTTTAAAGCGTGATGTGGACTACTTTATAGTAATCGTTTCTTTTTATAGAGGGACCACTTAACATTTGCGGCGAATCTAGGAATCTTACGTACACAAATCAGTCGCGAATAACAAGAGATTTGCGACAATCCAGTGCATAACACCTCTATGGTCGCAGTCAGACGGTGCACAGGTACATTTGGTCCGTGCAGTGCGCGAATATTTATAGATGCAACCTTCCCCAGACGTTTGACTAGACGTCGGGGACCAATTGAGTGGCCACCACGCTCACCGGACTCGTCATCATTGGATAAGTAAAGATTGTAACCTGTAATGAGCACTGATAAGTACACTTGGAGAACCCAAATCACCACAACACATCTTTTTAAAGACCTGACGATCGTTTCACTAACAAACTTAGCATCATCAGAAGATGAAAAATTCCAAGCAATGGACTCACCGTCTCCATTTATAACGGATCTTTTCGTGAGTAGATTTGAAATGAATTTAGAAAATGAAAGCGAGTATTTTCCTAGAGTAGTTTAGTTATGTGGACGATATTTTTATTTACACAAATATATGCAAAGGATATGATTTTATTAAAAGACTGAACTGTCAATTTGATTTAATAAAATTCACCCACGGATTAGAAGTTAAGAGTAAACTTCCTTTTCTAGATGTACTAGCTATTAAAAATAACGACTATTGAATTCGATGTCCACGGGGAGGTAACTACCACTCTGAGTTACATTCCAAATACCACATCATACGTTTACACAAAAAACGACCGGTTTAAATTTATTAGTAAACAGATTGATAAAGTTTTATTTACTATTTCAACACACCACGAGTGCTTACAGCCTAAATACTATCGTACCGTGGGTGTCGACAAGGAGGAAAGAGGCAACTTGCTAATTCTGGACTTGAAGGTTTGGAGGTTCGGAGGAGAAGGAAAAACTTGTGCCGGCAAGGAATTCCACACCTTGGAAATCCTCGGGACAAAAGAGCGGGCATAACAAGATGTTCTATGTCTGGTGACCTGGACAGTAAAAGGGTGCATTCTCTCTATTCCCCTGGTAGATCTGTTGGGGGCAGCAGGTGGATGAACTATGGAAGAACGGTCCTCCTAGCAGTGCCGGTGCATATATCTATAAAAGATAGAGATGCCAGCAACGGCACGTCGGTGGGCAAGGGATGGCAGCCTTTGGGAGGGTAGGGTCACCGATGAGACGTATAGCTCTCTTCTGAATGGAGTCCAAGATAGCGAGTATAGAAACAGCAGCGGCACCCCAGATGTGGGAGCAATATTCGAGGTTTGGCCTTATTTGTGAAGTATATAAGGTATAGAGATTAGCTGGTGAAAAGTATTTGCGAGCCCGGAAAAGGAAACCTAATTTCTTAGCAGCCGCTTCTGCAATTGATGTGACATGTTGGTGCCAATTGAGATTTCGATCCACAGAAATGCCAACAACTGAAAAGGACTCATTACTTTAAATAACTTGATTGTTCATTGTGATGGGTCTAGGGCTGGTGTATCTCTTACGAAATAGAAAACAAGACTGAGATTTGGTGGAGTTGAATTGTACAAGATTTCTACTTCCCCAATCTAATATTTTTTTGGAGATCCACAGAGACAGAACCCTCCATGAGTTTGCGATCCTCATCTAATTGGGCTAAAGAGACAGGCTTAGAATATTGTATATTTGAGTGGAGGGTGCTGTCGTCCGCGTAACTGTGAACTGGGTTGGATGTGCTAGAGAGGAGGTCATTGATGTGGAGAAGAAACAAAGTAGGGACTAAAGCTGAACCTTGAGGGACTCCCGCATTAAATGGATAAAGTTTAGAGGAATGGCCATCCACGACAACAGATATGCTCCGGTTGGAGAGGAAATTTGCTGTCCAGGTACAGAGGGTAGGCCATACGCCGGAAGTTTATTAAGCAGCGCTGCGTACCAGACCTGGTCGAATGCTTTGGATATGTCTAGAGCGACAATCTGGGATACACCGTGTAGTTCCATACACCTGCTCCAAGAATGGGTGACAAAGGAAAGGAGGTCGGCAGTTGATCTGCGCTGACGGAATCTATACTGCCTATCGTGGTTTAGACTGTGTTTTTCAAGAAAATTTAGTAATTCGGTGTTTATATACTTTTCCATCAGTTTAGAGACGACTGAAAGGAGAGAAATAGGCCTGTAGTTGCTAGGAAGCGCTTTCCTAGCGCTAAGTTTCTCTTTAAGTAAAAGTAGATTTAGTAGAGAATTAGAGTACATGAAAAACATGGCTATATATAACCGATATTCAGATTGCTTAGTGGAGAAATGAATTACTAGACGCAGAACAAAGAAAATATTAACGGAATCCACGACATTCGGGAAATATAAAATAGAGAAAAAATTTGTTTGTCCACCTTTTGAACCGAGTATCACAAGGGGTCTCGTGAGCACCTTTAAGAAAGCCGGTTTGCAGCTAAAATTTGATAGGTAATACGAAAGATAAAAATAAAGCCGCTTATATGTCGGGTATCTATGAGTTAAGTTATAAAGTTTGTAATATTAAATACGTTGGGCGGTTTAAAAGAACGATTGAAACCAAATTCAACAAACATCTGGCACAGCTGAGAATCGGTAGTATAGACAACTCACGCGTGGCACAACATATTTGCGATAATAACCACCATATAGATAAAGAAAATCTGAAACTTATTAAAAATGTTAGACAACCAGCGAAGCTAGATGCGTACGAGAGTATTTATAGTTCTAAGGCAATAAAAAACAAAAGTGATTTATAGTCCTTTATTTGCACTTTGTCTTTGATATAGAAGATGTTCCAAAACTTGGCAGATAAAGTTATAACGGAAGTTCTAAAAAATCCTCCGGCGATTAAAATACAATACACAAATTTGCCTGCGATTTCGGCTCCCTCTCTGTATCGGTCTTTACCTAAGACTCTGTAAAAAAGTGATGTTTAGTTGTCAGTAGTTTAGAATTTTTCACTATCTGATGACGCCAACTTTGTTAGTGAAACGATCGTCAGGTCTTTCAAAATATGTGTTGTGGTGATTTGGGTTCTCCAAGTGTACTTGTCATCATTAGACTTTCTCTTTTGGGGGCATTTGAAAAGCGTTATCTACGTAATTAATTAAGCCAGGAACAAAGGTGGTCCAAATGAAATAATGGAAAATGAAGCAGCACGTATTTTCCTGTTTTGTGGTTGCAGAATATATTGAAACGGTCTAATTGATAAAATTGTCGGGAGGGGTTAACGGATAACAATTAGAACATCTTTGTCTTTACATTTACTAAGATATGCTAGTTTCTACTAGTTTCTGGTGTTAAAGCAATAACACTATTTTCCTAGTTTGTTTGACTTTTCTTGAAAGATTTGTTACGTGATGATAGGTTCGTGTCTACAAAATAACTAACTAGTCTATGATACCAAACATGGCCCAGGATGTCATTTAAAAAATTGCATATTGCGCCCCCAATCAGAAATCCCTGTTAGTAACACAAAACACAAAAATAACGCCAAAAATGAACTGACAGATGACATGCGCATCCCTGAGGTTTTGTTCCTTAAGTCGTACGCGTCTAGGCAGTATATCGTTTGGTGCAAGACTTTTGGCGGACCCTGTTTGGATTATGATGGCTTTCTTGCAGTTATTTTCATCAAATAAAACTAACTTAGTCCGTTGTCTCTTTAAATATTTGCTTTAATAAAATAAAAATATTCTTGTGCTCCGTAGTAACCTGTGGAGTTTCGCATTTCACTGTAATATTTTTTTTATTGTACTCGTTTCCAATAATTAAACTCTACTAAGCTGTGTGTGGGAACGCAGCCTAATGTAAGGACGTCTTGCCGGAAGAATGTTGGAGGAGTATGTAATGAGTGAGAGAGATAGGAAGAGGAGTAAAACGACCTCGAGGAAGTGGAAGTATTGTTACAGCAGAGGAAGTAGGTTAGGGTGAGAAATGTGGATACTGAAAGGAACAGTAGCTGCTGCTAACAATGGAGAAAGAACCACTTTATGCTTGTGTTATTCTGTTTTTCAGTATTTCATCCATGCTAATATGCTATGTTTTGTTGAGAAGTTTTGTCTTTTTGCTAATATTAATCTATATAGAGGTTTAGCGCCACCGTTGTCATTAATTTTTATGCAGTTTTTGTAAAGTCTTTTGTCTTGATTAAAAATAAACCGTTAGTGTGCTTCGGCTTTTAGTAACGTTTTCGTTATAAGCTTAAATCCAGTAAAAGTGACAAAAAAAAAACGTAGTTTAATATGTTGCAGACGCTCTGCATTACGAAGATATATTTAGTTACTATGATAACAAACTATAATGTTTCATTTCCAACCATTCTTTTTAGTGAATTTTCTTTAAAAAAATTCACTAATGAGATCCCGACTTTTGAATTTTGAAAAAAAAAAAATCCAATGAGCGCTAATTTGGCCCCCTACAACACATATCCGGGGTCAGTTTCGATTTTTTGATGTATATATATATATATATATATATATATATATATATATATATATATATATATATATATATATATATATATATCCGGAAATAACAAAGTACGGGCAACCAAATTTGGTACACGGATTCATATCGCTATAGGTCAATTACCTCCCAAAATTTAGCTCTGTAAGTCAAAAGACAGAAAAGTTATAGGCATTTAAAGAAAAATAAATTCGGGGTTTCCTCGAAACGTCAAAGTCGTGATTTAAAACGTCAAAATTGGCAACATTTAGGCAAAGAACTTGAATCTAATACGGGCTATGGAAAGAAAATGTCTCAAGAAAAATGTTTAACAAACCCTGAAGTCTTAGTTTCAACCGTCATTGTCCTTCATTTTACTAAAATGTTTCCAGAATATTCATTTCAAATAGACCCTTTCTCTGATGTTTGGCAGTAGCCTTAGCTAGCAGAGTTTATCGTTGAATGGTATACATTTTTTTTCGAATTTTCGTAAAAAATCAATAGAGCTCAATATATCCGTTATTATACAAGATATGAAAAAACTTGTATACATTAATTATAGGGTGTCTTGAGCTACATCTTCAAAAAAATATTTCTATAATCACAGCCCATAAGTCGTTATGCCAACAAGAGAAAAGGACTCATTACTTTGAATAACTTGGTTGTTCATTGTGATGGGTCTAGGGCTGGTGTATCTCCTGTGAGAAAGAGAGCAATACTTAGTTTTGGTGGTGTTGAATTGTACAAGATTTCTACTTCCCCAGTCTAATATTTTTTGGAGATCCACGGAGACAGAACCCTCCATGAGTCTGCGATCCTCATCTAATTGGGCTATAGAGACTTAATATACTATAGAGATATAATATTGTATATTTGAGTGGAGGGTGCTGTCGTCCGCGTAACTGTGAACTGGGTTGGATGTGCCAGAGAGGAGGTCATTGATGTGGAGAAGAAACAAAGTAGGGGATAAAGCTGAACCTTGAGGAACTCCTGCATTAATTTGATACAGTTTAGAGGAATGGCCATCCACAACAACAGAAATGCTCCGGTTGGAGAGGAAGTTTGCTGTCCAGGTACAGAGTTTTGGTGCTAGGACATAGGCTGGTAGTTTATTAAGCAACGCTGCGTGCCAGACCTGGTCGAATGCTTTGGTTATGTCTAGAGCAACAATCTGGGATTCACCGTGTAGTTCCATAGACTTGTTCCAAGAATGGGTGACAAAGGAAAGGAGGTCGGTAGTTGATCTGCCCTGACGGAATCCATACTGCCTGTCGTGGATTAGACTGTGTTTTTCAAGAAATTTTAGTAATTCAGTGTTTATATACTTTTCCATCTTTTTAAAAAGATATTTGCTATTCAAAGCATTTTTACAAAAATTCACTTCCATAACGCACTTGCTGCGTTCAGACTTTTTTTATTGTAGGCGACGTACTTTTTAATACCAACCTCGCTTGCTCTATCTATGTATTTTTTCCCTTAGGGCTCGTCCGCTTTTTGCCGTCCCGATAGCACCGCAGCCTTTTATCTATGTATTACTTAATCTTAATGCTGTTCCTTCCTTGTTGCTATGAAAATTATGTATCGATTATTATTATTTTCAAGCCGGAATAGTTAGTTTGTTATTTTTCATACCGACCTCCATTTTGTTGCTAAGTTCTTGACATAAATTCCTTACCTCTTTTTTGTATTGCATTGTTGGTCTTCAATTTATTGTTCATCAACTGCCCTGTTTTAGATGTTGGTTATGTCTATCTTGTGCGATCAAGTATTCCGACAGTTTTTTTGTTTTTTTGTTTGTTGAATGTAATATTTTCTAAATGTATTTTTAAGGGTTTTGTTCGTCATTTACTAATACAACCTGACTCATATTTCAATGTATTTCCCTAACATCTGTATTTTTGTGCTAAAATCTCTTCTCTGTGTATTTATTTTCAATAGACTAAATTAATTTGGCATACAGCGAGTAAACTTGTGTTAATTGGCATAAGAGTAGATGGAGTCTGATTTCCAAAATATCACGTTACCTAATTAAACATTGCAAACAAAACTAAACTATCAGGAGAATATAAACTTTCCCATTATCATTTACTATAATGAACTGTACATTTATGTACGTGTTTTACTGTGGATTCCTCGGTGCGGGGGGGTACGTGCTCGTATATTTGCTTAGCTTAACATCAAATTAACTTTATTTACCTCCATGAGTAGCCTATATCAAATTCACAAGGTGTATGTGGGGATTTGGTTTTAATGGTTACAGTAAATAGCTTTAGAACATTTTGGAGATGCTTTTGTTTCAAATACGAAGAGAAATGAGAGATGACAAATTATTATTAATAAAAGCAAGATGGAATAAAAGCCAGAGAAGAATTTAACAATTAAATAACCAAGCACAACTATTGTGCTTGTATTAAGTTTGTTATTTTATATTAAACCATGCGGCAGTGAGCACGAATTTTAAAATGTTGTGTGTGGAAAGACTTTTAATTATTTAAATGACTGTTTGTTCGTTTTATGATAAAGGAAAGTTTTAGTTGGTTATGCTATATTCATTTTAGTCACTTTTCTATAATAATATGCATCAAGTATGTGTCTACTTAAAAGACAAAATGTAGTAGTAATTATTTCAGGTTTTAGAGATATAAAAACTTACGAAATACACAAAGATATTAATAACTTTGTCGAGACAGTAGTACTCAGTTAAAAGTATCTACTTTCATTTATGACTAACATGGATAAATTTGCTGGTACCAGTTTTTGTTTTTAGGTCATTTTCGTACAAATAATTCGTCATTTAGGAGATCGCGATTTTTGAATACTGAGAAAATGTTTTAAAATGTACCGAACTACACCTTTTCGAACCTATATCCGGTCAGTTCTAGAATATATTTTTTTATATTTCAACAATACACCACGAGGGGTCACAGCCTAAACACTATCGTACCGTGGGCGTCGACAAGGAGGAAAGAGGCAACTTGTTAATTCTGGACTTAAAGGTTTGGAGGTTCGGAGGAGAAGGAAAAACATGTGCCGGCAAGGAATTCCACAACTTGGAAGTCCTCGGGACAAGAGAGCGGGCATAACAAGATGTTCTATGCCTGGTGACCTGGACAGTAAAAGGATGTGTTCGCTCTGTTGCCCTGGTAGATCTGTTGCGGGCAGCAGGTGGAGGAACTATGGAAGAAAGCTCTTATGAGCAGTGCCCGTGCAGATATATAAGAGAGAGAGAGAGTGAGAGGGGGGGGGGTCACCAACGGCACAACGGTGGGCAAGGTATGGCAGCCTTTGGGTGAGGGTAGGGTCCCGATGAGACGTATAGCTCTCTTCTGAATGGAGCCCAGGATAGCGAGTGTAGAAGCGGCAGCGGCACCCCAGATGTAGGAGCAGTATTCGAGGTTTGGCCTTATTTGTGAAGTATATAAGGTATAGAGATTAGCTGGTAAAAAGTATTTACGAGCCCGGAAGAGGAAACCTTAGCAGCCGCTTCTGCAATTGATATGACATGTTGGTGCCAATTGAGATTTCGATCCACAGAAATGCCAACAAGTGAAAAGGACTCATTACTTTGAATAACTTGGTTGTTCATTGTGATGGGTCTAGGGCTGGTGTATCTCTTGTGAGATAAAAAGCAAGACTGAGATTTGGTGGAGTTGAATTGTACAAGATTTATACTTCCCCAGTCTAATATTTTTTGGAGATCCACAGAGACAGAACCCTCCATGAGTCTGCGATCCTCATCTAATTGGGCTAAAGAAATAGGCTTAGAATATTGTATATTTGAGTGGAGGGTGCTGTCGTCCGCGTCACTGTGAACTGGGTTGAATGTGCTAGAGAGGAGGTCATTGATGTGAAGAAGAAACAAAGTAGGGGCTAAAGCTGAACCTTGAGGGACTCCTGTATTAATTGGATATAGTTTAGAGGAATGGCCAGCAACGACAACAGAAAAGCTCCGGTTGGAGAGGAAGTTTGCTGTCCGGGTACAGAGTTTTGGTGGTAGGCCATAGGCCGGAAGTTTATTAAGCAGCGCTGCGTGCCAGGCCTGGTTGAATGCTTTGGATATGCCTAGAGCGACAATCTGGGATACACCGTGTAGTTCCATAGACTTGTCCCAAGAATCGGTGACAAAGGAAAGGAGGTCGGCAGTTGATCTGCGCTGACGGAATCCATACTGCCTGTCGTTGATTAGACTGTGTTTTCCAAGAAATGTTAGTAATTCGGTGTTTATATACTTTTCCATCACTTTAGAGACGACTGAAAGGAGAGAAATAGGCCTGTAGTTGCTAGGAAGCGCTTTGTATTTATATATCACTTAAAATAATAGACCGATTTTAATGAAACTTGACGCAGGTGTTGGTTAGGCAGATAAGCTAAATTTTCCTAATTGTAAGTTGTCAAATATTTCTTGTGAAATGTTACTTAAAAATTTTTACCGTATCTTGTGTTCTCTGAAATTTCTTCGTTACCCACAACAGCTGGTTCAAATATAAATTATTATCGTTTATAGCCAGACCTTTAGGGCAAATACAATTTTCTTTCTGCTCAAATTTTGACATTACTTTTTCACATCCACTATATAATAATTAAAAGAAAATAAGATACAAGCATTATGTTTATTAGCTAAAATAATACAATAAGTCTCTTTAACAGCTACAATAACATATTTGGTAAAGTTTAGATCCAATACCTGCTTCACAACTACATTCCAAATTCGACACCCTTCAAACCTTGACATACCAAACAAATTTTTCGCCTTCCATTTGTTCCATCTAATGAGTCAGCCTTGATTTTATTTATTTATTTTTTTTTTATTTTTTTTTTAATTTCAACAACACACCACGAGGGCTTACAGCCTAAATACTATCGTACCGTGGGTGTCGACAAGGAGGAAAGAGGCAACTTGTTAATTCTGGACTTGAAGGTTTGGAGGTTCGGGGGAGAAGGAAAAACATGTGCCGGCAAGGAGTTTTTTTTTTTTTTTTTTAAGTCAACAACACACCACGAGGGCTCACAGCCTAAATACTATCGTACCGTGGGTGTTGACAAGGAGGAAAGAGGCAGCTTGTTAATTCTGGACTTGAAGGTTTGGAGGTTCGGAGGAGAAGGAAAAACATGTGCCGGCAAGGAATTCCACAACTTGGAAGTCCTCGGGACAAAAGAGCGGGCATAACAAGATGTTCTATGTCTGGTGACCTGGACATTAAAAGGGTGCATTCGCTCTGTTCCCCTGGTAGATCTGCTGGGGGCAGCAGGTGGGGGAATTATGGAGGAAAGCTCCTCTGAGCAGTGCCCGTGCAGATATCTATAAAAGAGAGAGAGGTCACCAACGGCACGTCGGTGGGCAAGGGATGGAAGCCTTTGGGTGAGGGTAGGGTCACCGATGAGACGTATAGCTCTCTTTTGAATGGAGTCCAGGATAGCGAGTGTAGAAGCGGCTGCTGCACCCCAGATGTGGGAGCAGTATTCGAGTTTTGGCCTTATTTGTGAAGTGTATAAGGTATAGAGATTAGTTGGTGAAAAGTATTTGCGAGCCCGGAAGAGGAAACCCAATTTCTTAGCAGCCGCTTCTGCAATTGATGTAACATGTTGGTGCCAATTAAGATTTCGATCCACAGAAATGCCAACAAGAGAAAAGGACTCATTTAACAAATTTTGATAATTCCATAAAACCTTCATAATCACAAGCCTTTCGTGGCAGACCATTATTTTGCCAAAAGGGTAAACTTTGTGTGGCGCCAAGAATGATTTACATAAATTCACTAAACTGGTTCTGACAGTTATTGTAATATTGATATATCAACATAGACAAAGATATTCTTCAAACATTATAAAAAAAGTACTAAAAATAGTTAATATTATTATGTAGGTACATCATAACTTCTACTTAACAGTTAATTATTATTTTTTTCTTTACAGGTAAGCTTCTTGTTAAGAACCACAGAAAAAAGCGTAAGTAATTTAGCTTAACTTGTAATATAGTTACACATTTATCTGCAGTATGTGTATTATGGCTGTATAAAATCTTTGCGTTCGTTACAAAAATACACACACACAGCTTTTCTAATAAACAAAGGAACAAATATAACAACAGTATAATGCGAGAAAACAATGAATATGTATGGAGAACTACCTTAAAAATTAATAATGCACGATTGAATGCAGTGGCGGAGTAGCATAGGTTGGCACCCGGGGCGGTTTTCTATTGAGCACCCCCAAAATAAAACCACAAATCAAATACTAAACGTGCTTACGTGACTTTGTTTTGCTAAAATATTGGATCACATCAAAATTTACTTTCCTGCCCTTCAATGGACAATATGGAAAGATTCGTAAGTCGCGCTTGGATCGTTGTGGATCTTAAGTAAGATTTTATCAATTTTAATTTTGAGAAACTTCTTTCACAAGAAGCCACCGAAACACAAATAGTTAAGAAAATCTGATACACAGCGCTAGACTCGGAACAGACTCAGAATAGTCCCATTGTACAATTAATTTCAGAAGCTCCAAGGTATTCCATTGGACCGCTTCTTGGAAAGAAATGCTGGCGGCTTATAAATTGCGCCTAGGCCGTAAAATATCCAAAATAATGTCCTCTGCAGAAAATCCATCGTGGATTTTTGTCAGATTCGGAACTATATCACGAAGTTGTTCTTCTGTTGACGTAAGCAGAGTTTTAGGCTGAACAACACCAAATGTTATGAATATTATCCATTGCCTTGTAACGATGGTCTATTTCTTCGTAAAATCAGCTCTTCTGGCAATGTTAGTCTAGTGTCTTGGGCCATTTCTTCTGGCATAAGTTTTCAAAATCTCCTCCTTCCTCTTCTTTTAATTGAAATATCCAAGTCCTCAAAGTTCGACTGCAGTGTTTCCAGCTATATTGGGAAGAAACCTAGAATTATTTCCTTTACTTCAACTTCATCGTCTTCAATATGAACATATCTGATTACATAACTCATCTGATCAACATGTGATATGCCTGGAGTGCTATTGAAAAGAATTCCGAAATATTTTGCTTTTCTTATGTCGTCCACAATGTTATTTTTCACCTTTTTCCCCGAAAGACTGATAAACTCATTTTGAATGTCTTCGGCCAAATAAGAATCTACCCGTTTCCTTTTTGTATAGACGATAGCATGTTCTCTTTTAGCACTGGGTATATTTCGACAGTAGATTAACTAATTCTAAAAAATGCCCTCTATTTTCTGATGAAACCCCCTCTCTATGTCCTCTAAAAGGAAGATTTTGGAGTGCTTTGATAGGGTTGGCTTCCCGTTTTAACAATTTCAATTCTCAAATCATCAGGCATTGGTGTGGGTAGCAACATCGAAACGAGTTTGTTTCATGTAACTATTCTTCATCGTTTTCAATTTGGTGGTGGGAGGGGCCGAACTCACTTGCCCCTTCCGCCCGCGCCTCCTCGTCGAGCAGATCCACCAGTGACTGGCTACTAAGCTACGTGACTGAGTTGTCACCCCCTGGTGCTTGACACCCGGGCGGACCGTCCCCCATTTACGCCGCCACTGATTGAATGGTAACTACTAAAAAGTGTCGTATTTACGTAAATGGTCAGTGAACAGGCTTCTTTTCTAGACAATAAAATTTAATTAATTCCCTACGCATTTCGGCCAACTAAGCACCCGGGCGGACCGTCCCCCCCTTTACGCCGCCACTGATTGAATGGTAACTACTAAAAAATGCCGTATTTACGGAAATGCTCAGTGAAAAGGGTTCTTTTCCAGACAATAAAATTTAATTAATTCCCTACGCATTTCGGCCAAATAAATAGCCATCTTCATGGGTAAATCTAAAATCACAATAAAAAGGTCCCTCAGAAAACATTGTTTTCTGGTAGGCAATTGTGCTATTTCAGGGTTCGCAGTCGTCTAGAAAACAGGGAAAACCGGGCGAGAAAAGTCGGGTAATTTGTAGAAGGAAAAATTTGTGTAAGGGGAAAATTGAAAAAAATTGTGAAAATTGACTAGGAGTCAGGGAATTTTTGTCCGTGTTAGGGAAAACTTATTTGTTTCTGTATTATGATAAATTAATTAAAACACAATGATAGGTGCATATTTGCATCAAGTATGCGTTTTCGTTTATTGGTAAGGAAAATTGTGTATGTTTTTATAAATGTAATTCTGGAGAAGTGTTTTCCGCCATGAGGCGAAGACCTACTGTATTCTCTAGTAGTGTGTTACGCATTTTGAGGGTAGATTGTAGAAGATCAAAATCAGAGAAATTGGTTTTGGCATGTCAGGGAAATTGATTGAACCCTGTATTTGCAGCACAATTGTATCAAAACAATCAATTCAAAAAACGTCAAAGATAACATCTAAAGTTAAACAGTAAAACTAGCTAAGAAGCTACAGTAAAAGCCAAGAAAGCTACAGTTAAAAAATTACAGCGGATCAAAAGCATGCGAGTAAACTAACGGCATCTACTCATGCACAATAAACCAAAGGTTGCAGTGCTATCGGGGCGGCGACACCGCGGACGAGCCCTGAGGGAGAAAAAAAACATCTACTGCGAATTGAAAAAGCTGTGGAATCAACTGACTGAGAGTAAACATAACAGTAAACCACACAAGTAAGCAGAGACCACATCAGAACCCTTAAGGGGTGCAAAATGTTGTAAAATAAAACCAGGGTCAAAATGGCTTCCATACTTACTTCTCAATTCTTGAAAATTGAAGTTAAAACTATACAAAAGGTGAACCAAGCTGAAATTTCATCTTATGCACCAGAGGTCCAATAACATCGCATCCCAATGTACCAGAAATCGATTCACAATCCAAAAAATATAAAATGGCGATTTAATTACGAAGCAGAAAGAAAAGTCGGCCATTTATTAAAAGGCGAAAAACGAGAGACACTGCGGCAACGGCAAAACAGCGACCTAAAACAAAATGACAGGAGTGGCAGACACGTCAAAGGCAAACAAGTGGGCAGGGAATGGGAGAAAGAGAACAGCCATCTTCGTGTCCATAATAACTCTGGCCACAGAAAATTCATAGAGTTCAGGAACACTAGTTCACTAGATGATAGTACAATTGAGGAAAGTTCGTTATGGCTGTGTTGGATAAGTTCAATACCTCACCAATGGAGCAGTTGACATGCTTGAAAATCTCAATCTCTTCTAGGAGAAACTGTTCCCAAAATTTGAGGGAATTTCTTAATAGACCCCCGCAACTTTAATTTTTTCGAAAAATGTGACATATGTCAAAAACTATGACGGATAAGTGTTGACAACTGGGACGTTGTGAATTCAGAATTTAATCTGGAATCCAGGCATGGAATCAAAATAGGGTATTCCTATTTAAAAAACAAAGATGGCGCCGTCTTCCGGTATTTCCGGAAGTGCCGCCATTTTGTAAATATTTCATTTAGACTCGCAGCAGTCGATTCTAGCCGGCTGTCAAGTTTCATAATAAAACGTTTCATAATAAACGAATCAAAATTTTTATAACGAACGGGCTACGTGAATCATATATATATATATATATATATATATATATATATATATATATATATATATATATATATATATATATATATATATATATATATATACAGCAAACACTCTGGAATGACATTTCTAGAATAGGCAAGAAGTGACAGGTGTAGAATAGTGTAGAACGCCTAGAATCTCTATAGACAGTATAAATAGACGAGCGGTGCGCAGAGTAAGTTAGTTCAGTATTAAGTCGGTGTGGTGAAGAAGTGATCATAGAGATTAAGCGAGTAAGCGGTAAGTGTTGGTGTTTAAGAAGCGATCATAGAAGGCGAATAGTGGAATATAATTCTATGGACATTTAGTAATAGAGAGAAACATTTTAGTTGACACTGGTGTTGGAAATTAGTTGGTAATAATAAATTAGTAGTTTGGAAAGCTGTGTTTTGTTAATCAACAAATCCAGAACCTCGTAGAACGTTACTACATACATACATATATATATATATATATATATATATATATATATATATATATATATATATATATATATATATATATATATATATATATATATATAATGTACCTTTTAATTTCCAAATTGTATAGGCGTAACTCATGTTCTTTTAATAATATATTGTTCCCGTAAATAAGGCAAAGAATATACACTAAATTTCTAAAGTGATTAAACAAAGAACCATTAGCAAACATTTAAACATTTTTGGTTTTCTGTGTTATTAATTAATGTTGGCGAGTGTTTGTAAGTTGATACATTAAATAACTGAACAGTGATCGCAATGATGACGGCATCGTTTTAATTAATCCTGTTACAAATTTAAATTAATATGATGCACACTACGCTGTTACGGGGCCCGTTATAAAACTTCTGGCGAACAGAAATACGAAAATAGAGCCGCTGTAATCTCATTTACATAGTTTCCGCAGTTCTTATATTTCCCAGATACACCGACCCCATAAAGTTATGTAAACCCACTTTAATACCGTATTGGCACTCAGTTTGATGTACCTAAAATTCCTTGCCGACTTTTAAATTCCTTGTACGTGTTCTAAACGTGGGTTCTCACTGGAGAAGACATTTCTTGTTAGAAGCGTTCGCGAAATAAGGGAAAAAGGTCAAATACAAAAGAGTAATGGGCGAATTGTATCGGTGATTGTATTTTGGGGTCGCGACTGGCTAACCTTGTTCGCCGAATCGTCAGTTGCAAGCCTTGTATGTAGGTCTCTTTTGTATCATGAAAACGTTAAAATTCACTTTATTGTTGTAGAGGTTTCTGTGTTATTTTGATTTCATGCGGTAATAAAAAAATGTTTTAAATGCTGAGGGTGGTAATTTTATACTAAATAATAATAATTGAAATATTCTTGCTTTTATGACTGAATATCTTGATCTGCTACCCCAAAATCCTTAAATATCGATTTTGGGATTGTACGGTTCAGAATGGTTATGGTTATGGCATTAACATTTTTAGTTTAGAAAGACTAACATCTTGGTTCTAATTACCCGTTTAACACTCGTGAAGGGCCAGAGGAATTGTTTGTGGTGCAAATTTATAAATACAGGTGATAAAGTAATAACAATTTAATGCTACAAGTTACAAAGTGAAATACAAAAAATGAATGTTGTGATCCAATAATGATATACAATGAATGGCTGACTCACGATTGGTGCCGGGAGGTTGCCGTAACCAACACGTGCTGGTTCACTGATAGCTGGGGGCGTCGTCCAAAGGACCAAGGTGTTTCACGTGTCCAGGTGACGACTGTGAAGACTTGCGGTGTGTTGATGCCGTGGTTGAATGGCTTTCTACTAACATGGATCAGTCGCTCATCGGAAGATTGGTTCTCCCACAATGAGGCTCACTGACCTGTCCACGTGTCAACCGTGGGGGTGATTTGACTACGTGTCGCGGGTCAGGCGATCTTCCTGTGATGCTACCTGACCGCTGTAACGACGACGCAGTTAACTTGGGTATGACGACAGCATAATCAACTATTATGTCGTGTCACTCACGGTTCAGCCGGTCGGGATGACCTTACTGGACGCTGGATGACATGGAAGTGGTTGAATCTTTAGATCTCTCATAGCTGCTGACGCTTGATGACACCTGTCACAGGGATACCAGTGTTGTACACCGAAGGTTGCTGTTGTTGCCAACTGTGTCATAACTGCCTCTGGTGGGGGGTGTAGCCACCGAGAGAAGTTTTCAAGATGGGAATGTACAGGTTCGGATTCGGGGAGATTGAGCATGGAGATCAAACAATATTATAACACAGCAGGGATACAGACGTAAAGTCCCGATTCACAAATGTTTGTTTTCTTATTCGCACGAGCTTCTCCTTTTGCGGCATGGCCAGACGAGAGAAAATAAATGATGATTTTATTTATTCGCACCATTTACAACTATGAGGTAAGCGCCATAATTTTCCGACCTCACTATGAAAGGGACGGCGCTGACCCACAATGCAATTTAATTTTCTCTGGAGCACGCAATACCCCTAAAAATATTCTTACGGTGTGTCCGCAGAATGTGCCTAAACTGCAGTTTTGACCTTTTAGTTGTCACTGAAATGGCGCCCGTGAAGGTCCTTTTTCAAATTTGAAAATAGGTAGTCACTGGGGGCCATATTTGGACTACACTGAGCGTGATCAGTTTGTGCGAGACCTCAGTAACGAATTGTGATGCAATTCCAGTAGTGTATTGTCATGGAGCAATCACACCCCTCTGTTCAGTCTTTCACGTCCTATCTCCCGAATATTTTGTCGTAGTTTATGTAGGGGTGTTACATAACATGCCCTGTTGACTGTGGTATTGCATTCTTTAAAGTCTATGAGAATAATCCCCTAACAATTCCAAAAAAAAATTCGGGACGCAGCAAGTGCGTTATAGTAGCGAATTTTCATAAGAATTGTACACTATTATTATACGGCATATTTCTAAAATTAATACTTTAAACTTGCACATACCTCGACAATCGATTTTAAAGGTCTTAGTACGCGCACATTTGAAGAATTCTTTCGAAAGTGTTACCATCGATATCTCTCTATTATCAAAAAAATCTTGCCCAAAACTCAATTTTCTGTGAAGCTAAATAATTAAATTTTGCTATATCTTTAGATACTGTAAGCCTCTTTAAAATAAACTAGTATAACAAATTTGATTACTTATACAAAAGATTTCCATAATTCATATTTACAAAAGTAAAGTATCTTCCAAATTATAAACCTACCAGTTATTTTTCCTTATTAATCGCCAGTATGATTACATTTTAGTCAACCTAATCAAACCGATTTTTTCAATAACAATTACAACAATAACAAAATTAGAATTTCAGAATGAAAGGTGACACACTTTTTAGGCGTTTTAAACAAAAATGAGATCTTGTTCAAAACGTATAAAATCTGTGCACTATTGTTTCTCCAAATGTCAAAATAAGACATTAAAAAAAAGCATACATTCATCGAGATGGATTCGATCGCGTAACCTTCTGCTCAGGAGGCAAGCGCGGTACCCCCTGCGCTATCTAGGCAACAAAGGTTTTATTTGGGTCATACTCTACACCGGTTTCATGCCCGGGATATTATATTCAAAGTATACAGAATTAATTAATTACAGAATTAGTAGAATTGCCATTGAAACACCCCACGAGTGTTTCGGTCTTATATGACATCTTATGTTTAAGTTTAAAGATAGAAGAATCATTTTTATAGAAACTTGTCTTGATTTTGTTTAAATTTCTGCTATATTATGCAACAGCATAATATGTCTATGCTGCGCTAAAACTGCGTTTGGGGCCGTTAATAAAGCTACAAATATAGCGTATTTTAAAGTTGATTGAATCGCCCAGTTAAATAACAATCAATTGGCAAATTTTAAATTTCATGTGTGTCATTTTCCATAATTGCGGCCGAGGTTTCACGATTGTTGGTTCGGGTAGTATATTTTATGCCTGGTATATATTTAGTTTGGTTACCGTTGATGTATGGTTTATACCTGCTGTATGAATCAATCTACGCGTGGCAGTTAACTACTCTGTCTGTCAGGTATTGGACTTTAACCACTAAGGCGTCTCAACGCCTGTCTGCGATTTTATTTTTAATTTGGGAGAAACTAAATATTGTGTACCAAATTGCTTAAAATTCACAACATAGGTTTACTTGCACTATTTATAGCCACATGTAAAGTCTCATTTCAGTTACTCTGATACTTACAAAATATAGCTTTTTCAAAAAGTTTTCCCTGATTTTCCACCGGAAAAAGTTGATCGTAAAGGCTGTAACGTATTCACATCCGTTTTTAGTTATTTTCACTCCATGCCAATCTAAAGTCTCATACCTTTACACTGTTTCTCTGAGCCATGTGTCAAAGCACTTGAAATTTAATAGATTGGCACTACATATCTAGCAACAGAGACAATGAAAAATAATTATTGATTAGTTTGGTTTGTCAGCGGTTTTTCCGTTTGATTCTGTGAAAATTGCAAAAAACAATATTATCTCTCCCGTATAGAAATAGCTGGAATTAAAATATATATTTATTACTGAATTTGAAACCCCTATACATTCTACAGGGCAAGAAGCAAATTTAATTTATCTCTTCATTTCTAATTTATTATTTTTTATGGTTTTCTTTCGGATTTTAGATCTGTTGTCATTTTAGCAGGTACAATATGATTGGTTTAGTATGGTTTAAGTTAATATAAATTATCTATCACCAAGAACCGTGAGTTGCCCAACCTAGTTACATAAAAAGCTCTTAAGTGCCAAGCCACAATAACCACCTTTTTTCTTTGAAACAAGGACCTAGCGATTGGCCAGCCAAAAGCTACTCATTTTAACATTTCTTACTACAATATATAACACTTTTTTTTCCTTTGTATTTATACCATATTTTTTTTATGTTATAAAATATTTAACTAATTTGATTTCACTTATTATATTTTTCAATCAACCTTTTTGGTGGTTTTAGGGTTATAAAATATTTAAGACTCACCTAGCGCACTTTAATTGTCCCTTCCTACATAAACATTTTTTTCATGACTAGATCAAATTTGAGATCTTATCTTTAATTACCGCCAAGATAAACACTTCACAAAAATAAATCCGATTATCTTGATCAAAAATGTTACAATGCTAACGAACTCGACATCGGTTTTCGCCCAAACAAGATTTTTGCCAACTTTGATTGAAATCAGTATAGTATTTTTTTTGAGTTATCGCTCGGATACATACATTATATGTATGTATATATATATGTGTATATATATATATATATATATATATATATATATATATATATATATATATATATATATATATATATATATACATATATATATACACGATGGCGCATTCAAAACGAAAGAGACCGATTTGCGTCCAGAGCATTTTTTTTTAAGAAACGCTGAAATACGTCAATTTTAATATTAAGGGGGCCATGTTTTGAGATAAAATTCAACTTTGTCACATCAACCCCTTAAGGGTGGCGATAACAACCCTTATATTTTAAATAGGGAACATGGGTCGAGTGTTCGAAGGGGACCTCGCATGCAGACTCTGCGGCGAGGGGGAGGAATCAGCCCAGCACATCTTGTGCGAGTGTAAAGCTCTGGACCGTAAAAGACAACTGATCTACGGTCAGGTCAGGTCAGGTCAGGTCTAGACCGGAGACAGGGCAATATAGAACTTCATCCTATCAATCGCTGTGGAGACTAGTTCAAGGCACAGTGATTTTGGAATGGGTGAAGTAAGACTAGGGGTATGCACAATCAACCAAAGGTTGCAGTGCTATCGGGGCGGCAAGGCCACGGACGAGCCCTGGGAAAAAATGAGTCGAGTGTTACATCATTTGAAAGTTCTTTCTTTTCTGAATTCAGCACACTAATTTTTTTGGAAGTTTTATCAGCTCGTTTAAAAATTATTCACAGCAGGAGTTGCAAGAACGTATTTTATTCATTGTGATAAGAAATGCAGTAATTAGTCAATTTTTCGTTAAAAAAAAAACTAAAAAACAAAACCAAACGTTCAAAAATGTTTATTCAGTTAAGTAAGTGTTAAAATGTTGACCACCAGCTTCCATACAAAAGTACAAATTGTGTTCAAAACGAGCTCTGACATTCTGGAGCATTTGTGGAGTTATTAGACGGCATTCTTCAACAATGCGACGTCGTAATTCTTCCAGAGACCCCGGTTCTGTTGCGAAAATTCTACTCTTTAAATGGCCCCATAGAAAGAAGTCTAAAGGAGTTAAGGCCGGTGATCTAGGGGGCCACTCAATAGCACCTCTACGCCCAGTCCATTGCTCTGGAAACTCTCTGTTCAAAAACTCCCTAATACGTTGTGAAAAATGCGGAGGAACGCCATCTTTTTGAAACACTAATTGATGTTCTTGATAGCGATCATCATTTTCAACAATGTCAATTAGTAGAGGGTAAACGATATCTTCTAGTAACTCCAAATACGTTGCGCCACTCACATTTCCATCAAGAAAAATTAGTCCGATTAAACGGTCTCCAAAAATCCCAGTCCAGACATTCAATTTCTGTGTCGTTTGACTGTGGACTTCGTGAAAATTTCTTTGATTATTATCTGCCCAATAACGACAATTATGACGATTGACTGTAGAGTTTAATAAAAACGTACAATCGTCTGAAAAACAGATATTGAACAGAAAGTTCCCGTTATCCGCTATTCGTGCAGCCAGGCAGCCGCTGATCAAAATCATCTTCATTCAGTTGTTGTAAAATTTATGATACTTCGATATTCGCTGAATTGTTCTTCTTTTGATGTTCGAAACAGTGACCAATTTTCTTGTGCTCAAAGTTGGGTCTGCAGCAATTTTTCCTAAAACTTCAATCTCAGTAGTCTCATTTCTCACCGGAAATTCACGTTCAGGATCCCGTTTTTTGTTGGATACTGAACCACTTTTCGCAACTTTGCAACTAACTCAAAATGTATTTTCTGTTAACATGTCTGTTCGGATGTCGTTCATTAAACAAATTTGCGGTACCGTTGGCACAGTCATCGTTTTTCAACAAAAAAAAAAAGAATAATTATTTCAACTCTTTCTTCTACAGAAAAATTAATTTTCGGTAGTACTATCAAGTATCAAACCGACCGATAAACTGAAATAATAAACCGCATTTATCTCCTTCCGATAAGAAATGTTCTGATAGTCATTTTTGTGTTTACAAACCAACAAAACGTTGACTACCAGCACATTTCTTATCGGAATGAGTTAAATGAGTTTTTATCTTCAACTGTGAATAATTTTTAAACGAGCTGATAAAACTTACAAAAAATTTGTGTGCTGAATTTAGAAAAGAAAGAGCTTTCAAATGGTGTAATACACGACCCATGTTCCCTATTTAAAATATAAGGGTTGATATCACTACCCTTAAGGGGTTGATGTGACAAAGTTGAGTTTTATGTCAAAACATGTCCCCCTCAATACTAAAATTGACGTGTTTCAGCGTTTCTTAAAAAAAAGTTTCTCTGGACGCAAATCGGTCTGTTTTGTTTTCAATGCGCCACCCGATATGTAGATATAAAAATTTTAACGGACCTTGGTTATGGGTTCTAGGGACCCAAATTCGCGTTCATATGAAGAAATGTTTTCAAAAGCTTTTCATCGTGATCTCTCTATTAGCGAATTTTTCATAATGAAAATTCGCTAATATTGAGAGAGAGAGAGAGAGGGAGAAACGCCTTTGCAAAGTATGCTATTCTCAGGTACTCAAGCACAGTTTAATGGCGCTTTAGAAATAAACATCTTTGTAATACAAGAGAACAATTCACTGACAACAAGTACGTTTTTATCGCAAGTCGAAAGCGCGTTACAGAATTTTCACCTGATATATTTAGCGTTCCTCCTTGTAGATTACGTAGGTAGATTAAAGACGGTAACAAAGGAGTAGGTTCAACATTCCTCCCGGGCTTTTCTTGTACCAGCATACTTTGATTTCCTAACAGTCTCATAAAAACATCTAATTGCCAGAGAATTCTAAAGCTGCGAATATAAATATGGGTGTATTATTATCTCAATTAAGGAGTTTCCGCCCTTTCTCCTCGACTTCTTCTCTCTTAGTAACTTCAACGAAATTGTTAAATTATGCATGCATTTTAACTGCCGCCTGTTGAATTATTCACCCTGCCGCTCTAATTGTTCTAATGAAATTTAAATTGTTTCCATAGAATTTCGTGATATTTCCCGTCCACGGAACGAATTTTTTCGCGATCGTAGGCCGCCAATTTTTTTAAGGGAATTTTGTGCCGGCATGAAACAACTGATTCAGATAAATTATGTCCACGAATAATCTAACGTTTTAAAAATATTCATTGCCATGATTATTTATCTGTTTCTGTATCAATTGCGTATGGATTCCGTCAGCGCAGATCAACTGCCGACCTCCTTTCCTTTGTCACCCATTCTTGGAACAAGTCTATGAAACTACACGGTGAATCCCAGATTATCGCTCTAGACATATCCAAAGCCTTCGACCAGGTCTGGTACGCAGCGTTGCTTAATAAACTACCGGCCTATGACCTACCACCAAAACTATGTACCTGGACAGCAAACTTCCTCTCCAACCGGAGCATTTCTGTTGTTGTGGATGGCCATTCCTCTAAACTATATCCAATTAATGCAGGAGTTCCTCAAGGTTCAGCTTTGACCCCTACTTTGTTTCTTCTCCACATCAATGACCTCCTCTCTAGCACATCCAACCCAGTTCACAGTTACGCGGACGACAGCACCCTCCGCTCCAATATACAATATTCTAAGCCTGTCTCTTTGGCCCAACTAGATGAGGATCGCAGACACATGGAGGGTTCTGTCTCCGTGGATATCCAAAAAGTATTAGACGGGGGAAGTAGTAATCTTGTACAATTCAACCCCACCAAATCTCAGTCTTGTTTTCTTTCTCATAAAAGATACGCCAGCCCTAGACCCATCACAATGAACAACCAAGTTATTCAAACTAATGAGTCCCTTTCACTTGTGTGCATTTCTGTAGATCGAAATCTCAATTGGCACCAACATGTCACATCATATGCAGAAGCGGCTGCTAAGAAATTAGGTTTCCTCTTCCGGGCTCGCAAATACTTTTCACCAGCTAAGCTCTATACCTTATATACTTCACAAATAAGACCAAGCCTCGAATACTGCTCCCACATACGGGGTGCTGCTGCCGCTTCTACACTCGCTATCCTGGACTCCATGCAGAAGAGAGCTCTACGTCTACCCTCACCCAAAGGCTGCCATCCCTTGCCCACCGACGTGCCGTTGATGACCTCTCTCTCTTTTATAGATATCTGCACGGGCAGTGCTCAGAGGAGCTTTCTTCCATAGTTCCTCCACCTGCTGCCCCCAACAGATCTACCAGGGGAACAGAGCGAATGCATCCTTTTACTGTCCAGGTCACCAGACATAGAACATCTTGTTATGCCCCGAGGACTTCCAAATTGTGGAATTCCTTGCCGGCACATGTTTTTCCTTCTCCTCCGAACCTCCAAACCTTCAAGTCCTAAATTAACAAGTTGCCTCTTTCCTCCTTGTCGACACCCACGGTACGATAGTATTTAGGCTGTAAGCCTAATTTGTTGTTGAAACAATAAAAAAAAGGTCGATCATAAACGAAATTTCGTAGAAGAAATTTGCTGCTTAGTGTTCTAACTTTAAAAATCTTCGATTGAGCTAAAAAAGTTCTTCCGTTGAGCCTGAATTAAATTCTACAGACCTTATATTTAGGGTCAATTATATTATGGCATGTTAGCAATAAGACAAAACGCACATTTATATTCAGATTTCCCATCACGCAGAACTCCCCATTCCGAGTTTTCACATTTCCTTAAAAACTCCAAAGTACCGAATAGATATCAAACTTAAAATCAATATTTAACACCCTGTTGCCCGGTTTCACAAAGCCCGATTAAATATTTAACAGCCGGTTAGTTAATCAAGGCTTAATACAACCGATTACAGCTTTAAAATATTTGGTTGTCATGGCAAAAACCAGAATCACAGTCTGTGATTGGTCGTCTGAAGCCTTGGTTAACTAATCGTCCGTCAAATATTTAATCGAGCTTTGTGAAACTGGGCATGTATCTCTTAAACGAGCAACATTTTGCTAAGGCATATGTTTAATACACACCTTCGAATTCAGTGGACTGTATATTTAAAAAAAAAAGTTTTTGTTTTGTTTTGTTAACGATTGAGACGGAGTGGTATTTATTGGTATTAAATTAATTGCGTTACACGCTGGTTCGGATACAAGACCAAAGAACAAACACTTATTTAATAACGTGGATGAGTCCTTTTATTTTATAAATTAACTGGCACTGACTAGATTTTATATACACTACTTTTTTTTTTTCCTCAGGGCTCGTCCGCGGCCTTGCCGCCCCGATAGCACCGCAACCCTTGGTTGATTGTGCATAAATACACTACATTACTAACTGAACTATACTATATTAATTTACCTAAAGCTAAAACATTTGTGACTGTCTCACATGAAATGCAGTTGTGTTCTTATAGTCTTTAGTTTCTATGCACTATCCCCACACCCCATTAGATGCAGATGGCCACACACGTTACACTTCTCAAAATTGACCACCCTGATACAGGAAGTAGACAATTATTCTTTTTTTTTTTATGTCAACAACACACCACGAGGGCTTACAGCCTAAATACTATCGTACCGTGGGTGTTGACAAGGAGGAAAGAGGCAGCTTGTTAATTCTGGACTTGAAGGTTTGGAGGTTCGGAGGAGAAGGAAAAACATGTGCCGGCAAGGAATTCCACAACTTGGAAGTCCTCGGGACAAAAGAGCGGGCATAACAAGATGTTCTATGTCTGGTGACCTGGACGTTAAAAGGGTGCATTCGCTCTGTTCCCCTGGTAGATCTGCTGGGGGCAGCAGGTGGGGGAATTATGGAGGAAAGCTCCTCTGAGCAGTGCCCGTGCAGATATCTATAAAAGAGAGAAAGGTCACCAACGGCACGTCGGTGGGCAAGGGATGGAAGCCTTTGGGTGAGGGTAGGGTCACCGATGAGACGTATAGCTCTCTTTTGAATGGAGTCCAGGATAGCGAGTGTAGAAGCGGCAGCTGCACCCCAGATGTGGGAGCAGTATTCGAGGTTTGGCCTTATTTGTGAAGTGTATAAGGTATAGAGATTAGTTGGTGAAAAGAATTTGCGAGCCCGGAAGAGGAAACCCAATTTCTTAGCAGCCGCTTCTGCAATTGGTGTAACATGTTGGTGCCAATTAAGATTTCGATCCACAGTAATGCCAACAAGTGAAAAGGACTCATTACTTTGAATAACTTGGTTGTTCATTGTGATGGGTCTAGGGCTGCTGTATCTCTTGTGAGAAAGAAAGCAACATCTTGAACTGTCTTAACAGCATATTTGATGGAATCCTATTATTTTCAAGTCGAGAATATACAGTTACTCATGGCCCATTCATTACGGACCAATCTGTATATGTATAGGGTCAGGTTTTGGTGGTGGTATCGGTAAATATTACTTACATTCAATTGGCCACAAACTTTTTATTAGGTCAGGTCAGGTTGTATATTTGGAATAATCACAATGAAAATAAAAAAATAAAATGCCGGGACGCAGAAGTGTGGTATGGTAACGATTTTCATTACATTCTTACCTCAATTTGCCAGAAATAAGAGTCTTTTTAGTTTGATTGGGCTGGCGAACGAACTCGTCCAAGCTATTAACAAAAGAAAGATACGACGTGACAAGTTATCGGTTACGCACGCGCGCGCGCGCGCGCAATTCTAATACACACGTGCCTTTGTTTTAGGTTCTAGGAGCCATAATTTGCGCTTATTTGAAGAAATTTATGCAGTGTCGCCATATATACCTTTCTATTATCAAATTTTCAAAATGAAAATCGCTAATAATCAAAAAAATGTTTCGAATAAAAGTTGTTATGGTAGCGCAATTTTATAAACAATTTTTATATGTAATCGACAAATTGGTTGGCCAAATATCACATGAAACTTCAAATTGACAGATTTCATAGTAATTTTGACAACTTGTGAAATGCAAATATGAGCGCAGCACAGATACGTGTCGACGTACCTTATTTATTAGGTCCGCAATCATTTGGTATGTCAATTTTAAGCTTCGTCTGACAGTTACTAGAGTTGAGCAAGGACGGACGTAGTCAGTTTTCGGATGGGTAACCGGTTTGTGATTTCATCCCGGTCTAAAAACTATGGAAATTTTGTAAAACTTTTTTGTTTGTTTGTGAAATTGAATACATTGTGTTTATCATACAAAAACTTTTATATTCTCTCTCTCTCTCTCTCTCTCTCTCTCTCTCTCTCTCTCTCTCTCTCTCTCTCTCGTCTCCTGAAGAAGAAAAATAAATGCCTATAATAAAAACTTTAAAATTAACATGTACTTACTAGTCTATAATGCCTATAATAAAAACTTAAAAATTAGCATGTATTTACTAGTCTATAAAGGTAACTCCATCCAGAATTTTACCAAAGTAACTTTGTTCTTTTCGATGATACAAACATTTTTCTTTTACAAAGTGTAAAATTTTCACAGAAAAACAGTTTCGATCGATTTGGCTAACCAACTTGTGTAAGCTTTTTACAAAGTTTATGATCTCCCCCGGTTTTTCTGAACAAAGTTTTTATGAAAGCAAATTTGTATTTTCCAAGGTTTATTCTTCGTAATTTGAAGTCTGTTTATCAAAATTCGCTATCATAACGCACTTGCTGCGTCCAGATTTTTTAGTTCCAATTTGATGAAGAAATTATTTAAGTTCATGGTGCTATGGAAAAAGGTTTAGTTTTTGTTAAATACTGCTCCTTTTGAGTTCAATACTCTTGGGTGTGGGTGGTTATTTTTTCGATATCGTTATTTACACACGTTGCTGTATATATAATTACAAAAAAAAATCTCGGGACGCAGCAAGTGCGTTATGGTAGTGAATTTTCATAAAAATGTTTTTATTGCAAATATGTGTGTTTTCTTTTTAAGAAAGCAGACATCAATTTTGGTTACCAGTATAACCTATATAGAAAAAGCAGGCATCAAATTTGATTACCAGTATAACATATATAGTAAAAACAATGTGCCATGTTTCATCAAAATAACTTGATTGTTTGAAAACGTACAGAAATTTCCAAAAGTAAACCAAAAGTGTTACTGAAAAAATCCGTTTCCTGGTCAACCTTATAGGTTAATAGCAAATTGAGCTTTTCAAATATGAAGCATTTGATCAAAATTCGCAACCACAACGCACTTGCTGCCTCCAGAATTTCTTAACTTACAAACATGCATTATATTTCGATGGAAAATGCAAAAAAATAAGGCGTTTTCGACAAAAAAAAAATTATTTGTATCACCAACGACTTATGAGCCACCCTGTGATTGTCGCAATAATTTTTTAAGATGTAGCTCAAAACACCGTATAATTAATGTATACAATATTTTTTCATATCTTGTATAATAACGAATATATTGAGCTTTATTGATTTTGTACGAAAATTCGACAAAAATTATATACCATTAAACAATAAACTCTATAGCTAAGGCTACTGCCAAGCATCAGAGAAAGGGTCTATTAGAAATGAATTTTCTGGAAATATTTTAGTAAAATGAAGGACAATGACGGTTGAAACTAAGAGTTCGGTGTATGTAAAACATTCTTCTTGAGACATTTTCTTTCCATAGCCCATATTAGATTCAAGTTATTTGCCTAAATGTTGCGAATTTTGACGTTTTCAATTGTCACTTTGACGTTTTAAGGAAACCCCCAATTTATTTTTCTTTAAATGCCCATAACTTTTTTGTCTTTTGACCTACAGAGCTAAATTTTGGTAGGTGGCACACCTATAACGATATAAATCAGCTTACCAAATTTGGTTGCCCTTACTTTGTTAATTTTGGAGATATAAATATTTTGCGAAAGAAAACACAAATTTTTCCGGGAAAACCTCGGCGGATTTTCCTGGCTAACAAATTTATCCAAGCGACTTGCGAAAGGAATGTACTTACCAATTTTGACGTTTAAAATCGCAATTTTGACGTTTTGAGGAAAATCCAAATTTATTTTTCTTTGAATGCCTGTAACTTTTTTATCCTTTAACCTACGGAGCTAAATTTTGGTAGGTAACTTGCCTATAATGATATAAATCCGCATGTAAATTTTGGTTGCCCTTACTTTGTTAATTCCGGAGATATAATTTTTTTTTGAAAGAAAATACAAAATTTTCCGGGAAAACCTGGACCGATTTTCCTGGCTAACGAACTTATGCAAGCCATTTGCAGAAGGAATTTATTCACCAAATTTAATCAAAATCGGCCCATTATTTTTTGAGTTATCGGTGTGATACATATATATATATATATAAATATATATATATATATATATATATATATATATATATATATATATATATATATATATATATATATATATATATATATATATATATATAAACATATAAAAATTTAAACCGACCCCGGATATGTGTTCTGGGGGGCCTAATTAGCGCTCATTTGAAGAAATTTTTTCAAAATTCAAAAGTCGGGATCTCCTCATTAGTGAATTTTTTTTAAGAAAATTCACTAAAAAGAAAAATTTTGTGTTGTAATTGAATAACTGACAGTCAGATTTTTAAAGTGATTTCGTAGCAGAATCTGCAGTTCACACGGAATTTGTTGTGCTGTGTTTTAAGATTTTAATTGATGATTCAGCATAACACAGCCGATGTTTGGCAGATAATCTTATCTACCTATTGCTATTGCCATACCGAATCGAAGGTCATGTCTCATTGCATTTTCTCGTATACATCATCTCTCCTCTATTGAATGGCAATTACATTAATGTTTAATTAATACTTCGATGCAATCTCCATCCCCAGGTGTAATTACCATGGAATTCATGTTCGAGTTGGTAGAGACCTTGAAAGGTTTTATTTGTTTTGTTCATACTTTATTGTCTTCGTACATTCATTTACATGATTGATCTCTCATGTACTCACTTTATTATTTTTATAGTGTGCGTGAATGCATATATTAATATATCTAAAATAATGTCTTCCTTGTGTCTCCTACACAAACTGTTTATATCTTGGAGAGCAACGGCGAAGAAAAAAAATGTATTTGAATATTCTTGAAGGTTGGTAAGTTAGAATAAATTAACAGTCCCAGTTCATCATCAGCACGCTACTGACTATGATCGTTCCTGTGTGGTAGTGATGTGTTGTTATTTAACAATCTGTTATTTAACAATATGTTATTTTTTAACGGTTGCCGAGCCGCAATGGCAACCACCTGTTATGGATATATAAAAATAGCAGGTACAAAATAACGCTTTGCACTAAACTAGAAATCGGACTCGTATCTGTTTATTTTCCACTGGAACTAGCTTCGATGAATAAACATCGGTTTTCATCGGCAACCGTTAAATTCAACGGGATGAATGGACATGAGACTGGGAATGCTAAATATGTATGGGTATGCTATGTAGTATAGAGCAGACTTTACTTCTTAACATATTACTTAACACTTAACACGTTATTTATACTAGTGTGTTCGCTCACAGCTTTGGGAACGTAGGATACTATCGATCGAGTATCCAGTTCAAAATAACAGATAAATACCTGAACCTGTTATTTTCAACGGTTATTATTACACAACGTTAACAGGTTCAACTGTTAATAGAAAATAACTAGTGATGGGCGATTATGAATGATTCATTCGAGATATATCGATTATGCCGGTATAATCGATCATTCGATTATGAAGAGAAGATCATTCGTTATTCGTTAAAATCATTCGGTATAATCCCTTCATTCGTTTGGACTCGCCACTCATACTCATAACCGATTTGAAATATGAAACATGTATCGAATTAATTCTAATCGGTAGGCAACACACATGGGTAGATCAAATATCAGCTAAGCTAACAGTCAGTGGTAGGCTGTCGGGAATTAATTTGACGTAATAAAAAAAACGGCAGGTTATGGTATTTATGTTTTTTAACGTTCGTTTAATTAATTTTTAGTTTTAAGAAATCAAAAAAATATATAATAAAATTAAATAAAACTGGAATCAATACAAACATTTAAATAGTTTGAAATCTCCACTACAAGTTTGTATTTAAAAATACAGTCTGGTCGGAATGTTTGCCCGAAAATCGATTCCTTCTTGCATTGGTCATAAGACCAGTTTTGGAAAGCATCCTTTCAGAAGGTATAGATGTAGCCGGTGTACAAAGATATTTTGTGTGCATCGTGTACAATTCAGGAGATAATTTGTGGATTTCTGTAAGGAGGTACATTTGGTATGGATAAATATTGTTTCACTGTCAGAATCGCCTGTAGCGGGTGAAGAGGTCATTATATATGTTGACTGCGCTATTTTGTTGTCAAAATATTCCCATAACATATCGACATCACTGACCTCCAGAACTTCCAGGATGTGCTTCAGGTATAGCCCCTGGCTGTTCAACTAGGGTGTTTGCAAAAAGTTCTTCTAGTACCCTGTAAGACATTATTTAAATACTTTTATTTATTAAAATAAATAAAATCATAAATACATAGTTATAAATAGTTACAATATTATTTGTTTCCAACTGTTTAAATCAAAAGTGCCGCCAGTCATTTCATTGGTAATTTGAAATCTTGGTAACTGGGAACTACTCAAACGTGCTCCTTAGTTTCTTCTTCGGTCGTTTTCGTGACTCGTTACACATATTTCATTCGATCATTGTGGTTGAATATTTCGATTCATTCGATTATGGAAATATATCGATTATGCCCAACACTAAAAATAACCGTTTTGCCCATCACTACTGTGTCGTCTATGTTTAAGATGGTCCGTGAGGTCTGCCCGTTGAGCTACTTTCTATTGGTTGGTTTACTGTTCTCTAATTGGTTGTGTTTTCGGAGTGTATCGGTTTCCTGGTTTGATTATTGTGGAATATATATATATTATCTTGATGTTTTTTACTTACTTTGCATTCAAGGCTATTGGCAATTCTTCATTAAATCCGTAAACATATAGGGAGTGTTGTCAAAAAATTTTCCCTACTAGGGTCAAATTTAATTGTAGTGTGCTATATTTAAATCTTTAAATAGAAGCTGAAAAAGAGAGAGCTCTTTACAAAACATGTAACGGAAACAGCTAGTAATTTCACAAACATACACGAACTCACAAACTGACCCAGGGTCCAGAATTCAAGTTATTCTTTAAGAAAAATACACATATTTCTATTAAATTCGTGAGCTTAGATCTATGACATTTTAGCCAAAGGTTACAATTCTGAGTCGTCGATTGGAAATATAGAAATATATGGCGATAATATAGAACTGCCAAGATACCTACTACACCTGTTTAATATTTGATTTGATCGATTGTGCGTATAGCACATCATCAATTTTAGAGAAGTTTAAATTGTAAATACAAAACTTGTGAGACTAGATGCATTCTCGCAACAATTAGAACCGTAGACCGGTTTCGCTCTCATTAGAGCTCTTCAGTACGGCATACTAATTGTAGCAAAAATGCACCAAAAATAACACGGCTATCGTATAGCCAGTCTTAAAACACTAAGTGAGTGGCGAACGTGTCGCCACCTAGTTCGGAACCAAGTACTATGTTGTCACGCCCGCTCCAAATAATACAGAGTATTAAAATAGAGACGGTATACAACTAACTAACAATTTAAAAAATTGTTAGCCCTGGCCCATTTCTACCCCAATATAGGGACAAAGTATGTAAGACAATATTAAATTGTTAGTTGTATACCGTCTCTATTTTTAATACTCTGTATTATTTGGAGCGGGCGTGACAACATAGTACTTGGTTCCGAACTAGGTGGCGACACGTTCACCACTCACTTAGTGTTTTAAGACTGGCTATAGGATAGCCGTGTTATTTTTGGTGCATTTTTGCTACAATTAGTATGCCGTACTGAAGAGCTCTAATGAGAGCGAAACCGGTCTACGGTTCTAATTGTTGCGAGAATGCATCTAGTCTTACATACTTTGTCCCTATATTGGGGTAGAAATGGGCCAAGGTTAACAATTTTTTAAATTGTTAGTTAGTTGTATACCGTCTCTATTTTTAATACTCTGTATTATTTGGAGCGGGCGTGACAACATAGTACTTGGTTCCGAACTAGGTGGCGACACGTTCGCTACTCACTTAGTGTTACAAAACTTGTGGCTCTACTGAGCAAGCAATAGACGAAAAATATTTTTAGATGTTTGAAGCAGGTTTTTCGCCAAATCTTTGGAAATTTGAACTAGACTTCCGGACTTTTGTAAATACACTGCTCTCTGGTTAACGCTGTCCATTTCCAACTGACAACATGCTATAACTGGTTCATTACTCTCTGGCTTAGAAAGGTCATGATTTGACAATGTCAAGACATACCTAGAATTTAAATATAACTATGGAGCAAATATAAATAGGTCTGGACGCAGCAAGTACAAATTGTAGTGAATATTCATTAAGATGCTTGTAGTAGCAAATATGTCTTTGTTTTTTTAATGAAAGCAGGCATCAGATTTGGTTACCAGTATAACCTATATAGTGAAAATAATATACCATATTTCATCAAATTATTTTTATGGTTTGAAAAAGTACAAACATTTTCCGACAATAAACCTAAAATGTTCTCGAAAAAACTGGTCCGATTTTCCTGGCCAACGAACTTCTTCAAGCTATTTAACCACTTAGCAAGATATAATTATTCACAAAAAGCTTTTTCATGAAAATATGCAACTTTTTCACAAAAATTTGAAAACATTTTTTTACAATACTTTTAGTGAATTTTCGTAGAAAAAATTCACTAATCGGGAGATCCCGACTTTTGAATTTTGAAAAATTTTTTGCAAATGAGTGCGAACTAGGACCCCTAGAACCCATATTCGAGGTCAGTTTCAATTTTTATATGTTTTATATATATATATATATATATATATATATATATATATATATATATATATATATATATATATATATATATATATATATATATGTATGTATGTATGTATGTATGTATGTATATGTATGTATATGTATGTATATATATATGTATATATATATATATATATATATATATATATATATATATATATATATATATATATATATATATATATATATATATATATATATATATATATATATATATATATATGTATCACACCGATAACTCAAAAAATAATGGGCCGATTTTGATAAAATTTGGCATGTACCTTTCTTTTGTAAATGGCTTGGATAAGTTCGTTAGTCAGGCAAATCGGACGAGGTTTTCCTGGAAAATTTTGAATTTTCATTCGAAAAAAATTCTTATCTCGAAAAGTAATAAGCCGATTTTTATAAAATTGGGCATGTACCTTCCTTTTGTAAATGGCTTTGACATGTTTGTTAGTCAGGAAAATCGAACGAGGTTTTCCGGGAAAATTTTGAGTTTTCATTCGAAAAAAATTTTTATCTCAAAGAATAATAAGCCGATTTTAATAAAATTTGGCATGTACCTTCCTTTTGTAAATGGCTTTGATAAGTTCGTTAATCAGAAAAATTGGACGAGGTTTTCTGAAAAAATTTTGAGTTTTCATTTGAAAAAAAATTTTATCTTAAAAAATAAAAAATCTATGATAACCAAATTTGGTAGGTAGGTTTACGATAGAAAAAGTAAAGTATACCGCAAAATTTAGATTTCTATGTTACAAGAAAAAAAAGTTTTAATAAAATATTTTGCGCCAGATAATTTCTATGAAAATTCACTACCATAACGCACTTGCTGCGTCCCGAGATTTTTTTTTATTCATTACAAAATTTTTAAAAACAAAGATTTTTACGGAAACAAATAAAATACAGTGTATGTATACAGCACCTTGATTTTTTACGAATAATATAAACGTAAACTTCTTTGAATGCGCTATTTTGATGGGACTCTCCTATGTATTGGTAAGACCGCTTTACCATAATTCGATATGTGCCAAAAATGTGAAACAATGGACATAACTAGAAAACGATGAACGCTATTAATTTTTTTTTTTACAAACGCATTATAATTTGAGGGAAAATGCAATAATGTAAGTGTTCGATTTAAAAAAAGAAAATTGATATCACCAACGACTTATGGGCCAGTTTGTGATGATTGAAATAAGTTTATAAGATACAGCTCATGACGACCGGGAAAACTGGGCCGATTTTCCTGGCTAACGAACTTATCCAAGCCGTTTCCAAAAGGAAGGTACTCACCAAACGTGATCGAAATATAACCATTATTTTTTGAGTTATCGGTGTGATATATATAAAAATTGGAACTGACCCTGACTATGGGTTCTAGGGGGCCTAGTTTGCGCTCATTTGAAGAATTTGAAGAATACGCGATCTCCTCATGATTTTTTAAAGAAAATTCATTAAAAAAACTATGTACCTACGTATTTATGTTATTTTAGGTGGTAAACATAAAAGTTGTAATTTAAGTTTCAAAATCCTAGTGGTTAACTTGAAGTTCGTACTTTTGAAACGTTATATGGAGCTGTCTATATTGTTTTATCTCTTTTCTGATTGACAAATGTCTTTTAACATTGAGATCATCGTTACTAAGAATTTATTTTGAGAACAACCCACTTTAAAACAAATTAATCATCATTTTCTGTGTACTATTTGCATTTAAGTTGACAAATTAATTCTTTTGTGTCATGTTGGTATTTTGACTGCGGGCAAATTAGTTCTTCAGGGAATCAATTGAGTTTTAGGATTCTCGGTACATGAACTATTCCAATAATTTCCGTATCTCACAATGTGTTTGTTTACATATATTTGTCTATGAATATTAATAAGTATGTAGGACGTATTTAATGTACCTGCGGTTCCTACAACCTTGTCCTTGTGATCTAATTTCACAATACACACACTACCTTACGCGAATAGACTCGTAGTACCTACATCGACTATAAAAGGAGAACTGCAATCAAAATCAAGAACAATTGCACGTGTTTTATTGATCTCGTGAATCCAGTTTGGAATGTTGAAATTATCGGAGTTGGCCACTGTTAAATAGAAAAACTAGTGGCGTTATTTTGTAGCGTTCTGTAGTTACTAAATCATATTGTATTTATATCGTTCAAGGTCACCAGGTGCAAAATTGTTATATAATGACGTTAGGTTGACAGTGATAATGCGGAACTGAATTATGATTTAATAATATAATATGTATTTTGCTCGTCGTTTGTTTAGTTTAATAAGTTACATTCTTTGTTATTTGAAATTCGTGTATTTAGCTTTCCATGCGCAATGTGCAAGTGCCATTGTTATGCTTGACAGACTAAAAGGCTTTTGATTCGCTCCACGATTTACTATTAATCGCTAAGCTGGTGTAACTTAGTAATTTTGATTTTTCACTCACTTCGTCCACTATTTCCTCCAGACCAATAGGCCCCAACTCCTCTTCCTCAACGAAACTCAAATCAGTGCCAAAACAGCTACTCATCACCTTAAGTTCCCGGGGTATGAGCTCCTTACTTCTTTTAGATTGCATGGAGGCGTGTGCGCGTACGTCCGTAGCAATCTACCCTGCACCAGACTCCCCTATTTAGAAGCTGGAAGAAAAGACATACTATGGATAAAACTACCTCTCAGGGCTGCAACTAAATTCATCTGTTGCATTTATCGGTCACCTTCTGACAACAACTTTGTCCAGCTTTTTGACTACCTTTCGGGAAAAACCGACCAGCTGATTTCTGAATATCCTTCCTACGAGGTCACCATTCTTGGTGACTTCAATGTCCATAATAAGGAATGGCTAGTATCTTCAAAAACCGATCCACAAGGAAGAGCAGTTAATAACTTTTATGAAAGTCGATAAGAATCTTTCTTTTATTAATGGCTTGAATGAGTTTGTTTACCAGGAAAATCGGTCAGGGTTTTCCGGGAAATTTTTCTTTCAAAAAAATTTTTTTGATGAAATTTATTGAATATGTTGCCTTGTGAAAGACCTTACTACATACCAAAATTAAACTTTCTAAGTTTATAAAAAATCGAGATTCCAATTTTAAGCATTTAGTGAAAATTCACTACCATAACGCACTTGCTGCGTCCCGAACTTTTTCTTTACTTACCAAGCAGCGTTTGTAAAGAACTTTGGGATAATAGTTTACGTAGTTGCAGTAATATCCGGATCCAAAACAGTTATGAAAAAACTAGACAAAATATGGTTTTGATGAAGTTCAACAGCTTCCAGATGTGTTAACTAGATGACCAAACAGTATGTTGTAAATATTTACCCGCATCTTGTTAGGAATGTTTTGCTAAATTGTTTTGGCATTTAATCAACGTTGTCAGCACGTATAAATTAGTATCCCGGTAAAGAAAATAAATTATAATTCATCTGGACGAGCCTTGAACGTTAGCACGCACTTGTGAGTTTATTTTTATAGCAGAATTAATTTAATTAGACTCGATGCAGTCAAAAGCCATCCAAACATTAGGTTTATATTTTTTTGTTCACTAATAAGTAGTTAAAAAATGTTCACTTTGTATTTATATAGAAAATAGATAGAAAAACTATGTAGTTTTAGTTTTTTCTTAAAGCCGAATTAATTAATTAATTTTACTATAGCTAATGCAATTTACATAGATTGTTTCCTTTTTTGATGTTAACATTATTTTGTATCTACGTGTTCCAAACGATCATCTCTTAGTACATTTGAAAGAGAACGTTTTTTTTTTTTACTGATTATTGACTATTTTGAAGAAGCCCATGCAGAACGTTCAAAAAGCAATTATAAACACTTAAAAATGATCTTTAAATCACTGTTTAACGACGGCACAGGATTTCGTTGTTTGTCGAAAATAATTTACTTAAAAAAAATGGAGCTTTGGGAATACATAAAGTCTGATGGTACTTAACGCTGAGAATAGGCGGGGTAGTCCATTAATTCAAAACCAATTTTATGAAGTGTTTGCAGTACAATCAACAATTTGTGAGCAGAGGCGTTATCTTGCAAAAAAGAGCCCCAAATGTTTTCCGTGTGGTTTTTCATCATTTTCTTTTGTAATTTTGTTGGACAGAATCGATGTTTTCTTGAGTGTCGCAGAAATTAGTCTTCCGGAACGATGCCATCTTTGACATTGGATCGTTCTCATTGTAAATGCGCACCCCGGTTTTTAATAGTATCATAAAAGGACATTGCTCACCTAAGGTTTCTACCATATTAAAACTTTCTTTGGTGATAAACTTTTCAAAAATAAATACTTAATGACTAACCGAAGCTCTTTTTTCTTCTTTCTAGCTTTTCCTTAGACATGCCGTTTTTTAAAAATTCACCGTTTTGTCACCGTTCTACTTTTGGATATCAAACTTTGACTGTTTATTTTGTAAAACATCAGATTGACCACGATTTATGAGCTCTGTTATAATTTCGTTGCTCTTAAAAATGTTGTGTGTAACAGTTGCAATTTTTGCATTACCTTGTTGAAAATTTAACCTTGACTGCGAGTTTGTTCATGAATATTTTTATTGTTTATTTATTGATATATTGAAAAATGTGCAACGTTTATAGTTACAGTTTTAGTATAGCTCTTGACTTAATATTTGATGTCATAAAATATTAAATTAATAGGTTGGTTATGCGTAAAATAATTAATATGCTATTGTATTGGCTAATAAATGATATCTGGTAATATTATTAGAACGGTTAGTCATCTGGTTGTAGTTTCTAGAATGACATGATTTAAAAACATTTTCATCTATGTAATTTATATCTTCCATGTGTTCAGTGATTCTTGCATTGAACATATGGTGCTCTTAACTTACTTGGGTTTTATAGTGGCTTGGAAATCAGTTACACAACCTAGTTTTCCAACTGTTGCACCGATAGCATATATATATATATATATATATATATATATATATATATATATATATATATATATATATATATATATATATATATATATATATATATATATATATATATATATATATATATATATATATATATATATATATATATATATATATATATATATATATATATATATATATATATATATACGTTTCATAGTCAATAATTGTACGTCCTGTCTACGAAACAAATAAATGATTTTTTTCCAAATATCCACCTTGCTTTGACTACCCCTTTTTCTTTCTTCTTCAGGGCTCGTCCGCGCCTCTGCCGCCCCGATAGCACTGTTTTACGACCCTTACAAACTGGGTAGTTATTTTTAATCAGTCCAAGTAAATAATAAAACAGCAAGTTGAAATTCTCAGTATGACTAATTTAATAAGGAAGAACATGAATAATTTACAGTAATTTTATAAGGTAAATGGGTGATACTTATAGTAAGTGCTCAAAATGTTGCCTCCATGCTTGAACGGGGTTTCCACTTGTCACGAAAACCGGGACAAGGTAGGGAATTTGTAGATGAAAATATTTTGTCAGGGAAAATTGAGAAAAATGCGAAAATTTACTAAAAGTCAGGGAATTTTTGTCCCTGTCGGAGAAAAACTGTTTCCTTTTTATGATAAATAACTGAAACAATGTATTTTCTCTTTGTGTAATTCTGAACCAGTCATTTAGTGATTTCTTTTTCCACACAACCACAATAATTGTTTTTTTTTTGCGTTCATTGGTCGCTTTGTATTTGCAATGGGGAAGTCTGTTTTTCGCCATGACGCGAAGACGTACTGTGTTCTGTAGTAGTGTGTTACATGTGTTGGGGGTAAATTGTAGAACATCAAGATCAGGGAAATAGATTTTGGCATGTCAGGGGAATCAGGTAAAACCCAGAGAAATTGATATGCTGTTTTTAGTGGGAACCTTGTTGAATACAGTTTTCAACACGTCTTCTCATTGAATGCCTTACTCTTTCAAAAATTACAGCGGGTTGATGAATCACTCCGCAACCTTCCTGAATTCATTGTTGAAGAGTTTGAATATCAGTAATTGGTGTTGCGTAAACATATGATTTTAAATGACACCATAGATAAAAATCCAAGGATTTCAGATCAGGAGAGCGAGCAGGCTAATGAAACGGTCTCCCACGTCAAATACATCTTCGTGGGTATAATTCGTCCAAGTACTAACGAACAAGTTGGCTAAAATGTGTTGGTGACCTGCCTGCGCAAAACTAGTGGAAGGTCATCAAGCAAATTTAGCAAATCATTTTACAAGAAAGTAAGGTATGTTCTCCCATCCAGTCTATTTGGCGACACAAAAGGTCAAAAAATCATCAACTATACTAGCCCAAATATTAATAGAAAGTTGTCTCTGATGCCTTGATTGTATTATTTCGTGTGGATTTTCATCGCCCCAAACATGACTTATGGTAATTAATTATACCATATTTTAATTATACCATCTTTGCTACGTCGGTGAATAAAATTTTAGAAATAAAAGCTGTTCTTCTACAAACTTATTTAAAAAGCAAGTACAGCATTCTAGACGTGGGTTGAAAATCTTAAGGAGAGAGTCCTTGTACACGCTGCAGATGGTATAGTTCTAACAAATTGTCTTTTGGAACACGATGTGCCGTCATGTGATTCACTCCTTCTATTACTCCTGTCCTTCGCGTGGTTGCCCTGGGATTTTCTTCAATCGCATGAAGAATCATTTTTTCCAATGCCACCGGTCTTGCAGTCCTACCCCTTGTTATTGGACGAGTTACAATGCGTCCTGTTTCACGCAATCTAGTATTGATTGTAGAAAATGGATTTCTATTAGGATGAGGCCTATTAGGAAAGCGTTCTGCGTAAAGTCGTTTGGGTCCTAAAGCATTGCCGTCAGCAAGCTCGTAAATGTAGCACATATCGGTCATTACTGGAGTGGAATACTTCGTTTTTACTTTTTGAAGATTAGCTTTATTATTATTCTTCAATCGCATGAAGAATCATTTTTTCCAATGCCACCGGTCTTGCAGTCCTACCCCTTGTTATTGGACGAGTTACAATGCGTCCTGTTTCACGCAATCTAGTATTGATTGTAGAAAATGACTTTCTATTAGGATGAGGCCTATTAGGAAAGCGTTCTGCGTAAAGTCGCTTGGGTCCTAAAGCATTGCCGTCAGCAAGCTCGTAAATGTAGCACATATCGGTCATTACTGGAGTGGAATACTTCGTTTTTACTTTTTGAAGATTAGCTTTATTATTATTAAGTTCACGGACGGATCCGGCGGGGATCGTGGGACGGGGACAGGTCAGGTCAGTTTATTCGAAAGGACCTAGGGTAAGTTATAATATTTTCCTCGGAGCTCATGCAACGGTCTTTCAGGCCAAAATGTACGCCATCTTGTACTGTGTGCGGGAGAACAAGAGAAGAGGCTACACCAGCAAGCGGATCCTCATAGCCACAGACAGCCAGGCAGCCCTAAAGGCCCTATGTAGCCCACTGGTAAATTACAGGCTGGTAAGTGAAGACCAAGACGAGACGAGCGACCTGGTTAAGCAGAATGAGTGTCGGGTCACTCGGGGGTCAAAGGCAATTAAGAAGCTGACAGTATCGCGAAGAGAGGGTCAGCAGAACCGGTTCTGGGCGTGACAAAGAGCACTGCCAGGGGAGCCATTAAGTCCTGGGTCAGAAACGAACACACAAGATGTACTGGGCAGACTGTCCAGGGCTCAGACATGGGATGTCAATAATTGACGAATCCCGTTCAAAGAGAGCTGTGGAGCTGCTAAATCTTAGCAGAGCACAGCTCAGAAACATAACAGGACTCTTGACGGGACACATGGCCGTCAAGAAACACCTGCATAAAATGGGGCGGTTCGAGAACGGCGAGAGGGAGGAATCAGCCCAGCACATCTTGTGCGAGTGTAAAGCTCTGGACCATAAAAGACAACTGATCTACGGTCAGCCTAGACCGGAGACAGAGCAATATAAAACTTCACCCTACCAATTGCTGTGCAGACTAGTTCAAGGCACAGTGATTTTGGAATGGATGGAGTAAAAAAAAACAAAAGGGCATGCACAATAACCCAAAGGCTGCGGTGCTATCGGGGCGGCAAAGACGCAGACGAGCCTTGAGGGAGAAAAAAATTATTAACAGAAAGTTATAAATTAATGGCTAGGCACAACTTACAACAAATATTTAATCATAGAACTGTCAAATTTGTGTTTGTTCAGTATTTCGTTCGTTTTTCATTTGTTTAATACCTAGAGCGCTTAATAATGATCTAACATCTACCTATTAGCTGGTGGACAAGCTCAACGCGTACTCATCGTTTTACATTTCGGCACAACTTTACTACACCACATTATGCTGAGAATTTCAACTTGCTATGTTATTATTTACTGGGCAGAACAAATAAATGATACAATTTTTTAATTGCGAAAATGAACAAGCTTTTACAAAATCGCAATTTGTGCGTAAGGTAAGCGAACTATGGAGAAAATGCAAGACAAGTGGCGTATCATTTTTTATTTTCAAAAGGATGCCTGCAAACCCCATATCTAAGCCTCTGATGCAATTAGGCAATTGATTTTCTACGTGTGTATGTAGCTTTGGCTACTCACGCAACTTAGGTAATTATGTTGAAAAAAATTCGTTCCCTCAAAAGTTATGTAATAAAAATGATTTTTTATTTGAAATTTCAACACCCTGTATCTCAAATGAAGACCGATAGGACACATGTTCATATGAAGAAAAAGTCTTATTTTTGCCAAAATGTTACATCCTGTATAACATTTAATTGCAGTGTCTTTGCTATTATTATAGTCTACAAAAGATATTTCGGTAAAATTACATAAAGATTATTTATTAAATATTCTGCATATGATGAAACTAATAACAATGAAATATACTTTCATAGTGTGTAGAATCGAAGGTAGGCTGTTATACAACAATATTAATTGCGTTGATTAATTATGTGTTATGTATTTAAAAAGAGTGGGAAAATTCATTGTGAAATTGACAATATTCTTGAGTGGGCCTAAATAGTTATTAGCACTTCCATATTGATTATCATCTTAAAATTACTTGACCTTGCGTACGAGAAAAATAAAAATTTCAAGTAGTTCACCTTCAGTTACGATAATTACATGTTAACAAGAAAATGGCCCACAATGCTACCTATCTCTGCAGTTTTAAAATTTAATTTAAATAAATAACACTGCACATAATTTAGTAATAAAATATTTCTACACAAAATTATTAGGTTTGTTGTACATCCTTAAGATGATTGTACGGTTGTACGGTGCGATGCACAGATAACAAATGTTACTATGTACACAGGATGTTTCACGCGTCTTATTTGTTAAAAATTTCGGGCTTATAATAGGAATTTGAGGGGACAGGACATACTGGTATATACAGAGTTACATTAAAAATTTACGAGGAATACAAAAATGTAATAATATACAGTTTATTATAACCAGATGTGCCGCCATCTGATTAATAGTCCGTGGTGGGCTAGGTACAAGGAAGTATTCAACAGTAATTAGACTACAGTGCAAAACGTAGTAATTATTTAAAACAAAAAAAGTTACAAGCATGTAAAGAAAAAAGTTTGGGTTCCACTGGTGATCAGGAAGACGCACAAGACCAAAATATTGTATGTTAAACAAAATCTATTGAATATTATAGACTATCTTGTCTGGCTCGAAAGGGTCAAGAAATACGAGAAAAAGTACTGTGAAATTTGTACAGTTTTTTCCTCAAAATGTCAATGACGATTTTTTTTATCGTTATATAATCGTCATTTCCATGGTGGGACTCCGCTATTTGTTGATAAAAACGCCGCCTTACAATTTGTGGTATGTGTTTGTGATGTGTGTCAAAAACGTGAAAAGTTGAAAAACAATTAAAATAACTCAAAAATGATGAACGATATGATTTGTTTTCCTTACAAACGTGCATTTTAATTCGATGAAAATAACAAAAATGCAATAACATAGGGGTGTTCTATTAATAAAAGAAAATTTGTATCACCCGCGACTTATGGGCCAGCCTGTAATTGTCAAATTAAGTTTATAAGATGCAGCTCGAGACGCCCTATAATTAACGTATATAATTTTATCTTATATCTTGTATAATAACGCATATATTGAGCTTTACCGTACAAAACGTCACTCTGTATACAGGCAAAAACTTATACTGACCCCATATATGGGTTTTCGAGGTTCTAGTTTGCGCTCATTTGAAGAAATCTTTTTAAAATTCCTAAATTGCGGTCTTAACAATAACGCATTTTTTTCTACTATTGGCTAAAATATAGACTATGAAGTCATAACCTCTATAGCTGAAACTACTGCCAAAGCATCAGAGAAAGGGTCTATGTATTTGAAATGAATTTTCCTAAAATATTTTAGTAAAATGAAGGACAATGATGGTTGAAGCTGAAACTTAAGGCTTTATTACAGCATTTCTTCTACATAATCAATATTTGTTTCATATTTGTTGTCTCGGAATTGAAAAGTTTGATAGTAGAAACGTATATGTCAAATTTTGTCATCATAGCTCTGTTATTTTCGGACATGTGTCGGCAAGGAATTCTACAACTTGGAAGTCCTAAAATAGCGGGCATAACAAGATGACAGTAAAAGGGTGCATTCGCTCTGTTTCCCTGGTAGATCTGTTGGGTGCAGCAGGTGAAGAAACTTTGGAAGAAAGCTCATCTGAGCAGTGCCCGTGCAGATATCTATAAAAGAGAGAGAGAGAGAGAGGTCACCAACGGCACGTCGGTGGACAAGGGATGGCAGCTTTTGGGTGAGGGTAGGGTCACCGTTGAAACGTATAGCTCTCTTCTGAATGGAGTCCATGATAGCGAGTGTAGAAGCGGCAGCTGCACCCCAGATGTGGGAGCAGTATTCGAGGTTTGGCCTTATTTGTGAAGTATATAAGATATAGAGATTAGCTGGTAAAAAGTATTTGCGAGCCCGGAAGAGGAAACCTAATTTCTTAGCAGCCGCTTCTGCAATTGATGTGACATGTTGGTGACAATTGAGATTTCGATCCACAGAAATGCAAACAAGTGAAAAGGACTCATTACTTTGAATAACTTGGTTGTTCATTGCGATAGGTCCAGGGCTGGTGTATCTTTTATGAGAAAGAAAGCAAGACTGAGATTTGGTGGAGTTGAATTGTACAAGATTTCTGCTTCCCCAGTCTAATATTTTTTGGAGATCCACGGAGACAGAACCCTCCATGAGTCTGCGATCCTCAGCTAATTGGACTAAAGACAGGCTTAGAATATTGTATATTTGAGTGGAGGGTGCTGTTGTCCGCGTAACTGTGAACTGGGTTGGATATGCTAGAGAGGAGGTCATTGATGTGGAGAAGAAACAAAGTAGGGGCTAAAGGTGAATCTTGAGGAACTCCTGAATTAATGGGATACAGCTTAGAGGAATGGTCATCCACGACGACAGAATTTGCTGTCCAGGTAGTTTTGATGGTAGGCCATAGGCCGGAAGTTTATTAAGTAGCGCTGCGTGCCAAACCTGGTGGAATGTTTTGGATATGTCTAGAGCGACAATCTGGAATTCACCATGTAGTTCCATAGACTTGTTCCAAGAATGGGTGACAAAAGAAAGGAGGTCGGCAGTCGATCTGCGCTGACGGAATCCATACTGCCTGTCGTGAATTAGACTGTCTTTTTCAAAATCCATACTGCCTTTCGTGGATTAGACTGTGTTTTTCAAATGAGCGCTTCATTTGACTAAAATATTTACAGAAAATTCATTTCAAATAGACTCTTTCTCTAATGCTTTGGCTGTCGGTTTAGTTAAGTTTATGGTTAACGGTCTATAATTTTTAACTAATTTTCGTAGAACAAATTCGTTAATGCATTATTGCATTTTTTATCATAGTATAATGCATGTTTGTAAGAAACAAATCTGGATGCAGTAAGTGCATTTTGGTAGCGCATTTTCATTAAATCCTTCAAATTTCAATAATGCAATTTGCTATTAACGTAAGGTTTGTTGGCTAGGAAACCAACATTTAAGTTTATTTTCGGAAAATTTTTATACATTTTTAAACAAGTAATTTTGATACCAGATTACTGCCTGCTCGCATTTGCTATTAAAAACATTTTTATGAAAATTCACTTCCATAACGCACTTGCTGCTTCCAGACTTTTTTTAATGTGTTTTGGGTTCTCAAAGTGTACTAACTTCATTCAGCTTTAGTTTTATTTATGCAGACAAGAGCAGCTATATAATGTTTTGATAGGCTGTTTAATTAAGCACACTGTCGTTTCTTGGAAAGCTCAATTGCAATATTTTTCTGTTTTAAATTGTCATTAAAGTGTAGGAAATGTCGAATGTTTGTCGATTCTTGGCGGCCTTGTGTTCGGTGACGGTCACCACAATCATCCATATTCATCTCGATGGCCCAGCACTGTTTGAAAAACAGCGATATACATTTACATAATATCTTAACGCAATCAAGTAACATAAACAGACAACTAATAAAAATTCAACTATTATTAACATAATTCATAAGTTCTGTAAAATAACAAATGTTGTCTTTAATGGTCCGGCAACAGTTAGAACGTGCTTTTGTATCTCACGATTCACGCACAAAGAATGAGGCTCCCATATCTCCCACCTGTTTCACCTGTAGCTGTTTTGCTCTCTTCTACTACACAACACCAGAAGAATTTACTGAGGACAAAACATCAGACAGCAGCAGTTGCGAAACGAGTCTTTCGTGCCATTTAGCAAAGTGCCCCAGGCTGCAAGGTTCTTGTGTATACCACAAACGCATACGAGATTATCTGTCTATAATATCAAACGTTTCATTGTCCGTCTACATTCAAGAGCTACAACAACGAGCGTCCTCAGCGATTGTGCTTTGGCGTGTCCAACTTCCACACTGAGAAATCTGAAACAACGTTCTTTTCTTTCAGTGTTTTCACCTTTGTAGGAAATAATAAGAATTGTATTGTGTGAGAATTTTAGTTGTGCTCGTTTGTGTGTGGTTGCAGGAGCTGTTACTGGCCATCTTTTAAGGATTACAAATCAGTTTGTGTTTTAGTTTTGTTGGAGGAAGTATTTTAAAGGTATGTGGTTAGGTTTTTGAATGGAAAAATAATGTTTAAATCCGCCCATTTTATTGATTGCGTTGTAATTTATGATATAGTTGCCCCTGCAGCTCCAGTAGTCTTGTTGTTTTGGCAGCTACTTACCTGGAACAAAAAAGCGATAAATATTTTTTGGGTATAATATATTTGTTAACCCTTATCTTGGCAGTCTCCTAAAATTTATTAATAAAATGATTTTTTATGTATTATAGTAATAGTTATAGGTATTTAACTCCTATACTATGACCAAAATGAATAAATTTATTATTTAGGAGAATTTGGGAGTTGTATCTCTAAAGATACATTCCTTGAAAATCCCGTATTACACACTTTTATGTCCCCTATCTTTAAGGATACATTGGCTAGATATATCAATCACTTAGTAAACAATGTTTTTTTATTTTTATTAAACTATTCGTAAATACATCGTATACATAAAAGAAACACTATTCTGATATTATTTTAGAGTGCATATATTCAGTTCTTGGTGTGGAAATTGACAAAACAGATCCTTTTGTCAGTAAAAAAAAAGGTAAAGGTAAGATGCTTACTGGCAATTAGGCCATTGCTGACCCTTTTTGCTCATCTAAACTAACTCACCCTCCACCTTGAACTCGATCTCAACGACGACTGATTTGAAAAATCATCCGCCGCCGGTGAGGATCGAACCGTCGACCCCCGAGTCCGTATTGGAAAGTCATCGACTTTCCCGCACGGCCACAGGGACGCTTTTTTGTCAGTAAGACACAGTCTAGTATCACACTTAGAACAACTAAATACTGTTTGAACTTTTGAACACAATATACAACGTCCTTTAGATGTGAAGACTGGAAAATTCGGAATAGCATCAAGACGTACATCTTCTTCAGGTCTTAGCACAACTGGTTTTTTAATTCTCGACGAGGATGCGTCTCCAAATTGAGCCGACGGCCTCCCCGCTTTTTTATTTTTTGTGGATAGACTTCTAGCAATGCGATGCCTAAATTCTTTCAGCCGAATAGTATTTTGTGTCCCTATCGCTGAGGAATCCCTTCGATACATAAGCCATGCGCTATTTAAAAATATATTGACAAGTTGAGCAAACACCGTAAGATACCATCTGTGAGATCTCAACCCAGTACGATATAACGAGACTAGCATGTCCGTCAAGTCAACGCCGCCCATTTGGGTATTATATTCTGTAATAACTTTTGGACAATTGACAGCAATTCTGGCCTTGTCAGTTTTACTGAAACGGGACACTGTGGTTTGAGGATCAGTTAGAATAAAGGAACTTACTACCGTTACACATCTATTATCAGCCCATTTTAGAACTGCGATTTTCTTTTCATTATCACATTGGACTTCGTAACATCCCCGTCATTTTTTGAGTAATGCTTTGTCTTTTATATTATTACAGCCTCGCATCTATTTTGCTGGGTGGTTCCCAGTGAAAGAATTCCAAATTGGTCACGTAAGTAATAAACCAATTCCAGTGCTGTAAACCAGTTATCAAAACAAACTATGCTAAGAGGTTTGTCTGGAATGGTTTTGCACAGTTCCAGTATTACTTTTTGTGCAAAACCAAAATACTTATGTTAATATTCAGTGAATTTTGTTCTGTGAAATGTGTTTTCTCGAGCGTATGGTGTAGTATGTGATACACCATTCCAGATACATCAACCCTAATAAAAAATTTAAAGCCCCATTTTTTTTGGTTTGTTTTTTATGTATTCCTTTTTAGGGACGGCTTTTGTTCCTTTATAAGGAATCATCATTTCGTCTATGGAAAATTGTTTTCCTTGTTCAACTGCTAGTCAATTTTGTCTTACATGTTCTAAAACAGGTCGAATTTTGGCGTATCTGTCATTGTTGTCAATGTTGAAATTGTCTACAAAGTGAATATTCCGGCGTAATAACTGATACCGTTTCAAGGGCATTATATTTGCAATAGTGTCATACCGAAATCGCAGTGACCAGTAATCTGTAACCGAAGGCATCTTTATCACACCCATAATGAGTTCTATTGCAATAAAATCATTTATTTCGGAAATGTTTGTGCTCAATGAGCAGGTTAACTTGTGACCTACCCCATAGACTGTTTTGTGTATAGACGATATGAAAAATGTTACCCCTTTAACCCCCAAACAGTGGAGGGAAGAACATTATTAAGAGGATGTGTTGATGTAACATGTGAAAAAGGCGACCTATAGAAGTCCAACTAGGCGGTTTTTGTCGATTTGTGTCTTAACTTTTGGTGGGGGTTCATTCCAGGACATTTATCTTGTTGCTTGTGCATACAGGGGTGCTTTTAAGCGTGTTTCTGGAAACATTTTAAAGCAATCACGTGTGCGTCGGTGGTTCAGAGGTAAGAACGTGTGCCTCTGAACCGAAGGGTACTGGGTTCGATTCCAGGATTCTCCTTTCACTTTTTCAGTACAAACTGTAACATTAACATCAACCGAGGTTCTGGCATTGTATTTGAACAAGTTGAATGTCTGCACGTTCCTCTCTTCGGAGGGGACGTAAAGCCGTCGGTCCCGTGCCCATGCGATGTTGGGCACGTTAAAGATCCCTACCCTCCTTACAGAAAGGCAGGCGTTCGGCAAAATTTCCAGGATAGTGAGGTGAAACTGCTCCCTGGCGTCGGTGATTGGCCATAGTCGCGGAAATATGCCGACGTTATAGACACAAAACACACACTCTATTCAATTATTCTAATTACAACTTTTTTCCTGGTTGTCAAGTCTGACGTTAAATTTCATAGTCAACGTTTGAATTTCCGATGATTTTAAATAACACAGCTCTAATAACTGTATTTAGTTATCCGGAATGTTTAAAAAATTAATAAGAGTAATAAAAGTTTTAGAATTAAATTCCCGATAAAACGAATAGTTTTTTAAATTCGCCAATAGGTTAAAAAATTCTGTCGCATTTTAAGGGTAAATCATCCCTTATCAACCCTTTAAAATGCCACAATTCTTATTACTGTCGATTATTGCTCTTGGTACACTCAAAACGTGTACCAAATTTAGTTCTTCTAAGTTGAAGCATAACTGAGATATTGATTTTTTTCAAAATTAGAAACACCACTTAGAGGGACTATAACTTCTCAGGTCGGTTCTTATGCGAAACACCCTGTATTTACCTTTTCGCGATTTGCGTGGAAAAAATGTGAAATGTTGGAAATGGCGGCTTTTGAATTTCGATAAAATTTCTTCTAAGGCACCCGAACTAGGCCCCCTGGAACCAATATCCAGGTAATTTTGGGATTATATATACATAATGTAAATATGAGAGAGGCACATTTTGCACGAGTCTGGGTTTGAGCCGCGTCAAACATTTTTTCAAACATGACGTTTCGGCTCGCCTGTTTTGGAACCACTTTCAAGATGTTAAGTTAGCATGAAAGGAATGTTTAAAGCCTCAATCTGCCTACTACTCCCCAAATCTCATTCAACCCTAGACCTAAGCGAGATCTGGCCTGCGCTTGAATATGCTTTGGTATTCACAATAAGGCGTCTACCTAGACCTAGATCTAAGAGAGATTTGGCCGGCGCTTGATATACATACTAAGGCGTCTATCTGTGTCCTTACTGGTTTCATGAGTCTGCTTGATATGGTCAGATACAGGGAAACGGCATTAAGCGAATTAAATGTGTTTATATAGTAGGGGGTCTACCTGGGTCGTTATCGATAACGTTATAGCTTTCCTGTAACAGCTAAATATAACTAGCGTGTAAACAGCAAGCATTGTAGCTACATGTTTTTGGATGGTTTCCAATCTCACACAATTGCGTTGTTTTATTTTTAAATAGTTTTATAACTGAAAAGTGTTTAACATAACTTTCAAAACAAGTTAGATGCTACAAAAATATTTGGCATCTGAAAATAATTTCAGCCACAGAGGTTTAGGTATATAAAACGGATTTATCAGGTTTAGGTTGCAGTGATCATAAAGTTGTGCAGCCCTAACTAGTTAAGTAGTGTCTTAGTCAAGAGTAAGTTATTGTCTTTCTGTTATAGTTTGCTATGAGATAGTAATATAAAGTGTTCAGAAGCTATTTTTTTTTATAGAATTTTGAAACTTGTTTTTTAGCGCTCATATCCACTCTCGAACGCAATCTAAAGTACGGGTGTAAAATTCCATTATTAGTTGCTATTTACATTTTAAACTTTTAGCTCAAAAGCTTGATGCATTGCACATTACGCAAAATGCTGGTGCCGTAGAACTGAAGAAAATCAGTTTAACAACAATTGAAATGTTAGTATAGTCCTGAAAGTACAAAGGTCCTGAATTTTTCTTGCCATACTCATAGAAAATGGGAAAAATTTCCATTTTAATAAAAAATGCTTATTTAAACTTTTCAAGAGAATTGCTCCTTTTTTTGCTATCACTAAAAGGACTTTTAGGTCAAATCCACCCTAAGTAGAAATGCAAGCAAACCCCGTTTGTAGATGAGGTGGATTATGTTCGCTGTTGGTATCCAGTGCTGAAGAATAACTCTACACCTCGGGACCTTCTTGACCTTTTGTTGAAATCGCGTTCCATTACGTTGCTGCCATCACTTTTGTCTTTGAGGTCGAATGAGACTCTTAACCACATTGTTTTTTCGTAAAATGTGCACTTCAATAGTCAAGGAGTTGGTTTAGGTTAATTTTCGGTATGCAGTTCAGAAGAACCCCTTAATACCTCTGGACATTTTCGAGATTTCATTAATATCGCAGCCCACTACGTTTATATCATCAATTTTTTTTCTTTTTTATTCATTGATCGACGGGGAGGTGTGCGTTGATTTTTTGTATTCCGTTCTGAAAAACATATCTATACCTCGTGACATTTTTGAGATTTTGTTTTTATATCGCATTACTGTCAGCAAATTTGTATCTTAACTGTCTCGCAAAACGCACATCACAATAGTCTAGGATTTGGGTTAGGTGAATTTTGGGTATGCTGTTGAGAAACCTTCAATACTTCGGAACGTTTCTGAGATTTTGTTGATATCGCAGCCTACTAGGTTGACGAATAGATAACCCCATAGTTATAAAGAAACGTAAAAATCAGTATCCTGTAGGTCCACCACGATTGCTGATCAGATTTACCACTCGTCTGGGCATGCTATCCACCAATATTCTCAACAAATCTTGGGGAGTAGCTTCCGACTCCTGTCTAATTGCAGTAGCCAATACATTCAAGTCACGGAAACGCACTTCCTTGCTCACTTAATTTTAATTCGATCCGACTCCATACATGCTCAATCGGAGTCATATCAGGTGATCTGGCAGGCCACTCCATTCTCTCTCTATATTGTTCATCCTAAGCATATACCTAACGATTTGATCTCGATGAGGACGAGCATTATCATCGAACAAGATAAAATCGTTATCGAAATTAATGACATAGGGAATGACAATGTCTCTCACACACAAATCTCTATACGTTTCTCCATTCATCCTTATACCACTACATACTGTCACTCCACCTCCAAGTATCTCGTACTTCCATACATCTTTCGCTATACCTTTCACCAGTTTCTCTCCATACCAATACACGCCCATCATTTCGGTACAAAATGAATCTTGATTCATCAACAAACAAACATCTGCCATTCTGCTACTCCACAGTGCTGGTTGGCCAAGTTTCTGCCCCTAGTGCGGTGTATAGTTTTCAAGAGTGGTAATGCCATTCGTTGTCTGGATCTTAAATTTCTGGTATGGAGTCGTCGAGTCGTCTGCGTATCTTCGACTTTGAAGCTGCAATTCCCCCAATTAATCTGATTTTTGAGGAAGTTACCTTCCTGTTCCTGTGACTGTTATCGCAATTCTGTTGTCATTTCGCCTAGTAGTAACTCTTCCTCTGCCACCTCCATGTCTGTGTTGAGAGCGGCCGGTATTCACGACACGGTCTGTCCCTTTTAATTGGCTAGATGTAGATCACTATTTTTGAGTATTACTTCCACATCGTCACAACCAGTATTGACACCAGCAGAATCATTTCCAGGATTTTCAAATGGTCAACTAAGTCTCCAGGCTTGAATTTGTCCGCTTGGAATAGTCTTGAGGCACTTGGTGCTGTAAAGTCTCGTAACATATCGAAAACATGCTTTCGGAACGAAATTTCTTTGTAGGTCTGTACGACACTGTTTTTTTCTTCCTCAGGGCTCGTCCGCGGCCCCGATAGCACTGCTACCTCTGGTTGTACGACACTGTTACTAGGGACAATAAATTTCGAACGAATTGATATATCGTCTTTTAAATTTGGGACACAGTTAGCACCTGACAAACGAACAGTTCAGGTTGTTTTAGGTTGAAATCGTTTCAGAAGGTAGAGGAGAAATGAGGTGTGATCTTGTGGAAATTAGCATTTATTTTTTAAAACTCGAGTAATTAAACATTGCAGAATTTGTCTATTAGAAAACTTTGGGTTTCATCACTCATCTGGTATTATTCAGTGAAATTGAAGCAGGGATTGAATGTGTAATATGGATTTAGTTTTGAAACAATATGACCTTATATTATTTTGAGAATCGACATCAAATTTTGTACACAGGTAGCCGCCATCGATATCAAATTTTGTACACGTGTCGCTGTTCACAAGCGGGTAGTCTGGATTGTTAGTGAATAAAATCGCTTCAGAAGGAAGGAAGAATAATGGGTATATTGGAGAAAATGGACACTTTTCCATTAAAAATCGAATATGCCGTTTCAGTATTTTATGGGTACAGAAATATAAAAAAAAATTACAAAACACCCCATGCCATATTTCTTTTATTTAACAAACGCACCTCGTATAATAACTCACACAAGCACGCATAGATGTCACACCACTAGGAAACGCTAATGTTATATGAATAGTTAGGAGATCACAGTCTAGATTAGTGATGGGAAAAACTGTTATATTGCTTTAACAGGTCGCACCTGTTACTGTTATTTAGAATTAACAGTTAAATATAACAGGTTGAAAATAACAGTATGAACTATGAATTATTAAGAATTCCACGTAGACGTAGTAACAGTAGCTGAACCCGTCCGGTGGTGTAGTTGGGTAATGTTTAAAATAAAAAATATTCTTGTATTATGTTTAAAACAATTAATAACTTTTTTATTAAAAAAATGATGGAGGTTTTTTTGGGTATTCATCACTAATAATAATTTGGTAAAAAATTCAACAATGCAGAATTTCTTTCGAATTTTCTTAACTAATTAAGTATTTTTTTTTTTTGTTCCCTCAGGGCTCGTCCGCGGCCTTGCCGCCCCGATAGCACCGTAATTAAGTATTAGTTAAGCATTGAGCTTGAAAACCTCTATAGCCATCTTTTCCTTGAAAATGAGAGCTGTATGAAATAAATGAATTATTGTAAGCAAAAAAATAAATAAATAAAAAAAGAAAATTAAAACTAATTTTTTTCTCTCTACCTATAGGGCGAAGTGTGTCTGGTTTCAACTATACCGGGTACAGGGAATATTTTTATAATTTCATTAAAATTGGTACTGTTTCTGAGATTTTTTAAGTTTCAGGGATTTTTTATTTTGCAGTAGTAATAAAAAAAAGATGTTTAAAATCAGACCTATTTCTTAGATTTCCAAAGTGAAAAGTAAAAAGGAATATTGATTTATTAGTTACATAAGGCAAAGAAGAATGAGCAAAAAACTACCTAATATAATATATTACCTAAGGACTCACGTTAAAGCATAACTGTACGTTTGTATACATATCAGTTTTTTCTTAAAACAAAAATGCCATCAGCATATCGAGTTATCTAATGAAGATTGAGTTTACGTCAACGCCTATGTGATTATTTTTTTATATACGCGGTGACCTGATTTTATTTTTACAGTGATATAGTTCATTTTTAATAATTTTCACTTGCTACATATACAGCCTTTTTATTTACATTTTTCATATTTTGTGTTTGTTTATAAATTGTAAATATATGTGTGTGTCTTGTGTGAATCAACAACCTGTCAAAATTTAAGAGTTTCATTGTACCGACGACCCTACGTTCCCAAAGCTGTGAGCACACCAGTATAAAGTAGTATGTTATGTAGTAAAGTCCGCTCTATACTCCATACCCCATTCCCAGTCTCATGTCCATTCAACCTATTATAACAGTTGCGGATGAAAACAGTATTATGTTATGAGGTAAAGTCCGCTCTATACCCCATTCCCAGTCTCTTGTCCATTCATCCTGTTATAACAGGTGCGGATGAAAACAGTATTATGTTATGAGGTAAAGTCCGCTCTATACCCCATTCCCAGTCTCTTGTCCATTCATCCTGTTATAACAGGTGCGGATGAAAACAGTACTATGTTATGAGGTAAAGTCCGCTCTATACCCCATTCCCAGTCTCTTGTCCATTCATCCTGTTATAACAGTTGCGGATGAAAACAGTATTATGTTATGAGGTAAAGTCCGCTCTATACCCCATTCCCAGTCTCTTGTCCATTCATCCTGTTATAACAGTTGCGGATGAAAACAGTATTATGTTATGAGGTAAAGTCCGCTCTATACCCCATTCCCAGTCTCTTGTCCATTCATCCTGTTATAACAGGTGCGGATGAAAACAGTACTATGTTATGAGGTAAAGTCCGCTCTATACCCCATTCCCAGTCTCTTGTCCATTCATCCTGTTATAACAGTTGCGGATGAAAACAGTATTATGTTATGAGGTAAAGTCCGCTCTATACCCCATTCCCAGTCTCTTGTCCATTCATCCTGTTATAACAGTTGCGGATGAAAACAGTATTATGTTATGAGGTAAAGTCCGCTCTATACCCCATTCCCAGTCTCTTGTCCATTCATCCTGTTATAACAGGTGCGGATGAAAACAGTATTATGTTATGAGGTAAAGTCCGCTCTATACCCCATTCCCAGTCTCTTGTCCATTCATCCTGTTATAACAGGTGCGGATGAAAACAGTACTATGTTATGAGGTAAAGTCCGCTCTATACCCCATTCCCAGTCTCTTGTCCATTCATCCTGTTATAACAGTTGCGGATGAAAACAGTATTATGTTATGAGGTAGAGTCCGCTCTATACCCCATTCCCAGTCTCTTGTCCATTCATCCTGTTATAACAGGTGCGGATGAAAACAGTATTATGTTATGAGGTAAAGTCCGCTCTATACCCCATTCCCAGTCTCTTGTCCATTCATCCTGTTATAACAGGTGCGGATGAAAACAGTATTATGTTATGAGGTAAAGTCCGCTCTATACCCCATTCCCAGTCTCTTGTCCATTCATCCTGTTATAACAGGTGCGGATGAAAACAGTACTATGTTATGAGGTAAAGTCCGCTCTATACCCCATTCCCAGTCTCTTGTCCATTCATCCTGTTATAACAGTTGCGGATGAAAACAGTATTATGTTATGAGGTAAAGTCCGCTCTATACCCCATTCCCAGTCTCTTGTCCATTCATCCTGTTATAACAGTTGCGGATGAAAACAGTATTATGTTATGAGGTAAAGTCCGCTCTATACCCCATTCCCAGTCTCTTGTCCATTCATCCTGTTATAACAGTTGCGGATGAAAACAGTATTATGTTATGAGGTAAAGTCCGCTCTATACCCCATTCCTAGTCTCTTGTCCATTCATCCTGTTATAACAGGTGCGGATGAAAACAGTATTATGTTATGAGGTAAAGTCCGCTCTATACCCCATTCCCAGTCTCTTGTCCATTCATCCTGTTATAACAGGTGCGGATGAAAACAGTATTATGTTATGAGGTAAAGTCCGCTCTATACCCCATTCCCAGTCTCTTGTCCATTCATCCTGTTATAACAGGTGCGGATGAAAACAGTATTATGTTATGAGGTAAAGTCCGCTCTATACCCCATTCCCAGTCTCTTGTCCATTCATCCTGTTATAACAGTTGCGGATGAAAACAGTACTATGTTATGAGGTAAAGTCCGCTCTATACCCCATTCCCAGTCTCTTGTCCATTCATCCTGTTATAACAGTTGCGGATGAAAACAGTATTATGTTATGAGGTAAAGTCCGCTCTATACCCCATTCCCAGTCTCTTGTCCATTCATCCTGTTATAACAGTTGCGGATGAAAACAGTATTATGTTATGAGGTAAAGTCCGCTCTATACCCCATTCCCAGTCTCTTGTCCATTCATCCTGTTATAACAGGTGCGGATGAAAACAGTATTATGTTATGAGGTAAAGTCCGCTCTATACCCCATTCCCAGTCTCTTGTCCATTCATCCTGTTATAACAGGTGCGGATGAAAACAGTATTATGTTATGAGGTAAAGTCCGCTCTATACCCCATTCCTAGTCTCTTGTCCATTCATCCTGTTATAACAGGTGCGGATGAAAACAGTACTATGTTATGAGGTAAAGTCCGCTCTATACCCCATTCCCAGTCTCTTGTCCATTCATCCTGTTATAACAGTTGCGGATAAAAACAGTATTATGTTATGAGGTAAAGTCCGCTCTATACCCCATTCCCAGTCTCTTGTCCATTCATCCTGTTATAACAGTTGCGGATGAAAACAGTATTATGTTATGAGGTAAAGTCCGCTCTATACCCCATTCCCAGTCTCTTGTCCATTCATCCTGTTATAACAGTTGCGGATGAAAACAGTACTATGTTATGAGGTAAAGTCCGCTCTATACCCCATTCCCAGTCTCTTGTCCATTCATCCTGTTATAACAGTTGCGGATGAAAACAGTATTATGTTATGAGGTAAAGTCCGCTCTATACCCCATTCCCAGTCTCTTGTCCATTCATCCTGTTATAACAGGTGCGGATGAAAACAGTATTATGTTATGAGGTAAAGTCCGCTCTATACCCCATTCCCAGTCTCTTGTCCATTCATCCTGTTATAACAGTTGCGGATGAAAACAGTATTATGTTATGAGGTAAAGTCCGCTCTATACCCCATTCCCAGTCTCTTGTCCATTCATCCTGTTATAACAGGTGCGGATGAAAACAGTATTATGTTATGAGGTAAAGTCCGCTCTATACCCCATTCCCAGTCTCTTGTCCATTCATCCTGTTATAACAGGTGCGGATGAAAACAGTACTATGTTATGAGGTAAAGTCCGCTCTATACCCCATTCCCAGTCTCTTGTCCATTCATCCTGTTATAACAGTTGCGGATGAAAACAGTATTATGTTATGAGGTAAAGTCCGCTCTATACCCCATTCCCAGTCTCTTGTCCATTCATCCTGTTATAACAGGTGCGGATGAAAACAGTACTATGTTATGAGGTAAAGTCCGCTCTATACCCCATTCCCAGTCTCTTGTCCATTCATCCTGTTATAACAGGTGCGGATGAAAACAGTACTATGTTATGAGGTAAAGTCCGCTCTATACCCCATTCCCAGTCTCTTGTCCATTCATCCTATTATAACAGTTGCGGATGAAAACAGTATTATGTTATGAGGTAAAGTCCGCTCTATACCCCATTCCCAGTCTCTTGTCCATTCATCCTATTATAACAGGTGCGGATGAAAACAGAAGCTGCTTCATCATAGCAGTGCAACAGAAACAGATACGTCAACAGAAACAGATACGACTCACTGCGCAACAGCATCCCCTCCATTGTACCTGTTATTTGTATATATCCATAACAGGTTGTTACTGTTGCGGCTCCACAACAGTTAAAATATAACAGACTGTTAAATAACAACCCATCACTAGTCTAGATTGTGGTGTCTATTGCACCAAAGGTCTCCGTGTGAGTGTGTTTCTCTTCTTATTGTTTGAGTGTTTATACTAATTATAGTAGTGTTCGACAGTATTTCAGCGTGTAAGCTGTAATTACTTGTGGTGCGAGTTCTGTGTTATCATTATTATTACTGTGTGTTGTTTGCAAGAAACCGTTGAGAATATAGAGACAGACGGCGGAGGTTTTGTGTTAATACAGGTATGGAATGTATGATATATTATGTTGTTAATTATGCGTCAGTAGAACACAATAGGAAATGAGACAGGAAGCTGCTCTATATTGTATAATTACTCCTTTTAACGCACATGTTCCACCGTAATAATAATAATGGCGGTCCTGTTAAAATTGGACGTTTTAATTGTTACGTTATCGGTTTAGAAACGTGAGAATGTTTCATTTTTTTTGTTTGTTGCTGTAGTTATGTTTAATTGATTGAGTCATTTGTAATTTGGTGTAAATTTAGGTGTGTTTTCATTCTTTATTCCTTCATTCATTTAATGCATCAAAAAGAGAGTCAAAGTACACGAATAATTGTTGATAACAAGGAAACATGTAAATCTTTACGTTGTGCATATCAGGAAACATCTTAAATTATTCTTTTCCACGTGGACAATAACGACAAATACTGATGGCAGTGCCGTGAAATTCAAATTCTTATTGTCCGCGTGGACAGTATTCTCAAATGCCGATGACGTTGGCGTAAAATGTAATAATAGGGACGTTATTAAATAGGTCTGTAAAGACAGCTTATAATTAATAAATTACCCCCAATTTTTTACAGAACTTGAAATTCGGGGTATAGAAATATGAGCCAAAAATACGAAAATAATTGTTTGGTTGGACCTCGAAAATCTGCCCATTGCACAGCCATACCTCCTTTAAACCCTGTCTACCCCGCACAGCACACCTAACCCCCCAGGCTCCGCAAGGTACGGGAGGGGGGCGGGTTGGACGCTGGACGATGTGCACTGTTGCCAGATGAGTATTACCAAGGGTCATTTTAAATATAGAAGGAAATCAAGGGGTGAACAAATGTTTTTATAATGTAAATAAATTATAATATGGCGTCATCTACATAAATCGATATTTGACATTTTTTGCAGAAAGCAGTAGGAAAACGGAAATGTAAAGAGTTAATTTTCAGCCGCGCGTGTGTTTTTTTTTTCAACACACCACGAGTGCTTACAGCCTAAATACTATCGTACCGTGGGTGTTGACAAGGAGGAAAGAGGCAGCTTGTTAATTCTGGACTTGAAGGTTTGGAGGTTCGAAGGAGAAGGAAAAACATGTGCTGGCAAGGAATTCCACAACTTGGAAGTCCTCGGGACAAAAGAGCGGGCGTAGCAAGATGTTCTAAGTCTGGTGACCTGGACAGTAAAAGGGTGCATTCGCTCTGTTCCCCTGGTAGATGTGTTGGGGGCAACAGGTGGGGGAACTATGGAGGAAAGCTCCTCTGAGCAGTGTCCGTGCCGATATCTATAAAAGAGAGATAGGTCACCAACGGCACGTCGGTGGGCAAGGGATGGCAGCTTTTGGGTGAGGGTGGGGTCACCGATGGGACGTGTAGCTCTCTTTTGAATGGAGTCCAGGATAGCGAGTGTAGAAGCGGCAGCTGCACCCCAGATGTGGGAGCAGTATTCGAGGTTTGGCCTTATTTGTGAAGTATATAAGGTATAGAGATTAGCTGGTGAAAAGTATTTGCGAGCCCGGAAGAGGAAACCTAATTTCTTAGCAGCTGCTTCTGCAATTGATGTGACATGTTGGTGCCAATTAAGATTTCGATCCACAGAAATGCCAACAAGAGAAAAGGACTCATTACTTTGAATAACTTGGTTGTTCATTGTGATGGGTCTAGGGCTGGTGTATCTCTTGTGAGAAAGAAAGCAAGACTTAGTTTTGGTGGGGTTGAATTGTATAAGATTTCTACTTCCCCAGTCTAATATTTTTTGGAGATCCACGGAGACAGAACCCTCCATGAGTCTGCGATCCTCATCTAATTGGGATAAAGAGACAGGCTTAGAATATTGTATATTTGAATGGAGGGTGCTGTCGTCCGCGTAGCTGTGAACTGGGTTGGATGTGCTAGAGAGGAGGTCATTGATATGGAGAAGAAACAAAGTAGGGGCTAAAGCTGAACCTTGAGGAACTCCTGCATTAATTGGATACAGTTTAGAGGAATGGCCATCCACAACAACAGATATGCTCCTGTTGGAGAGGAAATTTGCTGTCCAGGTACAAAGTTTTGGTGGTATGCCATAGGCTAGAAGTTTATTAAGCAGCGCTGCGTGCCAGACCTGGTCGAATGCTTTGGATATGTCTAGAGCAACAATCTGGGATTCACCGTGTTGTTCCATGGACTTGTTCCAAGAATGGGTGACAAAGGAAAGGAGGTCGGCAGTCGATCTGCGCTGACGGAATCCATACTGCCTGTCGTGGATTAAACTGTGTTTTTCGAGAAATTTTATTAATTCGGTGTTTATATACTTTTCCATCACTTTAGAGACGACTGAAAGGAGAGAAATAGGCCTGTAGTTGCTAGGAAGCGCTTTGGATCCTTTCTTGGGGATGGGTTGTACTCGAGCAGTTTTCCAGTTACTAGGGAATATGCCTTTATTATAAGATATCTGAAACAGACCAGTCAGGACAGGAGCAAGCTCTGGTGCTCATTTTTTGAGAACAATTGCTGGGATCTCGTCAAGGCCAGAGGCTTTCCTGGTATTAAGAGAAGAGGGCATCTTTCGTACCTTTTTAGTTTTGAAAAGGATATCCGTCATTTTATGAGCGACATTGGGGACTGTTGGTGGTTGAACATTTGGAGGTGGGTTGAGAGTAGAATTGCCGGCGAACAACGCAGCAAAAAGTTCAGCCTTGCCCAGGGCGGTAGAAACAATTTCATCCCCTGAGACAAGAGGTGGAAACGTGCTTTTGCAGAAATTATTCCCAATAGATTTAGCAAGAGTCCAGAAGGGTTTGCCGCCGTTGGAGCTTAAGAGGACTTTGTTTTTGATGTGGTCATTAAACGAGTTTTTTTGTCTCAGAAAGAATGTGGACATAGCGGTTTCTTGCGTCATTAAATGCTTGACGATTTTCTTGACTGGGATTGTGTAGAAGCGTTTTGTGAGCTTTGACCTTTTCAAGTCTGGCCTTGTCACAGGATTTAGAGAACCAGGACTTTTGAGTGGCTGAAGAGGTTTTCTGTGTACGTGGGGTAAATAATTCCATGCCAGCTTGGATAATTTCGGTGACCTTTTGTGCAATATCAGAGGGGTCAGGATGAGGGTGGTCCAAGGGAAAAATCGTGGGCCTCTGGACCCAAGGGTACTGCGTTCGATCCCAGATTTCCCCCTCTCCTCCCTTTTTGAACAGTAACATCAACAGATGTTGTGCCATTGTCATTGAGCAAGGTAATCTGCACGTTCCGCCCTTCCCAGGGGGCGTAAATCCGTCGGTCCCGTGCCCATGCGATGTTGGGCACGATAAAGACACAAATTTCCCGGACAGTGAGGTGAATGAATCACTTTAGTAAAGTCAATGAAGCAATTTCCGTTGCGAATTGCCGATGATAAATACAATTGTATATGCTAATAGCAGACGGTATCCAATATATGATGATAAACATTGCATGCATACTGCTTTGAACCTCTTAAGATATATTGCATATTTAGCCAGGCGAAAATGCAAAATGCATCCCTCCATCTTAAAGAAAAACAAACACTTCGAAGGGAATCCCATTTTGAGCGATTTTCTCGGTTATGTTTATCATCGACAGTTGTCAGTAGAAATTGCTTCATTACCATGAAACATTTCGACTTTTCAAAATAATATATTGGATACCGTCTGCTATTAGCATATACAGTTTGATTTATCATCGACAATTTGCAACCGAAATTGCTTCATTGACTTTACTAAAGTGATTCATTCACCTCACTGTCCGGGAAATTTGGGTTTTTAACGTGCCCAACATCGCATGGGCACGGGACCGACGGCTTTACGTCCCCCTGGGAAGGGCGGAACGTGCAGATTACCTTGCTCAATGACAATGGCACAACCTCTGTTGATGTTACTGATGTACCTAAAAAGGGATGAGAGGGGAAATCTGGGATCGAACCCAGTACCTTTGGGTTCAGAGGCCCACGTTTTTCCCCCTGGACCACCATGGCTAAAAAATAACTTTCTCCATCTCCGTTTTCCTACTGCTTTCCGCAAAATATGTCAAATATCGATTTATGTAGATGACGCCATATTAGAATTTATTTACATTATAAAAACATTTGTTCACCCCTTGATTTCCTTCTATATTTAAAATGACCCTTGGTAATCCTCATTTTAGTGAATTTTCTTAAAAAAAATTCACTAATGAGGAGATCTCGACTTTTGAATTTTGAAAAAATTTCTTCAAGTGAGCGCTATTTAGGACCCCTGGAACCCAAATCCGAGGTCGGTTTCAGACTTTATATGTTTATATATATATATATATATATATATATATATATATATATATATATATATATATATATATATTTATATATTTATGTGTCACACCTATAACTAAAAAAATAATGGACCGATTTTGATAAAATTTGGTGAGTACCTTCCTTTCGCGAGTGGCTTGGATAAGTTCGTTAGCCAGGAAAATCCGCCGAGGTTTTCCCGGAAAATTTTGTGTTTTCTTTCGAAAAAAATTTATATCTCCGGAATTAACAAAGTAAGGGCAACGAAATTTGGTACACGGGTTTACATCGTTATATGTAACGTACCTACGAAAATTTAGCGCTGTCGGTTAAAGAAAAAAAAAGTTACAGGCATTTAAAGAAAAATAAATTTGGGTTTTCCTCAAAACGTCAAAGTCGCGATTTTAAACGTCAAAATTGTTAATATTTAGGCAATGAACCTGAAATTAGTATGATCTATGGAAGGAAAATGTCTCAAGAATAATGTTTTACAAAGCCTGAGCTCTTAGTTTCAATCGTCATTGTCCTTCATTTTACTAAAATATTCCCAGAAAATTCATTTCAAATAGACCCTTTCTCTGATACTTTAGCAGTAGTGTTGGCTATAGTTTATCGTTTAATGGTCAATATCATTTTTGTCGAATTATCGTAAAAAATCATTAAAGCGCAATATATCCGTTATTATGCAAGTTACGAAAAAAAGTTGTATACATTAATTGTAGGGTGTCTTAAGCTACATCTTAAAAAATATTTCCACAATTACAGGGTGGCCCATAAGTCGTTGGTGATTCAAATTTTCTTTTTTTTTAGTGAATTTTTTTAATCGAACGCGCCCTATGTTATTGCATTTTTGTATTTTCCATCGAAATATAATACATCTTTGTAAGAAAAGAAATTCGGGATGCAGCAAGTGCGTTATGGTAGCGAATGTTCATTAAATGCTTCAAATTTTGAATCAATTTGCTATTAACCTATAAGGTTGACCAGAAAACCAGTTTTTTCGGGAACAATTTAAGTTTGCTTTCGGAAATTTTTGTACATTTTCAAACAATAAAGTTGTTTTGATGCAACATGGTACATTGTTTTTACTATATAGGTTATACTGGTAACTAAATTTGATGCCCGCTTTCTTTAAAAAAACACACATATTTGCTATTTAAAAATATTTTTATGAAAATTCACTGCCATAACGCACTTGCTGCGTCCAGAGGTTTTTTGTTAGGAACTCGTATGCTATTGGCTGGTGTTAAAATAAACAGGTATTCTTTAAAAAAATGTATGTTTGGTTTGCCACTTAATTATGGCACATTATATATAATACTTACTAGTTTTAAAACGTTCATTACCTTATCCGCTATTAAATGTATTTAAAGATTTCTATAACAGGTTTAATAGCAGGCCCAATCGTTGAAACCACTTGTGCCACTTAATTATGGCACATCTTGTATAATACTTACTAATTTTAAAACGTTCATTATCTTATCCGCTATTAAATGTATCTAAGGTTTCTATAACAGTTTTGATAACAGGCCCAATCTTTGAAACCACTTGTGCCACTTAATTATGGCACATCGCGTATAATACTTACTAATTTTAAAACGTTCATTATCTTATCCGCTATTAAATGTATTTAAAGATTTCTATAACAGGCCCAATCGTTGAAACCACTTGTGCCATTTAATTATGGCACATCTTGTATAATACTTACTAATTTTAAAACGTTGATTATCTTATCCGCTATTAAATGTATTTAAAGATTTCTATGACCGTTTTAATAACAGGCCTAATCTTTAAAACCACTTGTGCCACTTAATTATGGCACATCTTGTATAATACTTACTAATTTTAAAACGTTCATTATCTTATCCGCTATTAAATGTATTTTAAGATTTCTATAACAGGCCCAATCGTTGAAACCACTTGTGCCACTTAATTATGGCACATCTTGTATAATACTTACTAATTTTAAAACGTTGATTATCTTATCCGCTATTAAATGTATTTAAAGATTCCTATGACAGTTTTAATAACAGGCCCAATCTTTAAAACCACTTGTGCCACTTAATTATGGCACATCTTGTATAATACTTAATAATTTTAAAACGTTCATTATCTTATCCGCTATTAAATGTATTTAAAGATTTCTATAACAGTTTTAATAACAGGCCCAATCTTTAAAACCACTTGTGCCACTTAATTATGGCACATCTTGTATAATACTTTTTTTTTGTTCCCTCAGGGCTCGTCCGCGGCCTTGCCGCCCCGATAGCACCGCAACCCTTTCATTGTATAATACTTACTAATTTTGAAACGTTCATTATCTTATCAGCTATTAAATGTATTTAAATATTTGTATAACAGTTTTAATAACAGGCCCTATCTTTGAAACCACTTGTGCCACTCAATTATGGCACATCATGTATAATACTTACTAATTTTAAAACGTTCATTATCTTATCCGCTATTAAATGTATTTAAAGATTTCTATAACAGTTTTAATAACAGGCCAAATCTTTGAAACCACTATCTTAACTGGTCACCTATATCTATCTCACTTATTTCAAGCAGTTTTAAAAAGATCTACTATCGTTAGCCTTGTTAGCAAATATTTTCCAACTAAATTTACAAATGAGCAATAAGCAAATGGTTGCATTTGCTTAGTAAATAATTAATCCTGTCATTTGTTGAGATAACAAAATCGTGATGCTATTTTTCAATTTCAAATGTTTCTACAGCCTTAGTTATGAAATCTACTACATCTCGCCTTCTATTATCCATTTTCATACACAATTATTTCTAGAGTCGTTGTTTATTTCCTTTTTAAGGCAAGTTTTATTTTCTCGTGCTCGTTATGGTTGGAAAGTTTAGGTTTACATATTCCGTCGCAATTATGTACATTGTACTCGTAATTCTTCCCTAAACATCTCCTGCAATGTAAACAAGTTCTTATTTGTAGAAGTAATGAAAATAATTACCGCAGAAGGTAAACCACTTAACAAAACGAATAAGGCCTTTGTATTTCGTTCTCGTTATTTTAACTATTTCGTGTCCCACTTTATATCGTTAATTTTAATGTCATTAAGTAATCTGAAACCACTGTTATTTGTTTTGTTTTTATCAAATTATAAGTTATTTATTAAATTGAAATAATAATTATAACGGGGGCATTATTTACAAGTATTAAAGTTCAGTTGAAAACTTTTAAGCAGGCGGACTTCCATATATGTACAATGTAACCCTGAAAACAAAGAATTTCAATTTATTACTTAAGAAATGACGAGCATTTATGGCTCCCTTTCAAGACTCGCGGTGTCGCTTGTTGCCGTTAATAATGTACCTAATTACAGGGTGATTCACAACGCAATGCACATAGAATATGTGCGTATAGAGAACATGCTGATTTTTTGTATAAAGTTTTTTCTCTGACGCCATGGTTAGTAAGATATTGACCTCGGAAGATTCTTTAATAATTACAAGAAACAGCTGTATTGCAGCAATGCCCTAAAATAGAACAACCAAATTTGGTAGATGGTTTTCTTTTATCAACATCGTTAGTTAACAAAAACTCTGGACGCAGCAAGTGCGTTATGGTAGTGAATTTTCATAAAAATGTTTTTAATTGCAAATATGTGTGTTTCCTTTTTAAGAAAGCAGGCATCAATTTTGGTTGCCAGTATAACCTATATAGTAAAAACAATGTGCCATGTTTCATAAAAATAACTTTATTGTGTGAAAATGTACAAAAATTTCCAAAAGTAAACTTAAAGTGTTCCCGGAAAAACTCGTTTCTTGGTCAACCTTATAGGTTAATAGCAAATTGAGCTATTCAAATTTGAAGCATTTAATGAAAATTCGCTACCATAACGCACTTGCTGCGTCCCGAATTTCTTTTCTTACAAACATGCATCGCTGAAAAATTCAAAAATGCAATAACATAAGGCGTGTTTGATTAAAAAAAGAAAATTTGTATCACCAACGACTTATGGGCCATCCTGTGATGGTAGAAATATTTTATTAAGATGTAGCTCAAGACACCCTATAATTAATATATACAAATTTTCTTCATATCTTGTATAATAACGGATATATTGAGCTTTATTGATTTTTTACGAAAATTCGACAAAAATTATATACCATTAAACGATAAACTCTAAAGCTAAGGCTACTGCCCAGCATCAGAGAAAGGGTCTATTTGAAATGAATTTTCTGGAAACATTTTAGTAAAATGAAGGACAATGACGGTTGAAACTAAGACTTCAGAGTTTGTAAAAGATCCTTCTTGAGACATTTGATTTCCATATCCCGTATTAGATTCACGTTCTTTGCCTAAATGTTGCCGATTTTGACGTTTTAAATCGCAACTTTGACGTTTTGAGGAAAACCCCAATTTATTTTTCTTTAAATGCCTATAACTTTTTTGTCTTTTGACCTACATAGCTAAATTTTGGTAGGTGGCTTACCTATAAGGATATTAACTAGCGTACCAAATTTGGTTGCCCTTACTTTATTAATTCTGGAGATATAAATTTTTTTCGAAAGAAAACACAAAATTTTCCGGGAAAACCTGGGCAGATTTTCCTGGATAACGAACTTATCCAAGCCATTTGCAAAAGGAATTTTTCCACCAAATTTAGTCAAAATCGGCCTATTATTTTTTGAATTATCGGTGTGATATATATATATATATATATATATATATATATATATATATATATATATATATATATATATATATATATATATATATATATATATATATATATATATATATATATATATATATATATATATATATATATATATATATATATATATATATATATATATATATATATATATATATATATATAAACATATAAAAATTGAAACGGACCCCGGATATGTGTTCTAGGGGGCCTAGTTCGCGGTCATTTGAAGAAATTTTTTAAAAATTCAAAAGTCGGGATCTCCTCATTAGTGAATTTTTTTTTAAGAAAATTCACTAAAAATAGTAGATATAAACTCAAAAAGGGGTGAATCAGGGGTGGGTCACCCTATTTAATGATTTGATTTTTTTAAACCCTAACCGGATTAAAAGTTAAAGTATAGTCTTAAAGCAAATTAGATTTTCTATCTTGTTCTCCTCTTGTCACTTTTTCGACAACCCACCCGTTTTTTTTTCTTGAGAAAATTTAAATTTTTAGAGTTGACATCAAAACAAAATTATGTCCGTTGAAAATTTTATCAAACATTAAAGTCTCCCAGGGGACGCCTTGGGCGCTTTGCAAGTCATCTCTTGCTAGGTTACAGTTGTTGTCAAATCTGACATTACATAAATGTGTTAGCAACAGTGCCCTAACATAGAAGAACCAAATTTGGTAGATGGTTTTCTCTTATCAACATCCTTATTGGACAAAAAATCTAACTGGATATAAACTCAAAAAGGGGTGAATTAGGGGTGGGTTACCATTTTAATGATTTGATTTTTTTAAACCCTAACCTAATTAAAAATTCAAGTACATTAATTTTATAGAAAATTACATTTTGTACTTTTTTCTCCGCTTGACAGTTTTTCAACAAACCATCCGTTTTTGAGAAAAGTGAGATTTTTAGAGTTGAGATCAAAACAAAATTATAACGCTTGAAGACTTTATTAAACGCTAACATCTGAAATTTAAGAACCGCTATTAAAAACTAATAGATTAAAAAAAACACTAAAGATATTGTTCAAAATGACTTCCATTTTCTCTCACACATAACTGCACCCTTCATCGAAAATTAAGTCGACTCTGTTAAGTAATTGGATGTCACTTTTAATAATGATCCACTTATTATTGATGCGACTCCACAAATCTTCCTCAGTTTCAACTGGTGTCAAATACACAGATATAAAGGCCCCCCTCTGGTTATCGTTGAATGTTGAGGACAATTAATTCCACAACCTATCCATCGATTTGGAAACTGTTGGCTTAAAAATCCACGAACATTTGTAGTGAAATTTGGTGGCGCCCCATCATGCATAAACCACATTTCGCTGCGCAGTTGTAAGGGCAGCTCCTCCAGTATCCCAAGAAGAACATTTTGCAAGAAAAGCAAATATGTGGCGCCGTTTAAGCGGCTTGGTAAAATAACAGGCCCAACCAAATGTCCTCCAACAATACCTGCCCACACATGTATCTTAAAATCTCTTTGGAAATGGTGGGTTACTGTAGCATGTGGATTTACATCCGAATATTCGTGGCAGTTGTGCACATTCGTAATCCCTCTCATTGCAAAGCAAGCTTTATCCGTAAAAAGAATGGTATTGGGAAAATCAATGTGCTGATGTAAGATGAAATTACAAAAAAACAGTCTTGTCTCTAAATCCTGCAGTAGCAGTTTTTACACTTTTTGAAGGTGATAGGGATGCAGCAGATTGCGTCGGATAATTCTATGGACCGTCGGCTATCTTATATGAAACTGCCTGGATAGTCGTCTGGTGCTGTTTTGAGGCTCTTTTTCAATACTGTCTAGAAGACGCTCATCAGTTCGTTCACTGCATGAACGCGTCCTTCAGCATTTTTTTTATGAAAAAGTAACCCGTTTCCCGAGCTCTACGTTCAACATTGGCAAACGTTTGACGATGTGGTTTATTACGACTAGAAAATCTTCTTCGATATACATCTTCACTCCTGCGGCAATTACCCACGCAAAACCCTAATACCATAAGCTTGTCAACTTGTTCATTAACCGAAAATTTTATAGACATTTTAAGCAACAAATTATTATCACAAAAGAAGACAAGAAACACAAGACAATAATTATTGTAAAACTTAATAAATTTAAGTAATGTCAGATTTCACAATGACTATAACCTAGCCACAGATGACTTGCAGAGCGCCCAAGGCATCCACTATGAGACTTTAATGTTTCATAAAATCGTCAAGGGAAACAATTTTGTTTTGATCTTAACTCTAAAAATCTCAATTTTTCTTAAAAACTGGTGGTTTGTCGAAAAAGCGACGAGGTGAAAAATATATAAAATTTAATTTGCTATAAAATTGATTGACTTTAACTTTTAATTAGGTTAGAGTTTTAAAAAATCAAATCATTAAAAGGGTGACCCACCCCTAATTCACCCCCTTTTTGGGTTTATATCTACTTCAAATTGTTGTTACATAAACGTTGATAAAAGAAAACAATCCACCAAATTTGGTTGTTCTATGTTAGGGCACTGATGCAATACAGCTGTTTCTTGTAATTATTAAAGAATCTTCTCACCACCCATGGGCGTCAGAGAAAAAATGTATATAAAAAATCGGCATGCTTTGAGGTCCTCCACACGCACATATTATGTGTCCATTGCTTTGTCCATTGAGGTATTTAAAATACCTATGAAACCATTTCTTAGTGAAATTAACTTGGGTGGAACTATAGACAAAGGTTTTTTGTATAATTTGACCACTTTTAACGAACGCCGTTCAATCGTGTACTTTTGTAGTCTCAATTTTTGTGTATTAGCAACCATTGTTTTCTGAGAAAAATGAAAAAAAAGCATGGCTTGCTACTAATTTTAGCGTTAAAATATTGAGACTTGTTTGTTTTGCATGTTATAACATATAAATAATGTATATCTTTTTATTATTGTTACAGATAGTAAGCCATGAAGCGGGAAGCTGATGGTGACATGGGATCCCCACAAAAACGTTCTCGTCGTGGCGATGAGGAAGTGCGCTTACTGATTCCCAGTAAAGTAAGTAAATCTTTTTTTTTTCGTGTACCTCTGGGGTTAACTTCAGGCCTTTAGTTATTTTTAATTTATAAGTTTATTAAAAAAATAAGTATACACGGTTTGTTATTCACAAAACCTACAATTATAGAATAAACAATGAAAAATACCTACAAAGTACTCAGATGTACTTATTTGTGCGTTTAAAACATCAATATTCGCCAATTGTAACGCGCATTTGAAAACCTCTGTAGTCTCTTCCCTCTCATTTCTCTCCATTTTTAAGCTGCCAGTTTTCCTAGAAGCAAGTCAGAAAGATGTCCAAGTATAACAGCGCACTATTAGTTTTATTTAAAAAAAAATGAAAAAACAAGTAAACGCATAAAATACTCAAAATATACAATAGGAAAGTGACATCAGACATATTCGAGCAGACTGCGTAAACGCAATATATTTCTTTCATCTCCTTCAGCTCCCTTCAATTGTAAAGTTAGCAGCCTCGGTGGTCCAGGGATAAGAACTTGTGTCTCTGGACGCAAGGGTCCCGGGTTAAGGTTTCCAGTAAAAATGTCAAATTATTTTTCAGTACGTACTGCAAATTAAAATCAACCGAGGTTCTGGCTTTGTGTTTCAGCAAGTATGGACGTTCTGCCTTTTCGAGAGGGCGTTAAATTATCTGTCCCGTGTACCATACCATGTTGGGCACGTTAAATATCCCTACCCTCCCTACTAATAGGAAGGGACTGCGAAATTTCCAGGATAGCGAGGTAAAACTGCTCCCTGGTGTCGATGATTGGCCATAGTGCCGGAAATAGATCGACGTTAAGGAAAAAAATACGCAATTGCGAAATATTATCAGCCCTAACTGTTAAATATGAAAAGGCATGCAATGAGGTGCTGTATTCTAGAAAAAGGAAAAACTTTGTTTTCTGTTCATTAAGTGGTGGCCAATTTGAATCAATGCCAAAATTAAAGTTTCTAGGTTGATGGCAAATTAAATTACTAAAATTAGAAACATGTTTAGAAAATTGGCTACCAGAACGTACTTGCTGCGTTCGGACTTTTTAGCCAATTTTTTGTAAAACGATCACACCGGTAACTCAAAAAGTAATGGACCGATTTTCATGAAATTTAGTAGGTACCATGCTTTTGTAAGTGGCTTGGATAAGTTCGTTAGCCAGGAAAATTGGACTAGTTTTTCCGGAAAAATTTTGGGGTTTCTTTCGGAAATTTTTTGTATCTCCAAAAATATCAAAGCTATGACAACCAGATGTGGTGCTTACGTTTCTACTATCAAACTTACCCTACATGCCGAAATTCTGATCTCTACGTTGAAAATAAAAAATATATATAGCCATTTAAAGAAAAAAGAATTTGGTGTCACTGGTGATCAAAAAAAGCACAAGAATAAAATATTTTGTGTGGTTAACAAAACCAATTATATTACATACAACGGTTAAGTTTTCTTGGCGCGAAAAGGTCCAGAAGTAGCAGAAACAAATGTTTTAAAAATTTTATAATTCTTCTTCTTAAAACGTCAAAAGTGGCGAGTTGAAACGTCCAAATTTACAATTTTCAGACAAATAATCTTAAACAAATATGGACTGTGCAGAAGAAATGTCGCAATAGGTGTGTTTTGCAAAGCTTTAAGTTTCAGCTTCAACCATCATTGTCCTTCATTTTACTAAAATATTATCGGAAAATCCATTTCAAATAGACCCTCCTTCTGATGCTTTGGAAGTAGATTCAGCTATAGAGTTTATGGTTTAGTAGTCTATACTATATTTTAGCAAATTTTCTTAACTTATTAATTATGAAAAGATTTCTTGAAATGAGCTAGAACTAGAACCCTTAAAACCCATATACTGGATAGGTTTCAGTTTTTGTCTGTTTACACACATACAAGGTGACACATTTCCACGGTAAAACTCAATATTTTTGTTTATATACAAGATACGAGTCAAAATTGTATACTTTAGTTACAGGTTGTTTTGATCTGCATCTTATAAAATTATTTTGATAATTACAGGCTGACGCATAAGCCGTTGGTAATACACACTTTCTTTTTACATAGAACACCCCTTATGTTATTGCATGTTTGCATTTTCCATTAAATTATATTGCATTTTGTAAGAAAAAAAATTGGTATCGTTCATCGTTTTTGAGTTATTTCAATTGTTTTGCAACTTTTTACGTTTTTGGCACAAACACATATCACAAATTGTAAAAAGGCGTTTGTACCAATAGAGCTGAGCCCTATGGAAATGAAGCATTCAGAGAGCTTTTTGTTTGTATTACTCGTCGAAAAAATCGAGCAAATGTTGGTAATTAATAATAAATGTTTAGTAAGTTATCGTAAATAAAAGTTGTCGAATTTTTGTGAAAAATATAATATAGTATAAAATTACTGAAGGCAATTTCGGCCAAAAGGGGCGAATTTTTGTAAAAGAAATGTTTGCAAAATGCCATAAAAAATGTTTTTTCTAGTAGAATCATAAAGCTGTTTGTCAATAATTATATCTTCGCGGGTGTATAAATAGCTTGAAGAGATTCGTTGGCCAGGAGAATCGGACCAGTTTTTTTCTGGAACTTTTTAAGCTTATTTAATGAAATGTGGTACATTGTTACTACTATATAGGTTATATTGCCAACCAAATGTCCGTTTCAAAACAATATATATTTGACATTAAAAACATTTTTACGAAAATTCGCTACCATAACGCACTTGCCGCGTTCAGACTTTTTAGTGAATTTTCTTAAAAAAAATTCACTAATGAGGAGATCCCGACTTTTGAATTTTGAAAAAATTTCTTCAAATGAGCGCTAATTAGGCCCCCCAGAACACATATCCGGGGTCGATTTAAATTTTTATATGTTTATATATATATATATTTATATATATATATATATATGTATCACACCGATAACTCAAAAAATAATGGGCCGATTTTGATTAAATTTGGTGAATAAATTCCTTTTGCAAATGGCTTGGATAAGTTCGTTAGCCAGGAAAATCGGTCCAGGTTTTCCCGGAAAATTTTGTGTTTTCTTTCGAAAAAAATTTATATCTCCGGAATTAACAAAGTAAGGGCAACCAAATTTCATATGCGGATTTATTTCATTATAGGAAAGTTACCTACCAAAATTTAGCTCCGTAGGTTAAAGGATAAAAAAGTTACAGGCATTCAAAGAAAAATAAATTTGGATTTTCCTCAAAACGTCAAAATTGCGATTTTAAACGTCAAAATTGGTGAGTACATTCCTTTCGCAAGTCGCTTGGATAATTTTGTTAGCCAGGAAAATCCGCCGAGGTTTTCCCGGAAAAATTTGTGTTTTCTTTCGCAAAATATTTATTACTCCAAAATTAACAAAGTAAGGGCAACCAAATTTGGTAAGCTGGTTTATATCGTTATAGGTGTGCCACCTACCAAAATTTAGCTCTGTAGGTCAAAAGACAAAAAAGTTATGGGCATTTAAAGAAAAATAAATTGGGGGTTTCCTCAAAACGTCAAAGTGACAATTGAAAACGTCAAAATTCGCAACATTTAGGCAAATAACTTGAATCTAATACGGGCTATGGAAAGAAAATGCCTCAAGAAGAATGTTTTACATACACCGAACTCTTAGTTTCAACCGTCATTGTCCTTCATTTTACTAAAATATTTCCAGAAAAATCATTTCTAATAGACCCTTTCTCTTATGCTTGGCAGTAGCCTTAGCTGTAGAGTTTATTGTTTAATGGTATATAATTTTTATCGAATTTTCGTAAAAAATCAATAAAGCTCAATATATTCGTTATTATACAAGATATGAAAAAATATTGTATACATTAATTATAGGGTGTTTTGAGCTACATCTTAAAAAATTATTGCGACAATCACAGGGTGGCCCATAAGTCGTTGGTGATACAAATAATATTTTTTTTGTCGAAAACGCCTTTTTTTTGCATTTTCCATCGAAATATAATGCATGTTTGTAAGTTAAGAAATTCTGGAGGCAGCAAGTGCGTTGTGGTTGCGAATTTTGATTAAATGCTTCATATTTGAAAAGCTCAATTTGCTATTAACCTATAAGGTTGACCAGGAAACGGATTTTTTCAGTAACACTTTTGGTTTACTTTTGGAAATTTCTGTACGTTTTCAAACAATCAAGTTATTTTGATGAAACATGGCACATTGTTTTTACTATATATGTTATACTGGTAATCAAATTTGATGCCTGCTTTTTCTATATAGGTTATACTGGTAACCAAAATTGATGTCTGCTTTCTTAAAAAGAAAACACACATATTTGCAATAAAAACATTTTTATGAAAATTCACTACCATAACGCACTTGCTGCGTCCCGAGATTTTATATTTAGTTTGCCAACTCAAAAATCTTTAATAACCGCGTGACATGAAAATTCAAGTTGACTCAACTTGGCAGAGTATCCATGTGAAACGCACGCATTATAATGTAAAGTTGTTAGAGCATTAATTGCTAGTAGAAACGCTCATAATATGAATACTTAGTTATGGATTTTGCATAATATATAAGGGTATGAGTTAACCCTCGTTGTGAATATTTAAATAAGAAAGTGCGTGTATAATTATATACTTTCTGGTACGAGGTGCAATCAAAAATAATGTTATACAAACTATTTTTATTATAAAGATGTAATGTAATGTAATTTTTATCGGGTACCTATGTACAGCAGCTATTTTAACCAACCTATCTGTTCGGTTCAGAAAAGGCCAGCAATGTAATTGTTCTAATTACCCGTTTATCGACTCTAGAAGGACCAGAGGAACTGTTCTTTGTGGGTACAGATTTGTAATAAATACACGTGGTAAAACAATAACAATTTAAAACTACAAACTTACCAATTTAAATGCAAGACTGAAGGTGTTGTGACCCAATAATGATACACCAAAACGGTGTCTTACAATTGGAGACTGAGACGGGTAGGCTGATAGCTGGGGGCATCGTCCTCAAGTCCTAGTCGAGAAAACCGTCAAGCATTTAACGACGCAAGAAACCGCTATGTCCGCATTCTTTCTGAGGCAAAAAACACGTTTCATCACCACATCAAAAACAAAGTCCTCTCAAGCTCCAACGGCAACAAACCCTTCTGGACTCTTGCTAAATCTATTGGGAATAATTTCTGCAAGAGCACGTTTCCACCTCTTGTTTCAGGGGATGAAATTGTTTCTACCGACCTGGACAAGGCTGAACTTTTTGCCTCGTTGTTCGCCGGCAATTCTACTCTCTACCCACCTCCAAATGTTCAACCACCAACAGTCCCCAATGTCGCGCATAAAATGACAGATATCATTTTCAAAATTAAAAAGGTTCGAGAGATGCTCTCTTCTCTTAATACCAGGAAAGCCCCTGGCCTTGACGAGATCCCAGCAATTGTTCTCAAAAAATGCGCACCAGAACTTGCTCCTGTCCTGACTCGTCTGTTTCAGACATCTTACAATAGAGGCATATTCCCTAGTAACTGGAAAACTCTTCGAGCACAACCCGTCTCTAAGTAAGGATCGAAAGCGCTTCCTAGCAACTACAGGCCTATTTATCTCCTTTCAGTCGTCTCTAAAGTGATGGAGAAGTATATAAACACCGAATTACTAAAATTTATTAAAAAACAGGCAGTATGGATTCCGTCAGCGTAGATCAACTGCCGACCTCGTTTCGTTTGTGACCTATTCTTGAAACAAGTCTATGTAACTATACGGTGAATCCCAGATTGTGGCCCTAGATATATCCAAGGCATTCGACCAGGTCTGTTACGCAGCGCTGCTTAAAAAACTTCCGGCCTGTGGCCTACCACCAAAATTCAGTACCTGAACAGTAAATTTCCTCTCCAACCGGAGCATTGATGTTGTCGTGGATGGCCATTCCTCTAAATTGTATCCAATTAATGCAGGCGTATCTCAAGGTTCAGCTTTAGCCCCTACTTTGTTTATTCTCCACATCAATGACCTCCTCTCTAGCACATCCAACCCAGTTCACAGTTACAAGGACGACAGCACCTTCCACTCAAATATACAATATTCTAAGCCTGTCTCTTTAGCCCAATTAGATGATCGCATACTCGTGGAGGGTTCTGTCTCTGTGGATCTCCAAAAAATATTAGACTGGGGAAGTAGAAATCTTCTACAATTCAACTCCACCAAATCTGTCTTGCTTTCTAGCTCATAAGAGATACACCAGCCCTAGACCCATAACCAGGTCACCAGACATAGAACATCTTGTTATGCCCGCTCTTTTTTACCGAGGACTTCCAAGTTGTGGACTTCCTTGCCGGCACATCTTTTTCCTTCTACGATTCTCCAAACCTTCAAGTCTAGAATTAACAAGTTGCCTCCTTCCTCCTTGTCGACACCCACGGTACGATAGTATTTAGGCTGTAAGCCCTCGTTGTGTATTGTTAAAATAAAATAAAAAACCTACGCGTGGCAGTTAACTGCTCTGTCTCTCAGGCATAGGACTTTAACCACTAAGTCGTTTCAACGCATGTCTTGGGGATTTTATTTTCAATTTGGAAAAAACTTCAAATATTGTGTACCAAATTATTTAAAATTCACAACATAGGTTTATTTGTACCGTTTCTAGCCAAATGTAGTCATAATCCAGTTACTCTGATACAAAAATATAGCGTTTTAAAAAATATTTTCATATATTTAAGGGGGGAAAATGTCCGTTATGATATACGAACTCGTCTGCGGTCTTAATACAATGAAGATATGTGCCAAGTTTCGTTCAAATTAGTTTAGTATTTTTTGAGTTATCGGTAGGAAAATATATATATATATATATATATATATATATATATATATATATATATATATATATATATATTTATATCTTTATATATATATATATATATATATATATATATATATATATATATATATAAATTTTAACGGACCTCGATTTTGAGCTCTAGTGACCCACGTTCGCGCTCATCTGAAGAAATTTTTTCAAAAGCTTTTCATTGTGACCTCTCTACTAGCGAATTTTTCTTAATTAAATTTCGCTAAAATGGATATGTATATAGTTGGCATGTCGGAAATAATTTGATTAAAGAATTGAGACTTTAAAGAAAAAGTTAGATTTTAATAAAAACTGTTTTCAATCAGTTATTAAGTATTATGTACACATACATACATCATTGAACATAATTGTAAATATTTTGTAGTGCTGAATACAGAATTAATTTTCTTTTAAAAGAGGTATCACCCTCCCTCACTGTTCATTTAAAAAATGTTGTTAAGGCACTTACCCTTCCAATTGGTTAGGGTGGGTAGAAAGGTCTTAACTTAAAAAAGTGTAATTTAAGAAATCTTAAGTTGATCCCATTCAGTATTTCTCCTAAAGAACCTCGGTGGTTCAGGGGTAAGAACGTGTGCCTCTGAACCGAAGGGTATTGGGTTCGATCCCAGGGTACTCCTTTCACTTTTTCAGTACAAACTGTAACATTAACATCAACCGAGGTTCTGGCATTGTATTTGAGCAAGTTGAATGTCTGCACGTTCCGCCCTTCAAAGGGGGCGTAAAGCCGTCGGTCCCGTGTCCATGCGATGTTGGGCACGTTAAAGATCGCTACCCCCCTTACAGAAAGACAGGGGTTCGGCAACATTTTCAGGATAGTGAGGTGAAACTGCTCCCTGGCGTCGGTGATTGGCCATAGTCGCGGAAATAGGCCGACGTTAAAGAAACAAAACACACACAGCGTCTCTCCTAAAAAATTGTAATAACAGAGAAGAAAGGGCAAAATATTCCATACTTTTGACACTCACTGTATATGTTTCTGTATGTTATGGGTAAAACTTGGAATGCAAATGGCAAATGGTAAATAATTGAGCACGCCACAATTACCTGTTTAATGATTGTGTGCCTCGCCAAGAAAACAAGTGAAATTTCCCAATGAATAACCGTCATAAGTCGACCCTACCCATATTGACTGTTGTATGGGGAAACTTTGCGTGTTGCCTGGAAGGAACATTTTTAACATTAGCCATGGTCTAAGATTAAATAGGCTTGAAATTACGTAACCAGCGTTAATGTACTTACGTTCACACGCTTCTGTGCTTACTATTTTTATTGCCGTTAAACAATTTCGCTTACTTTATTTATGTAAGGCTAGATGTATTCTCACTATACTAAGAAACGCAGACCGGTTTCGCTCTAATGAGTACCTCGCCAGTGCGATATACTATATACAGCGAGAACACGTCCATAAAGTAAAAGTTTGGACACAGCAAGTGCGTTATGGTAGTGAATTTTCATAGAAATGACCTGGCACCAAATATTTTATTATAACTTATTTTTCTTGTAACATAGAAATACAAAACAAAAATTTTTCAAAACAAGTTACTAGTTATTCGCGAAGCTCATTATGTTATTTTTCTTTAGTTTAGTACCCACGCTGCGTTTTACTATAGCTCAAGATGGAAGATTCTAGCATAATGGGAAATTGAGTTATCAAATTTGAAATATTTTACGAGAATTCTCCACCAAACGTACTTGCTGCGCCCAGGCCCTTTTCAGCATTTTTTTACTGTTCCTGTATCCATGCTTTTTTTTTTTAATAATAAAATATTGTACATCTCTATGTGAGACTGAACAAATGAAATGAGGTAACAATTTAAACATAATTTGAAAATCTTGGCTTGCTGCTTCATCGCGGGGGTTCTCCTTCACCTTCTTCATGCCTACAACCACCCTTAATGCATAAAAAAGAACAGTGTAAACAAGAAAAAATTCTTGACACCAACCCCCAAGAAAGTTGCGGGACAATAGGGGTTCTGCGTAAACCCCTGAACAAACAGGATTTTAAGGAAGTGGAGCTGTAAAATGGGATAAACGCAGCTTATAGAGTTCCAACTAAGCTGGTTATTCGCACTTTCCGCTTAGATTTTTTTTCTCCCTCAGGGCTCGTCCGCAGCTCTGCCGCCCCGATACCACTGCAGCCCTTGGCCTATTGTGCATCCGCTCACATTTTTATCTTCTTCCCCGCCCAGCACCCCTATTAACTCCTGGTACAGTAACTTTCTTGGGAGCTGTTTGCAAGAAATTTTTCTTGTGGTATGTGCATCCAGAAAGGGTTCTAAGCATGTGTCTAAATTTTTTAAAGTCCCCCTTGTGCTAAGCTGCAAGTTTACCGAAAATTTAATTTTTATTTACAATCGGAATGTACCTGCCAAATTATAAACGTGGCATGTATTTTTCCTTATTAATCGTTTGGATAATCCGTTTTAGTCAACTCAATCGAACCAGTTTCTGCAAACAAAATAACGAAAAATGTTTTTTAAAACAAATTTGTAGTTATTTTTTAAATTTGGCATACACGCTGCCTTTATACGGGTTTTACTAAGTATCAAAACTGAAGATTCTAGTTTGCTGGGAAATTCAGGCATCAACATTTAAAATATTTTTTGAAAATTGGCTACCATAACGCACTTGCTGCACCTAAACTCTTTTCAACACATATTTACTATTACTGTTTAGTAATACAGATTATATGTTGTTAGCGGAGTCGATTTCGAGATTATCATCTTCTTCGTCTTCTTTGTTAATGACGCCTGTTAGTTTCGAGGTTATGCTTAGAACGCGCAAGTTTCTCTCATGACTCCTGTTAGTTAAAAAATGACAAATAGTGGTGTTGTCAGATTAAACTATGCGAGGGAGATGGCTTTTAAATACCATGAAAATAGGCAGCTTAATATTTATAGATAATAAAACGTAGTTCTAGATTGCTTTTAAACAAATTGAATTACTTTCATTGAAATGTTTATTTATTAACATTTTTCTGTCTTCAAATTCAGATGAGAGTTGTCGCAAATGGCAACCCCGCTGATTGTTTAGTGTGGCATACTTTCGTAGCATGTCCGTTTAAAGCTTAATTTGGAGATTTTGTTTGCAGTGGCAGCGGAACACTGATTTATCTGCCCCACCTTGTCTAACTTTATAGGCATCTATTCAGAGGTAATTTCAGGTCATATCGTAGATTATTTCTTTTTTATTTAGTTATAACTCAACATTTACTGATCCGGTTGAGTTCAAGTTTGGTAGATACGACCATTTATATATCTACGCGCTTGGAAAGTTTTAGTTTGATACTTCTAGTAACGATATTGCGTTTTCAAGCATTTTTTGCATTTTTTTTAAAGTAATTGAGTGTCAAAACTGTCTATTCCTCTCTGTTGGTTTTTCTCGAAAACTTTTGATCGATCTTGCGTAATATCCTCTAATTACATTTCTAAAATCACACCAAGAAAAAGAAGAGAAGTAGAGGTAAAAAGATACATACATCTTTAACGAGCTCATCCAAGCTATTAACAAGGCTAAGGGGATTTCCAAATTTGGATTTGATTGGTTAATTATTTTTTGAGTTACAGGTTGGATCAACTTTTTAACTGACCTGGGATTTGGGTTCTAGGGGCCCTAATTCGCGCTCATTTGAAGAAATTTTCCACAAGTCTTACCATCGTTACCTCTCTATTAGTGAATTTTCTTAATGAAAGGTCACTAAAATGTTACAAATATAGACTGTGTACAACCAAGCAACAATTCTGTAAATTGTCAGCCCTGGCCGATTTTCTTTCCTAATACCGGGACAACGTATCGTAAGCTCGACGTATTCTCACATCGCATCGAGATGGCGACCCTGTGATACATATCACAATGTTTTACGAGAGTGGCTGCGTTAGCCGTATTCCTTTATAGGTGTATTCTCGCCGTAATTAGTATGACTGACAAGTATGACTGACAAGCTCTAATTAGAGCGAAACCGGTCTACGTTTCTAATTATGCTGAGAATATATCTAGCCTTACATACATTGTCACGGTATTAGGGAAGAAAATAGACCAGTGCTGGCTGGCAGTTTTTACTTTATTTCTCAAAACTTATTAAAATGACTTGGTTCCGTTTGATAATAAATAATAAGCGATGCAATTATAGGCGCCCCCAGATCCCGGTAAACACAACTATAACAAGACTTATACTAACTAAAATATTAATTTTTGCACATTTATTAATATACGGAAAACAAGAATGTAGGTTGATACATTTTAGTTGCTTATTTTTAGATAAAACTACGTTTCGGTCAAACTTTCGTGTAAACTTCTAGAACGTTAGCTTTTGCTACCTATATTGTTGAATGATTTATCCGACGCCTGACAAAGAATTATTACATCTAGATGAAGTTTTTCTTTTCCAACATCGAACGCCGATAAATAAATCAGGATCGCCAGATATTCATTAGGCATTCTTTACGTGTTGCTGTCATAAATTTTACTTCGGCACTTCTGTGAGTTTTTATTGGTGGCGAGTTTGAAAGCTCGTTAGTCGAAGTGATATCGAGCATTCGAGCGGCAAGCTTTACAAATTATCCAATAATTTGCTATTAAAACTAATAAAGTACCAGCTAATAACAAGCTCGACGCAATAAAATTTCATTCCGTAAAAATATGTGCCGTTCAGGCAGTGCCTTGCGTCTGATTTGTCACGGTTAACGTTTATAACCTGGTGGCAGAGGTTTCCCTGGATTTGGAAATAGGGTGATGTTTTTGCCTGGCTACATTTTGGTGGTAAAGACATTAATAATATAATTTATGGTGTCGCAACTGTTTGAATTCAGATATGATCGTGAATATTATTGATAAACTGAAGGGCTCAACTCGTTAGATATAGAAAAACCTTATAAGTTTCCCAATCCAAAACCCAAAAATGTCAAAATGAGGTACAGGGTTATGCGGACGACATTGTCATCATAGTCCGAGGAAAGGTTACACAGTCAGTGTGGGAGCGCATGCAGACAGCACTGGGGTGGACGGTTGGTCAAGGGCTCGGGGAGAGCCCCCGAGAAAGCAACCATCATAACGTTTACGACGAGGAGGAAGTGGGAGAGCCACAGAACTGACTCTATACGGTAGGAACATTCCAATGGCCAGGGAGGTAAAATATCTTGGGGTTGTATTGGACTCTAAGCTAACCTGGAATGGTCACGTTGCAAAAATACTGCGTAAGGCAGTCATGACCTTAGCCGTCACTAAGCGGCTATATGGAAAAACGTAGGGACTAAGACCTAGTATTGCCCACTGGCTGTACACAGGGATGGTCAGACCATCGTTAACATACGCGGCACTGGTCTGGTGGCCTAAGGTGACAATCCAGTGCCAAAGAAAAACTAGGCAAGATCCAAAGGATGGCTGGCCTAGGAATCTCAGGGGCCGTGTCTTCAACCCCAACAGCCGCTATGGGGGTGTAGATGGATCTACCACCCACACTTAGTTATTATGGGGGAGGCCAGGCTAGGACTATACAGACTAGCCTACAATAGTTGCCTAAAAATCAACTCAGCTTCAGAGGCCACTGCAAAATTCAGGAGATCGTGAAGGATCCCATCCTTGAAATGAGGTCAGACTTCGCGAGCCCGCGAATCTGCAGAGAAAACAACTTTACAGTGGAAATCCCCGACCGGGAGGCATGGCGGGAGGAGACGCTGGGCACACCACGGGACGCGCTCGTCTGGTTCACGGATCCGGCGGGGAGCGTGGAACGGGGGCAGTTGTTTATTTGGAAAGACCGAGGGTAAGTCATAGGATTTCCCTCGAAGTCCATGCAATGATTTTTCAGGCCAAAATCTACGCCATCCTGCATTCTGTGCGGGAGAACAAGGGGAGGGGCTACACCAACAAGCGGATCGTCAAAGCCACAGACAGTCAGGCAGCCCTTAAGGCCCTAAGTGGCCCATTGGTAAATTCCTGACTGGTGAGTGAGTGCCGAGACGAGCGACTTGACTGGGCAGAATGAGGTCACCCTCATCTGGGTGCCGGGTCACTCGGGGGTCAAAGGCAATGAAGAAGCTGACAGTCTCGCGAAGAGAGGGTCAGCAGAACCATTTATGCGACCAGAACCGGCTCTGAGCGTGACAAAGTGCACTGCCAGGGGAGCCATTAAGTCCTGGGTCAGAAACCAACACAAGGTGTACTGGGCAGGCTGTCCAGGGCTCAGACATGGGAAGTCAATAATTCACGAATTAAGTTCAAAGAGAGCTGTGAAGCTGCTAAATCTTAGCAGAGTGCAGCTCAGAAACATAACAGGTCCTTTGACGGGACACATGGCCGTTAAGAAACATCTGCATAAAATTGGGCTGTTGGAGGGAGCCCTCGCATGCAGACTCTGCGGTGAGGGGAGGAATCAGCCTAGCACATCTTGTGCGAGTGTAAAGCTCTGGACCGCAAAAGACAACTGATTTCCGGTTAGTCTAGACCGGAGACAGAGCATTATAAAACTTCACCCTACTAATCGCTGTGCAGACTAGTTCAAGGCACAGTAATTTTGGAATAGGTGGAGTGAAAAGACGAAGGGCATGCACAATAAGCCAAAGGTTGCAGTGCTATCGGGGCGGCAAAGCCGCGCACGAGCCCTGAGGGTGAAAAAAAGAAACGTTTCAGAAGTTTATGTGTACAAGAATGCGAATATTTTCTTTGTGGTCAAGTGATGGACCCTAAATTGGTTTCATGAAATGTCTTTCTGGGAAGAGTAGATTATCACAGTTATCTGGAAGTTATGATTCAATTTGCAGCACTTTTTTTTGTAGTGATGAAAATCGTTTATGCAACCATTTCATTAACTCGTGTTTGGTCGGGGATCCCAGTGGAACACCCACGTTTCATTGCATGTTACAATTTTGGAAAAAAGATCTTGGTCACGAGCTACAATCTCCACAATCTTCCCTCAGATTAAGTCCTGTAATTGGTGTTAACCTTTCGTATATAAAAAATTATTTAGTTGTAGACTTTTTCACCTTTAACGACCTAGTAATATGACAAAATATCTTTAAGTAAATATAATCCGGGTTCTACAAGTAAGCGATTATTTTTGTACAAGCTTTCGATGGAAAGCAAAACATCAAAGAAAGAAGCATCAGAGAACTTTGTTGCATAATATATTAACGATCCTGTGCGGTGACTCGACCATCAAGTTAGTGCTACTAGGTTATTCCTGTAGAATTGATAAATCATTGTCTAGTTAAAAGCCACACACGTTGTTTGGACGTGGTTGTCGTTTCGTTAAAAATTTCCTTAGATCTAACTGTTAAAAATCAGCGTTAGTTATTTTACTTTCACATCAATACAATGGCTAGGATCTTCCAAAACCGATCCACAAGGGAGAGCAGCGGTGGCCTTTGCAGTCAGCAATTCTTTAGCCAATATGGTTTAGCAACCTACTTACTTTCCTCGTATCCCAACACACAGCTCAAATCCCTAGGATCTCCTTCTTACTACACAACCTGAATGCTATAAGACATCAGTCACCGCCCCCTTGGTCGTTCAGACCACGGCATGGTCACTGCTACCTGCACAATGCAACCCGAGGTCACACAGTCATCACACCCACATATCATTTGGCACTACAACTCCGCAAACTGGGACGAAATGCGGGATTACTTTTCCTCATTTCCATGGGCGTCTGTCTGCTTCTCTCATCCTGACCCCTCTGATATCTCACAAAACGTCACCGAAATTATCCAAGCTGGCATGGAATTATTTATTCCACGTACACAGAAAACCTCTTCAGCCACTCAAAAGCCCTGGTTCTCTAAATCCTGCGACAAGGCCGGACTTGAAAAGGTCAAAGCTCACAAAAAGCTTCTACACAATCCCAGTCAAGAAAACCGTCAAGCATTTAACGACGCAAGAAACCGCTATGTCCGCATTCTTTCTGAGGCAAAAAACTCGTTTAATAACCACATCAAAAACAAAGTCCTCTTAAGCTCCAACGGCAGCAAACCCTTCTGGACTCTTGCTAAATCTATTGGGAATAATTTCTGCAAGAGCACGTTCCCACCTCTTGTCTCAGGGGACGAAATTGTTTCTACCGCCCTGGGCAAGGCTGAACTTTTTGCCTCGTTATTTGCCGCCAATTCTACTCTCAACCCACCTCCAAATGTTCAACCACCAACAGTCCCCAATGTCGCGCACAAAATGACGGATATTTTCAAAACTAAAAAGGTCTCTTAATACCAAGAAATCCTCTGGCCTTGACGATATCCCAGCAATTGTTCTCAAAAAATGCGCACCAGAACTTGCTCCTGTCCTGACTCGTCTGTTTCAGACATCTTACAATAAAGGCATATTCCCTAGTAACTGGAAAACGGCTCGAGTACAACCCCTCCCCAAGAAAGGATCCAAAGCGCTTCCTAGCAACTACAGGCCTATTTCTCTCCTTTCAGTCGTCTCTAAAGTGATGGAAAAGTATATAAACACCGAATTACTAAAATTTCTCGAAAAACACACTCTAATTCACGATAGGCAGTATGGATTCCGTCAGCGCAAATCAACTGCAGACCTCATTTCCTCTGTCACCCATTCTTGGTACAAGTCTATGGAACTACACGGTGAATCCCAGATTGTCGCTCTAGATATATCCAAAGCATTCGACCAGGTCTGGCACGCAGCGCTGCTTAATAAACTCCCGGCCTATGGCCTACCACCAAAACTCTGTACCTGGACAGCAAATTTCCTCTCCAACCGGAGCATTTCTGTTGTCGTGGATGGCCATTCCTCTAAACTATATCCAATTAATGCAGGAGTTCCTCAAGGTTCAGCTTTAGCCCCTACTTTGTTTCTTCTCCACATCAATGACCTCCTCTAGCACATCCAACCCAATTCACACTTACGCGGACGACAGCACCCTTCACTCAAATATACAATATCCTAAGTCTGTTTCTTTAGCCCAACTAGATGAAGATCGCAGACTCATGGAGGATTCTGTCTCCGTGTATCTCCAAAGAATATTAGACTGGGGAAGTAGAAATCTTGTACAATTCAACCCCACCAAAACACAGTATTGCTGTCTTACTCATAAGAGATACACCAGCCCTAGACCCATCACACTGAACAACCAAGTTATCCAAAGTAATGAGTCCTTTTCACTTGTTGGCATTTCTGTGGATCAAGGTCTCAATTGGCACCAACATGTCACATCAATTGCAGAAGCGGCTGCTAAGAAACTAGGCTTCCTCTTCCGGGCTCGCAAATACTTTTCACCAGCTAATCTCTATACCTTATATACTTCACAAATAAGGCCAAACCTCGAATACTGCTCCCACATCTGGGGTGCCGCTGCCGCTTCTACACTCGCTATCCTGGACTCCATTCAGAAGAGAGCTATACGTCTCATCGGTGACCCTACACTCACCCAAAGGCTGCCATCCCTTGCCCACCGACGTGCCGTTGGTGACCTCTCTCTCTTTTATAGATATCTGCACGGGCAGTGCTCAGATGAGCTTTCTTCCATAGTTCCTCCACCTGCTGCCCCCAACAGATCTACCAGGGGAATAGAGCGAATGCATCCTTTTACTGTCCAGGTCTCCAGACATAGAACATCTTGTTATGCCCGCTCTTTTGTCCCGACGACCTCCAAGTTATGGAATTCTTTGCCGGCACATGTTTTTCCTTCTCCTCCGCACCTCCAAACCTTCAAGTCCAGAATTAACAAGTTGCCCCTTTCCTCCTTGTCGACACCCACGGTACGATAGTATTTAGGCAGTAAGCCCCCGTGGTGTGTTGTCGAAATTAAAAACAAAACATGTGGAAGTATGGCATCGGCGACAATTTTTTTTTAATTCGCTTAAACGTTTTAAAAAGTGTCAAAACATAGAAAACATGATTCGAGAATAAAAAAGGTCTGTGGTCTCGGTGGCATTTTTCAGATAGCCAATTTGCAGCTAAGTTTTTTGACAAAAAAATACTGGAAGTGAGTTAGGTACCCAAAACATAAGGCTACTGACATGTCGGGAATCTATGAAATAAGTTTTAAAGATCGTGATCTTGAATACGTTGGGCAAACTAAAAAACTTATTGAAACTAAATTTAAGGTACACTTAGCACAACTGAGATACGGTACTGTAGACGGGTCATGTGTTGCCCGACATATTTGGGATAATACTGACCACGTAGATAAAGGAAACCTGAAGCTTATAAAAAATACTGCGGCGCAACTGGACGAATGTGAAAGTATTTAAATCTATTAATAGCAAATTTTGTATGAATAGAGCTCCGCCAATTCTAGATATATATAGTTGATTGTTCGAACAATGTATTTTTCATACAAAGGATGCCGAAGCTACGTGGGAATGAGTATAGCGGAATTTCAATAGAGGAATTTCTGGTAAACATAAACGAAGAAAGTTTGTTTTTGATCCTCCCTCTAGGGTGTGGTCAATTACCTGGCACCTAATAATTTAAACACAATTTTAGTTGTGGTGAATTGGGTTCTCCAAAAGTGTACTTATCAGTGCTTATAACAGTTTCTAATCTTCACCTCGGGGACCTGGATAGTTGGTTTTAAACATTTGACAATCCGAGAGAGAAATGTATTGCAAGTTACCAACATTGTTTTATGCCGCAGAAGTGTAAATTGCAATATGGGAAACTACGTGATAAAATAGATCCAATCTTTTGTGTTTTAAGTTTGCGAAGAGTGCAATTTTCAAATGCCTCCGCACTCATTATTCGGCTGCTCAGTTTTGGAACTGCGCCAAGCCTTGTGGCTGATTCTGGAACTAAAGCTACAAGAACATACCTACTTTACGTATAACGAACCAGAACATGCTAGGACACTATTATACGCATAATTTACCCTCTTCTATGAGGTCCTTTCATTTACTCCCTGCTCCCGCTCCTGTTTGTGTATGAATAGTGTAGGAAGTTTTCTGGCGACGTTTCCAACATTATGTTTTAGTGAAAATATGTTTCATTACGAGAAACCATGACTTATCAAAATGGTAGTTACGGCGTTACTTTAGGATACTCACGGAACTCCACAATTGTATTAATTATTAATATCATTTATGATAAGAAGAACTTGTATCTTAGTCTGTTTCAGAATCTGTTTTTAGAATATACATCGTATTCTGTTTCGGAATTTGTTGGCGAATTTTTGTAGAAAAATAGGAGTCGAGACGATAAATTTTATTACAAAATCCTTCAAATAACCGCGGTAACATACATATATATTATGTATATACAGTAGTGTGCAAATTAATTTGAACACAGGCGATATTTCAAGTTGGCAGCAACGAAATCAATCAATCATTTATATCTGTTGTGATTTGTCATTTGGATATATAACCTTACTTCAATATTCTGTCGGTGCTTTCATGACTAGATATTTGATTATTACTGCGTCCTTCTTTGATAATAAGAATCATATTGACAACTGTAATTGGTTACTACTACTACTACTACTTTTGAAGAATGGATATCACACCAAGAAAGCGGGACAAAGTTGTAAGATTAGGTGAGCACACCTCTGTGACACAAAGGTACATTGTGAATGAATGTTTTATAGTTTGAGAGCGATTAATAACATTTTAAGCCAAAAAAGAGCAACTGATTCGACTGAAGTGAAACGTGTAGAAAAATGTGGGCAATGAAGAAGCTGACAGTCTCGCGAAGAGAGGGTCAGCAGAACCATTTATGGGACCAGAACCGGCTCTGTGCGTGACAAAGAGCACTGCCAGGGGAGCCATTAAGTCCTGGGTCAGAAACCAACACAAGGTGTACTGGGCAGACTGTTGAGGGCTCAGACATGGGAAGTCAATAATTTACGAACCCAGTTTAAAGAGAGCTGTGGAGCTGCTAAATCAGCACAGGCCAGCTCAGAACCATAACAGGTCTTTTGACGGTACACATGGCCGTCAAGAAACACCTGCGGTTCGAGGGGAACCTCGCATGCAGACTGCGGCGGGTGGGGTGCCGGGAGGAATGAGGTCCGGACCGCAAAAGACAACTGATCTACGGTCAGTCCAGATCGGAGACAGATATAAAACTTCACCCTACCAATCGCTGTGCAAACTAGTTCAAGGCACAGTGATTTTGAAATGGGTGGAGTAGAAAAAACTAAGGGCATGCACAATAAGCCAAAGGCTGCAGTGGTATCGGGGCGGCAAAGACGCTGACGAGCCTTTAAGGAGAAAAAAAGACCACTCCAAAAGATGAGCAAATCCTGCTTAGAAACAGAAAATTAAATCGCAGAAAGTCAAGTTTCGATCTACAGCAAGGCTTACAAAGTTCTTGGTGCCACAATTTATGGTTGTACAATACGCAGAAGACTCGTAGAACACGTAAGAAATGCGATTCAACCACATAAGAGACAATTGCTAACAGTTTCGACGATGAAAGAGAGGCTAAAAATATGCAAATTGAACTATAGAACATTGGAATTTATAATTTCATAATTCTTTCTGAATACATAACTCTAGTATATGACAAAATATAATAACATGAATGGAATATGTACTTTTAAGCTTTTTGACCTTAGCAAAGCCTCATACAAAAAATTTAAGTCTCTTTAAGCGTTTCTCTTTTGAATATTTTGAAGTAGCCAAATATGGTACAAGACAATTCGGACCTTCGCTTATTGACCCAAGATAATTTTGTAATTTTTTTGATATTTTTTTGCTGTTTCAACACTTCAATAGGGTTCAGACAATTAATAATTTTGTGGTTAGGAATTCTAGTCGGGTACTGTAGACTCATCATCAGTTCGCAATTTTCAGTCGACGTCTTATGAGATTATTTTTTTATCGGTTGTTATTGTCGATTCAACTCAAGCCTTATAAAGAAACGTTTGAAAAGCTTATTCATTGTTCTGTCAAACTGGATCAAATTAATACAGTTCATACATTTAATTTGCATTGAGTACGCGTTTTTTTGGCTTTGATACCCAAGTGTAGGTTTGTTGCTTAAAACATAAATTAGAAGACGTATTGGTAAAAAATAACTTAACATTAAAAGAGCATTATTGAAAAATGTATTTAATATGTTCCCTGAATATGATAGCACGTTAGAGCTTCTATTGTGCGGTCATTGAATCTGATCTCTTCATGGAATTTGTTGCTCCCTTAACATAATATTGAAGAAACACTTTTTCCATTTAGATATATTTTTAGTCCTGAAGAAATGATTTTAAGATAATGTAAATAATAAACCAGGGACGTTAAAGTTTTACAGATTGTTAACTCAGGATTTCTTAAATCTTCATACTCAAAAGTTGTCAACCCATTTAAACAAATTAAAATTTTAAGCCTAAAATAATTTAGGCTGGTTGGCATATATGGTGCTTACACTGCAATTCGATTAATTTTATCTTTAGAGGGTTTATTATTTCAAAAATGCTCAAGATGAGGTAGCAATGGTAAAATTTTCAAAAAGTGTCGCTTAAGCTACAAGAAAGTTGCTGAAGAAAAGCCGTATCCACCAAGAAACCTAATACGACAGATAAATTGCTAGGTATTCTTGCATCTGCTTTCATTCCATTATAATGTTTTAAATACCCTTTTGGACTACAAAACACAGCAGTGTCGTTAAAAGTTTACAGACTAAGGGAACTAATTATTATCATTATTTTTATTAGACAACCCATTTTAAAATGTAGTAGGCTAGTAAACGCAGTTAGTTACTACCATGTGATCTACCTAATTTAATGTTAAAAATAAGATACAAGCTTGGTTATAAGTAAATCTCGTACTAGATTAAATGTCACTAAGTGAATATTGGACCCTGTGATGAGCACTGATAGTACACTTGGAGAACCCAAGTCACCACAACATATTCTTGAAGACCTTTAAAAAGATGTGTTGTGATGATTTGGGTTCTCCAAGTGTACTTAATAGGTTAAATGTATTATTTATCTGTTAACGCATTTTCGTAAAAAAAATTGCTAATTACAAATTCACGACTTTTGATTAAAAAAAATTCAAATGAGTACGAAGCAGGGCCGCTAAAACCCGTGCCCGGGCGCATAGCTTCCATTTCTGTATGTTTATATGTTATGCAGTGTATCCACCACCCAAGCAAAATCTTTATTTTTGGCCAATTTTGATTGACTTTTTTTGTTAGGTAGGTATTTAAAATGTGCATTCAAGGAATAGGCAACTTTATTTTTTTTTTGGCTGTAACTGTGGGGACAAATTTCTAAATTCCATATTGGTGATTTTTTTTAAGAAAAAACTGACTGTAGATTCTTATTTAAAATCCCTTAGAGCCTGTATCAATAACTTAATATTACACATATTTTTTTGAAACTTTGCACGCAAGTTCCTTTATACATTGCTTGAATAAGTTCGTTAGTCAGGAAAATCTGACCAGTTTTTTCAAGACCATTTCGGGCTTTCTTTCGGAAAAAAGAAAACTATTGTAAGCAAATTTGGTACTCAAAATGTTGCTATATAACGTACCCTACGTGCCAAAATTAAGATCTCTATTGGGCAAAAAAAGTGATATGCATTTAAAGAAAAAAAAATCGGACTGGAGGTCAAAATTATGTGTTAAAGCAAGTCATGCATTTAAAGAAAAAAATCGGATTGGAGGTCAAAATTATGTGTTAAATCAAGTCTATCTAGTAAATATTACAGAGAAAGATAAAGACTAAGAACTGCAAAAGAAATGTCTTTGAAAATGTAATGGGTTTTCTTCTAGAAACATAAAACTGCGATCTGAAACGTCAAAATTGGTGACTTTTTGACAAATATTCTGAAACGATGCGGGTTATGAAGACACTATTACAAGACGTTCGTTTTATAAGGTCTTAAATTTCGGTTTCAACCGCTATTGTTCTTCATTTAAATAAAATGTTTGCAAAAAATTCATTTGAAATGTACCGTTTTCTTGCAACGTTTTGACAACAGTTTAAATAACATAGTACATATGTGATTTAAAGATGTTATAAGTTTTTATTTAACAAAACAAACTTGAAAATATCCCGTTTTAGCCAATAAATCGATCCACGGACAAACCATATATATAACCAATCGTGGAAGTTCAAAAGCAGCAAGTGTATTGAGGTAGCGCATCTTCATAAACATTTTTTTTTTCTTTTCAAATTTTAATAACTAAAAAAAATTCTATTGGCCTAAAATATTGAATTTTGGTATACGAGTCTTTAAGAAAGCAGCATGCGTACCAATTTCAGCAAACCACTTTCATTATTTTTGGATCCAATATTTTATTACCTTCCATTGTTTTTAGAGGATTCTAGGGATTTGAAATAATTTCATGAAAAGTCGCTACCATAACGCACTTGCTACCTCTTTTATACGTGGAATTGAGTTGAGTTATGTATATGTGAATTGACTTTACCTAGTTCAAACTAGTAATTAGAGCCTCGGTGGTTCAGTTGTGAAAATGTGTGCCTCTGAACCGAAGGGTACTGGGTTCGATCCCAGCGTTCTCCTTTCACATTTTCAGTACATACTGTACCATTAACATCAACCGAGGTTGTGGAATTGTATTTGAGCAAGTTGAATGTCTGCACGTTCCGCCCTTCGGAGGGGACGTGAAGGCGTCGGTCCCGTGTCCATGCTATGTTGGGCACGTTAAAGATCCCTACCCTCCTTACATAAAGGGTGGGGTTCGGCAACATTTCCAGGATAGTGAGGTGAAACTGCTCCCTGGCGTCTGTGATTGACCATAGTCGCGGAAATAGGCCGACGTTAAAGATAGAACAACAACAAACCAATAATTTTAGCCAATTAAAATCACATGAAAAAAGTATTCAATGTATCGTTGTATTCACAGGTAATTTTTGTTTCAGGTAGCTGGTTCCATCATTGGTAAGGGGGGCCAAAATATTACCAATCTAAGAAGCCAGGTCAGTACTTATGAAGTTTTACTTTATGTGGATAATAATAGGGAATGTAACAATTTCATTCTTCATCTCTTATATAATACTTCTCTGATCTAGTAACCACCTAACTAAATTTAGAAATTATTAAGTTCTCTTTGAAGAAACTCATGTTAAAAACAGCAACTAAATCTTAAGTGATCAGGAGATTACTATCGTTTTTATGCGATCAACTAACTAACCAAACCGGTGACTAATTTTAACATGAGTTTAATTGAAACCTAAACAATTTTGTTGGTCCGTGTGAGTTTTAGTTCATATTTAATAGATACAGTCGACTCTCGATAATTTAAAACGAAAGAGACCAGAGAAAATGTTCAAATTACCAAGAGTTCAAAATAATAGGAGTTCAAATAACCAAGCGGGAGGGAGGAAAAAATTCAAACAAACAAGAATTTATACAGTTATTGATACATATGTGCAGTACACATACACAAATGTTCATTTTGAAAAAAAGTCAGTAATTTTCTTTTGAGTGAGCGACTTTAATCTAGCATTCTCCAATTAATTTTCGATAGTGATGAGGGCTGAGAAGAAATCGTCACTGTTTCCGTTCTGAGGGCGTGGGGTAGTAAAATATGTCCTGAGGGCGTGGGGTAGTAAGAGATGTCCTGAGGGCGTGGGGTAGTAAGAGATGTCCTGAGGGCGTGGGGTAATAAGAGATGTCCTTGCCTCGCTCAATGTTACTAGAATTGGCGTTTGTTCTTCGCTTTTGTTTTCTCGTCTTCATCCAGAGAATCCAAATCCAACAATTCAGCATCGGCTAGAGCACCGTGGACGCCGATGTCATCGTTAACTTGAACATAATCCACAAACATTAACTGTCCACGGTTAGGTAGAAGTCCCCACCCTGAGTCACAATTCCTACCTTTTGGCGGCTCTGATGGCTATTGTGCGTTTTCGGTTTGCTTAAACCCGAACTTTCTGAAGCAGTTATTAAGTGTGACAGGGTTGACATTTTTCTGGGCCTTATTATCCATGATTATAGCAGTCAAAACTGTTACGTTTCACTTCTCACCTTTTTCGATGCTATCCAGCACGAGAGAAACAATTTCGCTACGGTAGAGAGTTTTAAAAATTTTAATAATGCCTTGGTCTAATGGTTGCAATCTTGATGTCGTTCTGGGTGGAAAAAATATAAATTTTACGTGTTCTAGTGATGGTAACTTATTACGTACGGTGCAGTTATGCAAAAACAGTAAGCTTTTGGGTTTTTCTTTTTCATGTTACTGTTAAGCGAGGTCAGCCATTCATTAAACAACTCTGTCGTCATCCATGATATTTTGTTTGATTGATAAGTTGTGGACAGCGATTTTATTCCTTTGAAACAACGTGGTCTACAGATTTTCCTATAATGATCCATGGCGCTTTTCGTCTTTAACAACCAGAGCGCGATCAGGAAGATATTTATTTTAAAAAACTGTTTCGTCTTGTGTTGAATATATTCCTAGGGTAGTAGCTATTTAAAAGTTGATTTGGTTCGTGAATTCATCCGGAACAAATGGAAAAGGCCACGCTCGCACTCTCCCTGCAGATCGTTTTAAACGCGTTGGCGTGTCGGCTTTTGAACTTTGAAAGCCACCCCTCGCCGCCAATCCTTTAATCCCGAGAGACTGAGCAAAATACTTGGCATTTTCCTTCAACATGAAACTGTCCACGGGAACGTTTTGTCCTCTACACTGACGATTCCACTTAAGCAAGCACTCCTCAAGACTGGGAAACTCAGCATGACGTGACCTTTTTCTATTCACACATAAGGCACTTCCGGTGACGCGATCTTTGTTTTTCAAAATCATCGACAAATTGGATGGTAAAATGCGGAACTGTTGGGCGACATCTTTTTTTAATTGTCCATCCTCCCCTGCTTAACTCACACGCTTTTCTTACTTATGGAAAGACATTTGTTTTTTCTTTAACTTATTCTGATACTTAAAGCAACAAAAAAAACACAAATCAACAAAATTGAGACGCTTAACGTTTGAAAGAAACCTGCGAACTCATTCATATGTATGTAATGTGCATATTATGTATATCGTGTATCATTCATGTAACCAAACGACAGGTCTGTGCATGAAAATAATCACCGCCTTCAAATTATAGAGAGTAAGGACTTCAAATTATAAACTGTCGGCGAGCAAGATGCTATTGCTACAACTGCAAATTACCGAGGGGACCAAAACACATTCATTTTTTCAATTAATCGAGTGGACCGGGAAGAAACTTCAAATTATCAAGAGATTCAAATTAACGAGTGTCAAATTATCGAGAGTCAACTGCACACCTTAAAGAAACCTAATCCTTCACAAACGTGTTGCTAACTTACAGAATTTTGCCAACAACACAAATATAATTAGAGGTATTGCATCTTTTTATCACATTTATCGACTAAACAATCATTGGTAAAATTCGTTTGTGTTGGATTGTTTCTCTAAGATATCTACTATACTAAAATATCTTTATAGACGAATGTGGTATTTAAACAACGTCTTCATTTAACTGAAATATACAGTAATATATTTTAAAGTCATTTGATGAATCCCGAATGATTCATTAGTAATTTTGATAAATTATTATCAGTTTATTTTTAGTCTTTATGAGGTTATCAACATTTACTAGGTTTCTCTGTATTGGGTGGTAAGTTTTTGAGAAATTATGGTCACTCTTACAGTTTAAAAAACGGGATTTTATATCTACTTATTATTCGATTAAACTTTTTGTGCATTTTCGTAGAAAAAATCATTTTTGTTTCAAATCAAACCAGTTTTGTCAATGTATTTACGATGGTGTCAATGGAACTGGTGGGGCCTGTTGCCTACAGTGGTCGCAGAGCGAGAGGGAGTCCTGGCGCTGTAGTTAACCACACCAAGTACAGAGAGAGAAAGAGAGAGCGTGTGGACTGTATATTTATGAGGTTGAGATCTGAGTATGTAAGAGAGCGCGAGAGCGTAGTACACTGTATCTTAGAGAGAGAGAGAGAGAGAGAGAGAGAGAGAGAGAGAGAGAGAATTCGGGTAGGTTTTAGTCACACAATAAACTATCACTGATTTTCTATAACTTGTATTAAAACTTTAAATGGTTCACGATAACAATTTATAATACACTTAAATGTAAATAACTGGAATAACAATTCGGCAACTTAAATACATTAAGCTGATGAATGAGGTTTTTAGAGCACTTTGATAGAGAAACTCACTACTTGATGAGAGGCATGGAGAATGAACTTTTCACATACACACCCTTACTCAGACTCTCTAGTCTCGAGACGCTACCGAGCCAGGAACCGTTGAGAGAGTTACGACCTCTGGCGCCTGCAGCGGGAATTGAGAGTAGTAGGGAACCGCGAGAAATATGTTTTACCGAAATATTCAGCTGGCCTGAACAGGAACCAATGATCATCTCCAACGCGTCAAAACAGTGATTGAAGAGACCATCGAATATGGCAGACCTCTTGTCCTTGCTTTTGTGGACTTCCGTAAGGCTTTAGACACTGTGGAGCTGGACGCAGTGTTGCGGTCCCTAGAAGCATGCCGTATTGACTATCGCTACACCAAACTGATTTACAATGTATACAAGAATGCTACTCTTGTAGTAAAACAAACACGAATCCTATAAAAATTGGGAGATGAGTACGCCAGGGAAATACGATGTCTCCAAAACTGTTTATCACCATCCTGGAATTATGTGTTCAAAAAGTTAGATTGGGACCAAAAAGGTCTAAGAATAGACGGCCAAAGTCTGCCAAAATTATGGTTTGCAGACGACATTGTCTTACTGGCTGACAACTGGGAAGATATTAGAGTGATGCTACAGGAACTTCAGGAGCCTGTGCAACAGTAGATCTAAAAATGAACATCGGAAAAACAAAATTTATGACAAACCTCGTCCCTAGTAACAACCTAATTATTGAAAACTCTGATGTGGAATGGGTAGATAAATACACATACTTGGGCCACGAGATAAGCATATCCAAAGCCAACCAAACATGCGAGATAAACAGAAAAGTTATAATCTCCTGGGCGGCTTACGGCAAACTTGGAGACGTTTTCAGAGACGACCTTCCAGTATGCTTGAAAAGAAAAGTTTTCAACCAATGTGTTCTACCGGTTATGACCTACGGCGCCGAAACACTAACCCTTACCAACGCTTTGGCTAACAAACTAAAAGTAACACAGCGCAAAATGGAGAGGTCGATGCTTGGCGTTTCGCTACGTGACCACATTAAAAATGAAGAATTACGCAGCAGAACAGGCGTGGCTGATGTGGTGGTACATGTGGCCAAACTTAAATGGAAGTGGACGGGACATGTTGCTCACATGCAATATGACAGGTGGACAAAACGATTACTTGAATGGAGACCCAGATCCGATAAAAGAGACAGAGGAAGACCACCAACTCGCTGGACAGACGACATTACAAAAATTACAAAAAACTGGATTCGTAGCGCTCAAGACAGAAAAGAATGGACCCAACTAGGGGGAGGCCTATGTCCAGCAGTGGACGCAGAGGGCTGATCGATGATGATGGTGATGATGATGATTTACGATGGCATATTAAAATAAATATCGAGTATAGCTAGAGACTCGAAAAAGAAGAGTCATTTAATGCGCAGAAAATACCTAGCCGCATCTCCTTTTTATCGGTGTTTCGTTTAATGTTTAGTGAATTACAATTCAAATTATGAACAATCATATGCAAACCCCCCCTTTTTTTCCTCCCTGAGGGCTCATCCGCGACTTTGCCGTCCCGATAGCACTGCAGCCTTTGGCTTATTGTGCATGCCCTTAGTCTTTTTACTCCACCCATTCTAAAATCACTGTGCCTTGAACTAGTCTGCACAGCGATTGGTAGGGTGAAGTTTTATATTGCTCTGTCTCCGGTCTAGACTGACCGTAGATCAGTTGTCTTTTGCGGCCCAGAGCTTTACACTCGCACAAGATGTGCTGGGGTGATTCCTCCCCCTCGCCGCAGAGTCTGCATGCGCGGTCCCCCTCGAACCGCCCCATTATGCAAGCGCTTGGAATTATACTTGAATCTACGCTAGCTTGGACCCCTTACATAGCAGTATTAGCCAGGAAATTATCAACAGCGATATACACCATCACAGGTGTGAACGGAACTTGAACCCAATAAATCGCAAAACTAGCTTATTCCATAAATTTTTCCCCTCGTACGGGATAGTGTTGTGGGGTTACAGTTCTGAGATACAGCATATCTTCTACTATATATTACAAAAAGAAGCTATGAATGTCATATGTGGTGTCTCGAGACTCACTGGCTGTCGAGAGTTGTATAATCACCATCGCCTCAGCTTTCATATCGACATGTGTAAAATATGTCCGTCGAAATGATGGAATGTTTTCGGCAGATGCAGTGTCAATCATTCGACACCCGCAAGAAGTCTCATAGCGACAAAATACATGTGGGTTAAATTGTATAAGTGGCCCAATAAAATCAAGGGTCGTCCCGATAGGAGTTTTGTGCGAGGTATTAACCAACCGTTTCTGCAGTACTGCTTTTGTAATGTACCTGGTTATCCAGAGTGTAACCTCCAGGCTTTATAATATTGGTGATAGCTGGTGTCATATATTTTGTTCGTTTCTTACATTGTGAAACCCAGTAATATTTACAGGGTTCTCACTCATCTGGAAAACCGGGAAAAGTCAGGGCATTTGTATAAGAAGAAAAAAATGGTCAGGGTGTACGGTTCAGAATGGATTAAATGTAATGCCGCGAAATACTAAAATGTTTGAATTAAAATAAAATGCGCGCATTACCATCACTAGTTTATAGAAACTAGCATCGTGGTTCTAATTACCCGTTTAAGACTCTGTGAAGGACCAGATGAGTTGTTTTCTGTGGCAGATTTATGAATACACGTGATGAAAGTAATAACAATTTAATACTACAAGTTACAAAATGAAATACAGAGATGAATGTTGTGATCCAACAATGGTATACAATGAAAAAGGTGACTTACAATTGGACAATTGGAGCTGGGTGCTTACCGTGATCAGCACGTGGTGGTGTCGCTGATACCTGGGGCTTTATCCAAAGAGCCAAGGTGATTCACGTGTCCAGGTGGCGACTGTGAAGACTTGCGGTGTGTTGATGCCGTGGTTAAATGGATTTCTGAGCACGGGTTCGTCGCTCATCGGGAGATTGGTTCTCCCAATATGAGGCTCACGAACCTGTCCACGAGTCTATGGAGACAACCGTCGTTCTTGACACCGTGCCGCGGGTCCGGCGATCTCCCTGTGATGCTCCCTGACCGCTGGAACTAGCACGGAGTTAACTGCGATGTGACCACAGCACAATAAGGTATTATGCTGTGTCTTGACTACCGCTCACGGTTTAGCCTGTCTTGAACGACCTTACTGGACGCTGGATGAGATGTAAGTGGTTGAGATCCCTCGTCGCTGCTTCGCTTGATTCGCGACGCTCGATGACAACTTTCACAGGGATACCAATTTTGTACGCCGCTGGTGGCTGCTGTTGTCAACTATTCCACGAGTGCCACTGTCGTCTCTGCGCCTCTAGTTGCTGCGGGGGGCATCAGGGGAGGTTTGCCGAATAAGGGTGGACTCGGGGAGATTGATGGTGAGGATTAACAATATTGGGACACAACACAGGGTAATCAGAATTGAAAAGGGGTGACTCCTGTAGCTGATGTTCATCGACCTAGTCAAGAAATTCATGTTGTGACGTCTTGAGTTGATTTAGGCAGTCGAAGCCTTAGGAAAAGGAAATCGTCGCATTGCTCTCAATTAAATCACTGAAGTTTTGAACAGGAGTCATGATTATCTAGACCAGATAATGCACGACATCAGACAGTGTCAATAAGGTGTCTAAAAGATAAAAGACGGAGATTGGAAACTGAAACAAAAAAGCAAAATCACCCCCAAAATCCACAACAAAAAATAATAACAGAGTTATGCGCTGGATACGTATTTCGATAACTAAGTTGTCTTCATCAGTAGCTGTCACTAAACAGCTTTTTGTTTCAGTAAGGTTCTTGCCAAAGTAATTGTACCCGAAGTAATTGCGTCGATATGAAGTCAAAGAAGATGTCCTTTTGTCGAGGATTGTGACTGGGGATGAGTCCTGGGTGTGCTATCATAAACAAGAAAGCAAGCAAATAATAGTGTCTCGCTGTTACGCCAAAACCCAGCACTCAGCTCTGTGCAGGAAAGGTTTTGGTTTTTTTTTGTGCAAAGTGTTTTAGGAGTACTGCCTAATGGAATAACTGTTACTAATGCTACATACTCAGTACCCCGGAACAACCGCCCCAACCTTGCCATAAAAATCAAAAGAGGCAGACCTCTTGAGTAATTGTGTTCTTTTGCAACACCTCAGTTGCTGTTCACACGACCAAAGCAGTTTTTTTCTTCCGGTGTTCAAGCACTGTGGCGGAGGGGCATAGAACGTAATGGGAATTACGTTGAGAAATGACACTTGTTTTTGACAATGCTTCAATGCCTTAATAATTACTTTATAGGTGTATTTTCGCTGCAATTAGTACGTCGTACTGACGAGCTCTAATTAGAGCGAAACCGGTCTACGATTCTAATTGTGGTGAGAATACATCTAGCCTTACGTACTTTGTCCCTATATTGGGGAAGAAATCGGCCAGGGCTAAGAGTTTACTAAATTGTTAGTTGGTTGTAAGCAGTCTCCATTTTTAACATTCTGTGTTATTTGGAGCTGGCGTGACAACATACTACCTGGTTCCACAACTAGATGGCGACACGTGTAAAAAGCGTGTCTTACATCTCACTTAGTAATGCTTGTGTAACAAAGTATTTTGGGCTTCCATTTTACGTTGCCTCGTATTAATAAAATCCATTGAGCAACAGACTTATGTATTTCATGATGGTGAATTTACCTCGTATTATTAAAACCATAGAAGCAACACACATGTCTTTCATAATGATGAATTATGATAATGAATTTTAGAATTTCTTATAATGTAGAGCTTATCCGATTTTACTGAATTTAATTAGTAGAATAATCTGTTCATTTAACGATTATAACATGCGACTTGCCATTAAAATAGCGTAGTTTACACCCATGATAACCTTGTAGATGTTGATAATTGATCAAAGGTAAATATACTAAAGTTTAATGATGGTTATTTATATTTTTCTGTATTATTTTTTTATATTGCATAGTGTGTTTTTATATACATTTTATTGCATTATTAATTCAGTGTTTTTTTTTGTTTGTTAATTTATTTGAACAGCCCGCGCCAGTGTTTTTGTCACTTGCGCCTGTACAGAGCTACATTTAAGTCCTAATCAGAGTATTGATGATCTACTAGTATTTTTTAAGATTACAGCTAGCCTTAGGATGATGATAGTGATAATAATAATAATATAGCCAACAAGAAAAACCGACGATAACCATTGTAACTAATTAAGAATTGTATGTTTCCTCCCTGGCCGGTCCGGCCCTGTTCAACGCCCGCCCGTTTGCTCGTCAATTTGACTGCCCGCCCGACTTGCCCGCCACTGACTTGACCAATGGCCACCAACAACCAACCAACCAATCAACCAACCACCACAATGTCTGCCATTGTTGCCACATCTACAACAGTACAAAGCCTCGATAACTGTCCCTGATTGCCCAGGCCCCGAACGGTAAATCATCTCTTTATCTCTACATAACGATTTTTTCAAACATCTCTTTTATATTTCTTGTACTTTTTTACTTAGTTGTGCTCACACCGGCCCTGGTTGCACTGCATCAAACTTATCTCGCCTCTAATATGTGTCTCATCGTAACCACTGAGAATGTGCATTAACATGTAACAGAAACGTTGCACATTTGACGAACATTTAACAGATTCTTATCATCATTATTACTAATATTATTAATATTTTTACGAACTAAAGCACGCCCACGTGTAGCTGTATCCACCTCACTTATGACTATACAGTAAATTTGTAAATATTGCGTGGAATGTTTTCACTTGAAAATGAGTGTTTTTCAAGACTTAACGTTATTCGTTGTGTTCTATGAATAAATATGAAACGGTTTTTGTCATTCATCCGTTAAATTAAAATAATTGCTGAAAGTCTTTATAAATTGTTTTCACTTAGGTGTCAATGTTTTTCAAAACTTGAGCATTTTTGCTGTATTCTATAAATAAAAAGTATGGACGCAGCAAGTGCGTTATGGTAGTGAATTTTCATAGAAATTACGTGCCACAAAATATGTTTTTATAACATTTTTTTCTTGCAACATAGAAATCTAAATTTTGGTGTATTTTGAGATAAAACAATTTTTCAAAACTCGGGATCTCCCCATTAGTAATATATATATATATATATATATATATATATATATATATATATATATATATATATATATATATATATATATATATATATATATATATAGGGTGGCGCATTGAAAACGAAACAGACCGATTTGCGTCCAGAGAAATTTGTTTTTAAGAAACGCTCAACGTCAATTTTAATATTAAGGAGGACATGTTTTGCCATAAAACTCAACTTTGTCACATCAACCCCTTAAGGGTGGTGATAACAACCCTTATATTTTAAATAGGAAACATGGGTCGAGTCATTTGAAAGCTCTTTCTTTTCTGAATTCAGCACACTAATTTTTTTTGGAAGTTTTATCAACTCGTTTAAAAATTATTCACAGTTGAAGATGCAAAAACGCATTTCACTCATTCCGATAAGAAATGTGCTGCTAATCAATGTTTTGTTGGTGTGTAAACAAAAAATTGACTGTCAGAACATTTCTTATCCGAATGAGAAAAATGCGGTGTATTATTTCAGTTTATCGGTCGGTTTGATACTTGATAGTACTACCGAAAATTAATTTCACGATGGTGTATTCTGTAGAAGAAAGAGTTGAAATAATTACTATTTTTTTCAAAAACGATGACTGTGCCAACCGTACCGCAAATTTGTTTAATGAACGACATCCGAACAGACATGTTAACAGAAAATACATTTTGGAGTTAGTTGCAAAGTTTCGACAAAGTGGTTCAGTAGCCAACAAAAAAACGGGATCCTGAACGTGAATTACCGGTTAGAAATGATACTACTGAGATTAAAGTTTTTGGACAAATTGCTGCAGACCCAACTTTGAGCACGAGACAATTGGCCACTGTTTCAAACATCAAAAGAAGAACTATTCAGCGAATATTGAAGCATCATAAATTTCACCCGTATAAAATTCATCTTGTACAACAACTGAATGAAGATGATTTTGATTGGCGGCTGGAGTTTGTGAAGTTATGACTGCACGAATAGCTGATAACGGGAACTTTCTGTTCAATATCTGTTTTTCAGACGAGTGTACGTTTTTATTAAACTCTACAGCCAATAGTCATAATTGTCGTTATTGGGCAAATAATAATTTTCACGTAGTCCACACTTAAACTGAACTTAAAATTGAATGTCTGGACTGGCATTGTTGGAAACCGTTTAATCGGACCAATTTTTCTTGTTGGCAATTTGAGTGGCGAAACGTATTTGGAGTTACTAGAAGATATCATTTACCTTCTACTAATTGACATTGTTGAAAATGATGATCGCTATCAAGAAAATCAATTAGTGTTTCAACAATATGGAGCTCCTCCGCATTTTTCACAACGTGTTAGGTAGTTTTTAAAACAGAGAGTTTCCAGTGCAATAGATCGGCCTAGAGGTGCTATTGGGTGACCCCCTAGATCACCGGATTTAACTCCTTTAGACTTCTTTGTATGGGGCCATTTAAAGAGTAGAATGTTCGCAACAGAACCGAAGTCTCTGGAATAATTATGGCGACGCATTGTTGAAGAATGCCGTCTAATGACTCCACAAATGCTTTAGAATGTCAGAGCTCGTTTTGAACAAAATTTGTACTTTTGTATGGAAGCTGGTGGTCAACAATTTGAACACTTACTTAACCGAATGAACATTTCTGAACGTTTGGTTTTGTTTTTTAGTTTTTTTAACGAGTAATTGACTAATTAGTGCATTTCTTATCACAATGAATGAAATACGTTCTTGCAACTCCAACTGTGAATAATTTTGAATAATTTTTAAACGAGTTGATAAAACTTCCAAAACAAATTGTGTGCTGAATTCAGAAAAGAAAGAGCTTCCAAATGATGTAACACTCGACCCATGTTCCCTATTTAAAATATAAGGGTTGTTATCACTACTCTTAAGGGGTTGATGTGACAAAGTTGAGTTTTATGTCAAAACATGTCCCCCTCAATATTAAAATTGACGTGTTTCAGAGTTTCTTATAAAAAAAAAATCTCTCTGGATGCAAATCGGTCTGTTTCGTTGTCAATGCGCCATCCTGTATATATATATATATATATATATATATATATATATATATATATATATATATATATATATATATACACACGGAGAATAGTATGTAAGTGCAAACATAGATGCAGGGTACAGAAGCACTAAAACATAATGTTAGGTATCAAGAACTAATACGCACCCAGTAAAGAAACATGTTTTAAAGCATCTCTTATACGTACACTTGGAGAATCCAAATCACCATAACACATCTTTTTAAAGACCTGACGATCGTTTCACTAACAAAGTTAGCGTCATCAGAGGATGAAAAAGAATGAAGCTTTGTTAATGAAACGATCGCCAGGTCGTTAAAAATATGTGTTGTGGTGATTTGGGTTCTCCAAGTGTACTTATCAGTGCGCATCATAGGTTTCAATCTGCACATATATATATATATATATATATATATATATATATATATATATATATATATATATATATATATATATATATATATATATATATATATATATATATATATATATATATATATATATATTGATGTTTTGAACTTGTAATGTTTGTTTTTAAATATGCCAGTGTGGTGGTTTGCCCAGTTTGAGTAAATTTTTTTGTTAAATTTTTTAAATCTTTCCATTTATTATTGGCCTCGTCGGACCTTTAAACGCAAATAAAAAAAGCATTACAGTCCTAATCCAATCAAGCTGTTAATATTATTATTTTTTTGCTCTACTTACAACATTCTGTATTTAATACAGTGTGTTGCCTTTCAAGCGGTTATGAAAACGCTTTACCGCAGGCTCATGAGGCAAATATAACAATTTAAAGCTAACTTTTATAGAAAATGCGCCTCTTTTAGAATACAGCTTTTAGATGACGACCACCATAAAACAGTTTTTCTAGATAAACTAAGAGTGGTTTGCCACAAAAAAATTGCAAAAATGTTGATGCTAGTATATTACAGATAATGTACAAATATACAAAAGATAATATTTAAATTTTAAAATCCACTGAGATTTCCGGCTGACCGTATATTTATAAGCTTGAATAATACGGTAATTATTGGGTAAAATACATCATAATATTAAAAACGTAATTTATTTGATTAAATGCTTTTTGTCACACATCGAAATTTATTTTCTTCAAGCCGCGACAACCATGAAACGATATTAGCAACTATCAGTTCTGTTATTAAGAATTTTGAAAAACTTTTCGAAAACTTGTGTTAAAATAATTTTGATTGGTTTAGTAAACACTGTAGCCAGTTATGTTAATCGTGAATTTTCAATTTTACAAAACTGAACATTCAATTGTTTCAAACGATAAATGATCGAAAACCCAACACCCTTGATTAAACTTCAAGTTTCTGAAGTTGCCCGTATTTAGTTCCTTAAGTGAGGTGGAAAAACGTGTAATTTTTGCTTTCGCCTATGCGTATGATAATTTTCCATGCTTTGTGAAGAATCGAATGCAGACGGTGCAACCAGCATCTAGTGCCGGGTTTGTCCGCTAGGTGGCGTTAAATGTTTTAAGCAAGGTCCCCCTAACCAAGCGTTTCTGATACGCTTTGCCTTAGGTTGAGGCCTTAAAATATGTTTTAATACAGCAGTTTTTTTGCAGGTCACCTTCCCATACATGGCACCATCTATAATGCGTATCACCCGATGTATTATTGTTGTTTTTTTATTACCAGTAGTAGCGCATAAAGCTTAGTGGCCCTCTTCACTGTTACACAAATAACACTGTTTGTTACACAAATTTCTTGTCTCAGATTACACGTTTTGTATTTACACTGTACTTTTACTTACTTTTTTTAAATAAATATTCCTCATAAGACGGATGTTTTAAGTTAAAAATGAGTAACATTTTCTTTTCGTTGCATACACTGTTATTATTAATTATATATTGTGTCCCTGTTTATATTATTATCAGAACTTTACTATCATTTAAGTTTTAAAAAAGTGTCAAAAATGTGTTCTTTTTGGAGGATATAATCGGGGTATGCATTTACACAAAACGATAAAAGCTTCTAATTTTAAATATAGCAATTGTACGGTGCAGATTGGGAGAAATGTCATGCAGCGAAATACTAAACATTCGAATTAAAATAAGATGCCCGCATTAACATTACAAGTTTAGAAAGACTAGCATCCTGGTTTAATTACCCCTTTAATACTCGTGAAGGACCAAGGGAATTGTTGGTTGTGGGCAGTTTTATGAATACACGTGGTAAAAGTAATAATAATTTAAGTATGACTGTTACAAGGTTACATGCAGAAATGAATCTTGTGATCCAATAATACCATAAAAGGTGACTTAAAATTGGACGTTTTGTTTTCCGACGAAGCAACATTTCTTTTGAATGGCGATGTAAACAGGCAAAATTGCAGATACTGGGCTGCCGAAAACCCCCACTGGATGCGAAAAACACACACTCAGCGTCCTCAGAAGCTGAACGTTTGGGCTGGTATTGGTGATCACGTAGTTGGACCTGTTTTTATAGAAAATCTAAACGGTCCAAGATATTTAGAAATGCTAAGAAAGCAGATTGTTCCAGTGTTAGCAGAATTGTATCCAAATGTAATGGAACCTAATATTCCCCATGAAAGAATATGGTTTCAACAAGACGGTGCACCGCCCCACTTTGCTCTTCAAGTACGGGAGTATTTACACGAAGTCTCCACAAAGATGGGTTGGACGAAGAGGTTTCGTAGAATGGCCCGCTAGATCACCAGGTCTTGCACCTCTTGATGTCCTTTAATGGGGATGCCTTAAAAACAGAGTGTATAAAACGTAACCTGCTGATTTAGGTGATTTGAAAAAGAAAATAACAACAGTAATTAGGAACGTAACGCCTGACGTGTTGAGTTTTTATTAAGTTTATTTTCGAAATTTGAATTTCAGGGTAAACTGTTTAGTTTTAACATACCGGTATTAAATTTCCACCCTGTATTGAAAACTGTAATATTAGACCATACATATGGGGTATCTCCGCATTCAGAAAATTGTGATCTATCGAATTGTCATGAAAAAATGTAGGGTTGCTATTTTTTTTTAATAAAGTGGTGGGGGTAAAATGGTGGGAGTTTAATTTTTTTAACTATGATTATAAGATAATGTTCGACAAATTAAATTCAACTTGTCTCAGCATTTTCCACAAAAACTATTTTTTGCTGAATAATGAATTTTATTCCATAAGTGTGTTCCACACTATGTATTGCTGTTTGATATATCAAATCCTATTCTTCGAACGTTAGTTTATGAAATAATTAAGTTCCCCATTATATTAAACATTTGAATAGATATAAATTAGATGAACTCTGATTATCCCAATTAATAATTTAAACTCAGTCAAAGAAACGCATTTATGTCTAATGTCATTATAATTGGTTAATAAGGACGTAGTATAAATACAATTGAAAAAAATTATAATAAAATCAAAACGAAATAGAAAATGTTACTCTGCGATAGTTAAAAATAGAACCAGTTTAAATGTTACAGATTAACCCACCACACATTCAAGAATGTATAAGCTTTCTCCCAATTTCCAAACGGGTTGCCGTTTTCATCCCTTGAAGAAACATTGCCACAGATGTTATAGGTGCCCAAAAGACAGAATGAATCGAAGTAGACCATGCCACCTTATAAAATATGCCTGTACACGTGTCCCTTGTATAAAACAAGAGATTGGGAAGAATAATTTACCAGACGAATTAAAAAAGGAGTAGGAAAACATTGAATCTATCTTAATTTTATGGATTTCATAAAACCATTTGTTCTTTTCCCTTGACTTATGGCCAAAACAGACGGAACTACCGTCATAATAAGATAAAGAATTGCTTTCTGATATGTCGTCAGGGGTTAAGCGACATTCAAACTATGAATTATCGTGTTATTGAACATTGAACAGGCAGACAAACACCATTTTGTGAACGAGCTGAACAATTTGTCTCCATTGCGTGTTGTTTTCTAGACATTATGGCAACCATACGAGGAGTAGCTTGTGAACCGACGATTCTGATCCCTTGTTATATGACCAAATATTTTTAGGTTAATATTTAAAATTTTGTCGGTCTCTTGTTTTATGATGTTTCCTTGAAGCACTCGTCCAAGATACAATAAATGACGAGGCGAGTTTGATAGGTTTTTTTTTAATACAAACTCTTGAAGTCGTTAATATGATTTTTAATCATTATATGTGGTTAGATATTCTAAATTCAGCATGAAAGCACTTATGCAACCCGATTTTCTATAAATGGAAAGCACACAAATACCCATTTTTTGGAATTGGGTCAAAATACTGAAGTCATGCTCTAAAGAACTTTTAGCGTCATAATTTTAAAAACCTCTAGAAACGTTTTAACTTTTAAGCCAGATACTGGTTGCAGTTATTGTGGACTTTACTACGAGGGCGGGTCAATAAGTCCGTGATTTTTGAATGAAACGCAGGTTTTTTGACAAAAAATCATTTTATTTCTCAACATAGAGTCATTTGAGCTCTATACACTTCGTCCAACGTTTCTCCAATTTTTTGTTTGTGAGATGATTTCATCATTGAAGTCATCTCTTTCTGCCGAGTCATTTCTTTAAGTTTGGAAACAAGAAATAGTCACTCGATGGCGGACTAGGGAGCAACTCATAGCCCAACTTATGCAATTTCGCCATGGAGACTACACATGTGTGCACCCTCGCATTGTCTTGGTGGAAAAGAACTTTCTTCTGTGCCAAATGCGGTCGTTTTTTCTTCAAATCGTCATTGAATCGGTCAAATAAGTATGGAATAATATTCGCCATTGATTGTTCGTCCCTTTTGAAGGTAGTCAATGTGGATTATACCGCGTGCATCCCAAAAAACGGTCGCCATGACTCTATTGCCTGACAAACCAGCTTGGCCTTCTTCGGAGCCGATTCGCACGGAGAAACCCACTGTTTTGACTGCTGCTTCGTCTCCGATGTGTTGTGGTGAATCCATGTTTCATCCACGGTTATTGCGGTTGAACAACGCCAAACACTCCCTCGATGTTGTCACACGATTGTGTTTGTGGTCGATTGTGAGCAAACGCGACACCCATCTTGCGGCAAGCTTTCTCATAGCCAAGTGATCATGCAAAATCGAAACCACTGAGCCATGTGATATGCCTATGGCTTCCACAATCTCCCGCACTTTCAATCTCCGATTGGCCAACACCATATCGTGAATTTTTTGAATTGTTTTGGCTGTAGCGACCTCAACTGGGCGTCCAGAACCTTCTGCATCATTTGTGCTTGTACGGTTGCAACGAAATTCAGTAAACCACTTTTTTATCGTGGAAATTGATGGTGCAGAGTCCCCATAGTATTTATCAAGCTTAGGCTTTGTTTAGGTGATGGGTTTTTTTCCGCAAAAAAATAATGTTTGATGACCACACTAAATTCACTTTTTTCAATTTTCGTTATAACTCAAGAGGTTGTCTGCTTTCAATGGCTATCTAACACAAACTAAATGACGCAGCTTGTTCAAAATTTGACAGGAGACAACTGACAGATGCTTGTTGACAGAAGCAGTGTTTCCCCTCCTGTTACACATTGTAACATTTGACAAATAGTCAAAAACTTGTTCTTGTCCAAGTCACAATTTTTATTGGCTTATGGAACCTAGGATAATCTGACTTTGTGAAGATAACATTGCATTGGTTTTTGGTACTTCGCTTCTGAACTGATAGCTCTATGTCGTACATTAGACCCTTTTACAATTGGTTTTTGTTTATATTTTCAATTTTATATACTTCTGAAACTATTTTATTGCTAAAAAGATGCTATTTGAATAATTTCAATGTTGGTTTGTAGCAGTCAGACGCTTTTGAAATTATGGTCTACAGTTATATCCGTTGTAGTTGATTTTCTAAATGTTAAAAATGACAGTTCTTTGTGTGAACTAGACAACAGGGTACCACCGTGAACCCTGACTTCTTACAAAAATTCAACAGAACAATGCAAAAAAAAACAACCAAACTTGCTTGCAGGGAGGGACTCACGATAATGCACGTACGCAATTGGGGAAGGTTGTGGCTTGGTTTATTGAGTAAGTACCCGTGGGAATCGTTGCCTCATACGTCAGAATCCGTCAGACCGAATTAGTCTTCAAATTAACAGAGTCCACGCGTGGACATCGTTTTTCCTCTCCGAAACACTATTTCTATTGCGATTACCCGAGTTATCCGTGAAATGAATAAAAGTGGTGTACTAAACGGCATATAATCTTTCCCAGAATGGCGTGGCGCGGTCATTGAAGAGCTGTACGACAACATAGAAAGATTGTGAAAAAATATTGACCAAAATATATTAAACGCCTAAATAAAAATATGCTGTACCTAGATTGTTATTAAAATGATGTTCGTATATATGTTTGTTATTCCGCTTATCTTGTTTATGGATAACGTACGTGTTCAATCTAAAATTATCAGCTACTCCTCGTATGATACCATATGTCACCAACACACAAACACATTCATGAAGATAAATTAGATAGTGGCAATGCAAGTCGCATGGCCAAAAATATGATCTATATCCCGTCATAAATCCACCTTGTGTGCTTCTCCAAAAGTCTCCGTAGCCGAACGAAGTCGATAACGCTTACTGCTGGGAGCTTGGCTAATTCCCGCGCTTTGGTTGAAGATTCCAGACCTCCCTCTAAGACACTGGCCAGAACTTTAAGTTTACGCTATGAGAAATGGTTTACTCTAGTTTTGCTTTAGTAATTTTTTGTTTTATTTGATTTATTTTTTTGTTGTTTTATTGTTTGACTGCTTACAGTAGTACCTACCAATGACCCGGTCTCATAAAGACGAGATGTGCCCTCACCTTATAACAGAAAATTTTGTCGACGCCAGTAAAGCCATATAATGTGAAGTATTAATCGGAGTTGGTTTTATTTGCAGGATGTTGACCTTATCTTCAGACTTGGACACCATCTGCAAGATTATTAATGATGTGATTCCGAATTTGGAAGAGGTAAGTCGATGTAAATGCATATATATATATATATATATATATATATATATATATATATATATATATATATATATATATATATATATATATATATATATATATATATTTATATGGTTGTGTGCTCACATGGTTTATTTTATCGTGCTTAATATTATTTTTAAGCTGTCAAAAATTTATGTTTTAATGGATTTTAATTTTAAATGTGTATAGTATTTGCAGGGGTAACTTAGACGCGAAACCATCTTCTCTCGCTGGTGAATTTTTAATTAGGTTATTAGACTTACATTTGTTACATGCGGACGTGCAGAATCCTGCTTAAAATACTCATCTTTTATTCAATAACTAATTCATAAAAGTTGTTATGTTATTCATTCCTATGACGCTCATGTTGTAAGCGAAACGATCGGCAAGCCTTAAAAATGTGAATTGGGTTCTCCAAAGTGTACTTATCAATGCTCATCACCGGTTCCAATCTTCACTCTGCATACTCATCTAGTGATTATATTTTGTCAACAGCTAGCTACTTGTCTAGCTTAACAGAAAACATTATACAGGGACGTACTCTAGAAGCAAACAAGGTTTAATGCACAAAATTTTTTATTATTTAACACAACCTCGTCTTAATCGAACATATTATTTTAGGAAACATGTAACGCGCCTAGACTTTCATACAAATCATGTTGCTTAAAGAATCATGTTTCCGTAGCTTCTATCACATCTTTATTGAGAGACAATTTAAGACATTTCAAACTTTTTTTCAATGAGAGGGGAAAGATAATATTCGAACGGGACCAAATCTGCTGAATAAAGAGGCTGTTCAAATAATTTGCATGGCAACATGTGATCTTTAAAAAACAAAACACATTTGGAAGCTTCCTTCGCCGATTCTCTCTTTATCTGTCTATATAAAAGCCATTCCGCCGATTTTTTTAATTCTCGACGAACAAATGGGAAGAAACTTTGAAAACAAAACGGATATGGATAACATTTTACATGTCTAGGTATATCAAGCAATGTACTATATTTTGGCTGAAGGTTAAAAATAACCCACAAAATTAGCCGACCAAACCTTTATAATCAATGATCTTATATATATATATATATATATATATATATATATATATATATATATATATATATATATATATATATATATATATAGGGTGTTTAAAAAAGGAGCGGTATTTAAAGAGTGGATTTCCCAGGTCATTTTATGAGAAAAAAGTTCCCATAAACACAGGTGCTAAAATGCATTGTTTCAAAGATAAATTTGAAATTTTTTGGTAAAATAACCATTTAAAAAAATATTCAAATAGCTACTCACCGATTGTTTTGAAATTTGGCAGCGTTGTTTGTAGTAATAATGGGCTGATTTGACCCTAATTAGACACAGATTGTTAAAGTCCATTGGCGCGGGGTGGGGGGACCTCAGCTAAAATTAGTGACATAAAAATGTACGCCACTGACTGCAATATGATTTGTAAATTATTTTGGGACAGATACTAAAACTACAAGTTTTTTGAAAGAACTAAACGACTGTTTGTTTAAAACGACTATATTAGGCAAAAAAAAATGGAACAGTTATACATGAAAAAAAGCATATTTTTTACCTTTGTTTAAATAGATATGGTGTGCTTGTTCTACAAAGTAAAATTTCAGATATTTTGTCTTACTTTATAACATTCCAGCCTCCAACTTGCAGTCCGATTTTCTATAAACAAGTAGGTAACGTTTCTTTTTTACTTGCTGCGACGTCTTGCAGTGGACAGTAAGATCCGTTTTGACGGAGCGTGCTTTGGACGTTTTATATGCATTCGCTTGTCATGAAAATAACTGAAGTCTACACGATTCGAATGAGTATGCAGACTTTCATGGCAGTTGTAATGTTTTTCGTTTTTCCCCGTTAGAAATTTATGCAAACGTTACTTCAAATAAGTTGGATGTTTTACATAAGACCCACAGTTGCATTCTACCTTAAAATTTGATTACTCAGTTGTATAGTTTTTTTTTTGTATCACATGTCAGGGTTGTTTTATAGAAGTTACGTTACAGTATATTTATTGTAGGTATTTGTATTTTGTCTCTTTATCGGCGGTCTATTTCTGCGATTATGGCGAATCACTGACGTCATGGAGGAGTTTCACCCCACTATGCTGGAAATTTAGCATAATAAAAAAAATCTCGAAAAAAGTAGAGTACCAGCGTTTTCTTATATTATTTTATAATTAATAAATAATGCTACTGTCAGTCAGAACGTTTAGTGCGGCATGGCCTCCCGTAACGCATTTTTGTCGACTTGACCAAACTTTGTCTCATCGGCACTAAGTTAATTGGACCATTCTTTATTAAAGGAAATTTAACTTCCGAAACATATCTAAATTCATTAACAGATAGTGTCGTGTCAGAACTACAAAGTCTCTATGGTGTATGGTTCTAGCAAGATGGAGCACCTCTTGATTTTGGCCTCGGATGTCCAAAGTTTCTCAATAACAAACAGATGGGTGGGCGTCGGGGAAGAATAAGAGTAACCAGCTCAGGCGTCTGATTTGAACCCATACAACTTTTTTCTTAAGGGGTCACCTGAAAAATTAATTGTACAAAGAGCGGCCAAATAATTTGGGTGGTCTGGGCTTGCATTCTTGGTGCAGCTAGAGCAGTGAGGCAAAACATATTTGCAAATGTAGACAATCGTTTTTGATAAGACTCAATTTATGTTTTGAAAACGATTGAATACATTTAGAACATTTATTTTGAGATCTTTTGATGCACTGTGATTCTTTTATTTTTAATTTACGAAGCAACCGGCGTCTTATTGTTAGACGGAGAATAAGAAAATTATTTGGAGCTGTCGTGACAACATACTACCTGGTTTCGCACCGAGATGGCGACCCCGTCGTACATCTCACAATGTTCTATTCCCATTATTCCAAATATATGCACACACAATATAAAACATTTGTTACGTTAATTAAATTATGACGCAACCTCATTACAGAAACACTGTCCTTAAGGGTAATGAATCTTTCATTCTCTTCGTAACAACCGTTGCTCACGTATTCGTGGAAATAGCGTGCAGACCTGCTGGAGTCTATTAAAAGCCAGATAATGCAACATGCCTGCCCTATTCAAATGCCACATCAAATGTTATTGTGTGCTAGACGACGCCGCATTGGAAATGATTCCTTTTAAAAAATTGATGACAATCGTGCTCCGGTTGTGTGTTACATGTGGTACAATCAGTCAGACCTGGCGGCTTTTCAATTCGACATGGACGGTAAATAGGAAAACGCAACAGAATAATGTATAAAGAACACAACACACACACACACATCGTATATTGTATCGTGGTTAATTACCGGCATGAAATGTTGACTTGGTTTATCGTTCATTATTGAGTTGCAATTACTGCACGATAGCTCTACGGAAACAGCGCAACACAACAAAAAGTATGGATTAGATAAAATGACTAAAAGGAAATAATTGATTTTCTGGTTAATCTGTTACTATTTGTATAAAAATTTATATAAAAAAGTCTTTGAGGCGGATCACTGTAAATAGTAGAATTGTACTAGAACGGCAGCACTGAGCACGCACATCGGGGAGAAAGTGTAGCTCAAGAAGACAAACGTCTTCGTAAAACCCTATCTATTTAAGTGTTCCCACAATTTTTCAACATAAAGGTATCCCAGAGAGAAGTGGAATTATAAAGTTGGCATCATTTTCTTCCTGTCAAACTGACAGTTGTCAAAATGTCATCATTACCATCTGAAGTAATGGAGCGCTTTTCAATCGAACAACGCATTTTTATTATCAAAACTCACTATGAAAATGGGGGAAATTTCACGAAAACGTACCGCAAACTCCGTAAATTATTTTGGTCGCCATCATCGTCCCCGTCCCGCAATTGAAGCTTTGATTAACAAATTTGAACACACAGATGCAGTTTATAATGTGAAGAGGCCTGTGGATGTCCCGTGTTGGCCCTTCTCAAGAAAACATTACATAGCCTCAGAGAGTATTGTTGATAATCCAAGAACCACTATTCGACATCGCGCTTAACAAGTGCAATTATCCAAAAACTCTGCAACGAAGTTTGACGAACGATCTTCTTCTGCACTCCTCCAGAATTCAATTGACACAACAATTGAAGTCGACCGCCCATGCATAACGACGTGCTTTTGTGAATTGGGTGTTGGAGCAAGGAAGAATTGATGGCGAATTCGCAAGGAAAATCAATTTCAGCGACGTGACATGTTTTCAATTGGATGGATACGTACGTCAACAAAATTTCAATATTTGTGGTTCCTAAAATCCACGCTTGATCTTTGAAAAACTGATGCATGCTCCACTAGTTACCGTTTGGTGCGATTTCTGGGCTAGAGGAGTGATATGACCATATTTGGTCGCTGATGGGGTTGTGGTAACCATCAGTGCTCGTGATAAAAAAAATTATGGAGCCAATTGCATGGTATTGACTTGAAACATATTTTCTTCCAACAAGACGGTGTATACTGTCAATGGAAACAATGCAGTTATTACACACGAAATGTCTTGGCCGTGTAATCCCTCCATGGTCACCAGACTCAGCCGCCGTGTTCATATGACCTGACACCACTGGACTTCTTCTTTTGGTGTTTCCTCAAAGAGATAGTCTGTTAATAAACCCCAAATAATTCCAATGCTGAAGAATAAGCTTCAACGCGTCATTATTGAGATAAAGCAGCGATTATGCCACGAGACGACAGAAATTTTTTTTAGAAGAGTGCATGTCTGCAACCAAAGCCATTATAGACATTTGGCGGGTATCGTGTTCCATAATTAATGGAAATGTTATTGTATTGTATCACTGACCATTCGTCATTACAGGAATCCAAAAAAAAGCGTCATTAATAAGAAGAGATATTGGACCGTTCCGGGACTTTTTACTAACTATGTATATATATATATATATATATATATATATATATATATATATATATATATATATATATATATATATATAAACATGTAGCCAGGTGGCAGTTCCCTCCACAACATTTTTCTTGATAAAAACATCTTTATTTCGAGTTTGTGTTGATTTTATGAATTACTTTCTTGTGGCTGCTTAATCTTTCTGACGTGTATTATTCTCACTAACTGTTAACATTTCACGGGCGACTTTACATTCAAAAGGTCTTTAGAAATTTAGCTTGTAGCCGATTCGGGATCAAGTTTTGTTTACATCCGGCACCGGAGTTCTGATATTTAAGTGAGGAGAATTCAACCAACCGTGCTACAAAGTTTGTGATTAATTATAAAGTTTTCTTGTTTATTTTAATGGATTACGGGGATGTGCACAATACCTATATTTGCATAATTTCACGAGCTCGATGATGTTTCGTTCGTTCCGTCGCCGAGAAAAAGTAAATCAGAAGTTTCCAAGTCAAGACAAACTCCTAATTTCCGGCGGGGTTATTCAAACAATTTGAGACCGGATGTTCAACAACCAAGTTTGTCCTGCTATTGCTTCCTCTAATCTCCTGCAATGTCCGGTACGTCTTACTGCAAATACCCAAGATCCTGTTAACAAGATGTTTTCCCATCATACGCTTAAATATTTGATGATGATAAGACACCGTGATTGTGTGCATTTGCTATTAAGTTAGTTTAGAGACCGAGAGACATCTATGGAGTTGACTACAAAATCGTAAAATGATTTAACTCATCGGAAACGATTTGTACACATATCTCAACCGTTTTTATGCGAAAATCAATAGTTGGCGTGTAACAAATTTGCAAAGAAAAATTCTAAATTAACGAGGTCGAACTGTGGTAACGCTCTTCAAATCTTTTAGGGTCTAGAGCCGAATTATAAGACCACTCTTTGTACAATTGATTTTCCCAGTGACCCCATAAGAAAAAGTCACGTGGGTTTAAATCAGGCGACTGAGCCGGCCATTCTATTACACTTCGACTCCCAATCGTGCTGTTGGGGGACGTTATTTAAAAAGTTTCGCACTTCGAGGGCAAAATTAGAGGGAATTACATCTTCCTGGTATCATGTAATATTCTATCAGGAAACCTGCTGTGATATTCCCTAATGGCAGACAAGGTGCTTCCATTGCAAATTAAAAAAGTAATACATACGAATAATGTTTGCTGTTTATTTTGAACTAACTGACCAATTTTATATGAAAATGATTGCTTCAAAAAAAAACACCAAAACTGTCAACTCACAAACAGTTAAGGACAGTTTACGAAAACAAATAAGAAGCTTGTTTAACCATGGCTTGCGTTTCTGTTTCGACAGTTATTCTTCATTTGACTAAAACATTTAGATAATTTATTTGTAAGATGCCCTTTCTGCAATGTTTTGGCAGCAGCTTAAATTGTAGAGTTTGTGGTTTAAAACTATTTATATTTTGTTTTACTTAACATAATACATTTAGAAAAATAAGTCGAAAGAAAAAGCCAAAAAAAAAAAAAGAAAAATAAATAAAACAAATACTACAATAAGTCGATAAGCGGACAAACCATATAAAACCAATAGAGAAAGTTCCAACATAGCAAGTGCGTTATGGTAGCGCATTTTTATTTAGCCAGTGATGAGATCACCGACATCAAAAACCTTTTTCAAATGAGGGCGAACTGGTATTTTTAGAACCCATACCCACGCAGTTTTAATTTTTATATTTATATATACAATACAATGTCACCGATAATTCAAAAAATAATCGACGGATTTTTATTTAACTAGGTACGTGTGATCCCTTAGTAAATGGCTTGGGCAAGTTCATTAGCTGTGCAAATCTGACCAGTTTTTCGTGGAAAATTTTGAAATATCTTTGCGAAATCTCTTATAACGTAATCAATGTGCAAAAACCCAGATCACTAAGTTAGAAGAAAATAAGCTATAAGCAATTAAAGAAGCAAAATATTGGTTGTGCCGGAAGTCAAAGGAGGGCACAAGACCAACTACAGAAAAAATCAAGTTTTTTTGGCGCAAAAAAGCAAAGAAACGGCCAACAAAAATTTGAAATTTTATGGTTTTTTTTTCTAGGAGAGTCAAAGTGGCGATTTTAAACATTAAATTGTTGATTTTTGAACAAATATTCTAAAACAAATACTACAAGAGGTGTATTACAAATTACAAGGTCCTAAATTTCTGTTTAGCTGCTATTGTTCTACGTGTACCGAAAATATTAACAGAAAATTTGTTTGAAATAGTCGCTTTATGCGATGTTGTGTCAGCAGTTTAAAGTACAGAATCTGTGCCTTAAGACCTAAGTGTTTCAAATTTTATGTAACAAAATAAATTTTAATAAAAGTTCGGGAGGCAGCAAGTGCGTTATGGTAGTGAATTTTTATTAAACGCTTCAAACTTGGATAACTCAATTTTCGATAAACTTAGAAAGTTGAATTTTCGTTTGCAGTAAGGCCTTTCCCAAGACAACATATCCGCCCAAATGTCATTAAAATAGCTTTGTAATTTTCGAAGAAAAAAATTTTTCCCGAAAGAATACTCAAAATTTGAAAAACTCAATTTGCTATAAACTTAGAAAGTTGAATTTTGGTATGTGGTAAGGCCTTTCCCAAAGTAACGTATCCACCAAATCTCATTAAAATTGCTTGAAAAAATTTTTGCAGTCTCACCATCCATACCTCTCTATTAGTGAATTTTTTAAAATAAAAATTCACTAATACTATTATTATTTTTATTTTGAACTGTGGCAGTCTCTTTAAAAGCAACATGCGTATCTAATTTCATCAAGCCAGCTCCAATTTTCGAAGATACATTTTTTTAATTCAATTTTTTTTGGTGCTTTTTCGAGGTTTGAGCGTGATTTATGAAATTCGATACCATAACGCATTTTTTGCGTTCAGATCTGTCATTTTTTTTAAATGTTCTGTTTGTTTTTTTTTATTTATCATAGTGTTGGGTTTTTTAATTCCATAATTCTCGTAGTAGCCCAATATTCCATATTATAAAATTTTATTCTTTAGATTCTAACTTGTTTGTCTTTTTTCCTTAAGTCGTTTTGATTTTAGCCGCGGTAACAAGTTTTTTTTCCAGTTTTAAATAATTATATTTTGAAGACTTACAAGCGAATGTTTCCAACTGTTAGTGAATTTTCATTAAGAAAATTCACTAATAGAGAGGTAACGATGGTGAATTTTTTTAAAATGAGCACGAATTAGGGCCCCTAGAACCCATATCCAAGGTCGGTTTGAATTTATATATATATATATATATATATATATATATATATATATATATATATATATATATATATATATATATATATATATATATATATATATATATATATATATACATACATGTATGTATCCGAGTGATAACTCAAAAAAATCCTCAACTGATTTGACGAAACTTGGTACATGCCTTCAATTCGTTGCACCTGGACGAGTTGGTCAATCAGCTATAACGGACATATTTTTGCCGAAAAAATATACAAAAATATTTTTAAATACGCTATATTTTTTAAAGTATTAAAATAACTGGAATGAAACTTTACATCTAACTAGAAATGAAGTGAATACACCTCTGTTGTGAATTTTAAGTAATTTGGTTTTTAATTAAAAATATCTCACTTTCTTTTCAAATTTCTTTGACAAATGCGTGCTTACAGCATAAACCCATTTGTCTTAACAACAAACTTATCCCGTTCCATAAACAGCTTTTGTATCTTTAGAAAATGCCTTTATTTCTCTGCTATAATTTTTTCCAAGCTGAAGGTTGCAGCGCAGCATTCTAGCTGTCTTTCATTATACCCCCCGAAAGAAATATAACACAGACAACAATTTTCATTAGGAATTGCGAAGAGGAAACGTCTCGCTATGTAGTAAATAATGGCATTGCTCAAGAAGGAAAACAATTGGATTAGTTCTGTGATAAATAATACCGGGATAAGATATTAAATAAGAAGCTTAATTTCAGCTTCAACAATAAATTGTTACGATTGATAAAGTTTAGAAGGGTTTTCCAATAAGCATGTGTCATTCACTACGTCCAACACAGTTTTTTCGTCTTTCTATTGGTGTCTTTTGTAGTTCAGTCATTTTCCCCATTCTGCACATTTCAAGAGCTTCTATTCTCTTTCTATTTTGCTTATTCAAAGTTCAGGTTTCTTTCGATACATGTTTATACTACTTTTGTTTATTCTTCCGTTTAATACTTTGATTCATGCAATATGTTTATTCAATAAGTCTAATGACCGGTTGCAGAAAGCCTTATTAAGCATTTAATGCGACGTTAATTAGTCATTGGTTCAGACGACCAATCACAGACTGATTCAGTGTTGTTGCCATAACCACCAAATATATTTAAACTGTGATTGGTTGTTTTGATTATGGATTAACAAACATCAGGTTAAATATTTGACGAGGCTTTTGCAACCGGGCATAGGACTTGCCCTGGATGTCACAAAGAACAGGGATATAACGATAATAATGGGATACTTCAACGCAAAAGTTGGAAAGGGGAAAGTAGAAGATCTTATTAGTGATTTTGGGTTGGGCACAAGAAATGAAAGGGGGGATACATCGACACAGTTCTGCAAAGATCAAGACAAGGTGATTACAAACACTTACTTTAAACTGCCTGATACGAGGCTTTATACTTGGAAATCACCCGCTGATAACACCAAACACGTAGTTGGGAATCAAATTCATTACGTCTTAATTAATAAAAGGTACCGAAACTCCATAATGTCGGTTTATCCTGGAGCCGATGCAGGAACAGATCATAATCCAGTAATAGTAAGGCTCAAAGTACGACTGAAGAAGCCAAAATCTCAACAAAACAAACAAATCTACAAACCTTAAACTTTAAAAGCCCAATAATGAAAGAACAATTGACCAAGAATATTAACAACGAACTAAGTAAGATCAGAGCTGAACCGAACGAAGATCCAAACATAATATGGGATACCATCAAAACCACGATAACAACTTCAACAAAAGAGTTACTGCAAACAAAGAATACTGTTCACATACAAAAACCATGGATAACTGACGAAGTTTTAAAACTAATGGAAGAAAGAAGAACGTACAAAAATATAGACAATGCATATAACCATATACATAGTGGGATAAGAAAAAGAATACGTGAAGCCAAAGAAAAGTGGTACACAGAAAAATGTGCGGACATAGAAGATTTGACAATGAAACACTATGATCTTAACCTCTAGAAAAAATTAGGGAGGTGGCTGGTATAAAAACGCAAAACCAAAGCAATGTTTTGCTAGACAGAGATGGCAAAATGATCCCAGACACTGCAGGGAAGCTGGCAAGATGGAAGGAGTATATCCAGGAACTATTCGACGATGACAGACAACAATAACAAAGGAAGAGGTAATGCACGCGGTAAAAATGGCAAAAATCTAATAAAGCTCCAGGACCCGACGAAATTCCAGCAGAAATAATTAAACTAATCACGGAAGATCAAATGGGAATGGGCATATTGGTGGAACTATTTAACACAATATACAACACAGGAATCATTCCCCGCGAATGGCTTAGATCGACCTTCATTACATTACCAAAAAAGGTTAATGCAAAAGAATGTAGTGACCACCGAACCATCAGTCTAATGAGTCACGCTCTCAAAATATTCCTAAAGATAATACACCAGAGAATTTTTAGGAAATTAGAACAAGATATTAGCGAAACCCAATTTGCCTTCAGAAATGCAATAGGAACAAGATAAGCCTTGTTTGCCTTCAATGTGTTGACTCAAAGATGCATGGACATCAATCAGCTGATGTATGTCTGTTTCCTTGACCACAACAAAGCATTTGATATAGTCTGCCACAACCACCTAATTCAGTTACTTAAAAGTAAAAATATAGACATGAAAGATATTAGAATAATAAATAATTTATACTACAGCCAAAAGGCTAATATTAAGGTGGACAATGAACTCTCAAAAGAAGTAAAAATACAACGTGGTGTAAGGCAAGGATGTGTACTATCGCCGCTATTATTTAATCTTTACTCGGAGGAAATCATTCAGAGAGCGCTGGAAGAAACAACAATAGGAGTAAAGGTCAATGGAATACCCATTAACAATATCCGGTATGTAGACGACACCATACTCGTTGCCGAAACAATAGAACATTTACAGAGCTTAGTAGATCAAGTAGTGACGAGTAGCGAGGAGAGCGGACTTACCTTAAATATCAAAAAGACCAAATTTATGACCATTACAAAATCAGTTCAGCAACAGGAAAACCTATGGATCAATGGAGAACTAGTAGATGAAGTCAGTAAGTACAGGTACCTGGGAACAACTGTCAATGAAAATAATGAGTCAGCTGAAGAAATTAAATCAAGAATTGGACAAGCCAGAACCATATTGAACAGAATGAGAAGCGTGTTATGCAGTAGAGATCTTAACTTACAACTTAGAGTCAGAACATTGAGATGCTACGTTTTCTCGGTGTTGCTATATGGGATGGAATCATGGACGTTAAAAAAAGATATAAGTGATCGACTGGTGGCATTTGAGATGTGGTCATATAGAAGGATCTTGAGGATAAGTTGGGTAATAAATGAGCAGGTACTGGGAAGAATGAGAAAAGAAAGAGAAATATTGAACACAATTAAAATAAGGAAGCTGCAATATCTGGGCCACGTGATGAGAGGAGAGAAATATGTATTATTGCAGAATATTATGCAGGGAAAGATACGGGGAAAGAGAAGCAGAGAAAGAAGGCGCATTTCCTGGTTAAATAACCTGAAAAAATGGTACAACTGTAGTTCCGTTGAGTTGTTCAGAGCTGCAGCATCAAAAGTGAGAATAGCCATGATGATAACCAACCTTCTAAGAGGAGACGGCACTTGAAGAAGAAAGATGATAGGACTTGCTAAATAATAATATAATTTTTTATTTATAGTTGCATCCAAAAGTGCTTGACTTCCACAAAACAGCTTCCAAATTTTGGCATTCCAAAAAATTAATCTCCTTCCATTTCTTTCCTCTATTGTTTAACTCTATACTCCATTTACAATAAATTCTGATAGCTCCATCACTTAGTCGTTTGGCGAAAATTTTGCTAATTACATCAGAACAGGTGTACGACAAGGATATCCGTTATCGCGGTGTTTGTTGAATTTATGTGTCCTTAGAATATAAAACAACAGGAATGGGCATTGTGAAACATAGTTGGAACCTAAAAAGAGGTTGCAACTGTCATAATATGACAGTTGCAATGACGTGTTCGTTATCTAAAATGAAATTAACAAAATAATTACCTATTATACTAGACAAATCACAATAATAACACAATTTCACACTAATCTCCCAGCAAACGCAAATGTAAGGTATTCGCTGACCTGCAGCAACTGCCAAGAATGAATTATCCAATAGGATGTTCAAAATGGCTGACACCTCACACGTCCTTCTGTAGTACAGATATGGAAATGCATAACGTGCCCTGATAACATAGTCGCTGCTAAGAGAAACGGAAAACGACTTACAAAGAATGTGCAGTATGCTGGATGGTGTGTTAAACATCAATATGGCGAAGGCAAGAGTAACGAAAATAAGAAGGGTAGCACTGCAAAAACAAATGAAAACATGGCACATTGTTTTTTACTAGATAAGTTATGCTGGTAACGAATTTGATGTCCGCTTTCTTAAAACAGAACACAAGTATTTGCTATTTAAAGCATTTTTATGAAAATTCACTACCATAACGTACTTGCTGCGTCCAGACTTTTGTAAACTGTTTATTTAACCCCTAAAAAGCTTGTTCATTGGCATCGGTTAGAGCAGCAAATAATGGTAAAGTGGAAAAATCTACATTTCTATTCATTCGGTGGAGGTTATGTTGCATCATCGATCACGTTATTTGATTCTCGGGCCTTATACGTCTGACAACTTATTCCCGGCGGTGCGCTTCAGACCCCCATCGGATCCACTTCCTTCAATAGAAATAATAAATTACAGGTCGCGATCTCTGGTATTTAGTCTGGAGAAAATAAATTAATAAATGAATTACCGGTCTTGTGGTGGCAATAGTTTTGGTTCTGAGGACGCACTAACTTATTAATAGCTCCATTGGCGACAGAATCGTGGGCTGGGGTGGCCTCCATCTCACCCCACAGTTTTAAATTAGTAATGTGCCAGTAGCGGGGCATGGCTGATCTTAAGGGCAGTTTTGTCCTAAAAATGCGTATAAAATAGCTATAAAACTAATCGGATAATTGAATATTAGCCCCTTCGTACTACTCCCCAGCCCCACTTTGCGCTTAAAATTCACTTGCGTCACTGTTTGAAGTCAAGCTCTTCCACTGACTCGTGGTAGCCGGTTTAATGGCCGTCTTATCCATAAAATGCTGCCTCCTGAGCATCATTTTGCACTTTGGGAATATCAAATAGTCACACGGAGTCAAATCAGGCGAATAGGGCTGATGACTGTGATAAATGTTTCTGTATAAAACTCCCTGATGACCTGTGAGGGGCCCATTGTTATAATGAAAGATCCAACGCCCATTCTGCGCCAAATGCTGACGAATGTGCAAACATTGACTTTAAAATTACCATTACTAGTTTGCCTAGAGGCATGAATTCATGGTGGGCAATGCCTCCAGGGTTAAAAAAACATTATGTTGACTTTTGACCTGGATTTTCTCGATTTATTCGTAAATGGGTAGTCTGTTGTTTCCATTCTTTGTCAATCCGACTCCTCAGAAAGTTGCCAAAATCATGATTCACCATCTGTAATGACCATGTCTAGGAAGTCAGAGTCGGTCTTCAATCAATCTTCACAGCATATAATGTGCTTGCTCTTTGTTCCGGAGACAAAAACTTGAATCATTTTTACACAAGCGTTCTCATTTCCAAATCTTCTGTGTGCTGTTTTCTTGCTCAAAAGCAGCCCATCCTTCCACTATCATTATGACTGCTAGGCGATGAATTCGGGAACCCAATCACATATTTATTCCATATTGTCATCACAAAGCGGCGTGGAGGGGCATCATGAACCTGGGTCATCTTTCACATCTTCCCGGCCCCCTCGAAAACGCTTTAACCACTTGTGGACGGGTGGTCCCTTCAGATAGTCGTCCCCATAAGCCTTCTTCAAATTCACGAAATACAAGCGATTAACAACAACAACAAAAACTGTCGCGTCTATAATTTGGCAGGTACCTTGCTTTTAAATAGCTTGGATAAGTTCCAAAAAAAAATCGTAGTTTTAATGAAATTTGTTACACAACTTTTCTCTTAGAAAACATTGCATATGTGCACCACCTTTTAATGAGTTTTAGACATCTTAAAGTTTTTTTTCCAAAAGAGCACAAAATGGACATCTTAAAGTTTCTTTCCAAAAGAGCACAAAATCAAAACATTTTGTATGAAAAAAATAGTGCTGCAAATTGAATCATAACTTCCACATAGCTGTGATAATTTATTCTCTTCAGAAAGACATTCTCATGGAATGAATTTAGGGCCCATGACTTTACCACATAGAAAATATTTGTATTCCTGTACCCATAAACTTTTGAAACGTTATATTACTGGAGTTTTATGGAAAAAATGTTAATTTTCACCAAGTCACCCCTTATTTATCTCCTGCCCCCTGAAGCGAACTTACCCAAAAATAATTCGAAGCGTTCACTGTGGGGTGCTAACTGGATACTCTCAATCCGTTCCAAAGTTATTGCGCCTATTAACAGACAGACGTTAATCATACCGAGAGTCAAAAAAAATTTCATTCCAGAATCAAGTGTTTTATATGTTTTGTGACTTTTTGCGTCGTTTCAGCAAAAAAAAATTAGAAATATTCTTCAACAATATTCGCATACATTGAACCCGTAATTTAATTTCAGCACAGAATAGCAGATGTTTGATGACATTGAAAGTTTTCTAACAAATACACCTTATAGAATCAAGTTTTCCATATGTTTTGAGACTTTACGTCGTTTTAGCAAAAAAAAATGCGAAATTTTTTTCAACAATATTTCACCCGCATACATTCAACCCCTAATAAATACACTTGGAAAACCCAAATCACCACAACACATTTTAAAAAAGACTTGACGATCGTTTCACTAACCAAGTTAGCGTCATCAGAGGATGAAAAAATCTGATTTGCCTAATTTAATTCCAGCACGAATGGCAGATGTTTGATGAAATTAAAAGTTTTCTAATAAATAAACTTTAAAACGTTATGTTACTCGAGTTTTAACGAAAAAATGTCAAATCTCACCAAATCACCCCCCATTCATCCCTTACCCCTTAAAGCGATTTTACCCAAAAACATTCCGAACCGTTCGTTTGACAAGTGCTAACTGCATACTAAATTTGAAGACGATATCTCAATTCGTTCTAAAGTTGTCGTGGCTACTAACAGACAGACAGATAAAAAAATGTCGTTCCAAAAATCATGTTTTCTATATGTTTTGATACTTTTTACGACGTTTAAGCGAAAAAAAATATTTAATTTTTGTTGCCAATGCGATACTTCCACACGTTGTACGATGTGGAAGTAATAGTTATTCAATTTCATTGACAAAAGAAAATATAAAACAAAATAAGTTTTGTACCCCGAAAAAAGGCGAGAAGTTTTATTATTATTATTATTGTTATTACCTTTATTGCTTAAAATTATACAACGTGTTTATTCAATAAGTCTAAGACTTGTGGTGAATATTAACATAATTATATACATAGTTGCATCCAAAACTGCTTGACAACACTCCAAATTCAACAACCTTAAAATTTTGACATTCCAAAAAATTTCTTTCCTGTTCCATTTCGTTCTTCTAATGTTCCACCTGATACCTTACAATTAATACTGTTCTCTCCATAATACTTTTCCAACTCCAAATCTTTCTCAACTACCCATATTTTTGCCGAAATTCTAAATTTTGTACGAGACCAAAAACAAAAAATGACATTTTAATTTGACATACTTCAATGTTAAGACGTAATATATTACATAATACATGGTTATCTACATTGCTTGTATATTATTGACAAATAATATATCTAAACTCCAGAGCCTCGGTGGTTCAGGGGTAAGAACGTGTGCCTCTGAACCGAAGGGTACTGGGTTCGATCCCGGGGTTCTCCTTTCACTTTTTCAGTGCAAACTGTAACATTAACATCAACCGAGGTTCTGGCATTGTATTTAAGCAAGTTGAGTCTCCGCACGTTCCACCCTTCGGAGGGGGCGTAAAGCCGTCGGTCCCGTGTCCATGCGATGTTGGGCACGTTAAATATCCCTACCCTCCTTACATTAAGGCAGGGGTTCGGCAAAATTTCCAGGACAGTGAGGTGAAACTGCTCCCTGGCGTCGGTGATTGGCCATAGTCGCGGAAATAGCCAGACGTTAAAGAAACAAAACACACACACACATATATTAACTTCAAACTGGCAGACTTAATAACTTAAGAATATCTGACATACCGTGAAATGCATGCTTTTCATATATTAGTGATTTTTCGTAGAAAAAAATTCACCAATGGGGAGGTCCAGACTTTTGAATTTTGAAAAAATTTTTGCAAATGAGCGCGATCTAGGACCCCTAGAACCCATATCCGGGGTCAGTTTCAATTTTTATATGTTTATATATTTATTTATATATATATATATATATATATATATATATATATATATATATATATATATATATATATATATATATATATATATATATATATATATATATATATATATATATATATATATGTATGTATGTATGTATATGTATGTATGTATCACACCGATAACTCAAAAAATAATAGGCCGATTTTGATAAAATTTGGCATGTACCTTTCTTTTGTAAATGGCTTGGATAAGTTCGTTAGTCAGGAAAATCGGATGAGGTTTTCTGGGAAAATTTTGAGTTTTCATTCGAAAAAAATTTCTATCTTAAAAAGTAGTAAGTCGATTTTAATAAAATTTGGCTTGTACCTTCCTTTTGTAAATGGCTTTGACAAGTTTGTTAGTCAAGAAAATTGGATGAGGTTTTCCGGGAAAATTTTGAGTTTTCATTCGAAAAAAATTCTTATCTCAAAAAGTAATAAGCCGATTTAAATAAAATTTGGCATGTACCTTCCTTTTGTAAATGGCAAATGACAAGTTTGTTAGTCAGGAAAATCGGACGAGGTTTTCTGGGAAAATTTTGAGTTTTCATTGGAAAAAATTTTTATCTCAAAGAATAATGGGCAGATTTTGATATAATTTGGCATGTACCTTCCTTTTGTAAATGGCTTTGATAAGTTCGTTAATCAGAAAAATCGGACGAGGTTTTCCGAAAAAAATTTGAGTTTTTATTTGAAAAACATTTTTATCTTAAAAAATAAAAATCTATGATAACCAAATTTGGTAGGTAGGTTTACGATATAAAAAGTAAACTATAGACCAAAATTTAGATTTCTATGTTACAAGAAAAAAAAGTTATAATAAAATATTTTGTGCAAGATCATTTCTATGAAAATTCACTACCATAACGCACTTGCTGCGTCCAGGCTTTTTTATATTTACTTTTATTATTTTCTTCAACGTTTATCATTTGGTCAACAATTATTCTTATGAAAATCGTTACCATATTGTATATGCAGCGTCCGGACTTTTATTGATATTTCTCGAAGTATGTTTCGCATATTATGAGCAACTCTGCTGTAAAACAACCTTACATTTAAATCGCTCCGCCGCCAATGAATAGTCCCGCCCGGCAAACGGGAGATGCAATTACAATTTGTAACCGGTGGTAAGTTCTAGATGCGTGGGACGGGTTATGAGTTGCCCCATTGGGAGAATTTGTCATCTAAACTGGCCAGAAACATGTAAATTTGAGACGAGGTGGGTTTCGAAGCATGCAACTTCGCCTGGTGCGATGGTGGCAGTGGTACTCATGCTCGTTTGGCTGGCCATGTGTAAACTTGGCGATAACTAGGTTAGTTTGGAGTTGTATTTCATACTGCATCGGGGAGAAATGACGTCGCTTTTAATATTTACTGGTTTGTGAATACCTCAAAGTTGTACCATTACCAGGAAATTAATGTGTCCGTGAAACAGTAACATTTTGTGTTTCCAAATAAATTGAAGAACACTATTTTATAATCATGGAATAATATTGCAAAGTCCCATTTTGTAGTCGATCATAAAAAGTTGTTTAAATGATCGATGTTCAGTTTCACAGAGCTCGATTAAATATTGAACGGGTGGTTAACTAATCAAGGCTTCAAACGACCAATGACAGACTATGATTTGGGTTTTCGCCATCCCAACCAAATATTCTGAAGCTGTGGTTTACTGCATTAAGCCTTGATTAACTAACCGGCTGTTAAATGTTTAATCGAGCTTTGTGTATTGATTCCGAATATGAAGTAACTAAACAAAAGCAGGTTCTACGAGGTAAGCGCCTCACAATTAAATTTTATATATCAATATACTCCCCCCGCACATTAATGCATTTATTACATTCAGCAATAAATCGATAGGTACCAGTAGGTATAGCAAAGCGGTTCTAAGCCCTCCATCTGGTCACTGCGCATGCGCGCAGTGACGTCACATTGACTAAACAAGATTGTGGTCGTAAGTAGACCTAACCTGAGATGACGCAATCGAAGTTGGCGGCCGTGGACCGCGAAAATTCAAAATTTTAAATTTTGAATCGAGATTTGATTTGACCTGTCTAAATAAGAAGACCTACCATTTTGATTTTTATGGAAATGATGGCGATTGACGTATGCGCAAACCAACTTTCTTATTCTTTGGTTTATAGGGCTAGTGCTTGTTGTCATGTGACACTCGCCACGACGAGTAGAATTAAAAAATAGATGATGTACTCCAATATGGCGGCCGTTGGCGCTAAAATTCAAAAAACTAAAATTTGAATCGAGATTTGACCTGACCTGTCTAAATAAGAGCAACTAACTAACCAACCAACCAACCAACACAACCAGCCAATCAACAACCAACCAACCCATCAACCAACGACAAACATAACAAACAGGACAGGCAGCTGCCAAGCAGGACAGACAGCTGTCTGTCTTGTCTGTTCCGTTTGCCGTTGGTTGATGGGTTGGTTGGTTGGATGGTTGGTTGGTTATTTGGTTGGCTGGTTGATTGGTTGGTTCGTTGCTTGTGTTGGTTAGTTGGTTGCTCTTATTTAGAGAGGTCAAGTCAAATCTCGGTCTAGGTCTCTTTTGTCTCTAGTTCTGGCTGCGATCTTGTTTAGTCACTGCGCGCATGCGCAGTGACCGGGTGGAGAGCTTATAGCCGCTCTTCTATACCTACTGGTACCTATAAAAAATATTCTTTCAGCTTGTCCTCAAAATGTGCCCAAACTCCAGCTTTCACGTCTTCGTCGTCACTGAAATTGCGCCCGCGAAGGTACGTTTTCAATTGTGCAATTAGGTAGTAGTCACTGGTGGCCATATCTGGACTATAAAGAGCGTGATCAGTTTATTCGAAACCGCAGTCACTAATTGCGGCTTGTGCAATTCTAGCAGTGTGCATGGGTGCATTGTCATGGAAGAAACGCACGCCTCTGGTCAGTTTTCTACGTATTTTCTCCCGGATAATTTGTCGTAATTTATGCAGGGGTGTTGCATAATATGCCTCGTTGACTGTGGTGTTGGGTTCATTAAAGTCTATGAGAATAATACCCTTACCATCCCCAAAAAAACCGTAGCCATTACTTTTTTGTCGACTGACAGACCTTCAACCTTCTTGGCAGTGCTTCTCCTTTCCATCGACTTCCTTTTGCACAAATGATCATATTAGGAAACCATAGTTTCATCCCCTGTGACAATTGTCTTTAGCACATCCACAGGGTTTTCTCCACGAAGGTCCAAAAAGGATCAGGCACATTTAACACGATGCTGGCGCTGAACTTCTGAAAGATGTTTGAGGACCAACTTAATTCATGCCTAAATGTTCGCAGAGGATTCGGGGAACGCTTGTATCTGAAAACCACGACATTTTTGATAATTATTTCACTTTCAAATCATGCATCGTAGACATCCTCACGAAGGCCCATCTTGTTGTCCATCGCCACTGCCACCGTCCTTCCTGTTCTTGTCATCTTTCAATGATTCCTGTCCCATTCGAAACCGTTTGACCAAGCTCTTGCTACAGAATAAGACGGAGAATTTTTCCCGTACACCCCATCCAACCGGTCATCTTTGATGCTTGATGTAAGACCTTCTCGAGTAAGGAGTTTAATAACAGCTCCATACTCAATTTTTGTGACTTCTGAAATTCTGATGAACAAGTGTCTGTTATAAGGAAACTAAGATGTTATTATATCAGAATGAAGCGGTTCAGTTTTGTATAAAATCTTATAAATTTAGTATAAACATGGAAAGTAAATAAAGAATGATGATGTGAAAGTAATGATGGATGTGTAAAGATTAATAGTAAATGAAGGCAGTGATCGGAAATGTAAGATAGAAGAAAAAAATGGTAGAAAAACTTTATTTAAAATGGTTTGTCAAAATTCGAAGTATGTCATATTTGGATAATGCAGTGTGAAGTATTTTTAGAACAAACTGTTTAAATTGTGTCCCTATATTTTATTTCAACAACACACCACGAGGGCTTACAGCCTAAATACTATCGTGCAGTGGGTGTCGACAAGGAGGAAAGAGGCAACTTGTTAATTCTGGGCTTGAAGGTATGGAGGTTCGGAGGAGAAGGAAAAACATGCGCCGGCAAGGAGTTCCACAACTTGGAAGTCCTCGGGACAAAAGAGCGGGCATAACAAGATGTTCTATGTCTAGTGACCTGGACAGTAAAAGGGTGCATTCGCTCTGTTCCCCTGGTAGATCTGTTGGGGGCAGCAGGTGGAGGAACTATGGAAGAAAGCTCCTCTGAGCAGTGCCCGTGCAGATATCTATAAAAGAGAGAGAGAGAGGTCACCAACGGCACGTCGGTGGGCAAGGGATGGCAGCCTTTGGGTGAGGGTAGGGTTACCAATGAGACGTATAGCTCTCTTCTGAATGGAGTCCAGGATAGCGAGTGTAGAAGCGGCAGCAGCACCCCAGATGTGGGAGCAGTATTCGAGGTTTGGCCTTATTTGCGAAGTATATAGGGTAGAGAGATTAATTGGTGAAAAGTATTTGTGAGCCCGGAAGAGGAAACCTAATGGACTTACTGTATAGACGTATTGTGTAATTTCAGCCAAAAGAGTGTAAGTAAGTTAACATAAAATCCATTTTTGTTTTTTCCAAGGCTAATAAGACTTGATCCAATGTCTTACCAAATGTCACGCTGCGATATCCTGCACCCATCTCAGGGCGGGAAATGTTGACGTTTACCACATATATGACAGTCTAAGGCCCAGTTTCACAATGCTTGATTAAATATTTAACGACCGGTTGGTTAATCAAGGCTTTATGCAACCAATCACAGCTTCAAAATATCTGATTGTCATGGCAAAAACCTTAATTACAGTCTGTGATTGGTCGTCTGAAGCGCGAAATACAACACTTGTGATAGCGTAAGCTCCCTTATATAACTACGCTGCACTTAAATGGTTTAAAGGCAAGGAAATGAGATATGGGTTCGTATTAGCCAAAAAAAAAAGGAATTAAAAGAGATTAAAGATTGACACATATATTGCGGCAAATAATTAGAATGTATATGTATTACGGTAAATAAAATACAAAGGTGGTATTAATAGATTAAGTAGTTAGGGTACCTGAGGGGTAACTAAGTTATTTGAAAATATCTTAATTATGTTCGGGCAAGGGTGTCGTATTTTGTAGTCGAGTTGTTGTTCGAATGATTAATAATCTTTATTCTGAAGATGACTGAACTAGCGACGGGAAACTACCTTATTGCATCTATTTTTTAATAGTACCATAGCAGGCAAGGTTGTGGATTCGGCGACTAGGCAGCAGCGTCTCCAGAGTCTGAAGCTGACCCAAGATGTAGCTTCTAGAGGGTGATTTTTTGAAAGTCCTAAAAAGTTGTGATTTCCCCATAAGCAATTTTTTCAGTCGTTAGATGTAAAATTATGGTATTTTGATTTTTTCGTAGAGAAAAATTCAAATCTTATCTTTTTATGTATGTAGGAGGAAAGCTGATCTTTCGATAAACCTATTACACTTGTCAGCCTACTACCAAGAATGTTATGCCTGCATCCAGCTCTGATCCCTGCATTTAATTTTGTCACTATTTCACACTTCTGAAACATTTTCAGAAGTAAATTTTAATTTACCCTACATTGGTTTATATTGACTTTTCCTAACATACGTCACTCTTTCGTCATAATCGCTTTTTGTAAAAACAGCGCCCCTCGGTCCCTCGAGTAATAGACTTTATCATGTCGGAATTGAAGTACGTATTTCGTATTTACAAGTTTTTTTTCTTCTTAAGCACGCATCGTAACGTTTAAAGGTCATAAACGTGAAAAATAACGATGTCTATCGTGAATTATATATGAAGACGCGAGAAAGCCATTTCTCAAAATGCCGCATCAATTATGCATGTTCTCCCGGTAATGATTGAACATGTGTGGTAAAAGAAAAACGGAAACAAAACGTAACATTCCACAAAATAATATCTCAACTGTCACGGGATAGATATACGTAATTTGTTCAGGAAAGCTGGGCAGATTCGTTTCCGTTCGTTATAATATACGTCATAAATACGGTAATCGAATTTGTGTTTTGTTTCTTTTAAATTGCCGCTTAGGCGGATATTACGGTATTACCAATATTGGTCTCTACATATTTTCCCGTGATTAATTTGCTTGTGTGGTGTTTATACAAAAATATATTTGTGTGATTTCAAATTAAAACTCATTTCTTCTCCCATTTGACTTTTTTATACAGGAGGGATAAATGCTTCATGTAGACCTCATTCCGAAGTGCGAGGGGTTATGAGGTACTGTGAGACTCCTACTCACTAAAACTCCCTCCCATGGAGTACCGGATCTTAGTCCATACCTCCGTCGGAAAGATTTCACACAATGACGTTTGGGTTTGAATGTTTCCATTCTGTTTTTGCCGCGGGGGCGTTAGCGGGTAAGTATAAGCTTTGGACGCTTGTGCTTATGTGGAAGTTGCTCATCGTAGTCGGTGGCACTACGGAGAAGAGCATTTGGGTGAGAAGCGGCTTTTGCGAACTAAGTTGTGGATAATTGGGTTATAAACTCAAGTATCGAAGGCATTTCCAGATCAGAATGAATCTGACTGTTTCGGACAAACCATGGCGCTCCGGTAACCATTCTCAGAATTTTATTCGGGATGATTTGAAGGGTGTTGATGTGTGTTGCGGTCGCGGTGGCCCATGCAGAGGATGCATAGGTCATCGCTGGACTATGACTTAGTACATGGGCAGTTTTATGTTCATGGACAATTTGGAATATATATTTAGAAGTGGGAACAGCTTCGAGATGAACATCGAGGCTTTTCGTCGGGCGTGTTGGACATGGGGGCGCCATGTTAAGTGTGTGTCGAGGAAAATCCCGAGGTATTTGGCGGAATCTTGCCAGGGAATTAGACGGTTGTCTAATGATACGTGTTCGTGAGGTGTGTGTCTCCTCTTGGAAAATAGGACTGCTGAACATTTATCAGGGTTTATGGCTAGAAGGGATTTCCTATACCAGCCTTGCAGCTCGATTGCGGCGGTCTGAAGTCTTTCGGTTATTATCTTCGGCTGAGTGGAGCTGCTGATGATGGTAGTGTCGTCTGTGTACAGGTTTATAGAAAATTGAGTTGTTCAAATTTGAAGCATTTAATGAAAATTCACTACCATAACGCACTTGCTGCGTCCAGATCTTTTATCCAATGCAGAAGAACCGTGCAATCAATCATTCTACTGTTTATATCAAGTAAAATATATAGTGGTTTTCATTGAAAGTTTTTCATTTGAACGAGCTCATTCCAAGAAATAAACTTGCCATGTTTGGTAAAAAAAAAATCGGGCATCACCCGGAAACCCAAACAATGTCCTGATGAAATTTCACTAAAAGTAAGTTCTACATTCGAAAATACAAACTATGAAATAAACGTATTTTTAGTGAATAATTTTTATTAATCAAGTTAAGCAAAACACGATGGTGGGACCTTCTGAAAATTTCTTCAAATGGGCGCGAATTGAAGCCCCTAGAAGCCATTTTAAGGGTTCGTTAAATTTGTGCGTGTGTGTATCCGACTGATAACTCGCCAATTTTGATCAAACCTAGCAAGTATGTTGCTTTGGTACATTTCTTGGAAGAGTTCGTTAATCAGCCCAATCGGACCAGTTTTTCTCAAAAATAAACTGGCTTTGCTCCGAAAAAATATATATCTCCCGAAAATAATAATACTCTTTTGGTGCAATTTGGTACAGAAGAAACTAGTGCACATGTCAAAATGGACGTTATTTTTTAGATTTTATGTCTTGACCGATCACAAGGCAAGAAGCAAATATTCATTATTTTCGCAATTATGTCCAAATTGGTAATTTCTTAAACAAAGATTCTGGAGCGGCTGCAGTTTGCAAAGAACAAATCTTGCCTGAAACAAAATCTTAAAGCCTCTGTGGTCCAGTGGTAAGAACGTGTCCCCCTGCGCCCATAGTTGCTGGATTCGATTCCCAGGACTTAACTTCTTTTCAGTGCATACTGTGCAATTAACATCAACCGTCGTTTGTCGCATTGCATTTGATCAAGTTGATTGCCTTCGGAGGGTGCATAAAGCCGCCGGTTCCATGTACCATGCAATGTTGGGTACGTTAAAGATCCCGACCCTCACAGAAATGCAAGGGTTCGGCAAAATTTCCAGGATAGCGAAGTGAAACTGCTGCCTGGCGTCGGTGGTAGGCCATAGTCGCGGAAATAGACCGACATTAAAGGAAAAAAATGATGCATTTCTGTCAACGGTTACTTCTCTTCTTTTAATCCAATGTTTGCGGGAAATTTATTTGAAATAGGGCCTTTTTTGGCAGTTTGGATGTGTAACTTTGGAATAATCAATTATTCCTGGAGGGGCGACCGGTAGATAATGTCAATTTCAATGATTTCTAAACGAATCTTCTGAAAAAAATAGCGTTTACAGAAAACCAAATATTCCATGGCATGTGTTTGATGAGTTCTTAAATTTATGTTTAAATTATAACCCCTTTTCATTTGTCTAAAATATTTGCAGAAAATTAATTTAATTCAAATGGACCTTTTTTGGCAGTCTCGCATGCAACAATATTGTATTGGTTTCAAAAGGTCTTGGACACAAGTGGGTTATGGTAGCGAATTTTCATTAAACATAATTCTTTTTATCAATAAAATTGTTAGCTAAATAGTAAATAAGTGTTTGAAAAATTAGAGTGGGTGCAGAAATTGTGTTGTATTATCTAATTTTAATTTAAATGTTTAAAATCCTAATAACTCATATCCTGTTGCTAAAATCTTTAATTTTGATGCATAATGAAGCCTTTATAAAAACAACATGGGTACTAAATTGTGTAAAAATAACATGAGTTTGAATTTAAAAAACTTTTTAACCTATATCGTGTTGGGTAATACGAAATCATCCAAGATATTAACAAACGTTTATAATTTATAATTTGACAGGTGCTTTCATTTTGTCAATAGCTTTTCTTCAGTAAGTTCCTTAGACAGCCCGATCGCAACAGATGCTCCGGGGAGAAAAAATAAATTTTCTTCTAGAAAAATGTAATTTTGATGAAATTGAAAAAGATGTTTCCTACAGTACCTACATATGCCAAATTTGTATTTTCTAGTTGTGTAAAAAAACATTTTATTCTATTTCATTGACAAAAGAAATAATATTTGAGGATACAAAAATATTCCAATTAATTTTTCTACAAACAAATAGAAAAAACTCTGGACGCAGCAAGTGCGTTATGGTAGTGAATTTTCATAAAAATGTTTTTAATTGCAAATATGTGTGTTTCCTTTTTAAGAAAGCAGGCATCAATTTTGGTTACCAGTATAACCTATATAGTAAAAACAATGTGCCATGTTTCATAAAAATAACTTTATTGTGTGAAAATGTACAAAAATTTCCAAAAGTAAACTTAGTGTTCCCGGAAAAACTCGTTTCTTGGTCAACATTATAGGTTAATAGCAAATTGAGCTATTCAAATTTGAAGCATTTAATGAAAATTCGCTACCATAACGCACTTGCTGCGTCCCGAATTTCTTTTCTTACAAACATGCATCGCTGAAAAATTCAAAAATGCAATAACATAAGGCGTGTTTGATTAAAAAAAAAAGAAAATTTGTATCACCAACGACTTATGGGCCATCCTGTGATTGTAGAAATATTTTTTAAGATGTAGCTCAAGACACCCTATAATTAATATATACAAATTTTCTTCATATCTTGTATAATAACGGATATATTGAGCTTTATTGATTTTTTACGAAAATTCGACAAAAATTATATACCATTAAACGATAAACTCTATACCTAAAGCTACTGCCAAGCATCAGAGAAAGGGTCTATTTGAAATGAATTTTCTGGAAACATTTTAGTAAAATGAAGGACAATGACGGTTGAAACTAAGACTTCAGAGTTTGTAAAAGATCCTTCTTGAGACATTTGATTTCCATATCCCGTATTAGATTCAAGTTCTTTGCCTAAATGTTGCCGATTTTGACGTTTTAAATCGCAACTTTGACGTTTTGAGGAAAACCCCAATTTATTTTTCTTTAAATGACTATAACTTTTTTGTCTTTTGACCTACATAGCTAAATTTGGTGGCTTACCTATAAGGATATTAACTAGCGTACCAAATTTGGTTGCCCTTACTTTGTTAATTCCGGAGATATAAATTTTTTTCGAAAGAAAACACAAAATTTTCCGGGAAAACCTGGGCAGATTTTCCTGGCTAACGAACTTATCCAAGCCATTTGCAAAAGGAATTTTTCCACAAAATTTAGTCGAAATCGGCCTATTATTTTTTGAGTTATCGGTGTGATACATATATATATATATATATATATATATATATATATATATATATATATATATATATATATATATATATATATATATATATATATATATATATATATATATATATATATATATATATATATATATATATATATATATATATATATATATATATATATAAACATATAAAAATTGAAACGGACCCCGGATATGTGTTCTAGGGGGCCTAGTTCGCGGTCATTTGAAGAAATTTTTTCAAAATTAAAAAGTCGGGATCTCCTCATTAGTGGATTTTTTTTTAAGAAAATTCACTAAAACTAAGATGTAATATATTGGATATTGGCTAATCCATTGTATGTGTATCTTTGAAAATACCAAATCTGCTTCAACCGCTTAAAAAACAAGATTATGGTTTGGTTAATATTTTTAATCGTTCTTAAACAGAACAAATTCATTTCAAAATTATTTGCTCTGCCTGAGACGCGAACCCGGGTAACGAAAGATGTGTCAAAATTGCCCACTGGTCACTGTCGGCGTAAAATAAACGTCTTGATTAATAATAACCTCCATTTTATTGTAACAGTGATAGCATAAAAATGCATCCTCGGTAACCCAGTGGTAAAGTCATGTGCCTCTGAAACCAAGAGTCTTGGGATCGATTCCCAGTAGTAGCGTGAATGAATTTTTTGAGTGCATACTTGACCTAAGCGGGGTTGTAGCATTGTATTTAGGCAATTTAAATGTCTAGACGTTCGGCTCCCGGAGTGGGCGTAGAACCTGGGTCCTGTTTACCTTGCGATGTTGGACACGTTAAAGATCCCTACCTTCTTTAATGAAATAAGGAAGTTCTACAAAATTTTCTGGGTTGAGAGGCGTCTGTGATTGGCCATAGTCGCAGAAATAGGCAGACGTTAAACAAACAAGATACACATATACGATATCAACAATGTAAGATAATATCGTATTTTAATTGATGTTGATCGCATTTTATACACCTCGCAACAGAAAACATTGTGTGGGTTGTTTAGTCTGAAGATAGCATCAGACTATTTTTTCATTTAACTTGCTCTCTCTTTTTTGCATAAGAATTCGACACCAATCTTACATAGTTACGTCTAACTTCAATCGATAACGCCAAGAAAAAAGTAATTACGGTTTTAGCCGGCTAAATTAGATTTTTCACTTGAGAGGCTTTTAGAATACAAAAGTTTTTTTTTGATCCACTTAAGCCTCGGGATTATTATCAATTTCTAAATCTCTGTCTTATAACGGTTTTTGACATCTCAGCGGAATAACACCGACATAAAAACTGTGTGTGGCGGGAATACGACTTAGAGGTTTTTATGATCATTTAGGAAGACAACGGTTTGCGATTTCAACGATAGTGGAAAAAGTTTATTTTCCTACATTAGTTCAGGAACTCGGAACTACCCAGTTTCTTTTTGTTCTGACTCCGATCAGCCCAGAGAATCTTAACACACTAATAAAGTTTAAGACCTTCGTGTGCAGCATGTATAACGTTGAAATTCTACATGTTTTTTTTTACCAGCAAAATTTAATTGGTTAAGATGTTTTCATTTTTAGATTTCGAGTTATGAAAACTGCTTTTTAGTTACCTACAAAATATCAGGTGTAATTTTAAAATGTTTGTAATTGGCAGAGAGTACAACGGTAACATCCAATAAAAATTTAGCACTGTCCCCTATAAAAGACTAGATATGGATGTACACGCTTTTTTCATTTCCATTTTGATATATTATTTAGCTTACTTGCTTGTTTTTTCTCTTTTCTTTTTTTGTTTGGTTTGTTGATTGTGTTGACGCATTGTTAGGATTCATATTATTACATACCTAAGGGCGACGTCTCTTGTAAGTCAAAAATGCTTATTTGTATTACTTGTTGACGTATCAACATCGTCTGCCAAAATGGATATATTCGTTTGATAAGGGATATTGTAAACATATATTATGCTAAAAAGTAGTGGTCCAAAGATGTTATCTTGTGGTACGCCTATCCTATTAATTCTGATCCATGATACGGCTGGCTGCATTGGTTATATTATGCTAAAAAGTAGTGGCCCTAGCATGCTACCTTGTGATACGCCTACCCTATTAAATCTGAGGCATTATTTATATATATATATATATATATATATATATATATATATATATATATATATATATATATATATATAAGATCATTGATTATAAAGAGTTTGGTCGGCTAATTTTGTGGTTTATTTTTACCCTCCTGCCAAAATATAGTATATTGCTTGATATACCTAGATATGTCTAAAAATGTTATCCATGTCCGTTTTGTTTTATCGATTATTTTTTTATTCGCTAATGAAGAGAGCTGTGTTTTATATATATATATATATATATATATATATATATATATATATATATATATATATATATATATATATATATATATATATCCGACCGATAACTCAAAAAATAATCGACCGATGTCGATCAAATTTGGTGAAACGGCTTACTTAAATCAGCTCCTGGTTGGTATTAAACGAGTGATAATGCAAAGAACTGTGTGGAGCAGTAACCAGCTAAATATACGTCACACAATTCAAGTGGCTTGAATAAGTTCGTTAGCCAGGAAAATCGGACCAGATTTTCCCGGAAAATTTTGTGTTTTCCTTCTAAAAAAAATTATATCTCCGGAAATTACAGAGTAAGCGCAACCAAATTTGTTACGCGTGTTTTTATTATAAAGAATGAACTCTGTACCAAAATTTAGGTCTCTAGCTTTGAAGACAAATAAGTTATGGGCAGTTAAAAAACAAATTTTGGAGTTTTCCTCAAAACGTCAAACTCGCAATTTGAAACGTCAAAATTGGCAATGTTTAGGCAAAGAACGTGAAACAAATACTGATTGTGAAAAGAAAATGTTGCAAGAAAAGTGTTCTGCGAACCCTTAAGTTTCAGATTCAACCGTCCTTGCCCTTCATTTTACTAAAATATTTACAGAAAATTCATTTCAAATAGACCCTTTCTCTGATGCTTTGGCTGTCGGTTTAGTTAAGTTGATGCTTTCGCTGTAGGTTTAGTGAAGTTAATGGTTTAAAGGTCTATAATTTTTAGCTAATTTTCGTAGAACAAATTCGTTAATGCATTTTTGAATTTTTTATGGAAATATGATGCGTTTGTAAGAAAAAACCTGGACGCGTTTTGGTAGCGAATTTTCATGAAATCCTTCAAATTTAATAACTCAATTTGCTATTAACGTAAGCTTTATTGGTTAGGAAACCAACATTTAAGTTTATTTTCGGAAAATTTTTGTATATTTTCAAACCATAAGTAATTTTGATAAAATATAGTACATTGTTTCTACTACATAGGCTATACCGGTAATCAAATTGATGCCTGCTCGCATTTGCTATTAAAAACATTTTTATGGAAATTTACTTCCATAACACACTTGCTGCATCCAGACTTTTGAAAAATGTTTATAAATTTTCAAACAATAAAGTTATTTCGATGAAATATGGTACATTGTTTCTACTATATAGGCAACCAAGTTTGATGCCTGCTTTCGTCAAAGAAAGACATTTACTATTAAAAACATACCATAACGCACTTGCTGCGTCCAGACTTTTCAAAATCTCTTCCCATTTGTTCCTCGAAATTTAAAAAAAATTGGCGGAATAGCTTTTCTTGAATCCAAACCGCAATGGATGTATAAGTATCTCATTAATAAATTTGATAACTTCCGGGAATATATTCATCAGGTTGGATAATGTTAATAAGGTTATTGGCCTCTACAATTCAGGTTTAGTTTTGTCTTTTTCTGGTTAAGGAATCAGTAGTGGAACCACTACATAGATCCATTTGCTCGAAAAATATCCAGTTATTCATTAAGTACACTTGGAGAACCCAAATCACCACAACACCTCTTAAAGACCTGGAAATCGTTTCGCCAACATGTTAGTGAAAAAGTCTACATTTTTCATCTGCCGATCACACTAACTTTGTTGGTGAAACGATGGTAAGGTCTTTAAAAGATGTGTTGTGGTGATTTTGGTTCTCCATGTGTACTTATCAGTGCTCATCACAGGTTACATCCAATCTTCACCCAGTGACTTATTCTGTTGTTTAGTTTACTGAATAAGATGGTGCTTCTGTATGCTTCTCCCTATTTTATTTTAAAGGTGGTTGATGAACTGTACCGTTCATGAATATGACAAAAACTCATAAGCTGTAATATGGCGAAAACCGCTTCTTATCTATACTGTCGTCTATGCACACTTTAATTTTTAGCACAGGGGGTGCAAAAAGCAGAAGAGCAGTGTCTTTATATATTGTCTTCATAGTCGCCGCATTGTAAATGTTTGGAGCTACTGGATTAAGTTTCTTGTTTCATACTGTTATTGTGGTTATATGTTTATTATTATCTTCTTTTAGTAGTGATAAATAAGCTAGAAAACACTTGAATAACATGCCTTAACATGTAAGAACATGTTGGCAGGGTGTTATATTTTAATTTTCAGTGACTTTTTAATTCGCATTTTATAGATTTCTGAAGACATCCCGTGAAAGCGTTAACACTTTCCTGCGTTATCACTGAATACAAATATGTGGTGCTGACGAGTGATTTGATATCGAATTTCCGTAACATGACAGCTGTTGCTCTTATTTCATCTAGTTATCGGAATAAAATCTCTGCGAATCCTTTGTTACACATTCCCAACAGCGTTTTTCCTCTTTTCCTGCATTCCCTTTCTCTTTTGTTTAATACGATTTCCAATTCCCGGAGCCTATATTCCGTTTGCGCTGTCTCCTACTTTCTGCCTCTCGAAATTTTTTTTCGAGGTTTTCACCTTAGGGGCGCTTTAACGGATGTTGTCAGAATCGTTCGGTTCTTCTTCTGGTATCCTGCTTCGATGAATTGGAGAAGCCGTTTTGAGATGTTACAAAGAATGAGCGATTTTATTCATGATTAGATGTTCCCTTGCCTTTTCTTTCCTCTCCGCTGGTCTCATATTCGATTATGTGCTGTCGTGGATTGGGTCAATAAAATTGACATCAACATTTATTATGGTTACACTGACTCATTCACAAAAAAGAACGGGTGAAGTTGGTTCTTTGTAACGAAGTTTTTAATTAATTAAAAGCATCGCTTCAGTTAATCAAAGTGGCTGCATTTTTCTGTTTTAGTAATAGGAATCGACAACTGACTGAAGCGGAAGATCTGCATAAGCGTAGAAAATTTATATAATGTCTAACTGTAATTAAAAAATACTAATTGTATTTGTTAGTATTTTTTTTCAACAACACCACGAGGGCTCACAGCCTAAATACTATCGTACTGTGTGTGACCCTCCATGAGTCTGTGATCCTCATCTAATTGAGTTGATTGGGCTGATTAGGGAAATTCGATAATTAATCGATTATGGCAATCCGAACTTCGTAAAACCACTTCATACTAAACATAAGATACTTCGTATAGTTTCAAAACTGGTTTTATTGCAACTAATTTCGCATTCGCAGCATCGTCAAACAAAATCTATTGCAAAGATTAAAACTTTTGCGAAGAGGAAAGAAAGAATGCGAGTATTTAGTCTCAAAAATACGTGTGCTCTGCCGTGATTTTTATTAACTCCAAAAAAAGGGACTGGAAAATCGTTAAAATCATCTGGATTTTCAATAAAGGAAGTAACTTATATCGCAACAATCATTGAGACAAAAAATGAGATCTTTAACATGCTCAAATAAGTATGATACAAGAACAGACAGTTTTACGCCCATTTTAGAAAAAGGCTAGTGCAGGAATTTGGCTGACTCGAGCACAATGATTATATCAGCAGTTACAGCATGTACTTTATAAAAATAAACATAGACAAAATGTGTCGATTAAATGACTATTAAAGTGCTGGGTAACCATCTTAGACTTCGACACCAGTTATATGTAATATTTATATAAAAAAAGGTACGAAATATGCTCTCTTCTCTTAATACTATTAAAGCCTCTGGCCTCGATGAGATCCCAGCAATTGTTCTCAAAAAATGCGCACCAGAACTTGCTCCTATCCTGACTCGTCTGTTTCAGAATCTTACAATAGAGGCATATTCCCTAGTAACTGGACAATTGCTCGAGTACAACCCCTCCCCAAGAAATGATCCAAAGCGCTTCCTAGCAACTACAGGCCTATTTCTCTCCTTTCAGTCGTCTCTAAAGTGATGGAAAAGTATATAAACACCGAATTACCAAAATTTCTTGAAAAACACAGTCTAATCAACGACTGGCAGTATTGATTCCGTCAGCGCAGATCAACTGCCGACCTCCTTTCCTTTGTCACCCATTCTTGGAACAAGTCTATGGAACAACACGGTGAATCCCAGATTGTCGCTCTAGACATATCCAAAGCATTCGACCAGGTCTGGCACGCAGCGCTGCTTAATAAACTTCCGGCTATGGCCTACCACCAAAACTCTGTACCTGGATAGCAAATTTCCTCTTCAACCGGAGCATTTCTGTTGTCGTGGGTGGTAACTCCTCTAAACTGTATCCAATTAATGCAGGTGTTCCTCAAGGTTCAGCTTTAGCCCCTACTTTGTTTCTTCTCTACATCAATGACATCCTCTCTAGCACATCCAACCCAGTTCACAGTTACGCGGATGACAGCACCCTCCACTCAAATATACAATATTCTAAGCCTGTCTCTAGCCCAATTAGATCAGGATCGCAGACTCATGGAGGGTTCTGTCTCTGTGGATCTTTAAAAAATATTAGACTGGGGAAGTATAAATCTTGTACAATTCAACCCCACCAAATCTCAGTCTTGCTTTCTATCTCATAAGAGATACACCAGCCCTAGAACCATCACAATGAACAACCAAGTTATTCAAAGTAATGAGTCCTTTTCACTTGTTGGCATTTCTGTGGATCGAAATCTCAATTGGCACTTACATGTCACATCAATTGCAGAAGCGGCTGCTAATAAATTAGGTTTCCTCTTCCGGGCTCGCAAATACTTTTCACCAGCTAATCTTTATACCTTATATACTTCACAAATAAGAACAAACCTCGAATACTGCTCCCACATCTGGTGTGCCGCTGCCGCTTCTACACTCGCTATCCTGGACTCCATTCAGAAGAGAGCTGTACATCTCATCGGTGACCCTACCCTCACCCAAAGGCAGCCATCCCTTGCACACCGACGTGCCGTTGGTGACCTCTCTCTCTCTCTGTGTGTTTTATAGATATCTGCACGGGCAGTGCTCAGAGAAGCTTTCTTCCATAGTTCCTCCACCTGCTGCCCCCAACAGATATATCAGGGGAACAGAGCGAATGCACCCTTTTACTGTCCAGGTCACCAGACAGAGAACATCTTGTTATGCCCGCTCTGTTGTCCCGAGGACTTCCAAGTTGTGGAATTCCTTGCCGGCACATGTTTTTCCTTCTCCTCCGAAACTAGAAACCTTCAAGTCCAGAATTAACAAGTTGCCTCTTTCCTCCTTGTCGACACCCACGGTAAGATAGTATTTAGGCTGTAAGCCCTCGTGGTGTGTTGTTGAAAGAAAAAAATCAGGCTATTTCTGACCTGATCAATAAGTGTGTAACTGTTGGAAGTTTTTTTTTTACCCAAAATAAAATTTTCTTTTCTTCGCTGAATACGAAGCAAAGTCAAATAAAAACCGTAAAAACGTTAAAGGAAATGTATTTCTGCAAAGTGTCATTTTGTAACGTAGTCCCCACTACGTCTGTATCGATAACTCAAAAAAGAATGTTCTCTTTTTGATGAAATTGGACAGGTACGTCGCTTTTGTAACTGGCTTGGATAAGTTCGTTAGTCAGAAAAATGGGACCAGTTTTCCGAGAAAATTTTGGGTTTTCTTTCGGGTTTTTTTTTTCAATATTAACGAATCTTCGGCAATCTAATTTTAAATGCAAATTGCCTATAAATCTTATACTACATACCAAAATTCAGAGTTCTAAGTCTAAAGAATAAAAAGGTATAAGTATTTAAAAAAAAAGGAGGGCAGATGACCAAAATATTTGTGTGGTGAACAAAATCTATAATATATTACAGAGTAATTTTACTTGGTGCAAAAAGGACAAGAAGTATAAAAAAAATCCTTCAAACATTTTATAGTTGCTTTAAAAACTTCAGTGACTACTTGAAACGTCAAAATTGGTTGTTTTTAAGCAGATATTCTGAAACGAATATAAAGGGGGGAAATGTTGTAAAATTTGCGTTTTACAAGGTCTTAAATTTCTGTTTCTACAGCTATTATTCCTTATTTGACTTAAACATTTGCAAACCATTCATTTTAAATTACATTCTTTCTTCGATGTTCTGGCAGCATTGAAATTATAGAGTTTGTAATTTAAAGGCGTAATATACTTTTATTTAACAAAATATTTTTGAAGAAAAAAATCCTCATATTGAGATCGTTCCCATTTCAATTATTTGTTTTATTTCAGAATGGAGCAAAATCAAACGGTAATGGTCTGGATCTTCGCATGATGATCCACCAAAGCCAAGCCGGGTGTGTCATCGGGAAAGGTGGCTACAAAATCAAAGAGATTAGAGATGTAAGTACATTTTGTATTGTTTGTTATATTAATACACTTGATTGCTGTACATATTAATAACTCAAACTTAAAAAATAAATACGACATTGGTAGATAGGTAATCGTAATCCTTGACATTTGTGAATACCATGCTCCAATACAGTGAGCCCTTAATAAAAAATTAGATTTGAATTAACCAATCCTGGCCGTACTGTTTTAGACGAGTTGTTCAAATTAAATTAATATCACTTTTTATCCTTGAAGATAGCAGATCACAAAATAATATAGCATGCTTGAAACGACGAAAAGTTTATAATGACTTTTTTATCGATTGCCCCTGTTTGGTTTTTTCAAGATAAAGTTGTTTCGTGTTTTTAGAAGCTACATAGAGTTAGTAAGCCGAAGAAAATTTTTCATGTTTAATATGAGAAATTTGTTCTGCCTGAAGTTTGAATATAAATAGTTTCTAAAGTTACGTTGTTAGGGAGAGAAAATTAGAGATAAATCAGTTTGAAGCCTACATTCATTTAAAGTCGTATCGTTTTAGCTGTTTTCAAGAGAGCCGAAGTATTTAATAGCTCTTAGGATAAATATAAATAGATATTACTTATTTTAATGTGACCGTATATCAATTTCGCTCTATTAACTACCTAATTCTATTAACTCAAAATACATTGCAGGGTAAAGTTAGTCAGTCGGGATCTGAAAGTGTATTACAAATTTTACGTTCATTTATTGCCAGACGATTTGCATGGTTTCTCCAAAATTGAAAATATTTTTTTAACATTTTGCAAATTCACTCTTAAGGCTACACTTTTTCAAATGTTTAGCTGAGGGTCTGTAATATTAAAATGATTTATAAACATTTGTTTCATATTGTTAAAAAATACAAGTCAACACGAGATACAAGCATTAAGAAAAGTACATACGTATACAAATAGCTTCAAGCTAAACAAATTCTTTTATACTAGAAGCCTAAAATAAATTGTTACTCCCAAAAACGTGCATCCCAAGATGATCTGTTCTTTTAATACCGGGAAAGCCTCTGGCCTTGACGAGATCCCAGTAATTGTTCTCAAAAAATGCGACCAGAACTTGCTTCTGTCCTGACTCGTCTGCTTCAGACATTTTACAATAGAGACATATTCCCTAGTAACTGGAAAACTGCTCGAGTACAACCCGTCCCCAAGAGAGGATCCAAAATGCTTCCTAGCAACTACAGGCCTATTTCTCTCCTTTCAGTCGTCTCTAAAGTCATGGAAAAGTATATAAACATGGAATTACTAAAATTTCTTGAAAAACACAGTCTAATCCACGACAGGCAGTATGGATTCCCTCAGCGCAGATCAACTGCCGACCTCATTTCCTTTGTCACCCATTCTTTTAACAAGTCTATGGAATTACACAGTGAATCCCAGATTGTCGCTCTAGACATATCCAAAACATTCGACCAGGTCTGGCACGCAGCGCTGCTTAATAAACTTTCGGCCTATGGCCTACCACCAAAACTCTGTACCTGGACAGCAAATTTCCTCTCCAACCGGAGCATTTCTGTTGTCGGGGATGGCCATCCTCTAAACTGTATCCAATTAATGCAGGAGTCCTTCAAGGTTCAGCTTTAGCTCCTACTTTGTTTCTTCTCCACATCAATGACCTCCTCTTTAGCACATCCAACCCAGTTCACAGTTACGCGGACAACAGCACCCTCCACTCAGATATACAATATTCTAAGCCTGTCTCTTTAGCTCAATTAGATGAGGATCGCAGACTCATGGAGGGTGCTGTCTCTGTGGATCTCCAAAAAAATATTGGACTGGGGAAGTAGAAATCTTGTACAATTCAACTCCACCAAATCTCAGTCTTGCTTTCTATATCGCAAGAGATACACCAGCCCTAGACCCATCACAATGAACAACCAGGTTATTCAAAGTAATGAGTCCTTTTTACTTGTTGGCATTTCTGTGGATAGAAATCTCAATTGGCACCATGTCACATCAATTGCAGAAGCGGCTGCTAAGAAATTAGGTTTCCTCTTCTGGGCTCGCAAATGCTTTTCACCAGCTAATCTCTATACCTTATATACTTCACAAATAAGGCCAAACCTTGAATACTGTTCCCACATCTGGGATGGCGCTGCTGCTTCTTACAGTCGCTATCCTGGACTCCATTCAGAAGAGTTATACGTCTCATCGGTGACCCTACCCTCACCCAAAGTCTACCATCCCTTGCCCACCGACGTGCCGTTGGTGACCTCTCTCTCTTTTATAGATATATCCACGGGTACTGCTCAGAGGAGCTTTCTTCCATAGTTCCTCCACCTGCTGCCCCCAACAGATCTACCAGGGGAACAGAGCGAATGCACCCTTTTACTGTCCAGATCACCAGACATAGAACATCTTGTTATTCCCGCTCTTTTGTCCCGAGGACTTCCAAGTTGTGGAATTCCTTGCCAGCACATGTTTTTGCTTCTCCAAACCTCCAAACTTTCAGGTCCAGAATTAACAAGTTGCCTCTTTACTCCTTGTCGACACCCACGGTACGACAGTATTTAGCCTGTAAGCCCTCGTGGTGTGTTGTTGAATATTTAAAAAAAATCTTAACACGTTACAAAAGCTGTCACTGATTTTTATCTTTTTTGTATCTCAATAAATGTTTTTGGGAACTTGTCAAATATGTTATTATTTATTTATTTAACCAACAAAATGTTACAAGTAAATCCTATAGAGGTAATTTAGATGTACGTAACTCTGGCTAATTAGTTACAAGACATTATTTTGCTTCTCTTAGCCATACTTTTTCGGTAGGTACTATAAAATTAACGAATTCTCCGTCTACCTCCGACCTGCCTCGTTTGGGTTGAAAAAATTACAAATTCCGTCTTGTCCTAAACTTAATACTCCATGAAATAGGCGGTATCGCCGTGTAAAGTACAAATAAGTATGTATAGTTGTCGGTGCGTTAGGAACTCCCGATTATACCAGGAATTTGCGTTCGGATACACTTTCTTTCGACCTTTCCACACATTCTGTCGTAATAAATAGTAATGGCGGCATTAAAAGTCCCCCAAAAGGTGCATATCGCCGTTCCCTTCATCGTTATTTTTAGCATCGTTAGATTGAATTTGAATTTTATTGGATATAGTAGGTATTAAACTTCATGTAAACGATTATGTGGTTTGTATAATTAGTTACTTACTTTCCCCTATTCCTTTTACTCAGTTTAGCAAGCATACCGAATGGTTAAGGTTATTGGAGTTTATTATTTTTTTGAGGTTTTTAACCTCGTAAGCTTATTAAATCGGAATGTCTTACCAAATTAATTTCCTTTTAAACGATACTTGTCTCCTTTAAACAATATTTGTTCCTTTTAGATGGCATTTCAGGTACCGCAGCCATAAATAATAATTTTTAAAAATTATATAATTATAAAATTTGTGTACTTTTTAAACAAAAAAGTTATTCTGATGAAACTCGTTACATTGTTTTTAGTATATATGTTATACCGGTGACCAAATTTGATGCGTACCTTCATTAAAAAAAAGATATTTGCTGTTAAAAACATTATAATGAAAATTCACAAATATAACGCACTTGCTGCGTCCAGACTTTTTAAATCTTGTGCATTTAAACAAAACCAACGACCTAAATGTCACGTAAAAGGATATTACAGTTGATACTCCCAAGTTCCTATCTAAAATAACATCTAGTTCAATTCAAACAAGACAAAGGCAAACATCCCACTTGAAATCATTCCTATTATCCACATATCAATGCATATTTCAAATCTCCCAAGTTCGAAGTAAACATGAACTCCACATTTTGTGACAATGAGGCTCTTCACCGTTGAAAAGGTGTACTGAGAAAATACCTGCCAGCTTTTCCGTTATTCAACGACGGAGAAAATCTTCACGGATTAATGTTTACTTGTCGCATCAAATTCGTAAGGTAGGTAGTGCTTAAAGAAAAAAAGTATTCAATTTGTAACAATTACTGTTATTATTTCGTATCAGCAGAGTGTTGTGTCCATTTAATCGAATCAAAGGCACCACGTCCTATTGTGTCCACTACTTTTTTAAATATTTTCATTCCGATTACCTGTCTCAAATTCGAGGATTAATCTGTGGTGATCAGATGACTTTTTTTTGTTATGCCTATTCTTACGCCACTAGTATATTACGTTGTGACTCCGTGCTGGTATGTGCGCAATTAAAATTTTCATTCCAAAAAAGCACGACATTGCTTTTTAAACTGAGTATTTTCGTAAGTGAAATTATATTGTTAAGAAAATGGACTCTGGTTTTTTCCTTATCTGACGATGCCTTAAAAGACGAAACTGGTTTTAGAGAAAAGAATAATCACTTGTGAAGCCAGAGAAGAAATTTCTACATCTATATTTGGTATATGACGCTTTCACCACCAAGTAAGGACGCCTAGGCATCACAGGGGCCATGTCTTCAACCGCAACAGCCGCCATGGAGGTGTTGCTGGATCTGCCCCCCTACACTTAAGTTATTATGGGGAAGGCCGTGCTAGGACTATACAGACTAGCCTGCAATCAACCCAGGCTTCAGGGGCCACTGCAAAATTCAGGAGATCGTGAAGGAGCCCATGCTGGAAATGAGATGAGACTTCGCGAGCCCGCGAATCTGCAGGGAAAACCACTTTACAGTGGAAATCCCCGACCGCGAGGCAAGGCGGGAGGAGACGCCGGGCATACCACGGGACGCGCTCGTCTGGTTCACGGACGGATCCGGCGGGGAGCGTGGGACGGGGACTGGTGTTTATTCGGAAGGGCCGAGGGTAAGTCATAGTATTTCCCTCGTAACCCATGCAACGGTCTTTCAGGCCGAAATTTATGCCATCCTGCACTGTATGCGGGAGAACAAGAGGAGGGGCTACACCAACAAGCGGATCATCATAGCCACAGGCAGCCCTTAAGGCCCTACGTAGCCCACGGGTAATTCCTGGCTGGTGAGTGAGTGCCGAGATGAGACGAGCGACCTGGCTGGGCAGAATGAGGTCACCCTCATCTGTGTGCCGGGTCACTCGGGGATCAAAGGCAATGAAGAAGCTGACAGTCTCGCGAAGAGAGGGTCAGCAGAACCATTTATGGGACCAGAACCGGCTCTGGGCGTGACAAAGAGCAGTGCCAGGGGAGCCATTAAGTCCTGGGTCAGAAACCAACACAAGGTGTACTGGACAGACTGTCCAGGGCTCAGACACGGGAAGTCAGTAATTGACGAACCTAGTTCAAAGAGAGCTGTGGAGCTGCTAAATCTTAGCAGAGGGCAGTTCAGAAACACATGTCTCTTGACGAGACACATGGCCGTCAAGAAACACCTGCATAAATTGGGGCGGTTCGAAGGGGGCCTCGCATGCAAACTCTGCGGCGAGGGGGAGGAATTAGCCCAGCACATCTTGTGCAAGTGTAAAGCTCTGGACCGCAAAAGACAACTGATCTACGGTCAGTCTAGACCGGAGACATAGCATTATAAAACTTCACCTTACCAATCGCTGTGCAGACTAGTTCAAGGCACAGTGATTTTGGAATGGGTGGAGTAAAAATACTAAGGGCTTGCACAATAAGCCAAAGGTCGCAGTGCTATCGGGGCGGCAAAGCCGCGGACGAGCCCTTGGGGAGAAAAAAGGACGACAATGAATAAACTACATTTTTTGAACCAACAAAGCCAGTTTTTCTATATTAAAAAAAAAACAGCCATTTTCGGGCAGCTGGAATAGTTGGAAATTATTTAATTGGATATTCTTTCTGCCAGCAAGATTAAAGCGAACTATCTATCGCCACTTTTTGCCTTGCCGATTCTTTTAGAAGGTGTCTTGATTATAATAAGGAATTGACTGTGGTTCCAGCACGACGGTGCGCCTGCACATTTTAGTGCTGCTGTAGTTGTAGCTTCTAAATCTCCTGATTTGTTTCAATTATTTCCTATCTTAAGTCGTTACTTTACACAACACCAGTGCACACTAAAGCAGCATTAAGAGACCGCAATCGTTAGTCAATAAGAAAGAGGGTCGAGGGATGGCTATTTGCGTGTGGTTGACATTTCCAACAATCTCTGTAGATTAATCTGTCTTGTTATTCATTTAGTTGTTGCATTGTCCAAATACTTATTAGTTTGAAAACCTTTTGATTTTATATTAAATACAATGTAATATTGTGTTACACACAATAAATGTTTTTTTAAGTCGAAAACCGTTCATTGGGCTAAAGATATGGAGTTTTTTTTTATTTTAATAAAGGCATTTCAAGGACATGCCAGCATGGACGCCACTGGTGGAAGCGGTTAGTTGTCAATCTGGGAACACTAATAACATACACTAAATTGCATCTTAATTGTTTTAACTTTTTCCCAATATTAAAAAATATATATTTTAGAAATTTTCAATACCATGTATCTCAAAAGTTAACCGCTAAAGGACATATGTTTATGCCAAGCTTTTTCTTAAAATCGTCGAAAGATTCACACCCTTAGTATTAGCATTCAAATAGGAAACATCGTGTGTAATGCTTTACGAAATTATACACCCTGGCTTCTTAAGTTTTAATTGAACGACTCCCTACTTTTTAGTAAGCCAAATTTTAATTAAAGTTCTACACAATAACCCATTTGCTTTTGAACTTTTTCGCTCTAATAAAGAGAAAAGGTATTTATTTCCATGTCGATGGCCTAGGAAAGTTTGGGTATTTCATATTTATTAAGAATTCCTGACATTTTTACGTTTATGCCTTTGTACTGGGCACACAATGTAAAATGTCCCTTATTATTAGCCGTACCTTTTCAAGCGCGTAACTTGTTCGGTATCCTTTAGCTTTTATTGCTTTTTTGCTTATTGTTGATCAGAAGAAATGGAAATAAAGTTTTCCTTTGGATATTAAATGTAGCATGTTTACAAATTCCCCTGTTATTATTCGATATAACTCCAGTGATATTCTTACATTTATTATTGACTTTTCATATTATATTTTGCACACAAAATTGAAGAGGTTTTATTCCATAGGTCTCGTTATTCTGTTTGCTTTCTTAACTAAATCCAATTTGGAACGACACTCACGTATAAAATTGTGCGACTTTTCATGGGAAAATGTAGAAGTTCATTATAAATTCCCAGTGACTTGTCCTGGTCATATTGGCAGATTGCCAAGACGGCACAGGGCACAGATATTTAATAGTTGTAGTACATTATAGTAGTGAATTTTCATAAGAATTATACACTATTATTATACGGCATATTAGTAAAGTTAATACTGTAAACTCACACAGACCTTTAAGATCGATTTTAGAGGTCCTAGTACACGCATATTTGAAGAATTCTTTGAGAAGTGTTACCATCGATAGATATCTATTATCAAAATGATCTTGTGTTCTAACTCTTTTTGAGAAAAATGCCCAAAACTCAATTTTCTAAGAAGCTAGAAAATTAAATTTTGATATATCTATAGATAGTGTAAGTCTTTAAAACAAAACAAGTTTCATTAAAGTTACAAAAGCTTTCCAGAGGGAAACTTAATTAATAATTAGAAAAGTAAAGTATCTGCCAAATTATAAACGTAGCAGTTATTTTTCCTTATTAATCGCCAGTATGATTTTGTTTTAGTCAACCTAATCAAGCCGGTTTTTTTATATCAACAATAACAAAATGTATGCTGAAAATTATAATTTCAGGCTCAAGGGTGACAAAGTTATTCAGGCGTTTTAAACAAAAATGATATCTTGTTCAAAACGTATGAAATCTGTTCAATATTGTTTCTCCAAATGTCAAAATGAAACAAAAGAAAACCATACAATCATCGAGCTGGAATCGATGACGCAACCTTCTGGGTAGAAGACAAGGACGCTACCACTGAGCTATCGAAGGATACGTTAACTAACGTTTTGTTTACATGATACTTAACACCGGTTTCATGCCCAGGATCCTATATTAAAAGTACACGTAACAATTAATTACAGAATTTAGAGAATAATAGTCACTTGAAAGACATTCAACGACTGTTTCGATATTAGATGACGTCTTATGTTTAAATTTAAAGATAAAAGAACAAACTGTTTTAAAATAATGTTTATAGAAACTTGACTCGATTTTCATTTCCACTACATTATGCTACACTTTCAGTCTAAAAGTAGAGCCTCGTTGGTTCAGGGGTAAGAACGTGTGCATCTGAACCGAAGGGTACTGGGTTCGATCCCAGTGGTCTCCTTTCACTTTTTCAGTACATACTCTAACATTAACATCAACCGAGGTTCTGGCATTGTATTTGAGCAAGTTGAATGTCTGCACGTTCCGCCGTTCGAAGGGGACGTAAAGCCGTCCGTCCATGCGATGTTGTGCACGTTAAAGATCTCTACCCTCCTTACAGAAAGGCATGGGTTCGGAACATTTACAGGATAGTGGGGTGGAACTGCTCCCGGGCGTCGGTGATTGGCCATAGTCGCGGAAATAGGCCGACGTTAAAGAAACATAACACACATAGTCTAAAACTGTATTTGGGGCCGTTTATTAAGCTACAAATATAGTGTATTTTAAAAATTGATCGAATCCCCTAGTTACAGATAAAAATTCAAAGGGACCTTGGAGTTGGGTTCTAGCGGCACTAATTCGCGCTTATTGGAAAACATTTTTTGAAACTTCCCATCGTTACCTCTCTATTAGTGTTGTGTTTTTTTTTAATTCACTAAAAAGTTTCCAACTCCTAATTTGGCATATCAGAATGGACTTTAAATGTCTGTGGCTTTTTAGTCACATATTTCGTAAAATTGATAATTTTTAATAGTGTAACAAAAATACACAGTTATTAGAGTCGACTTATTTACTTCTAAAGAATCCGACTTTTGCACTTTTCCACAACGTCAAAGAACTAATAAAATTATTCTAGAATGTCACAACAATGGGGCTTATATAACTTTCACTTACAAACCAGTTAGATTTGCAAATTGTAGCTTAAGTTTTGAAAGCAAATATGTAAATAAAAAAAACTAAGCCGGAGATTTTAAAATTGCAGTTTTAAATAGGGAATTAAAAGAGATTTCTAAAAAAAAGTACCTGACCCGACCTAACTTCCCTATTCAAATACGGGGGAGTCACCCCCTCGCTCGCATTTCTTGGGACAACCCTCGGGCAACTTTTTAGAATAGGCGTCGCGGTAAAACGGGAAGTGTCACGTGAGCAAAAATATTTTAGTTTAATTGGGCTTGGCCGAAAACCTAGGAATCGAAATTTTCCGAATTAAAGTCGGGTCGGTTATTGAGAAACTCCTTAACAGAAACTCTTGGTGCCCCACCGTGTAGTATTACAAGCGTAGGCTTATTTGTATAAGACCTGTACCATTTACAATCAGAGCTAACGCTGATATACAGACAACTGAATAATTTGTTGTTTACTACATTTAAACAAAACTATTTTGGTGTATAAAATAGTTGAGAAGTCCAAAGGGTGTACAAGAAGTATTGGAGGTGCCAATAACTCAAAATTGGTTGAGTAAATGTTTCATTCCACTACATTTTATAGCAAGAAATGTCAATGTCAACAGGATTTCGAACTAAATAGAGATCGTATCAGTTGCAGCCACACGCGCTGTACAATTTTCTTAGATAGAAATAAATAAATAAAAACGTTTCCACCCGTAGCTAGAATAGCTAGTCTACAACAGAAGTACATTTACCTTATCCATAGCCATCATCTCAATTTGTTTGATCAAGAATAACCATCAAAGAAAAAACACTCTCTCGCCGACTGACTTCACCTCGTATATCTACCTGTTTTCACATCTTTTCGCAGTCAGGTGTACCTTCCACCTTTATCTAGGGTGCAAAGTGTCACCAAGCGTAAATATTTAGTTGCTCCTCGACATAAAAACACCACCACAAATATCCGTAATTGCACTGAAATATATCAGTGTTAAAAAGTTAAAATCGTAAATATCCCGAGTCAGGAGAAGAACTCGAGGAAACTCTTTAAGTATCATGGGATAGCGGGGAAAGACTGGAATAGCAAAAAAACTGCAAGGGAATACTTGGAACTGTGACCGAGTAATATGCCCTCCATCTCTTTCCCGCTTTCTCCACCCCATTTTTTATTACTCCCGTCTTTTCTTGTCGAGTGTATACTACCTTCTCTCGGTGTACATGTAGCTTCAAGGGGGAAGTTCCGAGTAGTCGTTTGCCGGTGGGTGTTGCTCTTAAATCTGTTTGCAGTTAATCCACATAATACGACTGGAAAAATATGATGCTCCCCAGGCTTCTTGTATTCCTTAATAACTTTATGAACTATACGTCCGTTTTGTCGGGGAAGTGCCTGTTTTATTTATTAGCGTTTAGAAGCGTTCCCTTTTTAGTTGTTTTCTTTGTTCTTATTGATATAATTGGAAAATGGTGTTAGGTAATGGCATGTAATGTTTCAATAGTAGGCGTCTTAGTGTTTTTGAGCTAATTTTCGCAGAGAGAAATGGCGACTTTAGATTTTTGAAAACATTTCTGTCACCTATATCCGTGATCAGTTTCAGACTTTATACGTTCATCATGATAACTTTGATATTGATATTTATATAACTTAGCACGCGTGTTCCTTTAGTAAACGGTTTGGTTAAGGTTGTTAGTCAGGAAATTCGGCCTGGTGTTCCAGGAAAATGTTAAAAATATTATAACATTTTCCTGGAACACCTGGCCGAAGATACAAAGCTATTGTAACCAAATTTGGTACACAAGCTGCTCCTATATAACGTATCGCATGGGCAAAAATTCAGATCTATTGTCTAAAAAGTCTCGACGCAGCAAATGCGTTATGGTAGCGAATTTTGGTTAAAATGTTTTTAATGGCAAATATGTCTTGTGTTTACAAGGACATTTGGCTGACAGTATAACCTATATAGGACTAACAATGTACCATATTTCATCAAAATAGCTTTGTTGTTTCAAAAACTACAAACATTTTCAGAAAATAAACTTTGAAAGTTCCAGAAAAACTGGTCCGATTTTCCTGGCCAACAAACCTCTAAGCTATTTACACACCTGACAAGATATAATTATCACAAACAGCTTTAGGACAAAAATTTTAAAAAAATATATGAAAATTTCTTTTACAAAACTTCACCCTTTTTTTTGTTGCTGAAATTGCGTTCAGTAATGTTACAGTAAATTATATTTGTCACAAAAATTCGGCAACTTTTTTTTTACAATAACATTTATTATTCATTACCAACATATCACAAAGGGGTTAAGGAGTCGCGGGCCAAAGGACTCCAGGGGGCAAGCTGAGGAAGTGGAAATAACAACATAAACTCCCGATGAAGCTTTCCCCAAGACCGTCATGCGCGGTAAAAATCCGCATCCTGCACGAGGTGACCCTGCTAATAACTAAACATGACGGATCTAGACAAGGAGGTCGAACTAAACTCCCCCAATCTACGGTGTCACGTGACCCGTGCCTATGGATGGATGGCACCAGGGCGATGGTGTCGTGAACGGAACCTCTGGAGTACCAGGCAACCCTCCAGAGTAACCCGCCTTGCACCACACAGGGGGTTCTGATGGTGTGGACAGTATTTCCCCCATTCTCGTGGGAACAACATGAAGATTATAAATACATATAAAACCAAAACCAATGAGGCTCGAGGAGTGGCTCCGGCTACAGACTTGAGCCTTGAGTCTATCCCGGAAACGGAGACGAGCCAGGGTGCGGCAGCGGACTCTGGAGGTCCCACGACCGGCGTAGATACGGGGGATCAGGGGGTAGCTTCGGCCAGAGACCTGTCCCCGACACCCAAGCTGGAGGCTGGGTCCCACCGGAGGGCGGCGAGCTCCGCGGACTCCGGGGGCCCCTCCACCAGTGAGGACTCTACTGTTAGAGTAGAGGGACTGCCCCGGCAGTCCAAGCGTCTTTCCGGGGCGCAAAGAAAGAAGCTCCGGAGGGCGCAAAAAATGGCGGCCGGGACCTGGACGGTCGAGAAACCTGTAAAGGCGCAAGAGGGGAGTGCGGGTCAGAAGAGGACGCGCTCGAACTCTAGCACGCCCACTACAGACAGACGTTCCAAAAGGGCCAGGGTGCCTGTAAAGGCGCAAGAGGAGAGTGCGAGTCGGAAGACGCCGCGCTCTGGCTCTAGCACGCCTACTACAGACAGACCTCCCAAAGGAACTAAGGCCGGAACACCGGCGCAGACTGGCTCTTACAGGGAGGCTGCGGAGGGCCTCGGGATGGCGGTGATTGACAGACGCCATCCTGAGGTCACGCTAGACCAGGGGAAGGCGGACCTGATCCAGGCTGCGGTGGTAGCTGCAGTGGACTCTCTTCAGGAAGGGGAGAGCCCGCCTCAGTTCCACCGGACGCGCCTGACGGGGGGCATCCTCTGGATAACCTGTGCCGGCCCGCAGTCGCGGGACTGGCTGCGGAAAACGATCGGGGGCCTCGGTCAGATTTGGGAGGGGGCGGACTTGACAGCCGTCGAGCCCAAGGAACTCCCAAAGAGACGCAAGGTCCTCGTACGGATCCCTGACACCGTCCCGCAGGAGACGGTGATCAGCAGACTTAAGATCCAGAACCCTGAACTGGGGACGCAACACTGGTCGGTTCTAAGCAGGAAGGCAGAGGAGAAAGGACAGACGCTCGCCTTCTCGATCGACCCGACATCTTACAGAGCCCTTGAAGGAACCTCCTTCAAGGCATTCTGGGGCATGGGAAGGGTTAGCTTCCGCCCACTGGGGAAGCAATTAAGGGTTAATGGGAATTAGGTTCCTTCAGGTCAACCTCCAACACAGTAGGGCAGCCACGGCCGGACTACTAATGGCTCTGAGGAACACGGATGTGGCCCTCATCCAGGAACCGTACTCCTACAAAGGAGAGATCAAGGGACTCGGCGGAGCTAATGGAAAGCTCATCTACAGCAGGTCCAGCGAGAATCCGAGGGCCTGCATTTTTGTCAGGGAAGGGATAGAGTTTCTCCCTCTAATGAATTTCTGTTCCAGGGACCTGGCAACGATCAAAATCCGATGTGGAGGAGCGGATGGGCTGAGGGACATTACTGTCGCGTCAGCCTATCTGCCAGGGGACAGCACGGACCCTCCTCCACCCAACGAATTGGAGCAGCTGATGGTGGGTAGCAGAGCAGGTGGATGGCAGACCATCATCGGCATGGATGCGAATGCGCACCATGAGTTGTGGGGTAGCTCGGACACAAACTCTAGGGGTGAGGCACTTTTACAATTCTTTATGAAATTTAATTTAGACATATTGAATAGAGGTAATAAACCGACATTCGTCACAACACGGCGTGAGGAAGTTTTAGACCTAACAGTTTCCACCCAGTTTCTGGGTGACTTTGTTAAAAGCTGGGCTGTGTCTGGGGAAGTGAGTAGCTCAGACCACAGATACATCCGGTTTGAAATCGCCAAAGTCGAAAGAGAAACGGTATGGTACCGGGACCCCCGCAAGGCGGACTGGGAAGCCTACAGGGCAGACCTAGCTGTGGAACTGCGGGGGGTTGAGAGGGCCATAAGGGATTCAATAGACCTCGAGATTGCAGCAGTCCAATTGCGAGACGCAATTACCTCGGCCTATAACGCCAACTGCCCCCTGAAAATGAGGGTGTCCACCAGGAACGTCCCATGGTGGAACGAGGACCTCAGGCAAAGGAGGACGCAGGTTCGTAAGCTGTTTAACGCGGCCAAAAGGTCGGGAGCATGGGATGAATATAGACAGGCCCTATCGACCTATAACAAAAGACTGAGGGACGCCAAGAAGGAGTCGTGGAGGAGGCACTGCGAAGAAGTGGAAAACACGTCCGAGAGTGCTCGACTACACAAGATCCTGTCTAAGGGCCCTCAGACTAACATAGGCTCCCTTAGAACACCCACGGGAGGCTTTACAAGCTCGGGGGAGGAAACTATGGAAATTTTACTCCAGACGCACTTCCCCGGCTGTAACATAATAAACCAATCACCTCCGGACTGGGAACACTCAGAAATAGAGGCGCCTTATAGGCGGGCATCTAGAGTAGACTGGACAGTCGCTAAAGAGGTGGTTACCTGGAGCAAAATCAGATGGGCCATTAACAGCTTTAAGCCATACAAATCGCCGGGATTTGATGGAATAATGCCCATCATGCTCCAACAGGGGATAGATATACTGGCGCCGGTGCTTACCCTCATTATGAGGGCCAGCCTGGCTCTGGGGTACATTCCGAGGGCATGGAGACTGGCCAGGGTTGTATTTATTCCTAAACCTGGGCGTCCAACAGACCAGGCAAAGTCCCTGAGGCCAATAAGTCTCATGTCCTTCTTGCTGAAAACAGTGGAAAAACTGCTCGACCGGCACATTAGGGGCGGTGTACTGGAAGCATATCCTCTACACTGCGGACAATATGCATACAGAGCAGGATTCTCAACAGAAACAGCACTGCACCAACTGGTGCTGAAACTGGAGAATACGCTGGAGAACAAGGAGGTGGCGCTGGGGGCCTTCCTAGACATAGAGGGGGCCTTTAGCAACACCTCGTTCGGATCGGTTCTGGCAGCTGCCCGGGAGCGTGGAATAGAGGAGACCTGCTGCAGGTGGATCGGTTCCATGCTCAGGGACAGGGCGGTGTTCACCTCACTCGCGGGAGGGACTCTGCTGGCGGGGGTCGCGGCGGGGTGTCCGCAGGGGAGCGTTCTGTCTCCCTTGCTCTGGTGTCTAGTCGTGGACGGCCTGCTGGGGTGGCTCTCGGGAGGGGGGTATGAGGTACAGGGCTATGCGGACGACATTGTCATCATAGTCCGAGGAAAGGTCACACAGGCAGTGTGGGAGCGTATGCAGACTGCACTGAAAGTGGTGGAAGGGTGGACGGTTGATCAAGGGCTCGGGGTGAGCCCCGAGAAAGCAACCGTCGTGCCGTTTACGAGGAGGAGGAAGTGTGAAAGCCACAGAACTCTCACTCTATACGGTAGGAGCGTTCCAATGGCCAGGGAGGTAAAATATCTTGGGGTCGTATTGGACTCTAAGCTAACCTGGAATGGTCACATTGGAAAAATACTGCGTAAGGCAGTCATGACCTTAGCCGTCACTAGGCGGCTATATGGAAAAACGTGGGGACTAAGACCTAGTATGGCCCACTGGCTGTACACAAGGGTGGTCAGACCATCGTTAACATATGCGGCACTGGTCTGGTGGCCTAAGGTGACACAATCCAGTGCCAAACAAAAACTAGGCAAGATCCAAAGGATGGCTTGCCTAGGCATCACAGGGGCCATGTCTTCAACCCCAACAGCCGCCATGGAGGTGTTGCTGGATCTACCCCCCCTACACTTCGTTATTATGGGAGAGGCCAGGCTAGGACTATACAGACTAGCCTGCAATGGTAGACTGAAGATCAACCCAGGCTTCAGGGGCCACTGCAAAATTCAGGAGATCGTGAAGGAACCCATGCTTGAAATGAGGTCAGACTTCGCGAGCCCGCGAATGTGCAGGGAAAACAACTTCACAGTGGAAATCCCTGATCGCGGGGCATGGCGGGAGGAGACACCGGGCATACCACGGGACGCGCTCGTCTGGTTCACGGACGGATCTGGCGGGGAGCGTGGGACGGGGGCAGGTGTTTACTCGGAAGGACCGAGGGTAAGTCACAGTATTTCCCTCGGAGCCCATGCAACGGTGTTTCAGGCCGAGATGTACGCCATCCTGCACTGTGTGCGGGAGAACAAGAGGAGGGGCTACACCAACAAGCGGATCCTCATAGCCACAGACAGCCAGGCAGCCCTTAAGGCACTAAGTAGCCCACGGGTAAATTCCTGGCTGGTGAGTGAGTGCCGAGACGAGACGAGCGACCTGGCTGGGCAGAATGAGGTGACCCTCATCTGGGTGCCGGGTCACTCGGGGGTCAAAGGCAATGAAGAAGCTGACAGTCTCGCAAAGAGGGGGTCAGCAGAACCATTTATGGGACCAGAACCGGCTCTGGGCGTGTCAAAGAGCACTGCCAGGGGAGCCATTAAGTCCTGGGTCAGAAACCAACACAAGGTGTACTGGGCGGACTGTCCAGGGCTCAGACATGGGAAGTCAATAATTGACGGACCCAGTTCAAAGAGAGCTGTGGAGCTGCTAAACCTTAGCAGAGGACAGCTCAGAAACACAACAGGTCTCTTGACGGGACACATGGCCGTCAAGAAACACCTACATAAAATGGGGCGGTTCGAAGGGGACCTCGCATGCAGACTCTGCGGCGAGGGGGAGGAATCAGCCCAGCACATCTTGTGCGAGTGTATAGCTCTGGACCGGAAAAGACAACTGATCTACGGTCACTCTAGACCGGAGACAGAGCAATATAAAACTTCACCCTACCAATCGCTGTGCAGACTAGTTCAAGGCACAGTGATTTTGGAATGGGTGGAGTAAGACTAGGGGTATGCACAATCAACCAAGGGTTGCGGTGCTATCGGGGCGGCAAGGCCGCGGACGAGCCCTGAGGGAACAAAAAAAAAAAAAAACATATCACAAAAATCTTTCGAAAAATGATTTCTACGGAAACACTAAAAACATTTTAAATTCAGCCACTATGTGAGAGTGCCCGTATACGGCAGCCCGATTTTTTCGACGAGTAATACAAACATAAATCCCTCTGAGTGCGTCATTTCCATGGGGCTCCACTATCTATTGATAAAAACGCCGTATCACAATTTGTGATATGTGTTTGAAATATGTGCCAAAAACGTGAAAAGTTGCAAAACAATTGAAATAACTGAAAAACAACACAAAAACAAATAACACAAAAATGCAATAACATAAGGGGTGTTCTATTGAAAAGATAAAGCGTGTATCACCAATGACTTATGGGCCACCCTTATGGGATATAGCTCGAGACACCTTATAATTAACGTGTATACTTTTTTCTCATCTCTTGTATAATAACGGATGTATTGAGCTTTACCGTAGAAATGCGTCAGCCTGTATATGTGTAAACAGGCAAAAATTGAAACTGACCCTGTATATGGGTTTTAGGGGTTCTGGTTCACGCTCATTTGAAGAAATCTTTTTAAAATTCATAAGTCGCGGTCTTCTTAATCACGAATTTTTTCTACGAAAATTTGCTAAAATATAGACTATCAAACCATAATCTCTATAGTGGAAACTACTGCCGAAGCATCAGAAAGAGTGTCTGTTGAAATGGATTTTCCGAAAATATTTTAGTAAAATGAAGGACAATGATGGTTAAAGTTGGAACATAAGGCTTTGTAAAACACATTTATTACTAGATTTTTCGAAAAAATCCGTATTTGCTTCAAATTGTTTGTCTGAAAATTCCAAATTTTGACGTTTCAAATCGCGACTTTGACGTTCCAAGAAGAAGAATTATAAAATTTTCAAAATATATATCTTTTCTACTTCTTGGCCTTTTTACATCAAGAAAACTTTACCACTGTATCTGATATTCAATTGGTTTTCTTAACCACACAAAAGATTTTGTTCTTGTGCTTTCCTCTTGTCACCAGTGGTACGCAATTTTGTTTTCTTTAAATGCCTATAACTTTTTTTTAATTAAAATATGCCCTTAAAGGGTTGATGTGACAAAGTTGAGTTTTATGTCGATACATGTCCCCCTCAATATTAAAATTGACGTGTTTCAGCGTTTCTTAAAAAAAATATTTCTCTGGACGCAAATCGGTCTGTTTCGTTTTCAATGCGCCACCCTATATATATATATATATATATATATATATATATATATATATATATATATATATATATATATATATATATATATATATATATATATATATATATATATATATATGTATATATATATATATATGTATGTATGTATGTATGTATGTATGTATGTATGTATGTATGTATGTATGTATGTATGTATGTATGTATGTATGTATGTATGTATGTATGTATGTATGTATGTATGTATGTATGTATGTATGTATGTATGTATGTATGTATGGATGGATGGATGGATGGATGGATGGATGGATGGATGGATGGATGGATGGATGGATGGATGGATGGATGGATGGATGGATGGATGGATGGATGGATGGATGGATGGATGGATGGATGGATGGATGGATGGATGGATGGATGGATGGATGGATGGATGGATGGATGGATGGATGGATGGATGGATGGATGGATGGATGGATGGATGGATGGATGGATGGATGGATGGATGGATGGATGGATGGATGGATGGATGGATGGATGGATGGATGGATGGATGGATGGATGGATGGATGGATGGATGTATGTATGTATGTATGTATGTATGTATGTATGTATGTATGTATGTATGTATGTATGTATGTATGTATGTATGTATGTATGTATGTATGTATGTATGTAGGTAGGTATGTATGTATGTATGTATGTATGTATGTATGTATGTATGTATGTATGTATGTATGTATGTATGTATGTATGTATGTATGTATGTATGTATGTAGGTATGTATGTATGTATGTATGTATGTATGTATGTATGTATACAACCGATAACTCAAAAAATAATTAACCGATTTTGATGAAACTCGGCAAGTGCCTTTCTTTTATTAATAGCTTGGATGAGTTCGTTAGCCAGGAAAAATCGGACAAGTTTTCCGGGAAAATTTTGAGTTTTCTTACGAAATATTTTTTTTCCGCAAATTACAACGATATTTCGATTAAATTTGGTGTACATATTGCTTTGGGAAAGACCTAAGCATGTGCCAAAATTCAGCTTTCTAGGTTTACAGTAAATTGAGCTATTCACATTGGAAACATTTATTTTTAATATCACCGCGTTTCATTAACAATGGCAAACCTGGCTTATGTGAGATCTAGTATGTCGTTGCCTGGTAACTGAACATTTGATATTATTGCGCAGGTCTGTTAGACGCTGTAAATGACGTTTATCGTATGGTATGAGATTGTTTATATGTTTATCTGTTTCCGTTGGCAAATTATTTGTTTTATTTGGGAAATTTTTATATACAAGTGCAAATTATTTCTTTATTGATGTTAGTGGGTGGACTAAACAGTTTTTGTTATGTTTTATCAACACATATAAAGGATCAAAGTTTTACAAAAATAGGTTATATGCAACAGGTTAGTTATTTTCTCTCTGATGCTTTGGTGGTAGTTTTAGTTAAGTTTATGGTTTAACGGTCCATAATTTTTAGCTAATTTTCGTACAAAAAATTCGTCAATGAGGAGACCGCGACTTTAGAATTTTAAAAAGATTTCTTCAAATGAGCGCAAACTAGGCCCCTGGAATCCATATCCGGATTTACGTTCAGTTTTGATCTGCTTACATATATACAGGGTGACGCGTTTCTACGGTAAAGCTGAATATTATTATTATTATTAGATAAGAGGCGAGAAAAAATTGTATAAGTTAATTATATGGTGTCTTGAGCTGCATTTTATAAAATTATTTTCACAATCACCGGCTGAACCATAAGTCGTTGGTGATCCCTACTTTTTTTTTCGAGCAGCCTTATTTTATTGCATTTTTTATCGAAATATGTTTGTATGAAAAAAAATCAAGACACAGTAAGTGCGTTTTGGTAGCAAATTTTCATTAAATGCTTCAAATTTCAATAACTCAATTTGCTATTAACCTAAGGTTTGTTGGCTAGGAAACCAACGTTTAAAGTTTATTGTCGGAAAATTTTTGTACATTTTCAAACAGTAAGTTATTTTAATTAAATATGGCACATTGTTTCTACTATATAGGTTATACCGGTAACCAAAAAGACATTTGATATTCAAAGCATTTTTATAAAAATTGACTGCCATAACGCACTTGCTGCGTCCAGGATTGTTTTTAGTCTAGAGTAGCTGATTGAATCCAGCTAATTAAAGAATCAATTTTAATTGGCTCGCTTTTTGTAACCGGGCACACATAGTGGCTAATTAAAGAATCAAATTTAATTGTCTAGTTTTTTAATCGGACACACGTAGTGCCGCGCCATGCAAAAGTTCAATTGAATTCTCTCCAAATAAACACAGATGGTGTTTATAGAGTTCTATTCTGTACCTTTGTCACATAGTAACCCGAGTTAGCTTCTAAATTCCTGACGACAGACTGAAAATTGATCTCTTTGATGTCTTGTATTTTTGAGTTTCTAAAGGCAGAACAAAAGCCTCGTCGGCGAATTACGGAAATATAAAACACAATGAAAATTCGCGTTCTAGAGACACCAGTAGCCTGATACGGCAGGATTTTGTTAAGCCATTGGCTTCAATATAGAAGGTACACGACCCAGTGATTTTAATTTTAATTTAGGTGCTTTATTTATCTACATTTTATACATTTACAGTGACTGAAATGAAACAACTTGCTGACAAACTTGACAACACTTAGCAAATATTTTCCAGTGCAATTTTCGTTGATATTTTTTCAAGCCTTTCAGTCTAGTAAACATCCTGCTGCTGAAGCCTTTGAAAGGGATTATTTAACGCTAACTGGGCATCGACAGCCGCTCGTATTTCTGCTAATGGGAAACGCCAAAAGCACGAATTCCTGATGTTACATTTAACTGGTAGTTTTAATATTCCTAACTCTATTAATTAAATTGTTGCCGTCAAGCGAGAGAGAGAATTGCAGGCTCGTTTCTGGAATTCTCTGGCAAAACGCGTAGGGATTTACAGAAAGAGGAGTAATTTTCAGAAACCTTATTCATGTATACAGTGTATACAGTACTGTATTATATTATATAGCTGAAACGGATTTTCTCTGGTCGGACATGTCTGAAATTTATTTGATCGCTTTAATGTTGCTCGCAGTTTCTGCTGCTTGATATTCTGAATATTCCAACTTGGAATATCGGTTTTTGACAGGAATCCTGGAACTGCTAACTAACATGGATGTATATACAATTGTATGGTAATTATATGTATGGTTTTCAATTTGTAAAGTTATATGAGTTGCATTAGCTGACGTTTACTTATTTATTGAGCACACATTTACATAATTACATGTTAGAGGAATTTGAAAATTAACTTTCCTTGTGCATACTACTTCACAGCAATCTAAGTCTACTGCAAAACATAATGGGTTCACATAATTCATACATAGCTCGTAACACTTTTGGGACAAGATGATTTATAGGGTATCCAGATTTGAGCTTTCTTATCTAGAGGGTGTCTAAGATGGCGCCAGGTTTAAATTTCTCGCAATTTCTTGTTTGGGTGGAGGATGGCAACTCTGTTTTCTTTATAAATCTCACGTATAACAGTTGCAATTAGTCAATATAGAACGCTACACGAAAGAACAACGCATTGTTATTGTTAAAACTTGTTACAAAAATAATGAAAGTTTTGAATTCTCAAACTCTGTTCAATTTTTGATCATCGATTCGGCGTTTAATCTATAAATTTCAGGAAACCGATTCGTTGATGGATGCAACTCCCCACGTTTATCAACGTAGTGAGCGTAGTGTAAGGTCAGACGATTACATCATTACGGTGGAGGCAAGCATAAAAAAAGCAAGAAAACATCAATTCAGTGTCGTTCTGAGCAATTTGACATTTCCAGAAGCACTTTGCAACGAATAATAGTAAAGAGTTAAAGCCTGTTACTCTTTCGAAAATTAAGTGTTATTTACTCTTTCTAATCTGTATTTATTTAATGTGTTATCCGCGGGTGATTTCTCGAGAGGGTCTTCACATGGATCTAAATCCGGACGATAGTTAGGCTAATAGTCATCTCCCAGACCCCAGCATAGTTTACCTATCCTTGAGATTTGTAATAATTAGTGACTTAATTGGATGAAGAATATAGTTAATTCCACCTCGAGGGGCACGTTAGTAAGAAAAATTGACGTATCTGTGACTTGCAGGATCCCATGAGATCCGTGAAAAATGGATGCATCCTCAAAGAACTACAGTTCGGCGCGGATTTTGATTCAACGGGATCATAGGGCCATTCTTTTTTCGATAATGAGGTCGGCAATGGCGATGGGTATCGGAACATGCTACAGGAATTGTTTCGACAGCAATTGGAAGATATGGACCTCGATCAACTGTGGTTGCAACAGGACGGTGTCACGTGTCACAGCCGGAGAAACAATGACTTTATTTGCAAAGAAGTTTCCAAAGCGTTTAATCTCAAGACGATCGGGGGTGAATTGACCGAGGATATCTTAAATGGAAGGCCTGTGCCACCAAGCCAAATTCAACTATTGGACTGAAATACGAGGCGTCGTCTGTTAAAATTGATCAGACGATCGTAAAATATGTCGTTTTTTGCCAAAAAGAACAGACCCTGCAGGATGCATGCTTCAATTAAATGCAAAACTTTTTTGCGATACCTAAACCTGATAGTAAAGAAAGAAGAGTATAATTCTTTTTTAGCGGCTGTAACATTTTTAACTCACTCCATTCGCGCATCCACTAATAACTTTTTGGTGGTTGGGGATTCTGGTATATTCTTAAAAGCGTTAATTTAGAGGATTTCTTAATCGGCAAGGAAAAATTCAACCAGGGCATCTAGCACCCTTGAAGCAACATACAGTATAGTCACGACTTCTTGCTGTTTGCAACTAACGTAAACTTTCAACGAAGGTGGTACATTTGTTAAAGATATGAACCTTCCCTTAAAGTCAATAAAAGTAACTGGTTGCAAATATTAAAAAGCATTGTGAATTCAACTCAAAACCAGCAATAAAGAAATATAATCGTTCCGAAGAATAACCGTCTTGAAATACTGATTAACCAAGAATAGAATCATTTTCAAGAAATATAGTAGTATAATAGGTATGCACTATATGATAGAAAATATGTAAATGTTAGTGCTTGTCCTAGTAAGCTCAATGCTTTAGTTGTCTGTTTTCATGGTCTTATTCGTATTATATTCTTAGTGTCTTTCATGAAACCTTCGTTTAAAGAAAATTGGAGGCCTTCGAAAGATTTTGTGTTTGTAGTTAGCACATTCTTCGAGGTAATTATAATATGAAATCAGTCAGTGAGATTACTTTTACATGGATTCTAAATTATTAATAGACTACATTTGGCTGTGTAAAATGCTCCAACTGTAATATTTGTTTTGCACAAAAGACGACGCGAATCGTTAGACAGGCTATTATAAGGGCAATGGGCGGAAGCTGTGACCAAGTTTATTTGAGCTTGAAGAAACAAAAGTGTAGATTGATATAACGAATCGTCAGTATTCACAAATGAGGCGCTATTAAAAACAGCAACGGGTATTGTTTTGCTAAAGAAAATGTCAAAAGTCAACATGAAATTCGAATAAGAGGCTACGAACTGAAAAATACTGTGATGGAGAAATAAGAGATAGATAAAAAACATTCCGAACAATAAGGTGGAAAAGGAAATTTTCTAATTTTCAACATAAGGAAAATTCTGGACGCAGCAAGTGCGTTATGGTAGTGAGTTTTCATAAACTGTTTTTAATAGCAATCATGTCTTTCTTTTTAAACAAGCAGGCATCAGATTTGTTTATGCACAATAAACCAAAGGTTGCAATGCCATCGGCGCGGTGAGGCCTCGGTCGAGCCCTGAGGGAGAAGAAAAAATCAGATTTGGTTACCATGGTATAACCTATATAGTAGAAACAATGTACCATATTTAATCAAAATTACTTTATTGTTTGAAAATATACAAAAAATTTTGGAAAACAAACTTAAAATGTTCCAGAAAAAACTAGTTTGTTGGCCAACGAACCTTAGACTAGTAGCAAATTAAGGTATTGAAATTTGAAAAATTTAATGAGGGTTCGTCACCATAACGCACTTGTTGCGTCCCGAATTCCTTTACTTACCAACATGCATTATATTTCGATGGAAGATGCAATAATACAAGGCTTGTTCGATTTAAACAAAAAAATATATATATCACCGACTAGTGGGACCCTGTGATTCTCTGAATAATTTTCTAACATGCAGCTCAACACACTCTATAATTATCGTATACAATTTTTCTCGTATCCTGTACAGTAAGGGATATATTGAGCTTTACCGTAAAAATGCGTCACCCTGTATATACGAAAACAGATAAAGCTTAAACTAACCCCGAAGATGGGTTCTAGGGGGCCTAGCTCACGCTCATTTAAAGAGATCTTTTCAAAATTTAAAAGTGGCGGTCTCACTAGAGAATTTTTTCTACGGCCAAAGCATCAGAGAAATGGTATACTTGAAAGAAATTTTCTGGAAATATTTTAGTAAAATGAAGGACAATGGCGGTTGAAGCTAAAACTTGGTGTTTCTAAAATATTCATCTTGCTACATTTTTTCTGCGTAACGCGTATTCGTTACAGGTTCTTTGTTCAAATGTTGCTAATTTTGACGTTTCAAATCGGGACTTTCACGTTTTAAGAGGAAAATCCTCAAATTGTTTTCCTTATATGCTTATAACTTTTTTGTCTTCTAACTATTAAGCAGATCTAAATTTGGTAAATTTGCAGATAACCTCCCGAACGCTTTATAATTATTTTTCTAAAACATGCTTATAACCTTCCGAGCTACACAAAGCACAAGAAAAATGTCTTGTTCACACCCTCCAAGGAAGTTACGGCACAAGGAGTGAATAGGGGTGCTGGGCGGGGTAGGTAGTAGAAAGGAAATATAAGGAGAAATGCGAAGACAAAGGCTTGAAAGCTGTCTTTTTAACATTTTGAGGCCATATCCCCATCAGCAGTCCTTTTATCTAAAACTGTTCGGGAGGTCATCTGCAAATTCACCCAAATGGTTTAATTTTTGTGATATAAACCCGCGTACCAAATTTGGTTGCCATAGCTTTGTTATTTCCAGAGATAAAAACATTTTATGATTTAAGAAAACATAAAATTTTTCCGAAAAAAAAAAACAGGGCCTCTTTTCCTGGCTAACGAACTTATCCAAGCTGCTTGCAAAAGGAAGGTACTCACCAAATTTGACCAAAATCGGCCTATTATTTTTCTTACTATCCTTGAGTGTCGGTTGTATCATTTTAAGGATGCATGTTCTTTTTTTCCACAGTTGTACTGGCCGATACAAATTGAATCGCCTTTTAGCGAATTTTCTTTAAAAATTCATATATATTTTAAGAAATGTCGCTAAAAGGCAATTCAATTTGTGTCGACCAGTACAACAACCGTTGTAGAAAAAGAACATGCACCTTTAAAATGATCCAACTGACACGCAAGGATAGTAGAAAAAATTTAATCGTTAAGTATTCTAGTCAGTTAATTTCTGAACATAACACAAAAAACAGCCATAACAGACGGTAGTTTGTAAGCCATCAACAGTTGAACATATAAGGTATCTAATATCCTGCAGACCGGCTGGACTGTTCCCCTGAGGTCGCGTGGTGGTGTACAGCAGGTGGAGCTCCCCACGTACCCCTCCCCTCCTAGGGGGTGTCGAGGACAGACAAGGGCAAACAGGCAGGTGTGTGTGTATATCGCGTGTGTAGTCAGCCAGGCAACCGACGTGCACACCATGTTTGCCACCAAGTCGATCGACAGAATTGCTACACTGTGGCCTACTGTTGTGTTGCCTTTTCTTTTACTTTTGTCCGATGTCCCTGCTGAAATTTTAGGGAGCTCATAAATAGAAAGTATATCATCTTGATCGATAAACTCCATGGATGGTTAGAAACACATTCCTCTATTTGATAACTTTGTATGATACAGATTGATTAATTTATCTTAGATTTAGCTGGCTGCTCATCGGTGTGACCAGTTATCTTCTACTCGAAAAAAGCTTTCTACATATATACTGTTTGTTTATTCTCTATCTAAACAAAGTTATCATTTACATTTTTAATTATTCTAAGCAATTAGCTCTTCGCATTTTGTGTGTACGTGTTTTTGTTTCTTGAACGTCGATAAATTTCCGCGACTATGGCCAATCGCCGACTCCGGGGAGTATTTTCACCTCACTATCTTGGAAATGTTTCTGAACCCCTGCCTTTCCATAAAGAGGGCAGGGGTCTTAACGTGCCCAACATCGCATGGACACGGGACCGACTGCTTTACGCCCCCGTCAAGGGGCGGAACGTGCAGACATTCAGCGTGGGGGAACTCTGGGATTCGGACTCAGTACCCTTCGGTTCAAAGGCACACGTTCTTACCACTGAACCATCGCGAGTCTTTTATCCGTATTGTATAATCTATACAGTTAAATTTGCGTGTTTTATTACTTAATGTTATAGGGAGAACGGTTTCTGTTGTATGCAGAGTGCAGCGTTTAAATTTTAAAAATGCAGCACTAGGAGAAAGTGAATGTAAAAACAAACACATGATGGCGTATGTGAAGCAAATCTGTAATCTGTTAGTATTGTGTACAGTAAAGAAAATACCCAGCTTTAAATAATAGACAAAATATAAATTTTACAGGAAAACAAAACATCACTATTTAAACAAAGCAATCCTCATAGTTGCGGAAATAATAGACGGAAGAATTAATAATGTACAATAACTTTCAATGAAACTATTGCAAAGAAAAATAGAATATTTTTTTGTACTCAATAAAAAAAACATGAAACAAATATTTTACGAGATACACCTTCAGTAAAATAATAATTGCACCGTCGCGTCATGTCATGTAGGATTTAACCCCACAACAAATGGCTTATTGGCGAATTTTTATTTAATATTAATAGAGAGATCGATTATTTAGTCAAAAAATGCGCTAATTTGGGTTCCTAGAACCCGAAACCAAGGTCCGTTCAAATGTTCATATATATATATATATATATATATATATATATATATATATATATATATATATATATATATATATATATATAACGCGATAACTCAAGAAATAGTAAACTGATTGGAACGAAACTTGGCACATATCTTCAGTTTTTATTGTTTCTATGTTTCTAGCTTCTCTCTCTCTTTAAGTTGCAATAAATAATGTTTATATATTTTACTTTTAAAATTTCATATTTTATAAAAGCAAAGTTAATAAAATAGTTTTTTATGTTTTCGTTCTCATTTGTAAACAAAAGAAATCTAAGTTTACTCCCACTCGTCTTGTCAGCTTCTTTATCCAGCAGCAGCCAATGGGAAAGGACACGCCCACTATTGACCTTCACAGGCTCCTCCCACTCGCAGTCCCCGCCTACCTAACCACAGCGACTCCCGGACGCTGACATTTGATTTTTGCAGGCCCATCCCCTTTGCCTACTTAATATGAGCAATTCTCTCCAGCACCAGATAGAAGTTGACGCGTTCAATTTAGACTTTTACAGGTACCGCCCATTCACAAACTGCTTACTTAATTATAGCCTCTTTCACCAATAGAAATAAACACGTGTATTTTTTAATATACATTGTTATTTTATAAAATTTTATCTACGGCTAAAATGGTATCTATGTGGGCAGTACAATTAAAGTGATAACAATGACATATAAGGTGTGACGTAAGAATATAGAAAAAATCTGATTTGGGAGTTATATTGTAAACGGTTCTGGCTCTTTATATAATACCAAATCTAGGAACACGTCACTGACAGTCTTGAGTGGGTTTTTAAAGACAGGACCTTATATTTCACCAATAAAAATAGAAAGACATATTCTTAAACCAATGAGAAATATTTTATAGTTAAATAACTAATCGTGCGTAATATAATATTTAACTTTAAAAATACATAGAAACAGAATGGTTACATACCTAGATTCATTCCCTTCAGGTGGGACCCGAAAACAACTTCTTTTACTTGTATTTTGAACATTGGTACAGCGATACTGAAATAATAAGGTTGTTCCATTTCAAAAGGCACATCCATATATCTAGATGCCAAATACACATCAGTTTTCGGGTCTCATCTAAAAGGACTGATTATATATTTACTATATATATATATATATATATATATATATATATATATATATATATATATATATATATATATATATATACGTGCCCTTTGAAATAAAACATTGGAAAATCCCAGATTGTCGCTCTAGACATATCCAAAGCATTCGACCAGGTCTGACACGCAGCGCTGCTTAATAAACTTTCGGCCTATGGCTTACCACCAAAACTCTGTACCTGGACAGAAAATTTCCTCTCCAACTGAAGCATTTCTGTTGTCGTGGATGGCCATTCCTTTAAACTGTATCCAATTAATGCAGGCAGGAGTCCCTCAAGGTTCAGCTTTGGCCCCTACTTTGTTTCTTCTCCACATCAATGACTTCCTCTCTAGCACATCCAACCCAGTTCACAGTTACGCGGACGACAGCACCCTCCACTCAAATATACAATATTCTAAGCCTGTCTCTTTAGCCCAATTAGATGAGGATCGCAGAGTCATGGGGGGTTCTGTCTCTGTGGGTCTCAAGAAAAAAAATTTGACTGGGGAAGTAGAAATCTTGTAAAATTCAACTCCACCAAATCTCAGTTTTCTCTCATAAGAGATACACCGCCCTAGACCCATCATAATGAACAACCAAGTTATTCAAAGTAATGAGTCCTTTTCACTTGTTGGCATTTCTGTGGATCGAAATCGCTATTGGCACCAACATGTCACATCAATTGCAGAAGCGGTTGCTAAGAAATTAGGTTTCCTCTTCCGGGCTCGCAAATACTTTTCACCAACTAATCTCTATACCTTATATACTTCACAAATAAGGCCAAACCTCGAATACTGCTCCCACATCTGGGGTGCCGCTGCCGCTTCTATACTCGCTATCCTGGACTCCATTCAGAAGGGAGCTCTACGTCTCATCGGCTACTCTACCCCCACCCAAAGGCTGCGATCCCTTGCCCACCGACGTGCCGTTTGTGACCTATCTCTTTTATAGATATCTGCACTGGCACTGCTCAGAGGAGCTTTCTTACATAGTTCATCCACCGGCTGTCCAAAACAGATCTACCAGGGGAACAGAGCGAATGCACCCTTTTACTGTCCAGGTCACTAGACATACAACACCTTGTTATTCCCGCTCTTTTGTCCCGAGGACTTTCAAGTTGTGGAATTCTTTGCCGGCACATGTTATTCTTCTCCTTCGAACCTCCAAACCTTCAAGTCCAGAATTAACATGTTGCCTCTTTCCTCCTTGTCGACACCCACGGTACGATAGTATTTAGGCTGTAAGCCCTCTTGGAGTGTTGTTGAAATAAAAAAAAGAACCACTTATTTCGGCACCGTTGTACCGATTTTCAAAATTCAAGTAGACAAAATTGTTTTAGGGTGCCATCTGAAAGGACTGATGATATATTTACCGTCTAGTTATATGCAAGTGCCGTTTGAAATAGAACATTATTATTTAGGTTTTGTTGAAAAAAGAACACATTTAATAATCAAAGTATTTTACTAGGTAATTACTTTAGTTTTTTAAATTATTTAACTGTTTTTTCTAAAGACTAACGAAGAAATGTAGGTCACGAAAAGCGGAAGTGTCATACTCCGCACCTGTCATTATTTCATGCAAGGTATAATTAAATAGGAAAATGCAGGAAGTCCATAGAAAATAAATGTGTTTTATATGAAGACACGTCGATATCCCAACCTTCTGTATAATTTATTAATTGATATTCATCATGATTCATAAAAGATCGTGCGATCGAAATATCCTACCTGTTTGGATAACGCTTTGTCCCTATCATTGCTTCCACGTCAACCAGGCGGCACACGCACAGTTTCAAACCTGCACAACACGAAACAGTAATCAGAGAAAGTTTATAATAAAATTTGAAAGGGTTGTTGGTTGTCGGGAACGATTTCATTAGAGAAGAATTCAGTTTAGTGGTTGTAGCATGGTCCTGTCGTTTATCGATTTAAAGACCAGATTGCATCGACAAACTGTCCACAATTTGATAGAGACGATCAGGTCGCTTAGGGGGTGGAGAAAGTGGTTAGAGAACGTGACTCTCCTCTTGATGATATTACACAAGAGACAGAGAGATGAATACCTAGGAGACAGAGATGGAAAGTGAGATTACGCAGAGTAATATTATCGTCGGTATTGGCCACAGGGATTCTCCACGAAATGTATTTTCCGTTTACAAATTGTCTATCTAATTGAGATCCGTATCCAACGTATTTCCGGTTTGCCATAACTATGACCGGGAGAACCAAGGTGCGTGAAACGGGGGATAAAGATCGACACACAAATGGAGACTTTAAATTTTCGAAACTATCAATAACGACCGTTATTCCCTATCAATCTGCTTATATATATATATATATATATATATATATATATATATATATATATATATATATATATATATATATATATATATATATATATATATATATATATATATATTGTTACGTTTTCTCCGGGTTCTGGATAAATGAGACTTTCAATTTTAACAAAACAACTTTATTTACACTCTAAATATGGATACAATAAAATTTCTAGAATGTCTCTCTCACAAAACACTTCATTTACTGGCCTTACAATTACTACTCTCAACAAAAGTCACTAATCTGGTACTACAGTCACTACTCTCTTAACACTTTACACTGCTTCTTCAAGTCACTACCACATTCTCTTACTGAACTCAACTAACTCGGGCTGGCTTGCTTTCGCTTTTATATACTCGCCGTACCTTCCCCTCCTTTCTAGAGTGTTCCATTCCAGAACGTTCTAGGACCTTCTTTTACTAGAAGGTTCTGTGAATACAGATCGGTCCCGTGTGTATACAGGGGGATGTATATACAGGTGATCCAAATGTGGTCACCACTCCTATGTTACACAAGAGGTGTTTCTCGAACTATAAGATCTCTCTGCGTATACAGGGTGTAAGGGTTCTCTGCGTATACAGGGTGTATATACAGGGTGTTCGGAATGTGCAGACCTCAGTTATCCGTTCCGACGGGGTACAAGTTGGTAACTTCGTTATTTCTGGTCCTAGAGGGTTGAGACTTCGCCTGAGGGGGGTCACCCCAGGCACCCCCAGGGGGGTGGGGAGGCGGTGTTGCCAGATTGTGCAAAAATTCCCAGATGTTGGGGAAATTCTGGAGATGTGGCAACACCGCACCTACGTCTCTTGAAGTGCTTTGTAACACTGCCCCCCTCCTTAAGACTGTTCGTCCCGAACAGTATTTACCGGCCGCCAACTTGGGGGTTCGTTGCCCCGATAGGGACTCAACCTCTCTATGTGAACAACTTTGGGTTTAGTTCTTGGAGACAGCTGGATTCTGTAGACTAGGTCGTTAATTTTCTTAGTCACCAAGTATGGCCCTTCCCATGGTTTCTGAAGTTTGGGACTGAGGCCCTTTCTCCTTGTTGGTTGGTACAGCCACACTGCATCACCTTCCTTGAATGTATGGGGTGTTGCTCTGCGATCCAAGCGCATCTTCATCCGGTCACTGCTTAAGAGGAGCCTATCTCTGACACATCTGTGTATAGTGCGCAGTTTTCCTTCTAGGTCGGCGACATACTCAGGTAACGTAGCTAGGTCCGCTATGTCCTCGTTCGGTGGTGGTCTCGTCATGTCGATTGGTAACCGCATCTCTCTGCCGGTCAACATCATGGATGGAGTGTAGCCGGTAGATTCATGCTGAGAGCTTCTGTAAGCTAGGAGGAACAGAGGTATCAACTTGTCCCAGGTTCTTTGATTCTCGTCGACAAACATAGCAAGATACTGATTGATGGTCCTGTTATGCCGTTCTACCATGCCGTCTGATTGAGGGTGGAGTGGCGTTGTTCTCGTTTTCTTTATGCCTAGCAAGTCCATTAGGCTCTTCCAGACCTCTGATTCGAAATTCCGGCCCTGGTCGGTGTGAATCTCCAAGGGTACGCCATGCCGTGATATGACATTTTCCATCAGGGCTTCTGCTACGGTCGTTGCCTCTTGGTTGGGGATCGGCGCAACTTCAGGCCATTTCGAGAAGTAGTCCATCGCCACCATTATGTATCTGTTCCCAGACTCTGTGATGGGAAAAGGTCCTACGATGTCTACGGCAACTCTCTCCCACGGTGTACCTGAGATGTACTGCATCATTTTTCCTCTGGATCGGGTCTTTGGTCCTTTCTTTGAAGCACATTGGTCACACCTTTTGCACCATTCTTCCACGCTTCTTCGGCAGTTTATCCAATAGAAGCGGTCTCTCACTCTGGCAAGAGTCCTGTTGACCCCAAAGTGGCCTCCACTTCTACTATTGTGTAACTCTTGAAGAACACTGCTTATGCACTCACTTGGCACAACGGTCTGGTATATACAGTCTCTACCATCGGCAGTTTCCCATTTTCGAGTGATCATGTCATTCTTTAGACACAATGAGTCCCATTGTAGCCAGTATCCTTTAACCTCCGCCCCAAACCGGGACACATCGTGCCACTCAGGTCTTTTCCCCTTTTGTAGCCATTCTCTAATATTTTTCAAGTCTGGATCTGTCTTCTGTGCGTCTCTGATGTATTCAAGATTTACGTCTAGATCGGTGTTATTCTTCTGTCCTGCCACCAGTTGTTTGATCTGATGAGTTACTTTGTCGATCTCTTTGTTCTCTTGTCGCTCGCAAAATTTACATTCATGCACTGAACATGGTCTTCTCGACAGGCTGTCTGCATTGGCGTGACTTCTTCCTCTTCGATGTTCAATCCGGAAGTCGTAGCTCTGCAGTTTCTCTATCCATCGTGCTATCTGTCCTTCAGGATTTCTAAAGTTCAGAAGCCATTGCAGAGCAGAGTGATCTGACCTCACGCGGAATGTTCTTCCGTACAGGAAGCTGTGGAAATGTTCGATGGATCTTACAACTGCCAGCAGTTCTTTCCGGGTTACACAGTAATTTTTTTCTGCTTTTCCGAACGTTTTGCTGAAGTAGCCTATCACAACTTCTTCTCCGGCTTGGAGCTGCGAGAGTACTGCCCCAATGCCATACTGGGAAGCATCAGTGTCCAGTATGAACAGTCCTTCGTCCTGAGGATAAGCCAGTATAGGAGCAGTGAGAAGACGATGTTTGAGTTCTCTAAAAGACTGTTGGCAATCTGGTGACCAGATGAACTCGGCCTTATTTTCAGTTAGGCTATGTAGAGGTTTCGCAATGCTGCTGAAGTACTTCACAAAGCGTCGGTAGTAGCTGCAAAGTCCCAGAAAACTTCTGACCTCATGTTTGTTCTTCGGCACAGGCCAGTCTCTTACTGCCTTTATTTTCTCTGGATCGGTTTCTATCCCTTTCTCAGAAACGACATGTCCGAGGAAACATACTTTCTTCTGGAAGAGGACGCATTTCTTGGGATTGAGTTGCAGATTGGCACCTCTCAGCCTGGAGAAAACTTGTTTCAGATTCGACAGGTGTTCATCGAAAGTCCTTCCAATCACCATGACATCATCGAGATACACCAGGCATGTTTCCCATGTCAGTCCTCTTAGCACTAATTCCATTAGTCGCTCGAAGGTGGCAGGGGCATTACATAAGCCGAATGGCATGACCTTGAATTGGTACAACCCATTCCCGGTTGAAAAAGCAGTCTTCTCCTTATCGTCTTTATGGAGTTCTACTTGCCAGTAGCCACTTTTCAGGTCTAATGTAGAGAACCACTTTGATCCGGCCAAAGTGTTCAAAGTGTCGTCGATCCGGGGCAGGGGATAACTGTCCTTCTTGGTGACATCATTCAGCTTTCTATAGTCCACGCAAAATCTCATGGTGCCATCTTTCTTGGTGACCAAAACTACTGGGGACGACCAAGGACTATTAGACTCCTCGATCACACCATCTTCCAGCATTTCGTTAACCATCGCCTTGATTTCTGATTGCTTGGCAAAAGGCAGTCTTCTCGGCGGCTGTCTAATTGGTCTTGCGTCGCCAGTATTAATTCTGTGTTGCACTAGACTCGTACGACCTGTGATTTTATCTTGAGCGAATATATCGGCCTCCTCCAATATGAACTTCACTGCCATCTCCATCTCCATATTGTTCAATTGGCCCCATGAATTCTTGAACCGCTCTACTAATTCTACTGGCAGTCTTCTGTCTAATGCAGTGGGTGTCACGTTTTTGGACGACGTCACTCGGTCAATGGGTTCGCAAGTGGCGATAACCTCACCTTTCTTCAATGTGACCCTGTTAGTTTGTACGTTAGCCACTCTTATGGGTATTGTCCTCTTCGGGTCTACTAAGCATCGTGCGACGAGGGCACCATCATGTCTATCTTTTAGGGGCTCCGCTATGAGAGCAGACATACCATCAAGTTTCTTCTCTAGCCTGGCTCTGACAATCTTCTCACTGTTACCAGGAATCCGTGTATCTTCGTCGACAATAAGTCTCACCCTGGGACTAGCTTCGCCTGCTGTTGGAGATAAATACAACTCTTCGTTACCGATTTTCAAGATCTTATTCTGGAAGTCCACTGATAGGACATCGAACTCTTCCATTAAATCCAGGCCCAGAATAAATTCGTCGACGATTTCTGCGACGACAGCCCTTACCTGTAGCTCAGTACTGCCCAGCCTAATGTAAACAGTGGCCTCTCCATGCACGGGTATTCTATCTCCTTTTGCCGTCTCCAACACAGGCTGTCTGTTGGTAGTTAGTGCCGACATATTTGGCAACATGTCTGGGCGTACAACGGATGTAGTGGCGCCAGTATCGATGGTAAAACTGCATTGTCTTCCGTCTATGCTGCCAGGTATGACGAGGCTCTCGCGGCAGCGTCGGATAGTGGAGACCCTGACTTTGGGGCATTGGGTCTCGCATGCCACGTGTCGCCCACCTACACTGGCGTCAGGTCGTTTTCCCTGATGGCGCTCCCTGTTGGTGTATTCTTGTCTTCTGCATGCCACCTGTTGGGTTTGTGAGCACTGCCTACTTATGTGCCCTTTCCTACCACACTTGTAGCATTCTATGTGGGACCAATCTGCTTTCGTCTTACGTGCTCCAACCGTTGCAGTGAGCTTGCTTATGGCTTCCTTCATCAACTTGATTTCTCGCCTTAGTTCCTCTGTCGTGTCTGCATGGTCCTCTATCTCCTTCACTTCGCGCAGCCTGTTGCGGCGAGGTTGAGATGCATTCTTCGCTGCTTCAAATTGCAAGCCATAGATGACGCAGTCTGTAAGTGTTTTGAATCTTCCGAGCCTTAAAGCTTGTTGCATCTCGTTGTCAAGTACCCCATCGATGAAGGTCTGGACGGTTATCTGGTTGACAAATTCTTCTGGGGCTTGGGGATATGCCAGTCGCACAAGTTTCTCCACTTCGGCACTAAATTCTTGCAGCGTCTCATTTGGCTTCTGGACCCTTGACTTTAGTTGTGTCTGGTAGACCTGGCTCATGTACTTGTTACCATATCTCAAATCTAGGGCCTGTATCACTGTTAAGTAGTTTTGCTGTTTCGACTCCGGGATGTTCTGGAGGATTTCTAGGGCTTTACCTCGAAGCGAGAGAATTAGAGCAGTTGCTGCCTGTTGTTCGCTCCACCCATTGCTGAGAGCTGCCGCCTCAAACTGCCTCCTGTACATGGGCCACGATGTTTCTCCGTCAAAAGTCGGCGGCTTCAAAGTTCCATGAGGCTGCTGCACGATTGGCATATCTTCTTCCCGACGATTTTGAACTGGGGACATTCCAGTAACTCCTCTTGGTTGAGTTCTGTCAGTCTGGCCCATCACCTGCTCTGTCAGTTCTCTATGTCTGACTTCTGTGCCTTTCATCATCATCTTCATTTGTTCTTTCAACCCTTCCACTTCTTCCCATCGTTTATTCAAATCCTCTGTTACATTTTCTACTTTCTTGTCCACATTTTCTACTTTCTTGTCCACATTTTCTACTTTCTTGTCCACATTTTCTATTTGTTCGTTGATCTGTTCAATTTCTTCTTTTACATCAACTCTTATATTGTGGAACATACTTCGGAGCTCTTCTTTATCTTCTTGTCGCCTCTGTTCCTCCTCTTGTCGTCTTCTCTCGTCTTCTTCGCGCCGTCTTCTTTCATCTTCTTGTCGCCGTTGTTCGTCTTCTTCGCGTTGCCTCTTGAGGTCTTCTTTATCTTCTTGCCGCCGTCGTTCGTCTTCTTCGCGCCGTCTTCTTTCTTCTTCTTGTCGTCGTTGTTCGTCTTCTTCGCGTTGCCTCTTGAGGTCTTCTTTATCTTCTTGCCGCCGTCGTTCGTCTTCTTCGCGACGTCTTCTTTCTTCTTCTTGTCGTCGTTGTTCGTCTTCTTCACGTTGCTTTTTCAGTAAGTCCATCAACTCTTTGATTTCAGCCATCTTGTCGTAGTCAGTCGATCTGGTGTTTACCATTTACAGCTAGCTTGCTTGTTCACTTCTTCACTCACTTATCCCACACTTCTGACACCAAATTGTTACGTTTTCTCCGGGTTCTGGATAAGTGAGACTTTCAATTTTAACAAAACAACTTTATTTACACTCTAAATATGGATACAATAAAATTTCTAGAATGTCTCTCTCACAAAACACTTCCTTTACTGGCCTTACAATTACTACTCTCAACAAAAGTCACTAATCTGGTACTACAGTCACTACTCTCTTAACACTTTACACTGCTTCTTCAAGTCACTACCACATTCTCTTACTGAACTCAACTAACTCGGGCTGGCTTGCTTTCGCTTTTATATACTCGCCGTACCTTCCCCTCCTTTCTAGAGTGTTCCATTCCAGAACGTTCTAGGACCTTCTTTTACTAGAAGGTTCTGTGAATACAGATCGGTCCCGTGTGTATACAGGGGGATGTATATACAGGTGATCCAAATGTGGTCACCACTCCTATGTTACACAAGAGGTGTTTCTCGAACTATAAGATCTCTCTGCGTATACAGGGTGTAAGGGTTCTCTGCGTATACAGGGTGTATATACAGGGTGTTCGGAATGTGCAGACCTCAGTTATCCGTTCCGACGGGGTACAAGTTGGTAACTTCGTTATTTCTGGTCCTAGAGGGTTGAGACTTCGCCTGAGGGGGGTCACCCCAGGCACCCCCAGGGGGGTGGGGAGGCGGTGTTGCCAGATTGTGCAAAAATTCCCAGATGTTGGGGAAATTCTGGAGATGTGGCAACACCGCACCTACGTCTATTGAAGTGCTTTGTAACAATATATATATATATATATATATATATATATATATATATATATATATATATATATATATATATATATATATATATATATATGTATATATATATATATGTATATATATATATATGTATATATATATATATATATATATATATATATATATATATATATATATATATATATATATATATATATATATATATAGGGTGGCGCATTGAAAACGAAACAGACCGATTTGCGCCCAGATAATTTTTTTTAAGAAACGCTGAAACACGTCAATTTTAATATTGAGGGGGATATGTTTTGACATAAAACTCAACTTTGTCACATCAACCCCTTCAGGGTGGTGATAACAACCCTTATATTTTAAATAGGGAACATGGGTCGAGTGTTACATCATTTGAAAGCTCTTTTCTGAATTCAGCACACTATTATTTAAGTTTATTCACAGTTGAAGATGCAAAAACGCATTTCACTCATTCCGATAAGAAATGTGCTGATAGTCAATGTTTTGTTGGTTTGTAAACAAAAAATTGACTATCAGAACATTTCTTATCGGAATGAGAGAAATGCGGTTTATTATTTCAGTTTATCGGTCGGTTTGATACTTGATAGTACCACCAAAAATTAATTTCACAATGGTGTATTCTGTAGAAGAAAGAGTTGATATAATTACACTTTTTTTTAACCGCGATGACTGTGCCAACCGTACCGCAAATTTGTTTAATGAACGACATCCGAACAGACATGTTAACAGAAAATACATTTTGGAGTTAGTTGCAAAGTTTCGACAAAGTGGTTCAGTAGCCAACAAAAAACGGTATCTTGAACGTGAATTTCCGGTTAGACATGAGACTATTGAGATTAAAGTTTTAGGACAAATTGCTGAAGACCCAACTTTGAGCACGAGAAAAATGGCCACTGTTTCAAACATATAAAGAAGAACTATTCAGCGAATATTGAAGCATCATAAATTTCACCCGTATAAAATTCATCTTGTACAACAACTGAATGAAGATGATTTTGATAACGGGAATTTTCTGTTCAATATCTGCTTTTCAGACGAGTGTACGTTTTTATTAAACTCTACAGTCAATCGTCATAATTGTTATTGGGCAGAGAATAATCCAAGAAATTTTCACCAAGTCCACACTTGTTTCGTCCTCCTTTATTATCTAATGAACATTCTTGTTCCTTTTTCCGTTATACCTCCCCATCCTATTAGTGAACCGTTAGGTTGCTTATACCTGCTTCGATAAGAAAAGGGACAAGTTTTAAACTCTACAGTCATAATTGTCGTTATTGGGCAGATAATAATCCAAGAAATTTTCACGAAGTCCACACTCAAACTCCACAGAAATTGAATGTCTGGACTGGCATGTTTGGAGACTGTTTAATCGGACCAATTTTTCTTGATGACAATTTGAGTGGCGAAACGTATTTGGAGTTACTAGAAGATATCTTTTACCCTCTACTAATTGACATTGTTGAAAATGATGATCGCTATCAAGAAAATCAATTAGTGTTTCAACAAGAGGGAGCTCCTCCGCATTTTTCACAACGCGTTAGGGAGTTTTTGAACAGAGAGTTTCCAGAGCAATGGATTGGGCGTATAAGTGCTATTGAGTGGCCCCCTAGATCACCGGATTTAACTCCTGTAGACTTTTTTCTATGGGGCCATTTTAAGAGTAGAATTTACACAACAGAATCGGAGTCTCTGGAAGAATTACGACGACGCATTGTTGAAGAATGCCGTCTGATAACTCCACAAATGCTCCAGAATGTCAGAGCTCGTTTTGAACAAAATTTGTACTTTTGTATGGAAGCTGGTGGTCAACAATTTGAACACTTACTTAACTGAATAAACATTTTTGAACGTTTGGTTTTGTTTTTTAGTTTGTTTCAATGAAAAATTGACTAACTAGTGCATTTCTTATCACAATGAATGACATACGTTCTTGCAACTCCAACTGTGAATAATTTTTAAACGAGTTGATAAAACTTCCAAAAAAATTAGTGTGCTGAATTCAAAAAAGAAAGACCTTTCAAATGATGTAACACTCGACCCATGTTCCCTATTTAAAATGTCAAAACATGTCCCCCTCAATATTAAAATTAACGTGTTTCAGCGTTTCTTAAAAAAAAAAATTATCTGGTCGTAAATCGTCTGTTTCGTTTTCGATGCGCCAGCCTGTATAATAAAATCTTTATACAGGCAACATGTATGGAATTTCACCAAACCAAATTTATTATTTTCAGAGATACAAACATACTGTTTTATTTTTAGATGATTTTTCGTATTTGGAAGATTTTTATGTAAATTGACTACTATAACGCACTGCCTGCGTCCAGACTTTTTTTCTTCATTTTCAAAACTATGAAAGGCTATATTATCCCGTGTAATATCTCTGTTGGGGTTAAATAGATCAAACAACTTAAAGCATCATTAATACCAAAAGCTTTTATGAATTACTTCGAAAGCCTGGCTCTTCACATCCCTCCCAGCTATTTCTCTAAAACACGAATCCTGGCTCTCGATGTATTTGCACCGTTATATGCGAATTACCACAAGAATACAAATAAACACTCGCACGCACACATCTATAAGACCTCTCTCACCTCATATAAAATTATAATACCATATATTACAAGCACCAACCACACATAGGAGCCATATAGACGTACGTGTGTACACACATACAGACTCAGGTCATTGTTGATATTGATTTTGGGCACCGTGTACAACAGTGGAGTTCGGTAGCGAGGCGATCAACACCGTGTGCTTTCCGCGGCCGCGCTTTTGCCCCTTGCTGCTGTCTCTTTTGTCAGTTCTCTTCAGTCGTGTTCTAAATGCCGACATGAAAATGTTGCCCGTGTGTGGTTTTGTCATGCCTTGGAAATCTTTCGTGTTGCGTTTTCAACGGCATCAACGTAAAGTTCGTGTTGCAAAATAATAATAATAATAATACGGGATGTATGGTCAAATTAATATCTTTGTGACGTTCTGGTTTCAGATTTTCCTATTGTGTTTTAAATGAAAAATTTATCATTTGGTTTATGCTATCGGCATGTGGTTTTCAGGCGTTACTTGAAATAAAAAGTAGGTGCAAGACATTTCAGTTTTAATTTTTGTTCATTTAGTGAACTATTTTGTACCTGCACAGAAGATAGTTGGTTAAAAAAAACTACCTAAAACAAATTGTAAATTAAGGAAATACGCTTGCTCTGAAAGCTAATCAGTCTTAAATAATGGTAAATCGAGACTTAGAGGCTTTCTGTGACTTCACAAATGCTTGTTTTCTCTGCGACCAATCGCCTCTTTTCAATTTTTCTACTTGACTGTGGTGTAGGTAAATGATGAAACAGGTTGCGGAAAATATAACAATAATTTGTGGAGACAGAGAAAAAGTCTCTACGTCTGTATTTTGTATGGTTTCACAAAGTTAGGGCAGCGACAATCAATGAACATTAAAGAATGATTTTCATGAGTTGTATGCTTATTTTCTTGGATGATTCAGTGCCCCGTAAAAGGAAACCCAAAAGAGAGCAATTATTATATAATTCTTTCCATACCATTTTTATGTAAGGTGGGTGTTTTGATGTTCTTTTAATTTATCGTTTATTCACCTTCATCGCTCAAGTATGTGAAGTAATATTTTTTGGAAGTATGTCCTGATGATCCACTCAAGTCAGATATTTTACTACATGGTACTCACTCGTCTGGAAAACCGGGAAAAGGCTGGGAATTTTAGTGATGTTAAAATTGGTCAGGCGAGTCTTAGAAATTTTGCAAAATGTTGCCAAACCTTAGGGAAATTTTATGGTGCTCACAAACAAATTATGTCAGGTTTTCACTTATCACTAATTGTAAAGTTATTAATGCCGACACGTAATGCTTATTTCATCCGATCAAAGATATGTTTAATTTGGAAATTTTTGAAGGTATGAATTAGAAATCAAAAGAACGTGGTGTAAAAGAATTATTTTCCAAAAGTGACCATATGCAGAACGCTGAAAGTCCAACTAAGTTTATTTATGTATAGTTATATTCGCTAATTTGTTAGACGATATTTTACAGAATTTTATTTTTTGAAATTTTTTAAATTAGCCCTTAAATCAAAATAATAGAATTTTAACTGAATAATTTAAAATTCCGTTGAATGAGATATGTTAATATTGTTGACACATTGTGGGATTACCCGTATACCTAGACCTTAAACATTTATGTAACAATTAACAAAATGACAGTGCTTTCAACAACGTCTGTTTATAATAGATAAAGTGGTCAAAAGATATTTTCCCCACGGATTTAATAGGTACTTGACTTTGTACAAATATCATGCTATATTTATGTAGTAATAGTTTTGGACGTAGTGTTCTAAATTGTCGTTTTTAAATAAAGACCCTATTAACTGCTGACGCGCTATCATAAACGTTTGTAGAAAAGTGCAAAATTAAAATCTTAACGTCTTCAAACTAAATAGACAATTCTTAAACTAAAAATAAATCAATAGTTAAAAAATTTGACTCTAAATTTGTATTTTCATTACTTATTTCCAGTCGTCCATCTTTGAGACCAGTAAATTGTGGAAGCTTTAACTTTATTAGTTCAATTCTTTGCGGTTATTAATTGATTCATTTGATTTCGTAAGTTAGTTTATTCAGATGAATAAACCCCAAAAAGTACGCCTTGAGTCGTAGAAATTTTGATGAAATTACCTTTAAAGTAGGAACCCTGTACTTAAAATTTATCGCCTTATCTTGTTTTAGATTGACTACCTCACTTTTTAAAATTTTGTCCAACAAAGGGATAAATTATCAACGAATCATCATCATGCTGTGAAAATAAATACATTAACTCTTAAGTTAACGCTACGTGGATCAGTTTCAATCTTTGCAATACCTACATATTGGGGATTTTACATATTTTTTTAATCGTACATCTGTTTTCTTTTTATTGGCGCAGTCAAATTTCTCAAGTTCCAGTGGACATTTTTTTTTAATTTCAATCCCGAAAATAATTGGTATGATAAACTTTAGTACGCATCTTGCCTTCATAAAAACTTGTGACATACCAAAATTGAAGTTTCTAGGTTAATAGAAAATTAGGTTAATTAAATTTGATTTTTTTTATTGAACTTTTACTACCTGTTTTGTATGATTTGTCCATTTATCGGTTTCTTTGACCAAAGAGAAGGATTATTCTCAAATTTGTTTTGTCAAAAAAAAAAAACAATAACACTGTTAAGCTTTAGCCCCTACTTTATTTCTTCTCCACATCAATGACCTCCTGTTTAGCACATCCAACCCAGTTCACAGTTACGCGGACGACAGCACCCTCCACTCAAATATACAATATTCTAAGCCTGTCTCTTTAGCCCAACTAGATGAGGATCGCAGACTCATGGGGGGTTCTGTCTCTGTGGGTCTCCAAAAAATATTAGACTGGGAAAGTAGAAATCTTGTACAATTGAACTCCACCAAATATCAGTCTTGCTTTCTATCTCATAAGAGATACACCGCCCTAGACCCATCACAATGAACAACCAAGTTATTCAAAGTAATGAGCCCTTTTCACTTGTTAGCATATCTGTGGATCGAAATCTCAATTGACACCAACATGTCACATCAATTGCAGAAGCGGCTGCTAAGAAATTAGGTTTCCTCTTCCGGGCTCACAAATACTTTTCACTAGCTAATCTCTATACCTTATATACTTCACAAATAAGGCCAGACCTCGAATACTGCTCCCACATCTGGGATGGCGCTGCCCTTTCTACACTCGCTATCCTGGACTCCATTCAGAAGAGAGCTATACGTCTCATCGACGACCCTACCCTCACCCAAAGCCTGCCATCCCTTGCCCACCGACGTGTCGTTGGTGACCTCTCTCTTTTATAGATATCTCCACTGGTACTGCTCAGAGAAGCTTTCTTCCATAGTTCCTCCACCTGCTGCCCCCAACAGATCTACCAGGGGAACAGAGCGAATGCACCCTTTTACTGTCCAGGTCACCAGACATAGAACATCTTGTTATGCCCGCTCTTTTGTCCTGAGGACTTCCAAGTTGTGGAATTCCTTGCCGGCACATGTTTTTCCTTCTCCAAACTTTCAAGTCCAGAATTAACAAGTTGCCTCTTTCCTCATTGTCGACACCCACGTTACGACAGTATTTAGGCTGTAAGCCCTCGTGGTGTGTTATTGAAATTTAAAAAAAAAAAAAAAAACTGTTTTACTGTATACTTAAACTGCTGCCAAAATATAGCGGAAAGGGTCTTTTTCAAATTAATTTTCTGCGTCAAATGAAGAACAATAGCTATTGAAACAAAAATTTAAAAACTTTCAAAACACACTTCTTGTAATATATGTTCTCCATAAACTCCCATATGTTTCTGAATCCTTGTTTAAAAATCACCAATTTTGATGTTTCAAATCGTGTTGCTTTTAAAGAGAGAAAAACATAGTTTTCTATTTAGTTTTTTTTTTTTTTTGGAACTTTTAAACCTTTTTTGCAACAAAGAGACTTCATATTTTTCTGTAGTATTTAATAGATTTTGTATACCACCCATAACATTTTTATCTTGTTCCCTTCAGTGCGACCGAAATATTTTTTTCTGTAAATGCTTGTAACCCTTTCTTCTTTTAGCCCAGAAATAAAAATTGTATATAGTATACCTAATATTCATCCATCTGATGACTCTAACGTTGTTAATGAAACGATCGTCAAGTCTAAAAACTGTGTTTTGATTTATTAGGTTCTTCAAATTGTACTTATCCGTGCTCATCACAGGTTTCAATCTTCACTCATTTACGTTATATAAGATCACCTCGCGTACCTTATGTGCTCACAACTTTGTTATTTTCGAAAATACAAAAATTTTCTGAAAGAAAATACAAAATTTTCCACCAAAAAGTGGCAGTATTTTCCTGGCCTATGAGCTTGTCCAAGCCATTTACTAAAGGAACACGCGTGTCAAGCTTCACTAAAATCGATTTATTATTTTTTGAGTTATGGTATTGTTATATATACACACACCATGTGAATACTTACGTATTTTTTGACGTAGAATCGTATTTTCGAAGAAAAAAACCTTTCCATTTGACATTTCAGAGCTGCCACAATGTGAGGATGAGGGTCAGTGTCAAAAGTATATTTGAATCTGCCCTCCTGTCCTTCGAATACCTCGTCAAATTTTTATTAAAATATTCCAAACCGTTTGTCTAATATTGCCTTGTATCACTCTGTATATGTATATCCAAGCGATAACTTGAAAAACAATTAACCTATTTTCATTCCACTGGTCAGTATATTTCTTTTGTAGATAGTTCAAATTTAATTTGTTTTTTGTTTATATCTCCGAAAATAAAGAAATTATTTAAGTGAAATTTGGTAGATGTGTTGTCTTTTTAGATAATTTAATTTAACAAGCTTAGGTTGCTAGGTCAATGGTAAATTGAGGCATAACATTAATATGTATATATATATATATATATATATATATATATATATATATATATATATATATATATATATATATATATATAAATGTATGTATGTATGTATATATGTATCTTTGTATGTATGAATATAGAAAAATTCGCTACCATAATGTAAATGTTGCTAGGTCCAAACTTTTTAAGTTTAGAAATGTTATATTTAATTATATTTAAAAAAATTAAGAACTAAGTTACTAACTTTAATTTCATCGATTATCCAGTAATGCTCTTTGAGTGAGATAATTACAGATTTAAGCTTTTTTTTTGTATCTGCTGAAAGGATATATCTTCTAAAGCTTTTCCAGATTTAGATGCATCCACATAATCGTATGTTAAGAGGAAAATAACGACTTCGACATCGTTTTTAAACGTCCATCTTGAGTCTTGAAACGAGCCCGTATACCAACGTCCGCTTAAAAAACAACAGCCGAATGATCGTTAGGCCCGTTTAAAAGTACATTATTACAAACTTTACGTTCGGTTTTCCACCAAGATATCAGCACCCCCCACAACTTTAAAACCATCACATTAACGTTACGAGTTATAATCAAGTTATCTTTTCATTCATCCCATCCATCTTCCGATGTTGGAAACCGAACACTCATTTCATCTGCGGACCTGAATGTTTTACATACACTGTTGCCAAATCAATCGATGAATTACATTCAAGCCACAAATCCACTCCGTAATACAAGGACTGTGATAAATAATGGTAGAATATATAGGATGGTCCACATGCCAGCTTTTAGTGAATTTTCATTAAGAAAAGGAGCTATTACATTGACAAATATCAGATCCAACTTGAAACCGACAGATTTGAACTTAAGAATTTCTAACCTATCGTGAAATGCAGGCTCTTGTTCATATATTTACTTTTTAACCACCAACTTTTTATTAGTATTTCCTTCTATTTTTATTTATTACTAGATGACCCGGCAGACGTTTTCCTGTCCAAATTTCAATATGTCAAAGGACACTCGCGCACGTAGCGAAATAAATGTAAGAAAAAAATACTTTCACTTTTTACAACATTTTCTAATTTTCCGGTCAACTTTTCACAACTTTCTTTTCTTAAAAACGCTATTCAGACTATTACTAACATTTTAAAAATAAAGTTAGCCAAATCGGTCCTGCCGTTCTCAAGTGATGCGCTTACCAAATGAACAGCACTTAATTTTTATTTATATAGATTTACCTTACAATTAATTTTTTGATAGAAACCTATTTTTATGAAAATGTGCTACTATAACGCATTTACTGCGTCCGGCATTTTTTAGTTTATAAAAAAAGCGAATCAGAAAGGTGTTTTTATTTAGTTTAATTTACTTTTCAGAAAAACAATTGAGCATCGCTTTTTTTTTTAGAAAGAAATTATGTTTTTGAAACAAAACACTCTGTATTTTATTTGTTCGGTAATTTTTTTTCTGATTGTTCTTGTCATATATTTTTCAGCTTCAGTCGTTAACAAGTTGTATAATATTGTTGTTGTTGTTGTTGCTCGAATTATGGCTGTGGCTTTTTGCCATTAGCTCATTTTTCCAGTTTAGGAGGTATAGTCAAATATTTCCAGACCAGCCGATAACTGATACCGATTGATAATAAACAATAGTGTCGGATCACTCTATGTAATGATATATACATTTTTATCTTTCCCATCCATACACCCTATCATACAACATACTTCTCAATAAATGTTTGATATATAATATATACACCTATATAGACACAATCATACACACATATGACATATGTACACACAAATATATACACACTTTTTTTTTTTTTTTTTTTTTTTTTTTTTTTTTTTTTTTTTTTTTCCATTTTTATTTATTCAGGATTGCACAGGGGACACATGTCTTCGTGCCAAGGGGTCTATCATGGCAACTTTATAGACAAACAGGAAGACCTCTATAAGAATAGGAGAACATAAAGGGATTGAACACTGGGAATATCTACCTAAACTACCTTAATTCTATCCTACGTCTAAATATATTTATCATAATTTTAAAGCCAACCTGTGCACGTGGTCTATTAATACTTTATATAATGCTATATTTTTCATCTCTAGTATTTGTGTTATGCAAAATGGTTTTTGTACTATATTTAAGTTGTTAATATATTCTATAAAAATTTCAATAATGTTATATTTATTGGTACATTCCAACAAAACATGCTGCGCGTTTCCTACTTCCCCACATGCACAGGTTGGCTCATCTGAAAGGCCTATTTTATATTTATGGCTTGGGAATAAAGCATGGTTGAACCTTAACCTACATATTATCGTTACAAAATTTTTTTCGTAATAGCAATTTCTAAACCATGGTACCCTAGGTATCGTGGGCTGAATATCTCTGTAAAACTTTCCTTTTGTCTCTCTGCTGTATTGCTCCGCCCATAATCTATTACTATATTTGAGACCTTTCGACAAAAAATCTTCAAGTGGACAGAGATACTCAGTCGACTGACCCTCTTCCAAAGCTTTTTTTGCTAACCTGTCTACAATTTCATTGGGTACAATGCCACAGTGGCCCTTAATCCACATAAATCTCACCACTTTGTTGTTAAGCATTAGAATATGTAACCACTTGGCAAGTTCACCAAATAAATAGTTGTTACAAATATGACTATTGAAGTTTTCTATTTTTTGTAGTACACTTTTGCAGTCTGTAATTATTACTATATAATTGTCGTTGCTGTCGGTGGCATACTTCAGGGCTTCTATGATAGCTATCAATTCTGCTGTGTAGTTAGACATATTTTTGTTCAATTTAAAAATTTTTGAATTTTCGTCTTGGACTGCAAAATAGGCACATGCTGTTTTTTCGTCAGTTTTTGATCCATCTGTGTATATCAGACAGCTATTTGGTGGTACTAATTTACTAATGTCTTCCTGGAAGATGTTGTTTCTTAACGGCTGGGCTATGTATGAGTAATCTGGCAGGTAGTCAATTTGTACATTTTGCAATACTTCATATTTTATATTGTAAAACGGCTGCGTATCGTAGGTGTACATATCGGGCTTTACTTTGAGTGCAGACAAATATGCTTCTACTGTAAGTGGGATTGCTTTTTGACTCCAATAACGATGTCTTGCTGTGAGCTTGTGTAATTGGTCCAATTTGAGTAGGATTGGGCTGTTTTTTGCTTGTAACTTTAATATAAATCTTATTGCTATCATTTTTCTTCTGAATTGAAGAGGCATCTCACCACATTCGGCTAGCAAATTATTAACTGGAGTGCTTTTTAGTGCACCTAATGCCAACCTTAAGCATTTATTTTGGATGGTACTGATTTTATTGAGGTGGGTTTTCGCCGCTTGGTCATAGAGGAATGAGCTGTAATCTAACATGGCTCTAACAAATGATCTGTATATCATTAAGGCTACATTTGTGTCAGCGCCCCATCTTGTGTGACACACCATACGAAGTATATTTATTGCTTTCTCAGTTTTTGTCGTTAGATGTTGAAGATGATCCCTCCAGAGCAGTTTTTTATCCAAAAACACCCCTAAAAAGCACACCTTATCCTTAATGGGGTAATCAGTGTTGTTAACAGTGACCGTAGTGGGCAGTGGCTGTATCTTGCGCGTAAATATACATAGCTGAGTTTTTTTGGTTGATATGTTCATGTTGTTGTTGTTCGTCCATTGTTGTAGTTGCTCTATAGCTTTTGTAACTTCTTGGATTCCCCTATCTATTTCGCAGTTGGTGTCATAAATGCATATATCGTCGGCAAATTGTAATACTTGTATGTTGATATTGTTGCTTATGTCATGTGTATAGATCAAATATAAGAGAGGACTGATTATACTGCCCTGTGGTACTCCTCTTGACGTGCTTCTGGGAGTGATATTTTCATTTGCTGTTAGAAGATGTATTTTTCTGTTTAAATATAATTTTATAATTTTACGGGCAAAGTTTGGTTCTATTCCCAAGTATATCATCTTATCATACAATAGGCTTAAGTTTATATTATCATAAGCGTTTTCTATGTCGATAAATCCTGCCACTGTTGATTTTGTGTTGGTGAATGAAATGTTGATATCTGTGGTAAACTTTGTTAGACTTTCTGCAGTGGAATATCCCTTTCTAAAGCCAAACTGATTTGGAGATAATTTATGGTTTTTTTCCAGCCAAGTCTCTAGTCGTCGTTTGATCATTCTCTCCAACGTTTTTAGTACACAGGACGCTAACGATATTCCCCTATATGACTTGGCTAAGTTGGGATCTCTAAATGGTTTCAAAAATGCCATAACCAGATATGTTTTCCAGCTTTCTGGATATTCTTCTGATAGCCATATTTTATTTATTACGTTTAGTAATAAATCCTTAGCTATTTGGGGTAGTTGGTACAACATAGAGTAATGTATGTTATCTGCCCCTGCAGCTGTGTTGTTGTTATTCTTAAGACTAAGGTTTAGTTCTTGTATGGTGAATATTTCGATGTTAATATTGGATATTGGACCGCCTCCAAATGAGTTTTCTTCCACCCAAGCCGGTGCTTGTAGCTGCATAAACTCTATCATCCAATCGTTGTTCAAACTTCGGGGTATGTTGTCTGTTTGCACGCCATTTATACATTTTATTGTTTTCCAGATTTCCTTTATTCTAGTGTTTCTATTAAGTGTACTACAAAAGTTTTGCCAAGTTTTTCTTTTATTATCTAAAATTACTCGTTTTGCTATTGCCGCACATTTCTTATATTCTATAAAATTTTGCATTGTAGGGTTAAATTTATACGATTGTAATGCTACTTTGCGTTTATCAATTGCTATTTTACAATTTTCGTTCCACCATGCTTTATTAAATTTTGTTTTTTTAGCTTTATTCACTGGAATAGTTTCAGAAATTATTAGATTTAGATTTTGAAGAAACTCTTCATAGCCTATGTTTGTATTTATTTCTAAGGCATTTTTTGCAAATTGCTCTGTTTTTTGTTTGTATTGTTCCCAATTAGCTTTTTTAACATTCCATTTTTTGTTTGTTATTTTGTTTTCCGAGGAATCTACGCTACTATTTGTATTATCTATAAAAAACTTATACTCAATAACAAAATGATCCGACCCTAATGTTTCATTTTTTACACTCCATTCAATATTTTGAGCTAAAGCGTTTGAAGTTATTGTTATATCAACTGCAGACCTGGAAATACTATTTGGCTTAGTCATACGCGTTTCTGCACCTGTATTAAGATAAGTAAGTTGATTATCATCAATGGCTGAAATTAAGTTTTGGCCATTTAAGTCTGTACTGGTACTTCCCAACGCTGTATGGTGGATATTGAAGTCGCCCCCTAGAATAAATGGTTTTTCTAAGCTTCTAAAAAAGGTATCCCATTGAGTAACTGAAATTCTATTTCCAGGTTTAATATATATTGAATAAAAATTAACGATCTTGTTACGATGTAGTTTAATTTTTGCACCTACGCACATTATGTTATCCACAAAATAAAACTGGTTAATTTGAGTAAAGGCAAATTTATTTGATATTAGTAGCGCTACGCCACCATATCCATCTGCCCTATCTTTTCTAAGTATACTATATCCTGACAATTTAATATTGAATGTAGATTTTAACCATGTTTCACTAAGCAGTGAAATATCAATACAGTTATCAAATAGATATCTTTCAAAGCTGCCCTTGTTTGACATTAAAGACCTACAATTCCATTGCATTATTTTCAGCGCGAATATGTATTTTGGGTTTGTACGATACGTGATATATCTAGTCTAAGTTTATCTAACAGCTCTTTGTCTAATGGGTTACCTGTGCCAATGTTTTTTAGTGTTTCTATAAAAAAAGATACCAGTTTTTCAGTTTTATCTTCGTCTTTTGGTAGATTATATCTAGGGGGTATGGGATTTATGATTGGTGTTGTTCTAAATGTTGTTGGCGCCACAATTTCTTGATGTTGTTGTCGTATGTTTTCCATTTTATTTTCGTGCAGTATATCTGTACGTTTGCGTTTTACTACAGGTTGTGGATAAAACTGAGAGTTTGCTTGTGAATGCGTAAAAGAATTTGGAAAAGTATAATTTGTTGCGGGAAGTTTGGCATCACCGTTGACTGTAAAATTATCTACGTTAGTTACATGTGATTTTGTTACTTTTGCGTAACTTTGTGAGTATTGTGTTGATGCTTCTTTATACGATTTATTTTCCGTGCTCATTATATTTTTGATGGATTTTTGTTTTTGAAATTCTGGGCAACTATTTCTGTCAGTGGCCTTATGTGGTCCCCGACATATAACACATACCGGTGTCCCTGTATGTGTGCACTGATTATTACTATGTTCTTCTCCACAGTTTCCGCACCTTTCTTTTCCTCTACATTGTGTGCTAACGTGGTTATAGCGTAAGCATTTCATGCATTGTATGACCCGTCTAATGTAAGGTTCTACCTCGAAAATGATTTTTTCTATCGACACTTTTTTTGGCAAATATTGACCTTGAAAAGTAACTAGAATTGACTGTGTTGGAACGTATAAAATCTGATCACCATTTTGAACACGCCTGTTCATTCTTCTAACACTAGAAACCTGAAAATTTTCGCCTATGCGCGGTTTTATTATGTTGCATAATTCGCTTTCTTGGATATCTAAATCTACTTTTTTAATTACCCCCTGCCTTTTTGTTAAATACTGAGGTATGTAAGCGTAATAATTTTTATTTTTAAGAATTTCTGAATTTACTAGGTTATTTGCACTTTTTCCGTTATTAAGTTCTAATCTTATTTTGTTCAGGCCTACACTAACTATCGATTTAATGTCTTGATCTATTTCAGGTACTGAATTACGTATAATTCTCGAAGTCGTTATGATATGACTTTTACCTATATTTCCATTGTTATTTTGAATATATACAATGTACGGACCGCTATGCTTGTTATCATAAAAATTATCCACAACTTTATACTGTTTATCGACCACTGTAGTCGGCTTATCGCTTATTGGATTTTTACATATATTTTCATTTACATTTTTATTTGAAGTTTCTACTAATGAATTAAAAACTTCACTTACCAAATCCTTATTGATATTATTTGAAACTTTTTTTTCGCCTATGGCTTTATTTTGATTTTCTGTTCCTACCTTATTAGTTTCGTAATTCATCTCTATATCCTGGGACATTTCTTGTGTTTTTTCATACCAATCTGTTTTTGCAGGATTAGATTCTAATCTTCCGCGATCAGGCGGTTCGCCTGTTTTATTTGTATACATTTTCACTTAAAAACACCAAAACACTTCGTATTTTAACACGATTTTCACTACGTATTCGCTTAACTACCGTTCACCTCGAACGCCGGCTGCCGAATGGTATAATATTGAATTTAGAAATTTGACCTACTAAATCAAGCAACCACTGATGTTTGTAAGTCCGCTGAAGACAACAACAGATTATTTTTTATTTGACAAGTGCATTGTGTCTTAAAAAGATTATCACCAGAGGCTTGTCGAATCACTCGATATGTCTGTTCATAAAGTTTTTTTTTAATATAGAAGCGAATGTACGATCCAGCATTTTATAGTACAATAAAAAAAAATCTCTGGACGCAGCAAGTGCGTTATGGTAGCGAATTTTCTTTAAAATATTTTTAATAGCAAATGCCTTTCTTTGATGAAAGCAGGCATCAAACTTGGTTGCCTATATAGTAGAAACAATGTACCATATTTCATCAAAATAAATTTATTGTTTGAAAATATATAAACATTTTTCACAAGTCTGAATGCAGCAAGTGTGTTATGGAATGAATTTCCATGTAACTGTTTTTAATAGCAAATGCGAGCAGGCATCAATCTGATTACCGGTATAGCCTATGTGGTAGAAACAATGTACTATATTTTATCAAAATTACTTATGGTTTGAAAATATACAAAAAACGTTGGGGAGCTATACTGCAAATTTACCGAAAATTCGCAGATTTTTTTCTTACAAACGCATCATATTTAGATAAAAAATGCAAAAATGCATTAACGAATTTGTTCTACGAAAATTAGCTTAAAAAAAATACACCCCTACTCACTCCTGGTCCCGTAACTTCCTTGGAGAGTGTGAACAAGAAATTTTCTTCGGGGTTTGTGGATCCAGGGGGTGGGGGCCTAGGCAGGTTTCTGAAAACATGTTTTTTGAAAAGCGTTCGGGAGCTAAACTGCAAATTTACCGAAAATTCGCTACCAAAACGAACTTACTGAGTCCAGATTTTTTTCTTACAAACGCATCATATTTCGACAAAAAATGCAAAAATGCATTAACAAATTTGTTCTATGAAATTTAGCTTTAAAAAAAATTATGCACCCCTACTCACTCCTGGTCCCATAACTTCCTTGGGGGGTGTGAACAAGAAATTTTTCTTGATGTTTGTGGATTCAAGGGGGCACTAGGCAGGTTTCTGAAAACAGTTTTTTGAAAAGAGTTCGGGAGCTAAACTGCAAATTTACCGAAAATTCGCTACCAAAACGCACTTACTGACTCCAGATTTTTTTCTTATAAACGCATCATATTTCGATAAAAAATGCAAAAATGCATTAACGAATTTGTTCTACGATAATTAGCTAAAAAATTATAGACCGTTAAACCATAAACTTCACTAAACCTACAAACAAATATCCAAAAAGCCACCAAACTTAACTTAACTGACAGCCAAATCATCAGAGAAACTGTCTATTTGAAATGGATATTTTGTAAATATTTTAGTAAAATGAAGGGCAATGAGGGTTGAATCTGAAACTTAAGGGTTTGCAGAACACTCTTCTTGCAACATTTTCTTTTCACAAACGGTATTTGTTTCACATTCTTTGCCTAAACATTGCCAATTTTGACGTTTAAAATTGCGAGTTTGACGTTTTGAGGAAAACTTCAAAATTTGTTGCTTTAACTGCCCATAACTTCTTTGTCTTTAAAGCTAGGGAGCTAAATTTTGGTACAAAATTCACTCTTTATAATACAAACAAGCGTACCAAATTTAGTTGCCCTTACTTTGTTATTTCCGGAGATATGATTTTTTTTATAAAGAAAAGACAAAATTTTCCGGGAAAACCTGGTCCGATTTTCCTGGCTAACGGACTTATCCAAGCCACTTGCAAAAGGAAGGTATTCTGCAAATTTTATTAAGATCGGTCCATTATTTTTTGAGTTATCGGTCGGATATATATATATATATATATATATATATATATATATATATATATATATATATATATATATATATATATATATATATATATATATATATATATATATAAACACAGATCTCCCCATAAGCGAATTTTTTTTAAAAAAATTCGCTAATAATCATTTGTCGTGTTTGGTAGACTAACAAACGGACTGAGGTTGATTGATTTATATAAAATTTCTAAATTTAGCGAACGTCTGAAAACTAATTAATATACGGGGGTCATATTAAAAACATTTTTATATTTTACGCGCGATATTCAAATGTTTTTTGATATGTGGATTTTTCGTCTTGAAACGACAAATTCGCGATTTGAAACGTCAAATTTGCAATTTTCAGACAAATAATCTGAAACAAATACGGATTGCGTAGAAAAAATTTGCTGATAAGTGTGTTTTACAAAGCATCAAGCTTCAACCATCACTGTCCTTCTCATACTAAAATATTTGCGGAAAATCCATTTCAAATAGACCCTCTTTCTGATGCTTTGACAGTAGTCAGATTTCTTCAAATTAGCATGAACTAGAACCCCTAAAACCCATATACAGGATAAGTTTTAGTTTTTGTCTGTTTACACATATATAAGGCGATGCATTTCTACGGTAAAACTCAATATTTTCGTTTGTATACAACTGCGAAAAAAATTGTACAAGTTAATTATAGGTTGTTTTGAGTGTTTCAGCTTAGTGTAACATTACTGAAGACAATTTCAGCAAAAAAAAATTGGTGAAGTTTTGTAGAAGAAATTTTTGCTAATTTTCAATTATTTTTTTCTTCAATTTGGGTCATAAAGCTGTTTGTCAATAATTATATATTGACAGGTTATAAGTACACTTTGAGAAAACCCAAATCACCACAACACTTATTTCAGAGACCTTACGATCGTTTCGTTGACAAAGTCAACATCTTCAGAGGAAGATAAATTTTAACTAACTAGCTACATGTATTTATATCGCGTCACGGTAAACGAACTAGTCCGAAGTAAAATTGTCGTCCAGGAACGATCGTTTGTTTATTGTGTGGTGCAAGTACGAGGTCGAAGACCTGCTTTTTAATATTCTGGTCGACATATTTATGAGCCCTTATCTAATATACGGATAATAGCTTTAAAGGAACCGAGGTATTTAATGAATCTGCACCTTCGATTTCGATCTAGAAATTTACTATGTGGATATTGGAACACGCCGACAAACATCTGGCTAGATAAACAACATCAACTCCGCTCATCTTTTTTAAATAGAAAAACTAATACCGGGTCTTTGGCTCAACATGTTAACACTCTAACAAAAGATAAATAATTCAACTAAAATACTACATACAAACTGTATTTATATTGATGCTAATTCTTCGTGATAGTATTTATATTAAATTCGTAGATACAAACAAAACAAACAGTCGAGACAAACGTATAAATTAGTATATGTATAAACCGGCCGAGTTATTGACATAATTTATTATTGTACGGACAAATTCGGAGTGTTTAAGCGGTCAAATGCAAAGTGAAAATAAAGGACTAGAAATTAAAGGTGCCGCAGGATTCAATGAAGTTTTGTTCTGAATAGACCTTAATATAAAAATACTTTCTAATGAATCAAGCATAGTGTGTTAATAGCTTGAAGAGGTTCTTTGGCCAGGAAAATCGGACCGGTTTTTTCTGGAACTTTCTATTTTATTTTCGCAAAATATTTGTACTTAAAAAAAACAAAGCTATTTTAATGAAATGTGGTACATTGTTACTACTGTATAGATTATACTGCCAACCAATGTGCTTTTAAAAACAAGGTATATTTGCCATTAAAAACATTTATACGAAAATCGGCTACCATAACGCACTTGCTGCGTCCAGACTCATTATTTGGGTTTTCATCTAACTCCAGAGATAGTTTTGATGTGTGAAGGGCAATTACTAAATTGGCAACACCAGTTTCAACCGGGTGAAGGACCGTAGTGCAATAAGGCACAACGTTGAAGTGGTCTTTCGACCGCTCGATCGTTAGCTTCTTGTGGGAGTGTTGTGCATACCCTAAGTAGATCAGCTCATAGTGGAAGTGTGCTTTTTTCCGGGAGATGATGACACAATCTCGACGTCCCGTATTTTTGCCGATAACTTCTCACTGATTCTCCAATTATGTTGTTTCTTTCCCACTCACTTATCTTGTCTCTGTCGCTCTCCGTTCATTCGCATGATTATCCTTATTCCCCGAAAGTAACAGCCTGTTAATCGAAATGCCTTCCCCTTCCGACTAGCTCACAGCCACACAGTGTTTGCTGAAGTTTGCTGAAATTATTAAGATGAATGCGGTGTATCATCCAGAGCGTGTCAAAATTAAAAGTTTACAGAAAGTTTGATCCAAATTAAAGCCCGCCCATTCCGTGTATTTAAAAAAATTCTATCGGTTTATGCACAGCTGCAGTTTGCATGCAATGAGATATACGAGGTAAACGCCAAAATTTCCCAGCCTGACTATAAAAGACACGACGTAGACTCAAAATCAAATTAAATTTTCGCTTAAACGCCGTGAAAAGTGTCAAAACATATAGAAAACATTATTTGAGAACGAACTTTTTTTTGTCTGTATGTCTGTCTGTTTGTGGCCACGATAACTTTAGAACGAATCGAGATATCGTCTTTAAATTTGGTACACAGTTAGCACCCGACAAACGAACGGTTCGTAAGGGTTTTGGGTGAAATCGCTTCAGGGGGTAGGCGATGAATGGGGAGTGGTTTGGTGAAAATTAACATTTTTTCGTCAAAAATTGAGTAATACATCGTTTTAGGGTTTGTTAGTAGGCACAATAACTTTAGAACAAATCGAGATACAATCTTCAAATTTGGTATTCAGTTAGCACCTGACAAAGGAACGCATCGAATTGTTTTTGGGTAATATTGCTTCAGGGGGTAGGGGATAAATGGATGACTCGAGTAATATAACGTTTCAGAAGTTTATGGGTACAGGAATACAAATATTTTCTTTGTTGGTCAAGCCATCAATTGTTCCCATGAAAATGTCTTTCTGAAGAGAATAAATTATCACAGTTATGTGGAAGTTATAATTCAATTTGCAGCATTATTTTTGCATAAATAAAATAAAGTGAGTAATAACATTGTTATTATCAATAACACTTAACACAAGTGAAGTCTATAAAGAATTACATAGTTTAGTCTTATCTAATCAAATGTTCGAAATGCCCCCCTTCTTGGGCCTGACAATATCCCAAACGGTCAACGAATTGTTGTTGGACTCTATAATCTCTGGAGAAATGTTGGTACGTTCAGTTCTAATTCTTGTTTTTCATTCGTCGATAGTATCTGGTTTACTTTTGAATATCACATTCCTCAAATGACCCCACGAAAAAATCTAGGGAGTTAGGTCAGGTCATTCGTCTCTAAAGTGATGGAAAAGCATATAAACACCGAATTACTAAAGTTTCTTGAAAAACACAGTCTAATCCACGACAGGCAGTATGGATTCCATCAGCGCAGATCAACTGGCGACCTCCTTTCCTTTGTCACCCGTTCTTGGAACAACTTTATGAAACTACACGGTGAATCCTCCAGACATATCCAAAGCAGTCGACCATGTCCGGCACGCGGCGCTGCTTGATAAACTTCCGGCCTATGGCCTACCACCAAAACTCTGTACCTGGACAGCAAATTTCCTCTCCAACCGGATTATTTCTGTTGTCGTGGATGGCCATTCCTCTAAACTATCCAATTCGTGCAGGAGTCCCTCAAGGTTCAGCTTTAGCCCCTACTTTGTTTCTTCTCCACATCAATGACCCCCTCTCTATCACATCCAAACCAGTTCACAGTTACGCAGACGACAGCACCCTCCACTCAAATATACAATATTCTAAGCCTGTCTCTTTAGCCCAATTAGATGAGGGTCGCAGACTCATGGAGGGTTCTGTCTCTGTGGATCTCCAAAAAATATTAGATTGGGGAAGTAGAAATATTGTACAATTCAACTCCACTAAATCTCAGTCTTGCGTTCTATCTCGTAAGAGATACACCAGCCCTAGACCCATCGCAATGAACAACCAAGTTATTCAAAGTAATGAGTCCTTTTCACTTGTTGGCATTTCTGTGGATCGAAATCTCAATTGGCACCAACATGTCACATCAATTGCAAAAGCGGCTGCTAAGAAATTAAGTTTCCTCTTCCGGGTTCGCAAATACTTCTCACTAGCTAATCTCTATACCTTATATACTTCACAAATAAGGTCAAACCTCGAATACTGCTCCCACGTCTGGGGTGCCGCTGCCACTTCTACACTCGCTATCCTGGAATCCATTCAGAAGAGAGCTATACGTCTCATCGGTGACCCTACCCTCACCCAAAGGCTGCCATGCCTTGCCCACCGACGTACCGTTGGTGACCACTCTCTCTTTTATAGATATCTGCACGGGCACTGCTCACAGGAGCTTTCTTCCATAGTTCCTCCACCTGCTGCCCCAACAGATATACCAGGGGAACAGAGCGAATGCACCCTTTTACTGTCTAGGTAACCAGACATAGAACATCTTGTTATGCCCGCTCTTTTGTCCAAAGGACTTCCAAGTTGTGGAATTCCTTGCCGGCACATGTTTTTCCTTTTTCTCCGAACCTCCAAACCTTCAAGTCCAGAATTAACAAGTTGTCTCTTTCCTCCTTGTCGACACCCACGGTACGATAGTATTTAGGCTGTAAGCACTGTCGAAACTAACGTCATAATGCGCGTGGGCACCATCTTGTTGATACCAAAGTTATGAGATACCATACCAGAGCATTGTGTCCATCAGGAAATAAGTTCAATAACGTCGGAATGATATATTGCTGTAAAAATTGTGGATATCATGGTCCATTTCTAGTTCCATCAAAAAAGTAGAGACCAATAATCCTACTCCCAACAATTCCCGCCCAAACATTTACCTTTATGGATATTGTGTGTGATTCTGTCGCATCCATCTTAGATTTTCCCTTGCCCAATATCTGCTGTTTTGATGGTTAACGTCCCCATGTAGTGTAAAAGTAGATTCGTCGGATACATAATATTCGGTACTTCCAAGAGTTATCGTTACATTTATCCATTAATCTTGCACATAAACCTCTGCCTGAGTTCGGATCATGTAACCATAACGAATCATAATTAGAACTTCAATTCTTTGAGTTATTGACAAACGCATTTTAAATTACGCAAAACTTGAAAATTATACGTATTGACTTTGCACGACAACCAAAACGTCAATTTGCTACTATTATCTGTATATTGTATTACAAAAAGTTATCAAACTTATGCTTAATTAGTTTTTATGATTCGACATAACCTGTGGCCAAGAGACATATTATGTCTTAAGGCCGGAGCCGTCCACTCGTAAGGTACACGACCACACACACACGCACGCACATTATTATGACACATGTCACACAACAGATAATTGTTATCATCAGTCGATTGTTACAGATACGACATAGTATACAACAAAATCTCTAGAGTTCTTTTGAACATTATTTACAGACTTTGAGATATTGAAGTATCATATCATAAGTATCATGTCAGTATCATAGACGACTATGTAATTCTTTATATGCTCCACTTGCGTTAGGTGTTTCTGATAATAAAAATGTTATTACTCACTTTATTTTATTCCTACAAAAAAAAATTGGTGTTGCTGATTAGATCATTGGATTTCCGTTAAAAAGATGTGTATCTACTACTCACCATTCAATTTCTAAATTTCGAAGGGGTATATACCCATTAAAGAGGAGGTATGACGATTTATATCAAAAGATGAGTTTTAACAATAAAAATCGACCTGTTTTTGAATCCTCCTTAATAATGGCAACTTTTAATTTTATTGAATTTATGCGTTACCTTATAGATACGGTGTATAGTTGCTAAAGTGCACGTAATATATTTTTGAAACAAATACCAATTTAGCAGTAGGTTGTGATTTTTAAGCTTTAATTTTATTTGTTATTTATTTTATTTATTGTTATTTATTTTGTTACAGAAAACCGGAGCACGCATCAAAATCTTTTCAAACCTAGCTCCTCAGAGCACAGATCGTGTTATCCAGATTTGCGGTGATGGAGATCAATGTGTGGAAACAATACGTGAAATTGTCACTTTAATCAAATCCGTAAGTATTTTGAAAGTGTTTAAAGCATACGTAATTAGTTTTATTTAGGTAAGGGTTCAGCGCTGACAACAGGGGTACGCATTTATCTCAGACCTGCGTGACGTGAAGTAAATGAAGTGAATCATAATATTAAGTAAAACAAAATTATAATAAATAAAAAGTTTAGTGTGTATTAAATATTTCCCACAATCATAGATAGTGTGTTAAGTGGTTACCATAGTCTGTATAATGAATGTTTGCATGCGCGTCTTTTTTTTCCCCTCAGGGTTCGTCCGCGGCCTTGCTGCCCCGATAGTACTGCAACCTTTGGTTGATTGTGCACACCCTTAGTCTTACTCCACCCATTCCAAAATCACTGTGCCTTGAACTAGTCTGCACAGCGATTGGTAGGGTGAAGTTTTATATTGCTCTGTGTCCGATCTAGACTGACCGTAGATCAGTTGTCTTCTGCGGTCCAGAGCTTTACACTCGCGCAAGATGTGCTGGGCTGATTCCTCCCCCTCGCCGCAGAGTCTGCATGCCAGGTCCCCTTCGAACCGCCCCATTTTATGCAGGTGTTTCTTGACGGCCATGTGTCCCGTCAAGAGACCTGTTGTGTTTCTGAGCTGTCCTCTGCTAAGATTTAGCAGCTCCACAGCTCTCTTTGAACTGGGTTCGTCAATTATTGACTTCCCATGTCTGAGCCCTGAACAGTCCGCCCAGTACACCTTGTGTTGGTTTCTAACCCAGGGCTTAATGGCTCCCCTGGCAGTGCTCTTTGACACGCCCAGAGCTGCTTCTGGTTCCATAAATGATTCTGCTGACCCTCTCTTGGCGAGACTGTCAGCTTCTTCATTGCCTTTGACCCCCCGAGTGACCCGGCACCCAGATGAGGGTCACCTCATTCTGCCCAGCCAGGTCGCTCGTCTCATCTCGGCACTCACTCACCTGCCAGAAATTTACCTGTGGGCTACTTAGTGCCTTAAGGGCTGTCTGACTGTCTGTGGCTATGAGGATCCGCTTGTTGGTGTAGCCCCTCCTCTTGTTCCCCCGCACACAGTGCAGGATGGCGTACATTTCGGCCTGAAACACCGTTGCATGGGCTCCGAGGGAAATACTATCACACCCTCGATCCTTCCGAGTAAACACCTGCCCCCGTCCCACGCCCCCCGCCGGATCCGTCCGTGAACCAGACGAGCGCGTCCCGTGGTATGCCCGGCGTCTCCTCCCGCCATGCCTCGCGGTCGGGGATTTCCACTGTAAAGTTGTTTTCCCTGCAGATTCGCGGGCTCGCGAAGTCTGATCTCATTTCAAGCATGGGCTCCTTCACGATCTCCTGAAATTTTCAGTGGCCCCTGAAGCCTTGGTTGATCTTCAGTCTACCATTGCAGGATAGTTTGTATAGTCCTAGCTTGGCCTCCCCCATAATAACTAAGTGTAGGGGTGCGTGCGCGTCTTAATCAACAACCATAGGAATCAAATCAGTTAGTTCAAGGTCACTCTTTTCTTCAGCAGTGTTTTTCGAATTTCACCCATCACTTGACACTTGTTTTCGTAGATATTTATTAATGACAATGTATTATTATACAGTAATAACAAGAGATATTGTTTACCACTGATATTGACTAAAAGAATTAAGCAATCCGTTATCCTATTTAGCCAAGTTCTTAATGTACTCTAATTTTCTACCATATCTACTTTTACTTAAGGAAAGTGAAATGTAATAATTCATTTACTAAAAAGATTAAGCTAGCCGTTTTTTGGTAAAAGTATGACGAAGCGGAAATTTCCTTCCTGTAGACGTCGCATTCAAGAAAATGATTATTTTTTGTAACCAGTACAGCTAGAAAAAGTAGTTTATTATTAACTCCTAATTCGTGAGTAGGTTTTATTGAATCAAGTTAATAATTTAGTATTTTAATAAAAATCACTGTCTTTCCATATCATCTCACTGCAAAAATATCGTCCCTATAATGAATCTATGCTGTAGGAATATTCTCACTTTTAGCGATTTTTTTTTAATTCGCTAATCGAGAAGTATCGATGGTGAGACTGCAAAAAAATTTTCAAATGAATGCGGATTTGGGCCCCTAGAATCCAAGACCAAGGTCCGTTTGAATATATATAGTATTACTCAAAAAATTGTGGGAAAGCCGTCAGTTGCAAAATAAAACTCTTTATTAAAAGCCGAACTTTCGGAAAAATTTATTCCATTCTCAAGGCTACAGCATGGAAAGAAACGTTTACAATTAATATAGGAAAAATATAAAAGTTTAAAATACTTACATATAACGTTTGTTTTACTATGACTAATTGTTTGTTATTACAAATTTCTGCAAATTTTCAGATTTTTTTTTCTTCAATTTTGGTCCTAAAGTTGTTTGTGAATAATTATATCCTGGCAGGGTGTAAACAGCTTAAAGAGGTTCATTGGCCATGAAAATCGGATCAGTTTTCTCTGGAACTTTTAAAGTTTATTTTCGGAAAATGTTTATACTTTTTGAAACAACAAAGCTAATTTAATAAAATATGGTACATTGTTACTACCATATAAGTTATACTGCTAACCAAATGTCCATTTAAAAACAATACATATTTGACATTAAAAACATTTTTACTAATTAACGCACTTGCTGCGTCCAGACTTTTAATATATTTTTTCTCTTTACAGAATGCAGTAAAGGGTGTAGTTAACCCCTACAACCCACACAACTATGATGAGTTCTATGCAGAAGAGTACGGTGGCTGGGGCAGCCCCAATTCCAATGAGAGACGTGGTGGAGGAGCATTCAGCGGCGGACGACCCGGAGGCGGCAGCATGAGGGGTGATAATCGTGATGGATCGTCCTCAAGGTTCACTCGCCCGCCTGTATCCAGAGGACCACCCATTGGGTTAGTACAATGTTTTTCTTTTATTTGTATCAATCTTCTATTTTTGAAAATTGGCTGAAACTACTAAGTTCACAAAAACAGTACTGTCTTGAGAAAGATCAAAGTAACTCCCGATTTACTTACCTAATGTCTTCTTTTTTCCCTCAGGGCTCGTCCGCGGCCTTGCCGCCCCGATAGCACTGCAACCTATGGTTGATTGTGCACACCCTTAGTCTTACTCCACCCATTCCAAAATTACTGTGCCTTGAACTAGTCTGCACAGCGATTGGTAGTGTGAAGTTTTATATTGCTCTGTCTCCGGTATAGACTGACCGTAGATCAGTTGTCTTTTGCGGTCCAGAGCTTTACACTCGCACAAGATGTGCTGGGCTGATTCCTCCCCCTCGCCGCAGAGTCTGCATGCGAGGTCCCCTTCCAACCGCCCCATTTTATGCAGGTGTTTCTTGACGGCCATGTGTCCCGTCAAGAGACCTGTTGTGTTTCTGAGCTGTCCTCTGTTAAGATTTAGCAGCTCCACAGCTCTCTTTGAACTGGGTTCGTCAATTATTGACTTCCCATGTCTGAGCCCTGGATAGTCTGTCCAGTACACCTTGTGTTGGTTTCTGACCCAGGACTTAATGCCTCCCCTGGCAGTGCTCTTTGTCACGCACAGAGCCCGTTCTGATCCGATAAATGGTTCTGCTGAGCCTCTCTTCCAGAGACTGTCAGCTTCTTCATTGCCTTTGACCCCCGAGTGACCTGGCACCCAGATGAGGGTCACCTCATTCTGCCCAGCCAGGTCGCTCGTCTCATCTTGGCACTCACTCACCAGCCAGGAGTTTACCCGTGAGCTACTTAGGGCCTTAAGAGCTGCCTGGCTGTCTGTGGCTATGAGGATCCGCTTGTTGGTGTAGCCCCTCCTTTTGTTCTCCCGCACACAGTGCAGGATGGCGTACATTTGTACCTAATTACTTACTTTATTACTTTTTTTTTCCCTGGGGCTCGTCCGCGTCTTTGCCGCCCCGATAGCATTGCAGCCTTTAGCTTATTGTGCATGCCCTTTTACCTTTTCTACTCCACCCATTCCGAATTCCAAATCACACAGTTAGCAAGCAACTTCATGTGTTATCGACAGCCGGGCGAGAATAAAGGTCATTTTCATCAATTTACGTTGAAATCACACATCTGGCAAGCAACTTCGTGTCTTATCGACAGAGCCGGGCACCTGCCGACGGCTAGGTATGGAAGCTACTCAACTCATTTCGCAGCCAGGCTTAAGGGATTAACTTAACGTGGTCACATCATATGTGTGACTCCTTTAGCCGATTTTAAAGTTCACTTTAATACCATCGTCGCCGTTTTAGGTGTGCGATCCTGGCAAGCCCGATGACAAATGAGGGCTGGATAACTATGTGCCTATCCCTTCTGAATGATTATTCAAACGCCCAAACGCGCGTAATGCTACGGTGGTTTCAGGATGCAAGTCAAAGTCTACCTTAGAATTCAGAGTACGGTGACGTGATGCTGAGTCAAAAGTCAAAATCATTATTTGTGGTATAAAGAGGATAATAATTAGAATATGGATAATTTGTCTTATACAGAGTGGCGCATTGAAAACGAAACAGACTGATTTGCGTCCAGAGTAATTTTTTTTAAGAAACGCTGAAACACGTCAATTTTAATATTGAGCGGGACATGTTTTGACATAAAACTCAACTTTGTCACATCAACCCCTTAAGGGTGGTGATAACTCTTATATTTTAAATAGGGAACATGGATCGAGTGTTACATCATTTGAAAGCTCTCTTTTCTCAATTCAGTGCACAAATTTTTTTTGGAAGTTTTAACAACTCGTTTAAAAATTATTCACAGGTGGAGTTGCAAGAACGTATTTCATTCATTGTGATAATTAGTCAATTTTTCGTTAAAAAAAAAACTAAAAAAGAAAACCAAACGTTCAAAAATATTTATTCAGTTGAGTAAGTGTTCAAATTGTTGACCACCAGCTTCCATACAAAAGTACAAATTTTGTTCAAAACGAGCTCTGACATTCTGGAGCATTTGTGGAATTATTAGACGGCATTCTTCAACAATGCGTCGTCGTAATTCTTCCAGAGACTCCGGTTCTGTTGCGAAAATTCTACTCTTTAAATGGCCCCATAGAAAGAAGTATAAAGGAGTTAAATCCGGTGATCTAGGGGGCCACTCAATAGCACCTCTACACCCAATCCATTGCTCTGGAAACTCTCTAACTCCCTAACACGTTGTGAAAAATGCGGAGGAGCTTCATCTTGTTGAAACACTAATTGATTTTCTTGATAGCGATCATCATTGTCAACAATGTCAATTAGTAGAGGGTAAACAATATCTTCTAGAACTCCAAATACGTTTCGCCACTCAAATTTCCATCAAGAAAAATTGGTCAAACGCTCTCCAAAAATGCCAATTCAGACATTCAATTTCTGTGGAGTTTGAGTGTGGACGTTGTGCGATTGACTGTAGAGTTTAATAAAAACAGATATTGAACAGAAAGTTCCCGTTATCAGCTATTTGTGCAGTCATAACTTCACAAAACTCTAGCCGCCGATCAAAATCATCTTCAATCAGTTGTTGTACAAGATGAATTTTATATGGGTGAAATTTATGATGCTTCAATATTCGCTGAATATTTCTTCTTTTGATGTATGAAACAGTGGCCAATTTTCTCGTGCTCAAAGTAGGATCTGCAGCAATTTGTCCTAAAACTTCAATCTCAGTAGTCTCATTTCTAACCGAAAATTCACGTTTAGGATCGCGTTTTTTGTTAACTACTGAACCACTTTGTCGAAACTTTGCAACTAACTCCAACATTTATTTTTTGTTAAGATGTCTGTTCGGATGTCGTTCATTAAACAAATTTGCGGTACGGTTGGCACAGTCATCGTTTTTCATTTCAACTCTTTCTTCTACATAATACACCATTGTGAAATTAATTTTCGGTAGTACTATCAAGTATCAAACCGACTGATAAACTGAAATAATAAACCGCATTTCTCTCATTCTGATAAGAAATGTTCTAATGGTCAATTTTTTATTTACAAACCAACAAAACATTGACTATCAGCACATTTCTTATCGGAATGAGTGAAATGCGTGCAACTTCAACTGTGAATAATTTTTAAACGAGTTGATAAAACTTTCAAAAAAATTAGTGTGCTGAATTCAGAAAAGCAAGAGCTTTCAAATGATGTAACACTCGCCCCATGTTCCCTATTTAAAATATAAGGGTTGTTATAACCACCCTTAAGGCGTTGATGTGACAAAGTTGAGTTTTATGTCAAAACATGTCCCCCTGAATATTAAAATTAGCGTGTTTCAGCGTTTCTTAAAAAAAAAATCTCTGGACGCAAATCCGTCTGTTTCGTTTTCAATGTGCCACCCTGTATAATTAATTGATATTATTGTAACAGCCATTTATAGTAAATGAAAACAAAAGAAATATATTTATTCTATTGAAATTTCGGCTGGGCACGTGCCCCTTTGACGCTTATCACCAGCTGCCCCTGAGTTGTCATATTTTTCCTGCTGGATTTCTTATAGAGTGCATGCTAAATACTCTATTTATTTATTGCAGTAGAAGCTTCAGCGACAGGCCACTTGGTGGCTCTGGTGGAGGTGGAAGTAGCCTGCGTTCAGGTGGTAGCAGTGCTTTTGGCGGCAGCAGATCATTAAACGGAGGAGGCAGCGGAGGTGGCCCTTTTGAGCGTAGTAACGGTTGGGGATCTAATTCCGGTGGGGCTACAGGACTCCTCAGTGCACCAAGCATCTTGGGAAGCAGCAACTTGGGTCAGCTGGGTTCTGACGGGAAGACAACAACACAGGTCACCATACCCAAGGATGTAAGTATTTTCACTTAGACCTATTGATAGAATATTAAAATAAACACTTTAAGTATCACTGCTAGAAGAACATTGGGTAAAGCTGTATCAAATTGTGATAATTGTACCAGTTTTCCACCTGTGTGAAACACAGTATGTCTGCTCTCCAACCAACAATACACTGTGTTAATTTTTATAACTTGAAATATGATAAAACAATATATATACAAGTAAACAACTCAGGAAGATTAATGCTTTTGTTGTATGTTTCATGGTATATGAGTATAGTCTGTGTAGCTATACAGAGAGACAATTAGGTTGGTGCAACAAAAACAGCTTCACTTAGTGCCACTCTCTGACTGACAGTGAAATCTAAACTCTTTTATACTGTTTCATGAATATATTTTTTCAACAACACCACAAGGGCTCACAGCCTAAATACTATCGTAGCATGGGTGTCGACAAGGAGGAAAGAAGCAATTTGTTAATTCTGGACTTGAAGGTTTGTCGGTTCGGAGGAGAAGGAAAAACATGTGCCGGAAAGGAATTCCACAACTTGGAAGTCCCCAGGACAAAAGAGCGGGCATAACAAGATGTTTTATGTCTGGTGACCTGGACAGTAAAAGGGTGCATTCGCTCTGTACCCCTGGTAGATCTGTTGGGGGCAGCAGGTGAGGCAACTATGGAAGAAAGTTCCTCTGAGCAGTGCCAGTGCAGATATCTATAAAAGAGAGAGAGGTCACCAACGGCACCAAGGTCACCGATAAGACGTATATCTCTCTTCTGAATGGAGTCCAGGATAGCAGGTGAAGTAGCGGCGGCGGCACCCCAAATGTGGGAGCAGTATTCGAGGTTTGGCCTTATTTGTGAAGTATATAAGGTATAGAGATTAGCTGGTGAAAAGTATTTGCGAGCCCGGAAGAGGAAACCTAATTTATTATCAGCCGCTTCTGCAATTGATGTGACATAGTGCCAATTGAGATTTCGATCCACAGAAATGCCAACAAGTGAAAAGGACTCATTACTTTGAATAACTTGGTTGTTCATTGTGATGGGTCTAGGGCTGGTGTATCTCTTATGAGATATAAAGCAAGACTGAGATTTGGTGGAGTTGAATTGTACAAGATTTCTACTTCCCCAGTCTAATATTTTTTGGAGATCCACAGAGACAGAAACCTCCATGAGTCTGCAATCCTCATCTAATTGGGCTAAAGAGACACACCTAGAATATTGTATATTTGAGTGGAGGGTGCTGTCGTCTGCGTAACTGTGAACTGGGTTGGATGTGATAGAGAGGAGGTCATTGATGTGGAGAAGAAACAAAGTAGGGGCTAAAGCTGAACCTTGAGGGACTCCTGCATGAATTGGATAGTTTAGAGGAATGGCTATCCCTGACAATAGAAATGCTCCGGTTGGAGAGGAAATTTGCTGTCCAGGTACAGAGTTTTGGTGGTAGGCCATAGGCCGGAGGCTTATTAAGCAGTGCTGCGTGCCAGACCTGGTCAAATGCTTTGGTTATATCTAGAGTGACAATCTAGGATTCACCATGTAGTTCCATAGACTTGCTCCAAGAATGTGTGACAAAGGAAAGGAGGTCAGAAATTGATCTGCGCTGAGTGAATCCATACTGCCTGTCGTGAATTAGACTGTGTTTTTCAAGAAATTTTAGTAATTTAATGTTTATATACTTGAATTGTATACCTATACTCATTATTACTATTAGTCATGTATTTTAATTCAATTAGAACTTCCGACAGTGGCATCAAGATATTGTTTCGCACATGGATAGTGGCTACAGCAGTTGTAAAGATACAATTGCAATATCAAAAAGAAATTAGAAGAGAAATGTAGTAGTTTGCAACAAGTCACCTTTTGCTTGTTGATGTAGGGAGTTAGCGAGCAATTGTCCCCTGTGGGTCCGGGGACTAACAAAAAGAATAGGTCCTGGGTAACCCCTGCCTGTCGTAAGAGGTGACTAGTCTGAGTCAAGCACTGGCGGGGATCTTGTCCAGGTGGGCCTGGAGAGAGACGGTTCCAGATGATACCACCCTGGCTTGAGCGCCAGAGGATGTCGTGTGTCCAGACGACCTGGTGGGGGCTGTGATCTCTGATGAGTGGTATCGGAGTTTGGGGCTCCCCATATATATTGTGTTTATTTTTGAGAATGTCAAGGGTTTCAGATAGAGGTATATTAGTGAATAAGGAAACTATGTCAAAGCTAATTAGGATGTCGTTTTGAGAAATTGTGTTCTTTTGAAGGTCAATGAAGTGGGTGGAGTTTTTGAGATAGGATGTAGCGTTTTCTACTAATGGTTGGAGAGTTTTGGCTAGATGTATATATAAACATATATGTATGTATTATATAAACATATAAAAATTGAAACTGACTGTGGATATGGGTTCTATGGGGCCTAGTTCGCGCTCATTTGAAGACATTTTTTCAAAATTAAAAAATCGGGATCTCCTCATTAGTGAATTTTCTTTTTAAGAAAATTCACTAAAAGGGTTTATTGCAACGAATCAAGTGTTTGGTTACAACAGAACTGATGTATTTTTAATAAAGTAAGACCCACAACTTCATTGTTTATGTACCAATTTTTAATGTTTTTACAAATGTTTCTACTCAAAAGTATATTTTACTATCAGGCATTTTTAATCAAGAAACTCCTAGACTGTGAAAATGAAAATAAACTTGTATCTATGGGATGAAATATAATAAGGCTTTAATTTTCAGTTGGCTGGAGCAATAATAGGCAAAGGCGGCAGTCGCATCAGGAAGATACGCCAGGATTCTGGTGCTAACATCACAATCGACGAGCCACTACCTGGTTCTAATGACAGGATCATAACAATCGTTGGAATGCCAAATCAAATACAGATGGCTCAGTACTTGCTGCAACAGAGGTGAGTTTATTATATTGAATAAAGCTTGAGGGGGAAAAATAGGCAACTACCATGTAAACTTATGGGCCAAGTAAAACTGTGTAGGCTTGGGCAACTAAGAATGATTGTTGGCCAGATCTAAGGACAGCTTCAGGGAAGAACTGTCATCAGGAAAGTTGCTATGGGAAATCCCTGGAAATTATTTTCAAGTTTATAAATTCACCGCTAGAAGAGGTGCAAGAACCACTGCTGGTTAGAAAATTGCGATTTTCATCACACTTTCTCCAATCAAGTGGTACTTTGGCACACACAGAGTAATGGCTGCGCAATGGATGTTATTTCTTGCCTCGTATATTTTTTTATATTTACAAAATAAAGTGGTTGGGGGACGTTGAATGTATATTTTTTATTTTTTCAATTGCTAAATACTCCAGTTTAGCTTGATGAAACTGTATTAGTTTGGACTCGTTGAAAAGAACCTTTCTTGGTGTACTATTTGCGCTCATTCTAGGTTTCCTTTGTATCTTACATATACCGACAGAGGGCATTGTTTGAATAGTTAGGTTATGTCTCTAGTTTTCTTGAAAAAAAAATGGTGGAACGGTATATTAATAATGACAGTAGAATAGGCTACAAGACTAAAGCTGCGGTGATAACTGCAATTCGATTTCATTGGACTAGCAGTAGGTATGAGCGATCAAAGTTGCAACTACGAATTACCACATCTTAATAACAAGGTATCAATAATAAATTAACAGATGAAGTTGAACAAATAACATTTATTCTACTGACGTGATAGAAATGAAAAACCTAAACAGGAATAACGCACTATGTTTAAGGAGCTGGTGAATAATTGAGGGGGGTGGGGGGACACTGTTATAATTTATGGACTAGACAGACGTAATAACGATGTAACAAGTTTAATGAATATATAAAAAAAGTCTCTTAATATTTACAAACACTTCTATATATTAATTTATTTGAACTAAATTCCTGAAACCTACTTAATAAGCATTCCTCTATACGGCATATTAAATGCTATATTATTGCAATCTGCAATTATTAACAAACCTGTGTGTTGTTTATATAAACATGTAACATTTGATGATGCCAAATCTATATCAAATGATTACAATGCAGATTTGACCTACTTACCAACTTAAAATTAATTTACTTTATCCATTTTCCCAATTTTATCTTGAAATTATATTAAAATATATATGTAACCTTAAGGATGCCTTTTTGGTAAGCTATTGTTCCCTGAACACACTATAAAAAAATTATATTATTGTTTAATCAATCTTATCTGGTTTAGTGGCTTCTCTTGTCCATTTTCAATACAAGACTGCAATCTCGACGGAATAGATGAAACAACAGTTTTAATCTCTACCAGTGAAATATTTGCAACAGCTTTTTTCCATGCGAAAATCATATTGTCCCTTGTAGTAGATCGATTGGGTATACTACATCTGTCAGTTGTCCCCATAAATAAAAATTAAACAAATCAAATCAGGTGAACTAGCTGGCTAAGGAACAGCCTTCCCCTTCCTATTCATCTGCCAGGAAACGCCTGATCTAAGAAATGTATCATATTTGAACAATAATTCGCTAGTTAAGTATAGAGAAAATCATGTTTGCACAAGTTGATAGAAGCGAGTTATCCAACAACAGTGACAACACACTGACTTACTGGGCGGATATAGATTGATATTTTCATACCTATAAGTGATAAAGGTTTTCTACTCAACTCACTTCAACATTTTCGGGATAAATTATATCTAGAAATGGTGGAAAACCACAATAACAACTGTTCTTGTTATTGTGGTAGTTCAACTTTAATCTCATATATATATATATATATATATATATATATATATATATATATATATATATATATATATATATATATATATATATATATATATATATATATATATATATATATATATATATATATATATATATATATATATATATATATATATATATATATATATATATATATATATATATATATATATATATACTGCTACAACAATGATATCGAACTGCCGTTTTGACTTGTAGCCTCAGTCTTGTAGCCTATGATACTGTGTTATTATTGAGATACCGTTCCATTTGATTTTCTTCAGAAAACCAGCAACGAAACCTAGAATGAGCGCAAAGGATAGGCCAAGAAAGGTTCTTTTCAACGAGTTGAAACTCCTCAAGTTCAATCAAACTAAACTGGAGTAATGAGCAATTGAAAAAATATGCGAAACAAGAAATAACATCTGTCGCTCAGCCTAATGGCTGAGTAATACTCTGCTTGTGTCAAAGGTACCACATAATTGGCAAAAATGTGATGAAAATCGCAATTTTCCAAGCAGCAGTGGTTCATACATCCTGTAGAGGTGATTTTAGAAACTTGGAAATAAGTTCCAGCCATGGCAACTTTCTTCATGACGGTTTTTTTTCTTGGAGCTATACAGTGAACTGTTGATGAGATATGGATAACAACCATCCTTAGTTGCACACCCTGTACAATTATATTTAAGTGTTTCTGCTAGTTTCTTTTGATTTATTGGAATTTTATCCTTTCTGATATGTTTTGTAGCTTAAATAACAGGGTTTGTAATTTAAAAGTGTTTTCTTTTGTTGTGTAACAAAATACATTTGGAAAACATTTTAAAATAATTTTAGTTATGCTCTTAAACTTTTTGTATCAATCATAACAACAAAAAAATGTTTTTCCTTTTAGCTATGCTTATATTTTGCATCCTGGGTTTTTTAAGGAATAGATTTTTACCATTTATGCATGGACTATTCATTCAGGATTTAGATAAATTGTATGTGCACTATTGGACATACGACTATCAACAAAGCCATTTCTTAACTTTATCTTTGTTTAACTTGGTGACAAATAAATTGATGTCGGTAGTTACCATTGTCGATAAAACAAAAAAATATTAGCTCACCTTTTTTCCTACTAGTTTTCAATTGGTTTAGGGTCTGGCAATTGCACTGGCCACTGCAAATGGAAGAAATATATTTTGAATAGTTATAATTCTATTAAGCTGCTTTATATTTTAAGGTAATGGGATAATGTTCTGCATGTTGTAAAAAATGTACTAAAATCTGTTTGATTTACTTACTGGTTTTGTCAGTTCAATGTATGCCATCAAATTATTCTAACATAATCAACACCTGAAAAAACTTAAGGATATAAATATAAAATTAGTCATACTCGTAAGCTTTCTGTATCAATAGTGATGCAAGAAAATGTTTTTACTTTTAGTAGTACTAAGCTGTGATTTTTAAAGACCATGCTTATATTTTTCATCCTTAATTTTTTTAAGGTGTGGATTTTTATCGTTTATCCTTGGGCTATTCATGCAAGATTTTGATAAATTGTATGTGCACTATTGGACATAAGACAAGCAACAAAGTTAGTTCTTGATCGCATCTATTTTATTTTATTTTTCACAAATTTTCAATTATCTTCATGAAGGATTTTTCTCACAATATTATATCACTAATATATTAAAAACTTTGGTGACAAATAAATTGACGTGTTAGAATTTATAATAAAGCAAAAACTATTGGCTTAGCTTTCTCCTACTAGTTTTCAAATAGTTTAGAGTCTGGCAAATACACTGGCCACTGCAAAAGTTATGATATATATTGTTAGTCAGCTGTAAATTTCATTCAATATTATTTCATTTTTAATCGTATTGCTTAAAATATGGTATTGCCTATTCTTTTATATTGTTGCTCTGATTTTGTCCAGTATTGTTTTTACGCATGAAATCCAAACACATATTCACCTTAACATTAACATCGAACTAAAACACATTGACGTTTACAAGTTTATGAATCTTGTCATCTTTAGAAGGGAAGCACAAAACTAACCAAAAGGTGTGTGGAAAGTTGGGCTGAATAATGCTGCTGCTACTACTGTACTAACAAGGTGGTTTTGTGTGGAAGACTAGTGATTTTGTTGTTCTATATTTACGTAACAAGGAATCACTAATCATCCCACAAAGCTGTCTGTCCTCCACTATTCTGTCTCCATTCATCACCTGGGTGACTGAACTGCATTAACACCTGTGACCTATATGATAAGGATAAGCTAACCTTGTTGTGTATATTTTTGTTGTATCTTTTTGTGCGTATTGACTTGTTAAGTCTAGTTCATATATCAGGATTAAGTGTTTTGAAGCTAATTTACATGCAACTTACTGTCAGGATATATAATCAAAGTTGATGTGTTTAAATTAAAGTATTCACATTCTGTATGATTTGATACAAAAGGCATACACTGAGTCCCTACATCGTCATGGTGAGTAACCGCACAAACTAATGTGCTAAATCAGCTGCTTCACTCGTGGGCCGATAGCCTGTCGTGTTTTAGATGTTGGGACAGAATGTCCCAAGTGTGTAAAATCAATTTCATGTTTTTTAGTTACCTGGTTATATTTTTATACTATCTTTCATTTTACAAAGTGTAAATGTAGTAGCTCATGCGGAAATAGGCTGATTTGGCATCAGTAATTTAGTCCAAAGTACAAAAAGGGTCTGCCTGCCAGGTCAAATAGTCATAAGTGTAGTGTGAAGAGTTACTTGGGGTGCTCGACCTCGAAGGGGGCTCACTGATCTCTAGGGTCCAAATTCACCTGTTGATTGGTTGTGGAGACGGCATAATTAGACTCAGCTGTTAGTGCCTGTCACAGGCGCTTAATTTCTCCCAAGAGAAAAATCAGGAAGTGGCGGAAAACATTTTCTTAGGTCTCAACCAGACAAATCTTACATAGCATGTGCTATGGATGGGTCAGCAGACCTGCGGCTAAACCTTGATATAGCTGAACATATTCGGAAGTCTCGGACAAGAGAGCTAATTTTTGTTTCGGAACCTGGGATCAGAAACATTTGCTTTCTGAAAATACGTTGAACAATTTTCACTGCATAAAACAAAGGACTCACTGTTTGATTTGATTGAACGGAAACTTAGTTTTCACTTAAACCGAGATAAAGTTAGTTGTAACACTTACAAACAGCCACGATAGTCGATATTAATTGGAAAAAGTTCATATTTCAAGGGATTTTGTTTTATTTACCTGGCAGAAAAATTCCGCGCTTACTTGAGATGTTAACTGCAAGGCATTCGGAACCGGTCCCCTCGTGTGCAGGCATTGAACGCGCCTCGCTCCCTCGTTTGACGCGATTTCTTCAACAGTCGTTCGTGGTCTCTTTCTAGCTTCATGTGTCGGAAGGAGGTAGAGCGAAAGATCTACTTTTGAATGCGAAGACTCCGCGACCTACGCCTGGGTTCGTGTTCCTCCACGGTTATTGCCTGACGATGACGCTATTACATCATGATGACGTCAGCTGTACTTTATTGAGAAGCTTCTAGAATGATCTCGATCTTTCTTACTTAAGGTAACATTCCGTCTCTCGATATTTGAATTTTAACGTACATAAAAGGAACGCAGTACGGGCACTACGCTAGTAACAGTCATTAGCGACTTTTCAATAGTTAATTTTGAAACTAAAACTTAAACTACTTTTCAGAGACAAAGTTACCCGCTATTATTTTAGCTTTTTGGGGTTTACTCCACGTCAGCAAGGCAGTAATGATGGTGAATAAAAACACAATCGTTACACACTCTAGAAACGATCGTCAGGTTTTTAAAAAATGTCAGTCGTAATGTGAATCTATAAAGACTGATCCCATGATTTCTGTGGACGGTCCGCACTGATGGTATGTTGTATGTAAAATGGCTTTTGAAAAATGTATTTGTGTAAATAATATAATGTACGTTGCACTGAAATTTAACAAACTGCTCACTTAAATTGCTTTGTAGATTTGTATTATATTGTTAAAGCTACTGATTGTCATTTCAAGAAACCAGCATAGTATACAGATACAGCATGATTTTTTTATCATGAGATATGAGTTCTTCTTGTGAATCACCATGAATATTTATATTCAGACAAAATGTATTTTTATGACCATGCCTCAAAAAACCCTGGAAAATATTAAACACTAATTTTTTATTACACCATTGAAGAGATTTTAAAGCAAACTTGTTTCCAGTTAATGATGAAACAAAGTTTTGTTTCTTGTTAATAATCAATTCGGGAAAGATTTTGGGTTTTCTTTCGGAAAATGTTTGTATCTTTGGAAATAACAAAGCTTTTGTAACCAAATTTGGTATTCAAGTTGTTCAAGTTCATATTTAACATATTTTTCGTATTTTAGTGAATTTTCTTAAAAGAAATTCACTGGTGAGGAGATTCCCGACTTTTGAATTTTGAAAAAATTCTTTCAAATGAGCACTAATTAGCTCCCCATTTCGCCCCCCAGTAGTGATTTTTTTAAGAAAATTCACTTTAAAAAATTGGAATCGCCAACGGCTTATGGGCCACCCTGTAATTGTAGAAATATTTTTTTAAGATGTAGCTCAACACACCCTATAATTAATGTATACAATTTTTTTTCGTATCTTGCATAATAATGGATATATTGAGCCTTTAAGATTTTTTACGCAAATTCGACAAAAATGATATACCGTTAACCGATAAACTCTATAGCCAACACTACTGCCAAAGCATCAGAGAAAGGGTCTATTGGAAATGAATTTTCTGGGAATATTTTAGTAAAATGAAGGACAATGACGATTGAAACTAAGACTTCAGGCTTCGTTAGACATTATTCTTGAGACATTTTCCTTCCATAGCCCATATTAGTTTCAGGTTCATTGCCTAAATATTAGGTTTCTTCACCTACTTGGAAACCTATTATATCTTCTTTAAAAACACACAAAAAGAAAATAAATCCCACATACAATTTTATTGCCCCATTATCTGTCTCAACAAATGCCGGTGACCCTCTTAATCCTTCTCATCCTCTAAGTACCATGACCAAAGCCCCCCACTTAATTGACGGTGACCCCACTGCTTTCTCTGATAACGAAGCTGGTAGACGGAACGACATAAAGTTTGTTCAATATTGTTTTTGTTTTTTCAATATTTATGTTAAAATTAAAACAAAATAGTGTAATACACTTGTAATGTGATGCTTTTAAAAAAGTATAATATAATGTTGTTATAAAATAACCAAGGAAGCCAATATTTGATCATTTAAAAATTTATATGCAAATCCCTGTTGCATGATCGGTTGAAGAACCCTGTATATTATTATATATTACCTAATTGTAAGAAGGGAACTTGTCAAATGATGTATGAGTTATATTTGTTTGTGTTTGGCTTTGGACTGATATTATTATTTTCTCGTTTCAGTGTCCACAACAATTCTGAACGCAGCTATTAAGAAGAAGTAAGCATCCAGCTTCCGCTAGTATTTACAGTTCAACATTAATTATAAGATTTACTTAGGTTTATTCATTTATAATATGTATCTTTCTTTGGAAGTCAGCTGTAAACATTCCAAACATTATCATTTACTTGGGCATTATATTTTTGACTTAATAATAAATTTATGTCATGTAACTTTAGAATGGAACTAGAAATCAATGTGTCATTAATCGAAACGTCTTCTTGGATTTAAAGAAAAATAAAAGTGTTAATAGGTATTCAATATTTAAGAACAAGATAGATGAGATGTATTTTTATATTAATATATCAAGTACAGAGGCAGGATGACATTATATAATCTTTATCTTTATGGTAACTAACTTGATGTATAGTACTAACATTAGTTGAACGCATTTGTATTCTTAATGTGTCAGGGAACAGTGCAGTACAAATTATCTTTTTGTTCCATGTTCCATGATGATACTACAAGTAATAAACCAAATATTTTCATTATTTAAGTTTGATAATGTATCTTTTTCTTAAGTGTGTGGTATACAAAGTTATTGTACTATCCGATTCAATAAAAACTTTCTTGATGCTGCACATTTGTTTCATTTTAATTCTAAATTACCTAGTACTGTTATGCAATCAATTGAAATACCACCATCATTTATTACATCCAATTCAAGGTAACAAAATGAGACACAAAGTTCAAAATAAAGCACACTATGACTACCTATTGTCTTAAATTTTCAAGTATGTCTCATACAACAAGTCTAGTACATTATAAAATTATTATTACCTTGTACCTATGATAACTTATTTAACAAATAGGTCATTTCAGGATGGCATATTTCCTAAGGTTCTGAAGATCTCCTTACTACAAAACCTGAATGCTATAATATACCAGTCACCACCCCCCTTGGTCGCTCAGACCACGGCATGGTCACTTCCTCCTGCGCAATGCAATCCGAGGTCACACAGTCATCACACCCACGTATCGTTTGGCACTACAACTCCGGGGAACAGGGACGAAATGTGGGATTACTTTTCCTCATTTCCATGGGCGTCTGTCTGCTTCTCCCATCCTCACCCCTCTGATATCTCACAAAACGTCACCGAAATTATCCAAGCTGGCATGGAATTATTTATCCCACGTACACAGAAAACATCTTCCGCAACTCAAAAGCCGTGGTTCTCTAAATCCTGTGACAAGGCCAGACTTGAAAAGGTCAAAGCTCAAAAAGGCTTCTACACAATCCCAGTCAAGAAAACCGTCAAGCATTTAACAACGCAAGAAACCGCTATGTACGTATTTTTTCTGAGGCAAAAACATCGTTTAATAACCACATAAAAAACAAAGTCCTCTCAAGCTCCAACGGCAGCAAATCCTTCTGGACTCTTGCTAAATCTATTGGGAATAATTTCTGCAAGAGCACGTTCCCACCTCTTGTTTCAGGCGATGAAATTGCTTCTACCGCCCTGGGCAAGGCTGAACTTTTTGCCTCATTGTTAGCCGGCAATTCTACTCTCAACCCACCTCCAAATGTTCAACCACCAACAGTCCCCAATGTCGCGCATAAAATTACGATATCATTTTCAAAACTAAAAAGGTACGGATGATGCTCTCTCTTTTCTTAATACCGGGAAAGCCTCTGGTCTTGACGAGATCCCAGCAATTGTTCTCAAAAAATGCGCACCAGAACTTGCTCCTGTCCTGACTCGTCTATTTCAGATATCTTACAATAAAGGCATATTCCCTAGTAACCAGAAAACTACTCTAGTACAACCCGTCCGCAAGAAAAAGATACAAAACCTTTCTTTCAGTCGTCTCTAAAGTGATGGAAAAGTATATAAACACTGAATTACTAAAATTTCTTAAAAAACACAGTCTAATTCACGACAGGCAGTATGGATTCCGTCAGCAGATCAACTGCCGACCTCCTTTCCTTTGTCACCCATTCTTGGAACAAGTCTATGGAACTACAAGGTGAATCCCAGATTGTCACTCTAAACATATCCAAAGCATTCGACCAGGTCTGGCACGCAGCGCTGCTTAATAAACTTCCGGCCTATGGCCTACCACCAAAACTCTGTACCTAGGCAGCAAATTTCCTCCAACCGGCGCATTTCTGTTGTGGATGGCCATTCCTCTAAACTGTATCCAATTAATGCAGGAGTCCCTCATGGTTCAGCTTTAGCCCCTACTTTGTTTCTTCTCCACATCAATGACCTCCTCTGTAGTACATCCAACCCAGTTCACAGTTACGCAGACGACAGCACGCTCCATTCAAATATACAATATTCTAAGACTGTCTCTTTAGCCCAATTAGATGAGGATCGCCGACTCATGGATAGTTCTGTCTCCGTGGATCTCCAAAAAATATTAGACTTAAGGAAGTAGAAATCCAAATCTCAGTCTTGCTTTCTATTTCATAAGATGCACTAGCGCTAGACCCATCAAAATGAACAACCAAGTTATTCAAAGGAATGAGTCCTCTTCACTTGTTGCCATTTCTGTGGACTGAAATCTCAATTGGCACCAACATGTCACATCAATTGCAGAAGCGGCTGCTAAGAAATTAGGTTTCCTCTTCCGGGCTTGCAAATACTTTTCACCAGCTAATCTCTATATTTTATATACTTCACAAATAAAGCCAAACCTCGAATACTGCTCTGGGGTGCCGCTGCCGCTTCTACACTCGTTATCCTGGACTCCATTCAGAAGAGAGTTATAGTCCCATCGGTGACCCTACCCTCACACAAAAGCTGCCATCCCTTGCCCACCGATGTGCCGTTGGTGACCTCTCTCTTTTATAGATATCCACATGGGCACTGCTCAGAGGAGCTTTCTTCCATAGTTCCTCCACCTGCTGCTTCCAACAGATCTACCAGGGGAACAGAGCGAATGCACTCTTTTACCGTCCAGGTCTCCAGACATAGAACATCTTGTTATGCCCGCTCTTTTGTCGCGAGGACTTTCAAGTTGTATATGTGTGAACTGAGCCCAGAACTGGGGGTTGAAACATACTAAAGTAAGAGAAATAAAGTGAATCTCGCAACGGTGTAGGAAAATCACGCAACCCATTTGAACGGTCGCAGGTGTGAGAGGAGTAGTGAGAAAAGAGGGTTAAGACGGGGAAGACGCCAAGGCGTGCTGTAATTAGAATGATTTCTGTTAACTAATTAAATGTACTGTGTTAATCTTAGTAAATATTGTGAGTGCATAGTTCCTATAGTTGTGATACTGATTATTAATTTCAATAAATATAAAACGAAAGGTTACTGTAGTTTCATCCATACTGAACCGTTTTCTACCTGGATGTTCGTCCACGGGGCTGATTATATAGCTCATTTATATGGAATAGTAGCAGGAAAACGACATCAGGGACGATCATCAGGTGAGCCGAGTGCAGGTGTACCCACTACTTCTAACGGCGAGGAAGACGCCGACGACGGGGATACCCAGGTCTCACCACAAACCTGTAAGGTAAACCTTCTATATTTTATACGAGGTAGTCCACTAGTCCAGGACCTGAAGCGTCCTATTTCCCTGGCATTTCATTGACGCTACAACAGGCGGGTGGCAGATAAGTTCATTATTATTTCCAGGAACCAGTCCAGTGTAAGGATTTTTCATGTTTGCATTTAATCTTGAGTTAAAAGCAACAGAAATAACATTTTTACGAACAGCTGTTACGTTACTTATTTAGGTGATGGACTTAAAAGAGTTGACTATCGTCGTTCGTATAATAATTGTTTTGAGCTGAATTTAGTTCGTAATTTGAAATATATTTATATGTACGTAACTTTATATTTCAGGAATTGTTTAGGGATTCTCTCTCTTTACCATGTAACATATGATAAATGGGCAGCCCCGCACCCTGGGATACAGAGTTTCTATAAACGAATAAAATAAAATCTTGTGCACTGTTGCCATTTAGTATCAAGGCAATAGGGCATAGTTAATTGGCGCCATCAACGCGGGGCTCGAAGGGAGCTGTAATAGTTCATTGACACCATCAAGGTGGGGCTCGAAGGGAGTTGTAATATGCTACACATAATGATAATAATAATAAAGGAAAATGTGTAAATATAAATAAAATTTGAAATAAAGAAAGAGAGAGGAATTTCCAGACAAATAATCAGAAAGTATGAACAGGGGAATTTTTAAAAAGGGGGGTAGCAACAGAGGGTGTAACCTTAAAAAAATATATGAATAGAAAAAGGCCGGATGCAAATTTCAGTTTTATTTCAAAAAATTTTTAGGTTCACCAAATCTTTATAATATTTTATATTGGGTAGGTTTATACCAACCTGACTTATAAAGGCACATGCCAACTTTGAGTTACATAAATTACCTATAGTTAGTAGTTGATAAATCGATTTCATTTCATAACATAGTAGTCATTGTTTAAGTTTAAGTACAAAGGGAATTTTAGTGAATTTAATTAGCAACATTAAACTAAATACATACATTTTCTCTATTTTGAGAAAAAAAAACATATAATACTGATAGTATCCAAATATATAAAATAAAAATGGCGGAGAAAAACGGTTTCAACACATCGGATGATGAACCTTTAATAAAGATAAAGGAGAGTAATCAGGGTCAAGTGCAGGTGTCAGGAACTGAAACGGTAAAAGTAGGTCAGGTAACGGAAAACCAAAATCCGACATGTAATATCGAGAAGTACATAAAAATGATGAACGAGATGATGCAAAGAAGTAGGGAAGAAAACGATAGGATTATAAAGGCAAACGAGAAAATGATGCAACAAAGCCAAATAGCCAACGAGAAAATAATGCAACAAAGCCAAATAGCCAACGATAAAATAATACAACAAAATCAAGAATTATTAAAAAAATATGATACGGTAGTACAACAAAATAAAGAGAGAGGAGAGCAATTATTCTTCAGTGTAAATGAATGTAAAAGGGAAGTGACAGAAAATATTGATTGTAGTCGAGAGACTATACTACAAAGTAATGACAAAAATGCAGATAAGATAGTTCAAAATACGAATGGAAATTCAGAGGCAATAAGGCGCGAGATTCAAATAGCAAAAAGTGAACTAGAAAACATATTGGAAAATAAGTCGCACGATATAATTAAACAATTATCAAAGCAAACGATAGGTGAAAAGAAAATTATGAACAATCAGAAAAATGTTTTCGAACCTGGTAACCCAATTACTGCTAGTTATTCCATGGGGAATACTAGAAGTATGGGTGGCGATTTATCAAAACTATCTATACGGTTTCATCCAGATGGGAATGTACACCCAGTGGCCTTTATAAAAGAAATTAATAAAGAGTTAACACCGCGAGGTCTAGCGGACATAAACAAAATTGAATTGGCAATTGATGCACTTAGAGAAGAAGCCAGAATATGGGCCGGAAGGAATCGAAACGGTTTTACATCCTTTGAAAACTTTTGTGAACTATTTTTAGAAAAATATTGGGGTACGAATGAACAAGGTAAGGCATATGCAACAATACGGTATGATCAATATAGGAGTGGGTCTAGATATGGTTATTATTTGGAAATAATGGCACTAGCAGAACATTTTGGGGAACGTATTAGTGAGGAAGAGCTATTAGAGGCAATGCAAAACAAATTCGGGGAAGAAATCAATATAGCCTTATTAGGGAAAAACACGCTAGAGGAAGTAGGCAAATACCTGAAAAAATTGGATGGGATAATAGGTGGAGAAAGAAGAGGATACAACAACCGGAGACAGTTTTCAAGTTTTGAAAGAGACCGTAATAATTACCGGGAAGCTTATGACAGAAATGACAGTAGAAACGTCGAACGAGGCAATTACAATAACTTCCGAGATAAGGAGCCAAATAGAAACGGTAATCGATATTACGAGAACAGAAATGAGAGGTATAGGAACGATCAGCAGGGAAGAAACAATAATTCCTACCAAAACCCGAGGGGAAACGAGTATGTTAGTCCAAACCGGGAAGATCCAGGCCATAGGGGGAGAAATTATCTTCCAGGTGGAAGAATAAATGAAGTCAGAGTGCAAACTGATACACAGGAAGAGAGACAGCAGAATACCAATCAAGAAAAAAACGAATAGAAGGTCACCCAGAGAAAATAACTCGGACAATGAAAAATTACAATAACAAAGTTCAAGTGTGTAAACAAAATGTCATTCAGGCAGGTGAAAATAATATTTTAAGCCAGGTAGATAAAATAGAGGAAATACCTTCTCGCGGTGACCTAACTACAAAATTGAGTGATAATAGAAATACGGTTCGAGTAAATGAAAGAAAAAAATTTATTGAAGATAAAAATGAAGTAAAATCCCAGGTACGGGATCAAGTTGGAAATTTAGTATGCCAGAGTAGAAGCGGGGTAAAAGAAAGTAATAAACCAGCGGAACTTGTAGCAAGACAGGATAATTGCGAAACAGAAAAGGTGCGAACAGTTTTTGACAGCATGAGTAAAGAATTTAACGAATTTTGCAAGAATAGTGAGATGAATATGCAGGCTAAAAGGATTAGAAGTTTAAAAAAATTTAAGAATGAAAGAAGCGCAGTTGAAAATAATGAAGTTATGATTTTGTGTGATGTTGATGAGTTTACGGACAGGTATTTAAAATTGAGAAAAGTAGAAGAGATTAAGGGAAAGTCTAATGAAGGGGATAATGAGCTTGTTAAGGTGAACAGTGAAATCGCTAAGAATAAAGTATTGTGGGTAGTTAGTGATAAATCAGGAAAGTTATCTAATGGTGTAGAAGCGAAAAAAAATGAAGAATTAAATGACAATTTGGAAGAGTCAAAAGTCAACAACGTCTGGTACGATACAGCGGAGTATCTTATCGAAGAACTTGAAGGGACACTACCAGCTATTCCAGAACTGCCAATATTAGAGGGTCTTATTTGTGACTTAAAAGTAAAAATGTTAATAGACAGTGGATGTCAGATAAGTTGCTGTTCGCAGAATTTCAAAGATAGAATTAAGGACAAGATGGAACTTATCAAATTACCGGTCAGAGGCGTAACCAGTACCGGGGCAATAAGAGGTAAAACCTTGAAAATAAAGGAACAAGTGTTTTTAGAATTACAAATAGATAAGGATGTATCCATTAAACAATCATGTATAATTATACCCGGCCTGACCGAAGATGTCATTTTAGGATGTGATTTCTGGGAAGATTATGAGGTATCACTGAATATGAAAGAGAATGAACTAACAGGTGTTTTCGATGGACAAAAGCGTACATTGAAGGTGAAGAGAGAAAAAAATCCCCAGATAAAACTAGAGGTAGTCCAAACAACGGATCGGGAGGATGAAAGTAATGAGGAAGAATTGCAGGAGATTTATCAAATGATAGAAGAAATTAGCGCTGGAATGGAAATAGAGAGTCGTATTGGTAAACAAGGAGTGGTTGATATCTTGTTAGACCATGCGAATATTTTTAGAAAAAAACCTGGTCGAATTAAGGGTTATGAATATCCTATCATTTTAAAGGACTACTCGCCATTTTACAAGAAAGCATATCCCATACATCGGGAGGCGGTAGCCAAACAAATCCAACAAATGATTGACTGGGGGGTGATAACCAAGGAACAGACTGAGTATGTAAGCCCATTGGTGGTAACGACGAAAAAAGATGGTTCATGTCGTGTCTGTTTAGATGCGCGGTACTTGAACACCCGGTTGAGGAACGACCATGTCATTCCCCTTAACCCGAACGAACTTTTGTTGAAATTTAATCCGAACCAATGCATGAGTACCATTGACCTAAATTCATCTTATTGGCAAGTAACCATAGTGCCCGCACATCGTAAATATATTGGATTCTCTTACGGAGGTCAGACGTATGTCTTCTGTGTTTTGCCTTTTGGATTGTCGATTTCAGTTGCAGCTTTTATAAGGGCGCTGAACCAGGTCTTAGGAGAGGACAATGACTTCATCGTTCCATACGTCGATGATTGTTTAATATATTCCCCCGATCTGGAAACGCATTTGGAGCATTTAGAGACAGTTTTCCGAAAATTTAGGGAGTTTGGTGTTACCATAAATTTAAGCAAGTCAAAGTTTGTTCAGAAAGAAGTCAGCTTTTTAGGACATATAATCTCGGCGGAAGGCATTCGAATGGACGAGAAAAGGATACAGGCTATCAAGGATTATCCAGTACCTAAAAATTTAAAGCAAGTTAGATCCTTTTTAGGAGTAGTGAATTTTGACCGTCGGTTTTGTGAGTCATTTTCAGATTTAACAATACCTCTAAGGAAACTGCTAAAAAACGGTAGAAGATGGAAGTGGGGAACAGAACAGCAGTCAGCGTTTGAAAAGATTAAAACAGCTTTTATAGAGACAGTAATGCAGTGTCATCCGAAGCCGGAGGAGCCTTATTATATTCAAACAGATAGTTCCGGTTATGCCATTGGAGGTTGTTTCTTTCAGTTAGGAAGGGACCAGCAGAAGAAAATCATTGCCTTTTATTCCAGAAGTTTGAGGGGTCCTGAAGTATCATATACCACAACCGAAAGGGAACTATTGGCTGTGAAGGCTTGCTTGGAACAGTGGCGTGTTTTCGTGATGGGTCATGACTTGACAGTAATTGTTGACCACGTCTCGTTGTCATTTATACAGAGTTGTCGTCTATTAAATTCCCGACTTACGAGGTGGATTCTGTATCTACAGGAATTCAATTTCAAGGTCCAATATTGCAAAGGCAAGGACAACGTACTTGCTGACGGTCTATCAAGAGGACCGTGCGATCAAGAACAGGTGGTAGAAGGATCAGATTCTCGGAATATTGCTATCAAAGGGCAAGCAACTGTTGCAGCAATGTCCACAATTGCGTTATATAAGGCTGTGGCATTGTTGCCCAATATTGTGTTGATGAAGGTTAAATCATTACTAGAGAAAAAGGTAATTAACAATTTTAAAGATATCGTACAAGCCCAAGAAGAGGACCCGTTTTGTAGAAAAATTAGAGAAAAACTTAAGAAAGAAGACCCTAAATGTAAACAGTATTTTACCGACCAAGGAGGCATCCTCTTTTATTATAATCCAAAGCATACTAGGTATAGAATATGTGTACCAAATAACCACGTTCAGGACTTGATCCTCCAGGAACACGAAGATCACGGACATTTTGGATCGGCCAAATGCCTAGCATGGTTAGAGGGCCACTACTACTTTCCGAAAATGAGACGGATTGTAAGGAGAATAATAGCAGGGTGTGCGTTATGCCAGAAGTCAAAGCCATCTCCAAAATGCCAGGGAGAATTGTACTCGATATTACCCACGAATAAAAACGAAATAGTATGTTTAGACCTGATTGGTCCATTACCACCGTCGCGGGGTGGTGCGACCCAACTACTTGTTATCGTGGATTGCTTTTCAAAGTATGTGACTTTGTATGCTCTAAAAAAAGCATCAAGAAGGGCTATTTTAAACCGGTTATTAAAGGAACTTAATGAAAGGAAACATGTAATGGGAGTTTTTGTAGATTTGTCAAGGGCCTTCGATTCTGTCGATCACCTGATTCTGCTTGAGAAATTGCAGCTTAATGGAATAAGAGGTGTTGCTCTCAAACTGATAGGGTCTTACCTGAATTCCCGTAAACAACGTTTAACCACAGTAAATAATAGAACAGGCGAAAGTATAGTATCATCTTACAGGACTACTTACAGAGGGGTTCCACAAGGTTCTGTATTGGGACCTCTTCTGTATGTTTTGTATGTCAATGAGTTCCCACAAACGCTAAAAATTGAGGATAATACAATTATTATGTTTGCAGATGATACTGCTCTAATTCAAGCATGTCAAGATGAGACGCTCTCCGTTAACAAAATAGAGGCTAATGTGAGTAAAATGAAAGAATACTTCGAATTCAATAACTTGCGATTAAACATTGACAAGACACAGGTAATTAACTTTTCATTTGACTTTAATAAATCCAACAGTGCACAAAGCCTAATGCTATATGGCGAGAGAATAAAATATCAGAGTACTGTCAAATTTTTAGGTGTACATCTTGATGAACGACTGGACTGGAAAAGTCATGTAAACAGTCTTGCTGCAGGTCTCAATTCTTTTTTGTATTCTATGAGAGTGATCAATCAAAATATTGGCATACAAGGTGCTATAACAGCGTACCATGCATACGTATCCTCTAAACTGAGATATGGGATAATTTTTTGGGGCAACTCTGTGGAATCTGACAGGGTGTTTTTGATTCAGAAACGTTTTGTAAGACTGATATTTCACCTGAAACACAAAGAGTCTTGCAGAGAGACATTCAGGCGGGAAAATATACTTACTGTTCCATCACTGTATGTTTTGGAGAGTATAGTATTTGTTAAGGAAAATTATGTCTGTTTTAGTGGTTGTGAGAGCGGACACACTTACAATACAAGATGTAGAGATTTGAGGGCACCAAAGACACATTTAACAACTATACAAAGAAATGTGTATCATCAAGCCATTAAGCTGTATAATCACCTCCCCAGCGTGGTTAGAAGCTTGCCCTCTCACAGACTTAAGGTACATCTGGGAAGGGTTCTTACTGACCAGGTTTTGTACAGAGTGGAAGACTTTTATAGTGTCAATTTTAATGATAAATGATTTATGTCCACTTGAATTGAGTTACACATTTTAATTGTACATATTTATACACCTTTTAAGACAGTGTTTGTGTTTTGTTTACGTAGGTTTACTGCTCGGACTGTGTTTTGTTTGGTCTTCTGACATGTTCAATGTTTGTTGCAGTACATTGTATTGTATATGTAACTAGATAGAGTCATTGTTGTGGTTGTTACTTCGAGATTATGTGTACCATAGTATAAGTATTTATAGTTTATACTTTGTATTTTATAGAGTATTCTGCATTTCAATTTTATTGTGTGTTGTCTTTAGTTTTCTTATATTATTGTTTGCTGACGAGATTATTGCGTTGTATACCTGTGACGTGTTCTACACCCATCTGGGTACTTAAGGAACCAATAAAGATTATTATTATTATTATTATTAAACGACTACATCTCAACCGTAGGTCGTCCTAAATATATCTTGTCTGACAACGGTAGCCAGTTTAAGGGAAAAGGCTGGTCTGAGGCATTAAAAACAGAGAACATACTAGTGAAACACACGAGCGTCTACTTCCCAAGCGGGAATCCTACCGAAAGGGCTAATCGGGAGATAGGTAGGCTATTTCGCATCTTTTGCCACGACAAACATACTAGATGGGCATACGAAATTAGAAAGGTAGGGCAACTATTGAATGAAGCTGTGCACGACAGCACCGGCTTCAGCCCAAGTCAACTCCATTTCGGGGAAAGTAGGACGAATCCGTTAGTTGGTAATATTGACTTCCCCAAGACACTACCGGGTGAGGGAGATATATTAGCTCTTGCAAGAGAGAGGCTAATGACAAAGGCTAATAAAAGGAAAGAGAGATGGGATAAAAAGACTAAACCAGTCAGTTTCAAAGTAGGCGACAAGGTGTTGGTAAGGACACATGAATTATCTTGTGCAGAGGATGGGTTAATAAAGAAATTTTTCTTATTATTTCATGGTCCTTGTACCATTATCAGTAACCCATATCCAAATGCCTACGGTATTGTTGATGATGAAACAAAGGAAGCACGTGGTATCCAAAATATAATTAATTTAAAGCCATTTATGCCAAGATATGTAGCGACCCAAGTTCCGGGAACCTGACACTTGCCTCTTGAAGGGAATTTGAGAATTTAGTATTTTAATTTCTTTTGTATTGTTGCTAGTCAAGCAGAATTATGGTTTAAGGAATAATAATAATATAAGTTTAAGTTAACACCGTTAAATAGGAAGAATTTAGTATTTTAATTTCTTTTGTATTGTTGCTAGTCAAGCAGAATTATGGTTTAAGGAATAATAATAATATAAGTTTAAGTTAACACCGTTAAATAGGAAGAATTTAGTATTTTAATTTCTTTTGTATTGTTGCTATTCATGCAGAATTATGTTTTAAGGAATAATAATTATATAATTTTAAGTTAACACTGTTAAATGGTAAGAATTTAGTATTTTAATTTCTTTTGTATTGTTGCTAGTCAAGCAGAATTATGGTTTAAGGAATAATAATAATATAAGTTTAAGTTAACACCGTTAAATAGGAAGAATTTAGTATTTTAATTTCTTTTGTATTGTTGCTATTCATGCAGAATTATGTTTTAAGGAATAATAATTATATAATTTTAAGTTAACACTGTTAAATGGTAAGAATTTAGTATTTTAATTTCTTTTGTACTGTTGCCAGTCAAGCAGAATTAGGTTTTAAGGGATAATAATTATATAAGTCTAAGTTAACACCGTTAAGTAGAAAGAATCGTTTTTTTTTTAAATTATTAAAAAAAATAAAATAATAATAACATATATATATATATGTAATGTAAGTAGAGATAATAGTATATAAGATTAGGTCTCAGTTGAAAAAAAAATCTGATTCCTTACAGTATTTTAAGACAAAATGACTTTCAGAAATTAGATTTTGGGGGGTTGTGAACTGAGCCCAGAACTGGGGGTTGAAACATACTAAAGTAAGAGAAATAAAGTGAATCTCGCAACGGTGTAGGAAAATCACGCAACCCGTTTGAACGGTCGCAGGTGTGAGAGGAGTAGTGAGAAAAGTGGGTTAAGACGGGGAAGACGCCAAGGCGTGCTGTAATTAGAATGATTTCTGTTAACTAATTAAATGTACTGTGTTAATCTTAGTAAATATTGTGAGTGCATAGTTCCTATAGTTGTGATACTGATTATTAATTTCAATAAATATAAAACGAAAGGTTACTGTAGTTTCATCCATACTGAACCGTTTTCTACCTGGATGTTCGTCCACGGGGCTGATTATATAGCTCATTTATATGGAATAGTAGCAGGAAAACGACATCAGGGACGATCATCAGGTGAGCCGAGTGCAGGTGTACCCACTACTTCTAACGGCGAGGAAGACGCCGACGACGGGGATACCCAGGTCTCACCACAAACCTGTAAGGTAAACCTTCTATATTTTATACGAGGTAGTCCACTAGTCCAGGACCTGAAGCGTCCTATTTCCCTGGCATTTCATTGACGCTACAACAGGCGGGTGGCAGATAAGTTCATTATTATTTCCAGGAACCAGTCCAGTGTAAGGATTTTTCATGTTTGCATTTAATCTTGAGTTAAAAGCAACAGAAATAACATTTTTACGAACAGCTGTTACGTTACTTATTTAGGTGATGGACTTAAAAGAGTTGACTATCGTCGTTCGTATAATAATTGTTTTGAGCTGAATTTAGTTCGTAATTTGAAATATATTTATATGTACGTAACTTTATATTTCAGGAATTGTTTAGGGATTCTCTCTCTTTACCATGTAACATATGATAAATGGGCAGCCCCGCACCCTGGGATACAGAGTTTCTATAAACGAATAAAATAAAATCTTGTGCACTGTTGCCATTTAGTATCAAGGCAATAGGGCATAGTTAATGTGTAAACAGACAAAAACTGAAACTGCCCCGTATATGGATTTTAGGCGTTCTAGTTTGCGCTCATTTGAAGAAACCTTTTTTAAATTCATAAGACGCGTTCCTCTCAATAATGAATTTTTTCTACAAAAATTTGCCAAAATATAGAGGATTAAACCATAAACTCTATAGCGGAAACTACTGCCGAAGCAGAAAGATGAAATGGATTTTCTGCAAATATTTTAGTAAAATGAAGGACAATGATTGTTGAAGCTGAACCTTAAAGCTTTGTAAAACACACTTCTTACGACATATATCATCTACATAATCCGTATTTGTTTCAAATTCGTTGTCTGAAAAATGCAAATTTTGACATTTCAAATAGCGACTTTGACGTTTTAAGAAAAATAATAAAATTCTCAAAATATTTTTTCTGGTACTTCTTGACCTTTTTGCGTCAAGAAAACAACGGTAGTCACACTATATATATATATATATATATATATATATATATATATATATATATATATATATATATATATATATATATATATATATATATATAATGTAGCAACAGTTTTCCATATTGTCATGAATGGATTTAAACAAATTCTATTTTCTTCTATCGATGCAGTAAAAGTGGGAACTAATGGCAGCGAGAAGAAAACAAGTACTTGTGAAGCGAGAAACTATAATGTCTATACAGCTGTATATCTTATAGAATGGTTTCGCCAAGTAAGGGCGACTAGAATTAATAAAATAATATTGCCTGTCTGTAAGGATACTGTTGCAGATTTTTTATAAGAAACTATGGTAGGTATATTAGTAATAGAAAAGTATAAGCCAACGGCTGCAGTGCTATCGGGGCGAACGAGCCCTAAGGGAGAAAAAAAAGTATTGTCAATCCTGAATGCCAGTGCTTTAAAAAAAATGGATTTTTAAAAATATATCTTAATATGTTTTTCTGGAATTTTAGGGATATAGCAACAAATAAATATTTTACTTGTGATACAGATTATAGAAGTTTTAAGGTATCCATTTCTAAAGCTTATACCGTAAAAAATTCAAATTTTAAAACCAAAGCACATACTGCCTAGTGAAGGTGGTAGTTTTTATATTTACATAGTGTTATTATATTTACAATAGTATTATAGGAGCCAGATTATAAGACTAATTCCTCTATAACTTGTCATTATCTACTAAAAGAAAAAGTTAACTGGCTTATTTAGCACTTGTCATATATAAACATAGCTTTTCAGCTTAAAGGTGTCTATTTTTAAAATAGAACATAAAAAGATAGAAGTGATGAATTCTAGAGGTATAGGACGAGGTAGGAGAATAATAATTAAGAGTGAAAGTTTAATTTAATGGAAATATTAATTTTGAAGTCAGGTTACAGGGAATCCAGTTCCAGCCAGCGGCATTACAAAATGTTTGCAACCCTCCATACACGTACTTTTTTAATGCAGTGGTGCCGGTCAGGTCAGAGGATTGAAACCACAGATTAGGTATTATTACCTAACCTAAGATGAAAACCATAGAAGCCCTTTATATCTCGTGGGAAGAAATCACAAATCAGAGTGTTGCTAGGTTTTTCTATCCATGGACCGTAAAGGAGAATCATCCAGATGTATGTAATTTATTGGAAATCGTAAATGTGTAAATAATAAAGAGTTTATAACTTCTGTGACTTTCATTTGATATTTATAGGTTAAATAAAATACTGTTAAAGTGTAAGCTAAGTTGTTGGTAACTTATGTTAAAACAATGACAATCTAAGTTTATTTTGTATAATTAGGCAGTACCCAGTTGATTCCAAAAGGATTACTGTACTTTTTTACTGTCTTCGGTTTGGATGCATAACTAGTTCTTATTAATGCAGTCATTCGAAAACTGGATAATAATACAGTGTTTCGTCTTTCGTCTTGGTTCTACCACAGCGTAATCAACAGTTATTGTTATTATGCTGTGGTTCTACCATCGAGCTACAACAAATCGAGGCAGTAAATATAGGGTCAATGACTAAATGCTCCTTATAAACTATAGAGAGGTGCACTCTATGGATAATAGTTTCAATTCTCCCAATGACTAAATTCAAAATAGTATTCTTCATAGGGATTCTTGTCTAGATGTACGGAATTAGCCATACACTTCTGCGTATTACTGGTTGCCTGATAATCAAACCAATATAGTAAAAGTTGTTTTTAAGAGAGGTATGGAATTGATCAAACACTTCAATGTATTACTGGTTGCCTGCCCACCAAACCAATATAATAATTGTTTAATAAATTCAAGCATTTGTAACAAAAAAAAAAGAGCAAGAAGCCAGTAAAGACAATACATTTATTTTAAAATGATGTCAGAATGTAGATAAGTAAATAAACGTTTACAATTAAAATGGAAAATTTCGCTAAATTTTTGCAGGTCAATTTGACTGTCTCCATAAGAATCTGGAGTTTTGGTACCAGGATCGTAGAAGGGCGATTAAGTCATTTTAAAATTTTTTCAAAAAAAAACTGTACATTTTACTAAATTGTCCTATTTTAGTTATTTAGAGTTTTGCTACTAGGATCACAGAAGAACGAAGAAGTAGTAATTTGAACATTATTTAAAGTGTTGCAAGCATTGGAGCAAAACCTGTAAAATTTACTAAAATTTCTCATATTAGTTATTTGGAGTTTTGGTAACAGGATCACAGAAGAGCGAAGAAGTGGTTTGAATATAATTTTAAATCTTGGAGAAATATTGGAATAAAAACCGCAAATTTAACAAAAATTTCGCATTTTACTTATTTGGTGTTTTGCTACCAAGATCACAGAAAAGCGAGGAAGTGGTTTGAGAGTTGTTTTAAATCTTCGAAAATTTAAAATAAATACTAAAACTTTTATACTAAAATTTCGCAACTAACATTTCGCAACTAAAATTTCATACTTAAGAATCTGGAGTTTTGCTACCAGGATCGCAGAAGATCGAGGAAGTGGTTTAAACATTATTTCAAATATTGAAACTATTAGAATACAAACCAAATTTCACTAAAATTTTACATAATTTGAAGTTTTGCTACCAGGATCGCAGAAGAGCGAGGAAGTGGTTTAAACATTATTTCAAATGTTGAATACAAACAAAATTTAACTAAAATTTTACATAATTTGGAGTTTTGCTACCAGGATCGCAGAAGAGCGAGGAAGTGGTTTAAACATTATTTCAAATGTTGAACACAAACAAAATTTTACTAAAATTTTACATAATTTGGAGTTTTGCTACCAGGATCGCAGAAGAGCGAGGAAGTGGTTTGAACATTATATCAAATGTTGAAACTATTAGAATACAAAGTAAATTTCACTAAAATTTTACATAATTTGGAGTTTTGCTACCAGGATCGCAGAAGAGCGAGGAAGTGGTTTGAACATTATATCAAATGTTGAAACTATTAGAATACAAAGTAAATTTCACTAAAATTTTACATAATTTGGAGTTTTGCTACCAGGATCGCAGAAGAGCGAGGAAGTGGTTTGAACATTATTTCAAATGTTGAAACTATTAGAATACAAAGTAAATTTCACTAAAATATTACATAATTTGGAGTTTTGCTACCAGGATCGCAGAAGAGCGAGGAAGTGGTTTAAACATTATTTCAAATGTTGAACACAAACAAAATTTTACTAAAATTTTACATAATTTGGAGTTTTGCTACCAGGATCGCAGAAGAGCGAGGAAGTGGTTTGAACATTATATCAAATGTTGAAACTATTAGAATACAAAGTAAATTTCACTAAAATTTTACATAATTTGGAGTTTTGCTACCAGGATCGCAGAAGAGCGAGGAAGTGGTTTGAACATTATTTCAAATGTTGAAACTATTAGAATACAAACCAAATTTCACTAAAATATTACATAATTTGGAGTTTTGCTACCAGGATCGCAGAAGAGCGAGGAAGTGGTTTGAACATTATTTCAAATGTTGAAACTATTAGAATACAAACTAAATTTCACTAAAATTGTACATAATTTGGAGTTTTGCTACCAGGATCGCAGAAGAGCGAGGAAGTGGTTTGAACATTATTTCAAATATTGGAAATATTAGATAGACTGCAAATTTTACTAAAATGTCTCATAATTTGTAGTTTTGCTACCAGGATCACAGAAGAGCGAGGAAGTGGTTTGAACATTATTTTAAACTCTATCCGATCAGCTAGCCGAGTTAATTTTTCAATCATAATCTACTGAAAAATGATGATTTTATTATAGCTTCTTCGAGCTTCTTTCTATATACCTGATCAAATAGTTGAATTTTGTTTAAGTTTTGAAGTCCCAATCACATAAAATTGCTCGAATCGGTGATTTGCTACGAGGATCACAGATGTGCGGGGAGGTGTGTGGTTGTAGTGACGACGTTTGTATTGTTGGTTGCCTATATCTAAAAGCGTGTTATTAATCAACCTATTTGTTATAAGAGAACCCACAAAATTTGTTTTGGTATTGTTAGTTGCCTGGATACATACACAAATTACGAGAATGTAATAAACATGATTGATGAAAATCATGATAATGTAAAGTATTGAAGGCGCCTACGCTGAGGTGAAATGTTCTTTTTTATAGGTGATTATCGTTAAATAAGAATAGAAAACTTTTCTATTATAGGTTTTTATTTAGGTTATACTTATAGTACACACGAATTTCATATAACTACTAATATGTAATAATATGTTTCTTTAATCAGTAACTGCAAAAAATGTATACAATTCTTCCGATGAGCTCCAATATACTCAAACAAGGACTCTCATAACACTGCATAATATAAAAAGCAGTGCAATGGAAGTGCAAGTGAGAGTATATAAATATATCATAGCTTTACAGCTTTTCAATTGTGATGACACTTAATTCAAAAAAGATGAAGTATAATACAGATTCTTTCGCTGTATGGTAACTAATTAATTCTTCTCTCAGCTGATGGTGGCTTAAGTCCCTTGTAGTAGTCATATAGCAGCTTTCTTTTATCAACTTCACGTCTTATACTGTTGTGTTGAGTACAGTAAAGAAGATACCTAGAGATAAAAAAAACTTAAATAAATATTTATATAATCTGCTTATGTTTAGAATAATTATTTGCCTATTTTTCACAGATATATGCGTTGGCAAGGGGAGGCAGTCGACCACAGGCTTGACATATATGTGAAATTGAATTAAAAACAGTATGACATGGATTAGGAATGTGTTCACTGAATTGTTCAAAATGTTGTCAAATATATTCTACATTTTTTCTTTTTATTTCAACAACACACCACGAGGGCTCACAGCCTACAATACTATCGTACCGTGGGTGTCGACAACGAAGAAAGAGGCAACTTGTTAATTCTGGACTTGAAGGTTCAGAGGAGAAGGAAACACATGTGCCGGCAAGGAATTCCACAACTTGGAAGTCCTCGGGACAAAAGAGCAGGCATAACAAGATGTTCTATGTCTGGTGACGTGGACAGTAAAAGGGTGCATTCGCTCTGTTCCCCTGGTAGATCTGTTGGGGGCAGCAGGTGGAGGAACTATGGAAGAAAGCTCCTCCGAGCAGTGCCAGTGCAGATATCTGTGAGAGAGGTCATCAACGGCACGTCGGTGGGCAAGGGTCACCGATGAAACATATGAATGGAGTCCAGGATAGTGAGTGTAGAAGCGGCAGCTGCACCCCAGATGTGGGAGCAGTATTCGAGGTCTGGCCTATTTGTGAAGTATATAAGGTATATAGATTATCTGGTGAAAAGTATTTGCAAACCCGGAAGAGGAAACCTAATTTCTTAGCAGCCGCTTCTGAAATTGATGTGGCATGTTGGTGCCAATTGAGATTTCGATCCACAGAAGTGCCACCAAGTGAAAAGGACTTATTACTTTGAATAGCTTGGTTGTTCATTGTGATGGGTCTAGGGCTGGTGTATCTCTTATGAGATAGAAGGCAAGACTGAGATTTAGTGGAGTTGAATTGTACAAGATTTCTACTTCCCCAGTCCAATACTTTTGAGAGATCCACAGCGACATAACCCTCCATGAGTCTGCGATCCTCATCTAATTGGGCTAAAGAGACAGGCTTAGAATAGTGTATATTTGAGTGGTGGGTGATGTCGTCCGTGTAACTGTGAACTGGGTTGGATGTGCTAGAGAGGAGGTCATTGATGTGGAGAAATAACAAAGTAGGGGCTAAAGCTGAACCTTGAGGGACTTCTGCAATAATTGGATACAGTTTAGAGGAATGGCCATCCACAACAACAGATATACTCCGGTTGGAGAGGAGATTTACTATCTAGGTACAGAGTTTTGGTGGTAGGCCATAAGCTGGAAGTTTAATAAGCAGCGCTGCGTGCGACCTGGTCGAATGCTTTGGATATGTCTAGAGCGACAATCTGGGATTCACCGTGCAGTTCCATAGACTTGTTCCAAGAATGGGTGACAAAGGAAAGGGGGTCGGCAGTTGATCTGCGCCGACGGAATTCACACTGCCTGTCGTGGATTAGACTGTGTTTTTCAAGAAATTTTAGTAATTCAGTTTATATACTTTTCGATGACTTTAGAGACGACCGAAAGGAGAGAAATAGGTCTGTAGTTGCTAGGAAGCGCTTTGGTTCCTTTCTTGGGGACGGGTTGTACTCAAGCAGTTTTCCAGTTATTAGGGAATATGCCTTTATTGTAAGATGTCTGAAACAGACGAATCACGACAGGAGTAAGTTCTGGTGCGGATTGTTTGAGAACAATTGCTGGGATCTCGTCAAAGCCAGATGCTTTCCTGGTATTAAAAGAAGAAAGCATCTTTCATACATTTTTGGCTTTGAAAATGATATCAGTCATTTTATGCGCGATATTGGGGACTGTTGGTGGTTGAACATTTGGGGGTGGGTTGAGAGTAGAATTGCCAGCGAACGAGGTAAAAAGTTCAGCCTTGTCCAGGGCGGTAGACACAACTTCATCCCCTGAAACAAGAGGTGGGAACGTGCTCTTGCAGAAATTATTCCCAATAGATTTAGCAAGAGTCCAGAAGGGCTTGCTGCCGTTGGAGCTTGAGAGGACTTTGTTTTTGATGTGGTTATTAAACGCGTTTTTTGCCTCGGAAAGAATGCGGACATAGCGGTTTCTTGCGTCGTTAATGCTTGACGGTTTTCTTGACTGGGATTGTGTAGAAGCGTTTTGTGAGCTTCGACCTTTTCAAGTCTGGCCTTGTCACAAGATTTAGAGAACCAGGGCTTTTCAGTGACTGAAGAGGTTTTCTGTGTATGTGGAATAAATAATTCCATGCCAGCTTGGATAGGTTTGGTGACGTTTTGCGAGATATCAGAGGGGTCAGGATGAGAGGAGACAGACGCCAATGGAATTGAGGAAAAGTAATCTTGCATGTCGCCCCAGTTTGCGGAGTTGTAGTGCCAAACGATACGTGGGTGTGATGGCTGTGCGACCTCGGGTTGCACTGCGCAGGAAGCAGTGACCATGCCATGGTCTGAGTGACGAAGGGGGGCGGTGACTGATATCTTATAGCAGTCAGGATTTGTAGTAAGAAGGAGATCCAAGGGATTTGAGCTGTATGTTGGGATAATATATAATATGAAACTCTGTTTTCAAACGCTTCACTAGCATTCCAAAATACTTCTAATGGCATGCTGCCATAAAGAAATAGGTTTCATGGAACTGAATTCGATGATCTTGATAGACACTTATTTGCTCCCATTCATACTGGCGGGAAATATTAAGGTGGAGGTTTATCTTGTTGAAAGTGCAAGATTCTTTTGGAAAATGAAGTTGGTAGAAGCATCAGTTTAGTTCTCTAGCCTTTGAGTCACAAGATAATCGATAATAATGTTCAGACATATTTAGACAGTGATAACTTTCCTCAATAAATAAAGTTTCCTGAAACCTGCCGAAACATTAACTTTTTGTGGCCATTGTGTATGACCTTTCTCGTAAATATTCTTGGACACCCGAAAACAATGACTATATAATAGTGATTTAGAACAACTAAAATAAAACATAAACAATCTAAAATCTTTTATTTCTTACATATACATATTATAAACATAACTATTACAAATAATCAAACACTATCATATCTTCATTATAAAATAACCTGCTTAAAAATATAGGATTATTTAAAAAGACAATAGAAAGCTCTGGTAATAAAGTATTCAAGTAAATATCGGGTTTACTATCACATGATTATCCTAACAGATCTATCATACAAAACTACAAATACCTGGACACCTTAATTAGTTTTTAAGGCAATTTTAGCCATCTAAGTGTTTGGTTTTAGTTATATTCTATCATGTTGTTTTAGACCTCCAATAAGAGGCCACAATGTTTAAGTAAAATTCAAATTCTAGTGATATTTTATATTTTACCTCTATGATTATGATTTTTCTTCAGCACCAAATTATAAACATAAATTAACATTTTACAAAAAAGGCATCAATTATAATTAATTAATTCCATTTATGAGACATATCCCAAATTACAGGATCATTAAAAATATGTTTTTATGAATTAAGGCTGACTTGATATTGCTTCTGTTAAATTTTAAAGCTAAAGTAGCTTCCTATCAAAATTAGCAAATGTATATTCAGTTATCCAAATTTAAAGTATTAATTAATATGTAGAAAAATTACCTTAAATATCAAAAAGACCAAATTTATGACCATTATAAAAACAGTTCAGCAATGGGAAAACCTATGGATCAACGGAGAACTAGTAGAGAAGGTCAGTAAGTACAAATACTTGGGAACAACTGTCAATGAAAATAATGAGTACACTGAAGAAATTAAAACAAGAATTGGACAAGCCAGAACCATATTTAACAGAATGAGAAGCGTGTAATGCAGTAGAGATCTTAACTTACAACTTAGAGTCAGAATATTGAGATGCTACGTTTTCTCGGTGTTGCTATATGGGATGGAATCATGGACGTTAAAGAAAGATATAAGTGATCGACTGGTGGCATTTGAGATGTGGTCATATAGAAGGATCTTAAGGATAAGTTGGGTAGACATGGTAACAAATGAGGAGGTACTGGGAAGAATGAGAAAAGAAAAAGAGATATTGAACACAATTAAAATAAGGAAGCCGCAATATCTGGGCCACGTGATGAGAGGAGAGAAATATATATTCTTGCAGAATATTATACAGGGAAAAAGAAGCAGAGGAAGAAGACGCATTTCCTGGTTAAATAACCCGAGAAAATGGTACAACTGTAGTTCCGTTGAGTTGTTCAGAGCTGCAGCATCAAAAGTGAGAATAGCCATGATGATAGCCAACCTTCTAAGAGGAGATGGGACTTGAAGAAGAAAGAAATCTATATCAGGAAATAGGTCAGGTCAAAAAGGAATAAGATGAAAAGGGGTGCAATGGGTATCTTGCAAAAATAATGTCAACTTAAAACTAATAATTTGATAAATCATAATAAAATGGCTTGTGCTTCAATGCTGTGCAATTGTGAGGACATGAAAGTAGTTATGCTATGCAGATTCTGGGCCAAAAAGCAACGTTATTTCTTATGGAGGTCTATTTTGCCTGTCTATTTCTGTCTATATTGCCTGTTGTCTCCAGCTGTAATCAGAACAGGTAAATAATGGATCTCATCTGAGTATGCACGCTACAACTGGGGACAACTTTTTGTAAAATAGACCTCCATAAGAAATGGCATGAGTTTTTAGCCCAGAATTGGCATAGCATAACTATCCATGAATATGAAATTAAGATAAATAAAAACTGAAGATACTTAAGCTACAAATATCCAATCAAATACTAAAAATATAATAAGAACACACACACACACCCTAATAAGGACAAGAAATATTACTTTGTATCAAGGAAAGTCAAGAGAAATGCAGGAAGAACACACAATATATTATTCATGCTTAGGCCTCCTTGAGAGAATATGTCTATTTACTGAACAGGTGAAATTAATTAATCAACAATATCACTGAACAGTGCTGAAGCCCATCAATACAAATTGATATCTTCACACAACTGGTGTATGTCTAGACAACCAAATCAGTAACGAAAACATACTGAACGAACCTCGAATACACAGGGTGACCGAATTGGGTAATTTACTGATTCGGTACCTCAAAGAAAAACATGAAAAAAATTTGATTTCATATGATGCATGTAGCAAAAGATGAAAAGCAAGAAATAAGTTTACTTGCTCCAAAAATAAAAGTGCTAGCAGTCGAAACTTTTCACCGCCAAAGAATATCCGGAAATACTTTTAAAACTGTACTGATAAGTGCAAGCACAAACTTTAGATTCTTTGCATAGTACACTATAAATAGAATATACAAAAAAATTAAAAGTCTGGGCGTGGCAAACGTATTTAATAGCAAACATGTCGTTTTTAATGAAGGCAAGCATCAAAATTGGTTACCAGTATAACCTATATAGTAAAAATAATGTACCATATTTCATCAAAATAACTTTATTGTTTGAAAAAGTACAAGCATTGAAAATAAACTTTAGATGTTCCCCAAAAACTGGTCCGATTTTTCGGGCCAACAAACCTTTTCAAGTTATTTACCCACCTAGCATTAACGAATTTTTTCTACGAAAATTTGCTAAAATATAGACTATTAAACGATAAACTCTACAGCTGAAACTACTGCCAAAGCATCAGAAAGAGGGTCTATTTGAAATGGATTTTCCAAAAATATTTTAGTAAAACGAAGGACATTGATGGTTGAAACTGAAGCTTAAGCCTTTGGAAAACACACTTATTGCCACATATATTCGACATAATCCGTATTTGTTTCAAATTCGTTGCCCGAAAGTTGCAAATTTTGACGTTTCAAATCGCGACTTTGGCATTTTAAGAAAAATGATAAAATTTTCAAAATATTTTTTCTGCTCCTTCTTGACCTTTTTGCGTCAAGAAAACTTAACCCGTTGTATGTAATATTCAATTTGTTTTGTTAATCACAAAATAATTTGTCCTTGTAATTTCCTCTGATCACCAGTGGCACTCAATTTTTTTCCTTAAAATGCCTATAACTTTTTCTCCTTTCAAATTAGAGATCTGAATTTCGGCATGTAGGGTAAGTCTGATAGTAGAAAAGCATATGCAAAATTTGGCTGTTATAGCTCCTGTTATTTTCGGAGATACCAAATTTTTCCGAAAGAACATCCAAAATTTTCCCCGAAAAACTAGTCCGATTTTCCTGGCTAACGAACTACTTATCCAAGCCACTTACAAAAGGAAGGTACACACCAAATTTCATCAAAATCAGCCCATTATTTTTATTTTTTGAGTTATCGATATATATATATATATATATATATATATATATATATATATATATATATATATATATATATATATATATATATATATATATATATATATATATATATATATATTAGAGCGGGTCCATAAGTCCGTGACTTTTTGAATTTCCCGCCTCTTCACAGGAAGGGCAACACTGCTCCTGTCAACAAGCATCTGTTAGTTGACTCCTGTCAAATTTTGAACAAGCTTCCTCATTTAGTTTGTGTTAGATAACCATTGAAAGCAGATAACTTCTTGAGTTATAACGAAAATGGAAAAAAGTGAATTTCGTGTAGTCATCAAACATTATTTTTTGCGAAAAAAAAACACTCAAACCAGGGCTAAGCTTGACAAACACTATGGGGACTCTCCACCATCAATTTCCATGGTAATGAAGTGGTTAACTGAATTCCGCTGTGGCCGTACAAGCACAAATGACGCTGAATGTTCTGGGTGCCCAGAACACCCGAAACAATTGAAAAATTCACGACATGGTGTTGGCTGATCGGAGATTGAAAGTACGGGAGATTATGGAAGCCATAGGCATATCACATGGCTCAGTGGTTTCGATTTTGCATGATCACTTGGGTATGAGAAAGATATTCGCAAGATGGGTGCCGCGTTTGCTCACAATCGACCACAAACGCAATCGTGTGGCAACTTCGGAGGATTGTTGTTCAACCGCAATGGGGACGAGCTTTTGCGCCGTTTCGTAACTGTGGACGAAACATGGATTCACCACAACACACCAGAGACCAAGCAGCAGTAAAAAAAGTGGGTTTCTTCGTGCGAATCGACGCCGAAGAAGGCCAAAGTGGGTTTGTCAGCCAATAAAGTCACGGGATCATTTTTTGGGATGCACACGGAATAATCCACATTGATTACCTTCAAAATGGAAGAACAATCAATGGCGAATATTATACCAACTTATTGCACCGATTCAATGAGGATTTGAAGAAAAAAAGACCGCTTTTGGCCAAGAAAAAGTTCTTTTCCACCAAGACAATGCAAGGGTGCACACATGTGTAATCTCCATGATGAAATTGCATAAATTGGGCTACGAATTGCTCCCTCATCCGCCCTATTCTCTGGATTTAGCCCCGAGTGACTATTTCTTGTTTCCAAACTTAAAGTAATGGCTCGGCGGAAAGAGATTTGACTCCAATGATGAAATCATCTCACAAACAAATACCTATTTTGAGGACCTCAGCAAATCTTATTTTTGGACGGGATAAAAAAAATGGAGAAACGCTGGACGAAGTGTATAGAGCTTAAAGGAGACTATGTTGAAAAATAAAATGATTTTTTGTCAAAAAACCTTATTTATTCAAAAAGTTACGGACTCGCCCTCATATATATATATATATATATATATATATATATATATATATATATATATATATATATATATATATATATATATATATATAACAAACACAGATCTCCTCATTAGTGAATTTTTTGTTTTACGACAAATTCGCTAAAAAAGACAATTCACTTCCTGGTGTATTACTTTTCCTGATTAATATTTTTCCAAATATATAAGGTTTTGTGTATATTTAGTAAAAAAATAAAGTTACCAAAATACAATTATTTTTTTCTTAAAATCAATTTGGTTACTTTAACCCTATGGTGAAAATGATTTAAAAGCTTAACATTTATTACTATTTAGAGTTATCTTATTTTTCAATAAACAACTGTAACAAAGATTATTGACTTTTTCACCTATAACACCCAGTTATGTAACTATAAAATCAATATTTTAACAAGTATATTAAAACCTATAAAAATAATCAGGGTACCCAGCAGAAATCAAAAATCAAACTCCCTGACATTTCCAGGCCCCTCGAGTACATTTTTCATAATACTCGAAATAAAAACACACATACCGGAATACTTTTTTTATGAACAAAATAAATAAAAACTTTGAATAAAAACTTACATAATCAAAAACATAAGTATGTTTAATTCTGTTAAATTTATAATATATAGCATTTTCGAAAAGAAAATTTGCAATTTTTTAATGGAAAAACTTGACTTTCATAACTGGCAGACGAACTTAGCCTCCGGAAAGAATTTTCCAGTATGATGGAACAAACCAGAAGTTCTAGGTGGCGTAGAAACTTCGCAAACCATGTTGTTCGTATATAAAAAATTTGGATAAGCCTCGGAAATGGGTTCCAAAAGCTCAGATTCGCGCCCATTAAATATTTTTTTAAAGGCGTTACCTCTCTAAAAGCGAAATTTTACTGTTTACATGCGCCATATACAAATGCCAAATATTTTGCAACTTTCAACATGATCATAAAGGGTAAAATAGAATAAACACATTCACAGCACAGCTCTACCTAGCCAATACCTAAAATGCATTTTGCATTTTATGCATTCAAGGAAGAACATTTCAAGTGAGATGAACATATGAGACATGTTTGAGATAGAGAAAGAACACGATATTTATATCGGCGCATGATGTGACATACGCTGCGTTCATTGGCGGATTTAAGTGATATTGGTACCCAAGGTAAGACGCATTGTTATCAAGATATATTTTCCTAGTTATGAGAAAACTATTTACGTGAGAAAATTCAGATAATATAAATGAAATCATAATAAAAATGCATCTGCTAGTGACGAAATTTTACAAATATATAATTTCCAGGTCTACTGAATGATTTCCATGACATTTGAGTAAAATCACAAATTTCCCTGACATTTTACGGGGTATTTCACATTCCCTGATTTTTCCAGGTCACTGGGTACCCTGATAATGCCAGGTCAAAAACCACAACCAACATGTTTTTTTTTAATTTCTTTGGATAAAAAACAATATAAAATATTAATAATTTCAAAACTTAGATACCAAATGTATAACTTTAATACTGACTTAACATTCTCAGTACAAGAGAACATAACGATTGTTGCAGCATAAAAAATTGTCAGTCAGCCCTAATTTCTCCTTGTTAAAATTTTTAGTACAAAAGAAAAGGAATATCAAGAAACCTTTTCGTGGTGATACTGTTCTGGATGTTCAGCTATATACAGGACATAGATTAATGGTATTGCTACGATGCCTATCAGAACACAAATAATCAAAGGTATCCATGGTATATCACAGTCGGCACCATTGAAGTTTAACCTAGAAACAATTGCTTCAGCAGGTATGTTTGCTTCATGCGGTAATAATAACACCTCTTCATCCATACCTAAACTGTCAGAAGCTACCTCATCATATATCACATCTGGCTTTTGAATGTTGCTGTTGAAGATGATTTCATTCACTTCGTCAGCTTTCTGATTCTTCTCAACACCAACAAGAGTGGTGGTTATTTGGGTATTTAAAGCTGAAAGATTTACACTCTCAGAGTGATCCTGAATTGGTGAACAATTACCACTCGTATGCACCCCAGCCAAGGCCATGGTGAAGGGTCGATGCGGCACTTTAATCGTTCTTCTAGCAAATATCTCATTTTCATTGTGAATGTTGTTCAGCCTTTTTAAATCTGCTATCTATAACAATTTTTTTTTTTTTGAAATTGTAAAGATATTTAATAGTTATAAGAGCAAACAAATAGCATTAAAAATATTGCAAAAAGTCTGGACACAGCAAGTACGTTATGGTAGCAAAATTACATTAAAATGTTTTTGATATTCACAAATAATTTTTTCTTTGACTGAAAGACTTAAAATTTTGATAATCTTTTTAATAGAAATTATATGCCTAATTTAATAAAAATGATTTCAATATAAATAAGTCAATTTTTATTCAACTGAAAAACTTCAAATTTTATAGATAGTGTAATCTTTATAATAAAAGGTAAAGGTAAGATGCTTACTGGCAATTAGACCATTGCTGACCTTTTTTGGTCAACTAAACTAACCTACCCTCCACCTTGAGCTCGATCTCAACGACGACAGTGATTTGAAAAATTATCGGCCGCCGGTGAGTCTTGAACCGTCGTCCCCCGAGTCCGTATTGGAAAGTCTGAATCAACTTTCCCGCACGGCCACAGTGATATTGACAGTGTGGCCATTCGGTGGTATCATTTTCTACTGATTGGCAAGTAACGTGGTACAATGTCTGCCATGAAGTCTCAGCCTCTAAGCTCCTCTATGTAAACTTACACTAAACTTCAGGTATTCAAGGAAAGAGGAAAGTCAGCCTTGATATAACCCCCCCTTTTTTCTCTCTCTCTCTTTCTCTCTCAGGGCTCGTCCGCGGCCTCGCCGCCCCGATAGCACTGCAACCTTTGGTTTATTGTGCTATAACGTCCACTTTAATGTTAATACTAGTTTTCCCCAATGAATTTCCAGGATAATTCTCGGGACACGGCTTTCCTACGGGATCATGCTCGAGCGTCAACGCCTATAGAATTTTCTTTTCCCGTGCTCTCTCGGGATACTCACCCCCTTCCCAAGTCACTGTCGACGTACACACAAGCCCAGGGTAGATTCTAGTGGAGACAGGGTCCTCCTAAGTTAAGACAAAGTCCCCCGGGACTTCTGGTTATGGTCTTTATTAGAGATCTATTGTTAAAGTTTACTTGGGTGGATATTCCGGAGTGATTAAATGAAATGCCGAGTAAATTAAAAGAGAATCTATTTACAAAAGAAAACAAAAGGATTCCGTTTACTAGAAATTATGTACAAAGTAGTTATGAGGAACCAGAGGCAGAGGGGGTTCTGGAAATTTAACAAAGATATTTACGGATGATACGGAGGGTGGGTCACGCGACAACTTCTGCAACGGTCGGTGGTCTTGATACGCAGTTCGGGGTAGCAAGAAAATCTATTAAAGGAAGTTACTCCCTGACGGCAACACAGGGGGTTGCAACCCGGAGAGTTGTTTTTAACTAGGACCGATGGTGCATTCACCACAACGATACCGACATAAATCCCTCTAGCTTAGCCACTTACCCTTGCGATCCCGGGGAACCAGAACTTAGGAATGCAGTTCCCTAGTTCTGCAGGCCTGTCCATACCATAAACGCCGGATACCTGGGCCTAATGGAATCATACAGAGCCACTTGGTTAATATCACGGTTGCTACCCCACAACCTGGTGCACCTGCTATTCTACTTTTACCGCTGCGGGGTCGGGCCCTCCACTTTGATCCAATCTCGGTACCTCGGTAATAGCGGAACAGCGCAAAGCAGTTACGCTAGCGGAATGCTCTCGATCTCAACAGTTCACGCACACAACCAGCGAACGGCGGTGGAGCTACTGAACTTCTCTCTGCGAGATGCGACCGGCTTGACGCCGGCCGGGTCACCCTCCTTCCACCGGTCGACGGGCCAGCGGGCACGATCGCGTCTTCAACGCGAGCCCGCTGCACTCGGGTAAATATAAAATATATTTACTAGTGAACAATTGCAGTTACTTAACCCTCTGTAAACTGGATGACTGAAGTCTTTGATTGTTAATTAGGCTAGTTAATTTTTGCCGGCTTATCAACTTAAAACGATTTAAAAACAACAATTTAATTATCACACCTACTGAACTCTATTGTGGCTGTTTCTTGTGTTACTGTTATATGGTTGACACAACCTACTGGAGTGTCGAGTATCAACGTCTAATATGTTTGATTAAAATTACAAAGAAGTATTCAGAAAATAAAAGTCTGGATGCAGCAAGTGCGTTATGATAGTGAATTTTCATAAAAATGTTTTTAATAACAAATATGTCTTTTTTAAAAAGAAAGCAGTCACGAAATTTGACTACCAGTATAACCTATATAGTAGAAACAATGTACCATATTTCATCAAAATGACTTTATTGTTTGAAAATGTGCAAAAATTTTCCGAAAATAAACTTAAACCGTTCCCGAAATAACTGGTATTTAGCCAACGAAACGGTTAATAGCAAATTCAGCTATTGAAATTTGAAACTTTAATAAAAATTCGCTTCCATAACGCACTTGCTGCGTCCAGTAAAAATTGAAATCGGTTGCAGAAAAGAACGAGCACTTATGAAGCCACAGGAGAAGTCTACGGCTATATAAATATAGAACGGATTCACTAAGTTAGGGCAATAACAAACAGCCAGATGTGCTATTCAATTTGAATTAAGCCTTAAAAGTTTTTATCTCATCCTAATAGAATTTATCATACAAAAACTCGCTAAAAATTCCACGGAATTACACAGAGCCGATGCCAACAGGGTGAGAGATATTTTTACAAGTAGAAACACCAGAACGAGAACAACTACACAGAAGGGCCAATACCACGTAAGAACTTTTTTTGAAGAAAGCTCCGACATATTGACGAGCAGGAAAACCATCAACTTTGCTGTTGGAATGCATATACGAATAGAAAGCGACTGCATGAAGACCCGTTATGATGTGTGAGCTAATTCAGCTGGTGTTAAAGAAGATCGTGTGTGGTTCTACAATCCAGTATGACGCAAGAGACGGTCACCGAAACTACAGAAATTATGGGAAGGTCCTTATAAGGGGGTCAAAAGGATCAATTACGTTGTCTATCGAATTCAGAGGAGCCTATATGGTGCACACTTTGTGGTGGTCACTATATATATTATTATACAAACATATAAAAATTGAAACTGACCCTGAATATGGGTTCATGGAATCCTACTTCGCGCTCATTTGAAGAAAATGTTGGCAAATATCAAAAGCTGTGATCAGCAGAGCAATTTTGTAATGAAAATTTACTATATAAAAAAGACCAATATAGTGGTTTTCAATTTTGGAAAGGTACAGTTGTTATCGTTTATCAAGGGACAAGCTGAATTGGCCTTGAATCAGAACATGGTATGTTAGGCCTGCTCAACTCGGCAAATTATTTTAACTGTGAGTTACAACAAAACAATTTGCAGACTCCTTCGTTCCACATGTACCTATACAGATTATAAGCAGAACCAGTAATACACTGCGACAGAAACAGTTTTGAGAGGTGTTTGATAAAATAGATAAATTGATACATACTGTACAATGGTAATGAATTGCTAAAGATTGCAAAGTATCTCCTTCTTCAATCTCCTTATCGATTGTTGGTATTTCTCTCCTTGGGGTTTTATTTTTGACGAAAAGATCTATTTCTTCAGCTTCATCTTCACTACCACTATCTTTAGCCGACAACTTTTTATAATTGTATACTTGTTTATTCCTGCAGAAGGAATTGTTTTTGTTTAAACAAAACATGAAATACCTACATTCATTTAATTTTAATACTTACTTTGGTCTTTTAGACATGTTTTTAAACAACAACCGAGATTTTGCAAAACAGCCTGGGGACTGAACCGTCCTATAAGACTAAAATTTTCAAATCCAGAACAGCAAAACACAAAAACACAGACTAATCATAAGACCAACTCATATTTCGTATGTATTATGTGGTAGAAAAAGTGACGTGTATTGACATTTATAGGTTATGATGATAGTCGATAGTCTTCTTATTTTAATTATAATAAATAGATTTCAGACTTCGTTAAAAACAAAATAAGTATTCATTATAATCTTAGACTACAAATAAGTACAGGACAGAGCATATAGTGATATAGACTATGAATACTGAAATTATGTAAAATAGGCACAAAAATTAAAATTTTCTTGAGTTAACCTGTGCGTTGTCATTCAACTCGAACTCGACAATACACAATTAAATTAGACGCCCTCGGCATGATATGGTGCCAATTCCTCATACATAAAGCATGGCATACTTCGTCCTGTATTTTTCATAGTCCAAGATTATATAATGCAGAGTATATATAACTTTCAGTTGTTAAAACCATTAGTATGCAAGTATGCAGTAGGTAGTAGGTACAGAACACATCTAGGGCAGTAGATCACATGTTGGAACAGAGAATTATTTGTTTTGAGAAGGTTATGTTATAGGTTATCTTGTTCTTTAAGTAAATAATTTTAAAATCCATTTTCTAGTTAAGTATAGATTAATTTACACATAAAAAAATGGATTGGAGACTCCAGCCTGACTACTTTAAGAGTTATGATGATGCAAATGTAAGTAAATAATTTATATATGTAGTGTTTAAACATTTAAGTCTGGAGTCAGGTGTATTGATTTACATTTTAACGAATTTTTTTTTAAATTCGCTAATGAGGAGATCTGTAATTATATATATATATATATATATATATATATATATATATATATATATATATATATATATATATATATATATATATATATCCGACCGATAACTCAAAAAATAATGGACCGATCTTGAAAAAATTTGGTGAGTACCTTCCTTTTGCAAGTGGCTTGTATAAGTTCGTTACCAGGAAAATCGGACCAAGTTTTCCCAGAAAATTTTGTGTTTTCTTTCTAAAATAATTCATATCTCCATAAATAACAAAGTAAGGGCGACCAAATTTGGTACGCGTGTTTGTATTATAAAGAGTGAACTCTGTGGCAAAATTTAGCTCTCCAGTTTTAAAGACAACGAAGTTATGGACAGTTAAACAAACAAATTTTGGAGTTTTCCTGAAAACGTCAAACTCGCAATTTTAAACGTCAAAATTGGCAATGTTTAGGCAAAGAATGTGAAACGAATACCTATTGTGAAAAGAAATTGTTGCAAGAAGAGTGTTCTGCAAACTCTTAAGTTTCAGATTCAACCGTCATTGCCCTTCATTCTACTAAAATATTTACAAAATATCCATTTCAAATAGACCCTTTCTTTGATGCTTTGGTTGTCAGTTTAGTTAAGTTGATGCCTTTTTGGATATTTATTTGTACGTTTAGTGAAGTTTATGGTTTAACACTCTATAATTTCTTTTAGCTAATTTTCGTAGAACAAATTTGTTAATGCATTTTTGCATTTTTTATCGAAATATGATGCTTTTATAAGAAAAAAATCTGGACACAGTAAGTACGTTTTGGTAGCGAATTTTCGGTAAATTAGCAGATTAGCTCCCGAACGCTTTTCAAAAAACTGTTTTCCTAAACCTGCCTAGGCCCCCCTGGATCCACAAAACCCAAGAAAAATTTCTTGTTCACAGCCCCCAAGGAAGTTACGGGACCAGTGAGTAGGAGTGTATGATTTTTTTTTAGCTAATTTTCGTAGAACAAATTCGTAATGCATTTTTGAATTTTTTATCGAAATATGATGCGTTTGTAAGAAAAAGATCTAGTCGCAGTAAGTGCGTTTTGGTAGCGAATTTCCGCTATATTTGTAGTTTAGCTCCCGAACGTTTTTCAAAAAGCTGTTTTCACAAACCTGCCTAGCACCCCTCCCTCTGGATCCACAAACCCCAAAAAAAATTTCTTGTTCACACACCCCCAAGGAAGTTACGGGACCAGGAGTGAGTAGGGGTGCTGAGCGGGGTAGGTAGTAAAAAGGAAATATGAGCAGAAAATTCGAATAAAGCAGGCTTGAAAGCTGTCTTTTTCACATCTTGAAGCCATATCCCCCTTAAACCCTGCCTACCCCGCTCAGCACCCCTATTCACTCCCAGTCCCATTACTTCCTTGGGGGGTGTAAACAAGAATTTTTTCTTGTGGTTTGTGCATCCAGGTGGGGTCCTAGTAATGTTTCTGAAAACAATTTGTTGAAAAGCGTTCGGGAGCTAATCTGCAAATTTACCGAATTTTCATTAAATCCTTTAAATTTGAATAACTCAATTTGCTATTAACGTAAGCTTTGTTGGTTAGAAAACCAACATTTAAGTTTATTTTCGGAAAATGTTTGTATATTTTCAAACCATAAGTAATTTAAATAAAATATAGTACATTGTTTCTACCACATAGGCTATACCTGTAATCAGATTGATGCCTGCTCGCATTTGCTATTAAAAACATTTTTATCGAAATTCACTTCCATAACACATTTGCTGCATCTAGACTTTTGAAAAATGTTTATATATTTTCAAACAATAAATTTATTTAGATGAAATATGGTACATTGTTTCTACCATATAGACAACCAAGTTTGATGCCTGCTTTCATCAAAGAAAGACATTTGCTATTACAAATATTTTCAAGAAAATTCGCTACCATAACGCACTTGCTGCGTCCAGAGATTTTATTATATAAAACAATGAAGATGAAACTGCATTTGCATACGAGGGAAAATATAATTTTTTTTGGTAAATTTGTAGATTATCACCCGAATGCTTTTCAAAAAACTGTTTTCAGAAAGCTGTCTAGGGCCCCCCCTGGATGCACAAACCACAAGAAAAATTTCTTGTTCACACCCTCCAAGTGAACAAGAAATTTTTCTTGTGGTTTGTGCATCCAGGGGGGGGGGGGGGGGAGTTCCTGGACAGGTTTCTGAAAACATGTTTTTGAAAACATTCGGGAGCTAATCTGCAAATTTACCATTTTTTTAGTAAGCCTACAGTTCAACTTCTGGAGGAGGATGCGTACATTGTTCATGGTTTTCCCTTCCCCAAAGTTTTATGAGGGTTAACCCAGGTTTTTAGGGCGAGAAACTTTGGGGGTGAAGTGTGTGTGGAGGGATTTTTTTTTTTTTTTTTTGTTCCCTCAGGGCTCGTCCGCGGCCTTGCCGCCCCGATAGCACCGCAACCCTTGGTTGATTGTGCATAAATGTGTGGAGGGATTGGGCAGTGGGTATTTCTGACAACATTGCACAGGTTTTTGCCTGACTGGATGTTTACTTTAGGGGAAAGCTGGGAGTGTTAAACTGTAGGATTACCAATTGTTTTAAAGATTACAGTACTATATTTAAATATATTTGTTTTCACTTGTAAAACAACCTATTGTCTAGTTTCAAGGTGTTTGATAATCACCTAAGAAACGCTTTGTAACCATAGCTCCTCATACAAATAATAGTATAGTCTCTTTACATTTGGCTTAGTGAAATTAATCTTATTATTATTTGTTTCATCTATTTTATGAGGTAATAAAAGTATAGTTCATAGATTATAATTTGAGCTTTATGTAAGCACTTTTGGAACTATTTGGAATATTTACATTTCATAATGATTGATGATCAGCTCAAAACTGTGAAATACTTGCTAGTTAAATTTGAAAATTAATAAAAGTTAAGGTAAACATGCACTTTATGCCCTTCAACATCAAAGTCCTCGTGCACTAGCATTTTGTTGTTGGAATTCACACGCTGTTACCACTTCCTTTTCGTAGTAGAAATAAATTAAAAGATCAGAGGCTTCCTTACAAAAGTATGCACGCAGTAAATGCCTTATGGTAGAGTATGGTATAATAATCCCCTGTGGATCCGGGGACTAATTAAAATAATAGGCCCAAGGTAACTCCTGCCTGTCGTAAAAGGCGACTAATTGGAATCAAACACTGGCGGGGGTATTGTCCATGTGGGCCTGGAGGGAAGCGGACATCTCTGGGGGAGTGATGTACACCCGGATTTTGAGGCCTCCACTCTGGGCTTAGAAATGGATGGTTGCCCACGCTTGGTTGTTACTCGAGAGTGGGGTTCCGGATGGGTGCCGCCTTGGGTTGAGTGCTGGCGGGTGTCGTGTGTCTAGACGACCCAGAGGGGTTGACAACTCTGATGAGTGGTAAACACCCGGAGTTTGGGGCCCCCACTATGTGCTTCGGAACGGACGGACGGCCTCGTTTGTGCGATGCTCGGGAGCGGGGCTCGATGGGATGTCGCCTTGAGTCTAGCACTGGCGGGTGTCGGGTCTAGATGAACCCGAAGGAGAGCTGAGATCTTTAGGGGTGGAATAAAACTAAGGGTTGAGGCCTCTTCTGTGAGCTTCGAAAGGGACAAACGACCTCACTTGGATGCTGCTCGGATGCAGGACTTCATGATACTGCACCGAGTCAAACACTGACGGATGTCTGGTCCAGACGAACTCGGAGAGAGGTTATCTCTCTTTGAGACGGGCAAGCGACTTCGCTCAGATGGCAGTACATCTGTCAAAGTTTCACCTCGCAGGTGTCGTCTCCTGTCGGAAGCTCGATTTGTTGGGTGAAATTTAAGCTAACGCTGGCAGGTGTTGGACCTGGACGAACCCGGGGGTGGCTGGGGTCTCTAGGGGTGGATTACACCTGGAGACTTGGGCCTACTCTGTGAGCATCGATACAGGCTAACGACCTTGCCTGGATGCTGCTCGAGGGCGGGACTTCATGATACCACCTCGAGTCAATGAAACACTGCTGGGGGTCTGATGCAGGTGAGGCTGGGGAGAGGCAGACATCTCTGGGGAGTGATATGCACCCGGAGTTTGGCGCCTCCACTGTGGCCTCAGAGACTGACAATTGGCCTCGCTTGGTTGTTACTCAGGAGCGGGGTTCCAGATGATACCGCCCTGGATTGAGCCCTGGCGTGTGTCGTGTGTCCAGACGTCCCGGGGGGCTCTGATCTCTGATGAGTGGTAAACAACCAGAGTTTGGAGCCCATACTGTGTGCTACGAAACGGACAGACGGCATTGCTGGGGTGATGCTCGGGAGCGGGACTCGATGGGATGTTGCCTTGAGTCTTAACACTGTTAGGTGTCAGGTTTGGAAGAGCCTGGGGGAAGCTGAGATCTCTAGGGGTGGATTACAACTGGAGATTAGATGTTGCTCGAGGGTGGGACTTCATGATACCGCCTTGAGGCAAACACTGACGAATGTCGGGTCCAGACGAACTCGGAGAGAGGTTATCTCTCTTTGAGCTTCGAAACGGGCAAGCGACTTTACTCAGATGGCAGTACACCTGCCAAACAAACTCTCACCCTCAAGAAAAGATCGACTCCCTCAGGGAGCGGGAATTGATGGATGAAATCTAAATAATTAGACGTGAGCCACAATAGACCTAAGATCGCGGTGGAGGGACTGAAATAGCCCACTCACAATGAAATCTAATCTAATCTAATCGTATAATAATAAGAATATAATTAATACATGTGCGTTATGGTAAGGAGTATGATATAATTTATCAAGTAAAACAGAAATTTTTTAAAATATACCTATCTTGACACAGCAAATGTGTTACGGTAATGAACAAGAATATAATTAATACATGTGCGATATGGTAGGGAATATGATATAATTTATCAAGTAAAATGGAAAATTTCTAGAATATACCTCTATTGACGCAGCAAGTGCGTTACGGTAATGAACAAGAATATAATTAATACATGTGCGTTATGGTAAGGAGTATGATATAATTTATCGAGTGAAACAGAAAGTTTTTAAAATATACCTATATCGAGGCAGCAAGTGCGTTATGGTAATGAACAAATGAACGATTTAAATTTCTACAAAATTTGATGTCATTAAAAAAACATATTTTAATTAACAACATTTCTATGAAAATTCGCTAGCATAACGCACTGGCTGCGTCCCGACTTTACATTTCTATTAAATTTGATGTCTCATTAAAAAACATATTTAACATTAAAAACATTTCTAAGAAAATTCGCTACCATAACACACTTGCTGCGTCCCGACTTTAAATTTCTACAAAATTTTATGTCTCATTGAAAAACATATTTAACATTAAAAACATTTCTATGAAAATTCGCTACCATAACGCACATGCTGCGTACAGATTTTTTAAATTTCTACTAAATTTAATGTCTCATAAAAAAAACATATTTAACGTGAAAAACCTTTCTATGAAAATTCGGTACCATAACACACTTGCTGCGTCTCGACTTTAAATTTCTACAAAATTTTGTCTCATTGAAAAACATATTTAAAACATTTCTATGAAAATTCGCTACCATAACGCACTTGCTGCATCCCGACTTAAAATTTTCGATAAAGAGAAGAAAGTGTCAACAGCGTGTGAACTCCAAAGACAAAATGCTAGTGCGAAAGGACTTTGCTGTTTGAAGGGCATAAAGTACATATGTACCAACGTTAAGTTTATTTTACTTTTAGTGAATTTTCTTAAAAAAATTCACTAATGAGGAGACCCTGACTTTTAGTGAATTTTCTTTAACAAAATTTATTAATGAGGAGATCCCGACTTTTGAATTTTGAAAAAATTTCTTCAAATCAGCGCTAATTAGGCCCCCTAGAACACATATCCGGGGTCAGTTTCGATTTTTTTTATATGTTTATATATATATATATATATATATATATATATATATATATATATATATATATATATATATATATATATATATATATATATATATATATGAGAGACATACTTGGTTCTCGCGTTGAACCGCGCCCAGAATTTATGAAAACTCGACGTTTCGGCTCATTTTTTGGAGCCATTTTCAAGAGGTGAAGGAAATATGTAAGGACACTCTAAGATCTCAATCTGTCTACTCCTTAGAGCGGTGGATAAAGGTAGGTTGGGTTGTTGTAGCTCGATTACGGGGCCTCAATCTGCCTACTCCCCAAATCTCGCCGGAGATCGTCTGTGAGGTCTCAGTGTGTTCAACCCTAGGCCTCAGAGAGAAACTGAAATTTATCTCGGATATGGGTTCCAGGGCGCTAATTCATTTGAAAAAAATTGTCGAAAATTCGAATTTCATTACCTCTCTATAAGCGAAATTTTCTTTGTGGAAATCGCTAAAAAAAGGGAGCAAAAAAACAGCAGATTAGAATAGTATTAATGTGTATGTAATGTGATAAACTACATATAACAGAAGTCAATTTATCTAAAACTGATATTTTACTAATTGCAAAATGACTGCTGCTGACTCAACCAATTATTAACTTTCGTTATCATGTAGGTCATCATATGGTTGAATAAAAAGGTTCAGTTCACTTAACCTAGATGTTTCACTATATTTCATAGTCTCTCCCTTTTGCTTCTATTTTTATATCAAACGTTTTAACTTTCTTTAAGCATGTCAAAAAAATTCTAGTAAATACTAAAATTTGAAAGTTTTTAATTATTAAAGTTGATACATAGTCCACATTATGAGAAAGGTGCACCTGTTTATTAACACTTCTTAAATTTGTTTCTGCAAATATTTGTTATTATATTTGCATTGATTACAAAAATATGTTGGACATTTTGTCACAGATTAACAACCTCATTAGCAATACCCCGAGTTGTGAAGAAACAGTTGTTTTCATGAAACATATTTTCTGTTAAATAAATATACTTTTTTTTTAGTGAATTTTCATTTAAAAAAATTCACTAATAGAGAGGTATCGATGGTGAGACTTTGGAAATTTTTTTCAAATGAGCACAAACTAGGACCCCTAGAACCCATATCCAGGGTCAGTTTCAATTTTTATATTAAATTACAAATCTATTTTAATGAAATTTGGTGCATATATAGGGGAAGACCTTACTATATACCAAAACTCAACTTTCTGAGTTTATAGGAAATTGAGTTATTTAAATTTTGAGATTTCTTTCGAAAACAAATTTTTCTCCTAAAATTATAAAGCTATTTTAATGAAATTTGGTGGATATATTGCCTTGAGAAAGACCTTGCCACAAACCAAAATTCAACTGTCTACGTTTATATAAAATTGAGTTATTCAAATTTGAAGGTTTTAATAAAAATTTACTACCATAACGCACTTGCTGCGTCTCAAACTTTTTAGCGAATTTTTTTTTAATTCGCTAATGAGGAGACTTGTATATATATATATATATATATATATATATATATATATATATATATATATATATATATATATATATATATATCCGAATGATAACTCAAAAAATAATGTACTGATCTTGATCAAATTTTGTGAGTACCTTCCTTTTGCAAGTGGCTTGGATAAGTTCGTTAGCCAGGAAAATCGGACCAGGTTTTCTCGGAAAATTTTATGTTTTATTTCTAAAAAATACATATCTCTGTAAATAACAAAGTAAGGGCAACCAAATTTGGTACGCGTGTTTGTATTGTACAAAAATTTAGGTCTCTAGCTTTAAAGAAACAAATTTTTGGAGTTTTCCTCAAAACGTCAAACTCGCAATTTTAAACGTCAAAATTGGCAATGTTTAGGCAAAGAATGTGAAACAAATACGGATTGTGAAAAGAAAATGTTGCAAGGAGAGTGTTCTGCAAACCCTTAAGTTTCATATTCAACCGTCATTGCCCTTCATTTTACTAAAATATTTACAAAATATTCATTTCAAATAGACCCTTTATTTGATGCTTTGGCTGTCAGTTTAGTCAAGTTGATGCTTTTTTGGATATTTATTTGTAGGTTTAGTGAAGTTTATCGTTTACGGGTCTATATTTTGTTTAGCTAATATTCGTAGAACAAATTCGTTAATGCATTTTTGCATTTTTTATCGAAAAATGATGCGTTTATAAGAAAAAATATGGACGCAGTAAGTGCGTTTTGGTAGCGAATTTTCGGTAAATTTGCAGATTAGCTCCCGAACGGTTTTCAGAAACTTGCCTAGGGCACCCCTGGATGCACAAACCCCAAGAAAAATTTCTTGTTCACAACATCTTTCTTGTGGTTTGTGCATCCAGGTGGGGTCCTAGTAATATTTCTGAAAACAATTTTTTGAAAAGCATTCGGGAGCTAATCTGCAAATTAACCGAATTTTCATTAAATCCTTCAAATTTCAATAACACAATTTGCTATTAACGTAAGCTTTGTCGGTTAGGAAACCAACATTTAAGTTTATTTTCGGAAAATTTTTGTATATTTTCAAACCATAAATAATTTTGATAAAATATAGTACATTGTTTCTACTATATAGGCTATACCGATAATCAGATTGATGCCTGCTCGCATTTGCTATTAAAAACATTTTTATGGAAATTCACTTCCATAACACATTTGCTGCATCTAGACTTTTGAAAACAGTTTATATATGTTCAAACAATAAATTTATTTCGATGAAATATGGTACATTGTTTCTACTATATAGGCAACCAAGTTTGAGGCCTGCTTTCATCAAAGAAAGACATTTGCTATAAAAAATATTTTAAAGAAAATTCGCTACCATAACGCACTTGCTGCGTCCAGAGATTTTAATTATTGGGTAGGTATGTGTATACATATAATCTCATTGGAACAGTCTCAATCAATAATGCTAGTTCTGCATATAATCATAAAGAGGCTAGGGGGGAGGGGGGTTAGTATTTGTTGAATAAATTTTAAAATAGTAATTAATATGGAATGTTTATTTTTACACTTCTACAATAGCTTTTCCAATATTACCTCCTTGAAGCATACTAATGAAAGCATTCGGCATATTTTCAAAACCTTTTGTAACTGTTTCTTTGTATTTTAGTTTGCCTTCCAGTAGCCACTTTCTGTTTTGATTGATTCCATCCAACCATTCATTTTTATGTTTAAAAACATCTACATGTTGTACTTTTAAATGCCGATCTTTTGGAAACTCTAATTCACTTTCTAAAATTTAGTATTTTCTTAGGCTTGTGTATCTGCTGTTTTAATCAGCTCTTTACTTACCATGATTATCATTATAGGTAGAAATGGATCCACATATGGCCACTCTTCCTTGATTGTTCATTTTAGTTAAAATTATATTGCTTAGTTCACCTCCAACCTGTATAAAATTTCAATATTTAAGATACAGTAACACATTTCAACTAGAAGATAATTAACTGAATAGGAATTAATAAAGAACGATTTCTTCTTACATAGATACAGTTAACAAACCTTATAAAGTAATTCAAAGATAAAAATTAAATCCAGTTTATGCATTTATTCAACAGGATAAAAAACTGACACTAAAAATAAATGCCCTATCAACTATCAATTAATCAACAAATTTAATCAATATAAGCTAAGGAAATAATTACAAAACCTATTAATATGGCTCATTATAACTCACACAAAAATAAATATATGAAAACAATTATCAATAGTGCTTGTACACCAATATTATGTAAATATTTCTTAAAATACAGCATGACTGGTAAGGTAAAGGTAAGATGCTTACTGGCAATTAGGCCATTGTTGACCCTTTTTGCTCATCTAAACTAACCTACCCTCCACCTTGAGCTCGATCTCAACGACAACAGTGATTTGGAAAATCATCCGCCGCCGGTGAGTCTCGAACCGTCGTCCCCCCAGTCCGATTTGGAAAGTCTGAATCGATTTTCCCACACAGCCACAGAGGCGCCAGGTTGACTGGTATGTGGTTGCATTCCTTTGAGTGATAGTACATGTCTTTTGCAACATAATAAACTATATATCACATTATACAAATTCCTCAGGTTGTGGAGTTGTTTCACTTTTAATGATTTTTTGAAAATTCATCATATGTTGCTACTAATACTCAAAGTTTAGAAGAAGTGGTAAGCACTTCCTCAATTTTAGTGAATTTTCGTAGAAAGAATTCATTAATAGGAAGATCCTGACTTTTGAATTTTCAAAAAATTTTTGCAACTGAATGGGAACTAGGACCCCTAGAACCCATATCCGGGGTCAGTTTCAATTTATATATATATATATATATATATATATATATATATATATATATATATATATATATATATATATGTATCACACCGATAACTCAAAAAATAATGGGCAGATTTTGATAAAATTTGGCACGTACCTTCGTTTTGTAAATGGCTTGGATAAGTTCGTTAGTCAGAAAAGTAGGACGAGATTTTCCGGAAAAATTGTGAGTTTTTATTTGAAAAAATGTATCTCAAAAAATAAAAAAGCTATGATAACCAAATTTGGTAGGTAGGTTTAGGATATAAAAAGTAAACTATACACCAAAATTTAGATTTCTATGTTATAAGAAAAAAACGTTATAATTATATATTTTGTGCCAGATCATTTCTATGAAAATTCACAACCATAACGCACTTGCTGCGTCCATGCTTTTTTTCCTTCTTCTTTCAGATAGCGTAGACATTAACTCATGCCGTCCAAGTATTACTATGTTGAACAGCATAATAGTAAACAAATGTGAGGGCAAAAATTATCAGTATCGTTAAAAAATTCAAATCAATTTAACATTTTTTAAATCTTTTTATTTCAACAACACACCACGAGGGCTCACAGCCTAAATACTATCGTACCGTGGGTGTCGACAAGGAGGAAAGAGGCAACTTGTTAATTCTGGACTTGAAGGTTTGGAAGAGAAGGAAAAACATGTGTCGGCAAGGAATTCCACAACTTCGAAGTCCTCGGGACAAAAGAGCGGGCATAACAAAATGTTCTATGTCTGGTGACCTGGACAGTAAAAGGGTGCATTCGCTCCGTTCCCCTGGTAGATCTGTTGGGGGCAGCAGGTGGAGGAACTATGGAAGAAAGCTCCTCTGGGCACTGCCTGTGCAGATATCTATAAAAGAGAGAGAGGTCACCAACGGCACGTCGGTGGGCAAGGGATAGCAGACTTTGGGTGAGGGTAGAGTCACCAATGAGACGTATAGCTCTCTTCTGAATGGAGTCCAGGATAGCGAGTGTAGAAGCGGCAGCAGCACCTCAGATGTGGGAGCAGTATTCGAGGTTTGGCCTTATTTGTGAAGTATATAAGGTATAGAGATTGGCTGGTGAAAAGTATTTGCGAGCCCGGAAGAGGAAACCTAATTTCTTAGCAGCCGCTTCTGCAATTGATGTGACATGTTGGTGCCAATTGAGATTTCACAGAAATGCCAACAAGTAAAAAGGACTCATTACTTTGAATAACTTGGTTGTTCATTGTGATGGTTCTAGGGCTGGTGTATCTTTTATGAGAAAGAAAGCAAGACTGAGATTTGGTGGGGTTGAATTGTACAAGATTTCTACTTCCCCAGTCTAATATTTTTTGGAGATCCACTGAGACAGAACCCTCCATGTGTCTGCGATCCTCATCTAGTTGGGCCAAAGAGACAGGCTTAGAATATTGTATATTTGAGTGGAGGGTGCTGTCGTCCGCCTTACTGTGAACTGGGTTGGATGTGCTAGAGAGGTCATTGATGTGGAGAAGAAACAAAGTAGGGGGTAAAGCTGAACCTTAAGGAACTCCTGCATTAATTGGATATAGTTTAGAGGAATGGCCATCCACAACAACAGAAATGCTCCTGTTGGAGAGGAAATTTGCTGTCCAGGTACAAAGTTTTGGTGGTAGGCCATAGGCCGGAAGTTTATTAAGCAGCGCTGCGTGCCAGACCTGGTCGAATGCTTTGGATATGTCTAGAGCAACAATCTGGGATTCACAATGTAGTTCCATAGATTTGTTCCAAGAATGGGTGACAAAGGAAAGGAGGTCGGCAGTCGATCTGCGCTGACGGAATCCATACTGCCTGTCGTGGATTAGACTGTTTTTCAAGAAATTTTAGTAATTCGGTGTTTATATACTTTTCCATCACTTTAGAGATGACTGAAAGGAGAGAAATAGGCCTGTAGTTGCTACGAAGCGCTTTGGACCATTTCTTGGGGACGGGTTGTACTCAAGCAGTTTTCCAGTTACTAGGGAATATGCCTCTATTGTAAGATGTCTGAAACAGACGAGTCAGGGCAGGAGCAAGTTCTGGTGCGCATTTTTTGAGAACAATTGCTGGGATCTCGTCAAGGCCACAGGCTTTCCTAGTATTAAGAGAACAGAGCATCTTTCGTACCTTTTTAGTTTTGAAAATGATGTCCGTCATTTTATGCGCGACATTGGGGACTGTTGGTGGTTGAACATTTGGAGGTGGGTTGAGAGTAGAATTGCCGGCGAACAACGAGGCAAAAAGTTCAGCCTTCCCCGGGCGGTAGAAACAATTTCATCCCCCGAGACAAGAGGTGGGAACGTGCTCTTGCAGAAATTATGCCCATTAGATTTAGCAAGAGTCCAGAAGGGTTTGCTGCCCTTAGAGCTTAAGAGGACTTTGTTTTTGATGTGGTTATTAAACGAGTTTTTTGCCTCAGAAAGAATGCGGACATAGCGGTTTCTTGCATCATTAAATGCTTGACGGTTTTCTTGACTGGGATTGTGTAGAAGTGTTTTGTGAGCTTTGACCTTTTCAAGTCTGGCCTTGTCACAAGATTTAGAGAACCAGGGCTTTTGAGTGGCTGAAGAGTTTCTGTGTACGTGGAATAAATAATTCCATACCAGCTTGGATAATTTCGGTGACGTTTTGTGAGATATCTGAAGGGCCAGGATGAGAGAAGCAGACAGACGCCTATGGAAATGAGGAAAAGTAATCTCGCATTTCGTCCCAGTTTGCGGAGTTGTAGTGACAAACGATACGTGGGTGTGATGTCTGTGTGACCTCGGGTTGCATTGCGCAGGAACCGGTGACCATGCCATAGTCTGAGCAACCGAGGGGGGCGGTGACTGATATTTTATAGCATACAGGATTTGTAGTAAGAAGGAGATCCAACGGGTTTAAGCTGTGTGTTGAGATCCAAGGAAAGTAAGTAGGTTGGCTAAAGAGTTGCTGACTGCAAACGCCTCCGCTGCTCTCCCTTGTGGATCAGTTTTTGAAGGTCCTAGCCATTCCTTATTATGGACGTTGAAGTCACCAAGAATAGTGACCTCGGAAGAAGGATATTCAGAAATCAGATGGTCGGTTTTTTCAGAAAGGTAGTCAAAGAGCTGGACAAAGTTGTTGTCAGAAGGTGACCGGTAAATGCAACAGATGAATTTAGTTGCAGCCCTGAGAGAGAGTTTTATCCATAGTATATTCTTTCTTCCAGCTTCTAAATTGGGGAGTTTGGTGCAGGGTAGATTGCTACGGACGTATGCGCACACGCCTCCATGCAATCTAAAGGAAGTAAGGAGCTCATACTCCGGGAAATTAAGGTGATTAGTGACTGTTTTGGCACTGATTTGGGTTTCGATGAGAACGAGGAGTCGGGGCCTATTAGCCTGGAGGAAATGGTGGATGGAGTTCAGGTTAGAATTTAGGCCACATATATTCGAGGATATATTGAATTTTGATGCTGGCGCCCCCTGTACACCCCTCTCCCGGAGATCCGAATGGAGGGGTATTTTACCTCCAGAATGTTTTGCACAAGGAGGAGCCATCATCATTTTTGTTTATAAGGGAAACCGACTCATACACCAGAACCGGAAACGTCCGTTGGGACTTCACCCCTTGATGCATGGGGTGGTACCTCCTCGGGCGTGGAAAATGTCTACCACATTTCAAAGGCGTTTATTTTGAAAATTTGATAACAAGAAATTTCTAAAAATACTGCAAAAAACTTCGGTACTCTAGCTTTCTAATGATTAATGAATTGTTGTCTTCTAGTTACATAGATATATCACATGCAATGATGCAACATAGGTACATGTTATTCATTTTAATAATCTTTATAATAATCTTTTTAAATCCTTTTAATAATCTGAATCTATTTAAAAATTAGGTAATACTTTTACTTATATAATAATAGTCTTTAAGTTATACTTATTGATTTCTCTTTGAATATTCACAAATAGTAACTAAAGATACGTACATTGTCGAAGTAACAATCAATTCCTTTTGGAAGAGCCTTTGCTAATTTTTGTTCGAAGTTTCCATCCTTATAATTAATCGCTTCATCAAAATTTAGACCTTTCTTAACCCAGTGACATTTCTCATTGCTCCCAGTGATACCAACTACATGACATTCATGTATTTTAGCAATCTGACCAACATGACTTCCGACTGCACCAGCTGCTGCGTTTACAACTACTACATCACCTTTCTTAGGTTTACAGAGGTTCTCGAATCCAAAGTAGGCTGTATTCCTAAAATATAATAATAATTATTATTATTCAGCCAATAATCACAATAGTAAGCAGACCAAGTCAAAAGATTAATAGTTACAAAAATACAGTAAAACAGAAATTCAACAATACTTAATACTACCTTAAAATGGAACACATACAACATATGTAATATAAACAAAGCAAAATAACAGACAGAAACAAAAACACAGGCAAATACAAGCAGATAAATTTTACAAATACCCTGTCACACATAAATAAAAAAAATAAAAAAACTTTTAAAACTTATGTTTGAAAAATTCCCCCAGCGAATAAAATGACTAGCCAGTATTTTATATAAATCCTGTCTAAAATTGTTTACTGATAATTTCTGTGAGTAGTTGGGCAGGTGATTGTAGACATTTACATAAACCAATGCTTTCATTATCTGAGGAATCTGTACACGAGCTCTGCCATAGCATCACGTGTTTGATAGCAATGTGTAGCTTCAGTTGTCTTCATAAAATTCTTATAGCTAGATTTAGCAAAACATGCACACTCATGCACATATAAACATGGCAATGTAAGCAATTTTTCCCTTTTAAATAAGTCTTTACGAGATTTTCTAAAACCCAGCTGGAAAATACTTCTTATGCAAGACTTTTGCATGGAGAAAATTCGAGAAGCTTCCACTGAATTTCGCCAGAAAACAATCCCATATCTGATCCTTGACAGTAGATACCCCGAATAGGCACACAAAGCAGCATAGGCTGTTGCCTACTCATCTATTTTTTTTAACGGCATAGCTAAAAGACCCCAGTCTTTCAGCCAGGTACTGGATATGTGTCTTCCCATTAAGCTGACTGTCAACGATCAATCCAAGAAACCTTACGGTATCCCTCGAGCTAAGTATTTCATCACTACATGCAACTGACAAGTGCTATATTTTAAAGCAACTTACATACAAAATGCTTGTTTTATTTACATTTAATTTTAGATTTCGGTTTTCAAGCCAGTTTTTCAGACATTCCAATCCCACACTAATTTCACCGGAGACAGCTTCCAAAGATTCAGCGTTGCCAACCACATACGTATCATCTGCATAAAGAACAGTCCTGTACTGAAGGCTCTCTGGAATATCATTGGTGTACAACAGGAACATAGCAGTCCAAGAATTGAGCACTGTGGCACCCCATAGCGAACCGTTTGGTATGACGAATATACCGTCCGTCCTGTTTCCTAATCGTTACTGCTCACACACACTGTCTACGATTTAAGACATAGCTCTCAATCAGTCTCAGTGGCACTCCCCGTATTCCGATCCTCTCCAACTTGTCAATTAGACACTGTCACTGGCAAAGTCCAAAAACAAACATGCTACTTGTCAGCCTTTATTTATATTTTCAGAGATCTCTACAAAAACCTGATACATAGCCCTCGACATGTTCCTTCATATATGCATTTTGCCACTTACTGATTATGCTGTTCTTATAAAGTTTATTATTCTTTCACTTACTACCATTTCCAAGATTTTGGCTATATTAGAGATTAGTGATAACAGTCGGTAATTGCTTAATAGATGCTTATCACCTCCTTTGAAAACAAGGATCACCAGAGAAATCTTCAGCATCTCAAGAAACATCCCAGCTGCCAGACACATATTGACGATGTGAAGCAACGGCTCCATTAACTCATATCTACAACGTATCTACAAAACTCCAACACTCCTACCGCTACCTCATCAAACCCACAGGCTTCGGTACTCTTCAGCTTGCATATTATTCTGTTTATTTATTTATTTATTTATTTATTGAATACATGCCCAACAGGATAATCCCATTAATAGGGCACCATACAAAAAGAACAATATGTAATAATATGAACAAAAAATACTCCCAAAAAAAAAACTAAAAACTAAATTAAACTAAACTACAAAACTAAAATACTGTGCAAAACATCACAAGGCAGAAATTCTACAAAACAGTACATATAATGGTTCTAATAACCGACAAAGTAAGATATAGCCACCCTACGAATAACCGCAGCATTATCCGAATAGAAGTCGCACAAGTTTGCAATGTTATTAAAGTCAGAGCTCATTTTATAAACAGGTGATTTCATATACAAGTTAGTCCTTGGTATTGGAGGCTTAAACACTCTCACCACTCTTGATGCAGCCCGTGGAACTGAGAAATTTAATTGCATCAATAAGTCTGGGCAATCAACTTTACCATGAAACAAGTTATGCAGGAACATCACAGATGCAACTTTTCTACGAGAATACAAACTGGGTATGCCAACTTGCATCAGCAATTGGCCATGATCACATCCTCTCTGTGGGTAGGTACCAGATGCCCTATATACAAGGTGTTTTAAAAACTTACGCTGAACATCTTCCAGAGCACCAATCTGAACACTATAAAAGGGATCAAAAACCAAGCTACAATATTCAAGTCTCGATCGAATATAGGCAAAATAGAGAATTTTCAAGCTATCCAAATTGGAAAATGATCTGCTATTCCTCACAATGAAACCCATCAACTTCAAACAGGATGCTGTAATTGTTTGAATATGTCCAGTGAAACTTAAATGTTGATCATATACAATGCCTAGATCCCTGTGCGTTTCAGTCCTAGCCAATGGTACACCACCCACTTTGTAGGGAAAAGCTATACGGCTGGTTTTTCTAGTGTATGTCATCACTTTGCACTTCGAGACATTTAATTCAAGTCTGTTCTCAACACACCACAGCTGCAAGTTGTCAAGGTCTACCTGGAGTCCTGAACAGTCACCAATATCGTGAACACTGGAGTATAACATGAGATCATCAGCAAATAATAGATGATTACCAGAAATTACAGAGCTTATGTCGTTGATAAATAACAAAAAGAGGAGTGGGCCAAGATTGGAACCCTGTGGAACGCCGGAGCTAGCAGTGAAGGGTTCAGACTTAAATCCATTATAAAAAACATATTGCACACGGTTAGTCAAGTAAGATCCAAAGAAAGCTATCAGCCGTCCATCAAGGCCCGTCAAATGTACAGAAGTGTTGAGTGGTCAACACGATCGAATGCTTCGGAGAAGTCTGTATAAATGACATCCCCCTGACCCCGTCCATCGAAAGCTTCACTCACATACTGTGTGAACAGGGATAAATTCGTCAGTGTTGAGCGCCCCTCCATAAACCCATGCTGGTATTGTGACAAGCGACACTTCACGGCAGGATAAATACGAGCATACACAACTGCCTCAAAAATTTTAGCAAAATTACATAGGATAGCTATAGGCCTGTAGTTGCTGACCCTCGAACGGTCCCCAGACTTAAAAACTCTAATTTAACTCTAATGAGTCAATTTGGCTGTTAAAAAGAATCAAATCAATCCCTTCGAATCTGCTTGGATTCTCTTCCCATCCATCATTTTACTCTGTCACGAAGTGACTAATCTTGAAGGGATTATCTAGCTCCATTAATAAACAGCAATAATAAATGCAGCAACAATAATTGCAGCCGCGTAATAAACTGTAATTACCAATTGCAACGGTGGAAATATTCGCATACGCTCCGGTGGAATAGTACGCGGAACTCGACACGTTAAGAAGCATAGGTGGCTGTCGCTAGCAGAATGCAGCCGGCAGTCGCTGAAGGTCGGGCCGGCGCAGAGAGCACAGGGCCGAGAATAGGAGTGAGGTCTGGAACTGCGACAGAATCGGCAGTGCTAGTGCCGCTGCGAGCAAGGGAGTCCGTCGATTGCAGAGAAGTGAAGTAGTAGAGTACGCGAATTGGAAGAGCAGGTTATTGGAAAAGCCGAGAGCGAGGCTGCCGGTTCACGACACCACCGGATAGTTTTGCTGTGTGAGCACCGTCACCGAGAAGAGTCCCAGGTACGTGACAGTCGAATATTATTTAGCGAGCCCGTGGTAGAATTGTTGAACGCTCTGTCACGGCGCTGGGTGGCTTCGGGAAGTGCGGCGCGGTCTGCTGGGAGCCGCTGTCCGACATTATCACCAGGGGCGCCGCTGGCGGTGCTCGCGGGCTTTGCTTGGGCGGTTGAGGGCCACGTTCCCGAGGCTCCGATTCTCCCGGGATCACAGGGGAAGCGGCCGAGCGGAGGAATAGTGTATCGGGACGGTTGGAGTGAATGCACTCTCCGTTCCAGTCAAAAACGACCTTCCGTGAAGCCACCCTGTATCCCGAATAAGGGAGTTGGAGTAGGGATATTCCTCGGCTGTAGTAGATACGTATTACAGCGACTGCGCTGATACGAATCGAAACAGCTAGGCAGCGCCTGGCGCTCCGGGCCGTCCGCGGCCCCGTTCGGAGGGGGTGTAAATCCGGGAGCAGGGGTGGGCATCTTCCGCACCGAACAAGGTTCCCCGAGCGTGTGAGTAAGAGCGTTTGGATGGTGGGCCGTAGATGATACCTGTTGGTGCCATACAAATTAGAACGCAGCTAGCTTAGCTTGATGTAGTGACCGACGCACCCTGTAAGCTGCATGCCCGCTTGGGAACACCCGCTATTATTCACTATCCTGCCACCACCCTGCACCGCTTAAACGTTACCGCTTTAACGTCCCCGTGCAATCCGCGCGTAACTCTAATTTAAAGCCAAATAATCACCTCTGCCTGCCCATAATTGCTAGGCTCTCTGGTAACAGGACTCCGTTATTTTCTTGTGTATATAATTAGTGAATAGAATTTTATTTTAATTTACTCGATATTTCATTTATTCTCCCCAGAATATCCACCCAAGTAAAATTTAACTACAGCTCTTTAATAAAGACCAGAACCAGAAGTCCCGGGGGACTTTGTCTTATCTTAGGAGGACCCCGTCTCCACTAGAATCTACCCTGGGCTTGTGTGTACACTGACGGTGACTTGGGAAGGGCATGAAGCCTGTGTCAAGTATTATGTAGACATTGTTAGTTGACGTATTAGCAGATAGCGCATTGGAAGCGGGCCGGACTGCTACGCAGTAGGTCCCATGATCGAATCCAGCTCGAATGTATGATTTTTTTTATGTTTTATTTTGACATTTGGAGAAACAATAGTGCACAGATTTCATACGTCTTGAACAAGATCTAATTTTTGTTTGAAACACCTAAATAAGTTTGTCACCTTTGAGTCTAAAATTATAATTTTGTTATTGTTGATGATTTTTTAAGAAAATTCACTAAAATGGAAAAAATATGATGTTCCTTTTTAAACCGTTTAATGTGTATAAACTGTATCAAGTTTCTGTATGTTATTAAAATGGAAAATCGTATTTATTACTTACAAAGAAAATTTCAAACTTTTTCACCTTCTTATAAGTACAGGTTGTGAGACCGTTTATTTACATTCTTGTTCAATATTTATTTACCCTGTCATTCCAAGCATTCCTAAGGCCAGCGACAATGGTTGATATTCTTCCTCTGTAAGTAGCCTTGGACCCAAAGGAAAAAAACGTTTCGTCCCTTCATTTACAACTGAATAAGTCCTCCATCCAATATCTCCAACTACATATTTTCCAACAGGGTATTTATCATTTTTACTGTCTAAAATCCTGAAATTACTTTGCTGTAAATTAAGATTACACAAACATATTCTTATTATAAAAGTAAGTAATTATTATTTGACAAGAAAAGATTACGATATCTAGGTCACTGTCACATACTGTTTACTTAGTTGATTCAAAATTATGTGAAAAGCAAATGTGACAAACTAAATAAAATTTTATGGAAAATCGTTAGACTATAAAGAAGTTTTCTTTTGATGTTTTATTAGCTCGGTAAAAGTTTACTTTCCACACGTGTTCGATTCTTATGAAATTTTGTATACAGATGTTTTATGGTGTAGATGACGAAAATCACAAGACAAGATGAGGGCAGAAGCAAACTTTTGAAGTTATTTTGATTTTTCTGTAGGAAAAACGAATGTTGTACTTACTTTTGCGACATGTTTTTGTCATATTTTGCACATTTTCGGGGACGTTCATTTTATATCAGGCTAAAAAAGGGTGTATTCCTCCATTATAATTCATTTTCACATAGTTAGTGCACCCCATATACTGTTTACGTGTCTGTAGATTTCCATTCTTTTCATCGATAATCGACCCTAAGTTGACATTGACATTTGACATATAAAACCAACTTCATGTCATACATTTTTACGACCCAGATGTCGTAACTTGTATTTTTTTAAATATGTTATCATTTTATAAGGTTTTGTTTCTACTTAGTGTGATCTCAGGTGAGTGAGTTATTTAGGTTGACACATACCTTGTCTGTGTTCGTCCATAATCCTCGAGCAGGTGATACCTTCAGTATTCCTGCTCGTATAATTTTATTACGTCTATGGTAAGCATACAGCAGTGCTGGGGGTCATCTGCTGTCTTTCTTTATTCTGTGCAACGGCTAGTTGCATTCTATGGTTATTAGCAGAAAGACGATCCAATGTTTATGGGTTGGCATGACTAAATTTGTAGCGCACGTGTACGGGGAGAATAGGGCAATCCGCCTCCGTGGAGTTTCTTCTTCTGGTTCTGCTGTTGCAATGGCAGGTGCTATGGTAGCCGTGGCCATTTTGTGGATTGGTGTCACCACGTTGAGCCTTTAAAATAAAGTCGTCCTTCAGGGCAGACTGGTGCCTACAGCCAGTATATTATTGTTCACGTTTTAGGGTCACTGTCATTCCAGTGTAAATGAGAATAAGGTATATGGTCGTTACAGTGGGTAAGCCGCCGCCGCTAGGATGGTAGCAAGCGGGCCGTGATACACCTGGTCATGGTGCCTTCCTAGTGTGCGCTGGTGAAGCTGCTCTCGGTCTCACAGATGAGTATTAACAACAACCACCTCATTGAGGCATTTCAGTTTAGTTGTGTGATTTAACATTGTGACACTGCCTACGATAAGATATCCTTTTTTCTGTGCGCTATATCTTAAATGCCAGTTAAATTTGCGTGACATATAGCGACTGCTAACGTCATTGCCCTGCCGATACAGTCAGTGGACCCGGTTATCATCACCATACCGTAATCATTTAGTGAATATACTGTGTGCCACTTGTTGCCAGTAATATCACCTCATTAATTATTATTGTTTATGATTGCTGACCTATAGGGTCGTCTAACTGTGATTGTTGGTCATAAGGACATAAACTCCACGAAGAGGGTTCACCTCCAAGTGTTTAATTAATTGTTCAGGCCGGCCATTTGAACCTGATTAGGTTATTATACCATATGTAAATGGTTAGTGAGCTCACGGACCAGTGACTGAACAGCTGATGTTAATAAATAGCTGGTGATATTAACTACCAGTGGTTACCCATATAGTAGGTGGACCTAACTGTATTTATATCAGTCCGTATTAACATACAGCATATTGTTTTATCGTAGCATAATTTTTTTTTGCTACCGCTGTCAATGAATTTGTGAATATATGGGTCAATACTGGCGTTATTATTTGCTGACCATACCATTGCTTGTGCTTGTGTTGCTTGAGCTCACGGTTGCTGATTACAAAAGTATTATAGTGCTGATAACCCCTCTGGTTATGCAGTACGTTGTTTGATTATTGATTTTGCACCTGGTGCGTTGTGATATTGGTTCTAAATCACCAAGCCATCATAGTTGCCCTAGTAGGTACCCATGACATCCTGAACCTTGTCACGGGTTACCGAATAGTGGCTGGCGCCTATTAAATTAAGTCTCTAAGACTTTATTTAACTCAGTGTGTTAATCTAACATCCGAACCCCTCTGAGATGTCTCCATGCTCATGCTTTGCTTAGGCCTCCGCTACTTATTGAGGGAATTGTGACGTTTTTGACCCTTCTGGTACTTAGTAGCGAGTAGTCGTAGCAACATTTTGATATTGCAAGAAAAAGCTATTTAGTAATAAAATTGTTCAAAAATGAAACGTGAAAACCATAAAAAGTGAATCTGTTCAGTGAAATAAGGTACTAAAGCATTATATGAGTATATTTATATCGGTCAGGTGAAGCGAGATATGCTCCAAAACATGTCGCAAAAGTGAGTACTTTTCTTAAAAAAAAAAAAAATCCAAAATTTAATAAGAATCGAACACATGTGCAGAAAGTAAACTTTTACTGTAAATTTTTGTCAACTATTTTCATTGTGTAATGTATGAATCGCACAAACAGTCTACCCATATAAGGACACTTTCCACAGAATATTTTGTTCCAAAGACACAGATATCTATATTAGTGGTGTGCGGTCCATGGAAGCATTGCTTCCCTTAAAATAACGACTACATACCTAAACCGCATTATTTAAAATCCCTTTTGTATTTTAAATATTAAATTTCAAACTCTGAAACTAATTTAATTATTACAATTTTCATTTCGCAAGCTCACACACAATTATTTATTATGCATCATACTGTACTTGTATATGCGCTCTTAGCAAGGACGTTGTTCCAGTAAATGCGACCGCCAGCCAACAGCATGAACCTGATACTACGAGTGGATGCAATGACTTCAGTTAAATACATGTAGCCAGGAGGCAACTTTATAAGAAACCCTAGCACAGCATAGGATTCCCTATATTGTGACCCTAGGTCGACGCGATATACGCATATTTTTAGAACGTGTTGTACTGGTAAGACCCAGTGCACATACAACGTGAATGTCTCTGATTATTTCGTAGATATAAGCAGTTGACTAAGTTAAATACATTGGCATTTTATGATTATTAATATGGCTGCAAGTAGATCAGCTTTTAACAGCGGCGTCGGTGAGGATGGGGATTTACAAACTTTACAAACAAGTGGTAATAATAACTGTGATTGTATTGTGTGTTTTTTGATAACCAAATGATGTTCATCTTTACCGTTTGCTGAAAAACTTGCTATTATTAATAAAGGTAGGCAGAAACCTGCTCTAAAAACCTTAAATACAAGAATTAAAACATGTACTCGACATTTTAACGCGGAAAAAACTTATAAACAATATGAATGGTTAACGGGTTGTGAAAACAGGAATAAACTGTTTTGTTGGCCTGGTAGTCTATTTGTGACTGAAAAGGGGATGTGGAATAAAAGTGGGTTTTCCGACTTGAATAATCTACATAAAGTAGTAAAAAGACATGTGTCTAAAGCGCATTTACAGACCGTTTTAAAATTAAATGTCTTTGGAAAAACGTGAATTGAATACGCCGTTGACAAGCAGATAGAAATTAGTCATCGCCAACACAATGAACTGGTTGATAAAAACAGAAACATATTAAAAAGACTTATTGATGTTGTGTGTTTTCTTGGTCAGCATGAATTTGGCTTCAGGGGTCATGAAGAAACAACTACATGTGCAAATAGAGGAAACTTTCAAGACCTAGTTTCTTTAATAGCCAAATACGACATTTGTTTAAAAAATCACTTGGAACAGTTTAACGTTTTTCGCGGGACATAAAATCGCATTCAGAATGACTTAATTTCGGCTGCTGCCACTTTTATTTTGAACAGAATTAAATCTGAAATTAAACAGACTCGTTTCATTGCTATCGTTCTAGATGAAACAACCGATGTAACTAATTTAAGTCAACTACCTGTAGTAATACGCTACGTAAAAATGGATGGGAGTGTACAAGAAATATTTTTAGGCTTTAAAAATGTGACAGAAGATCGTACTGCAAACGCTCTATATAAAATTGGGCTAAATATTATGAAAGATATTGAGGAGGCTGATAATAAATTAATTGCCCAAAGCTATGATTGGGCTGCTGTTATGGCCGGACATTTAGTCGGTCTTCAAGCTAAATTGCGGGAAACGATCTCCAGTGCTCTATTTGTACACTGTTGTGCTCATAAATTAAATTAAATTTTATCCCAGTCTATTAACCATATTAAAGGATGTAAAGTGTTTTTTGCTACCTTAAGTAGAATGATTTTGATAAGTTCTGGGAAAAAAATTGAATTAGGAGAAGTGGAGCCACGAAGAAAGCGTCTGTGCACTGATAATGTGGGAGACCTTCAAACTTCTTACCGCCGCCTTTTCTTCGAAATCATAGATCAAATTCAGCAGAAAATTAACTACAGATTTGATCATCTCAGTGGTCTGAAATTTCTTGAATTGTGTAATTTTGGAGGATTTAAAGGGAGACCTTTCCCAGAAGATTCATTCAAATCATTATTTCACCACTATGGACATTCTTTTGACAAAGCCTTATTACGATCAGAACTTACAGTCATTTATGAAACCGATGTTATAGGCACAAAAACTAATTCGAGTGAACTTTTAACTTTCTTAAAACAATCAAAATTGGAAAATGCATATTCTGAAGTGTTCAAATTATGTGAATTAGTATTGTTGCGTTTTCTCCGGGTTCTGGATAAGTGAGACTTTAAATTTTAACAAAACAACTTTATTTACACTCTAAATTTGGATACAATAAAATTTCTAGAATGTCTCTCTCACAAAACACTTCATTTACTGGCCTTACAATTACTACTCTCAACAAAAGTCACTAATCTGGTACTACAGTCACTACTCTCAACACTTTACACTGCTTCTTCAAGTCACTACCACATTCTCTTACTGAACTGAACTGACTCGGGCTGGCTTGCTTTCGCTTTTATATACTCGCCGTACCTTCCCCTCCTTTCTAGAGCATTCCATTCCAGAACGTTCCAGGACCTTCTTTTACTAGAAGGTTCTGTGAATACAGATCGGTCCCGTGTGTATACAGGGGGATGTATATACAGGATGATCCAAATGTGGTCACCACTCCTATGTTACACAAGAGGTGTTTCTCGAACTATAAGATCTCTCTGCGTATACAGGGTGTAAGGGTTCTCTGCTTATACAGGGTGTATATACAGGGTGTTCGGAATGTGCAGACCTTAGTTATCCATTCCGACGGGGTACAAGTTGGTAACTTCGTTATTTCTGGTCCTAGAGGGTTGAGACTTCGCCTGAGGGGGGTCACCCCAGGCACCCCCAGGGGGGGTGGGGAGGCGGTGTTGCCAGATTGTGCAAAAATTCCCAGATGTTGGGGAAATTCTGGAGATGTGGCAACACCGCACCTACGTCTATTGAAGTGCTTTGTAACACTGCCCCCCTCCTTAAGACTGTTCGTCCCGAACAGTATTTACCGGCCGCCAACTTGGGGGTTCGTTGCCCCGATAGGGACTCAACCTCTCTATGTGAACAACTTTGGGTTTAGTTCTTGGAGACAGCTGGATTCTGTAGACTAGGTCGTTAATTTTCTTAGTCACCAAGTATGGCCCTTCCCATGGTTTCTGAAGTTTGGGACTGAGGCCCTTTCTCCTTGTTGGTTGGTACAGCCACACTGCATCACCTTCCTTGAATGTATGGGGTGTTGCTCTGCGATCCAAGCGCATCTTCATCCGGTCACTGCTTAAGAGGAGCCTATCTCTGACACATCTGTGTATAGTGCGCAGTTTTCCTTCTAGGTCGGCGACATACTCAGGTAACGTAGCTAGGTCCGCTATGTCCTCGTTCGGTGGTGGTCTCGTCATGTCGATTGGTAGCCGCATCTCTCTGCCGGTCAACATCATGGATGGAGTGTAGCCGGTAGATTCATGCTGAGAGCTTCTGTAAGCTAGGAGGAACAGAGGTATCAGCTTGTCCCAGGTTCTCTGATTCTCGTCAACAAACATAGCAAGATACTGATTGATGGTCCTGTTATGCCGTTCTACCATGCCGTCTGATTGAGGGTGGAGTGGCGTTGTTCTCGTTTTCTTTATGCCTAGCAAGTCCATTAGGCTCTTCCAGACCTCTGATTCGAAATTCCGGCCCTGGTCGGTGTGAATCTCCAAGGGTACGCCATGCCGTGATATGACATTTTCCATCAGGGCTTCTGCCACGGTCGTTGCCTCTTGGTTGGGGATCGGCGCAACTTCAGGCCATTTCGAGAAGTAGTCCATCGCCACCATTATGTATCTGTTCCCAGACTCTGTGATGGGAAAAGGTCCTGCGATGTCTACGGCAACTCTCTCCCACGGTGTACCTGAGATGTACTGCATCATTTTTCCTCTGGATCGGGTCTTTGGTCCTTTCTTTGAAGCACATTGGTCACACCTTTTGCACCATTCTTCCACGCTTCTTCGGCAGTTTATCCAATAGAAGCGGTCTCTCACTCTGGCAAGAGTCCTGTTGACCCCAAAGTGGCCTCCACTTCTACTATTGTGTAACTCTTGAAGAACACTGTCTATGCACTCACTTGGCACAACGGTCTGGTATATACAGTCTCTACCATCGGCAGTTTCCCATTTTCGAGTGATCATGTCATTCTTTAGACACAATGAGTCCCATTGTAGCCAGTAGCCTTTAACCTCCGCCCCAAACCGGGACACATCGTGCCACTCAGGTCTTTTCCCCTTTTGTAGCCATTCTCTAATATTTTTCAAGTCTGGATCTGTCTTCTGTGCGTCTCTGATGTATTCAAGATTTACGTCTAGATCGGTGTTATTCTCCTGTCCTGCCACCAGTTGTTTGATCTGATGAGTTACTTTGTCGATCTCTTTGCTCTCTTGTCGCTCGCAAAATTTACATTCATGCACTGAACATGGTCTTCTTGACAGGCTGTCTGCATTAGCGTGACTTCTTCCTCTTCGATGTTCAATCCGGAAGTCGTAGCTCTGCAGTTTCTCTATCCATCGGGCTATCTGTCCTTCGGGATTTCTAAAGTTCAGAAGCCATTGCAGAGCAGAGTGATCTGACCTCACGCGGAATGTTCTTCCGTACAGGAAGCTGTGGAAATGTTCGATGGATCTTACAACTGCCAGCAGTTCTTTCCGGGTTACACAGTAATTTCTTTCTGCTTTTCCGAACGTTTTGCTGAAGTAGCCTATCACAACTTCTTCTCCGGCTTGGATCTGTGAGAGTACTGCCCCAATGCCATACTGGGAAGCATCGGTGTCCAGTATAAACAGTCCTTCGTCCTGAGGATAAGCCAGCACAGGAGCAGTGAGAAGACGATGTTTGAGCTCTCTAAAAGACTCTTGGCAATCTGGTGACCAGATGAACTCGGCCTTATTTTCAGTCAGGCTATGCAGAGGTTTCGCAATGCTGCTGAAGTACTTTACAAAGCGTCGGTAGTAGCTGCAAAGTCCCAGAAAACTTCTCACCTCATGTTTGTTCTTCGGCACAGGCCAGTCTCTTACTGCCTTTATTTTCTCTGGATCAGTTTCTATCCCTTTCTCAGAAACGACATGTCCGAGGAAACTCACTTTCTTCTGGAAGAGGACGCATTTCTTGGGATTGAGTTGCAGATTGGCACCTCTCAGCCTGGAGAAAACCTGCTTCAGATTCGACAGGTGTTCATCGAAAGTCCTTCCAATCACCATGACATCGTCGAGATACACCAGGCATGTTTCCCATGTAAGTCCTCTCAGCACTAACTCCATTAGTCGCTCGAAGGTGGCAGGAGCATTACATAAGCCGAATGGCATGACCTTGAATTGGTACAACCCATTCCCGGTTGAAAAAGCAGTCTTCTCCTTATCGTCTTTATGGAGTTCTACTTGCCAGTAGCCACTTTTCAGGTCTAATGTAGAGAACCACTTTGATCCGGCCAAAGTGTTCAAAGTGTCGTCGATCCGGGGCAGGGGATAACTGTCTTTCTTGGTGACATCATTCAGCTTCCTATAGTCCACGCAAAATCTCATAGTGCCGTCTTTCTTGGTGACCAAAACTACTGGGGACGACCAAGGACTATTAGACTCCTCGATCACACCATCTTCCAGCATTTCGTTAACCATCGCCTTGATTTCTGACTGCTTGGCAAAAGGCAGTCTTCTCGGCGGCTGTCTAATTGGTCTTGCGTCGCCAGTATTAATTCTGTGTTGCACTAGACTCGTACGACCTGTGATTTTATCTTGAGCGAAAATATCGGCCTCCTCCAATACGAACTTCAGGGCCATCCCCATCTCCATATTGTTCAATTGGCCCCATGAATTCTTGAACCGCTCTACTATTTCTACTGGCAGTTTTCTGTCTAATGCAGTGGGTGTCACGTTTTTGGACAACGTCACTCGGTCAATAGGTTCGCAAGTGGCGATAACCTCACCTTTCTTCAGTGTGACCCTGTTAGTTTGCACGTTAGCCACTCTTATGGGTATTGTCCTCTTCGGGTCTACTAAGCATCGTGCGACGAGGGCACCATCATGTCTATCTTTTAGGGGCTCCGCTATGAGAGCAGACATACCATCAAGTTTCTTCTCTAGCCTGGCTCTGACAATCTTCTCACTGTTACCAGGAATCCGTGTATCTTCGTCGACAATAAGTCTCACCCTGGGATTAGCTTCGCCTGCTGTTGGAGATAAATACAACTCTTCGTTACCGATTTTCAAGATCTTATTCTGGAAGTCTACTGATAGGACATCTAAATCTTCCATTAAATCCAGGCCCAGAATAAATTCGTCGACGATTTCTGCGACGACAGCCCTTACCTGTAGCCCAGTACTACCCAGCCTAATGTAAACAGTGGCCTCTCCATGCACGGCTATTCTATCTCCTTTTGCCGTCTCCAACACAGGCTGTTTGTTGGTAGTGAGTGCTGACTTGTTTGGCAACATGTCTGGACGTACAACCGATCTAGTGGCACCAGTATCGATGGTGAAACTGCATTGTCTTCCGTCTATGCTGCCAGGTATAACGAGGCTCTCGTGGTAGCGTCGGATAGTGGAGACCTTTACTTTGGGGCCTTGGGACTCGCACGCCAGCTGCCGCCCCCTTACACTGGCGTCAGGTCGTTTCCCTGACGCCGCTCACTGTTGGTGTATTCTTGTCTTCTGCGAGCCACCTGTTGGGTTTGTGAGCACTGTCTACTTATGTGCCCTTTCCTACCACACTTGTAACATTCTATGTCTGACCAATCTGCTTTCGTCCTACGTGCCCCAACCGGTACAGTGAGCTTGCTTATGGCTTCTTTTATCATTTTCATTTCTTGCCTTAGTTCCGCTGTCGTGTCTGCAAATTCCTCTATCTCCTTCACCTCGCGCAGCCTGTTGCGGCGAGGTTGAGATGCATTCTTCGCTGCTTCAAATTCCAAGCCATAAATTACGCAGTCCGTAAGTGTTTTCAACCTTCCGAGCCTTAAAGCTTGTTGCATTTCATTATCAAGTACCCCATCGATGAAGGTCTGGACGGTTATCTGGTTGACAAATTCTTCTGGGGCTTGGGGATATGCCAGTCGCACAAGTTTCTCCACTTCGGCACTAAATTCTTGCAGCGTCTCATTTGGCTTCTGGACCCTTGACTTTAGTTGTGTCTGGTAGACCTGGCTCATGTACTTGTTACCATATCTCAAATCTAGGGCCTGTATCACTGTTAAGTAGTTTTGCTGTTTCGACTCCGGGATGTTCTGGAGGATTTCTAGGGCTTTACCTCGAAGCGAGAGAATTAGAGCAGTTGCTGCTTGTTGTTCGCTCCACCCATTGCTGAGAGCTGCCGCCTCAAACTGCCTCCTGTACATGGGCCACGATGTTTCTCCGTCAAAAGTCGGCGGCTTCAAGGTTCCATGAGGCTGCTGCACGATTGGCATATCTTCTTCCGGACGATTTTGAGCTGGGGACATTCCAGTAACTCCTCTTGGTTGAGTTCTATCAGTTTGGCCCATCACCTGTTCTGTCAGTTCTCTATGTCTGACTTCTGTGCCTTTCATCATCATCTTCATTTGTTCTTTCAACCTTTCAACTTCTTCCCATCGTTTATTCAAATCCTCTGTTACATTATCTACTTTCCTGTCCACATTTTCTATTTGTTCGTTGATCTGTTCAATTTCTTCTTTTACATCGACTCTCATATCATGGAACATACTTCGGATGTCTTCTTTGTCTTCAAGACGCCTCTGTTCCTCCTCTTGTCGTCTTCTCTCTTCTTCTTCGCGCCGCCTTCTTTCATCTTCTTGTCGCCGTTGTTCGTCTTCTTCACGTTGCCTCTTGAGGTCTTCTTTATCTTCTTGTCGCCGTTTTTCGTCTTCTTCGCGTTGCTTCTTGAGTTCTTCTTTATCTTCAAGGCGCATCTGTTCTTCCTCTTGTCGCCGCTGTTCGTCTTCTTCGCGTCGTCTTCTTTCATCTTCTTGTCGCCGTTGTTCGTCTTCTTCGCGTTGCCTCTTGAGGTCTTCTTTATCTTCTTGTCGTCTTCTCTCGTCTTCTTCGCGTTGTCTTTTCAGTAAGTCCATCAACTCTTTGATTTCAGCCATCTTGTCGTAGTCAGTCGATCTGGTGTTTACCATTTACAACTAGCTTAATTGTCCACTTCTTCACTCACTTATCCCACACTTCTGACACCAAATTGTTGCGTTTTCTCCGGGTTCTGGATAAGTGAGACTTTAAATTTTAACAAAACAACTTTATTTACACTCTAAATTTGGATACAATAAAATTTCTAGAATGTCTCTCTCACAAAACACTTCATTTACTGGCCTTACAATTACTACTCTCAACAAAAGTCACTAATCTGGTACTACAGTCACTACTCTCAACACTTTACACTGCTTCTTCAAGTCACTACCACATTCTCTTACTGAACTGAACTGACTCGGGCTGGCTTGCTTTCGCTTTTATATACTCGCCGTACCTTCCCCTCCTTTCTAGAGCATTCCATTCCAGAACGTTCCAGGACCTTCTTTTACTAGAAGGTTCTGTGAATACAGATCGGTCCCGTGTGTATACAGGGGGATGTATATACAGGATGATCCAAATGTGGTCACCACTCCTATGTTACACAAGAGGTGTTTCTCGAACTATAAGATCTCTCTGCGTATACAGGGTGTAAGGGTTCTCTGCTTATACAGGGTGTATATACAGGGTGTTCGGAATGTGCAGACCTTAGTTATCCATTCCGACGGGGTACAAGTTGGTAACTTCGTTATTTCTGGTCCTAGAGGGTTGAGACTTCGCCTGAGGGGGGTCACCCCAGGCACCCCCAGGGGGGTGGGGAGGCGGTGTTGCCAGATTGTGCAAAAATTCCCAGATGTTGGGGAAATTCTGGAGATGTGGCAACACCGCACCTACGTCTATTGAAGTGCTTTGTAACAGTATTAACAATTCCTGCTACTAGTGCATCTTTAGAACGAAATTTTTCTACACTGAAACGTATCAAGAGTTCTGTTAGGAATTCAACAGGACAAAAAAGACTTTCCCAAATTTCAATTTTGTCAGTTGAAAATAAACTCGTCCAGTAAATGTTCCAGAATCCACAGTTTTATGATGACATTATTAACGAATTTGCCAAAAACGACAGAAGAATTGAGTTACACTACAAATAGGTAAGTTTCTAAGAATTGCTTCCCTTATTTGAAATGTCACCGCACACCCCTGATCTATATTATTATAATGGTCTCAGCTAAAACAACGGTTTGTCTTATGCATTAAAAACATCACATAATGTCATTTTTATAAACATTTTGACAGTTTAGTGCCTACAACTTTGTCATTTATTAAAAAAACTTGGTGAATTTGCAGACTACCTCCTGAACATTTTTATATAAAACGACTACTGATAGATAAAGTTTGGTGTCTTACATGCACACTGACTCTATTCCTATCTTTTGTTCTCTTTTATTTCCCGAGTTATGGGCATTTATAGTCCCTTACACGTTACACACTTTTTTAACAATATCCCAGTACGGTCCTGTCCCGTGACACCCCTTCTCCTCCTAAACATTACATTTGACATTGTTCACATTGCCTTTTGGCATCCCTGAAATATTCTAGACACATGGATCATCGGCGTCAACTGCCAGTTTATCACTTTGCTTTCAGTATGTCGCTAGTACATGTCTGCGTGAATCCCAACAGCCGCCATGGAGGTGTTGCTGTATCTACCCCCCTACACTTAGTTATCATGGGGGAGGTCAGGTTAGGACTATACAGACTAGCCTGCAATGATAAACTGCAGATCAACCCAGGCTTCGGGGGCCACTGCAAAATTCAGGAGATCGTGAAGGAGCCCATGCTTGAAATGAAATCAGACTTCGCGAGCCCGCGAATCTGCACGGAAAACAATTTTACAGTGGACATCCCTGACCACGAGGCATGGCAGCGGGAGATGCCGGGGCTACCACGAGACACGCTCAACTGGTTCACAGACGGATCCAGCGGGGAGCGTTCAACACATTTTCAGGGGTTGTTCGTTTTATATCAAGCTAAATAAGGGTGCATTCCACTACTCTAATTCATTTTCACATAGTTAGTACACTCCCTTTTTGAACAATTTTAATATAAAAGTTTCCTTTTTGCAACATCAAACTTTAAAATGTCAATTTTAATTTAGGATCAGTTATACGATGAAAAGAAGGGAAATTTTCAGAGATACATAAACATTCAAGGGGGTGCACTTACTATGGAATACACCCTTCTTTAGCTTGATATAAAACGAACGACCCCCAAAAATGTGTAAAATATGACAAAAACATGCCACAAAAGTGAGTACAACCTACATGTTCCCAACAAAAATTTCCAAATAACTCCAAAAGTTGGCATCTGCCCTCATTTTTATTGTAATTCTCGTCATCTACACCCTAAAACACATCTATATACAAAATGTCATAAAAATCGAACACACGCCCCGAAAGTAAACCTTTACCCGCTCCGGTAACCAACAGAATTTTATTGTGGAGGATTTAAAGGGTCTTAGTATGTGTGTCGGCCACGGTGGTAAATGCAGGGGATGCATAATGGACAATTTGGAATTTCTGTTAAGTGGAAAGAACTTCGAGATGGACATCGAAGCTTTCCATCAGCCATGTTGGAGTAATTATTAATAATCTTGAAAGTGATGCTTATACCTGAGTTTTGAATGCACCGATCACGAACAAACTTGTAACTTTTGTTTATAGCTGAGTTTTGAATGCATCAATCAATTCGGAAGATAAAACTGCATCAGACAAATGCCAAACTGAATTAATGAGCTGTAGCAGTTGGGTTTTTAAGTGACTCTTGAGTCAGAAACAACAGCGCCATGTATTTACATAATTACAAAAAAGTCGACTCACCTTGCGACTTGCTCTCCATACAAAGAGTTACCCACTCCTGACTGTGCTGCGAAAGATCTTTGGTAGGGATCAACACTGAGATAAACAGCTTCTACAAGGAATTCTAAACACCAACAAGAAACACGCAGTTAATCATCCAGAAAATACACGTGAGATTCATTTACTTACCTCCGTTTTTTATAGGCGGCAAGGTTTCTTCTGTAAGGGTAAAATCTGATATCTTTGGTAAACCACTGAAGCGTTTATTGACTAGGAATACTTTGGCGTTCATTTTGAATAAACAGTATTTTAAAATTGCTTCAATAATACATAAGTCAATCACATCGAATGTAACATTTTATTATTTTAATTCTAACTTAAGGATTGTCCCATATAACGTATAATTATTTATTATTTATATAAACAATGAAACGTCAAATTGTCAGCTGTCGCTGTCAGTTCTCGATAATATTTTGACGTTATATTGCTTCTTCTTAGATTATGGATTTATAGTTGCAGCGTCGTCGCAGTCAACCTAAGGTACCCATGCTCATATTGTCCTAAAACATAATCATACGTCAAGGTTTATAAACCTTGATCATGCCTGTATTATTATTCATATTAATATATGGGTAAACGCTGATTATAAGGTACAGAGAATAGTGACAGTTAGGAAATGCAAATTTCAACCGTTAAATTGCTTGCATGGTTGCCACATTTATTTACTAGAATTTTGTTTTGTTTCTTGTCCATCGCATTTGTTTCTCTCGCTTATAAAACGTTGGAAGATATCAGTAAGTGATAATAATAGTAGTAATAATAATAATGACAACAGAGAACGGAAAATAGGGTCAGGCCAGGAGGTTGGGGGAAGGGTTATGCTTAAACTGCACCTTTCACCTTTACCCAGTTCTTGTTTATAACGATTTAATAAAACCTGTGCTCGAGTTGCTTTCATGCGGCGAGACACTCGTTCAATTTTTCAATTATTAATATTATTATTAACTCCCAATTATCAATTTTGGCATTATATCTACTTACTATTTTCCTACTACTACTTGCTGATATTTTCATTTAATTAAAAAGACGTTAATATTCAATATAAATCCTAAACAATACATTACTATGATACAAATTTGTATCATGGTACATTTTATTTTGTAGCCTCATTTAGAGTTTAATTTTTAGATCTGGCAACACAGCTTCACATTTATCGCGATATGACGTGATTTGCGACATGCAAGAAAATTTATAGAGACCTATATATTTCACTGAAGAATTTAGTTTTTAATTAACTATTGTGTGTTTTTGTCAGCTCATTTTATATTTTGTTTTTATTTTATGTATATTGTCACCCACTCCTTGTCATGTGTAAGTCCATTATACAATTATACAATTATTTTATGTGCGACGAACCATGTAAATGTTGATAGTTAAATAAATGTTATGTTATGTTTACTTTGCATTGAAATTTATGCTAGAATTGGAAGGGAACCCAAATGAATGACAGTTGGAGCAAATTTTCAACAGAAAAAGATGAGGAATAAAAGGTGTGGCTGTCTTTTTCTTACTCATTAACCTTTTGGCAATATTTAATACTAATTTTGTATCAGAGCTTAATTCTTAAAGAAATCACTTTTTATTTATTTATGTATGTGCCAAAAAATTGTAAAATCATGGCTTGGCTAAAACGTATTTTCTTTATAAAAGTGTTATTTTCTTCAATATGCGTTTATTGACTTCCTTAAACGTTGGTCTTTCTACTATATACTATAATTTTAGTCTTAGCTTTAATTAGGCCAGATAGTCAAGCTACAAATATAGTGTATTTTAAACATTTTATTGAACCCCCCTCTTAATATATTGTTACAAAGCACTTCAATAGATGTAGGTGCGGTGTTGCCACATCTCCAGAACTTCCCCAACATCTGGAAATTTTTCACAATCTGGCAACACCCCCCCCCCCGGGTGCCTGGGGTGACCCCCCCACAGGCGAAGTTTCAACCCTCTAGGACCAAAAATAACGAAGTTACCAACTTGTACCCCGTCGGAACGGATAACTGAGGTCTGCGCATTCCGAACACCCTGTATACGCAGAGAACCCTTACACCCTGTATACGCAGAGAGCTCTTATAGTACGAGAAACACCTCTTGTGTAACATAGGAGTGATGACCACATTTGGATCATCCTGTGTATACATCCCCCTGTATACACACGGGACCGATCTGAATTCACAGAACCTTCTAGTAAAAGAAGGTCCTGGAACGTTGTGGAATGGAACGCTCCAGAAACGAGGTGGAAGGTACGGCGAGTATATAAAAGCGAAAGCAAGCCAGCCCGGGGAGTTCAGTACAGTTCAGTAAGGGAATGTTGAAGTGACTTGAAGAAGCAGTGTAAAGTGTTAAGAGAGTAGCTACTGTAGTACCAGTGTAGAGACTTGTGTGCAGATTAGTAATTGTAAGGGCAGTAAATTAAGTGTTGTGAGAGAGACATTCTAGAAATTTTATTGTATCCATATTTAGAGTGTAAATAAAGTTGTTTTGTTAAAATTTAAAGTCTCACTTATCCAGAACCCGGCGAAGACGCAACAATATCGTACATGTAACTGTGAAATAAACCATTCTCTTATTTGAATTCTGTCATTCCTAATCAAGTTAGGTACCTGGTCTTTGTTAAAACATCGAGGTTAGACACTGGATAGAAACTGAAACAAAAATCAGAATAAGCCTAAACACCACAAAAGTAATACAACAAAGTTGTCTTTATCAGTAGGTGTAGCTAAACAAACTGCTCACGAGTTTGAAATAGCGATTGAAGTCCGTGGACCCCGAAGCCATTGGACAAACGACAGAGGTTGAAACTGTGAATGGAAACTGTAGCAAAAACAGTTAGTTTAGCGTCAGCCATCGATGAATACAACTTTGTTGTCGAAATATGTATCTAGCACATAACTCTCTGTTATTATATTTTTGTAGATTTTGGGATGCTTCTGCTTTTTGTTTCTGTTCTTTGTTGTTTGTACACTACAAAAAATAACTATAAAGGGTCTAAGCGATAATCTGCTAGAAACTTACATTTATCATTTAATCATGATATACACCTTTCAGAAGTGCAACTTTGAACTTCCTACTATCTTGTTTTCAATTTGCCATCCATTTTTCAGTGTTGTATCATTTTTAATCAACATTTGTTAGAGCTATTACAAAAATAAAAAGAAATTTTGTGTTATGACTTTTTTTTTCTGTGAAAATTCAAGACTGTAAGTAAACTTGTTGTACAAGTATCTTTTGTGTTTTTGTTCTAGGTTCATGTATTAATGCTAGAAGATGAAATAAGGAACAAAACGTACAGAGAAGCAATATTTGCTAATCAAGATTATATAAGGGGGAGAACTGTATTAGATGTTGGTGCAGGTACTGGCATTTTATCCGTCCATTGTGCTATAGCAGGTGCAGAAAGAGTGTATGCTGTTGAAGCCAGCAACACATTTAAAATTGCTGAAGATATTGTCAAGGAAAATAATTTAGAAAATATTATTCAGGTGTGTATAATTACAGAAATAAATATACAGAGAAGCCAGGTACAAGGGCGTAGATAAGGGAGGAGTAATGAGGGTAATTACCCCTCCCCTAAGACCGATAGAGGAAAAAATTACTGTTTCCAGAATTTTTCTGTTAAAAAAATGATAAAATCTCGTTTTGAGTAAAACTCTTGAAATTTTGTTGTTAATATGCTTCTTGAACCTGCATTTTTCAAAATTTTCAATCTGTTAAAAGGAAATATGCTGAGAAATGAGTGCGTGATCCTTTAGATGTCCTAGAAGAAAGGAAAATGAGCGCAGACGGATGATTCACAGGACTGTATGAAGAAATTGACAAACTGCGCAATATTAAATATTTCCATAAAGTTTCCTCGTATAAACATTATAGACAAATACATCTTACTGAGGTTTAAACCATACTAACGTTCAAAGCGAAACCCCCAGAAATATTATGAAACCGGCATTCTCGTTTCTCTATTAAAGAACATCATGGAGGATCTCAAGTTTTACTTTAATTCTAAAACATTTTATTGCGTAGAAATGAAAATATCATTCCTGCGGCTATAATGCAAAAAATGACGACATTTCATCTTCAAAAGAAAGTGTATCAAAATATTTGCTGGAATAGGAAAATAATATAAGAGTTCAGATTTTTTACGAGTAACGTTGGATTTGGTTTAGGTAATTTGTGTGTTAGAAAATAGAACAACGGTTCTCCAGGTGCTTAATGAAGTTGTTGAAACTCTCAAATTATCTGATAAAGAAGTATTTCGTGATACAGGTACATCTCGTACTGAGATGTTTTGCAGTTTTGCCTGTCAGTGTGGAATCTGCAGAAAAGTGTTTTTCCTCGTTAAGAACGTTTAAAATTTGGCTCAGCTTAAGCATGGGACAACAGAGGTTAGATGGACTAGCCTTCATGCATGAGAATCAGAGCATTCCTACAAGGGACGAAAAGGTTTTGGAGAAATTTGGCAAACAAACAAAAAAATAGAACCTTGGCATTACTCTGATTTCGAGTTCGATTTTTTTAATCGTTTTTAGAGAATTTTCGTAGAAAAAATTCACACGATAACTCATAAAATTCGATTTTGCTGAAATTTGGCAGGTACTTTTATTTTGTAAGTGGCTTGGATAAGTTCGTTATCCAGAAACATTGGAACAGGTTTTCCGGTAAAATGTTGGGTTTTCTTTCGAAAAAATTTTTATCTCTGAAAATAACAAAACTATAGTAACCAAATTTGGAATGTACGTTTATGTTATGAAAAGTAAACTATATACAAAACCTAGATCTATATAATACAAAAAAAAAAGTTATAAGCATTTAATAAAAAAATGTTTGGTGCAAACCATTTCTATGAAAAGTTACTACCATAGCACAATTGCTGCGTCCAGACTTTTATTTTATAATGTGGGACATATTAAATTTTGTTTTTTTATTAATATTTTCGCAATTTTTTGTTGAATTATTTCAATTAAATTCATTTTGAAGTTTCTGTGTGTGTAATTTGGTTTACCTTTCTATTTTTGGAATACCCTCCCCAAGAAAAAAAAACATATCTACGCACTTGTCCAGGCAAACAAATTAGTTAATTAGAGACAAAAATTCACATCCTTATGCAAACTGTAACCACGATTTCAAATTTAACTAAAAGAAGCGTTTTGTGGAAACAAATTTAATTACATATTTAGTGGTTGATATTATGCATAATAACAAAAATTGAGGAAATTATTTTGCAATACGTTATGATGTTTTTTACTTTAAGTTGGGTTTTTTATCTTATTTGTTATTTTCAAATTACAGGTCATACATGCTAAAATTGAAGATCTAGATTTACCAGAAAAAGTGGATATAATTGTGTCGGAATGGATGGGATTTTATCTTTTTCACGAAGGCATGCTAAATTCAGTAATATATGCAAGAGATAAATATTTAAAACCTGGTGGATTGTTATTCCCAGAAACTGCCACATTGTACTCTGCTCCTTGCAGGTCTGTAGCTAATTTTCGCCAAAAAAAATTATATATGTAAATTGAGTTTAATTTTTATTTACTATAAGCAAATACTGTATAATGACAATACGGGACAATCCTATGCTGTAGCATTGGTGATATTTGTGACAAGTACACTAGCGCCACCTCGCGTGAAGTACTGACAACGACAACTGTGCGAGTAATTTGAATTGTATATTTACCTGCATATTCTTAATTTAGACAATTGGTTTATTATAGATGAATATAAAAACTTGTACATGACAAACGAAAATTTTCTTATTATATAGTTATAAATAGAATTTCTATCAACAATCAGCTTGAAACCTAAATGAATTCAGCATGAATATTTCTGCAAATTTATCTTACCCATAATCAAAATTTAAAGTACCAGATTAAAACCGTCGTTAAACTACTATTTCAAGGGTAGATATAGGAATATACTGAAAGATGTTTTTGAGGTTATTAAGTTACAATCTGTACTTACCTATAGATAATTGTTCTAGGTATAAATGGTAGCACAGTACTCAATTTGCTATATCTCTACATGAAAACTGTCTTATTAATCTAATATTTTAAAATATCTAACTGATATACTTAGTACATAATTAAGGAATTGTGCAGATGAAAGGTGAGACTAACTCTTACTTCCGTGAATAAATCTATTAAAGGGCTAAATCTGTTATTTCTACTTCTCTTTGAAAACTTGTCTTGGGAAGATAATTAAAAGCCTTTACCAAGTAAAATAATTGTAAATGTGAAAAAATGTGACAATTTATGCCATACTGAAATAAAAAAGGACACAGAAGAAAATAGAAAAACAGTTTTCTCATACCATTTATTATTAATGCAAAACTTTTTATGCCTTCATTTTTTTTTTATGCACTGGAAGACAAGTTATGATTGAAGCATTTCAACCATCCGTTTACGAAGTTTATCTATAAATGGGTACATGATGGTAAATATTACACAATAAATTATCTTCTACGAACTGTACATATTGGCATCAAAGTGATTCTGAATTTGTCTTCTGCTTCAAATCATATTCACGTTTCGCCATCCTTTGGAAACCTATGAAATGTCTTTGATAGATTTAGCACGTTATAATTCGAACAATCATAGATTGCACACACCCAACCACTAACATTTATTGTAAAAAACACAGCTCAAACTTAATCATACACATTTAAACACCAGCAATTGCTAGTGTTAACCGTTCTCGAACGACGTAACATCAGTACTATCCGCTAGGGGCGCTGATAGTTTTGTAAGACGAAATCAGCCGGAGTGTCCTGTATTGTCATTATATAGTATTTGGTTAAACGTTCTCGAACGACGTAACATCAGTAGTATCCGCTAGGGGCGCTGATAGTTTTGTAAAACGAAATCAGCCGGAGTGTCCTGTATTGTCATTATATAGTATTTGCTATAAGCTACTAGATGTAATTGTTGATATAACCTTGAAATTTTAATAATACTTACACGCATTGATCTTAAACTTAGGAGCTTTCAATACCCAACTTGTACAGTAGTATACATCGTTCTTATACCAAGATGTACCACTTTACATTATGCCTTGAAGGCTGACTTGTACTGATTATGTAAAGGTGCAAAAAATAAAATCAGAATTGCAGCCCAATATTAAAGTTCTGGTTATCCATGTTTAGCAATGGATGTAAAGGTAATTGTTAAATAACTATATGTTAATTTTGGTTGCTTGGTCCTGGAGGGACCTAGAAATTTAATAATATAGAATTATATGATATTTAAGGTTATGACATACAACAATGACACTTTAAATCACAACGGAGGTATTATAGTATACGTAACAAGGGTGGTCAGACCATCGTTAACATACGCGGCACTGGTCTGGTGGCCTAAGGTGACACAATCCAGTGCCAAACAAAAACTAGGCAAGATGCAAAGGATGGCTTGCCTGGGGATTACAGGGGCCATGTCCTCTACCCCAACAGCCGCCATGGAGGTATTGCTGGATCTACCCCACTGCTACACTTAATTATTATGGGGGAGGCCAGGCTATGACTATACAGACTAGCCTGCAATGGTGTACTGAAAATCAACCCATGCTTCAGGGGCCACTGCAAAATTCAGGAGATCGTGAAGGAGCCCATGCTTGAAATTTTAACAGGTTCAGTCATTTCTTCATTATTTTCAATAATTTTATATACCGATTGCTCTTTCTCACTGCTAAATACAGATTTGTTTATAATTTCCCATTGTTTTTATAGAATCGCTAGCATTTTTTAACTTCTGTTCCATGTGTATTTTTTTTTATTTCTGCTGACCTGTTGCTTGACTTCTGTCTTCAGTTTATTAAATTTGTCTTTAAAATTATATTAATTTTGTCATAAGGACATACATATTGTCTCTCTCTTTGATTATGTTTAGTAGGTCAGGTGTGAGCCAACCTCCATGTAAATTACTTGTAGCTTTCCGTCCCACTTTTGTTGCCTTTTTAGTTTCGTCTTGTATAATACTTGTAGGTGGTCCGAAGGTCAGTTCGTTTATAGGTATAACCTGTAGTCTTTCTGCCAGGTCACTCCTTACTTTGTTGTAGTCAATAATTTTAGACCTGTAAACTTGTTTTTCACATTTTTTATGACAAGGTATGTTCAATGTAACATTGAGTACCCCGTGATCAGATATATGATGTCCCATTAGATTTATTCCTGAAACACATTCAAAATTTGCAAATGCATGATCAATAATTGATTTTCTTCCTGTTCTTTTATCTTGTCGTGTGTAATGTTGTATGTCTATATAATTTAGTATTTTAAATCCATTTGAAGTTAGAAGGTTATGATATTCTTCTGTGAATACATCACTGTTTAGGAGGCACATGTGGCCTGGCGCCGGGTTAGGGGGTCTTCATACCCAAGCCGGGAAGGGAGGACTACATGCTGGCCAAGGCGTACAGGCTAATCAGCCTTACATCATTCCTACTTAAGGCATTAGAAAATATATTAGGTAGGTTTATGGTGGGAGAGATCCTAAAGGATCACCCCTTCCATAAAGGTCTGCACGCGTACCAGCGGGGGAAGTCGACGGAAACGGCGCTCCATGCTGTGACGCGGAAGGTGAAAAGGGCCCTACACTACGGGGAGAGCACATTAGCTGTGTTCTTCGATGTGGAGGGGGCCTTTAATAAGGCAAGGACGGATACGGTTTGTACCGCCCTACAGGAAAGGGGAACGCCGAGGTCCCTAATAAGCTGAGTGGCGAGCCTGCTGGAGGACAGGAGAGTTTTGCTGACCTTGGGGGGCCGGGGGCTGGACGTCGGGGTGACGGGCGGCTGCCCTTAGGGCAGCTGCCTTTCACCCCATCTATGGTGTCTGGTCATGGACGGCCTCTTGAAGCAGCTCTCCGAGAACGGCTTCTGCCCCCAGGCGTACGCTGATGATGGGCTGGTCTTAGTCACCGGCAAATTCCTCGGCGTCGTCTGTGAGTGCATGCAAGCTGCCTGTAGCATAATCGAAAGGTGGTGTGGTGAGCTGGGACTCTCCGTAAACCCGGCGAAGACGGAGATGATCCTATTTACCAAGAAGAGGAAAGTAGTGGGGTTCAGGGCGCTCGTGATGTTTGGAAAACCTTTAGCTCTAGGGCGGGAGGTCAAATATCTGGGGGTGATCCTGGACTCCAAACTAACATGGAGGTCGCAAATAGAACGGGTTGTAAGAAAGGGAGTAGCGACCCTCTGGCAGCTGCGTCAGGTGATAGGGAGGACCTCGGGAGTTAATCCTCAGATCCTTCACTGGATCTACACTGTGATCGTCAGGCCGAGAATCCTCTATGGGGCGTTGGTCTGGTGGTGCCGTGTGAACCAAACTACCAGCAGGAAGCTGGCCAAACTCCAAAGGCAGGCAATCCTGGGCATCACAGGCACTATGAGGTCGACACCCTCAGCCGCGCTAGAGGTTCTGTTGATGCTGCCACCGCATCCCATATGTGTCAGGAGGGAGGCGATGGCGTCGCATCTCAGAATGCGAGACGCAATAAACTGGTGCGGAGAGGGAGCAGTAATAGAGCATGCAAGAGTCGCCAAGGAGGTGGAAAAGGAAATTCCCATTTCCGCCATAAAGTTGCGGGATGCCGAGGATGATATTAGGTTGACTAGGCCATACACCCCCAGGATCCCCAGTAGGGATCAGTGCCAGGAATGCGGCGAGGATGAGGAAACGTCCTACCACTACCTGTGCGAATGCGAGGCTTCTGGGAGTCTTCGAGCAGAATTGTTCGGATAGAGCACTCTCCGGAGGAATCAGGTAAGTACCGTACAATTAAAGACCGTCACGGCCTGCATCTCGAGGTCGAGGCGGTTTGGCGACGGAACCGAGGAGGAGTAGAGTAATGTTGCTGGGTTGCTGGGGTTGGCAAAAACGGCTCATGGTGGCCTACTTGCTTGGCGTTGGCCTCCCCACCACTGCTGCTACTACTACTTAGGAGGCATATGTTAAAATCACCAATAAAAACCGATTTGTTTGTATGCATTTAAGTTTGCAGTTGTTCCAAAAACTGGGTACTTTAATAACAGTGCTCTACGCATATTTCGTGACTTCTGGCATCGTGATTAAGAAGTCGCAGTTATAAGAAAACTAATTGACATAAAATTAATTTTTGTTTGTTTCAAGGCTAATAAGACCTGAACTAATGTTTTACCAAATTTTGCCATGTTGAGATACCCTGGATCCATGTCGGGCCGGGAAATTTTGGCGCTTACCTCCTAGTTCTATATAAATCAATATAATTGATTACTTTTTTTGCAGTTTACCTGAGATGTTTGACAACTGGAATGATGTATGTGGTGTCTCTATGGCATCTTTCGGCAAAAGCGTTAGAGAACAAGCATGTAAAGAACCGATTGTACTCCAAGTCGAGGCAAAAAACGTACTGGCACAAGGAGAAGTTGTGGTATGGATTGATTTAAGAGAGGTCACGTGTGAAGACATCAACTCATTTAAAGTTCAGCATGTTGCTGTATCAAATAAAACTGCCAAATATCAAGGTGTCTGCTTGTGGTTTACCTGTACCTTCCCTTCACATGCCACCGAACCAGTAACTTTATCTACTGACCCGGAAGAACCTCCAACTCATTGGAAACAAACTGTGATTGTGTTACCAGAAGAAATAGACGTTGAAGAAAATTCACCAATTGCTTATGACTTGATGTTGTTCAGAGAAGATATTACTGATAGGAAATATAAGATAGAGTTAACCATGCTTGATCCCGACGAGATAGAGCATCCAGAATATTGTGCCTGCCATATGACCAAATGTATTCTGGTTAGGGCAATGCTTAAAAAATATGAGCAAGAAAGTTTACCAGTTAATGAGGAAGCCCCAGATCTATAAGACAGTCATTTTGCGAATGTACCACATGCAATATCTATATTACAATGAACATAATATACGATTTTCTATGATACATCTACATGTCATAATATACAGATTTTATCTGCCATTCACACTTTACTATTAAATACTTTAGAAATGATTATGTTTTGCATTTTGTTATTTCTAAGTACACCTAACTGCAAAGAAATAAATGTCACGTATCTAATTTGTGTTTTATTTTATTTATATTCCACTCCTTCGTTATAATACTATTAGTAATAGTTCAAAAGAAGGTTATCGTTTATTTTTTAAACTATTATTCAAGATTTATTTATTATTATTCAAATTGACAAGAGAGAGTATAGTCGTTGGTCGTCAGCAAATCTTCTCTAGTGAAACCTTATAGAAAATGTACCTAAGTCTATCGAGAAATCGGGGTTAAGATGTATTAAATGTAATACCTTAACCCGCGTGCGATGTGCGGAAATAGAAAAAACTCGGGACGCAGCAAGTGCGTTATGGTGGTGAATTTTTATTAAATGCTTCAAATTTAAATAACTCAATTTTCTATAAACTTAGAGAGTTTAATTTCAATACGTAGTAAGGTTTTTCCTAAGGCAAGATATCCACAAAATTTCATTAAAATAACTTTGTAATTTTCGGAGAAAACAATTTTTTTCGAAAGAAAATTTAAAATTTGAATAACTCAATTTTCTCTAAACTTAAAAAGTTGAATTTTGGTACGTAGTAAGGTTGAGGCAACATATATAGTAAATTTCATTGAAACAGCTTTGTTACTTTCGGAGAAAAAAAAATTTTTCGAAAGAAAACTCAAAATTTTTCCGGAAAACCCCGTCTGATTTTTCTGGATAACGAACTCATCCAAGCCATTAATAAAAGACAGGCACTTGCCAAGGTTCATCGAAATCGGTTAATTATTTTTTGAGTTATCATATATATATATATATATATATATATATATATATTTAATAAAAGACAGGCACTTGCCAAGGTTCATCGAAATCGGTTAATTATTTTTTGAGTTATCATATATATATATATATATATATATATATATATATATATATATATATATATATATATATATATATATATATATATTGTTGCGTTTTCTCCGGGTTCTGGATAAGTAAGACTTTAAATTGTAACAAAACAACTTTATTTACTATATAAATATGGATACAATAAAAGTTCTAGAATGTCTCTCTCACAAAACACTTAATTTACTGTCTAAATATGGATACAATAAAGATCTAGAACGTCTCTCTCACAAAACACTTAGTTTATCTGGCCTTACACTGGTTACTAATCTGCACACAAGTCACTATACTGAAACTACGGTCTTTACTTCACACTAGTTACTGCCTCTTCTAGTCACTCCAACATTCTCTTACTGAACTGAACTCCTGGGCTGGCTTGCTTTCGCTTTTATATACTCGCCGTACCTTCCACCACTTTCTGGAGCGTTCCATTCCAGAATTTTCCAGGACCTTCTTTTACTAGAAGGTTCATGTGAATACAGATCGGTCCCGTGTGTATACAGGGGGATGTATATACAGGCTGATCCAAATGTGGTCATCACTCCTATGTTACACAAGAGGTGTTTCTCGTAATATAAGATCTCTCTGCGTATACAGGGTGTAAGGGTTCTCTGCGCGTACAGGGTGTTCGGAATGTGCAGACCTCAGTTATCCGTTCCGACGGGGTACAAGTTGGTAACTTCGTTATTTCTGGTCCTAGAGGGTTGAGACTTCGCCTGAGGGGGGTCACCCCAGGCGCCCCCAGGGGGTGGGGAGGCGGTGTTGCCAGATTGTGCAAAAATTCCCAGATGTTGGGGGAAATTCTGGAGATGTGGCAACACCGCACCTACGTCTATTGAAGTGCTTTGTAACAATATATATATATATATATATATATATATATATATATATATATATATATATATATATATATAATATAAAAAGTAAACCTATTTACAAATGAACTTTAATAAGATATTATGCTGTGACAATACCTCTCTCAAGCACCCTAAAATATAATCAAAATGTGCACAGTTATATATGTTTTATTTCTTTTTCCCTTGTCTTAATACACTACATATTTTATGACAATCGATTTAATTTACTTATTTGATTTCATAAATAGTCGGTTAATAGTGACTTGGAATGAAGTAGACACCACATCTTCAAACATATTAAGAGAATATGCCAGCCACGTGGTTAAAAAACACTGTTTGTATGAGTGGTTACAACTCTACCTCTAAATAAAAGGACTGTAACAGCGGCAGAAGCAGAAGTCAATGGAAGGTGTGTGTATTCGGAAAAAAACTATTGACTATTAATAACAACAATTGACTAAAAACGCTGCGAGTTGTAAGGAAAAAATAATTATACTACAGAGGTGATAAATGATAATAAATTACAATAGGGTTATATATAATCGTAAATGCTTCCAATGATTAACAATCAGTGAATTCAGTATTATTGACATTTCTCGGAAACTTACAAATGAATTTCATGAGTCAATAAGAGAAGCATTGACTAACCAACAGCAACCACATACTTGATTTAAACATAAATGTTTCAAATTTGAATAGCTCAATTTTCTGTAACCCTAGAAAGCTGAATTTTGGCACATAGTGAGGTATTTCGCAAAGCAAGATGTAGACCAAATTATATCGAAATTTTCGGAAAAAAAATTTTTTTTGAAAGAAAACTCAAAATTTTCCCGGAAAAACCCCGTCCGATTTTCCTGGCCAACGAACTCATCCAAGCCATTAATAAAAGAAAGGCACTTGCCGAGTTTCATCTAAATCAGTTAATTATTTTTTGAGTTATCAGACGGATACATACATATATATATATATATATATATATATATATATATATATATATATATATATATATATATATATATATATATATATATATATATATATATATATATATCTATATATATATATATATATATATATATATATATATATATATATATATATATATATATATATATATAAAGATATAAAAATTCAAACTGACCCCGGATATGGGTTCTAGGAGTCCTAATTGGCGCTCATTTGAAAGAATTTTTGCAAAGTCTCACCATCGATACCTCTCTATTAGTGAATTTTTTTAATAAAAATTCACTAAAAGAGTCTGGACGTAGCAAGTGGGTTATGGTAGTGAATTTTCATTAAAATGTTTTTAATAGCAGATATGTGTTTTTTTAAGAAAGCAGCCATCAAATTTGGTTAACAGTATAACGTATATAGTAAAAACAATGTGCCATGTTTCATCAAAATAACATTATTGTTTGCAAATGTACAAAAATTTCTGAAACTAAACTTAAAGTGTTCCCGAAAAAACGCGTTTCTTGGTCAACCTTATAGGTTAATAGCAAATTGAGTGATTCAAATATGAAGCATTTAATCAAAATTCGCTACCATAATGCACTTGCTGCGTCCCGAATTTATTTTCTTACAAACGTGCATTATATTTCAAAGGAAAATGCAAAAATGCAATAACATAAGGCGTGTTCGACTAAAAAAAAAGACCATTTGTATCACCGACGACTTATGGGCTACCTGTAATTGTGAAAGATCTAGCTCAATACACCCTATAATTAATGTATACAATTTTTTTTTTTCATATCTTGTATAATAACGGATATATTGAGCTTTATTGATTTTTTACGAAAATTCGACAAAAATTATATACCATTAAACGATAAACTCTATAGTAAGACTACTGCCGTGCGGTGCTATCGGGGCGGCAAGGCCGCGGACGAGCCCTGAGGGAACAAAAAAAAAGACTACTGCCAAAGCATCAGAGAAAGGGTCTATTTGAAATGAATTTTCTGGAAATATTTTAGTAAAATGAAGAAAAATGACGGTTAAAGCTAAGACTTCAGGGTTTGTAAAACGTTCTTATTGAGACATTTTCTTTCGATAGCCCATATTAGTTTCAAGTTCTTTGTCTAAATATTACCAATTTTGACGTTTTAAATCGCGACTTTGACATTTTGACGAAAACCCCAATTTATTTTTCTTTAAATGCCTATAACTTTTTTGTCTTTTAACCTACAGAGCTAAATTTTTATACGTAATTTACCAATAACGATATAAACCAGCGTACCGAATTTGGTTTTTAAAATTTAAAGGTCGCAGTCTCCTCATCAACGCGTTATTTCTACGAAAATTAACTAAAAATTATAGACCGTTAAACTCTAAACTTAACTAAAGGGTCTATTTGTAATGAATTTTATGGAAATATTTTGGTAAAATGAAGGACGATGACGGTTGAAGCTGTAACTTAGCGGTTTGTAGAACACTCTTCTTCAGACATTTTCTTTACATAACCCGTATTTGTTTCAGGTTCTTTGCCTAAATGTTGCCAATTTTGACGTTTCAAACGCGACTTTACGGATTTGAGGAAAGCCCCAATTTTTTCAAATGCCTATAACTTTTTTGTCTTTTAACTCACACACCTAAATTTTGTTACATGGTTTATTTTTGGTGAAATTTAGTTTCAATTTTTATATGTCTATATATATATATATATATATATATATATATATATATATATATATATATATATATATATATATATATATATATATATATATATATATATATATATATATATATACATATATGTACACCGATAACTTAAAAAAATAATGGGCAAATTTTGATGAAATTTGGTGGGTACCATCCTTTTGCAAGTGGGTTGGATAAGTTCGTTAGCCAGAAAAATCGGCCCAGGTTTTCCCGGAAAATTTTGTATTTTCTTTCGGAAAAAATTTATATCCCCGGAGATAACAATGTAAGGGCAAAGCGTTCCACTTGCGACAAACGAGGGGAAGAGGTTTCCTCCTGGGGTTTTTACTTCCCCTCTTGCATGTCTACAACCGCCCTCGTTGCATAAACCACAAGACAAATTTCCTGTGAGCAACCCTCAAAAAAGTTATGGGACCAGGGGAATAGGGGTGCTGTGCGGGATAGGCAGGGTAAAGGGGGGTATGGCTTTAAAATGTGAAAAAGGCAGCTTTTCTAAGTCTGACTAAGCTATTTTCTTGGCATTTTCAGCTCATATTTGCGTTTTGCTACCTACCTCGCCCAGCACCCCTATTCATTCCAGGTCAAGTAACTTCTCTAGGGGGTGTTAACAATAATTTTTTCTTGTCGTTTGTGCATCCAGCGGGGTTTTAAGCATGTTTCTGAAAAAAAATCGAAAAATCCCTCGGGAAGTTGTCTGCAAATTTAGCAAAAGTCAAAATTTGTTGCTACATATTCTGAGATAATAACTTTCTGGCAAGGATACATACTTTGAAAAAGGTAAGAGCTACGCCAAGAGGCAAACTTCTGGCTCAATTAGTAAAGTATGGAAGCTACAATCCAATGAAAAGCGTAGGCTGAAGACAGAGTCATCATTGCGGCCGGGCGTCGTCGCCGTTGGACTGTGGTTATGACATTACGCACACTCTACGGGGATTCGATTTATATGAAAGTTTTATCATCATAAAAAGCTCCAAGAATAACCATTCGAACTGCTTATATATAAACAACAGTCTTTTCACAATTAAACTAAAAGCATTGTATAAAATTGTAGTGTTGCGACTGTATTCAGGTGTGTCTATTGAAAGACGCATGAAACGACATAAATAGGTATTTGTCGATAACACTGAAGAGAGACCCATTGTGTTGTGATTTTTGTGTTTCTAGATATACGGGTGTTGCTGGTATGTCTTAACATTTAGATGTAAATGCTTCGCAGATGGCCTCGTTTGTAGGCACGTTCAGCTGAAATTGTCTCATATATCTGGATTGTATTCACTATGTACTCAAACTATTCAAAGTTTAGAGCCTCGTGCATTTCAAGAATGTTTTAATAATGTTAGTAGTTGGTCTTCTCTGTAGTGGATTAATTTGCAAGTTAATGCAGTAAAAGTAAGACAAAATTACAACTGTAACCATTTAATACAATTTAACAATAGTATCGCCTTGTAGCGCAACTATATATATATATATATATATATATATATATATATATATATATATATATATATATATATATATATATATATATATATATATGTTCAGAAATATTTCCGCGGTCTTTAATGTGAGACATACTTGGTTCTCGGGTTAAACCGCGTCCAGAATTTATGAAAACTCGACTTTTCGGCTCCTGTTTGGGAGCCATTTTCAAGAGGTAAAAGAAATATGTGAGGACACTCTAAGGCCACAATCTGCCTACTCCTTAGAGCGGTGGACAAAGGTGGGTTTGGTTGTTGTAGCTCGATTACGGGGCCTCTATCTGCCTACTCCCCAAATCTCGCCGGAGATCGTCTGTGAGGTCTCAGTGTGTTCGACCCTAGGCCTCAGAGAGATCTGGCAGTTCGTTGCAAGTCTTGTCTTTCATATGTCGTTCCGTCTACCTGCTTCGTTATCAGTAAAAGTAGTACGGTCACGGTCAATTAAGTGGGGGGCTTTAGTCACGGTACTTAGAGGATGAGGAGGATTAAGAGGATCACCGGCATTTGTTGAGACAGATAATGGGGAAATAAAATTGTCTGTGGAATTTATTTTCTTTTTGTGTGTTTGTAATGAAGATATAATAGGTTTCCAAGTAGTCGGAAGGCGAAGACCATCACCTCTCTTATTTAAACAATCGGGACGTTTTTGAATCTCGACTGCTTCGCGGATAATTCTCGTTTTGAAGTTGTAAACCGGCATTATCGAAGTCTATTTTGTGTCCTGTATAAATGAATATGATGCATAGCCAGCGCCGATGAGGGGTCGGTAGAAAGTAGTACCAACCCAACCACTTCTCTGCTTTCAGTAGCTCTCTTCATTTTGTTGTAACTTTTACACTCCGTCAGCTGTACCAGGTTTCCCAGAAGTTTTCCATTGATCCTTTAAATAATGTTGTCAGAAAGCTATTATGTCTAATAAAGTATGCCTTCCACCTTTCAATTTCTTTTAGCAAGCACATTTCTTCTGTCACCTCTTTCAGCACACTTTAATTTCCTTTATATCGGTGTACCGCGTCTTTGTAATTTTTAGTAAATTTTTATTAAAAAAAAAATCACTAATAGAGAGGTATCGATGGTGAGACAAAATTTTTTCAAATGAGTGCAAACTAGGACACCTAGAACCCATATCCGGGGTCAGTTTCAATTTTTATATGTTTATATATATATATACATATATATATATATATATATATATATATATATATATATATATATATATATATATATATATATATAAACTCGGCAAGTGCCTTTCTTTTAGTAATGGCTTGGATGAGTTCGTTGGTCAGGAAAATCGGACAGGGTTTTCCGGGAAAATGTTGAGTTTTCTTTCGAAAAAAAATTTTTCTCCGAAAATCACAAAGCTGTTTCAATGAAATTTACTATATATGTTGCCTTGGGAGAGACATTACTACGTACCAAAATTAAACTTTCTAAGTTTATAGAAAATTGAGTTATTCAAATTTTGAATTTTCTTTCGAAATTTTTTTTTTCTCGAATCTTACAAAGTTATTTTAATGAAATTTGGTGGATATCTTGCCTTAGCAAAGGCCTTACCACATACAAAAACTAAACTTTCTAAGTTTATAGAAAATTGAGTTATTCAAGTTTGAAGCATTTAATAAAAATTCACTACCACAACGCACTTGCTGCGTCCCGAACTTTTATCTATACCCACATTTCAAAAGCTTCTATTGTCTCTATGTCCTGCTTAGACAAAGTCCATCAATCAAGTATATTAATTAATTAATTACCCACTGATAAGCTTTGTGATCTGAAGGATTGTTACAGCTTTTCAGCCTGTTGCTTGCTTTAATTAGTGCTTTGGCTTTTATACAAATTGAATAATCAGATTTTATTTCTTATGCTGCAATTTGCGTGTTTTAGAGCTTTAACTCTGCGTTATTTTATACCTATCTGTACTTTGTAGCCCTAGAATTTAGTAGTCTTAATTTTATCAATTGATATAGTTTTTGTTGACTTTGATTCCCTTGTTAGCAACTAGAATTTTGTTTCTTCGCCTCAGCATGTACTCCAACATGCCTTTATGTGTTTTAGACTTCCCTGAGGATGACTCTTGAATGGTCGAAACGCGTAAGGATTATAAAAGTGCATCTGGGAAATAAGCCTTTTACTCTCAAGAACGGTGAAGTATGTTTCACATAACTTGAGTGCCTATTTTAGCAAAGTGAAAACATTTTCTTCGTTCGTGAAGACTGAGGAATAATTTAATGGTAATGCATACAAAATAAATACTTTTTGGGAAGCACGCAAATAAAAAAACTATAATCTTTAAGCTGTAACAAAAATTCGTTAAAAAAATAAAAATCTAACAACATTTTTTGTCAGGTAACAAAATCCCTATACAGTGCACGGCGTATCGAGCGTCCATTAGAAGTATCTACAAAACTATACCGATTTTTAATCTGAAAATTTGGTCACTTGGGTTTTCTGGATAGCTGAATTTAACAAAAATATACACGTCATCATACCACTTCCGGTTATACCGGAAGTGGTTACTAACTTTGTTTTTTCAAATGAAACATGACATTTTTGAGTAGAGTTTTGGATTTATCGTAAAATTTTAGGTTGACTTTTGATAACATACCATATGTAAAAAATCAGCCGTTTTGGAGTTATATCGATTTTTTTAAAACTTAAAAAAAAATTATGTATGTATATTGAGTGGTATATCTCCGGCAAATATGATGTCAGCGATTTGCAATTTCGTCTGTGGTTTTTCAAGATACAAGAGTATCGTGAAAATAGGCAAATGCGTTGATAGCATATACAGGGTGGAAGAAATTCACATACCAACTTGGACAATTTCGGACCCCTATAACTTGCTTACTTCAAATGGAACACCCTGTATATTTTTATCTTATTGCTTAGAGATTTGCATTATCTTTCGATTTATATCAGCATGTCCTATACCTAAATGCAACAGTTATCCAGATACTGGAACATTTGTATAATGATAATGTTATAAGGTGCACAATATTTCAGTAGAGTGCCTTGACGGAAATGTTATTCTTAGCAACGCCATTACTTCATGACAGTTGTTTATAACAATCAACAAATATGTCGCGTTTGGGGTTTTCTAATGAAGATTTTCTAAATTTATTAGTTACATACGGCGAATGCAATCGCATTATGAGTAGAACCTGCCGAGTTTTCGCTGAAAGGTATCAAGATCGCCCCAGACCGAATAAACATACCATCAAACGTCTGCTTAATAATTGTATAAAGTTTGGTTCCTTTCAACCAATTGTTAGCAGGCAAAACCGTTATACCGAAGACGATGAAGCCATGGTACTAGGATACTTCCATTCGTATCCTGAAAATTCCCTACAAGAGGCTGAAAGGGATCTTAGAATATCAACCAGGTCTATCCACAGAATCTTAAGAAAGTATAATTGGCGACCTTTTAAGCTCCATTTGGTTCAGAATTTGAAAACTGAAGATTTATTGTGTCGTGTGAATTACTGTGAGTGGTTGCTGACAAGAATTCAAGAAGACGATAACTTTGTCAAAAGTATAATATGGACTGATGAAACAAAGTTTACAAAAAACGGCGTGTTTAACCGCCATAACAGTCATTACTGGGCTGCAGAAAATCCGCATATCTGCAGAGAAAGAAATTACCAAAACCGGTGGAGCTTTAATGTGTTCTGTGCCGTCAAAGACTCTCGTATTTTGTGTGTGTATTTTTATAACGAAAACTTAACAGGGGATCGATATGTGTGGTTGTTAAAAAACGTAGTGAGAGATGCTTTAGAAACTTTAGAAATTAGGGAAAGATCAAACGCTTTTTATCAAATGGACGGTGCTCCACCACATACTACTCATCAAGTCAGTGCGACATTAGAAGAAATGTTCAGTGGGAAGTGGATTGCGAACAATGGGCCCTACAAATTTCCACCACGCTCCCCTGACTTAACTCCATTAGATTTTTTCATATGGGGCTTTATTAAAAATAAAGTTTATAAAGACCCTATAACCACAAAGGAGAATATGCAAGAAAGAGTACGTGCCGCCTTCAATGAAATAAGCAGAGAAAGTATAAAACGTGCTACGAGCAATGAAATTTTAAGGCGAATTAATTGCTGTTTGCTAAAAAATGGAGCTACTTTTGAACATCTTTCTTGAACACCCATTGTTTATATACATGTTACTTATTAGATTGTTCCTTATCATTCCAGTTGCCACATTTTTTCTCACTTTCATTGGTTTAGTTGTGTAGTACTTAATAAATTGTTTATCTAGTTGCCTAAACAGATTATTATTATGGTATTCTCATTTATAATTTTGTTCTATGGGGTGTCCAACAATTAATAATTATTGAAGTTCATGAAGAATAACATTTCCGTCAAGGCACTCTACTGAAATATTGTGCACCTTATAACATTATCATTATACAAATGTTCCAGTATCTGGATAACTGTTGCATTTAGGTATAGGACATGCTGATATAAATCGAAAGATAATGCAAATCTCTAAGCAATAAGATAAAAATATACAGGGTGTTCCATTTGAAGTAAGCAAGTTATAGGGGTCCGAAATTGTCCAAGTTGGTATGTGAATTTCTTCCACCCTGTATATGCTATCAACGCATTTGCCTATTTTCACGATACTCTTGTATCTTGAAAAACCACAGACGAAATTGCAAATCGCTGACATCATATTTGCCGGAGATATACCACTCAATATACATACATATATTTTTTTTAAGTTTTGAAAAAATCGATATAACTCCAAAACGGCTGATTTTTTACATATGGTATGTTATCAAAAGTCAACCTAAAATTTTACGATAAATCCAAAACTCTACTCAAAAATGTCATGTTTCATTTGAAAAAACAAAGTTAGTAACCACTTCCGGTATAACCGGAAGTGGTATGATGACGTGTATATTTTTGTTAAATTCAGCTATCCAGAAAACCCAAGTGACCAAATTTTCAGATTAAAAATCGGTATAGTTTTGTAGATACTTCTAATGGACGCTCGATACGCCGTGCACTGTATGTACCTAAGTCTTCTGCCTAGTCCGAAATAATCCTTATATCTTCTGTCTTCATTATATAATGCCGGTGAAACTTATATACATATAGAATAATAAATAAGTAGAAAACTTGGAATTCTAGTGAAGAACAGGCGGGATACTAGCTACATATCTATATAAATCTAAATCCCTATGTTTTAGTTGTAGATATTTCAAGATAATGCCAGCGCCAGCTGTCGAATACTGAATATTATGATGTGGAGGTGGGTGAACAGAGAAGGTGAAGCCAGCGTGTATGGGTTTACTGCGTTCAGATCTTCGGATTGGATAAAATGAAGACATCACAGTTTGTGAGACAGGTGGTTATGCCTCCGGCAGACCGTCTCCATGCTCCCCGCTCTCATAGTTAAATACACGAGTTCCTCTCGATGTCCAGATCTTTCACGAATTAATGTTTCAAGATCAGACACCTAAAAAAAACACGGCGAAAATTTTGATTTTAAAATAATTTTTCAAAAATTATTATTTAAGCATTTTTAATTAGTAATGTAATTATAAGGTATTGTAAAAACTGAGACTGAGACAGACTGAAAATGCTTTCAAGCAGCGAAACTATAGTCACAGAAGCATTGAAGAACATCCTAGAACATCCAGAATTCGTATCTGCCACTTGCTCCAGTTAGCTCACGCGCTGGCTACGTCCTTCACCTACAAAAACCAACAGTGAAGCCAGAGAAGTAGTCTCCAAGTCTGTATGTAGTATTCTAGGTTTGTGTCTAAATGTTGTCTATTTTGACGTCTTAAAACGCGATTTTGACGTTTTAGGAAGAAACTTATATTTTCTTTAAATGCCTATGACGTTCTTGCATTTTAACTTACAGATGTAAATTTTGGTACATAGTTTAATAATATAGATTCGCGTACCAAATTTGGTTGCCCTAATTTTAGTGAATTTTCTTTTAAAAAAATAACTAATGAGGAGATCCCGACTTTTGAATTTTGAAAAAATTTCTTCAAATGGGCGCTAATTACGCCCCCTAGAACAGATATTCGGGGTCAGTTTCAATTTATATATATATATATATATATATATATATATATATATATATATATATATATATATATATATATATATATATATATATATATAAGACATACTTGGTTCTCGGGTTGAACCGCGTCCAGAATTTATGAAAACTCGACGTTTCGGCTCCTGTATATATATATATATATATATATATATATATATATATATATATATATATATATATATATATATATATAAGACATACTTGGTTCTCGGGTTGAACCGCGTCCAGAATTTATGAAAACTCGACGTTTCGGCTCCTGTTTTGGAGCCATTTTCAAGAGGTAAAGGAAATATGTAAAGACACTCTAAGGCCTCAATCTGCCTACTCCTTAGAGCGGTGGACAAAGGTGTGTTGGGTTGGTTTCAAGAGGTAAAGGAAATATGTAAGGACACTCTAAGGCCTCAATCTGCCTACTCCTTAGAGCGGTGGACAAAGGTGGGTTGGGTTGGTTTCAAGAGGTAAAGGAAATATGTAAGGATACTCTAAGGCCTCAATCTGCCTACTCCTTAGAGCGGTGGACAAAGGTGAGTTGGGTTGTTGTAGCTCGATTACGGGGCCTCAATCTGCCTACTCCCCAAATCTCGCCGGAGATCGTCTGTGAGGTCTCAGTGTGTTCAACCCTAGGCCTCAGAGAGATCAGCAGTTCGATGCAAGTCTTGTCTTATATATGTCGTTCCGTCTACCTGCTTCGTTGTCAGTGAAAGTAGTAGGGTCAAGGTCCATTAAGTGGGAAGCTTTGGTTATGGTACTTAGAGGATGAGGAGGATTAATAGGGTCACCGGCATTTGTTGAGACAGATAATGGGGCAATAAAATTGTCTGTGGAATTTATTTTCTGTTTGTGTGTTTGTAATGAAGATATAATAGGTTTCCAAGTGGTATGAAGGCGAAGACCATCATCTCTTTTATTTAAACAATCGGGACGTTTTTCAATTTCGATTGCTTTGCGGATAATTCTCGTTTTGAAGTTGTAAACCTGTGCTATTGTTTTGGCATGATCGAAGTCTATTGTGCCCTGTATGAATATGACGCATGGCCAGCGCCGATGAGATGTCGGATTTTCTAACTGCGAGGGTGTGATCATATATCATATCCTACATAAGTTCGGGAACAGTCGGAACAAGGAATTTCGTAAACTCCGTGGGACTCGTTTGGAATCGTATCCTTCGGAGTTTTTATCAGATTTGACAGTTTTTGCTTTGTTGTGAATACGGTTTTGATATTATGGGTTCTGAAAATTCGGATGATTTTTTGAATTTTCACTTTTCCGGCATGTTTTTGTCATATTTTACACATTTTCGGGGGCCGTTCGTTTTACATCAAGCTAAAGAAGGGTGTATTCTAATTCATTTTCACATAGTTAATGCATCCCCTTACATGTTTATGTGTCTCTTAAAAAAGAGCTTATTTTTATCCTATAAGTTGAAATTGATATTTGACATATAAATCCAACCTTAACTGTTTATGTGTCTCTGAAAATTACCCTTCTTTTCATCGTATAAGTTGAAATTGACATTGACAATAAGTTGGCTTTATATGTCAAATATCAATTTCAACTTATAGGATAAAAAGAAGGGTAATTTTCAGAGACACATAAACAGTATACGGGGTGCACTAACTATGCGAAAATGAATTAGAATAGTGGAATACACCCTTTTTTAGCTTGATATAAAACGAACGGCCCCCGAAAATGTGTAAAACATGCCGCAAAAGTGGGTATAATCTACAATTTTCCAACAAAAAATTCCAAATAGCGCCATTAGTTGGCATTTGCCCTAATTTTTATTGTGATTATCATGATATACACACTAAAATACGTATATATGAAAAATTTCATAAAAATCGGACATGCGCCCCGAAAGTAAACCTTTAAAGTAGTTGATTACTGAAAATCCGAACTGACTGAGAAATCAGTGACATAGTTGAGTTGAGTTGAGTTGAGTTTTGAGATGGCCTTGAACTCTTCGTCCATCAGCCACAGACTTTTATTTTGTACTTTTGCAGCCGGAAATTGTCGGAGATAAAATATATCCCTACCATATACATATATGTACTTGCATAATAATCTTATAGTTACTAAAATTAGTACAACCCTTATACCTACATACACCTATATACACATACACATAATCACATAATATATTCTTTCCATATATATATATATATATATATATATATATATATATATATATATATATATATATATATATTTTTTTTCAATTATAAGTGGGAATTGACTGGGACACTTATCGCCAAGGGACCCGTCATGGCTAATGGACATACTGACTTGGGCCACGGAAAAGATAGGTAAACACAAGGTTCGACAGTAGGAGATCTAAATCTAATAACATATTTCACCTATATATACACACACATATATACATACATATACATATATATACACACATATATACACATATATAAGCCACTACAGTCTATAGTCAGATACCAATAATGCTACTTAACTATTACTTTTACTACATTCACACCCTCATTCACACTTACATACTTGTTTCCACTATATACATTCCATAAGTTTACATAATTATAAATATCTATATTATATTATATTATAACTTTACAAAATAATGCTTATTTTATTAAAAAATGACCACAACAAAAATACACCTCCTTGGTTTTCAAGTTTAAAAGGTAGCTTAAGTTTAAGGGATATTGTATTTCAGGAACATTTTGTTTCAATAACTGGAATAATGTGTTTCGTTGATTTTCATACAAGCAACAAGCAAACAAAATATGCTCCAAATCACACCTTGAGGTTCCATCGCAATTACAGTATGGTGTTGGTTCTATACCGATACGGTTTAAGTGATATCTGTATCTTCCGTGGTTTGTTTTCAATCTTGTAATGGTGGTTATTACTTTTCTGTCACTGTTATTGTGTAACGTTTCCAAGTCGTTCTTTTCTGGAAGTTGCGGATGCAGCCATTTGTATCTGTTATTAGACTTTTTTGTGTATTTATCCCATTCGGTTTTCCACATATTTTTCAGATTTAGTTTGCTATTTTGCATAAAATCTGCAAACGGGATGTCAAGATCTTGTTCTATTGGTTGTAATATTGCTTCTCTGGCCAAGTGGTCAGCTGCCTCGTTACCTTTTATTTGACTATGTCCTTTCACCCAGATGAATTTTATACACATATTCGTATTACTACAACAACTTTGTCTTATCCTACCCAATATGTGATTCCAGTTTTTGGCATGATGACTGTTCTTTAATGCAGACAAAGCTGTTTGCGAGTCACTAATAATTAGTACGTATTTTCTTTGATTTTCTAAAGCCCAATGTATTGCTTTTTCTATAGCAATCATTTCTGCTGTGCATATTGAAGCCTGTTCCGATAGCCTGTACATTTTGGAATTGTTAAGCTGCTCTACGAAAAATGCTGCTCCCACTCCATGCTGACTTTTGGATCCGTCTGTGTATATGTGTGTGTAGTTTGGGTAATACTCATCCAGTATGCTTCTAAAAATATTTTGATTCACTGTATCTTGATCGGTGTAAGATGGAATGTTGACGTCCAGAGCACGAGTTGTAACTTCGTAAGCAAATTGAAATTTTGTTGAGATCGGGTTAGCAGTTATATATCTTTCAAATTTTGCAGTATCATAATATGCGTCTGCTAACGGAGGATTCTGTTTAATTTTCCAATACTTATTTATGATCGTGTCTACACATAAGGAATGCATCTCTTGAATTTGATCTTGATCTCTGCTTCTCAGTTTAAGAGCTTGTCTATTCGCCAGGAGCTTAACTCTTAGATGAAATGGAGGTTCCTGTGTTTCTGCAAAGATTATTTCTGTTGGTGTTGATTTCATGGCTCCAATAGATACCCTGAGAGCTTTGAGTTGAACTCGTTCAATTTTTTTCATATTTGTTTTGGAGCAGCTTCCATAAACCACACAACCGTAGTCCAGTAGGGATCGAATGTACGATCTATAAAACATCATAGCCACTTTAAAATCTGCACCCCACTGGTAATGAACTGTTGCTTTTAAAATGTTTATACCTCGCTCACATTTTGCAACTGTGTTCCTTATGTGTTGCGTCCAAAGCAATTTGTTGTCAATGTGTATTCCCAGGTATTTACACGTTAACTGTTTTTATGTTATAAGAATGTGTCTCAATTTCTTGTGGCATTTGAAGACGATGTCTTGTGAGGCACATAATTGCTGTTTTGTCTAGATTAAGTTGAAATTGCCGTTCGCTTATCCACTCATCGATAACGTTAATTGACCTTCTTAAATGCATAGTGATGTAAGTGTTGAGTGTTAAGAAATAGGTAACGTGTGGTAAGATACATATTAGTGAATTTTCTTTAAAAAAATTCACTAATAAGGAGATCCCGACTTTTGAATTTTGAAAAAATTTCTTCAAATGACCGCTAATTAGGCCCCCCAGAACACATATCCGGGGTCAGTTTCAATTTTTATATGTTTATATATATATATATATATATATATATATATATATATATATATATATATATATATATATATATATATATATATATATATATATATATATATATATATATCACACCGATAACTCAAAAAATTATAGGCCGATTTTGATTAAATTTGTAGAGTACCTTCTTTTTACAAATGGCTTGGATAAGTTCGTTATCCAGGAAAATCGGCCCAGGTTTTCCCGGAAAATTTTGAGTTTTCTTTCTAAAAAAATTGTAAAAAATTTATATCTCAAAAATTAACAAAGTAAGGGCAACCGAATTTGGTACGCGGGTTTATATCATTATACGTAAGCTACCTACCAAAATTTAGCTATGTAGATCAAAAGACAAAAAAGTTATCGGCATTTAAATAAAAATTTATTGGGATTTTCCTCAAAATGTCAAAATTGCGATTTAAAACGTCAAAAATTGGCAACATTTAGGCAAAGAACTTGAATCTAGTACGGTCTATGGAAAGAAAATGTCTCAAGAAGAATGTTTCACAAACCCAGAAGTCTTAGCTTCAACCGTCATTGTCTTTCATTTTACTAAAATGTTTCCAGAAAATTAATTTAAAATAGACCCTTTCTCTGATGCTTGGTAGTAGCCTAAGCTATAGAGTTTATCGTTTAATGGTATATAATTTTTGTCGAATTTTCGTAAAAAAATCAATAAAGCTCAATATATCCGTTATTATACAAGATATGAAAAAATTTTTTATATATTAATTATAGGGTGTCTTGAGCTACATCTTAAAAATATTTCTACAATCATAGGGTGGCCCATAAGTCGTTGGTGATACAAATTTTCTTGTTTTTTTAATCAAACACGCCTTATGTTATTGCATTTTTGCAGTTTCCTTCGAAATATAATGCATGTTTGTAAGAAAAGAAATTCTGGATGCAGCAAGTGCGTTATGGTAGCGAATTTTGACCAAATGCTTCATATTTGAATAGCCTAATTTGCTATTAACCTATAAGGTTGACCAAGAAACGAGTTTTTGTGGGAACACTTTAAGTTTACTTTTGGAAATTTTTGTACATTTTCACACAATAAAGTTATTTTTATGAAACATGGCACATTGTTTTTACTATATAGGTTATACTGGTAACCAAAATTGATGCCTGCTTTCTTAAATAAAAAGAAAACAGACATATTTGCAATAAAAACATATTTAAGAAAATTCACTACCATAACGCACTTGATGCGTCCCGAGTTTTTTTTATGTATTTTGAAGATACAAATATTTAAATTTTGTTTCTGGTCATCTTGTCCTTGCTAGAAACAGGGAGGAATTCGTTCGCAACCTTTCAGAACCCGTGTCCGTCCGTATAGATATTATGAAAACATCTCGTTCTATTGCATTAGCTAGCTGCATGTATTACAAAACTCATTGATTACTGTTATAATGACTACGCTACAAAAACCACCATAATTATGCTTCAAAAGTCAATATCAACATCAGTTCCAATTTTGATTGACACAAACCATTTTCAACATGAAACGAGAAGTAGTGTTATGTAATCATAGCATTGCTATGGATCTGTGTACCTGTATCGCTTTCAATCAGAACTGGGTTAGGCGTTTTTCTTGCCCTATTTTTTAGGCATAAAAGTTTTAGTTTATATATATATATATATATATATATATATATATATATATATATATATATATATATATATATATATATATATATATATATATATATATATACATATACCTTTGTCCACCGCTCTAAGGAGTAGGCAGATTGAGGCCTTAGAGTGTCCTTACATATTTCTATTACCTCTTCAAAATGGCCCCAAAACAGGAGCCGAAACATCGAGTTTTCATAAATTCTGGACGCGGTTCAACCCGAGAACCAAGTATATATATATATATATATATATATATATATATATATATATATATATATATATATATATATATATATATATATATATATATATATTGAAACTGACCCCGGATATCTGTTCTAGGGGGCGTAATTAGCGCCCATTTGAAGACATTTTTTCAAAATTCAAAAGTCGGGATCTCCTCATTAGTTTTTTTTTATTTTAAAGAAAATTCACTAAAATGCTATGTTTCTAGTGTTTGTAATTTGTACCTTGAAAAATTAAAAAAAAAATGGATGAAATGGTCCAACTATAGCTGAATACTCATATAATTTAATTTTTGGCGAATTTTCACAGAAAATATTAGCTGTGACAAGATAACGACTTTGGGACAGTCAAAAAATAGTGCTGCAAATTGAATCATAACCTCCACATAGCCGTGATAATTTATTCGCTTCATAAAGACATTCTCATGAAATGAATTTAGGGCCTATGACTTGACCACAAAGGAACTATTTGTATTCTTATGCCCATAAACTTTTGAAACGGTATGTTACTCGAGTTTTATTGAAAAAATATCAATCTTGACCAAATCACTCCTTATTTATTCCCTACCCCGTGAAGCAAAAACAATTCGAAGCGTTCCTTTGTCGGGTGCTAACTGGATACCAAATTTGAATATGATATCTCAATTCGTTCGAAAGTACATGCCGACCGACGAAAAATTTTCGTTCCAGAATCAAGTTTTCTATATGTTTTGAGATTTTTTCAGCTGTTTTAGCAAAAAAAAAAATTGAAATTTTTGTCAACAATATTCCATCCCCACATATCCAACCCCTAATTTAATTTCAGCACAGGAATACCAGATGTTTGATCATATTACTCGAGTTTTAACGAAAAAATGTCAATTTTCACTAAATCACCCCCCATTCATCCCCTACCCACTAAAGCGATTTTACCCAAAAACAATCCGAAGCATTCGTTTGTCGAGTGATAACTGTACCCAAATTTGAAGACTATATCTCAATTCGTTCTAAAGTTATCGTGGGTACAACATATATATATATATATATATATATATATATATATATATATATATATATATATATATATATATATATATATATATATATATAAATATATGTATATATATATATATATATATATATATATATATATATATATATATATATATATATATATATATATATGTATATATTTATGTGTCACACCTATAACTTAAAAAATAATGGACCGATTTTGATAAAACTTGGTGAGTACCTTCCTTTCGCAAGTGGCTTGGATAAGTTTGTTAGCCAGGAAAATCCGCCGAGGTTTTCCCGGAAAATTTTGTGTTTTCTTTCGAAAAAATTTTATATCTCCAAAATTAACAAAGTAAGGGCAACCAAATTTTATACGCGGGTTTATATCGTTATAGGCAAGTTACCTACCAAAATTTAGCTCCGTAGGTTAAAGGACAAAAAAGTTACAGGCTTTCAAAGAAAAATAAATTTGGGTTTTCCTCAAAACGTCAAAATCGCGATTTTAAACGTCAAAATTGGTGACTTCCTTTCGCAAGTGGCTTGGATAAGTTCGTTAGCCAGGAAAATCCGCCGAGGTTTTCTCGGAAAATTTTGTGTTTTCTTTCGAAAAAAATTTATATCTCCAAAATGAACAAAGTCAGGGCAACCAAATTTGGTAAGCTGGTTTATATCGTTATAGGTATGCTACCTACCAAAATTTAGCTCTGTAGGTCAAAAGACAAAAAAGTTATGGGCATTTAAAGAAAAATAAATTGGGGTTTTCCTCAAAACGTCAAAGTGACAATTTAAAACGTCAAAATTCGCAACATTTAGGCAAAGAAGTTGAATCTAATACGGGCTATGGAAAGAAAATGTCTCAAGAATAATGTTTTACAAACACCAAAGTCTTAGTTTCAACCGTCATTGTCCTTCATTTTACTAAAGTATTTCCAGAAAATTCATTTCAAATAGACCCTTTCTCTGATGCTTGGCAGTAGCCCTAGCTATAGAGTTTATCGTTTAATGGTATATAATTTTTGTCGATATTTCGTAAAAAATCAATAAAGCTCAATATATCCGTTATTATACAAGATATGAAAAAATATTGTATACATTAATTATACGGTGTTTTGAGCTACATCTTAAAAAATTATTGCGACAATCACAGGGTGGCCCATAAGTCGTTGGTGATACAAATTTAAAAAAATTAGTCGAAAACGCCTTATGTTTTTGCATTTTCCATTGAAATATAACGCATGTTTGAAAGTTAAGAAATTCTGGAGACAGCAAGTGCGTTATGGTGGCGAATTTTGATTAAATGCTTCATATTTGAAAAGCTCAATTTGCTATTAACCTATAAGGTTGACCAAGAAACGGATTTTTTCGGTTACACTTTAAGTTTACTTTTGGATATTTCTGTACCTTTTCAAACAATCAAGTTATTTTGATCAAACATGGCACATTGTCTTTACTATATATGCTATAGTGGTAATCAAATTTGATGCCTGCTTTCTGAAAAAAAAACACACACATATTTGCTATTAAAAACATTTTAATGAAAATTCACTACCATAACGCACTTGCTGCGTCCCGAACTTTTTTCTATTATGTTTTAATAATTCTCACGACGTTTAAACTAAAACAAATTTTTGAAATTTTTGTCGCCGATGCGATACTTCCACACGTGACGATGTGGAAGTAATTCTTTAAATGAGCGCAAAGTAGGGCTTCTAGAGAGTGGTTTCAATTTTTATATATATATATATATATATATATATATATATATATATATATATATATATATATATATATATATATACTAGGAGAAGAAGAAGAAACGGTGGTACTGTTAGTAACCAAAACTTAGAATCTCAATACGGCAACCGACCTCTAAAATTTGTGCAAGGAATAATGCGAGTTTTTTGCTAAACTAAAATATACTTTACATTTCGCACTAATTTTGCTGCTTCTTCAGAAGCCTACAAACAATTACAGCTTCATAAAGATTTTAAATTTATTTACCGAAAGCTAAACAAAAAACTTTTTCGGTTAGAAACGTAAAAAAGAATGTTTGTCGCAAATGATAGCTGACTTTTGTATCCTGATGGATGACACATAAGCTCAGGATGGCCAACAGAGTGTGGGCAGATTCAGAGAAACTACCAGAACCAACAGAGTATACACCACACATACTCTGTCGGTGTGTTGGTTCTGGGAGTTCCTCTTAATTTACCGGGTCTTAAGTTTCTGCTTCATCAGCTATTGGTTTTTATTTGGCTCAAATATTTGCAGAAAATTTATTTGAGCTAGACCCTTCCTGCGAAGGTTTAGCAGAAATTTAAGTTACAGAGTTTGTGAGTTAGGTAGGGTGTTTATATTTTATATTTTTTACTTAACAAAATACATTTGAAAAAAAAACCGTTCATTAAATAACTCAACTCAGGGTCAGACAAAATATAACCAGTGGTAAAAGTTCAGACACAGCAAGTACGATATGGTAGCCCAATTTTATAAACTTTTTTTAATTTGAATAACTTTGTCTTAGAAAACTAAATCTTGATATGTAATAAAGGCAACAAGTGTACCAAATTTATTTAAAACAACTTTACTAAATATAAACGTAGTGGCTATTCCTCTGGTTTCACAACTGGGTATACTATCAGTTAGTGCATCGTCAGTGCTCTTTAGCGCACAAAAAAAAATTCGCTGGTGATTTAATACAAACAGATACAGCAAAAAAGTTTGGAGGGTGGGGTGTGGTCACTTGACGCATGATTTTTTTTGCAAATAAGTTGGGAGTGGTGTGAATCGATAGCAAATCTATAGCTCGCCAAAACACGAAACTTTTTGTTAGTTGACTTGAAAACAATCTTTTTTATATAATACACATTTTTTGCATGACTCGCTGGTTAGTGCTTTCGAGAAAAAGAAACATTTTCATTGGAGCTGGAATAAAAAAAAAGATATACTAAACTGTGATTTTTTTGCAAATAACGTGCGAGTGGTTTCGATAGGTCATGTCATAAGGTAGGTCGTCGAGTGGCACCTTTTTAGAAAGCTCTTTTGGTTCTCTATTCTACCAATCAGATTTTTACATATTTGCTTTGAAAACTTCAAAATAACACGTCTAAAATAATAACAGCCTTAAACACAAAACTGATGCTGTTACTTTAGACGTTGTATTTTGAAGTATTTAAACAAAATACCTAAAAAACTAATCGACAGATTTCAAAATTGCAGCTTTTTTTATTTCAACAACACACCACGAGGGCTTACAGCCACAGCCTAAATACTATCGTACCGTGGGTGTCCACAAGGAGGAAAGAGGCAACTTGTTAATTCTGGACTTGAAGGTTTGGAGGTTGGGGGGAGAAGCAAGGAATTCCACAACTTGGAAGTCCTCGGGACAAAAGAGGGGGCATAACAAGATGCTCTATGTCTGGTAACCTGGACAGTAAAAGGGTGCATTCGCTCTGTTCCCCTGGTAGATCTGTTGGGGGCGGCTGGTGGAGGAACTATGGAAGAAAGCTCCTCTAAAAAGTGCCCGTGTAGATATCTATAAAAGAGAGAGCGAGAGAGAGAGAGAGAGAGAGAGAGAGAGAGAGAGAGAGAGAGAGAGAGAGAGAGAGAGAGAGAGAGAGAGAGAGAGAGAGGTCACCAACGGCACGTCGGTGAGCAAGGAATGGCAGCCTTTGGGTGAGGGTAGGGTCACTTACGAGACGTATAGCTCTCTTCTGAAAGGAGTCCAGGATAGCGAGTGCAGAAGCGGCAGCGGCACTCAGATGTGGGAGCAATATTCGAGGTTTGCTCTTATTTGTGAAGTATATAAGGTATAGAGATTAGCTGGGGAAAAATATTTGCGAGCCCGGAAGAGGTAACTTCTTAGTAATTTCTTAGCAGCCGCTTCTGCAATTGATATGACATGTTGGTGCCAATTGAGATTTCGATCCACAGAAATGTCAACAAGTGAAAAGGACTCAATACTTTGAATAACTTGGTTGTTCATTGTGATGGGTCTAGGTCTGGTGTATCTCTTATGAGATAGAAAGCAAGACTGAGATTTGGTGGGGTTGAATTGTACAACATTTCTACGTCCACAGTCGAATACTTTTTGCAGATCCACGGAGACAGAACCCTCCATGAGTCTGCGATCATCTAATTGGGCTAAAGAGGCAGGCTTAGAATATTGTATATTTGAGTGGAGGGTACTGTCGTCCGCGTAACTGTGAATTGGGTTGTATGTGCTATAGAGGAGGTCATTGATGTGGAGAAGAAACAAAGTAAGGGCTAAAGCTGAACCTTGGGGAACTCCTGCATTAATTGGACACAGTTTAGAGGAATGGCCATCCACGACAAGAGAAATGCTCCGGCCGGAAATTTGCTGTCCACGTACAGAGGTTTGGTGGTAGGCCATAGGCCGGTAGTTTATTATGGAATAGCGAATAAAAAGAGCTTTCCAAAAAGATGCCACTGAACCTACGTTTCCTATTGTAATTAAGAGGGTGAAAGTCATCCCCGCTAGCGGCTAAATGCTACAAATTCTGTTAGGGTTAAAAAAAAGTGCTCCCTTGCTAGCAAAATCGACGTGTTTTAGGGTTTTGAGCAAAATTCGAAAGTGGTTACCTCTTTAATAGCGAAATTTTCTTGAAAAACATTCCTTAACCACATAAAATGTTGACTACCGTCTCACTCTCTGTATATCAAACACCACATGTGCACCTAACACATTCTTTTAATTATTTAATATGATCAAATTATAAAGCAATAAATTGCGTTTAGTTATTTTACAGCTTGAACTGAATTTACTAATAAATTTTGTTGTTCACTAATAGCTCTTTAACATTTTTTGCCGTAGGCCACCCAGGGAATTAGCTAATCACAGTCATTAGAACAGTCTTCGTTTTATGGTTGTTCATTAAATAATTGTGACAGCTGCTTCAGTCAGTTTATTTCGCGTTAATTCTACAACATGCGAAACATTACATGACATGACAAGGTATTTAAGAATGTTTTAAATAATTGTATTTTATTTAAGTATTCAAGTTCTATCTGCAATTTAGGTAATGAAAAACATTCTATACAACCACATTTTCTGCCACATTTCTGTTTTCCTTAAATATTTGTTTTATTCGACTAAAAGGGTTAGCAAAATTCTTTTTTTATTTTTTATTTCAACAACACGTCACGAGGGCTTACAGCCTAAATACTATCGTACCGTGGGTGTCGGCAAGGAGGAAAGAGGCAACTTGTTAATTCTGAACTTGAAGGTTTGGAGGTTCGGAGGAGAAGGAAAAACATGTGCAAGGAATTCCACAACTTGGAAGTCATTGGGACAAAAAAGCGGGCATAACAAGATGTTCTATGTCTGGTGACATGGACAGTAAAAGGGTGCATTCGCTCTGCTCCCGTGGTATATCTGTTGTGGGCAGCAGGTGGAGGAACTATGGAAAAAAGCTTCTCTGAGCAGTGCCCGTGCAGATATCTATAAAAGAGAGAGAAGTCAGCAACGGGACGTCGGTGGGCAAGGGATGGCAGCCGTTGGGTGAGAGTAGGGTCACCGATGAGACGTATAGCTTTCTTCTAAATGGAGTCCAGGATAGCGAGTGTAGAAGCGGCAGCGGCACCCCAGATGTGGGAGCAGTATTCGAGGTTTGGTCTTATTTGTGAAGTATATAAGGTATAGAGATTAGCTGGTGAAAAGTATTTGCGAGCCCGGAAGAGGAAACCTTATTTCTTAGCAGCCGCTTCTGCAATTGATGTGACATGTTGGTGCCAATTGAGATTTCGATCCACAGAATTGCCAACAAGTGAAAAGGACTCATTACTTTGAATAACTTGGTTGTTTATTGTGATGTGTCTAGAGCTGGTGTATCTCTTATGAGAAAAAAGGCAAGACTGTGATTTGGTGGGGTTGAATTGTACAAGATTTCTTCTTGCCCAGTCTAATATTTTTGGAGATCCACGGAGATAGAACCCTCCATGAGCCTGCGATCCTCATCTAATTGGGCTAATGAGCCAGGTTTAGAATATTGTATATTTGAGTGGAGGGTGCTGTCGTCCGTGTAACTGTGAACTGGGTTGGATGTGCTAGAGAGGAGGTCATTGATGTAGCGAAGAAACAAAGTAGGGGCTAAAGCTGAATCTCGAGGAGCACCTGCATTAATTGGATACGTTTGGAAGAATGGCCATCCACGACAACAGAAATGCTCCGGTTGGAGAGGAAATTTGCTGGCCAGGTACAGAGTTTTGGTGGTAGGCCATAGGCCGGAAGTTTATTAAGCAGCGCTGCGTACTACACCTGGTCGAATGCTTTGGATATGTCTAGAGCAACAATCTGGGATTCACCGTGTAGTTCATAGACTTGTTCCAAGAATAGGTATCAAAGGAAAGGAGGTCGCCAGTTGATCTGTGCTGACGGAATCCATACTGTCTGTCGTGGATTATACTGTGTTTTTCAAGAAATTTTAGTAATTCGGTGTTTATATACTTTTCCATCACTTTAGAGACGACTGAAAGGAGAGAAATAGGCCTGTAATTGCTAGGAAGCGCTTTGGATCCTTTCTTGGCGGCGGGTTGTACTCAGTTTTCCAGTTACTAGGGAATATGCCTCTATTGTAAGATGTTTGAAACAGACCAGTCAGGACAGGAGAAAGTTCTGGTGCGCATCTTTTGAGAACAATTGCTGCGATCTGGTCAAGGCCAGAGGCTTTCCTGGTATTAAGAGAAGAGAGCATATTTCGTACCTTTTTAGTTTTGAAAATGATATCCGTCATTTTATGCGCGACATTGGGGACTGTTGGTGGTTGAACATTTGAAGGTGGGTTGAGAGTAGAATTGCCGGCGAACAACGAGGCAAAAAGTTCAGTCTTGCCCAGGGCGGTAGAAACAATTTCATTCCCTGAAACAAGAGGTGGGAACGTGCTCTTGCAGAAATTATTCCCAATAGATTTATGAGGAGTCCAGAAGGGTTTTCAGCCGGAGCTTGATAGGACGTGGTTTTTGATGTGGTTATTAAACGAGTTTTTGCCTCAGAAAGACTGCGGACATAGCGGTTTCTTGCGTCGTTAAATGCTTGACGGTTTTCTTGACTGGGATTTTGTAGAATCGTTTTGTGAGCTTAGACCTTTCACGTCTGGCAATGTCACAGGATTCAAAGAACCAGGGCTTTTGAGTGGCTGAAGAGGTTTTGTGTGTAGGTGGAATAAATAATTACATGCCTGCTTGGATAATCTCGGTGACGTTTTGTGAGATATCAGAGGGGTCAGGATGAGAGAAGCAGACAGACGCCCATGGAAATGAGGAAAAGTAATCCTGCATTTCGTCCCAGTTCGCGGAGTTGTAGTGCCAAACGATACGTGGGTGTGATGACTGTGTGACCTCGGGTTGCATTGCGCAGGAAGCAGTGACCATGCCGTGGTCTGAGTGACCAAGGGGGGCGGCGACTGATATCTTATGTTGTAAATAAAAGCCTCTATTACTGGTAATAGTAAATAAAGCAGCAGATATGATAATAAAAATAACACAAAATAAAAGTTTCAAAATTTTAGGGAATTTTGGTTTTGGGGTATGATATACCCAGAAACACTTACTATGTTCTTTTTTAGTGCACACTAACGAAGGGTTGAATCTGATGTTTCCACCGTCACGCACTACAAATTCACTGCGTTTTTCATGACCGAAAAAATTCTATAAGTCTATAGAAATATACCTACATACAGGTATTGCTAGCGGTATAATGTTTTTATTGCATCATTTGATGTTTACTACTTTCCTGTTCATATTAAAAACCCTATCTTATAACTTATATTATTTCTTTTATATCATCTATATGCGCGATCGAGAAGAAACTCACATCATTGCATGTTTTATTTCTTTACGTTCCGAGCAATAAATAATAATAAATGGATTTTTATCTGGCGATCATCAGCAGTTGTTCGTTAGTGTCCTTTGATGTTGCCGCCAGTATATAGAACGACACAGCTCGATTGAAAGAACTTGATCTCAATTTTATATTTTATACTTTATATACCCGATAAATTAATCTACCATGAATATGTTATAATTGTGCCTTTGCTGCAATGCAGCACAAACTTTTTCGCATCGTATTATTTTAATTACTCATAAAGTAAATGTGGTAGCTTCTTCTAATTGATAATATTCTTATAAACATGTTGGTATTATGAAACAATTACAAGACTCAGCACAAATTACAACTGAAAATATGGAAATATCTACTTAATTTATTAAAAACATAGACTAAATAATGACTTTTTGCGAATTTTCAGAAAGAAAATTTCTCTAAAAGAGAGGTAACCACTTTCGAGTTTTCGAAAAAATGAACAACGACAGCTATTGAAACAGAAATGTAAGACCCTGTTAAGTATATTTTTGCAATGTTTAAATGTTTATTGTCCAAAACTCGTCTTTGTTTAAGAATGTTTGTTCAAAAATCACCAACTTTGACGTTTCAAATTACATTACGTTTCTAGAATAAAAATCATAAAATTTGGAAATCGTATTTTTTGGTGCTTTTCGATATTTCTGTCTGGACGCAGCAAGTGCGTTATGGTAGTGATTTTTGATCAAAATATTTTTAATAGCAAATATGTCTTTTAATGAAAGCAGTCATCAAATTTGGTAACCAGTATAATCTATAGAGTAGAAACAATGTAACACATTTTATATAGATAACTTTATTGTTTCAAAAAGTACCAAATTTTCCGAAAATATACTTAAAATGTTCCCGAAAAAACTGGTCCATTTTCCTGGTCAACGAACCTCTTTAAGCTATTTAATCCAAAAAAGGTTTTCGACAAAAATTTGCATGAAAATTTACAATTTTTTTCAACTGCTAGTACGTACATCTGTCATGTCGACCAACGTCGGGTGGGCTAAGCCGTCTACATCAAATAATCTAGTCCTATGTTCTAATCCTCGTTAGTGATTTTTCTTTTTATAATTTTTTTTAGTCTAATTTCATTTTACCGTTATCTAATCAGATTGTTGTTATTCCGACGAGGTTTTTAGTGAGTTTTTGTATAAAAATAATTTAATAAAGAGGAGATGAAAAAATTTAAGACTTCATTCAATTTGAATGGCATATCTGGTTGTTTGTTCTTGCCCTAACTTAGTGAAACCGTTGCATACTTAATACAGTCGTAGACTTTTCCCGTGGCTTCACAAGTGTATCACACCGATAACTCAAAAAATAATAGTCAGATTTTGATGAAATTTGGCGAGTACCTTCCTTTTGTAAGTGGCTCCGATAAGTTCGTTATCCAGGAAAATTGGCCCAGTTTTTCCCAGAAAATGTTGTTTCGTTTCGGGAAAAATTTATATTTCCGGAAATAACAACTTAAGGTCAATCAGATTTGGTTCGCGTGTTTGTATTATAAAGGGTGAACCATTTACCAAAATGTAGGTCTGTAAGTTCAAAGACAAAAAAGTTGTAGTCATTTAAAGAAAATATTTGGGTTTTTCCTCAAAACGTCAAAGTCGCGATTTGAAATGTCAAAATTGGCAACATTTAGGCCAAGAACCTGCAAAAAATATGGATTATGTAAAGAGTGTTCTCAAACCCCTAAGTTTCAGCTTCAACCAGCATTGCCCTTCATTTTACTAAAATATTTCCAGAAAATTCATTTCAAATAGACCCTTTCTCTGATGCTTGGCAGTAGCCTTAGCTATAGAGTGTATCGTTTAATAGTATATAATTTTTGTCAAATTTTCGTAAAAAATCAATAAAGCTCAATGTATCCGTTATTATACAAGATATGAAAAAATATTGTATACATTAATTATATGGTGTCTTGAGCTGCATCTTAAAAAATATTGCTACAATAACAGGGTGGCCCATAAGTCGTTGGTGATACAAATATTTTTTTTAGTCGAAAACGCCTTATGTTTTTGCATTTTCCATCGAAATATAATGCATGTTTTTAAGTTAAGAAATTCTGGACGCAGCAAGTGCGTTATGGTAGCGAATTTTGATTAAGTGCTTCATATTTGAAAAGCTCAATTTGCTATTAACCTATAAGGTTGACCAAGAAACGGATTTTTTCGGGAACACTTTGAGTTTACTTTTGGAAATGTCTGTACGTTTTCAAACAATAAAGTTATTTTGATGAAACATGGCACATTGTTTTTACTATATATGTTATACTAGTAACCAAATTTGATGCCTGCTTTCTTTAAAAAAACATATTTGCTATTAAAAACATTTTAATGAAAATTCACTACCATAACGCACTTGCTGCGTCCCGAACTTTTTATTTATCTAAACATGTAATATGAGCAATTCCAGGTCAATAATTATAATTTCGATGCGACCTACTTAATTATAAAAGATATTATTTGGATTTATGCTAGCTAATTTTCCTATAATTATTATAATATAAAAATAATATTAAATATATTTTCACGATTAGGAATGCCCTCTTGGATAGTTTTCTGTTCTATGAACAACCCCGCTAATTCCTAACAGTTAGCGAGAAAACCCTGATGCCACCTTCCTTTTACAGTGGACAGCCTATATATATATATATATATATATATATATATATATATATATATATATATATATATATATATATATATATATATATATATATATATATATATATATATATAGGTCCTAGGTTGTGCTAATTTAACAATTTTTTTTTCTTAATTTAAAAGTCGTGATCTCATCTACTATAGCGAATTTTTCCTACAAAAATTCTATAAAAAAGTATCTTTCTGTGATGTAAATTAAGATATAGGAGCTGTAAAGAATTATTATTATCGTTTTTGTTTATCAATCATCACGCTTACTAATTTTTTTAAAATCTTATTTTACCATCCACGCTTCAACACCTAATAACATGTCGTCTCTTACATTGCTCTTGGACGCTTACATAAAAAAGTATCATTTTTATCTCCAGTAACTTTAATTGGCACCATTCATCACTAGAAAACTTTCTGATTCAACTTGTTTCAATCTGATCAAGGAATAAGGTAACTGTACATGTATTTTCGTTATTATCTAGTTGTACAACTGGAGCTCGGGCATATCTAGTTCATTAGGCATTGAAAAGTTCACTACTCACTACCTACTTTCTAGTCTGATCTAATTAAATGTGGACAGGAGTGTGATAAATATATCGGATAGCCAGTGACACTTGGTGATAAGATCGCGTTTGCATACTCGTGATTTTGTAACTGCTGACTTGCTTGACTCTAGTCAACCGGCAAAAGTCAATACGGCAAAGAACACGCTACATTTACTCTGAAGTGACTGAATATCTTATGGGGAAGTCGTCTAGAAAACACTTTGCATATGCCGTTTTTATTTTATGTAGGTTGTGTTTTGCCTTTTTGCTGTTGTTTATGTTTTTAGCCAAGGCCATCATTATATCTTATGCAAGCTTAGGTTACGTTGAAAGATTGTTATGAGGTTTTTAGGACTGTGGTATGAATAATTTTCCCAGTACCAAACTTACATAATTAACTGTACATGGTGATGCAATGATTGAATGAAGTACGTTTGTCGTTTATGGGTAAATTTTTTAAATAAAATATATACAAGGTGTTTCATAATTGAATGCTGGGCCTTAAGGGTGATAATCTTTGGATGATTTTAAGAAAATTTCATATGAGATACAGGGTGTTGAAATTTGAGAAAAATTCTTTTTGCCTCAATATCTCTAAAACCGCTCCGCATATTTTTTGAATTTTGCAATAGATGCGAAGTCGCATAAAAATACATTTATCCAGGATAAAGATGTTTTAAATTATCATCAGTGGCGTCCCTGTTGATATACCCCGCAATATTTTCAATAAAAAAGTCTCGAAGCAGCAAGTCCGTTATGGAAATGAATTTTCATATAAAAATGTTTTTAATAGCAAATATATCTCTTTAATGCAAGCAGGCATCAATTTGGTCACCCTTATAACATATAAAGTAAAAACAATGTAATTACCATATTTAATCAAAATAACTTGTTTGAAAATGTACAAAAAATTTCCGAAAATAAACTTAAAATGTTTCCGAGAAAACTCGTTTCCTAGCCAACGAACCTTAGGTTAATAGCAAACTGAGTTATTGAATTTTGAGGCATTTAATGAAAATTCGCTATCAAAACGCACTTACTCCTACTAGATTTTTTTACAAATATGCATCATATTTCGATGAAAAATGCAAAAATGCAATGAGGAATGTTAAAAAAAATTGTAGGTATCACCAACGACTTACCTGTGATTGTCAAAATAATTTTATAAGATGCAGCTCAAGACATCCTATAAGTAACGTACAAATCTTTTCTCGTATCTTGCATAATAACAACTATATTGAGCTTTACCGTAGAAATGCGTCACCCTGTATATATGTAAACAGAAATTAAACCGGGATATGGATTCTACGGGGCCTAGTTTGCGCTCATTTGAAGAAACCTTTTGATAATTCAAAAGTTGCGGTCTCCTCTTTAACCAATTTTTTCTACAAAAATTAGCCAAAAGTTATAGACCGGTAAACCATGAACCTAACTAAAACTACTTTCAAGCATCAGAGAAAGTGTCTATTTGAATTGGATTGTCTGGAAATATTTGATTAAAATGAAGGGTAATGATGGTTGAAACTGAAACTTAAGGTTTGCAGAACACTCTTTACATAATCCGTATTTTTCAGGTTCTTTGCCTAAGTGTTGCCAATTTTGAAGTTTCAAATCGCGACTTTTTACATTTTGAGTAAAACCCCAATTTTTATCTTCTTTAAATGCCTATAACTTCTTTGTCTTTTAACTTACAGACCTAGATTTTGGTAAATGGTTCATATATATATATATATATATATATATATATATATATATATATATATATATATATATATATATAATTGAAACTGACCCTGGATATGGGTTCTAGGGGGACTAGTTCGCGCTCATTTGAAGACATTTGTCTAAATTCAAAAACTCGGGACGCAGCAAGTGCGTTATGGTAGTGAATTTTTATTAAATGCTTCAAATTTAAATAACTCAATTTTCTATAAACTTAGAGAGTTTAATTTCAATACGTAGTAAGGTTTTTCCTAAGGCAAGATATCCACAAAATTTCATTAAAATAACTTTGTATTTTTCGGAGAAAAAAATTTTTTTCGAAAGAAAATTTAAAATTTGAATAACTCAATTTTCTCTAAACTTAGAAAGTTGAATTTTGGTACGTAGTAAGGTTGAGGCAACATATATAGTAAATTTCATTGAAACAGCTTTGTTACTTTCGGAAAAAAAAATTTTTTTCGAAAGAAAACTCAAAATTTTTCCGGAAAACCCCGTCTGATTTTTCTGGATAACGAACTCATCCAAGCCATTAATAAAAGACAGGCACTTGCCAAGTTTCATCGAAATCGGTTAATATATATATATATATATATATATATATATATATATATATATATATATATATATATATATATATATATATATATATATATATATATATATATATATATATATATATATAAACATATAAAAATTAAACCTATTTACAAATGAACTTTAATAAGATATTATGCTGTGACAATACCTCTCTCAAGCACCCTAAAATATAATCAAAATGTGCACAGTTATATATGTTTTATTTCTTTTTCCCTTGTCTTAATACACTACATATTTTATGACAATCGATTTAATTTACTTATTTGATTTCATAAATAGTCGGTTAATAGTGACTTGGAATGAAGTAGACACCACATCTTCAAACATATTAAGAGAATATGAGTAAATCAACAGCAACTGGGAATGAATTCGGTCAGTCGCCCAGCCACGTGGTTAAAAAACACTGTTTGTATGAGTGGTTACAACTCTAGCTCTAAATAAAACGACTGTAACAGCGGCAGAAGCAGAAGTCAATGGAAGGTTTGTGTATTCGGAAAGAAACTATTGACTATTAATAACAACAATTGACTAAAAACGCTGCGAGTTGTAAGGCAAAAATAATTATACTACAGAAGTGATAAATGATAATACATTACAATAGGGTTATATATAATCGTAAATGCTTCCAATGATTAACAATCAGTGAATTCAGTATTATTGACATTTCTCGGAAACTTACAAATGAATTTTATGAGTCAATAAGAAAAGCATTGACTAACCAACAGCAACCACATACTTATGATTTAAACATAAATGTTTCAAATTTGAATAGCTCAATTTTCTGTAACCCTAGAAAGCTGAATTTTGGCACATAGTTAGGTATTTCCCAAAGCAATATGTAGACCAAATTTTATCGAAATTTTCGGAAAAAAAAATTTTTTTTGAAAGAAAACTCAAAATTTTCCCGGAAAACCCCGTCCCATTTTCCTGGCCAACGAACTCATCCAAGCCATTAATAAAAGAAAGGCACTTGCCGAGTTTCATCTAAATCGGTTAATTATTTTTTGAGTTATCAGACGGATACATACATACATATATATATATATAGATATATATATATATATATATATATATATATATATATATATATATATATATATATATATATATATATATAAGCATATAAAAATTCAAACTGACCCCGGATATGAGTTCTAGGGGTCCTAATTCGCGCTCATTTGAAAGAATTTTTGCAAAGTCTCACCATCGATACCTCTCTATTAGTGAAATTAACCATAAATGTTTCAAATTTGAATAGCTTACTTTTCTGTAATCCTAGTAAGCTGAATTTTGGCACATAGTTAGGTCTTTCCCAAAGAAATATGTACACCAAATTTTATCGAAATATATTTGTAATTTTCAGAGAAAAATTGTTTTTCGAAAGAAAACTCAAAATTTTCCCGGAGAACCGTGTCCGACTTTTCTGGCTAACGAACTCATCCAAGCTATTAATAAAAGAAAGGCACTTTCCGAGTTTTATCAAAATCGGTTAATTATTTTTTGAGTTATCGGTCGGATATATATATATATATATATATATATATATATATATATATATATATATATATATATATATATATATATATATATATATATATATATATATAAACATATAAAAATCGAAACTGACCCCGGATATGAGTTCTAGGGGCCCAAATTGGCGTCAATTTGCAAAAATTTTTGCAAAGTCTCACCATCGATACCTCTCTATTAGTGAATTTTTTTAATAAAAATTCACTAAAAATCAGGATCTCTTCAATATTGAATTTTTTTAAGAACATTCACTAAAACAAGCACTTGTGAAGCCACGGGAAAAGTCTAGGACTGTATTAAATATGGAACGGTTTCACTAAGTTAGGGCAAGAACAAACAACCAGATATGCTATTCAAATTTAATTAAGCCTTAAAACTTTCGTCTCCCCTTTTTCAATAATTTTTTATACAAAAACTCGCTAAAAAATTCATCGGAATAACAACAATCTGATGATATAATGGTAAAGTGCAATGAGACTAAAAAAAAATTGATAAAAGTGAAGTCACTAACTAGGATTAGAACTCGTCAGAAGTCGATAATCCGATGTACAGGGCTTAGCCCATTCAGCTACGGTCGACATGTATGTACTAGCAGGTATATCCGGTAGTGCCTATGTTAATTGTCTAACGTCTTTACTATTTACACCACACAATTTTTATTTCCAATGGATTTTTGCTCATATTTTAACGAAATAAAGGAAAATAACGACTAGGCACATATCTAGGAGCTTGTTAGTCATTTCGTGTCGTATTTTTCACTCATATTCGTACTCCTACCATAATTATCAATTTAGACCTTTTAACTTTCTTTAATCAGATTTAATTAATTGAAAATTAATTTACCTCTAACTTTTTTGCCTTTTAACATAAAGATCTGAATTTTGATACATAGGACAGCCTTTATGAGATAAACCTGAGTACCAAATTTGGTTGCTCTTACTTTTAGTGAATTTTCTTAAAAAAAATTCACTAATGAGGAGATCCCGACTTTTGAATTTTGAAAAAATTTCTTCAAATGAGCGCTAATTAGGCCCCCCAAAAAACATATCCGGGGTCAGTTTCAATTTTTATATGTTTATATATATATATATATATATATATATATATATATATATATATATATATATATATATATATATATATATATATATATATATATATATATATATATGTATCACACCGATAACTCAAAAAATAATGGGCCGATTTTGATTAAATTTGGTGAAAAAATTCCTTTTGCAAATGGCTTGGATAAGTTCGTTAGCCAGAAAAATCTGCCCAGGTTTTCCTGGAAAATTTTGTGTTTTCTTTCGACAAAAATTTATATCTCCGGAATTAACAAAGTAAGGGCAACCAAATTCGGTACGCAAGTCTACATCCTTATAGGTAAGTGACCTACCAAAATTTAGCTATATAGGTCAAAAGACAAAAAGTTATAGGCATTTAAAGAAAAATAAATTGGGGTTTTCCTCAAAACGTCAAAGTGGCGATTTAAAATGTCAAAATTGGCAACATTTAGGCAAATAACTTGAATCTAATACGGGCTATAGAAATAAAATGTCTCAAGAAGAATGTTTTACAAACCCTGAATTCTTAGTTTCAGCCGTCATTGTCCTTCATTTTACTAAAATGTTTCCAGAAAATTCATTTCAAATAGACCCTTTCTCTGATGCTTGGCAGTAGCCTTAGCTATAGAGTTTATCGTTTAATGGTATATAATTTTTGTGGAATTTTCGTAAAAAATCAATAAAGCTCAATATATCCGTTATTATATAAGATATGAAAAATTTTTGTATATATTAATTATAGGGTGTCTTAAGCTACATCTTAAAATAATATTTCTACAATCACAGGGTGGCCCATAAGTCGTTGGTGATACAAATTTCCTTTTTTTTTAAATCAAACACGCCTTATGCTATTGCATTTTTGCATTTTCCATCGAAATATAATGCATGTTTGTAAGAAAAGAAATTCTGGACGCAGCAAGTGCGTTATGGTAGCTAATTTTGATCAAATGTTTCATATTTGAACAGCTCAATTTGCTATTAACCTGTAAGGTTGACCAAGAAACGTGTTTTTTCGGGAACACTTTAAGTTTACTTTTGGAAATTTTTGTACATTTTCACACAATAAAGTTATTTTGATGAAACATGGCACATTGTTTTTACTATATAGGTTATACTGGTAACCAAATTTGATGCCTGCTTTCTTAAAAAAACACACATATTTGTTATTAAAAACATTTTAATGAAAATTCACTATCATAACGCACTTGCTGCGTCCAGAGTTTTTTTATTTCCAGAGTTATCTTTTTTCTTTCGAAAGAAAACAAAAATTTTCCGGAAAAACCTGGGCCGATTTTCCTAGCGCTCATTCGAAGACATTTTTAAAAAATTCAAAAGTCGGGCTATCCTCATAACTCAAAAAATAATGGGTCGATTTTGATAAAATTTGGCATGTACCTTCCTTTTGTAAATGGCTTGGATAAGTTCGTAAGTCGGGAAAATCGGACGACGTTTTCCGGAAAAATTTTGAGGTTTCATTCGAAAAAAAATTTCATTTCAAAAAATAAAAAGATATGATAACCAAATTTGGTAGGTAGGTTTACGATCTAAAAAGTAAACTATACACCAAAATTTAGTTTTCTATGTTACAAGAAAAAAGTTATAATAAAATATTTTGTGCCAGATCATTTCTATACTGCGTCCAGGCTTTTTTATAATTGCCCTCACCCTCCTCATAAAAATGGTTGTTTGATTTTTTTTTTGTTCCGCAGACGGTGTTCCATTTAAAACATAAAATGCATCAATTTGTTTATCCCTATGAGATTTTTTCTTTTAGTTCAATTTCACAGTTTGTGGTAACCAAAGCATCTGGGCTAGATTTCTATATTTTATAGTAACTATTAATCAGTTTTAGTAATAAATCCGCATAGAAATGCATTTTCTATTTTGAAAAACATGACTGTTTTCAACAAAATATAAGAAAATTAAATTAACTGCTGAAAATGTCCGCCTCCTGTAAGTATGCACGCTTCAGCATTCCTTGTCATCGATTGGCACCGTATTCTTTGAAGAATTGCTGGAGTATTCCTTATAGTTTGATAGGAAAATATCATGCGGTTTAGCAATTCTCCCTTACTTCGAATTGTCTAACTGTAAACCAAGGTATAATGATGTCCCCAAAGAAAATAATCCAGACTGGTTAGATATGGGGATCTAGCTGGCCACGACCTATACAGCGGTTATTAAAGTGTTGGTTCAAGAATTTGCGTGCCAGATCACTAAAATGCGCAGGAACATCTTGCAACAGAACTGGAAAATTATCTTCGTAATTATCCTCAGCGATAAATATGCCAATTCGATCTGCGTGGTAGAAGAAAAAGGCCCAATAAAGTAATGTCCAATAATTTCAGCCCACACATTCAATGTAAGTGAACTGTTTCTGGCGATGAGTTTCCACAATTGCATGCGGATTTTCCTCGGCCCAAATGATTGTTATGAAAGTTTCTGATAGCGTTTTTCCTAAAACTGCCTTCGTCCGTAAATAAAATTTGCTAGGAAAACTTTTATATTTTGATGGAGGGAAGAAGTTTAAGCTTATGCTCTGGCTGAAAAATATTTAAGATAAAAGTTAAATATATGTTGAGACCTGAGAAACTGAATCTGCATAGGCTGTCACTGATGATGGTTTAATATTTGACAAAGATTAGACTGGTTTTGTATCTACGAAATTCAGCCATTCCTTATAAAAAATCCTGTCGATAACTCGGACTATTAGCATTATGTATAATTATGTGATGAAATTTGAAGACGCGGAACCTCCATGTTTGAATTCCTAACTCAAACACGCTTACGAATGAAGCCGCAGCTCGCTCCTATTTTATTTTTTCTTATGTTATATCATTCCTTATTTTATGACTTAGAACAATGAAGTAAACCACTAAAACATTCTATCATTATTTAAGATTGCGTGACTCTAAACGTTTATACATTATCTCTGATATAAGGAAATAGACATGTAACGTCCTTATGTCTTTTATAACCATGCAGCTTCAGGTTGATACCTTCATTATCATTATAAAAAGAAAAGAACACCAACCTTGAACTAGTGGACATTAGTTGTATTTTAGTACAGTAGACAGCCTTAGTATGATTTATAAATTTTTTCCTCCGAGTGAAAGAGCTTTTTTATTCCTGGATGAAATTCTAAGTAGTTTGAGGAGGACTCACCAGTAAGAGTATTATTTTCAGAATACACCTTGTTATTTATTTTCAATTAATTTAATATATATATATATATATATATATATATATATATATATATATATATATATATATATATATATATATATATATATATGACCTGACCTGACCTGACCTGCAGCGTGTATAGCGCTGAGAGGGAACAAAAAACACAAAAAGACTTAGAGACGTAAAGACACTAATTTTTAAGAGTGATACGTGTGTGTGTGTGTCTGTCAAGAGAACTTAAGACGGACAGTTGGTAGACGAGCAACTAGATAATTGAAAAAATACTGCGTAAGGCAGTCATGACCCTAGCCGTCACTAGGCGGCTATATGGAAAAACGTGGGGACTAAGACCTAGTATGGCCCACTGGCTGTACACAAGGGTGGTCAGACCATCGTTAACATACGCGGCACTGGTCTGGTGGCCTAAGGTGACACAATGCAGTGCCAAACAAAAACTAGGCAAGATCCAAAGGATGGCTTGCCTGGGTATCACAGGGGCAATGTCTTCCACCCTAACAGCCGCCATAGAGGTGTTGCTGGACCCCCCCCCCCCACACATAGTTATTATGGGGGAGGTCAGGCTAGGACTATACAAACTAGCCTGCAATGATAGACAGAAGATCAACCCAGGCTTCAGGAGCCACTGCAAAATTCAGGAGATCGTGAAGGAGCCCATGCTTGAAATGAGGTCAGACTTCGCGAGCCCGCGAATCTACAGGGAAAATAACTTTACAGTGGAAATCCCCGACTGCAAGGCATGGCAGGAGGAGACCCCGGGCATACCACGGAACGCGCTCGTCTGGTTCACGGACGGATCCGGCGGGGAGCGTGGGACGGGGGCAGGTGTTTATTCGGAAACCGAGGGTAAGTCATAGTATTTCCCTCGGAGCCCATGTAACGGTCTTTCAGGCCGAAATGTATGCCATCCTGCACTGTGTGCGGGAAAACAAGTGGAGAGGCTACACCATCAAGCGGATCCTCATAGCCACAGACCGCCAGGCACCCCTTAAGGCCCTAAATAGCCCACGGGTAAATTCCTAGCTGGTGAGTGAGTGCCAAGACGAGACGAGCGACATGGTTGGACAGAATGAGGTCACCCTCATCTGGGTGCCGGGTCACTTGGGGGTCAAAGGCAATGAAGAAGCTGACAGTCTCGCGAAAAGAGGGTCGGCAGAATCATTTATAGGACCAGAATCGGTCCTGGGCGTGACGAAGAGTACTGCCAGGGGATCCATTAAGTCCTGGGTCAGAAACGAAGATAAAGTGTACTGGGAAGACTGTCCAGGGCTCAGACATGGGAAGTCAGTTATTGAGGAACCCAGTTCAAAGAGAGCTGTGGAGCTGCTAAATTTTAGCATAGGACAGCTCAGGAACATAACAGGACTCTTGACGAGACACATGGCTGTCGAGAAACACCTACATATAATGGGGCGGTTCGAGCGGGACCTGGCATGCAAACTCTGCGGCGACGGGGAGGAATCAGCTCAGTACATCTTGCGCGAGTGTAAATCTCTGGACCGCATAAGACAACTGATCTACGGTCAGTCTAGACCGGAGACAGAGCAATATAAAACTTCACCCTACCAATTGCTGTGCAGACTAGTTCAAGCCACAGAGATTTTGGGATGGGTGAAGTAAAAATACTAAGGGCATGCACAATAAGCCAAAGGCTGCAGTGCTATCGGGGCGGTTAAGCCGCGGACGAGCCCTGGGGGGAAAGAAAACTAGATAATAAAGATATCCGCCAGTATCTAAACCAGTTATTATCATAAGTAATATCAAGTGTTTTTATTTTTTTATTTCAACAACACACCACGAGGGCTTTACAGCCTAAATACTGCCGTACCGTGGGTGTAGACAAGGAGGAAAGAGGCAACTTGTTGATTCTGGACTTGAAGGTTCGGAGGTTCGGAGGAGAAGAAAAAACATGTGCCGGCAAGGAATTCCACAACTTGGAAGTCCTCGGGACAAAAGAGCGGGCATAACAAGATGTTCTATATCTGGTGACCTGGACAGTAAAAGGGTGCATTCGCTCTGTTCCCCTGGGGGCAGCAGGTGGAGGAACTATGGAAGAAAGCTCCTCTGAGCAGCGCTCGTGCATCAATTATCATCATTGTAATATATATATATATATATATATATATATATATATATATATATATATATATATATATATATATCCCTAACAGTAATTAATAAATAGTTATAGTAAAGTTCCGTGGATTATTTTTTAATTAAAAGTAGGTAAATGAACTCGTCAAATGGATCGGCTGAGGTGCAAATTTCAGTAATTGGTTCTAGCACCAGTTTAACTGTAATGCTGAAAATCAGTGACACAAAGCAATTAGCAAACCATGCGCGTGACATATAAAGGCGCCTACTACTATATTACGCATTACGCACATTCTCTAAAAGTTACGTGCTACACGTACACTATAAACAAACGAACAGTGTTGTCATATTGGCGCTGATTCCTTTAAATTTAGAAACATTATGACGAAAATCAAAATGTACAATTGGTGAACAATTAGCAGCGTACACAGGTCAATTCTTAGGATAGGTAATGTGTTTTAATGATAAAATTTTGTATTGGGTCAGGCTTGTGAGCAGTAATAAGTGCCAATTGGATAAATCCTTACAACTTACACAATATAATTGTAATCTTAAAGCTCCTTCTACAACAAGTTGTAGCTTTATTAAAGGATTTATTAAACTACACTTGGCCATTTATTCTTCGATGAAATTAATTAAATAATTAAAATTTTGATTAATAAATTAGGGGCCCTCAGCATTTTTTATGAAAAAGACAAAATGGAAGTCATTTTGAATAATATCTTTAGTGTTTTTTTTATTTATTAGTTTTTAATAGCGTTTGTTAAATTTCAGATAATGTTTCATAAAGTCTTCAAGGGACATAATTTTGTTTTTATCTCAACTCTAAAACCTCATTTTTCTCAGAAACCGGTGGTTTGTTGAAAAATCGACAAGAGGGAAAAAGCTACAAGATTTAATTTTCTAGAAAACCGATGGACCTAAGGTTTAAAAAACATGTCATTTAAAGGGTGACTCACCTCATTTATCCCTTTTGCAGATTATATCCACTTCAAATTTTTGTCAAATAACAACGTTGATAAAAGAAAACAATCGACCAAATTTCGCTGTTCTATGTTGAGGCATTGCTGCAATAGAGCTGTTTTTTGTAATTATTAAAGAATCTTCCGAGGTCCGAATCACCATATATATATATATATATATATATATATATATATATATATATATATATATATATATATATATATATATATATATATATACAGATTGTCCCAAAAGTCGTAAATCAAACGTCACACGAAGATAGGCTAGCTCAAGCCCCTTCATAAAAACCCTATATGATCTCATAAAAAAGTTTACGGTTTTCAAGATATTGAGAATTTTATGAAAAACATGAAAGCTGTCAAATTTTAAGGTATTTTGCACTACAACATGGCGCAACAACATTTCCGGAATGTGGTTTTTGTGTATCTTAATCTTCAATAATGACGTTTTACTTCTTTGACGTAGCTCTTCTTGATTTCTTATTGTTTTTCATAAATTTTATCTTTTAAGCATACCCAATAAAAGTCTAGTGTATTCAGGTCCGGTGAGCGAGTTGGCCACAAGATAGGTTCTAGACTGCCAATGCACCTGCCCGGGTATGTCTAATTCAAGTATTGCCTTACTTCTAAGGCATAGTGGGCTGTGCATTCATCATTTTAAAGCCACATTGTCCTCCGAAGTTCGAATGGGGTGTCTTCCAGCAGTTCTGGCAAATTATTTTGTAAAAATGCCAAATATATTTGGCTATTGAACGTAGGAGCCATGGGTTCCAAAAGTGTTCGGTTAAAAATACCGCCATGGAGGTTTATCTTAAATTGATGCTGGAACAAGTATAAATCATGTCTGATGTCATGTGGATTTTCAATTTACAACAACAAAAAATGGGAAAGAAAAGTCCGATTTTTAATTTTTATTCTTCATATTTTCTAAATAATGACACAAAATATTTCAGATTGATTCGATAACGTCATTATTGAGGATTAACATGCACAAAAATCACATTCCGGAAATGTTTTTTCTGCATGTGGTGGGGCAAAATACCCTAAAATGTGACAATTTTCTTTGTTTTTCATAAAATTGTCAATATCTTGAAAACCGTAAACTTTTTGATAAGATCATATAGGATTTTTCTAAAAGGGCTTGAGCCAGCCAGTTGAATTCTAAAAATTCACGCACGTGGGTTTCTCGAAATTTCCAGTTCACAGAAAATATTGACGTTAGTATGGAACTTCCGGTTATACCGGATGTGGACGTCAACTTTCTTATTTCAAATGGAAGATGGTATTTTTTATTACGGACCTAGATTGCTAGTCAAATTTTATGGTAGGTTTTACTAACATGTTATGTCATTTTTCTCAACCATTATCGAGATATTTGATTTGTTTCAAAAATGTCTTAAAAAACATTGTCACATTTACACACCTGTATCTATCTTATTTTTTAACCCCAAGAGTTGAAATTTTAAAGTGCAAATTCTAAAATGCCACAAAATATTTGGAATTTACTAAAGCTAGTACAAGTTAGACAGGGTGTCCGAAATAGACCGGTCAATCGTGACAACTTTAAAACCTAATAACTCGCTTATTTTAAATAGAACTCCCTACATTTTATAACGTTAGTTCATGTACTTTTTATTGTTCTTTCGATTAGTATCAGCAGTCCCTATACCCAAGTCCCACCGATTTGAAGATATTTAAACATTATTTGAGATAAGAAATAATTATTAGTCAGTTTATCCAGGTTGCCTAGAAGATGACAATTTTAAACGTCATCTTCCGACATAAGTAAAATATGCGACGACTTTTGAATATAACTTTTATTTACGAGGATTATAATCCAATTATTAACAGAATATGTCGTGTGGTTGCAAAGAGATTTCCACATAAACACAGATCAACTAGTTACATGATCAGAATACTACTAAAAAATTTCTAAGAATGGAGTGAAAAATTTCATAAGAGTAAAGCATTATTAATGAACAAAGAGATTTGAGTATTATCACTTCACAATAAATGTTTGAAATTTGCACTGTTCACTTCGAGGCATTTGATGGCTCTTTTAATGATGGTACTCGTGGCTCGAGAAAGGTAATCTTGCTCCATTGCGTTGAAGGCCTTTAATACTCTAGCTATCATATCTTCTTTTGTAGTAGGTGGTTCCTGGTAAACTTTGTTCTTAATGCACTCCCAGATACTAACATATCGTGGAGTCAAGTCTGGTGAGTAGGCCGGCCAACGATGAGGACCACCGTTAGCTATCCATCTGTCTTTATATATTTCCTGGAGTAGGTTGCTTACTATCTGTGATGTGTGGTGGAGCTCCATCTTGTTGATACCAAACTTCTACAGCTTTGTGTTCATGTAAGGAGTTCAGCGCTGGTATTATTACTTGCTGCAGAATGCAACAATATCCAGGACTTGTGAATACTGGACGTTTAGAATTCGTTCTTACCTTTTTCTTATCTTATCATTATTAGTGATATGAATAAAAGGGTCATATTTTCAAATTCAGTTTCAGTGAGTATAATAAATATTTTAATAACATAAAGTACTAATACGCAAATAAAATTCAGTATTGCTTAATATTATTGGCACCAACCTGTTAAGTTCTCATCATAAATGTTAAGGCCAAAAATGCTATTGTATTGTACTGCGCAAAATACACTGAAACTCCAACAGTCCTGGAAATTTCGTTCTATAGTAATGTGAGGATTTTCCTCCGACCAATAGTGACTGTTGTGACGATTGAACATGCCCCTCTTTGAAAATTTGGACTCATATGTGGTTATTTATTTATTTACTTATTTTTTTAGATATATATGTGATTACCAAAATTACAACCATAAAAAGTTGTAATTTTGCTGTGTGAAAAAACATAGCTTAATTAATATATGTATCACCTATAAGACGAATGGTGCATTCACTCCAGATTCTCTTTATGTATTATTTGACAACAACGCAATGTAACACAGAGGTAAAGAGACCACGAGAAAGCCCGCGGCAGTTGTTTAATATGATCGAGACAGCTGATTTCTCCTACAAGGAGAGAGATCGTGCGTAGGGGGGTGGACCATTGTGTAGTAAACGGCGCACTAGAGAAGATAGTGGAGAGAGGAAGATCAACGGAAAAAGCACAGCATAAAAACAGTATGCTGTGGAAAAGGATATCAAACTTTAGAGAGGAGAGGATCAAATATCCAGCATCTGATATCACGGCATGTTTGTTGTCGATGGGGAGCGTTGCAGTGATTAGAGCATATTCGCGAGGAGTTGTTCATCAAAAGCAACGTTGCCAGGTAATTAAAATAACGGGTATGAAGGGTTTACTTGTCTTATATTTTTTCGAAAGTATGTTCTTATTTTAAGACAAAGTAACATGTAATTTGATTTAAAGCTTTTCTTCAAATAAGCGCGAACTAGGCCCCCTAGAACACATATCTGGGCTCAGTTTCAATTTTTATATGTTTATATATATATATATATATATATATATATATATATATATATATATATATATATATATATATATATATATATATATATATATATATATATATATATATATATATATATATATATATAAAACCGATAACTCAAAAAATAAAGGGTCGATTTTGATAGAATTTGGTGAGTAAATTATTTTTGCAAGTGGCTTGGATAAGTTCGTTAGCCAGGAAAATTTAAGGTTTTCTTCTGGAAAAAAATCATATCTCCGGAAATAACTAAGCTATGGCAACCACATTTGGCAGGCTGGTTTACGTTGTACCAAACCCTACATTAAAATTTAGATCTCTATCTTGAAAGAAAAAAAAGTTATAAGCACTTAATGAAGCAAAATTTTAGTGCCACTAAAAGTTAGAGAAGACGCAATACCAAAATATTGTATGTGTTAAACAAAATCTATTAAATATTACAGACAACGTTTATCTTTTCATGGCGCAAAAAGTTCAAGAAGTACCAGAAAAATTACTTTAAGAATTTTATAATTTTTCTTCTGTAAATGTCAAACTGGAGTTTTGCAACGTGAAAATTAATATAACTGTTCCTGTTTATGAATGGAGAATATTGCACAAGATGTATATTAGAATGTTCTAGATTTATGCTACTCTTCTCATTTGTTAAAATAACTGCAAAATCTGCCTCTAAAGACCTTACATATTACAAACAAATAACTTAAGACCATTATCGGTTATCTACCTTTCTTCATTGCAGTTTGCCAGAAGCATTACATGCTGTAACAGTTAGGGTGCATGTCTGATGAGTGAAGGGACGAGGGTTCAAATCTCACTGTTGACTGAATTTCTCTGTCAAATTATTAGTGAATTTTTATTTACTTTTTTTTCGTCTTTGATTCCATTATAACGTTATCTGATCAAATTGTGTGATTTCAATATAGTTTTACCGACTTTTTGTAGAAAATAAAAGATAAGCACTTTTAAGACTTTTCATTCAAGTTTAATAGTAGCTGTTGTTGCCCTTAGTTGGTAAAACCATGCCACAGTTAACATAGACTTAGTGATTTATGACATGAGAAGAGATCGTTTTCTTGTCTCCAACCGGGTTCAATTTTTACAGCATTGACAGGCAAAAGAATTTTCTCTGTGAAGCCACAGAAAAAGTATGTAGTTCTGCGTTTAGATCAGATTTTGAATATTTTTAAATTTATCTCTATTTCTATTAGTTAATTTTCTTGTACAAAATGTTCTTTTAATAACGAAATTTCTTATAAATCAATTTATTGAATTTTCTTTGAAGAAACGATTGTTGCGAATTTTTGTATGAAAAATTATTTATTTGATGGAACATTTTTTGAACGAAATTCATCGAAAATTAGGATTTAATGGATTTTCGTGCGAACAAATTATTTTTTTTCAATTTTAATTGCAGAGTAGGTATATAATTTGAATTTTATATATTCCTTTTGCAAAATTTTGTGTAAAAAGGCATTTAGCTAGTTTTCGCAGAATTTTTTTTGTGTTTCGTAGAGATCATTTTTTGAAATTGAAATTTTGGTAATTAATGATAACTGTTTAATAAGTTATTATAAAAAAAATGTTTACGGATTTTCTTGAAAAATTTTTGTTTTGTCGTCGAAAAAGTTTTTGTAAAAAATTATATTTTGGTAGGTGGGTAAATAACTTGAAATGGTTGGTTGGCCAGGAAAATCTTTTTTTTTTATTTATTTAATTTTTTTTATTAGCTAATTTTCTTGTACAAAATGTTCTTTTACCTGCGAATTTTCTTATAAATGAATTTAATCAATTTTCCTTGAAGAAACATTTGAGAATTTTTGTATGAAAAATTATTCAATTGATGGAACATTTTTTAAACGAAATTCGTCGAAAATAAGTTTTTAATGTATGTATGTATTCCTTCAGCAAAATTTTGTTTAAAGAATATTTAGCCAAATTTGATGCCTGCTTTCATTAAAAAAAGATATATTTGCCATTAAAAATATTTTATGTATGCTTTTAGCAGAATTTTGTTCAAAAAATACTTTGCCAAATTTTATGCCTGCTTTCATTAAAAAAAGACATCTGCCGTTACAAATATATTTTATGAAAATTCACTACCAAAACGCACTTGCTGCGTCCAGATTTTTTTTACCTTGAGGTGATTTCCCAGGGATGAGTAAGGCGGTTGACAGGGGGTGGGGGCGATTGGTAGGCAGTTTCTTCTTTCCGTCTGAACTTGTCGATCGAAATGATGAGGCGATGCCCACTCTCTGATTTTTTTTAAATAGTTCTGGGTTTATTCTTCTACTGAACCCCTGCAGGGGTGCATTCTGATGTGGTTTTCATTTCCCCTAGCTTTTTAGTTGGGCAAACCAGGATCTTTTGAGGGAGAAATGAGGGCATAGCGCTTTGTCCGCTTTCTTATCTTTTTGAAATATGCTTAGAATCACGTCTGTCACATAAACCACGAGGGAAATGTCTTGCTTTCAACCCCCAAAAAATGACGAGGCGATGCCCACTCTCTGATTTTTTTTAAATAGTTTTGAGTTTCTTCTTCCACTGAACCCCTGCAGGGGTTCGCTCTGATGTGGTTTTCATTTCCCCTAGCTTTTTAATTGGGCAAACCAGAATCCTTTGAGGGAGAAATGAGGGCGTGGCGCTTTGTCCGCTTTCTAATTTTTTTGAAATATGCTTAGAACCACGTCTGTAACATAAACCACGAGGGAAATGTCGTGCTTTCCACCCCCAAAAAAGTTACCGGATCCGGAGCGAGTAACGGTACTGTGCGGGAGTCAACAAAATGAAAAGGAGGTATAACTGCAAAATGTGAAAAAAAAACAGCTTATGTAAGTCCAACAAAGCTGTTTTTTTTTCGCATTTTGCATTTTATTATCTTTTTAATCTTCTTATCAGAATATAATAATGGAAAACTAAGCGACTCGCATTACCGAGTAATATTATATGGCCACAATAAAAATATTTAACTTTTTAGTGAATTTTCTTTTAAAAAATTCACTAATGCGGAGATCGCGACTTTTGAATTCTAAAAAAAATTCTCGAGTGAGCGCGCTAGAACACATATTTGGGGTCAGTTTCAATTTTTAGTGAATTTTCTTACAAAATTTCGCACATGAGGAGATCCCGACCTTTGAATTTTGAAAAAAATTCTTCAAATGAGCGAGCAAACTAGGACCCCTAAAACCCATATCCGGGGTCAGTTTAAATATATATATATATATATATATATATATATATATATATATATATATATATATATATATATATATATATATATATATATATATATATATATTGGAATGTTGCACTACACTGTAATCACTTTTAAATATACACTTTATTTGTTTGCTGTACTTTCAGTGATTGGTTATTTGGTTACGTGGACTGCAGTGTCGAACCGTCCCGGTTCATCATCAGCACGTTACTGACTATGATCACTCCTGTGTGGTCTATGTCTGAGATTGTACGTGACGCCTGCGCGTTGATCTTCTATTGATCGGTTGACTGTTCTCTGATTGGTTGTGTTTTCAGAGTGTGTCGTGTGAATCGGTCTCCTCTCTTGATCACTGTGGTTTGATAATTTGTCTAGTTGTATGGCTTTTATTAAGTTTTGCTTAAATGTTTGTACTTGGATTTGTTCTGGCATTAATTGTTTCTTACTGTTTGTTGAATGTAGTATTGTTCCCAGATTTGCATTTTTTTGTGGTCTTCAATGTTTCATTAGTTGTAATTGGTTGATATTTGGTTTTTGGTGTTTTCTGTTGTGAATGTATGTAGCTACGTTTGATTTGTAGCTAGGTATATGGATTTTATCTAATGCTGTTATATTTTCCTTGAATATTGTTTCTATTGATTTTTTTGTCATTCCTATATATTTTTTATTGCATGTGTTACATTCTATTTGATATATTCCGTTTAATTCTTATGGGTTGTGTTCTTGTTTTTTATTTATTTTGTTTATTATTTTGTTATTGGTTTTGCATCTCATTTTTAAGTCATATTGTTTGAGTGTTTGTGTTTTTTTTTTGATGTGGTGGTGAATGTTGTGTATTTGTATTTTGTATTTGTTCCTGGTGTTTTGTTTTCGGTTTTGTTGATTTGCTTGTTTTTTATTACTTTTACTAGCTTTTCTATTGTTTTGTTGTTGTATCATAATGACGCACGAGAAAAGGAATACAACATCATAATACAAATAGCACAAAGAAATGGATACAACAATTGAGTTTTCCTCAAAACGCCAAAGTCGCGATTTGAAACGGCAAAATTGATAATATTTAGGCAAAGACCGTGAAAAAAATACGGATTATGAAAAGAAAATGGTGCAAGAAGAGTGTTCTGGAAACCATTAAGTATCAGCTTCAACCGTCACTGTCCTTCATATTAAAATATTTACAAAAAAATCATTTTAAATAGACCTTTTCACTGATGCTTTGGCTGTCGGTTTAGTTAAGTTGATGCTTTGGCTGTAGGTTTAGTTAAGTTTATGGTTTAACGATCTATAATTTTTAGCTAATTTTCGTAGAACAAATTCGTCAATGAGGAGACCGCGACTTTTGAATTTTTAAATATGTTTCTTCAAATGACCGTAAAGAAGAATCCACATCCGGGTTTACTTTCCGTTTTTATGTGTTTGCATGTATACAAGGTGACGCATTTCTACGGTGCAGCTCAATATAATTGTTATTATACAAGATACGAGAAATAATTATACGTTAATTATAGGGTGTCTTAAGTTGCATCTTTTGAAAATATTTTGACAATAATAGGGTGGTCCATAAGTCATTGGTGATCCCTACAATTATTTTTTTCGAACACCCTTATATTATTGCAAATTTGCATTCTTTATCGAAATATGATGCGTGTTTGTAGGAAAAAAAATAGAGACGCAGTAAGTGCGTTTTTGGTAGCGAATTTTCATTAAGTCCTTCAAATTTCAAAAACTCAATTTGCTATTAACCTAAGGATTTTTGGCTAGGAACCCAGTTTTCTCGGAAACATTTCATGTTTATTTTCGGTTTTTGTGCATTTTCAAACAATAAGTAATCTTGGTAAAATATGGTACATTGTTTCTACCATATAGGCTATGCCCGTAACCAGATTGATGCCTGCTTTCATTAGAGAGATATATTTGCTATTAAAAACATTTTAATCAAAATTCACTTTCATAACGCACTTGCTGCGTCCAGACTTTCTATTATTTCAAAAACATTAAGACAAATTCGAAACTTCAGGGGTCACTATTTTCCCTTTAAAATATACTAGAATGTTGTCAAACTTAATGAAAACGACAATATAATGTGATTTAGTTTTTTTTTCCTAAAATAAAGTTCAGATCGTATCGGTTTTTCCTCTTGTTTCATAATAACTTATTGTCTTCTCGGCAAGTGGTTTCGTCTGTATAGCACCGTAAAGTCTAAACCAGCTGCAGAGAAGATAAGAAGCTTTTGTGGGGATAGTGAAAACTTTTAGCTTTGTATTTAGTATATAACAGGAATGGCAACCACAAATCAAGATTGTAATATATATATATATATATATATATATATATATATATATATATATATATATATATATATATATATATATCACACATATAACTCAAAAAGAATTGACCGATTTTGATGAAATTTGGCAGGTACTTTATTTTTGTAAGTGACTTGCACAAGTTCGTTAGCAAAGAAAATCGGACCAGTCCCTACGGGAAAATTCTGGGTTTTTTCGGAAAATTTTGGTCTCCGAAAATAACTAGGCTATGGCAACCAAATTAGGCATGCGTGTTTCTACTGTAAAAGGTATACAACACACCTACATTTAGATCTTTAAGTTAAATAAAAAAAAGTTAAGGGTATTTAATTTTAAAAAAAATTGGTGCAACTGGAGGTTACAGTAGGTCAACAAAATTAATTAACTATTACAGACAAATATCATGTTTATTGGCGCACATATATTTTCGTAAAAAAGGCATAGACAATTTCTGATAATGAAAATTCGCTACCATAAGCATTGGCTGCGTCTAGACATTTTATTTGTCGAAGAAGCTATATAACAATCGTGCGACAATTCAGCTCCCAAAGGTTATCAATTTTGCAGTCGACCTAAGAGAAAATATCTTAAAACTTCGCGAATTAGAAGGAATGCGACAACAATGTTAAAGAGATGGATTTCCTGATGTGGTTTGGGGGGAGGGCGCCCCCCGCTACACTGGCCCGGGGGGCTCCGCGCTGGGTGGTCCACGGTGTGGCCGGCGTCGTGTGTGGCTCTCTGGTGCTCCGTTTCTTCCCCGCACACCCCGCGGGCCTCATCGGGACTGCTGCGGCCTACCCTCGTCGACAGTGTGCGTGGAACTGCCATTATACATCTACCAGAACTATATAATTTATGTTTATTTGATGAAATTAAAGTTTACGCATGATCGAATTAACACAAACTTAGTATTATTGCTCTGTGGCGACTTTCTATAAACTCAATGAGGAACTATCATAGGTAATTTTCTATTTTTTTATATGAACTATATAGCATTTTTCTTATGGATATAAAATTGAACATGCAGCAAATTTAAAGTGTTAACTGAAATAGGAATAATTTTTTTTAATGCAAAAACATTGACAATTCTTATATAAATATATAGGTACTTGCAATATGATTGAAAAATAATGGTTATCCAATGAATTTAGAACGGTCTCGATTTTCTTACTCTGATTTTTCTTATTCTAAATGAAAAACGCATCCAGTAAGAGTTACCTACTGCCCTACAATTAGTTCTTAGCGTTTAGCTCTTTTTGAGTTTACATAAACCTATATTCAGTTATCTAGGTCAGTCGTTCGTTTCACGAAAAATTCGCTAATGAGATCTGTGTTTATATATATACAAATATATATATATATATATATATATATATATATATATATATATATATATATATATATATATATATATATGATCGGTCTGTAATGTGAGACATACTTGGCTCTCGGGTTGAACAGTGTCCATAATTTATAATGTTAGACGTTTCAGCTCCTGTTTTGGAGCCATCTTCAAGACGTAAAGGCAATATGTAAGGACATGAACTATAAACTCTCAATCTGTCTACTGCTTAGAGTGGTGGACAAAGGTGAGTTGGGTTGTTGTAGCTCGATTACGGCGCCTCAATCTGGCTACACCCCTAAATCTCGCCGGAAATCATCTCTAAGGTCTCAGTGTGTTTATCCCTAGGCGTAAGAGGGATCTCGCAGTTCGTTGCAAGTCTTTTATTGTATGCACCGTTTCGTCTACCTACTTCGTTAGCAGTGTAATTAGTCTAGTACTTAAAGGATTAAGAGGATTGCATGTATTTGTTGAGTCAGGGCTTTCGTCACGGTACTTAAAGGATTAAGGAAATCTTTCCGAAAATTTAATTCGCCTCTACGGGGAGGAACTTTTATCTTATACCAAAACTTTCAACAAACTTCTCATCCGCAAATCCCATCTCCTTTGCGACCTCACCTTTCTGAGAGCCTGCCGTGATCATCACGTGGTCCCAAAATCTTTTCAACTTAAACACCACACCAAATCACATACCACCTCTAACATTCTAAAACGAACAGGCTTTGCTCTTCTTCGGAATTCAATTCACAGGACAAGACACCACCTTAACACTACCAACACACTGCTTTCGACACGTACATAAAAATACACACATACAAAATACACCCTACACTTTGGGACACTCTAGACAGACTCTCACATAGTAAATCAGAACATGTTACACAACAAAAGACGGACGTACAAAAAAGAAAATTACAGCATCTTCTAGACAACAAAAATCTCAACCAACACCCACATAATGCCAATCCTACTACAGTAGTTCACAACCTTTCCAGTTCCAACATAAGTGACGTCTCCATCAAAGTCCTATCCAAAGGTTTTAATTTTGCACCAACCCCTTAATTCATCCCAATAGAAAAGATAATTTCTCAATCAGAAGATGCTATAACACACATACCGACTGACGAAGCTGAAATTACGAGACGGCACATTGCCAGGATATTACGTTCTGCCAAACCTACACCTTCCAACCTTTCTTCTCAAGAACGCAAGTCACTCAGAGACCTAAACCGAAACACAGAAATTATAATCCTACCAGCAGACAAAGGCAACGTTACAGTCATACTCGATAAAACAGACTATATACAAGAGATGAACAATATACTAAACATCACAGACTACAAACAAATCACAAACAACCCTACAACTTATCTTGAAAAAAAAACAACTATTATCAGCAACTCCCAACTCAGTCCTAACCTCAAAAAAGAACTAATCACTGGCGAAAAATCATTTCGCATCCCTAGAAAATACGGTCTCTCGAAATCTATAACCCTGAGATTCCTCTTCGTTCTATCCTAAGTGCCCACCGTTCACCCACACAAAAACTTGCAAAACATCTAGACAAAACTCTCCAACCATTAGTAGAAAACGCTACATCTTATGACAAAAACTCCATCCATTTCATTGACCTTCTTCAAAACACTACCATTTCTCAAAACGACATCCTAGTTAGCTTTGATATAGTTTTCTTATTCACTAATATACCTTTATTTGAAACCCTTGACAATCTCAAAAATAAGCACAATATTTCACACGATATCTTAGCTCTTTTAGAACACTGCACTTCGAACACTTATTTCCTTTTTCAAAACAAATTTTACAAACAAGTTAGAGGTGATCCAGTGGGTTCACCGCTCTCTCCTGCATTGGCTAACATTTTCATGGAAAACTTCGAGACACAAGCTCACAAACCCTCAATTCATCCCAACTTAAACCCACCTGCTGGTTAAGATACGTTGACGACATTTTCGCTGTCTGGCCACACGGCCAAAAATCTCTAGACGAGTTCCTTTCTTACCTAAATAACGTCAACCCTCAAATACAGTTTAATGGAAATAAACAATAATTTTTCTTTGCCTTTCTTAGATGTACGCATTCAAAACCCAGTCAGACGATTTTCTTACATTGTGTACTGAAAACCAACCCACACTAACCGTTATCTTAACGCCCAATCTCACCATCACCCATCGCAACTAAATTCCGTGGTTCGAACACTAGTGACACAAACCCTCAGGCTAACGGACAACAACAATAAACAGACAGAATTAATCTTTTTAAGACAAACATTGCTAGAAAATGGATACGACAACAATCACATACTACAAAACATTAGAAACGCACAACAACAAACCACTACACTTCAACAAGAACAAACGGACCATACAACAACACACAGCGTTTTTACCATACAATAAAGGTGTCACCGACAAAATCAGCCGAATTTTTAGAACCCATAATATGGCATAGCAATCGAACAATCAGTTCGCACATAAGTATAATATGTAGTAAATAAGAACACAGGTTCTGGTTTAACAATAGATGTTTATCTCCCCCGGAATCGGTTTTTTTATATTTTCTATTCACTTAGATCATTCATCCCTTTGATGCAGTTTAGTTAGCGAAACGACCGTCAGTTCTAAAAATCTATTGTGGTGAATTGGGTTCTCCAAAGTGTACTTATCAGCGCTGATACTGGGTTCCAATTATCACTCAGATTGGCCATTCTTGTGATGTACCAAGCCAAGCAACCCAGATGTGCAGTTGGGCATAAATTAGCAGCTTTCAGGTACCAAAAATGTAATGTTGTCCTGCACCCAAAAAGTTGGTTTCAAATTTGACACATAAAACTAAATAATCTCTTTTTCTTACTTGTATTTTTTTCTCTGCAAGTAAAACATTTACCAGGTTTTTGTATTATTGGACAGAAAGTAATTTTAGATTCCGTCAGGTGGATAGGGAGGCGAGGATCATTAGAATGGCCAGCACGATCACCCTATATTACGCTATTAGACTTCTTTTTGTGAATATGTGAAAAGTATGGTATATAAAACTAAACCACGCGTTTCAACTGACTTAAGAAGAAGAATAACGATTGCGATTAGGTCAGTCACGCCTCAGATGATGATTAACGTTAGCAGTTAGAAGACATTTTATCTGCGATTAGTTTGTTTCCAAATCGGTCAAGGAATTTATATGAACATCTTCTACATTAAGATTGATGTGTTTTTTCTGATTATCAAGAATGTAACGCGATTAGTTAGTAATTTTCTAGTGTGTTGTAGCGAAGTTCGTCAATCAGATTAATTTCTTTTTTTACTATTCATTTTTGCAATAAATTTTAAAACCATTGCTTTTAGTGAATTTTCTTTAAAAAAATTAACTAATGAGGAGACGCCGCCTTTTGAATTTTGAAAAATGAGCGCGAACTAGCCCCCCCTAGAACCCATATCCAGGGTCAGTTTCCATTTTTATATGTTTATATATATATATATATATATATATATATATATATATATATATATATATATATATATATATATATATATATATATATAAGGTGGCGCATTGAAAACGAAACAGACCGATTTGCGTCCAGAGATTATTTTTTTTAAGAAACGCTGAAACACTTCAATTTTAATATTGAGAGGGACATGTTTTGACATAAAACTCAACTTTGTCACATCAACCCCTTAAGGGTGGTGATAACAACCCTTATATTTTAAATAGGGAACAGGGGTCGAGTGTTACATCATTTGAAAGCTCTTTCTTTTTTGCATTCCGCACACAAATTTTTTTGGAAGTTTTATCAACTCGTTTCAAAATTATTTACAGTTGAAGATGCAAAAACGCATTTTACTCATTCCGATAAGAAATGTGCTGATAGTCAATGTTTTGTTGGTTTGTAAACAAAAAATTGACTATCAGAACATTTCTTATCGGAATGAGATAATTGTGGTTTATTATTTCAGTTTATCGGTCGGTTACATTCTTGATAGTACTACCGAAAATTAATTTCACAATGGTGTATTCTGTAGAAGAAAGAGTTGAAATAATTACTCTTTTTTTCAAAAACGATGACTGTGCCAACCGTACCGCAAATTTGTTTAACCCTTAACCACTGAGGTGGAGTATCTCAGACTCCGTGTCACCTTAAACTCTCAGCCCCACCCCCAATTTTAAACCCATCACTCCACCTTCCCAGGTACCTTCCCATCTTAGGTCAGTCTAGCCGTGCAGGTAAGGGCAGCCGCATGTCGTAATCGCACAAATTGTTATTAGCAGTTGAAATAAGGCAGGAGTCTCGCAGACTCCACCTCAGTAAGTACGTAACTTTTTTATTATTTTCACTCTTCACTAATAATCAAAATTTTATAGCGTAAAAACTGACTAGAAATGGATCCCAAGCCTGGGACTTACCGACAAACAATCAATCCCCTTGAAAATGACTTTTCAGAAATTGCGATCGGTTGGCTTGATGAACTTGACAGTGATCTAAGTGAAACTGGCGACGATTTTGCCGAAGAAATTGCACACAGTAATCACAACACAGTTTCGGAGGAATCAGCAGGGAACGAGGGAAGAAATTCGGATGAGGATGCGGAAGTTGGCGGCGAAAATTCGGGACAGGATGCTGAAGCTGGAGGAAGTCAAAGAAAGAGAAGGCCATCTACCAGCAGTGAACAAGAAAGTAGCGAAGAAGAACAACTGGTAGTGAAAAGATATGCATACGGAAAGAATAGGATGAAATGGGCACTAACAGCACCAAAGAGAAATGTAAGAACACCCCAGCACAATATCTTGAAGCTTCCAACATTACGCGGTGCTGCTCGCTTGGTGGAGTCTGCAACTCCACAAGAAATCTGGAACACAATGTTTGATAGTCAAATGATCGCGATGGTCGTTCAATGGACAAATGTAAAACTGCGAAAAGAAGCCTCAAAATATAAAGATGACAAGAGAACCGAATTGCGGGACACTGATGCAATTGAGATGAAGGCGTTTATTGGTCTTCTGTATTACACGGCTGTCTTTAAGTCCAATCATGAAGATTCTTCGCTGCTGTTTGCCACAGATGGCAGTGGAAGAGATATCTTTCGGGCAGTATTGAGTAAAGAAAGGTTCAACATGCTACTCATACATTTGAGATTCGACAACCCAGTCGATCGGAATGAAAGAAAGAAAACTGATCCAACTGCAGCAGTGAGTGAGATTTTCAACAATTTCATAAGAAACGCACAATCAATGTACTCAATCGGTGCAAATGCATGCATAGACGAGATGTTGGTAGGTTTCAGGGGACGTTGCCGTTTCAAAATGTATATGCCCAATAAACCGGTCAAGTATGGTCTTAAGATAATGATGCTGACTGACGCTCGAACTGGATATGCATACAATGCTTATATTTATTCTGGAAAAGGAAGTGATGGAATGCCTTTGACTGATTCGCAAAAAAAGAACTGGAATGTACCCACTCAAGCAGTAATGCGTTTGACACAGCCAATTTACGGGTCCAACCGCAATGTAACAGCTGACAATTGGTTTTCGTCATTGCAAGTAGTTGACGAATTGAAGAAGCAAGACCTGACATACGTCGGTACATTGAAAAAAAATAAAAGGGAAGTGCCTTTGCAGTTCTTGGGGAAGAAAAGAGAAGAAGGTACAAGCATATACCGGTTCACCAAAGATGTGACTTTATTGTCGCATGTTCCGAAAAAAGGAAAGGTTGTGTTACTGGTATCATCCATGCACCACTCCATGTCCGATGATCCTGAAACTGGAAAGCCGGAAATTATAGCTTACTATAATACCACAAAAGGCGGAGTGGATTCCTTGGACGAAAAGTGTGCGATCTATGGAACAAGTCGCCGAACGCAAAGATGGCCCATGGCCATATTCTTCAGAATCTTGGATATGTCAGCGGTAAATGCTTACATTTTAAACGGTTGTTACAAAAACAACCAAGACGTTTCACGAAGTAACTTTATAAAAAATCTGGCAATGTCTCTCGTCAAACCCTACATGGAAATCAGACTCAGAAATCCAAGGATAAACAAAGAAGTAAAAATGCTCATCAGTCGAATACTGGACATGCCTATTCCCGTTCTTGATGAGGAAATTGTCCTTGAAAATAGACGATATTGCTTCCTCTGTCCATCCAAGTTGCACAGGAAGACGAAATACGTATGCATTCACTGCCAGAAGCCAATCTGTCTTGGATGTTCCAGAAAAATCTGTGCAACCTGTGCCGAACTAAGGGAGTAAGAACCACCTGCACGAATTTTTTCCTTAGTAGATATTTTTTTGTTTTTTACGTTTTTACTTTGTCTCAACCTTTATTACCATACTTACGCAGTTATGTAATTTATTTTTCTCGTTTCAAAGTCAGAAATGACTTAAAAGAAATATGTGTTCTTTTTGTACCGTAATTTGCAAATAAATATTATTATTACACCTTTACGATATTTTTTTGTTAAAATTGGTGATACGTACTTCCAAAAATATCAATCTTACTAGTGCAGCATGTGGATTGCAATTATTTCAATTTTCGTACTTTAATTAGCCCTATTTATTTGTCGGAGTCTGTAAGACTCCACCTCAGCAGTTAAAGGAAAATAATCCACCCCAGTGGTTACGGGTTAATGAACGACATCCGAACAGAAATGTTAACAGAAAATACATTTTGGACTTAGTTGCAAAGTTTCGACAAAGTGGTTCAGTAGCCAACAAAAAACGGGACCCTGAACGTGAATTTCCGGTTAGAAATGAGACTACTGAGATTGAAGTTTTAGGACAAATTGCTGCAGACCCAACTTTGAGCACGATAAAATTGGCCAAATGTTTCAAACATTAAAAGAAGAACTATTCAGCGAATATTGAAGCATCATAAATTTCACCCGTATAAAATTCATCTTGTACAACAACTGAATAAAGATGATTTTGATCGGCGGCTGGAGTTTTGTTATGACTGCACGAATAGCTAATAACGAGAACTTTCTGTTCAATATCCGTGTTTCAGACGAGTTTACGTTTTTATTAAACTCTACAGTCAATCGTCATAATTGTCGTTATTGGGCAAGAAATTTTCACGAAGTCCACACTCAAACTCCACAGAAATTGAATGCCTGGACTGGCATGTTTGGAGACCGTTTCATCGGACCAATTTTTCTTGCTGGCAATTTGAGTGGCGAAACGTATTTGGAGTTACTAGAAGATATCGTTTACCCTCTACTAATTGACATTGTTGAAAATGATGATCGCTATCAAGAAAATCAATTAGTGTTTCAACAAGATGGAGCTCCTCCGCATTTTTCATAACGTGTTAGGAGTTTTTGAACAGATAGTTGATGTATCACAAGCCCTTACTTCCTTTTTAAAAATTTGGGGGCTACAACTGTCACTCGAACGGGGGTTGAATGTAGGAGTGAAGTTTTCATATTGCAGAATGTAATTTTTTATAGTCTAAAATTGATGTGTTTCTGGATTTTTATAAATATGCATAATAATTGGGATACTGGATTATTCCATTTGGCTCTTGCACACTGTATATACTAAGAAATGTCTTTTTGAATCCATATACTTTTTGTCTAACAACTGTCCAGTTTTAAAATGGGGCCTTCAAGTTCACAATTGCCATATTTAGTATATAGAATGTTTATATGGACCAGTGAGACAGATAGCCAAGTCAGTGGAAGAAATAAGATCACAACAAGGAGTCGCCTCTCGGAAGTGCGATGACTCGATTGTAAACAATGCCAGAAGGACGAAGCGCGATATGAATACGCGGAGAACGTTGTAAAGAACAATGTTTGTTTTGGACTTGAAATGATATTTCTCTGATAGATAGAGACTGTCCATAAAAATATATCATGTATTATTGCAATATCAACATATATTGCTAGTCAATTAATAAAATTTAAAAAAGTAAATTAATTATTATTATTATTTATTATTAACATGTATTGCAGCGAAAAAACACATATAAAGTAATACGGCTATGGTAGCCAACCTCACAGCATATAGTGAGATGTAAGACAGGAGTCGCCATCTCCTTACGGAACCAAGTAATATGCTGTCACGACAGCTCCAAATAACACAAAATGTTATAAAAGTGAGACTGTCTACAACCAACTAACAATTTTGTAAATTATCAGACCTAGTCCATTTCTTCCCTAATGTAGGGACAATGTATGTAAGGCTAGATATATTCTCACCAGAATTAGAACCGCAGACCGGTTTCGCTCTAGAGCTCGTCATTACGGTATACTTATTGCAGCGGGAAAACACCTATAAAGTAATACTAAACATTGAATGAAAGGCTTTTCACCAGACAACAAATTTATTTAAATTTACTTCCCAACGCGTTTCGACCTCCAAGAGGTCATTCTCAGGGGCTAAATCTATAATCACAATAAGAAAGGTGTGTCAGAAAAACAATAGTTTTTCCGGTAGGCAATTGTGCAAGTTAGAGCACAATGATGACAAGATATTCTCTACAGAAAAAGTCAAAAGTTAAAATCACAAGTCACACAGTAAAATGTTAACTAACAGTCAAGCCGAATGATTTTCCGGTTTGGGCACCAGAATCATGGAACACCTCAGAAGTAGAAACCAACCCAATAATGACACGTCAGTCTTTGGTTGCCATTTGAGGGAGAGTGGCCACTGCTTTAACAAAAATACAGATGCTGAGATTTTACACTCATCAAGTTTTGGTGCAGAACAATTTGTTTTAGAAGGAATTGAGATTTTCAAACATTTCAGCTACCAAGCCAGTGAAGTTTTGAACTTGTCCAACACTGATATAACTAACTTTCCTTCCTTCTATGGCCAATTAGCGTAAAAGTGCAGCTAAACTCTATGGTTTTCTATTTGACCAGAAGTATGATGTCTTGAAGATAGCTGCTCTGTGGCTCTCCTTCCATTTCCTACTCTACTTGTCATTGACGTATGACGCTTCTGGCATTTGTTTCTCATTCACACTTCTGCACCTGCGCTGGTGCCCCCGGCCTGTTTAAGTTGGAATAATGGCTGACCTCATCAATGCTGTCGTTTTTTAAATCGCCGATCTTTCTTATTAATTTTTGTTTAGAGACAAATTTTCTGGCGAATTCAGATGTAGTGTTGCAGTGCCCTTGGTACAAAGGATGACGTTTTGGCCTGTTGAACCTTTTGTATAGTTTCAAGTACAATTTTTGGGAATTGTTCAACTAAGAGGTGTCCATTTTGTTTTGTTCACTGTAATTCTTTCATAAATTTTCTTTAAATTAGTGGTTCTCATTGGGTTTCTGCTTGATTGTGCCTGCCTGCTTGTGTTGTTTTACCTGTCAGCTTTACTCATTGGCTTGCTTTGTTTTCTACAATAGACTTGAATACTTAATTGTTTCAGACAATAGACTTTTGCAATCTTGTAGCTTTCAACGTTTTTCATTTTGCTCTGATATTTAGTTTAATTGACTTTTAATTGCATGTTTTTAGCTTTAACATAGTTTTTTAGCTTGTGTTGCTGTATCTGCTTGTGTCATTTTGTAGCTCTCTCAGATTTTAGCTTGACTGTTAGTTAACATTTTACTGTGTGACTTGTGATTTTAACTTTTGACTTTTTCTGTAGAGAATATCTTGTCATCATTGTGCTCTAACGTGCACAATTGCCTACCGGAAAAACTAATGTTTTTCTGACACACCTTTCTTTTAGTGGGGTTTATAGATTTATCCCCTGAGGATGACCTATTGGAGGTCGAAACGCGTTGGGATGTGAATTTAAATAAATTTGTTGTCTGGTGAGAAGCCTTTCATTCAATGTTTAGTTATGTCCATCCCAGACTGTGTGACGTTCAGCAATGAAATATAAAGTAAAACGGCTATGGTAGCCAACCTCACAGCATAGTGAGATGTAAGACAGGAGTCGCCATCTCGTTGCGGAACCAAGTAGTATGCTGTCACGACAGCTCCAAATAACACAGAATGTGGAGAATACATCTAGCCTTACATACTTTGTCCCTATATTGAGGAAGAAATGGGCCAGTGCTGACAACTTACTAAATTATTAGTTGGTTGTATACATTCTTTATTTTTTAACATTCTGTGTTATTTGGAGCTGCCGTGACAACATACTACTTGGTTCCACAACGAGATGGCGACACGTGTAAAAACGTGTCTTACATCTCACTTAGTTTTGAGAGGCTGGCTACCATAGCCGTATTATTTTATAGGTGTAGTTTTTGCTGCAATTAGTATGCAGTACTGACGAGCTCTAATTAGAGCGAAACCGGTCTACGGTTCTAATTGTGGTGAGAATACATCTAGCCTCTCTTAGAAAAGATTATAAAAAAATATTTCATCGAATATTTTTTCATTAAAAATACTGGGTTTCTGATCAACCTTTTTTTAAATTTTACATAAAATGATTTAACTAAAATAAAATTATTTTATGCACATTTAGGAGTAACATACCTAGAAAAGAATGATTGCTAAGGAACGGGTAAATAGTTACGTGAAAGGAAACTATTGTATAAACATAATAAATAATATTATTGATAATAAAAGAAATCAGTTATTTTATGGGTTTAGTTTCATAATGCAGGCTGCTACTTACTGTCGCCTGGCTGACCATATGGTACACTTAAATGAACACATGTAGGAGGAGACAACCTCCTGTTTCAAATCGTTGAAGGTTTCTTAAGCAGTAAACATGAAATACTGTTGCACTAAATCCTGAAACTTTTATCTTTTCTTGAGTAGGAACTGAGATACAAAGTTCAAGCAACACATGAGAAGTTAAAAGAGAAATGTTTTAGAAGAAATAGATTGTACAATTTTTGCAAAAAAACAAAATTTTTTCAGAATTTTAAGCGGCTAAAATGAATAATTAAAAAAGTTCGAGACGCAGCAAGTGCGTAGTAGTGAATTTTCATAAGAATTGTACACCTTTAGTAAGATATATGATTAAAACTAATTTTTAAAATTTGAATGGACCTTGGAGATCGGTTTTAGAGTCCCAGTTAGCGATTATTTGAAAAAAATTATATTTTATATGGAGCTGGAAAATTAAAATTTGGTCTTAGATATAATATGTAAGTACTGCAAGTCTCTTTAAACAAATTTTGTTTAGTTTCATTAGTCACAAAAGTTTTTCACAAAAAAATTGATTATTTACAACGAACAAGTTTTTGCAAACAATAAACAACAAAAAAGTTTTTTAAAACGTATTTGTAGCTATCCGCGAAACTCATTATGTTATTTTTCTTTAATTTAGTACCCACGTGCGTTTACATAGGTGTTACTATGATTCAAGCTTGAAGATTCTAGCTTAATGGGAAATTTATTGAGTTACCGGATTTGAAATATTGGTCTGAATTATCTGTTTCTAATGTGTAATCTAACTGTGTATGTTTTGATGTAATTTCTGAAATTTGTACAGTGTGCATCGTTTTCCATCTTCCTACAGTGTTGCAGTAGAGTAATTTTGGATAAAGAACTATTGTTTTAGTTAAACAACAACATTATTATCTTCACTATTATACTAGTGTGGCACGATGTTCCTGTCTTATAAGCAGTTCGATGTCTGATGTTTCCTTTTGGATGGAATATCTGATTCTAGTTGTTAATTTTCAGCAAATCCACATGACAATAGTAATGGTAATGATAGTAATAACATAACATTTATTTAACCCCCAACGATCACATGATTCGCCACAAATAAAATAATTGTATAATGGACTCACACATCACAAAGTATAGGTGAAAAATCTACATAATAGGAAAACAAGATATAAAATGACATATCAAAAGCACTAATTGGTTAATTAAAAATTAAATTCTTCAATTGAATATATAGGCTTTTGTAATAATTTTATCTTTAACACAGATGCGATTTGTCTTCTAGAAAATTCTCTGACTAGTGCTGGAAGTGAATTAAACAACTTAATACCACACTTATGGCTCTTCTGCGTGTGGCTTATCCTGTGATAAGTAATGACAAGTTGATGTGATCATGCTCGCGGAAGATAAAAGTGGCTTTATGGTCATAAACGCAAAGAAGATGAGTAATTATATAAGTTGCTGGTAGTGTAAGTATCTTATATTTCTGGAATAGTTCTCTACAACTGTAATCGTGATAAACGTTAGCAATCGCTCTGATGGCTCTTCTCCGTTGCTGCATGGGGCGAAGATCCCCACGGCAAAACTCCATAGGTTGCAATGCTTTGAAAGTCAACATGATAACTAACCATTGCGGCGCTCTCATCGGTATTGTATCTCTATATATTGTTACAAAGCACTTCAATAGACGTAGGTGCGGTGTTGCCACATCTCCAGAATTTCCCCAACATCTGGGAATTTTTGCACAGTCTGGCAACACCGCCTCCCCACCCCCCTGGGGGTGCCTGGGGTGACCCCCCTCAGGCGAAGTCTCAACCCTCTAGGACCAGAAATAACGAAGTTACCAACTTGTACCCCGTCGGAACGGATAACTGAGGTCTGCACATTCCGAACACCCTGTATATACACCCTGTATACGCAGAGAACCCTTACACCCTGTATACGCAGAGAGATCTTATAGTTCGAGAAACACCTCTTGTGTAACATAGGAGTGGTGACCACATTTGGATCATCCTGTATATACATCCCCCTGTATACACACGGGACCGATCTGTATTCACAGAACCTTCTAGTGAAAGAAGGTCCTGGAACGTTCTGGAATGGAATGCTCTAGAAAGGAGGGGAAGGTACGGCGAGTATATAAAAGCGAAAGCAAGCCAGCACAGTTCAGTTCAGTAAGATAATGTGGTAGTGACTTGAAGAAGCAGTGTAAAGTGTTAAGAGAGTAGTGACTGTAGTACCAGATTAGTGACTTTTGTTGAGAGTAGTAATTGTAAGGCCAGTAAATGAAGTGTTTTGTGAGAGAGACATTCTAGAAATTTTATTGTATCCATATTTAGAGTGTAAATAAAGTTGTTTTGTTAAAATTTAAAGTCTCACTTATCCAGAACCCGGAGAAAACGCAACAATTTGGTGTCAGAAGTGTGGGATAAGTGAGTGAAGAAGTGAACAAGCAAGCTAGCTGTAAATGGTAAACACCAGATCGACTGACTACGACAAGATGGCTGAAATCAAAGAGTTGATGGACTTACTGAAAAAGCAACGCGAAGAAGACGAACAACGACGACAAGAAGAAGAAAGAAGACGGCGCGAAGAAGACGAACGACGGCGGCAAGAAGATAAAGAAGACCTCAAGAGGCAACGCGAAGAAGACGAACAACGGCGACAAGAAGATGAAAGAAGACGACGCAAAGAAGACGAACAACGGCGACAAGAAGAAGAAAGAAGACGGCGCGAAGAAGACGAGAGAAGACGACAAGAGGAGGAACAGAGGCGTCTTGAAGATAAAGATGAACTCAAGAAGCAACGCGAAGAAGACAGAGAAGACCTCCGAAGTATGTTCCACAATATGAGAGTTGGTGTAAAAGAAGAAATAGAACAGATCAACGAACAAATAGAAAATGTGGACAAGAAAGTAGAAAATGTGGACAAGAAAGTAGAAGATGTGGAAAATACAATAGGAGTGGTAAACAGGAAAGTAGAAAATGTAACAGAGGATTTGAACAAACGATGGGAAGAAGTGGAGGGGTTGAAAGAACAAATGAAGATGATGATGAAAGGCACAGAAGTCAGACATAGAGAACTGACAGAGCAGGTGATGGGCCAGACTGACAGAACTCATCCAAGAGGAGTTACTGGAATGTCCCCAGTTCAAAATCGGCCGGAAGAAGATATGCCAGTCGTGCAGCAGCCTCATGGAACCTTGAAGCCGCCGACTTTTGACGGAGAAACATCGTGGCCCATGTACAGGAGGCAGTTTGAGGCGGCAGCTCTCAGCAATGGGTGGAGCGAGCAACAGGCAGCAACTGCTCTAATTCTCTCGCTTCGAGGTAAAGCCCTAGAAATCCTCCAGAACATCCCGGAGTCGAAACAGCAAAACTACTTAACAGTGATACAGGCCCTAGATTTGAGATATGGTAACAAGTACATGAGCCAGGTCTACCAGACACAACTAAAGTCAAGGGTACAGAAGCCAAATGAGACGCTGCAAGAATTTAGTGCCGAAGTGGAGAAGCTTGTGCGACTGGCATATCCCCAAGCCCCAGAAGAATTTGTCAACCAGATTACCGTCCAGACCTTCATCGATGGGGTACTTGACAATGAAATGCAACAAGCTTTAAGGCTCGGAAGGTTAAAAACACTTACAGACTGTGTCATTTATGGTTTGGAATTTGAAGCAGCCAAGAATGCATCTCAACCTCGCCGCAACAGGCTGCGCGAAGTGAAGGAGATAGAGGACCATGCAGACGCGACAGAGGAACTAAGGCAAGAAATGAAGTTGATGAAGGAAGCCATAAGCAAGCTCACTGCAACGGTTGGAGCACGTAGGACGAAAGCAGATTGGTCAGACATAGAATGCTACGAGTGTGGTAGGAAAGGGCACATAAGTAGGCAGTGCTCACAAACCCAACAGGTGGCTCGCAGAAGACAAGAATATACCAACAGGGAGCGCCATCAGGGAAAACGACCTGACGCCAGTGTAGGTGGGCGACACGTGGCATGCGAGACCCAGGGCCCCAAGGTCAGGGTCTCCACTATCCGACGCTACCGCGAGAGCCTCGTTATACCTGGCAGCATAGACGGAAGACAATGCAGTTTCACCATCGATACTGGTACTACTAGATCCGTTGTACGTCCAGACATGTTGCCAAACAGGTCCGCACTCACGACCAACAAACAGCCTGTGTTGGAGACGGCAAAAGGAGATAGGATACCTGTGCATGGAGAGGCCACTGTTTTCATTAGGCTGGGCAGTACTGAGCTACAGGTAAGGGCTGTCGTCGCAGAAATCGTCGACGAATTTATTCTGGGCCTGGATTTAATGGAAGATTTCGATGTCCTGTCAGTAGACTTCCAGAATAAGATCTTGAAAATCGGTAACGAAGAGTTGTATTTATCTCCAACAGCAGGCGAAGCTAATCCCAGGGTGAGACTTATTGTCGACGAGGATACACGGATTCCTGGTAACAGTGAGAAGATTGTCAGAGCCAGACTAGAGAAGAAACTTGATGGTATGTCTGCTCTCATAGCGGAGCCCCTAAAAGATAGACATGATGGTGCCCTCGTCGCACGATGCTTAGTAGACCCGAAGAGGACAATACCCATAAGAGTGGCTAACGTGCAAACTAACAGGGTCACATTGAAGAAAGGTGAGGTTATCGCCACTTGCGAGCCCATTGACCGAGTGACGTTGTCAAGAAAGGTGACACCCACGGCATTAGACAGAAGACTGCCAGTAGAAATGGTAGAGCGGTTCAAGAATTCTTGGGGCCAATTGAACGACATGGAGATGGAAATGGCCCTGAAGTTCGTATTGGAGGAGGCCGATATTTTCGCTCAAGATAAAATCACAGGTCGTACGAGTCTAGTGCAACACAGAATTAATACTGGCGACGCAAGACCAATTAGACAGCCGCCGAGAAGACTGCCTTTTGCCAAGCAATCAGAAATCAAGGCGATGGTTAACGAAATGCTGGAAGATGGTGTGATCGAGGAGTCTAATAGTCCTTGGTCGTCCCCAGTAGTTTTGGTCACCAAGAAAGACGGCACTATGAGATTTTGCGTGGACTATAGGAAGCTGAATGATGTCACCAAGAAAGACAGTTATCCCCTGCCCCGGATCGACGACACTTTGAATACTTTGGCCGGATCAAAGTGGTTCTCTACGTTAGACCTGAAAAGTGGCTACTGGCAAGTAGAACTCCATAAAGACGATAAGGAGAAGACTGCTTTTTCAACCGGAAATGGGTTGTACCAATTCAAAGTCATGCCATTCGGCTTATGTAATGCTCCTGCCACCTTCGAGCGACTAATGGAGTTAGTGCTGAGAGGACTGACATGGGAAACATGCCTGGTGTATCTCGATGATGTCATGGTGATTGGAAGGACTTTCGATGAACACCTGTCGAATCTGAAGCAAGTTTTCTCCAGGCTGAGAGGTGCCAATCTGCAACTTAATCCCAAGAAATGCGCCCTCTTCCAGAAGAAAGTGAGTTTCCTCGGACATGTCGTTTCTGAGAAAGGGATAGAAACTGATCCAGAGAAAATAAAGGCAGTAAGGGACTGGCCTGTGCCGAGGAACAAACATGAGGTCAGAAGTTTTCTGGGACTTTGCAGCTACTACCGACGCTTTGTGAAGTACTTCAGCAGCATTGCGAAACCTCTGCATAGCCTGACTGAAAATAAGGTCGAGTTCATCTGGTCACCAGATTGCCAAGAGTCTTTTAGAGAACTCAAACATCGTCTTCTCACTGCTCCTATACTGGCTTATCCTCGGGACGAAGGACTGTTCATACTGGACACCGATGCTTCCCAGTATGGCATTGGGGCAGTACTCTCGCAGCTCCAAGCCGGAGAAGAAGTTGTGATAGGCTACTTCAGCAAAACGTTCGGAAAAGCAGAAAGGAATTACTGTGTAACCCGGAAAGAACTGCTGGCAGTTGTAAGATCCATTGAACATTTCCACAGCTTCCTGTATGGAAGAACATTCCGCGTGAGGTCGGATCACTCTGCTCTGCAATGGCTTCTGAACTTTAGAAATCCCGAAGGACAGATAGCCCGATGGATAGAGAAACTGCAGAGCTACGACTTCCGGATTGAACATCGAAAAGGAAGAAGTCACGCTAATGCAGACAGCCTGTCAAGAAGACCATGTTCAGTGCATGAATGTAAATTTTGCGAGCGACAAGAGAACAAAGAGATCGACAAAGTAACTCATCAGATCAAACAACTGGTGGCAGGACAGGAGAATAACACCGATCTAGACGTAAATCTTGAATACATCAGAGACGCACAGAAGACAGATCCAGACTTGAAAAATATTAGAGAATGGCTACAAAAGGGGAAAAGACCTGAGTGGCACGATGTGTCCCGGTTTGGGGCGGAGGTTAAAGGCTACTGGCTACAATGGGACTCATTGTGTCTAAAGAATGACATGGTCACTCGAAAATGGGAAACTGCCGATGGTAGAGACTGTATATACCAGACCGTTGTGCCAAGTGAGTGCATAGACAGTGTTCTTCAAGAGTTACACAATAGTAGAAGTGGAGGCCACTTTGGGGTCAACAGGACTCTTGCCAGAGTGAGAGACCGCTTCTATTGGATAAACTGCCGAAGAAGCGTGGAAGAATGGTGCAAAAGGTGTGACCAATGTGCTTCAAAGAAAGGACCAAAGACCCGATCCAGAGGAAAAATGATGCAGTACATCTCAGGTACACCGTGGGAGAGAGTTGCCGTAGACATCGCAGGACCTTTTCCCATCACAGAGTCTGGGAACAGATACATAATGGTGGCGATGGACTACTTCTCGAAATGGCTTGAAGTTGCGCCGATCCCCAACCAAGAGGCAACGACCGTAGCAGAAGCCCTGATGGAAAATGTCATATCACGGCATGGCGTACCCTTGGAGATTCACACCGACCAGGGCCGGAATTTCGAATCAGAGGTCTGGAAGAGCCTAATGGACTTGCTAGGCATAAAGAAAACGAGAACAACGCCACTCCACCCTCAATCAGACGGCATGGTAGAACGGCATAACAGGACCATCAATCAGTATCTTGCTATGTTTGTTGACGAGAATCAGAGAACCTGGGACAAGCTGATACCTCTGTTCCTCCTAGCTTACAGAAGCTCTCAGCATGAATCTACCGGCTACACTCCATCCATGATGTTGACCGGCAGAGAGATGCGGCTACCAATCGACATGACGAGACCACCACCGAACGAGGACATAGCGGACCTAGCTACGTTACCTGAGTATGTCGCCGACCTAGAAGGAAAACTGCGCACTATACACAGATGTGTCAGAGATAGGCTCCTCTTAAGCAGTGACCGGATGAAGATGCGCTTGGATCGCAGAGCAACACCCCATACATTCAAGGAAGGTGATGCAGTGTGGCTGTACCAACCAACAAGGAGAAAGGGCCTCAGTCCAAAACTTCAGAAACCATGGGAAGGGCCATACTTGGTGACTAAGAAAATTAACGACCTAGTCTACAGAATCCAGCTGTCTCCAAGAACTAAACCCAAAGTTGTTCACATAGAGAGGTTGAGTCCCTATCGGGGCAACGAACCCCCAAGTTGGCGGCCGGTAAATACTGTTCGGGACGAACAGTCTTAAGGAGGGGGGCAGTGTTACAAAGCACTTCAATAGACGTAGGTGCGGTGTTGCCACATCTCCAGAATTTCCCCAACATCTGGGAATTTTTGCACAGTCTGGCAACACCGCCTCCCCACCCCCCTGGGGGTGCCTGGGGTGACCCCCCTCAGGCGAAGTCTCAACCCTCTAGGACCAGAAATAACGAAGTTACCAACTTGTACCCCGTCGGAACGGATAACTGAGGTCTGCACATTCCGAACACCCTGTATATACACCCTGTATACGCAGAGAACCCTTACACCCTGTATACGCAGAGAGATCTTATAGTTCGAGAAACACCTCTTGTGTAACATAGGAGTGGTGACCACATTTGGATCATCCTGTATATACATCCCCCTGTATACACACGGGACCGATCTGTATTCACAGAACCTTCTAGTGAAAGAAGGTCCTGGAACGTTCTGGAATGGAATGCTCTAGAAAGGAGGGGAAGGTACGGCGAGTATATAAAAGCGAAAGCAAGCCAGCACAGTTCAGTTCAGTAAGATAATGTGGTAGTGACTTGAAGAAGCAGTGTAAAGTGTTAAGAGAGTAGTGACTGTAGTACCAGATTAGTGACTTTTGTTGAGAGTAGTAATTGTAAGGCCAATAAATGAAGTGTTTTGTGAGAGAGACATTCTAGAAATTTTATTGTATCCATATTTAGAGTGTAAATAAAGTTGTTTTGTTAAAATTAAAAGTCTCACTTATCCAGAACCCGGAGAAAACGTAACAATTTACTTCACAAATAAGACCAAACCTCGAATACTGCTCCCACATCTGGGGTGCTGCTGCCGCTTCTACACACGCTATCCTGGACTCCATTCAGAAGAGAGCTATGCGTATCATTGGTGACCCTACCTTCACCCAAAGGCTGCCATCCCTTGCCCATCGACGTGCCGTTAGTGACCTCTCTCTCTTTTATAGATATCTACACGGGCACTGCTCAGAGGATCTTTCTTCCATAGTTCCTCCACCTGTGACCCCCAACAGATCTACCAGGGGAACAGAGCGAATGCACCCTTTTACTGTCCAGGTCACCAGACATAGAACATCTTGTTATGCCCGCTCTTTTGTCCCGAGGACTTCCAAGTTGTGGAATTCCTTGCCGGCACATGTTTTTCCTTCTCCCCCGAACCTCAAAACCTTCAAGTCCAGAATTAACAAGTTGCCTCTTTCCTCCTTGTCGACACCCACGGTACGATAGTATTTAGGCTGTAAGCTCTCGTGGTGTGTTGTTGAAATATTTTTTTTTAATCCACGGATTGAGTAGATAGCTGAAGGTAATTTTTTACACATTTGATCTATGTGGGTTTTCTAGCTTAAACAACCATCTGTATGAAAGTTTAAAACTTTATTATTTTTGTCTACCTTCAGTAGATCATCCCTCGTTGTGATTAGGAGTCTTGATGATTTTCCTGTATTAGGCAATAACTAACCCATGCTTCTACTTAAGTAACCCATGCTTCTACTTGCTGGAGGGATTGATCACTTTTGTGTTTTATAAGCGCTGGAACTGCTTTATTAATAATTGTTTTATCATCTGCGAAGATGCAAACTCTGTCTGTCCTGATGCTTTCATGTCTGTCCTGATGCTTTCAGGCAAAACGTTTGTATATTATAAAAAGTATTGGTCCTAGTATAGAGCCCAGTGCAACTCCCAAGTTTACTTGTTTGAAAATCGACGTGGTATTTTGCCAGCGCACCAACTGCACTCTGTTCTTCAAATATGATGATAAAAGTGCCGCTCATTTCATAATATTCCAATTGTGAGACAAAGATCCGGTGGTTTACCGTACTAAGGGCTTTGCTAAGATCACAATATTTGTTATCAAGTCAACTATATAAGTCATCACCGTTGATCTATTCATTCTGAATCCATGCTGGCAATTGTTTAATGACACTGTCACACACATTGATTTTTCAAGAGTGTCGCGCAGGAGGCCATATAATTTCTATTCTATAATGTTTCATGCAAATCAACAAATTAAACAATTTAGTTCGTTATTTAATCAATTAACAAGTTATTTGAGTTATTATAAAGACATTGCTATTTCCATGCCGTAAAGAAGTTGCCTGCGACAAAAACACACACTCGTAAAATAGTTCAGCCATATTTTATTTAAATTAAAACAACTGCCTGACGTTTTTTACTTATCATTATAAAGTTAGATATACATATGCGATAAATTATACATGACACAAATACACTGCTTACAAAACAAAACAATATTCTACAATTATCTACAATTACCCAACACAGTTGCATCATTACTCATGTAAATCAAGACTTCTCCAAGACGTCCATAGCAAAAGGCCAAGCCCAGTACCATCACTGTAATGCAAATAAGTACTGAAATGACTAACATTCAATCTGACATTGCAATTGACAATTTTTTAGATAAAACTCCATATAAGACCTATGTAATCGACACTCAGAATCCTTCTGAGATTATTTATGTTAATCTTGGGTTCAGAATATGGTAATAGGTACTAGATATACAGGTGTTCCATTTATGCTTCAAAATAATCCGTGTGCGGGTATCTCACGCTAAAATAATGTAAGTTTGTCGTATAAGATTCTTCTTTTAGACGCTTGTTGACTGAAATACAGGGTGTTGAACAACAAACAAAAAATACAAATTCAGCTATCGTGAATCCAAAAAAGTTAGACGCAAAGTACGTTATGGTAGTGAATTTTCATAAGAATTGTACACTATCAATAACATATAGTATTTAAGCTAATTCTTTAAATTTAAATGGACCTTGGAGATCGGTTTTAGAGTCCCAGTTAGCGATTATTTGAAAAAAATTATATTTTATATGGAGCTACTAAATTAAAATTTGGTCTTAGATATAATATGTAAGTACTGTAAGTGCCTTTAAAAAAATTGTGTTACAAATTTCATTAAAGTTACAAACGTTTTTCAGAAAAAACAAATGATTTACAAAGGGAATGTACCTGTCAAATTATAAAAATATGTAAGTACTGCAAGTGTTTGAAAAAATTGTGTTCTTTATAATAATAATGAAATAATGTTTAGGAATTTGAATATATAGTTTGAGCAAGCATCTTTCTTCTTTGTATCTTTTATCGCTTTTATAAAACGGGTGCATTGCGTTTTTCCAAAACAGTACTAACTTAAAGATAATAATTCATTGATTGTTGTTGCCCTTACTTGGTGAAACTTGTCCATACCACATACAGACTTAGAGACTACTTCTCTGGCTTCACTGTTGGTTTTTGTAGGTGAAGGACGTAGCCAGCGCGTAAGCTAACTGGAGCAAGTGGCCCTTCGAATTATGGATGTTCTAGGATGTTCTTCAATGCATTGAAAACCAACAGTGAAGCCAGAGAAGTAGTCTCTAAGTCTGTATGTAGTAAAGATAAGAAGATTACCACTATACAATATACAGTTTCAACTTTAAGTTTATCACATAACCTATAAGCAAATAACAAAGACTAATACTTTGGTTAGTTATTAGTCTAAATACTATATACACGAAAGTTATTTAAGTAATATTTTACTTACCATTTATAACATATAATTATTTTAGCATCCCACATTATCTATTTAAATAATAATAAAAACGTAAAATAAGATTTCTGTTTTAATAGGAATATAATTAAGACGTCCGTGTTGATGTTGATTATTAACGTTGACGTTAGGTCTCGAGTATCTCGACGCAGCTCGCAGCTATGCTGTCATCGCATGCAACGATGTCATATTGTAGAAATTAGATTGTAATTATTTTTTGAAAATAAGACGAGGAATTGGTCACTCAACATTAATGAATATTAAACGACATTTAATGGATGGATTAATTTATTGTGAACTTTTATTTGTTATCAATAAGTAGTACAAATATAACACATATTTGTACTACCATAATATGTTTTACATTTTAAGATTCAAATGAAATTTTATTATATCTGGCAACCCGGCTCATTTATATTTAATTGTCAGGTGACTTGGTCGATTTTGAATTACCTACTTAGAATAGCACATTCACAGTCTAACCATGCTTGAAAACATTCACCGTGTGAAATGCCTCATGTAATTCGAAGTGATATCTTAGACTGTTTATTACTGTAACATCTTTATTTTCGAATAACTCCTTTTCTCGTGGGTCATTTAATTAGAATTTTGGTTATCACGTCTCCTATATATGTGCAAATTTTCATTCGAATCACTCTAATATTTCATAAAAATATTGTTTTCAAAGTTTTCTTTAAATTTTTTTCCAAGAAAAATTATATGCACAGTGCCCATCTACGAACTCATCCAAGCCATTAACACAATCAAGGTAATTCCCAAATTTGGTCCAAATCGGTCAGGTATTTTTTGAGTTATCAGATGTATACATACAATATATATATATATATATATATATATATATATATATATATATATATATATATATATATATATATATATATATATATACTTTATTTGTTTGCTGTACGTTTGTGATTTCTTATTGGTTTGCGTGGACTGCAGCTACTCAGTAGCGTGCTGATGATGAACCGGGACGGTTCGAAACTGCAGTCCACGCAAACCAATAAGAAATCACAAACGTACAGCAAACAAATAAAGTGTATATTTAAAAGTGATTACAGTGTAGTGCAATATTCCTAAAGATATATATATATATATATATATATATATATATATATATATATATATATATATATATATATATATATATATATATATATATATATATATATATATATAACATATAAAAATCAAAACCGACCTGGGATATGGGTTCTAAAGGCCCAAATTCGCGCTCATTTGAAGAAATTTTCCAAAAGTCTTACCATCGATACCTCTCTATTAGTGAACTTTTTTAATGAAACTTCACTAAAACACATAATATCATAGAATGACTGCATAACTAATACTTAATAATCTTTGGTGATACTGCATATTAGGCGGCAACTAATTTTAAATAAATCGACTGTAAATAGATGAAGTTTACTACTTTATATGCCGTTTGATACTATTAGTGAATTTTCTTAAAAAAAATTCACTAATGAGGAGATCTCGACTTTTGAATTTTGAAAAAATTTCTTCAAATGAGCGCTAATTAGGCCCCCCAGAAAACATATCCGGGGTCAGTTTCAATTTTTATATGTTTATATATATATATATATATATATATATATATATATATATATATATATATATATATATATATATATATATATATATTTATATATATATATATATATATATATATATATATATATATATATATATATATATATATATATATTATATATATATATATATTTATATATATATATGTATCACACCGATAACTCAAAAAATAATGGGCCGATTTTGATTAAATTTGGTGAAAAAATTCCTTTTGCAAATGGCTTGGATAAGTTCGTTAGCCAGAAAAATCTGCCTAGGTTTTCCCGGAAAATTTTGTATTTTCTTTCGAAAAAAATTTATATCCGGAATTAACAAAGTAAGGACAACCAAATTTGGTACACAGGTTTATATCCTTATAAGTAAGTTACCTACCAAAATTTAGCTATGTAGCTCAAAAGACAAAAAAGTTATAAGCATTTAAAGAAAAATAAATTGGGGTTTTCCTCAAAACGTCAAGTGGCGATTTAAAATGTCAAAATTGGCAACATTTAGGCAAGTAACTTGAATCTAATACGGGCTATAGAAATAAAATGTCTCAAGAAGGATGTTTTACAAACCCTAAAGTCTTAGTTTCAACCGTCATTGTCCTTCATTTTACTAAAATATTTGCAGAAAATTCATTTCAAATAGACCTTTTCGCTGATGCTTGGCAGTAGCCTTAGCTATAGAGTTTACCGTTTAATGGTATATAATTTTTGTCGAATTTTCGTAGAAAATCAATAAAGCTCAATATATCCGTTATTATATAAGATATGAAAAAAAATTGTATATATTAATTATAGGGTGTCTTGAGCTACATCTTAAAATAATATTTGTACAATCACAGGGTGGCCCATAAGTCGTTGGTGATACAAATTTCCTTTTTTTTTAATCAAACATGCCTAATGTTATTGCATTTTTGCATTTTCCATCGAAATATAATGCATGTTTGTAAGAAAAGAAATTCTGGACGCAGCAAGTGCGTTATGGTAGCGAATTTTTATCAAATGTTTCATATTTGAACAGCTCAATTTGCTACTAACCTATAAGGTTGACCAAGAAACGTGTTTTTTTAGGAACACTTTAAGTTTACTTGCGGAATTTTTTGTACATTTTCAAACAATAAAGTTATTTTGATGAAACATGGCACATTTTTTCTACTATATAGGTTATACTGGTAACCAAATTTGATGCCTGCTTTCTTAAAAAACACACATATTTGTTATTAAAAACATTTTAATGAAAATTTTTTTAATCAAACACGCCTTATGTTATTGCATTTTTGTATTTTCCATCGAAATATAATGCATGTTTGTAAGAACAAAAATTCTGGACGCAGTAAGTGCGTTATGGTAGCCAATTTTGATCAAATGCTTAATATTTGAATTGCTCAATTTGCTATTAACCTATAAGGTTGACCAAAAAACGAGTTTTTTCGGGAACACTTTAAGTTTACTTTCGGAATTTTTTTTTACATTTTCAAACAATAAAGTTATTTTGATGAAACATGGCACATTTTTTTTACTATATAGATTATACTGGTAACCAAATTTGATGGCTGCTTTCTTAAAAAAACACACATTATTGCTATTAAAAAATAGTTTTATGAAAATTCACTACCATAACGCACTTGCTGCGTCCCGAGATTTCTTTTATGTTGTAGAAAATCGTTTTTACGTTGTGGTAATTGGTTTTGCCCGAGTTATTGACATTACTAGTTCGTCGCTGGTCTCATACGGTAAGTTTAAACTTACATTTTTTAACTTTATTTGGAAAAATTTCGGTGCTTTCTTCGGTTGTCTCTAACGTTTTTTGGTCAGTTCAGGTGCAATTAGGTCAGGTCAGGCCAGTCAGGTCATATCACGGAATTCGTTCAGGCTTGCTTGGTAGAGTCTTTTGTGCATAAACTACAAGAAAAATGTTTTCCCTTCAACCCCTAAATAAGCTGGAGGACCTGGAGCAAATAGTGGTGCTGAAGGGGGAAGAACATTATTAAGAGAAAATATTGATGCAAAATGTCAAAAATGCTGCTTATAGAAGTCTAACTAAGCGGTTTTTGTAGATCCTTCTTTATTTCTTTCACCTCCAGCACCCCCCTTCACTACGGGTCCCGTGACTTGGGGGGTTGTTACCACAATATTTTTCTTCTTCTTTATGCATATTGGGGTGGTTTTGGACTCACGATAGCGGGATTTATATATATTTGTCTGGAACTTTAACACCATTTGTTCCAGTCAACAAGCGTCTAAGAGAAAAATGTTATACGACAAACTCACATTCTTTTAGCGAGAGGTAATGCATTACTACAAATCAGTATTAAAATTAGTTGTGTAACAAATTGTTGTATTGGATTTTCAATCAGCTGTATATGCTCATTGTCAATATTATGTAGCAATGGTGTATACTTTACAAAAGAAAATTAATTATTTTTATTTTAGTTGCTTAAAACGGCTGTAGCTGAGGCCAGCTCGTAATTTTTATTATAAATAAAAAGTTATTACAAAAAAAACTCTATAGCTGAAACTACTGCCGAAGCATCAGAAAGAGGGTCAATATATATATATATATATATATATATATATATATATATATATATATATATATATATATATATATATATATATATATATATATATATATATATATATAACATGATAAAACATCTGTTTTATCATGTTTCTTTCACGTCGGCCTATTTCCACAACTATGCCAACCACCAACACTTTAGAACCTAGATGGTTCAGGGGTAAGAACGTGTGCCTCTGAACCGAAGGGTACTGGGTTCGATCCCAGGGTACTCCTTTCACTTTTTCAGTACAAACTGTAAAATTAACATCAACCGAGGTTCTGGCATTGTATTTGAGCAAGTTGAATGTCTGCACGTTCCGCCCTTCGGAGGGGGCGTAAAGCCGTCGGTCCCGTGTCCATGCGATGTTGGGCACGTTAAAGATCCCTACCCTCCTTACAAAAAGGCAGGGGTTCGGCAAAATTTCAAGGATAGTGAGGTGAAACTGCTCCCTGGCGTCGGTGATTGGCCATAGTCGCGGAAATAGGCCGACGTTAAAGAAACAAAACACACACACCAACACTTTATTAACATGAAAATTTTGCCAAACCCCTACCTTTCCCAAGCAAGGTATGCATCTTTTACGTGCCAACATCGCATGGTATATGGACCACTGGCATAATGCCCCTCCAAGGACGCCACATAAAATCACTTAACTTATTTGGTCAAATCACAATAGGTAGATAATACACAATAGGTGACATTTATTAGAAACAAAATATTAGTGAATTTTCGTAGAAAAAATTCACTAATGGGGAGATCCCGACTTTTGAATTTTGAAAAAATTTTTGCAAATGAGCGCGAACTAGGACCCCTAGAACCCTTATTCGGGGTCAGTTTCAATTTCAATTTATATATTATATATATATATATATATATATATATATATATATATATAATATATATATATATATATATATATATATATATATATATATATATATATATATGTATATATATATATGTATATAAATATATATATATATATATATATATATATATATATATATATATATATATATATATATATATATATATATATATATATATATATATATATTTATATATATATATATATATATATATATATATATATATATATATTTATATATATATATATATATATATATATATATATATATATATATATATATATATATATATATATATATATATATATGTATCACACCGAGAACTCAAAAATAATGGGCCGGTTTTGATAAAATTTGGCACATACCTTCCTTTGGTAAATAGCTTGGATATTTTCGTCAGTCAGCAAAATCGGACGACGTTTTCCGGAAATTTGTGAGTTTTAATTCGAAAAAATTTATATCTCCGGAATTAATAAAGTAAGGGCAACCAAATTTGGTACGCGGGTTCATATCATCATAGGTAAGCTACCTACCTGGCTACCTACCTAGCTCTGTAGGTTAAAGGACAAAAAGTAACAGGCATTTAAAGAAAAATAATTTGGGTTTTCCTCAAAACGTCAAAATCGCGATTTAAAACGTCAAAATTGGTAATATTTAGGCAATGAACCTGAAATTAATATCAGCTATGAAAGAAAATGTCACAAGAAGAATGCTTTACAAAGCCTGAACTCTTAGTTTTAATCGTCATTGCCTTTCATTTTACTAAAATTTTCCCAGAAAATTAATTTAAAATAGACCCCTTCTCTGAAGCTTTGGCAGTAGTGTTGGCTATAGAGTTTATCGTTTCATGGTATATCATTTTTGTCAAATTTTCGTAAAAAATAATTAAAGCTGAATATATCCGTTATTATGCAAGTTACGAAAAAATTGTATACATTAATTATAGGGTCCTAAGCTACATCTTAAAAAATATAAGTCGTTGGTGTTTCAAATTTTCTTTTTTTTTTAATCGAACATGGCCTAGGTATTGAATTTTTGCATTTCCATCGAAATATAATAGATCTTTGTAAGAAAAGAAATTCGGGATGCAGCAAGTGCGTTATGGTAGCGAATTTTCATTAAATGCTTCAAATTTGAATAGCTCAATTTGCTACTAACCTATAAGGTTGACCAGGAAACCAGTTTTTTCGGGAACAATTTTAAGTTTACTTTCGGAAATTTTTGTACATTTTCAAACAATAAAGTTATTTTGATGAAACATGGCATATTGTTTCTACTATATAGATTGATGCTTGCTTTCTTAAAAAAACATGTTTGCTATTAAAAACATTTTGATGAAAATTCACTACCATAACGCACTTGCTGCGTCCAGAAGTTTTCTTTATTTATAATTTTGCATAAGCATCAAGTTTCCTCAGTTACGTAGAAAAGTAATTCAGTAGGAGTTCCTAGATTTATTAACAATTGAAAATAAGGTTTACTAATTTCCTCAAATCGCCGAATATTATTGCGAAAGCTTTTAACTTTTTCTGTACATACATTAAAATGTTCTATAAGGACACCTTCTGGTTCAATAGGATAATTTATCACGCAGTAAGTGAGCTGTCTACTCCATGTGACAGTCTTTCAGGAAATCTCCATGGAGCCCAGGTGGAATTCTTATTTATGGGTCCCTTATCTGTATTGCAATTTCGCTAGTAAAAGCCAAACATAATTCTGAGAAGATTTCGATAGCATTCAGGTTCAAAGCATTACAGTTAAATTTAGTCATCATAACAATGATTATTGTTATTTGAAGCGTAACTGTATATGGTATAATTGTAGTAATTAATAGATGCCCGCAGTTTTAGTGAATTTTCTTAGAAAAAATTCACTAATGAGGAAATCTCGACTTTTGAATTTTGAAAAAATTTCTTCAAATGAGCGCGATATATGACCCCTAGAACCCATATCCGGGGTCAGTTTCAATTTTTATATGTTTATATATATATATATATATATATATATATATATATATATATATATATATATATATATATATATATATATATATATATATATATATATATATATATATATATATATATATATATATATATATATATATATATATATATATATATATATATATGTGTGTGTGTATCACACCGATAACTCAAAAAATACTACGCCGATTTTGATAAATTTGGCATGTACCTTTTTTTGTAAATGGCTTGGATAAGTTCGTTAGTCAGGGAAAATCGGACGAGGTTTTCCGGGAAAATTTTGAGTTTTCATTGGAAAAAAAATTCTTATCTCAAAAATTAATAAGCCGATTTTAATAAAATTTGGCATGTACCTTTCTTTTGTAAATGGCTTTGACAAGTTTGTTAGTCAGGAAAATCGGACGAGGTTTTCCGGAAAAATTTTGAGTTTTCATTCGAAAAAAATTTTTATCTCAAAAAATAATAGGCCGATTATGGTTTGAAAATATACAAAAATTTTCCGAAAATAAACTTAAATGTTGGTTTTATATCCAACAAAGCTTACGTTAATAGCAAATTGAGTTATTGAAATTTGAAGGATTTAATGAAACTTTGGTAAATTTGCAGATTAGCACCCGAACGCTTTTCAACAAATTGTATTCAGAGACATTACTAGGACCTCACCTGCAGGTTTCTGAACAGTTTTTTGAAAAACGTTCGAGAGCTAAACTGCAAATTTACCGAAAATTCGCTACCAAAACGCACTTACTGTGTCCAGTTTTTTTTCTTACAAACGCATCATATTTCGATAAAAAATGCAAAAATGCATTAACGAATTTGTTCTACGAAAATTAGTTAAAAAAAATTATACACCCCTACTCACTCCTGGTCCAGTAACTTCCTTGGGAAGTGTGAACAAGAAATTTTTCTTGGGGTTTGTGGATCCAGAGGGGTGGGGGCCTAGGCAGGTTTCTGAAAACAGTTTTTTGAAAAGCGTTCGGGAGCTAAACAGCAAATTTATCGAAAATTCGCTACCAAAACGCACTTACTGCGTCCAGATTTTTTTCTTGCAAACGCATCATATTTCGACAAAAAATGGAAAAATGCATTCACGAATTTGTTCTACGAAAATTAGTTGAAAAAATTATACACCCCTACTCACTCCTGGTCCAGTAACTTCCTTGGGGAGTGTGAACAAGAAATTTTTCTTGGGGTTTGTGGATCCAGGAGGGGCCCTAGGCAGGTTTCTGAAAACAGTGTTTTGAAAAGCGTTCGGGAGCTAAACTGCAAATTTACCGAAAATTCGCTACCAAAACGCACTCACTGCGTCCAGATTTTTTTTAAGATAAACGCATCATATTTCGATAAAAAATGCAAAAATGCATTAACAAATTTGTTTCACGATAATTAGCTAAAAAAAATTATAGACCGTTAAACCATAAATTTCACTAAACCTACAAATAAATATCCAAACAGCTACCAAACTTAACTAAACTGACAGCCAAAGCACCAGAGAAAGGGTCTATTTAAAATGGATTTTCTGTAAACATTTTAGTAAAATGAAGGACAATGACGGTTGAATCTGAAACTTAAGCGTTTGCAGAACACTCTCCTTGCAACATTTTCTTTTCACAAACGGTATTTGTTTCACATTCTTAGCCTAAACATTGCCAATTTTGACGTTTAAAATTGCGAGTTTGACGTTTTGAGGAAAACTCCAACATTTATTGCTTTAACTGCCCATAACTTCTTTGTCTTTAAAGCTATGGACCTAAATTTTGGTACAGAGTTCGCTCTTTATAATGTAAACACGTGTACCAAATTTGGTTGCCCTTACTTTGTTACTTCAGGAGATATGAATTTTTTTATAAAGAAAATACAAAATTTTCCGGGAAAACCTGGTCCGATTTTCCTGGCTAACGAACTTATCCAAGCCACTTGCAAAAGGAAGGTACTCTGTAAATTTTATCAAGATCGGTCCATTATTTTTTGAGTTATCGGTCGGATATATATATATATATATATATATATATATATATATATATATATATATATATATATATATATATATATATATATAAACACAGATCTCCCCATAAGCGAATTTTTTTAAAAAAAAATTCGCTAAAAGTAAACTATACACCAAAATTTAGAGTTCTATGTTACAAGAAAAAAAAGTTATAATAAAATATTTTGTGCCAGATCATTTCTATGAAAATTCACTACCATAACGCACTTGCTGCGTCCAGGCTTTTGTTATTTGTTTCTTGTGAATATTGTCGCTGTTATTATTAATCTAATTTATATACACTGTTACACAAGCATTAAAGACAGTTTGTGTTTTTAATTAATTTTTTCGGCAACCGTCCGGGAAGTACCCACTTCCCGAACGCTTTTTCTTTGAGAAGGTAGCATTTCTCCGGCCTAGTCCGGGAAGTACGTACTTCCCGGACTAGGCCGGGAAGAATCACATCGTTGTTGTCATTGTGAATATGAAAATCTTGGTAGGTATGATTTTGATAAATACAGTTGAACATTACCACGGTGGCTGGAAGTCTACCAATGTCGTTGAAGGATATATAGACAATTCACTAACAATCAAAATTTAAAAAAATTGCCAATACCATTCAAAAATTATCAGATGAAAACAATCAATATGAAACGGAAACTTTACCTTCTTGTTCTGACTACAAAAGGCATTTAAATATACCAAGCATTTCAAACAAATTAAATCCTTTCAATATTAACAATTGCTCGAATTTTAATATAAATATTAATATAAATAAGAATTAGAATGTTTCTGTTAGTACCTATCTTCTGTTCGAATTTCAATATTTAATACAAATAAGAATTAAAATGTTCCAAATTTTGTTCTATAAAGAAATATAATAAAGAAACGTGTCTCATTGATTTGTTATTCTACACGGTTGCCGAAAAAATAGTCTACGCAACACGTCTGAAAACAGTTTTTTTGGACTCGCAGACTTCCAGCACTCGCCTACGGCTCGTCCTAGAATTTTGTCGACTCGTCCAAGAAAACAGTATTTTCCAGACTTGTAACGTAAATTACTATTGTCAGCAGCAGTAAATGTTTAAACCTCTGCATTATATCAAACTTAGCTTGCATTTTCACTTCCTTAAATCCGATCACCTCTTACAAACATAACAAAATGAGATACCTAACCTTCTGAAAATTTCTTATTTTCAACCATCTTAAAGTTTCAAAGTTACATTATATAATTAAGAGTTTGTAGCTTGGGGGAATTTTTTAAATTCCTTACCTAATAACATCAGAGTATATTGATATATAGTTAACCTGGAAACATTCCAGGAAACATAATTGAATTTAGTTGCTATGGCAACAAATATGATATTAGTGAATTTTCTGTAAAAAAAATCACTAATGAGGAGATCCCGACTTTAGAATTTAAATTTTTTTTCAAATGAGCGCTATTTAGGACCCCTGGAACCCAAATCCGAGGTCGGTTTCAGACTTTATATGTTTATATATGTGTATATATATATATATATATATATATATATATATATATATATATATATATATATATATATATATATATAGTTATGTGTCACACCTATAACTAAAAAAATAATGGACCGATTTTGATAAAACTTGGTGAGTACCTTCCTTTCGCAAGTGGCTTGGATAAGTTCGTTAGCCAGGTAAATCCGCCCAGGTTTTCCCGGAAAATTTTATGTTTTTTTTCGAAAAAAAGTTATATCTCCGGAATTAACAAAGTAAGGGAAACCACGCGGGTTTATATCATTATAGGTAAGTTACCTACCAAAAGTTAGCTCTGTAGGTTAAAGGACAAAAAAGTTGCAGGTATTTAAAGAAAAATAAATTTGGGTTATCCTCAAAACGTCAAAGTCGCGATTTAAAACGTCAAAATTGGTAATATTTAGGCAATGAACCTGAAACTAATATGAGCTATGGAAGGAAAATGTCTCAAGAAGAATGTTTTACAAAGCCTGAAGTCTTAGTTTCAATCGTCATTGTCCTTCATTTTACTAAAATATTCCCAGAAAATTCATTTCAAATAGACCCTTTCTCTGATGCTTTGGCAGTAGTGTTGGCTATAGACTATGTGAAAACTGGAACCTGTGGTGAGCACTAATAAGTACACTTCGGGAACACCCAAATCACCACAACACATATTTCAGAGACCTTACGATCGTTTCGTTGACCATGTCAATATCCTCAGAGGAAGAAAAATTCAGAATTTTTCTTCCTCTGAAGATGTTGACATGGTCAACGAAACGATGGTAAGGTCTCTGAAATATGTGTTGTGGTGATTTGGGTGTTCTCCAAGTATACTTAATGTTGGCTATAGAGTTTATCGGTTAATGGTATATAATTTTTGTCGAATTTTCTTTAAAAAAATTTGAAGCCCAATATATTCGTTATTATGCAAGATACGAAAAAGATTGTATACATTAATTATAGGGTGTCTTGAGCTACACTTTAAAAATATTTCTGCAATTACAGGCTGGCCCATAAGTCGTTGGTAATTTGGTGAGTACCTTCATTTTGCAAGTGGCTTGGACAAGTTCGTTAGCCAGGAAAATCGAACCAGGTTTTCCCGGAAAATTTTGTGTTTCCTTTCTAAAAAAATTATATCTCCAGAAATAACAACGTGAGGGCAACCAAATGTAGTACGCGTATTTGAATTATAAAGAGTGAATCATGTACCGAAATTTAGGTCTCTAAGTTTAAGGAAAAAAAAGTTACGGGCAGCTAAAGAAACAAATTTTGGAGTTTTCCTCAAAACGTCAAACTCGCAATTTAAAACGTCAAAATTGGCAATGTTTAGGCAAAGAACGTGAAACAAATACGGATTGTGAAAAGAAAATGTTGCAAGAAGAGTGCTCTGCGACCCCTTAAGTTTCAGATTCAACCGCTATTGCCCTTCATTTTACTAAAATATTTACAGAAAATTCATTTCAAGTAGATCCTTTCTCTGACGCTTTGGCTGTCGATTTAGTTAAGTTGATGTTTTCGCTGTAGGTTTAGTGAAGTTTATGGTTTAGCGGTCTATAATTTTTAGCTAATTTTCGTAGAACAAATTCGTGACTGCATTTTAGCATTTTTTTATAACGAAATTAGATGCATGTTTGTAAGAAAAAAATCTGTACGCAGTAAGTGCGTTTTGGTAGCGATTTTTCATTAAATCATTCAAATTTCAATAACTCAATTTGCTATTAACGTAAGTTTTGTTGGTTTGGAAACCAACATTTAACTTAATTTTGGGAACATTTTTGTATGAACGCAGCAAGGGCGTTTTGGTTGCGAATTTTTATTAAATGTTTCAAATTTCAATAATTCAATTTGCTATTAACCTAAGGTTTACTGGCTAGAAGACCAGTTTTCTCGGAAATTTAAAGTTTATTTACGGAAAATTTGTGTACATTTTCAAATAATTATTTTGATAAAATATGGTACATTGTTCCTACTATATAGGTTATACCGGTAACCAAATTGATGCCTGCTCGCATTAGAGCGATATATTTGTAACTAAAAACATTTTTATGAAAATTCCCTACCATAACGTACTTGCTGTACCAGACTTTTTTATGTTTGAAAAGCTCAGAATTGTAATCTGATCCAACTCTAATAAAAACATCTAATGTAACAAATATTTGGAAAGATAACTGTACTTGTATGTCTTGAACTACATCAACCTATCTTTACTTGTCCTCGAATTGACTATATAATCTCTTTGATCCGTTTTATGACAAAAATAAAGTGTTCTGTTTTATATTCCATTCTCTTTAATGAGCACTCTTAGATACACACTGTAATCATGAAGGTATATAATTTAAATTATACCGCCTTTAATTTAATAAAACATGCAATTTTATTACCAAGAAAGGCAAACACTCATTATTCCGGATTGAATTATCAAATTTCATTGCTTTGCAGTTTGTAATCTACCCCAAGGCAGTGCCGGCAACAAAACATCAATTACCTTATACGGGGAGTAATTACTAAATAATTATATTGACCTCATTTTACTCAGAAACATAGAATAAACGAAGAGTCCGCTGGTTTATTACTCTTTGTCTAAAGCTATTAGTTAAATCCTGGCGCAGCGTATTTTATTAATTAACTCTAATAATAGAAAATATTTGTTTGAAAATATACCAGTTTTCAAATTGGGCCTACTTGTTTCAGCACTAGCCTGGTAAATTTCCGACTGTTTCACCCAAAATTAAAGGTTAGAAATCCTAGAGACGTGTATCGCAGTTGGATATAAATCTGACAAATGAAAACAAAAATGAGGCAGGGATAGTACCAAAGTACTTACTATTAATTAGGCTACTCGGTGATTCTGCTTATTATGGTCAACTAGTTTTAGATAAATCGACTGCTGATAGATGAAGATCACTACCTCACATGCACTCTAATGCTATTAGTGAATTTTCTTTAAAAAATTCACTAATGAGGAGATCGCGACTTTTGAATTAAAAAAAAACTTCTTCAAATGAGCGTGAACTAATTGTCTAATTAAAACAAAGCATTGTTTAATCTATCTGAACTGAGCAGATTTTCTTGGCTAACGAACTTATCCAAGCCATCAAAAACTTGTGAAAAAGCCGTCAGTTGCAAAATCAAACTCTTATATGCCGAGCTTTCGGAAAAAATTTATTCCATTCTCAAGCAAATAACGTGAGTTTTATTAAACTAATTATTCAATAACAAACATGAAAAAACCTTTTTATAAATTCATGTTTGTTATTGAATAATTAGTTTAGCAAAACTCACGTTATTTCTTTGAGAATGGAATAAATTTCTTCCGAAAGCTCGGCATATAATAAAGAGTTTTATTTTGCAACTGACGGCTTTCCCACAATTTTTTGATAAATAACAATATTACCGTCACAAAAACTTAATAATATATATATATATATATATATATATATATATATATATATATATATATATATATGTATATATATTGTATATATATATATATATATATATATATATATATATATATATATATATATATATATATATATATATATCGATAACTCAAAAACTAATGAGCCGATTTGTAAGTCGCTTGGATAAGTTCGTTAGCCAGGAAAATCGACCCAGTTTTTCCCGAAAACTCTTGCGTTTTCCTTTGGAAAATTTTTATATCTCCAGAAATAACAAATTTGGTACGCGGATTTACATCATTAAAAGTAAATTACGTAGCAAAATTTAGATCTGTAGGTTAAAAGACAAAAAGTTATAGGCATTTAAAGAAAAAAAAAGGGTTTTCCTCAAAACGTCAAACTCGCCATTTTAAACGTCAAAATTGACAACATTGAGGCAAAGAACCTAATACGGGTTATGTAGAGAAAATGTCACGAGAAGACTGTTTTACAAATCCTGAAGTGTCAACTTCAACCGTCACTGTCCTTCATTTTACAAAAATTCATTTCAAATAGACCTTTTCTCTGATGCTTTGCCAGTAGTTTTAGCTATATAGTATATCGTTTAATGGTATATAATTTTGTCGCGAATTTTCGAAAAAAATCAATAAAGCTCAATATATCCCATATTCTACAAGATACGAAAAAAATTGTATACGTTAATTATAGGGTGTCTCAAGTTTCCTTAAATTTTCTTTTAAATCGAACACGCCTTATACTATTGAATTTTTGCATTTTCTATCGATGTAATGCATGTTTGTACGAAAAGAAATTCTGGAGGCAGCAAGTGTGTTATGGTAACGAATTTACATTTAATGCTTCAAATTTGAGTAGCTCAATTTTCTATTAACTTATAAGGTTCGGGGGCGGGTGTTGTGTTCTAATATTGTTTGATCCCTACGCTCAATCTCCCCGAGGCCGACCTTGTACATTCCCATCCCGAAAAGTTCCCTCGATGCCTCCGACAGCAACCAGAGGCGCAGGGATGACGTTGCCAGCGCTGCAATAGTTGGAAACAACAGCCACCAGAGGCGTACAACATTGGTATCCTTGTGACAGTTGTCATAAAGCGTCAGCAGCTTCGAGAGATCTCAAGATTCAACCACTTCCATGTTATCCAGCGTCCAGCGCGGTCATCCCGACCGGCTGAACCGTGAGTGTTAGTCACACACGGCCTAATAGTTGATTATGCTGTCGTCATACCCAAGTTAACTGCGTCGTCGTTCAGCGGCCAGGGAACATCATAGAAAGATCGCCTGACCCGCGACACATAGTTAAGTCACCCTCACGGTTATCACGTTGACACGTGGACAGGTCAGTGAGCCTCATTGTGGAAGAACCAATTTCCGGATGAGCAACTGATCCATGTTAGTAGGAATCCATTCAACCACGGCGTCAACACACCACAAGTTTTCACAGTCGTCACCTGGACACGTGAAACACTTTCGCCCTTTAGACCACGCCTATCGCTCTCACCGACACCACCACGTGCTGATTCCGGCAACTTTCCAGCTCCAGTTGTAAGTCATCTTTTCTATTGTATCTTTATTGGATCACAACATTCATTTCTGTATTTATCTTGGTAACTCATATTAAATTGTTCTTGCTTTTATCACGTGTATTCATAAATCTGCTCCACAAACAATTCCTCTGGTCCTTCACGAGTGTGGAACCACGATGCTAGTCTTTCTAAACTAATGATGTTAATGCGCGCATTTATTTCAATTCAAACATTTAAGTATTTTGCGGCATTACATTTCACCCAATCTGAACCGTACACCGGGAAACTAGTTTTTTCGAGAACATTTTAAGTTTCTTTTAGGAAAATTTGTGTACATTTTCAAACAATAAAGTTATTTGGGTGAAATATGGTACATTATGTTTTGCCTATACAGGTTATACTGGTAAGCAAATTTGATGCCTGCTTTCAAATAAAAATATATCTGCTATTAAAAACATTTGATGAATATGCACTACCATAACGCACTTGCTGCGTCCAGAGTTTTTTTGTGTGTGGATATTCATTTTTACATTCTGAAAATCTGTTGTTGCCGAGTTATTGGCATTATTAGATCGTCGCATACAGTAAGTTGAATCTTTCAACCACTTGCGTTAATTAGGTAACACTTATTGCACTCGCCAGTGCAATTTGTTTCACTAACCACTTGGGTGAGTGATGCTTCTTCTTCTCTTTCTCCTCCCTTAGGGCTCCTCCGCGGCTTTGCCGCCCCGATAGCACTGTAACCTTTGGCTTATTGTGCATGCCTTTAGCCTTTTTACTCCACCCATTCCAAAATCACTGTGCCTTGAACGGCCATGTGTTCCGTCAAGAGACCTGCTATGTTTCTGAGCTGTCCTCTGCTAAGATTTAGCAGCTCCACAGCTCTCTTTGAACTGGGGTGTATGGGTTCTAGGGGTCCTAGTTCGCGCTCATTTGCAAACATTTTTTCAAAATTCAAGAGTCGGGATCTCCCGATTAGTGAACTTTTTCTACGAAACTTCTCTAATAAAATGTAATTCTGAGTCTACGGTGTTTCTTTCATAGTCACGCCGGAAAATTTTGGTGCTTACTAGCTGATTTTCTTTGGGTTTTTCTAATTTTAGGTTTTGATCAAACGGAAAGCTAGGAAGAAGCAGTAGATGTAAAATATTGTTTTTATTGTTCGTACCTCGTATCAGATATTATGTGGGCAATCTAACAGACAACCACGCGTAAGATTCGGTGATTTCCTGTTATGAGGAGTTGGTAGTATTTAATTTCCGAAAGCGGTCCCCGACATTATATTTTCCGTGCATAATGTTCACCTTAATTGTTGTCGGACCACCGGAGCAGCCACATTCACCAGATCTCTACAGATTGAAGGCTCTCTCTCTTAGATAACGCGCTTAATACACGGCTTGTTTCAATAAACAGCTTAATCCAGCTGTTAAATTATTATGCACGCCGGAACGGCGTTGAGATTTTTGAAACACCTGGACAGACCACGCTTCATATTCAACGACGTAAGATGTCCTTCTCTAATATTGGTAACAAAATAGTCTGGTCTGATTACAGTATGATAAAAAAATGGAACAAGGACAAATTCGTTGCTGTTCACCCATATGTCTTGTGAGGGCGAGGGAGATTCATTATGACTAAGAACGTACCCAAGGTCTTACTAAGTAAGAAATATAACAAACGTGGTGCGTTCTAAAGTATATAATAAAATACATTTCTCTGTGATTAGGGTACTTGGTTTTTAATTTTTTTAACATGTTTCTACCCAACTTAACACACTTCGAAGGGTAACTACCCTAACAAAATGTTATATGGAAAATAGGATCGCGTGATACGTCCTTTTAAAGGAATTTTAATTATCTGTTCCGCATTATCAAACATTTTTAATTTTGCTTAATAGTCCTCGAAAAAATAACTTAAAAAATTTACCGATGATATACTGTATATTAGGGGCCAACTAGTTTTAGATAAATCAACTACTGACAGATAAAGTTTACTACCGTAAAAAGACGCAGCAATTGCGTTATGGTAGTGAATTTTCATAAAAATGTTTTATAACGTATATAGTAAAAACAATGTGCCATGTTTCATCAAAATAACTTTATTGTTGGAAAATGTACAAAAATTTCCGAAAGTAAACTTGAAGTGTTCCCGAAAAAAGTTGTTGCTTGGTCAACCTTATAGATTAATAGCAAATTGAGCTATTCAAATGTGAAGCAATTAATTAAAATTCGCTACCATAATGCACTTGCTGCGTCCCGAATTTCTTTTCTTACAAACATGCATTATATTTCGATGGAAAATGCAAAAAGGCAATAACATAAGGGGTGTTCGACTAAAAAAAATTGTATCACCAACGACTTATGGGCCACCCTGTGATTGTATAAACAATTTTTTAAGATGTAGCTCACCCTATAATTAATGTATACAATTTTTTTTCATATCTTGTATAATAACGGATATATTGAGCTTTATTGATTTTTCACGAAAATTCGACAAAAGTTATATACCATTAAACGATAAACTCTATAGCTAAGACTACTGCCAAGCATATATATATATATATATATATATATATATATATATATATATATATATATATATATATATATATATATATAATTGAAACTGGTCCAGGATATGTGTTCTAGGGGACCTAATTAGCACTCATTTGAAGAAATTTTTTGAAAATTCAAAAGTCGGGATCTCCTCATTAGTAAATTTTTTTAAAGAAAATTTCACTAAAAACACTAAAAGAGAGGTATCGATGGTGAGACTTTGCAAAAAAATTTTCAAATGAGCGCGAACTAGGACCCCTAGAATCTATATTCAGGGTCAGTTTTAATTTGTATATGCTTATATATATATATATATATATATATATATATATATATATATATATATATATATATATATATATATATATATATATATATATGAGTGTGTATGTGTGTGTGTGTATCCAACCGATAACTCAAAAAATAATTGACCGATTTGGCAAGTAACTTTCTTCTTAGTGAATGTTTATTTAAAAAGATTCACTAATAGAGAGGAATCGATGGTGAGAGCAAAAAAAAATCAAATGAGCGCGTACTAGGACCCCTAGAACCCATATCCGGGGTCAGATTCAATTTCTATATGTTTATATATATATATATATATATATATATATATATATATATATATATATATATATATATATATATATATATATATATATATATATACTTATCCAACCGATAACTCAAAAAATTATTAACCGATTTCGATGAAATTTGGCAACTAACTTTCTTTTTTTAATGGCTTGTATGAGTTCGTTACCCAGGAAAATCGGAAAGTTTTGAGTTATCTTTCGAAAAAAAAATTTTTTCTCCGAAAATTACAAAGCTATTTTAATGAAATTTGGTGGACATGTTTCCTTGGGAAAGACCTCACGACATAGCAAATTAAACTTTTTTTTATCACAAAATATATAAATCTCATGAGGACCTTGCATATTTTTCTTTTTGCTTCGCATCTCAATTTTACCATTTGGATGTTTCCCCGATTTAAAATAGTTCTCAATGAGTTGAATTTTTTTTTTTGTTAATTTCTTTTTGTCGACTATCTGCCTGATCTTCAATTTTCGTTAGTGATATGTGATCTTAAAGGCTTTAATTTAATTAAACTTTGAAATTCACATAGAAGGGGAGAAAAGTAGTTAAGGAAGGTAAGCTACCTTATTATTTCAACATGTAATGCTTGAAAACTTGGCTAAGAACTTTGATACAGTAAGAGTGGAATTCTTATGCTTATAAAAATAAAATAAATAACAACCATATGAGAACAACATTCATGCAAAATTAGAAGGCTAATAATCATATAAAATTTTATGCTTGATCAAAATCAAGATGTCTTGATGGGTGGTCTGCTATAATATCAGCAAATGTTATTAATATTAGTCAATAATTTTACTTTAGATTTAGATACTAACAGAAGCACATTAAATAAAAATGTTCGGGACACAGCAACTGCATTATAGTAGTGAATTTTCATAAGAATTGTACACCATTAGTAAGGTATATTATTAAAAATAATCTTTAAATTTAAATGGACCTTAGAGACCGCTTTTATAGGTCCCAGTTAGCGATGATTTGAAGAAGTTTCTATTTTCTATGGAGCTAGAAAATTATAGTTTGGTAGAGATATATGTAAGTACTGCAAGTCTCTTTAAAAAAATTGTATTACAAATTTCATTAAAGTCACAAAAGTTTTCTAGAAAAAAAGTAATTATTTACAAAGGGAATGTACCTGCCTAATCATAAATATGGCATGTATTTTTCCTTTTAATTGCTTGGATGGTTTTGTTTCAGTCAACCCAATCGAACTAGTTTTTGCAAACAAAACAACTTGTAGTTATCCGCGAGGCTCATTATGTAATTTTTCTTTAATTTAGTACCCAGGCTGCGTTTACATAGGTGTTACTATGGTCCAAGGTTGAAGATTCCAGGTATAGCTGCAAAAAGGGATAAGGGCAGCCTATAGAGGTCCAACTAAGCTGTTTTTTTCGCACTTTTCGCACATTATTACTTTATTCTTCCTCGCCCAACACCCCTATTCACTCTTGGTCCCGTCACTTTCTTGGGGGCTGTTTGCAAGAAATATTTCTTGTGGTTTGTGCATCCAGAAGGAGATTTAAGCATGTTTCTGATTTTTTGTCTAAAAAGTCCCCGTGTGTTAATCTGCAAATTCACCGAAAATTTACTTTTTATTTATAAAACGAATGTACCTGCCAAATTATAAACGTTGCAGGGATTTTTCCTTGTTAGTCGCTTGGATGATCCCTTTTAGTCCACTCAATCGAAACAGTGTCTGCAAACAAAATAACAAAAATGGTTTTCTAAAACAAATTTATCTAGTACCCACGCTGCTTTTATATAGGTTTTAGTATGTATCAAAACTAAAGATTCTAGTTTAATGGGAAATTGAATTATCACCATTTGGAATATTTTTACGAAAATTCGCTACCATAACGCACTTGCTGCACCTAAACCCTTTTCAACATTTATTTATTATTGCTCTATCCATAGGTTTTGAAAATGAAATAAGTAAATATAAACAATACAAAATTTTGAAATTAAAATCTTAATAATTTACACAAATCTGTTTATTGGTATAATTTAAACGACTGCATGATATTATCTGGTTTCATTTACCTCAAACTTTCCACATACGACATGAAGAGTGAATAATAATGGAAATTCACAAAAAACTAAAAGTAAACAATAAGTATCTTATTCCAAGATTCTAAGGTATTAGCTGAGTCTTGTTATTTGTTTATGACGTCTGTAAACAAAGAAGAAGAGGAATATAACCTCAAATTCGACTCCCCCCTCCCAATTCGCGCTCATTTGAAGACATGTTCCAAAAATCTTACCATCGATACCTCTGTATTAGTGAATTTTCTTAATGAAAATTCACTAAAAACGATAATTTAATCCTTTATGAAAATGAAACTAAATGTTAGGCATATTTGAGATTGTTTATAGTTTCATTTTTATATAAACCGGTATGTTTTAATCTACATCAGGAGCCAAAATGCGGTTCAACGCGAAAGCCCAGTATATATATATATATATATATATATATATATATATATATATATATATATATATATATATATATATATATATATATATAGGGTGCCCAATATGTATGGATTAATGGTTATACTTTTTTAGAAACACCTTGTATAAAAAATGTCTAGGACACAAGTTTTTTAATAGATTTTTCTACACCTCCTGATAGGGTTGGATTTTTTCTGAACCCTGTAATTTCGTTGCCATGGCACCAACTTTTTTTTCGTATGGCAACCTATTGTTTCCTGCTCTTATCTTGGATCAACCCCTTTTTTGCTTTACGGACGTGCAAAATATTGATTGGGTTGCATTACAACATTGTTGAAATAACCTCAAAATGAAGTATAAATTGTGAAATCTGAATTCAGGAACGTTATCCAACAGAGGGCCCTGGCTACTGACAACCTTGACATTTGCATATATCATCTCGTTAACATTATAGTAAGTCGCATTATTAGTTTCAACATCAGCAAAACAACAATATATTTTTGGGGTGAGTGCTGGGGCGGCTACTCAATAGGTGCGCCCGTGCGCGCGCACTGCCGCCTGCTGTGGAAAAAATAATATTTTTGGTATGCTATATTTTAATAAATTTTTAATTACTTTTTTACCTCCTGCATTCAACAAACAAAATTAGTTTATCGAGGATCGCAGAGAGTCGGCAGCCATTAATATAGAATACAGAATCAGAATAAGTATAGTGTTAATCGTTGCAGACGTTATATACATTCATATACACGAGTCGCGCGGCGGTGTGTATTTTTCGGCGCTCTAAGGAAATGCGATACTTCAATGCGAAATGATCGACTATCTTCGTCAAAAACGACCGAATAAGCAATCTAGTTGTGCGCTTTAAAATTCCACACTTGCAGTTTGCAGTGCACTTTTCGCAGAGCGTGTGTAGTAATTTTCGTGTAGTGCTTCGCGTCGGTTTGATTTTAATTAGATCATTTCGTTGTTGTTTACATGTTCTAACAAGACTATTATTATTATTATGGCTACTACTTCGGGTTGCTTAATAAGTGGACAAAATAATTGTGATACTGTGATTAATTCAGTGGATAATATTTTAAAGGTTAACTTTTTAAGAGACTTTTTAACTACTATAACCTATAACTAACTAGATGAAAACTTGGTAAGTGGTTAATACTTATTAAGTTTAGTTAGTTAAGTAAGTAGGTTTTTTTATAATACATTTTCGGGGAAAAGACTAATTACTTTCAATAACTTGGTTGTTTATTGTGATGGGTATAGGGCTGGTGTATCTCTTATGAGAAAGAAAGCAAGACTGTGATTTGGTGGGGTTGAATTGTACAAGATTTCTACTTCCCCAGTCTAATATTTTTTTTAAAGATCCGCGGAGATAGAACCCTCCATGAGTCTGCGATCCTCATGTAGTTGGGCTAAAGAGACAGGCTTAGAATATTGTATATTGGAGTGGAGGGTGCTGTCGTCCGCGTAGAGGTCATTGATGTGGAGAAGAAACAAAGTAGGGACTAAAGCTGAACCTTGAGGAACTCCTGCATTAATTGGATAGAGTTTAGAGGAATGGCCATCCACGACAACAGAAATGCTCCTGTTGGAGACGAAATTTGCTGTCCACGTACAGAGTTTTGGTGGTAGGCCATAGGCCGGTAGTTTATTAAGCAGCGCTGCGTGCCAGACCTGGTCGAATGCTTTGGATATGTCTAGAGCGACAATCTCGGATTCACCGTGTTGTTCCATAGACTTGTTCCAAGAATGGGTGATAAAGGAAAGGAGGTCAGCAGTTGATGTGCGCTGACGGAATCTATACTGGCTATCGTGGATTAGACTGTGTTTTTCAAGAAATATCCTACATAAGTTCGGGAACAATCTGAACAAGGAATTTCGTTAACTGCCTGGAATCGTATTCTTGGGAGTTTTTATTCGATTTGACAGTTTTACTCTGTGACCAGTTATGTAAAAATGACTACAGTAGCTTATAGTTTTTGTAATTTTATAAATAAAAATTTTAGTAAACCTAAGTTTCCGGTTTTTCCTTGCATCTTAAAAATACATAAATTGTTGTAATCTTGTCTGTTTGGTGAATTAGTCAGTCAGATATCGCATAAAGTGTTTATATTCGGATACCTTGTATAAATACGGTAACAAACTCAGATAATGAGCATCGTTAGCATTTGCATCTTTTCACTGATAGTCTTAGCAAAGATATTTACCGATTTCAAACAAGAATGTAGGAGTACAAAACAAATTGACACATGACACTTTTACTAAATAGATAGGCGTGATATACAAACAACTGTGGGTGTATTAAATTTAAAATCAATGCCGTTACTTCTATGTAAATTAACAACATTTCTAAATTATTTCCCCTGACCTACGTGACATAACAGATGTTTTGTTGTAACGTGTTTAATCAGCCGTTTTATTTTATGCAAATATGTATTTTGTGAGGATTTAAAAAGCATATAACCTGATTCAGCTATTTACAATGCTAATGAGGTGGGTAATTTTAAGCAAACGGGAGTTTTAAATTAAGAAGGAAATGATAAATTGCATGTTAGAATAATAATACTATATAAGTACACTCGTAAAAACAAATTGCTAAATTTATATACCAATAAATTATTTTTATTGCTTACAACTTTTCTACTGAATATTTTAGTTATAGCTACAACTTATGGACTATAGTTTTTATCTGTTTTCACTCCTGTCTGCCCTTTCAGGATTATTTTTTTTGGATTATCACTAGCTACAATAATAATAATAATAAACGTTATTGGTCGCTGAGATACGTATGTATATAGCTTAGGTAAAGTATGTCTAACAATTACACATTTTAGATTACGCAACAAATTCTAAATCAAATTTTCCAGACAGGACACGTCAAAAATACAATGGTTTAGTGAAATTTCTTTAAAAAAATCACTAATGAGGAGATCCCGATTTTTGAATTAAAAGAAAATTCTTTAAATGAGCGCTAATTAGGCCCCCTAGAACACATATCTGGGGCCAGTTTCAATTTTTATAAGTTTATATATATATATATATATATATATATATATATATATATATATATATATATATATATATATATATATATATATATATATATATATATATATATATATATATATAGGTATCACACCGATAACTCAAAAAATAATGGGCCGATTTTGATCAAATTTGGTCAGTACTTTCCTTTTGCAAGTGGCTGGGATAAGTTTGTTATCCAAGAAAATCAGCCCCAGTTTTGTGGTTTCTTTCTGAAAAACTTTATATCTCCGGAAATAACAAATTAAGGGCAACCAAATTTGGTACCGGTGTTTGTATTATAAAGAGTGAACCATATACCAAAATTTAGGTCTGTAAGTTTAAAGACAAAGTTATGGCCACTTAAATAAAAACATCAAGACGCGATTTGAAACGTCAAAATTAGCAATGTTTATGCAAAGAACGTGAAACAAATACGGCCTATCAAGAGAAAATGTTGCAAGAAGAGTGTTCCGCGAACCCTTAAGTTTCAGCTTCAACCGTCATTGTCCTTCATTGTACTAAAATATTTACAGAAAATTCATTTCAAATAGACCCTTGCTCTGATGCTTTGGCTGCAGGTTTAGTTAAGTTGATGCTTTGGCTTTAGGTTTAGTTAAGTTTATGATTTAACGGTCTATAATTTTTAACTAATTTTCGTTAATGAAGAGAATATTTCTTCAAATGAGCGTAGAGTAGGCCCCCTAGAATCCATATCCGGGTTTACTTTCAGTTTTAGTGAATTTTCTTAAAAAGAAATTCACTAATGTCCCGACTTATGAAAAAAAAATTCAAATTAACGCTAATTAGGCCCCCTAGAATACATTTCCGGGATCAGTTTCATATATATACAGTGTTTCCCAAACTGGATGGGAATGCACTGCTATCTCCGTTATTATTAGAGATAGGGAGACGGTTAAATTAGCAATATTTGTAGAATTTCAGGCTCGTTCCAAATATGCCTTATATTTTGCCCTGTCCCTTTTCGTTTTCGAGTTATTTTGAAAAAAACAAAATTTGTCGATTTCTTTTGTCTTCAATATCTAAGTAGGCGTTGATCTGACATGTCTAAGACTTGCACATTATCAGAACACTTTTTTACAGAGTAATCTTTTTGTGCTATTCTCGACTTTGGATTGTCATTTGTTTTTGAGCTACAGGTATCAACGTATGTTTTTATTATAGCAGCCATATTGGATTTTTCCTCATGTGATAGACTGTGATAGAGCTTTCCAGTGATGTAGAACATGCTTAACAAATCTTGTAATTGCACTGACAATTTTGAGAAAAACCGTTTTGAGGATAGTAGGCTATGAAATCCAATACCAAAAAACAAATGACAAAAAAAAGTGTTCAAAAAGCAGTAGGCCATGGAGTCTAACAATATACTTCTACTTTTAACATAATTTTCCGTAATGATTCACGATAAAGAAAATAGGAACTTTGAGCACACCAATGAATCTGCCCATTATTACAAATGATATTTTACATTACAACATTATCCTAAAAAATTGTTATAATTTAATTTACTTTTTACAGAGTAATCTTTTTGTGCTATTCTCAACTTTGGATTGTCGTATGTTTTTAAGCTACATGTATCAACGTTTGTTTTTATTATGGCAGCCATATTGGATTTTTTACTCATGTGATAGCCTGTCAAAAGGGCTTTCCAAAGATGTACAACATGCTTGAGAAATCTTGTCATTGCACTGACAATTTTGAGAAAAGTCGTTTTGAGGATAGTAGGCTATGAAATTCAATACCAGAAATCAAATGACAAAAAAAGTGTGCAAAAAGCAGTAGGCCATGTAGCCTAACAATAGACTTCTACTTTTAACATAACTTTCCATAATGATTCACGATAAAAAAATATTGTCATTTAATTTACAATAGCTAATTAGGTAATAATGCTAGGTAATATTATGTGAAACAGTTTAATAACGAAACCCAGCAATAACAAATAGAAACTTAAACTCCACAAAACAACACAATTAGAAACGGAACTCCACAAATAACAAAATAGAAACTTGAAAATACACGAAATAGAAAATTGTTCAATATGGCCACCGTTTTGTTCAATGCACTTTATACACCTTTTTGAAACATGCTTGCAAACTCTGGTGAGGGTGTTTTGGTTAATATGATTTATAGATTCCGTGATTTTGTTTCGTAATTCATTGATATTTTGTGGTGGATCGAATTTATACTAATTTTTCAGAGTACCCCAAAAATAAAAATCCATGGGTGTTATATCAGGATTTCGAGCACACCAATGAACCGGCCCATTGTTACAAATTACACGATTATTAAAATTTTGGCACAAAAATTCTTTGACGATGCTAGCATTGTGAGCTGGACAACCGTCTTGTTGGTACCAAATCTCGTCTAAATTATCATGAACTCTTCTAATTGTTGGTAAGATATCATTTCTCAATAGATTAAGATACCTTTGCCCAGTTAAATTATTTTCAAAAAGAACGAACCAACAATTAAGTTACCTGAATTTAAAAAAAAATTAACTGTCTAATCTACAAATAAAAATAACAGTTTTTTACCTAATAAGCCGCACTAAACATTAATACCAAATCTGTCTTGCAATCGTCTTTCTTCCTTTAGATGGGGGTTTTCATTTGCCCAATAATGCCTATTGAGGCGATTATACACACCACAATTTGTAAATCTGGATTCATCAGTCCATACTATTTTCAAATGAAAAATTTCATCTTGCTAACATTGTCCTTGATACCATCTGCAGAATTGAAGTCGCTTAGGGTAATCATCAACATTTAAGCATTGTATGATTGTGGGTTTGCATGGATGGTAATGGCTTTGTTTTAATACACGGTGTACCGTACTTTTTGGAACGTCAATTTGTTCACCATAAAACCGAACAGATTGCGGAGGGTTTTCGTTTGAAACCTGTAAGATGGCATTATTTCTTTCTTCATTTCTAGGCATTGGTAGTTTCTTTGCGTGGAAGCTACCGTTGTTCAATATATTGGTCACTTTCCTGCGAAATATTTTGGTGTTTGGTTGTCGTCTTTCTGGGTAGTTGTTTTGCTATGAATTTGCAGCTGCCTCAGTATATCGGTTAGAATGAATATAACATTCCAACATGTCAAAACATTCTCCATTACTGAACATATTGTTGAATAATATTTAAAATAAACAGGAAACTATTTAGTACAAAATTTTAAGCAACGTGTTAAATACACGTCAAATTGTTCAGATAATTAAGAGTGGCTGTATTCTTAATTGTCACGATAGTGTTATATCCATAGCAACTTTTCTTCTGTTGTTTTTCAGTTGACTTACGTTTAAAAATCAAACAAAGGCGCCTTCGTAAACAATTAATCTGCTTTTTATTGAGTTCTGTTAGTAAATTTAGTTATTTACTAGGTTTACCTATTTAATTAAATTATAACAATTTTTTAGGATAATGTTGTACTGTAAAATATCATTTGTAATAATGGGCCGATTCATTGGTGTGCTCAAATTTCCTATTTTCTTTATCGTGAATCATTACGAAAAATTATGTTAAAAGTAGAAGTCTATTGTTAGACTCCATGGCCTACTGCTTTTTGAACACTTTTTTTTGTCATTTGTTTTCTGGTGTTGGATTTCATCGCCTACTATCCTCAAAACGGTTTTTCTCAAAATTGTCAGTGCAATTACAAGATTTGTCAAGCATGTTGTACAACACTGGAAAGCTCTTTTCACAGGTTATCACATGAGGAAAAAATCCAATATGGCTGCCATAATAAAAACATACGTTGATACCTGTAGCTCAAAAACAAATGACAATCCAAAGTTGAGAATAGCACAAAAATATTACTCTGTAAAAAGTGTCCTGATAATATGCAAGTCTCAGACAGGTCACATCAACGCCAACTTAGATATTGAATGAAAAAGAAATCGACATATTTTGGTTTTTCAAAATAACTCGAACACAAAAAGATACAAGTCATATTTGGATTTGGAACGAGCATGAAATTTTACAAAACATTGCTAATTTAACCGTCTTCCTATCTCTAATAATAACGGAGATAGCAATGCATTATCATCCAGTTTGGGACACACTGTATGTATATATATATATATATATATATATATATATATATATATATATATATATATATATATATATATATATATATATATATATATATATATATATATATATATATATATACAGGGTGGTCCTCCGGGAGGTCCCACGATCGATTACGGAAAAACTATCAATAGGAAAAACCCGAAAATTGGATATTACACTAAAGTCGTTGGGGGCCACAGGTTAAACATATTTTCAAGATGGCGGCACTTCCGCTTATACCGGAAGTAGATGTCGATTCGCTTATTTTAAATGGAACACCCTATATTTTATTACAGTTTCGGATTCTACAATAAATTCCGAACACTTTTTGTAAATAATGGTCTATACCTATCATCAATCGTCCAGAAGATATTTAGATTTTTAAGAAGAAATTGTTTCAAAATTCAAAAGTCGGGACCTCCTCATTAGTGGTTTTTTAAAAGAAAATTCACTAAAAGAATGACGGTTAATGTACTAATAATTACAAGATGGAGGGAAATTATTGGGTAAACAAACAATATATTGATAACAATAATGTTATTTATTTATTAGCATAATATATAACATACAATGTTGTGGTTTTTAAAATAATTTTGTACATAAAATGATGTTGATTTATGATTTTCAACTGCAAAACAAGTGCTAACAGATAAATAAATCTATACATATAACTAACATATAACAATCTATACAAAAAAATTTATAAGCTAATTCCTGACAATTACAAATTTTTGTGCTATATATGTTACAATCATAGCTATAGGAAACAATAGAGAAATATAATAAATATAAAGTACAAACAGGACAAATAATATACAGATATATGGCAAGAATAATAGGTAGTAGTTTGATTTGATTCTTTGGAGAATTTTAAGTTTTACGATGGCTACACTTAAAACTAAATTATTTTACATTAACAACTTTATAATCGTCTTATTGTTTGGAATCCCCTTTTCAATACCTGTCACATCTCAGGCTATTGGCGTAATTTTTACTAACCTTTATTGATTTTTCCCAATTTTCCGAACAGTGTCAACTTCATGTTGGCCCGTCCGAGAATCGAACCCGGGACCTTCAACTTCAATAAACTTTATTTATATCACTTATAATATTTACAATGTAATGTACAATAATTAGGATGTGTTAATGCACCAGCGAGTTATTAAATCGCTCTTACAAAGTATATTTAAAAATATAAGTACAATGTCTTGTTTACATTTGTGTTTTTAGTGAATTTTCGTAGAAAAAATTCACTAATGGGGAGATCCCGACTTTTGAATTTTGAAAATTTTTTTGCAAATGAGCGCGAACTAGGACCGCTAGAACCCATACCCGGGGTCAGTTTCAATTTTTATATGTTTATATATATATATATATATATATATATATATATATATATATATATATATATATATATATATATATATATATATATATATATATATATATATATATGTATGTATGTATGTATGTATGTATCACACCGGTAACTCAAAAAATAATGGGCCGATTTTGATAAAATTTGGCACATACCTTCGTTTTCTAAATGGCTTGGATAAGTTCGTTAATGAGGAAAATCGAACGAGGTTTTCCGGGAAAATTTTGAGTTTTCATTCGAAAAAAATTTATATCTCCGGAATTAACAAGGTAAGGGCAACTGGTTCATATCGTCATAGGTAAGCTACCTACCAAAATTTAGCTCTGTAGGTTAAAGGACCAAAAAGTTATAGGCATGTAAAGAAAAATAAATTTGGGTTTTCCTCAAAACGTCAAAGTCGCGATTTAAAATGTCAAAATTGGTAATATTTAGGCAATGATCCTAAAATTAATATGAGCTATCGAAAGAAAATGTCTCAAGAAGAATGCTTTACAAAGCCTGAAGTCTTAGTTTCAATCGTCATTGTCCTTCATTTTACTAAAATATTCCCAGAATATTCATTTCAAATAGACCCTTTCTCTGATGATTTGGCAGTAGTGTTGGCTATAGAGTTTATCGTTTAATGTTATATCATTTTTGTCAAATTTTCGCAAAAAATCTTTAAAGCTCAATATATCCGTTATTATGCAAGTTACGAAAAAAAATGGTATACATTAATTATAGGGTGTCTTGAGTTACATCTTAAAAAATATTTCCACAATTACAGGTGGCCCATAAGTCGTTGGTGATTCAATTTTTTGGTTTTATCGAACACGCCCTATGTTATTGCATTTTTGCATTTTCCATCGAAATATAATACATCTTTGTAAGAAAAGAAATTCGGGACGCAGCAAGTGCGTTATGGTAGCGAATTTTTATTAAATCCTTCAAATTTGAATAGCTCAATTTGCTATTAACCTATAAGGTTCACCAGGGAACCAGTTTTTTCGGGAACAATTTAACTTTACTTTCGGAAATTTTTGTACATTTTCAAACAATAAAATTATTTTGATGAAACATGGCACATTGTTTCTACTATATAGATTGATGCCTGCTTTCTTAAAAAAACATGTTTGCTATTAAAATCATTTTTATGAAAATTGACTACCATAACGCACTTTCTGCGTCCAGAAGTTTTTTTGTTTGTTTGTTTGTTTCTGTACAAACGTCTACAGATGAGATAAACTTAAGGATAGGATAACCCGGGACGCGTAAAGGCAAAACCTGTATAGTATAGAGCGCGAGGTCCGCGCGACGGCTTTGTTTATGATTACGCTGCGTGGCGAAAAACAAATCCCAGTGTGATACAGAGCACACAGATTTGTTTCAATAATATGTTTACACGTAAATATCCAAAAACTTCTGCTACATTTACCCTATGGGAATGTTCAAACTTTATTTTTATCACTACGTTAATTTCGTTTTTAATAGCACATCATTTTTTATTGTGTTTCTATTATTATTTTTTAAATTTAATGTCTGTTTGTGCTTTGCAGTTTTTGTTTCCAACTTTACACGACTGCCGTTTTCGTTCAGCTACTTTATTCAATGACGAGTGTTGACACACGTATAATTTTCGAAATTCATAGCCAGTTGCATTCGGATAGCGTCTTGACGTTATCCAGTTTGTATTGGTCGAGTATGAAAAACCTTTTACCCAGTTGTCACATTTTTCAGCCCTCACCTGAAAGCTTACACACACTGTTCGTTATTGTCCACAGCTGTTATATTAAGAATATTTACATTTTCGCACAAACGCCCGAACAAACTTTTTAAGGTTGCTTCATCCATAGCGCATGTGATAAAATCAAGACAAAATAGAAATTATAACCTATAGCAATGAGCATGTGAACTATGCAACTAGTAACTAATTATTATTACGATTACAATTCAGCGGGACGCGGAATTTTTAAGGTTTCTGTATCGCACTGCGACTTATCTGGCGCAACGCAGCGTATTCATAAACAAAGCCCCGAGTGATCCAGAGCGTCACGCGGACCTCGCGCTCTGTACTATACAGGATTTTGCCTTTACGCACCCGGGACCTCTACTCTGCAGGCTGGAAGCTGGCAACCTACACCACGAGGGCGCAATTGCTTGGAATTAAAAAACTGTTATGATTCGGTTAAGAATGAAGAAAGTATACAAAGCAGAAAACAGTTTAATGTGCATAATAACGGTCTAGAAATCCGCAAAGATATAGTGTCTTTAAAGGCCACAAAAGTTGCACACAAAGTTAAGAAGGTGAAGAAACAGATTTTACTATTTATATAATTTTTAAATTGATAAACCTCAGCGCACACTGATCATTAGAGCAGTGAATGAAGAAACACTACAGACATTTTCTCTTGAAAACCATACTGAATTTTACATTATTTACATATTAGGAATTCCGAAATAATACTGATTTAATAATTGTTATGCCCGCTCTTTTGTCCCGAGGACTTCCAAGTTGTGGAACTCCTTGCCGGCACATGTTTTTCCTTCTCCCCCGAACCTCCAAACCTTCAAGTCCAGAATTAACAAGTTGCCTCTTTCCTCCTTGTCGACACCCACGGTATGATAGTATTTAGGCTGTAAGCCCTCGTGGTGTGTTGTTGAAATAAAAATAAATAAAAAAAATTGAACAAGTGGACTATCTTTTTATGTTTTCAAGACCAACGTAAACAAATAGTAGAAAGATGTTAATTACGAATCAAATCCAATGTACTGCTATCTAACTGTCAAATTAATTATTTTGTTACATAAGAGTAGGCATAAAATGGGAATGACGTTACACCCAGACCTATGCCACACCTGTGTTAGGTAATGGGTAGAGTCCATTGGTCTTGGTCAGTGTTGTTATGGTGTGACGTCACAGGTTTGACCTCTGACCTAGTGTAATCAAATTAATGTTTGTTTATCACATTGACCTAGGTCAGTAATGTTTTGATATGAGGTCATTATCATACTACTCGTTTATTTATTATTTTTATTAGCGAATTTTCATTAAGACAAATTCGTTAATAGAGAGGTCACGATGAAAAGCTTTTAAAAACCGACCGATTTGCGTTTAGAGAAATTTTCTTTTAAGAAACACTGAAACACGTCAATTTTAATATTGAGTGGCACATGTTTTGACATAAAACTCAACTTTGTCACATCAACCCCTTAAGGGTGGTGATAACAACACTTATACTTTAAATAAGGAACATGGGTCGAATGTTACATCATTTGAAAGCTCTTTCTTTTCTGAATTCAGCACACTATTTGTTTTTGAAATTATTCACAGTTGAAGATGCAAAAACGCATTTCACTCATTCCGATAAAAAATGTGCTGATAGTTAATGTTTTGTTGGTTTGTTAACAAAAAATTGACTATCAAAACATTTCTTATCGGAATGAGAGAAATGCGGTTTATTATTTCATTTTATCGGTCGGTTTGATACTTGATAGTACTACCGAAAATTAATTTCACAATGGTGTATTCTGTACAAGAAAGAGTTGAAATAATTACTCTTTTTTTCAAAAACGATGACTGTGCCAACCGTACCGCAAATTTGTTTAATGAACGACATCCGAATAGACATGTTAACAGAAAATACATTTTGGAGTTAGTTGCAAAGTTTCGACAAAGTGGTTCAGTAGCCAACAAAAAACGGGACCCTGAACGTGAATTTCCGGTTAGAAATGAGACTACTGAGATTGAAGTTTTAGGACAAATTGCTGCAGACCCAACTTTGAGCACGAGAAAATTGGCCACTGTTTCAAACATCAAAAGAAGAACTATTCAGCGAATATTGAAGCATCATAAATTTCACCGGTATAAAATTCATCTTGTACAACAAATGAATGAGTTTTGTGAAGTTATGACGGCACGAATAGGTAATAACGGGAACTTTCTGTTCAATATCTGTTTTTCAGACGAGTTAACGTTTTTATTAAACTCTGCAGTCAATCGTTATAATTGTCGTTATTGGGCAGATAATAATCCAAGAAATGTTCACGAAGTCCACACTCAAACTCCACAGAAATTAAATGTCTGGACTGGCATTTTTAGAGACCGTTTTACTTGGATTTACTAGAAGATATCGTTTACCCTCTACTAATCGATATTGTTGAAAATTATGATCGCTATCAAGAAAATCAATTAGTGTTTCAACTAGATGGAGCTCCTCCGCATTTTTCACAACGTGTTAGGGAGTTTTTGAACAAAGAGTTTCCAGCACAATGGATTGAGTGGCTCCCTAGATCACCGAATTTAACTCCTTTAGACTTCTTTCTATGGGGCCATTTAAAGAGTAGAATTTACGCAACAGAACCAGAGTCTCTGGAAGTATTACGACGACGTATTGTTGAAGAAGTCCGTCTAATAACTCCACAAATGCTCCAGAACGTCAGAGCTCGTTTTGAACAAAATTTGTACTTTTGCATGGAAGCTGGTGGTCAACAATTTGAACACTTACTTAACTAAATAAACATTTTTGAACGTTTGGTTTTGTTTTTAGTTTTTTTAAACGAAAAATTAACTAATTAGTGCATTTCTTATCACAATGAACGAAATACGTTCTTGCAACTGCAACTGTGAATAATTTTTAAACGAGTTGATAAAACTTCCAAAAAGATTAGTGTGCTGAATTCAGAAAAGAAAGAGCTTTCAAATGATGTAACACTCGACCCATGTTCCCTATTTAAAATATAAGGGTTCTTATCACTACCCTTAAGGGATTGATGTGACAAAGTTGAGTTTTATGTCAAAACATGTCCCCCTCAAAATTAAAATTGACGTGTTTTAGCGTTTCTTAAAAAAAACATTCTCTGGACGCAAATCGGTCTGTTTCGTTTTCAATGCGCCACCTATATATATATATATATATATATATATATATATATATATATATATATATATATATATATATATATATATATATATATATATATATATATATATATATATATATAAGCATATTTTATTTTAAAAAATTCGCTAATAGAGAGATATCGATGGTGAGACAGCAAAAATTTTAGATACCATGTTTTAAAATTGTACATCTAATACAGCCACAAGCATAAGCTTATTTGTATTGTACCTTGTAGAATGTATGTCAGAAATAAATAAAAAAAGTTCGGGACGCAGCAAGTGCGATATGGTAGTGAATTTTCATTAAATGCTTCAAATTGGAATAACTCAATTTTGTATCAACTTAGAAAAGCTGAATTTTGGTGTGTAGTAAGGTCTTTCCCAAGGCGACATATCCATCAAATTTCATTAAAATAGTTTTGTAATTTTCGGAGAAAAAAATGTTTTTGTTTTATTTTGACACTTGAAGAAACAATAGTGCACAGATTTCATACGTTTTGAACAAGATTTCATTTTTGCTTCAAACGCCTGAATAAGTTTATCACCTTTAAGTTTGAAATTATAATTTTGTTGTTGATATTGAAAAAAATTATTAGGTTGACTCAAATGAAATCATACTGGCGATTATTAAGGAAACATAACTGCTACGTTTATAATTTGGTATATAAGGGGTGGGGTAGGGAGATTTTATGAGAATCACCTGTGTAGTAAAATTTTAAGGCTGTTTAACATTTAAAAATTGTATAAGCTGTACATTCAACGCGTTAAAAAACTATAAAATGGACGTTTGTATAAATCGTGCCAACAAAAATGTAACACTTTGTAAAATGATGACAAACAAAGGCTTTACGTATAGCCATCGTTTTATGCAAAATAAAACCTTTAACAGTAATTTGACTTTTAAAGAGGTCATGTCTTATTTGAGCTTGATTAAAAATAAATTGGTTACTCTTTCATAAACCAATACAGAAACAATAGTAATTCATTTCACGGTTTCTCTGACACAATTCAAACTTCCTTTATTAAGATACTGCTTTAAGCGTTTATCGTTGTCAATTATATGGGCTAGGAACTTATAGTTAATTGAAGAAAATTGATTCAATGTTTAGAATAGAAGTGCTATTGTACTGCTGAGATAAAAATGATTAAAGCTAATAAATGTTCTGTATACAAGAAATGTAATACAAGTAACATTCATCAGTTTTGTGTAGGTGACAAACAAATGGCAATCCAGGACACTTTATCAGTAAACATTTTGTAGTTTTTAGTGAATTTTCGTAGAAAAAATTCACCAATTGGGAGATCCCGACTTTTGAATTTTCAAAAAATTTTTGCAAATGAGCGCGAACTAGGACCCCTAGAACCCATATCCGGGGTCAGTTTCAATTTTTATGTTTGTTATATATATATATATATATATATATATATATATATATATATATATATATATATATATATATATATATATATATATATATATATATATATATATATATATATATATATATATATATGTATCACACCGATAACTCAAAAAATAATGGGCCGATTTTGATAAAATTTGGCACGTACCTTCCTTTTGTAAATGGCTTGGATAAGTTCGTTAGTCAGGAAAATCGGACGAGGTTTTCCGGGAAAATTTTGAGTTAATTCGAAAAAAATTTCTATCAAAGAATAATAGGCCGATTTTGATGAAATTTGGCACGTGCCTTCCTTTTGTAAATAGCTTGGATTAGTTTGTTAATCGGACGAGGTTTTCCGAAAAAATTGTTGTTTCCATTTGAAAAAAATTTTTATCTTAAAAAATAAAAAATCTATAATAACCAAATTTGGTAGGTAGGTTTACGATATAAAAAGTAAACTATACACCAAAATTGAGATTTCTATGTTACAAAAAAAAGTTATAATAAAATATTTTGTGCCAGATCATTTCTATGAAAATTCACTACCATAACGCACTTGCTGCGTCCAGGCTTTTAGATAATCAATACTGCAGAACAAAACTGTAACATCTAATTGTTTCTTTGTAAGAAACAAAAGTTTGGGACGCAGCAAGTGCGTTATGGTAATGAATTTTTATTAAATGCTTCAAATCTGGATAACTCAATTGTCTATAAACGTAGAAAGTTGAATTTTGGTATCTAGTAAGGTCCTTCTCAAGGCAATATATTCACAGAATTTTTTTTCGAAATAAAACTAAAAATTTTCCCGGAAAACCTTGTTCGGTTTTTCTGGCTAACGAACTCATCCAAGCCATTAATAAAAGAAAGGCACTTGCCGAGTTTCATCGAAATCGGTTGATTATTTTTTAGTTATCGGGTTGAATATATATATATATATATATATATATATATATATATATATATATATATATATATATATATATATATATATATATATATATATATATATATACATATAAAAATTGAAAGTGACCCCGGATATGGATTCTCGGGGTCCTACTTCGCGCTCATTTGAAAATTTTTTTGCCAAGTCTCACCATCGATACCTCTCTATTAGTGAATGTTTATTCAACAAAATTCACTAATAGAGATGTATCGATGGTGAGACTTTGCAAAATTTTTTTCAAATGAGCGGGAACTAGGACCCCTAAAACCCATATCCAGGGACAGTTTCAATTTTTATATGTATATATATATATATATATATATATATATATATATATATATATATATATATATATATATATATATATATATATATATATATATATATATTTGTGTGTATCCAACCGATAACTCAAAAAATATCCAATCGATTTCGATGAAACTCGGCAAGTGTCTTTCTTTTACTAATGGCTTGGATGAGTTCTAATGTAAACTAGAAAAGATTGTTCAGTACATGACGCGGGCTGTTTGGATTAGTAAAAAAGTCTAGACGCAGCAAATGCGTTATGGTAGTGAATTTAATAGCAAATGCGAGCAGGCATCAATCTGATTACCGGTATGTAGTAGAAATAATGTACTATATTTTATTAAATTACTTATGGTTTAAAAATGTACAAAAAGTTTTCGAAAATAAACTTAAATGTTGGTTTCCTAGCCAACAAACCTTACGTTAATAGCAAATTGAGTTATTGAAATTTGAAGCATTTAATGAAAATTTGCTACCAAAACGGACTTACTGCGTCCAGGTTTTTTTCTTACAAACCTGCATCATATTTCGATAAAAATGCAAAAATGCATTAATGAATTTGTTCTACGAAAATTAGCTAAAAATTATACACCGTTAAACCATAAACTTCACTAAACCTACAGCGAAAGCATCAACTTAACTAAACCGACAGCCAAAGCATTAGAGAAAGGGTCTATTTGAAATGAATTTTCTGTAAATATTTTAGTAGAATGAAGGGCAATGGCGGTTGAAGCTGAAACTTAAGGGTTCGCAGAACACTCTTCTTGCAACATTTTCTTTTCCAAAAAAAAAAAACAATTTGTATCAAAAAAAAATAATAATCAAGTTATGCTGATCAAATTTGGTTGTTATGTTGCCCTCGTGAACACCCTACTCCACGAAAACACAACTCTCTAGGTTTATAGAAAATTGAGTTATTCAAATTTGAAGCATTTAATGAAAATTCGCTACCATAAGGCAATTGCTGCGTCCTGAAGTTTTTTATTCATGAGAATATTTATCAAATGCGACATATACGTAGCAGGATACATTAAATTGTTAAAATACCTTCAATGCGTTGCTATATTTTTAGAATTCCACCATTTGCTTAATTAGACGATTAAAATAAGTACACTTGGATAACCCAATTTACCACAACACATATTTCAGAGACCTTACGATCGTTTCGTTGACCCTGTCAACATCTTCAGAGGAAGAAAAATTCTGGTCAACGAAACGATCGTAAGGTCTCTGAAATATGTGTTGTGGTGATTTGGGTTTCTCCAAGTGTACTTATTAGTGCTCATCACAGGTTCCAGTTTTCACATAGACGATTAAACAAAGTCAGGCAAAACTTATAGAAAAAATAACAGAAAAGCTTGGTGAAAATTTTCTTAAGCACTGATACAGTGTTTTTATGTTTAGTTTATATCTAGTGCTTATCGATAATGGTCTTTAGATCGAAACACTGTGTCTAAGATTAATTGAAGTTTCACCAAGTGTTATCTTTTTACATCAATCCTGCTTCACCAAGGGCTAAGCACAAATTCAAAATTTAACGAATTCTACTGTACTATATTTTAAAGGTAGGTAATGACGTAAAGAGCAGCCAACATTATTTTTCACATCTGTTTGATCTGTATAGAGCAAAAGAAAATAATTGTAAAATTGAAGCAATAAATAAAAGCAATATACAGCTAAAAATTGCCTTCTTTGGTAAAGTACTTCTTTATAACCATCACAGTGACTGGAAGAGGATTATACAAAGCCATAATATCATTTTGATAACTTTACAAATAAATACAGTAATTAAAATTAATACACAGGTTAAGATGCGGCTTCTTAATACAGCGGGGGTTTGTAACTTGCAATACATTCAATTAATCAAATACAGCAATTTTTTTCAAATGCTCAGACACGTTGATCAGTATTTCAAGTACAATAATAAAAAATTTAAATTTGGTGGTTTTGTATAAATTGACGAGCAAGTACATACTTTAAAAACAGCCAACTAGATTTGCTATTAAAAAATTATTGATGACATCAGATCGAAATTTGTAAAAAAATATTGTAAAATATTTTTTTAAAGATCGCAACTTAAAATGCCCATCGATGTTTCCGAGTCTTTTTGAAAAATAAGATGTATTTTGTTAACCGAATTGATTCCAAGTTACAAACTCACATTGTATATAAGTCTATAATAATATCCTCTGGATTTGTTAGATATTTATGTAAAATAACAGACGTAAGAATATTCAGTTCATCTGGTTTGAGGATAGGAACTATATATGACAAGGTTTGTAACTGTCTAAGAAAATCTACTTTGGCTGAGACTTGGTTTTGTGATACTATAGCCTAGAAGATTTTGTATTGTAATACATACAAAGCTACTCGTATAGAAAACTAAAGACGTTTGCGAAAAAGAAGGCACTAGTAAAGTTATTATAACAGTCTATTTATTGGTTCGAGGCTCGTTTTTACCAGTTTTACTTGTGCATGATATTATTTACCAAAACTATACGCCATTTTGTATGTCGACGAAAACACATAAATATATCGAATCCACATTTTTTTTGTTCAACCAAAAGGTAGTGATGGTGGTTTTGGGGAAATCTTAAGATGACAAAAAGTCTGCTTGGTTTGAGGCTAGTTTCAAAAGAATGGAAGAAAAAATCACAGATTTTCCTCAGTCAAGAGGTTTCACATCGTATTTGTCAAAAAATGGTCCTTTAAAATTATTAAACGCCTAATGGTCCTTCAAAATTATGAATCGCCTAATGGTCCTTCAAAATTAATAATCGCCTTATACGTAGATGATGGAATAATGGCTGGTAGGTGTATAAAAATGGTTGTTGTTGGCTGAGCTTAAAGAAAATTTTAAGTAATAACCGAAAGTTTGAACAGTTACTTAGAAATGAATGTGCTAAATAATGATAATTGTAAGCTAGCCTAGAAGAGTTCTGAATGACAAAAGGCAATAAAGTGGCTTCACGATGAATTCTTCACCCTTAGACATTAAAAACCATATCGTAGAGCTGTTTTGACTCTTATTTATTTCTAGACTTGGTATTGCATTGTTAGTCAGTTATTTTCGTAGATATACGGAGAAGACTACCTTCACTTACCTGGATCAAGTTGGAAGCTAGTGGGAAAGGGTATTTTCCACATTGATTACCTTCAAAGGGGGAGAAAAATTAATGGCGAGTATTATATCAAGTTATTGGACCGATTCAATGACGATTGAAAGAAAAAACGACCGCATTTGGCCAAGAAAAAAGTAATTTTCCACCAAGACAATGCAAGGGTGCACACATGTGTAGCCTCAATGGCGAAATTGCATAAATTGGGCTAAGAATTGCTCCCTCATCCGCCCTATTCTCGGGATTTAGCCCCGAGTGACTATTTCTTGTTTCCAAACTTAAAGAAATGGCTCAGCGGAAAGAGATTTGACTCCAATGATGAAATCATCTCACAAATAAATACCTATTTTGAGGACCTCGACAAATCTTATATTTTGGAAGGGATAAAAAAATTGGAGAAACGTTGGACCAAGTGTATAGAGCTGAAAGGAGACTATGTGGAGAAATAAAATGATTTTTTGTCAAAAAACCTGTTTCATTCAAAAAGTCACAGACTTATTGACGCGCCCTCGTAGTAGGAATTTTACAGGTTACGCACCTGGCAACCTCGGCAACTAGGCATGTAAAGAAATTAAACTAGGTACCCCATGTGGAAGAAAACAAAGAAATAGCACAATATTTTATATAGCCTTACCTAAGATAATATTTTCATTCCTCAAGACTTTGACATAAATATAACAACAATTGTTTTGTGTTAATCTAAAAAACCTGTTTTATTTTCGGTTGCAAATATTGCCTGCTAGAGTTTTAGTAACTCCGTTTGTCGCACGTTACTTTTCCCAGCATATTCTGTGCTTCTGTTATTTTCTGATTGACAAAGCAGCAAGAAAAAATATATTGCCTGTTTGTTCTTTGCATCGGCGTCAGAGGGGGGGGGGGAATGACCGGAGGTGTACGTTGGATTAATATATATATATATATATATATATATATATATATATATATATATATATATATATATATATATATATATATATATATATATATATATAGGGTGGCGCGGCGCATTGAAAACGAAACAGACCGATTTGCGTCCAGAGAATTTCTTTTCTACGAAACGCTGAAACACGTCAATTTTAATATTGAGGGGGTCATGTTTTGACATAAAACTCAACTTTGTCACATCCAACCCCTTATATTTTAAATAAGGAACATGAGTTCTTTTATGAATTCAGCACACTAATTTTTTTGGAAGTTTTATCAACTTGTTTAAAAATTATTCACAGTTGAAGATGCAAAAAGGCATTTCACTCATTCCGATAAGAAATGTGGTGATAGTCAATGTTTTGTTGGTTTGTAAATAAAAAAATGACTATCAGAACATTTCTTATCGGAATGAGAGAAATGAGGTTTATTATTTCAGTTTATTGGTCGGTTTGATACTTGATAGTACTACCGAAAATTAGTTTCACAATGGTGTATTCTGTAGAAGTAAGATTTGAAATAATTACTCTTTTTTTCAAAAACGATGACTGTGCCAACCGTACCTCAAATTTCTTTAATGAACGACATCCGAGCAGACATGTTAACAGGAAATACATTTTGGAGTTAGTTGCAAAGTTTCGACAAAGTGGTTCAATAGCCAACAAAAAACGGAATCCTGAACGTGAATTTCCGGTTAGAAATGAGACTACTGAGATTGAAGTTTTAGGACAAATTGCTGCAGATCCAACTTTGAACACGAGAAAATTGGCCACTGTTTCAAACATCAAAGGAAGAACTAGTCAGCGAATATTGAAGCATCATAAATTTCACCCGTATAAAATTCATCTTGTATAACAACTGAATGAAGATGCTTTTGATCGGCGGCTGGAGTTTTGTGAAGTTATGACTGCACGAATATCTGATAACGGGAACTTTCTGTTCAATATCTGTTTTTCAGACGAGTGTACGTTTTTATTAAACTCTACAGTCAATCATCATAAGTGTCGTTATTGGGCAGATAATAATCCAAGAAATTTTCACACTCAAACTACACATAAATTGAATGTCTGGACTGGTGTAATCGGACCAGTTTTTCTTGATGACAATTTGAGTGGCGAAACGTATTTGGAGTTACTAGAAGATATCGTTTACCCTCTACTAATTGACATTGTTGAAAATGTTGATCGCTATCAAGAAAATCAATTAGTGTTTCAACAAGATGGAGCTCCTCCGCATTTTTCACAACGTGTTGGGGAGTTTTTGAACAAAGGGTTTCCAGAGGAATGGATTGGGCGTAGAGGTGCTATTGAGTGGCCCCCTAGATCACCGGATTTAACTCTTTTAGACTTCTTTCTATGGGGCCATTTAAAGAGTAGAATTTTCGCAACAGAACCGGGGTCTCTGGTAGAATTACGACGACGCATTGTTGAAGAATGCCATCTTATAACTTAACAAATGCTCCAGAATGTCAGAGCTCGTTTTGAATAAAATTTGTACTTTTGTATGGAAGCTGGTGGTCAACAATTTGAACACTTACTTAACTGAATAAACATTTTTGAACGTTTGGTTTTGTTTTTTAGCTTTTTTTAACGAAAAATTGACTAACTAGTGCATTTCTCATCACAATGAATGAAATATATTCTTGCAACTCCAACTGTGAATAATTTTTAAACGAGTTAATAAAACTTCCAAAAAAATTAGTGTGCTGAATTCAGAAAAGAAAGAGCTTTCAAATAATGTAACACTCGACCCATCTTCCCTATTTAAAATATAAGAGTTGTTATCACCACCCTTAAGAGGTTGATGTGACACAGTTGAGTTTTATGTCAAAACATGGCCCCCTCAATATTAAAATTGACGTGTTTCAGCGTTTCTTAGAAAAATTTTTATCTGGACGCAAATCGGTCTGTTTCGTTTTCAATGCGTCACCCTATATATATATATATATATATATATTTATATATATATATATATATATAAGTAAAAATGGCGGCGCTCGTTGACGACGTTACTTTGTGCTCTGAGCTGAATAAGCTAAAAAAGTCAGAATTAATAGACTTAATTGTGTTTAAAAAGCTGCCAGTGCAATCCATGAGTGAAGAAGTGACGAAATGTGTTTTTGGTAAGGTTAAATGCCAGTGTTGTGACCCGGAAAGTGGATCTAAACTGGATAAACGTGGTAAACATGGTGGCTGTGATAAACCTATGTGTGTGAAAAACCACTATGAACGCTTTTCTCTTCACAAAGAGATTGAGTTGCTGACTAAATTAAACCACCATATTGAGATGAGAGCTGGAGAACAGGCGGAGCTGGTAAGGTTGTTAAAGGCCAGAAATTTGTTTGTGGAATCTAATGTAGACACCCAAATTGATGGAAATTGCTTAAATCAACAAGCAACGACATCTATCAATGCTGACACAAACTTGCAATTCGCAAGTTTAGATAAATCGTTCTCCGAACCTTTTAAAATAAGTGAGATTAAATCTTATCGGGCGATAGCCACCGGAACACATGTTAATGAAAACAAACCTGCCGAGGGCAATGAACTTGCTAAGAAAACATCGCAGGTAAATAAACAACAGCTGACTATCAAGAAAAGGCCATTAACTCAGGAAAATAAGTCAATTGTAGGCAGTAATGAGAAGACAGCCTTGAAGACGGTTCCTAGGGGGGGTTACTTGTTTGTTTCTCGGTTGCATCCCGAAACAACCGCGGAGGATGTGCTTTCACATATTCGAAAGGCGGCGCCAAACGCACAGTTTGCCTGTGAATCTGTTAAAGTCGGTGAGCATTGTGCATCATTCAGACTGGACTTCCCGCTGGACCTAAGGGAGCTGGTATATAATCCAGACGTGTGGCCAAAAGGAGCTCTTATTAGGAGGTATTTCTTCAAAAATTTTACGAAGACAGAAGTGACGATGCTGAATACGTAGGGGAAGGAGAGGAAGAAACTGATTTATTTGCAGCAACTGACTTGAACAAGTGTGAAATTGTAAATACAGTTGTGAGAACACTTCCGAATAGTGGTGAGGCGGAATTGGGTGACAACTGTTCCATCGATAATGCCGTACAACAGACAAGCTCCGCAGCAACGGATTTCACAAACTTTGGGCATGTAAATATTAGTTGGAAACTGATTCATTTAAATATACAGTGTTTAAGTAATAAGGTTAATATGCTTGAGCTTACTTTGAATGAACATTCTCCCGATTTCCTCTGTATCACGGAGCACTGGATAACTCGTGATTACGGTTTAAATGAATTTAAGATCTTGGATTATGTTTCAGTGGCAAGTTACACGAGAAAAAATCATTTACATGGAGGAGCAGTAATATTTGTTAAACAGGCTATGAAAGACAGGTGTAAAGAAATAGTAAGTATCGCAAAAATGTCTGTAGAACTAGATGTTGAGTGTTGTGCTGTGGAGTATGACAGGGCAACTTGTGTGGTGGTACTGTATAGACCTAGTACATCTCACAATTTTGAATGTTTCTTTTATGTGCTGGAAAAGATATTAACTAAAATCTGTAAAAAATATCGAAACATAATTCTTTCTGGAGACTTTAACATTTGCAGCATGGATGTCGCCTCTTCTAGGGCAGCGGAGTTACGTGATCTGATCGGGTCCTTTCAGTTGATTTCATTAATTAATGCACCAACTAGGAGGGGGTTTTACAGAGGTAATCTTGTGCAGACATCAATCGATTACATTATAACTAATAATGATTCTGCAACGGCCAGAGTGTTCGATCCGGCGCTGTCGGACCATTGTGCTCAGGAGGCAGTTTTTGGTGTTGTGACTGGGAGCGGGGGCGCTTCGAACGAGCCCTCTTTTGTAAAAGGTAGACGTTTTTCAGGTTATAACCTGAAACTATTTGGACAATACCTTGATGAGCGACCAATTAAGCTTGGTCTGCCATCAGACACGCATGACATAGATCAGGTCTTTGAAGTGTTTTGGTTGCAATTCCACACCATTTTTGACGAGGCCTTTCCGTGTGATATGATTGAGCAAAAACAAATCTCTCACAACAAACTGACATATAAACCCTCTCCAGAGGTAAGAAGATGTTGCGAAAATTTGAAAACTCTCAACTGGATTAAAAAGAATTGTAATGATGACCAGGTAACAAATGATTACAAAAAATACAAAAAACAACTTAGCATGAAAATACAGCAGGAAAAACAGGACTATTATCATAACTTGATACAAAATTCAGATAACAAAACAAGAACGCTTTGGTCAATTGTTAATTATAAATCTGGGAAGAAAAGTGGCAAAAATAAGTCAATAATAATTGAACATAACGATAAAATAGTCAAAAATCCAAAAATTATAGGGAATCTATTTGGTAACTTTTTCTCACAGGACGCCCAAAACCAGGTACGATTGCATTTTAACAACTCTAACAGCAATTCTTGTACAACTTCATTGGTAAATAGGGAATCGTTATTTTTGTACCCGTTTACTTCTCTGGAGATTGAAAACGTTATAAAGAACCTGAAAATGAAAAAGTCTACTGGTATTGACGAGGTGCCCATCTCGGTTATAAAGCAGTACTCGAAGATAATAGCATCTTATATCTGTGACATATTGAATTTGTCAATAACTTGCGGCAGTTTTCCTGTGCAATTAAAGAAAGCAAAAGTAGTTCCAGTTGCTAAAAAGGGAGATAGTTTAAATATCCTAAACTATAGGCAAATATCCATATTGAGCGTGTTTTCTAAGATAATGGAGAAAGCGATGGCCAACAGAATTGAAATATTCCTACGAAAACATAGTTTGGTCACCAAGTGTCAATATGGTTTCCGGAGTGGTTTATCTACGGAGGAAGCTACTAGTGATTTTATACAACATCTTCACGAGGATTTAGATAAGGGTATGCGCGTGGTAGCTGTCATGTTCGACCTATCGCGCGCGTTTGACACGCTTAATCCGGGTTATGTAGGCGAAAAATTGCGATGCCTGGGCATACGTGGACCAGCAAATGACTGGGTTTTGTCATTTTTAAGTGATAGACGAATGGTGGTTTCGGTTGGGGGCACCTTTTCGGATTCATATGAGATAAATTTGGGCACTCCGCAGGGTAGTATTTTGGGTCCGTTGCTGTTTGTTTTGTATGTGAATGACCTGCCCGACTACATAAAGGTGGGTAGGGTGTTCATGTACGCGGACGACACAACCGTGGTTGTGTCTGGTCGTGATGGTGACGAGGTGAGTCAAAAGGTAAACACCTTAATGCGACAGTTTGGTGAGTGGTGCAAAGCAAACCACCTAATCATAAACCATGATAAAACATCGTTCGTAGAGTTCAGGAGCTGCCACCGACTGCCTCTCATTCTGCAACTTGCGGATGGAATGCACTGCTGTGCTACGGAGGGAAGGTTCCTTGGGGTCACGGTTGATCAGCACTTGTCCTGGGGGTCGCATGTTGATTACGTCTGTGGCAGGCTTAAGTCGTCGTATTTTATGATATACAATCTTAAGAACTCTCTAAGTGACCAACATTTGCTTTCTGTCTACTATTCGGAGGTGTATCCACTGCTGTCATACGGCATTGTTGTCTGGGGTCAGTCCATAGATGTTAACAGGGTTTTTGTGCTTCAGAAGAGAATACTAAGGTTAATTTTTGATATGCACAACTCTGAGTCATGCCGAGAACTTTTTAAGCAAAAGAAAGTTAAGACGTTGGTAGAAATTTACCTTTATAAGGTACTGAGTTTCATACATGGCAAAAAGCATATGTTGCCTAGACATTCAGACAATCATTCGTATTCCACTAGGCACTGCAGTCACATTAATTTAAACCATTTTCAAAGAATGGCGTACAAGAAATCCCCTGTGTATGCGGGTAGTGTTTTGTACAATTTGCTTCCGGAAAGTGTAAAGTCCACTGGAAACATAAGAACTTTTAAAGCCGGTCTAAAAAAATATTTAAGTGAGCGATCATTTTATGCGGTCGATGAGTTTGTTTCGTGCTCTGTGAGGCAGATGATTTAACTGGAATCTTTTTTGATGTTTTTGTACTTGATTGTTTTGTTGCTTAATATTGTTCATGTGTATTTTTGTTACATTGCGGTCTATATAAGTGTATACACATGTTTTTATCACATTGTTTCAAGCGCTGTGTTTTTCACATTGTGCGCTTTTATCTTTGTTTTCTTTTTTTTTTTGTAACTAAACAGCATAATTGTTTTTATACTGTACTGTATTATATATTTGTGTTCTTGTTATATTTTTTATAACTATTGTGACGAGCTTATCCATGTATTATGGCAAGAGGGCGAAAATAAATTATCTATCTATCTATCTATCTATATATATATATATATATATATATATATATATATATATATATATATATATATATATATATAATCTTTCAGTGCCCGCCTGGCTAGCTACGCCAATGGTTCTTTGCATGTATAATAAGTTTGTTTGTGTTTATTACTAAATGAAAGATGCACCAAGCAATTAGTTAGTGAAATGTTTAAACAAATGTTAAAAACTTTACTTTTGTTACTAATATAACATACTCTCAAATGAGCCGACAAGACCAGCTCACTTTATCTTTTCATGTAAATTAGGTTAATCTCAAATCCATTCAGATGTGAAGTATCATTATCGATTTACAATGTTCAATTTTTCACAATAAAAACTTTCCAAGTATTCTAGACACATCTATTTACAACCCTACACCTATGACCTTGACATACCAAGGAGTCATACCAACCTTCTAGCTTTAGTATCACAGTTGATCAATCTTAACAAAAATAAATACTGTAAACCACGAGGTAGATTCGGAACACCACAAAACGCATAATCCGTTTCCTATCACGTCACCAATCCTATAGCCACTAAGCCTACCACGTAACCCCATAACCTTACAGAGAACGTCTTATCCGCGCTGTTAGGGTACAGGATCACTGAAGGCATTTCTTCAGTTGTTGTACTTGTAATTGGCACTTCTTCAGTCACATTCTGGTGATGCCTGTGCTTGTGGAAGCACAGTTTCATCATGTTTTTTTGGATACCTCGACAATCGTAGTCTTCTAGTCCGTCACACCTGCAGGTTTTAAGTCTCGCAGCTTTCTCCTGTCGTCTAAGGATGGATATTGAGTTATTACACCTTGGAGTGCACTTCTTACCATGGAACATGGAACGACAGTAACGATTATAGTATTCTAAGGCTGTGGAACATCCCTCATCAGCGGCACAGATCCACTGGGCTACTCGGCAAGATACGAATGGTTGGCTCATGGATTTTAACACGGAAGGCCGACACACTTCTGAACGTCGCTTTTGGTCTTCGCAGTAAGCGTCGCTGCATTTGCACTGCAAGAGAAAGAAAAAATGTTAGAAAATATTTGTTATGTACCTAGATACTTTAACAAAAGTATTTAATAGTGTTAAATACATTGTGGACTATCAAAAGTTAAAATAAGTGAATTCTTGTTTATTGACACCAGGGATATCATGATACAGGGGAACCGCAGCTTAACACCCCCTCCTCCAAAGGGCGGCACATACAGGGAGTCAATATCTTGAAGTATTGAAATAGAAGAAGTTTAAAACTTGTAATAGTAATAGTAATATTTATTGAAGAAATTTTACAGTTTATACAAGACTTGTTTATTTTTAATTTCAACAACACACCACGAGGGCTCACAGCCTAAATACTATCGTAGCGTGGGTGTCGACAAGGAGGAAAGTGGCAACTTGTTAATTCCGGACTTGAAGGTTTGGAGGTTCGGAGGAGAAGGAAAAGCATGTGCCAGCAAGGAATTCCGCAACTTGGAAGTCCTCAAGACAAAAGAGCGGGCACAACAGGAGGTTCTATGTCGGGTGACCTGGACAGTAAAAGGGTGAATTCGCTCTGTTCAGCTGGTAGATCTGTTGGGGGCCGCAGGTGGAGAAAAAATGGAAGAAAGCTCCTCCGAGAAGTGCCCGTGCAGATATTTGTAAAAGAGAGAGAGGTCATCAACGGTACGTCGGTGGGCAAGGGATAGCAGCCTTTGGGTGAGGGTAGGGTCACCGATGAGACGTGACTATAGCGAGCGTAGAAGCGGCAGCGGCACCCCAGATGTGGCAGCAGTATTCGAGGTTTGGCCTTATTTGTGAAGTATATAAGGTATGTAGATTAGCTGGTGAAAATTATTTGCGAGCCCGGAAGAGGACACCTAATTTCTTAGCAGCCGCTTCTGCAATTTATGTGAATGTGAATGTGAATTTATGTAAGGACTCATTACTTCGAATAACTTGGTTGTTCATTGTGATGGGTCTAGCGCTGGTGTATCTTTAATGAGATGGAAGGCAAGACTGACATTTGTTTGAGTTGAATTGTACAAGATTTGTACGTCCAAGTCCATAATTTTTTGGAGATCCACAGAGACAGAACCCTCCATGAGTCTGCGTTCCTCATCTAATTGGGCTAAAGAGACAGGCTTAGAATATTGTATATTTGAGTGGAGGATTCTGTCGTCCGCGTAACTGTGAATTGGGTTGGATATGCTAGAGAGGAGGTGATTGATGTGGAGAAGAAACAAAGTAGGGGCGAAAGCTGAACCTTGAGGGATTCCTGCATTAATTGTATACAGTTTAGAGGAATGGCCATCCACGACAACAGAAATGCTCCGGTTGGAGAGGAAATTTGCTCTCCAGGTACAGAGTTTTGGTGGTAGGCCATATTCCGGAAGTTTATTAAGCAGCGCTGTGTGCCAGACCTGGTCGAATGCTTTGGATATCTCTAGAGCGACAATTTGGGATTCACCGTGTAGTTCCATAGACTTGTTCCAAGAATGGGTGACAAAGGAAAGTAGGTTAGATATTATGGGGGAGTCCAGGCTAGGACTATACAGACTAGCCTGCAATGGTAGACTGAAGATCAACCCAGGCTTCAGGGGCCATTGCAAAATTCATGAGATCGTGAAGGAGCCCATGCTTGAAATGAGGTCAGACTTCGTAAGCCCGCGAATCTGCAAGGAAAACAACTTTACAGTGGAAATCCCCGACCGCGTGGCATGGCGGGAGGAGACGCCGGGCATACGCCGGGCATACCACGGGACGCGCTCGTCTGGTTCACGGACGGATCCGCCGGGGAACGTGAGACGGGAGCAGGTGTTTATTCGAAAGGAACGAGGGTAAGTCATAGTATTTCCCTCAGAGCCCATGCAACGGCCTTTCAGGCCGAAATGTACGCCATCCTGCACTGTGTGCGGGAGAACAAGAGGATGGGCTACACCAACAAACGGATCCTCATAGCCACAGACAGCCAGGCAGCCCTTAAGGCCGTAAGTAGCCCACGGGTAAATTCCTGGATGTTGAGTGAGTGCCGTGACGAGATGAGCGACCTGGCTGGGCAGAATGAGGTCGCCCTCATCTGGGCGTCGGGTCACTCGGGGGTCAAAGGGAATGAAGAAGCTGACAGTCTCGCGAAGAGAGGGTCAGCAGAACCATTTATGGGACCACAACCGGCTCTGGGCGTGACAAAGAGCACTGCCAGGGGAGCCATTAAGTGCTGGGTCAGAAACCAACACAAGGTGTACTGGGCAGACTATCCAGGGCTCAGACATGGGCAGTCAATAATTGACGAACCCAGTTCAAAGAGAGCTGTGGAGCTGCTAACTCTTAGCAGAGCACAGCTCAGAAACATAACATGTCTCTCGACGGGACACATGACCGTCAAGAAACACCTGCATAAAATGGGCGGTTCAGGGGGACCTGGCATGCAGACTCTGCGGCGAGGGGGAGGAATCAGCCCAGCACATCTTGACACAAAAGACAATTGATTTACGGTCAGTCTAGACCGGAGACAGAGCAATATAAAACCTCACCGTACCAATCGCTGTGCAGACTAGTTCAGGGCGCAGTGATTTTGGAATGGGTGGAGTAAAACTAACGGCATGCACAATCAATGAAAGGTTGCAGTGCTATCGGGGCGGCAAGGCCGCGGACGAGCCCTGAGGGAAAAGAACGTCATAAATGTAATTTTTACGTCATAAGTGGGCAATAGATAAGATAAAATTACTTGTCCGAGCGTTTTTCTTGGAAATATTAAATAATGCATTTATGAATTATGTTCCAAAATGTATTATCACACTGTATATAAGGTTAAAGCCTTTGGTGCTCCAGTAAGAGTATTTTACTGGTTTAGAGCCACTCCTAAATATGTATCAGCTTTCTTTGAAACTTAAACATGTTAACATCCAGAGCGAAAATAACTACAAAGCTGAGTGACAGAAAATACATTTTTTGGCAGAATGTGTTGTCGTTCTTAATAAAACTGGTCAACAACCTTTCTGTTACATTGTGCCGTCTGGAACGTCTCCAACGATTCATTTGTTTATTTGCAATCCATCAATTTAATTGCGTATCATTTGCCGTCGTTAACGTAACTGTTCTATTGTTTCAGTGTGTCAAAGCTCTGATTGAAGAAGTGGGAATGCGCTGTGGCAATTTATGCAGCGTCAATTGCTCATTGTAACTTATTTGTGGCAGGAAAACGTATTTATGAGGCAATCTCATTAATGGAACGTACGCGCAACTGGCAAGTATCAAACTGAAGAGGTCAGTCACACGTCCATCAAAATGTCATTTTAAATTTGTGGACAAAGGTTTTCGTAAACTTGAATTAAACAAATTGATTATTATTATCATTATCATTTACTAAGTGCCAATTTTAGCGAATTTTTCGCTTTACACTAATGAGGATATATATATATATATATATATATATATATATATATATATATATATATATATATATATATATATATATATATATATATATATATATATATATATATATATATATATAAAATGGGCCGATTTTGATGAAAATTGGTACGTGCCTTCCTTTTGTAAGTGGCTTCACTAAGTTCGTTAGCCAGAAAAATCGGATCAGTTTTTCCGGGAAATTTTGAGTTTTCTTTGGGAAAATTTTTGTATCTCGAAAATAACAGAGATATAACAACCAAATTGTGCACATACGTTTCTACTATCAAACTTGCCCTAAATACCGAAACAGGTCTTTAAGTCAAAAGAAAAAAGTTATAGGCATTTAAAGAAAAAAAAATTGGGTGCCACTGGTGATCAGAGAAAACATATTTTGTGTGATTAACAAAACCAATTGAATATTACATACAACGGTTAAGTTTTCTTGGCACAAGGTCAAGAAATAGAAAAATATATTACAATTTTAAAACGTCACGATTTGAAAGTCAAAATTTGCAATTTTCAGACAACGAATCTGAAACAAATACTGATTATGCAGAAGAAATGTCGTAATAAGTGTGTTTTACAAAGCCTTCGTTTTAGCTTCAACCATCGTTGTCCTTCATTTTACTAAAATAATTTCGAAAAAATCATTTCAAATAGACCCCCTTTCTGATGCTTTGGCAGTAGTTCCAGCTATGGGGTTTATGGTTTAATAGTCTATATTTTAGTAAATTTTCGTAGAAAAAATTCGTTATTGAGAAGACCGCGACTTTTAAAATGATTTCTTCAAATGAGCGCGAACTAGAAGCCCTAAAACCCATATACAGGGTCAGTTTCAGTTTTTGTCTGTTTATACATATACAGAGTGATGCGGTAAAGCTCAATATATCCGTTATCATACAGGATATGAGAAAAAATGATATACGTTAATTATAGGGTGGTGTCTCGAGCGGCATCTTATAAACCTATTTTGACAACAACAGGAAGGCAAATCTGGATGTTTTTCATTAAATAGGTTAACAACTTGTGCCTGTGTTCTACACATGTCACCATACCCAATCATCATTAATATTTTTACGACTAACTTATTAGGAGACCGTGCATTCAACACAATACACCACAAAATAAAACATAACTGTTAAATTTCACCTTTCACACTGCAAAAATTGGTAGTTAATAAGAATTAATGATACCAAGTACGTTTTAGATAAAAGACAAGATAAGAAATTTAAGATAAGAGTCAGTGAAGAATTCAAGAGCAGATTATTTCGTTATGTGCAAGTGAATGGAGAATATTTTGAACATTTATTATAAGAAAGGGACGTTTTTATTAAGTTTATTTTCGAAATTTGTATATCAGGGTAAACTGTTTAGTTTTAATATTCCGGTATTAAATTTCCAGCCTGTATTGAAAACTGTAATATTAGACCATACATATGGGGTATCTCCGTATTCATAAAAACGTGATCCATCGAATTGTGATGAAAAAATGTAGAGTTGCTATTTAACAAAAATGTATAAAGTGGTGGGGGTAAAATGGTGGTAGTTTAATTTTTTTAACTATGATTATAAGATAATGTTCAACAAATTAAACTTCACGTGTCTCAGCGTTTTCCACAAAAACTATTTTTTGCCGAATAATGAATTTTATTCCATAAGTGTGTTTCGCACTGTATATAACTGTGTATAGGGTGGCCAATTAAGCGAGGTAAGCGTCTGTATCTCGGAAACCGTTCATATAAAATATTGGACTTAGTGTCATTTAAAAGAGTATTTCTTGCTATATCAAATGCATTGCAAGCCATGTCTTTGCTATTGTTACTGTAATCACTAGATGGCGCTTTTTAAAAATTTAACACATTTTATGATTTTTCTCAAGAAACCTAAATACAATGATATAAATATTACTACATAGATAGAAATAGGACTAAATGCCAAAGCAAGTGGTGAAAATCCCAAGTCTCTTATCTTTTGTTTAGCCGGAGATATTAATGAAAAACTGAGAAAACTTTCAGCATTGACTAATTTAAAGATTGAAAACAGAAATTTTTTAATTTGCAAATATAGTTTTATAGTTTTTTGTTAAAAATAAGACTTATTTACGCATTCCTAACGCAATTATAACTTATTATTTCGGTCCAATAATTATACTCTAAAACTGAAATAGGTAGGCTTTGGAAAAAAGACAAAACTTTAAAGAAACGTCAAATTAGTTACTCTGAGTTCTTTCGTGTATAATTTAAATATAAAAATGTTGTTTACAAATGATGAAGCCGTTGATATGATTTGTGTTTACTTTGAGTGCTTTCAAAATGCGGCAGTTGCTGAAAGAGTGTATGCAATGCGGTATCCGAATCGCCACCATTACAACAGAAGAGTTTTTCCTCGCTTAGTGCAAAACTTACGTGAAACTTGAAGCTTAATCGGACCGGTGCTGCGGAGACGCCGTTTTGCCAGAACTTAAGAAAATATTATCAATGTTTTGGCATATATAGAATTTAATCCTCATGTTAGCACAAGAACATTGCATCTTGACTTAGGAATATCACGGACCACCATCCAAACTATTTTAAAAGAGTATAGGTAAGCTTATTATATCGTGAATTTCAAAATAGTTATTGTTATTTATCTCACAGGGATCATAATGGCGGTCGTGAAAATGATCAGACGACAGTCGTAAAAATTATGATATGGTAACACGACATGTTACCATAATGATAGTTTATGATCCAAGTAAGATACAAAAGTTTATCTGCTGGCACTCATTAAAACTTAAGACCCTTAAAAGATTTGGATTTTATTTGCAATACGATGAAACTGACATTTGTTTACTTAATTTCATTGGTGTGAATGTAGCGTTTGTTTGTTTTTATTATTGAATTAGTTAGCCAAAGATTCGTGTTTGGTTTCTCGTTGTAGTAGCAGTAGTGCTATAGTGAATCTCATTATCGCACTATGGGTTGTTCACCCAAGCTAGACAGTTACATCATCAACCACCAAAATCTTCGCATATAAATAACAAGTGCGTTTTCTAAAATTTAGTTGATTTTTGGTATATGAGTACTATTTTACTCAAAGTCTATTGACAACATTCAAAATACCGCAACTGTTTAACTTTCAACGTGGTAACAGTTAAGCTTTATGAATTGTTGATGACGTAACTGTCTAGCTTAAGTGAACGCCCCCTTGTGGTATAATGAACAGCTTTATGTTACTTAAATCCGATAACATAATGCGTCTATTATGTCAGCAGATAAACATATTTTTATTACAATGTCCTTTTGAATATATAATGATACTTATTTTGATTTTTAGACTACACCCTTATCATATTGTTTTGAATCAAGCGCTGAATGAGCAGGATTATGATCGGAAGCTGGATCATTGCCATTGGCTTTTAGACATGATCAATGAAAATCCAAATTTTTCAACGCAAGTTCTTTGGACGGACGAGGCTACTTTTCATAGCGACGGTAATGTGAATTTGCATAATATGCATTATTGGTCTACTGAGAACCCCCACTGGATGCGAGAAGTTCAACATCAAGGACGTTGGAGTCTTAATGTATGGTGTGGCGTAATAGGAGGTACAATTATTGGACCCTATTTCTTTGACGAGTCTCTTACTGGTAACCTTTTCTTGGAGTTTCTAAGAAATGATTTGCCAGTTTTATTGGAAGATGTGTCCCTTGAAACCAGGCAAAATGTGTTTCTGCAGCTCGATGGTTGTCCAGCACATTTTTCCATCAATGTGAGAGAACATCTCGATGAGACGTATCCAGGCCGATGGATAGGAAGAGGAAGCATATTTCCCTGGCCAGCGAGGTCACCTGACTTAACATGCTTAGACTTTTATTTGTGGGGACGAATAAAGGACATTGTCTTCCAAACAAAGCATACGAGCAAGGAAGATATGAAGAATAGAGTCCGAAATGCAATTCGTAGTCTGTCAACAGCGGAAGTGGAAGCTGCCGTTTTTTTCTACCCGAAATAGGCTCGAGCAGTGTGTAGAACGTGACGGCAAACACTTTGAGCATTTAAGTAGACACTAGAGTGCTTATAGTTTAGAATTACATACAGAGATAATGAAATATTTTGTTTTAGGTTTCAGTATTAGTTTTTCATTAATATCTCCGGCTAAACAAAAGATAGAGACTTGGGATTCACCACTTGCTTTATCCTTTAGTCCTCTTGCTATCTATGTAGTAATATTTATATCAATGTATTTAGGTTTCTTGAGAAAAATCATAAAATGTGTTAAATTTTAAAAAAGCGCCATCTAGTGATTACAGTAACAATAACAAAGACATGACTTGCAATGCAGTTGATAGAGAAAGAAATACTCTTTTAAATGACACTTAGTTCAATATTTTCCCATGAGGCGATCCAGAGATATTTCATTTTTTCCTAATCAATGTTTGCCTTACCGCCACCACTTTATCTAAAGAGTTAGAGAAAAATAGTCCCAACAGAAATTGTTCGTAATACACACGACATTTATCTGCAGGTATTTTCAATACAGTCTATCTGGACATATTACTGAGATATCCTATTTTTTCCATTTCCTCTTGGTGTTACGCCCCCTAGCAGGCATCTGACGAACTTGAAAATAATTTCCAACGATTTTTCTTGGCAACATTTACTAAAGATATTTTTTCCACAAAGCTCTATGGTAAACGGTTTCGGAGATATAGCCGCTTACCTCGCTTAATTGGCCACCCGGTACATTGCTGCATTGATATCTTCGAGTGCAACAAGTCTCAGATCTGTTGCTGGGCCGATTGACTTGTGATTGACTTGTGATCCGGCTGTAGCTCTTTTCTATATTGTGTGTAGTTAACTTGGTGATCTCCGATTACTGTTGCAATTTTTACTGTTTGTTCAATCTCTTTATTTGGGGATTTTTCCGTTGGGCATTGTGTTTAATAAATAAATAAATAAAAGAAGTTCGGGACGCAGCAAGTGCTTCCAATTTGAATAACTCAATTTTGTATAAACTTAGAAAGCTGAATTTTGGTAGGTAGTAAGGCCTTTCCCAAGGCAGTATATCCGCCAAATTTCATGACAAGAGTTTTGTAACTTTCGGAGAAAAAAATTGTTTGTTTTATTTTGACACTTGAAGAAACAATAGTGCACAGATCTTATACGTTTTGAACAAGATTTAATTTTCGTTTTAAACGCTTGAATAAGTTTATCACCTTAGTCTGAGATTATAATTTTGTTATTGTTGATATTGAAAAAAATGATTAGGTTAACTCAAATGAAATCATACTGGCTACGTTTATAATTTGGCAGATACTTTCCTTTTCTAAATATGAATTAAGTTTCCTTCTGGAAATCTTTTGTATAACTTTAATGGAATTTGTAATAAAAGTTTCTTTTAAAGAGACTTACACTATCTAGATATAGGAAAATTTTTCAAATATGCGCGTACTAGGACCTCTAAAATCGATCTTCAAGGTCTGTGTAAGTTTAAAGTATTAACTTTGCTAATATGCCGTATAATTAGAGTGTACAATTCTTATGAAAATTTTCTACTATAACGCACTTGCTGCGTCCCGAAATTTTTATGGTATAAACCCGCGTACCAAATTTGGTTGCCATAACTTTGTTATTTCCGGAGATGTGAAAGTTCGGGACGCAGCAAGTGCGGTATGGTAGTGAATTTTTATTAAATGATTTAAATTTGACTAACCCAATTTTCTATCAACTAAGAAAGTTGAATTTCAGTATGTAGTAAGGCCTTCCTAAGGGCAACATACCACCAAATTTCATTAAAATACCTTTGTAATTTTCGGAGAATAAATTTTTTTCGAAAGAAAACTCAAAACTTTTCTAGAAACTATGTCCGATTTTCCTGGCTAACGAACTCATTGAAGCCACTAATAAAAGAAAAGTACTTGCCGAGTTTCATCAAAATCGGTTAATTATTTTTCGAGTTATCGGTTGGATACATACATACACATACATATATATATATATATATATATATATATATATATATATATATATATATATATATATATATATGGCGCACTGAAAACGAAACAGACCGATTTGCGTCCAGAGAATTTTTTTTTAAGAAACGCTAAAACACGTCAGTTTTAATATTGAGGGGGACATGTTTTGACATAAAACTCAACTTTGTCCCATCAACCCCTTAAGAGTGGTGATAACAACCCTTATATTTTAAATAGGGAACATGGGTCGAGTGTTACATTATTTGAAAGCTCTTTCTTTTCTGAATTCAGCACACAAATTTTTTTCGAAGTTTTATCAACTCGTTTAAAAATTATTCACAGTTGAAGATTCAAAAACGCATTTCGCTCATTCCAATGAGAGATATGCTGATAGTCGATGTTTTGTTGGTTTGTAAACAAAAAATTGACTACCAGAACATTTCTTATCGGAATGAGAGAAATGCGGTCTATTATTTTAGTTTAACGGTCGGTTTGATACTTGATAGTACTGCCGAAACTTAATTGCACAATGGTGTATTCTGTAGAAGAAATAGTTGAAATAATTACTCTTTTTTTTAAAAAAGGATGACTGTGTCAACCGTACCGCAAATTAATGAACATCATCCGAACAGACATGTTAACAGAAAATACATTTTGGACTTAGTTGCAAAGTTTCGACAAAGTTGTTGAGTAGCCAACAAAAAACGGAATCCTGAACGTGAATTTCCGGTTAGATATGAGACTACTGAGATTGAAGTTTGAGGAGAAATTGCTGCAGACACAACTTTGAGCACGAGAAAATTGGCCACTGTTTCAAATATCAAAAGAAGAACAATTCAGCGAATATTAAAGCATCATAAATTTCATCCGTATAAAATTCATCTTGTACAACAACTGAATGAAGATGATTTTGATCGGCGGCTGGAGTTTTGTGAAGTTATGACTGCACGAATAGCTGATAACAGGAACTTTCTGTTCAATATCTGTTTTTCAGACGAGTGTACGTTTTTATTAAACTCTACAGTCAATAGTCATAATTGTCGTTACTGGGCAGATAATAATCCAAGAAATTTTCACGAAGTCCACACTGAAACTCCACAGAAATTGAATGTCTGGACTGGCATTTTTGGAGACCGTTTAATCGGACCAATTTTTCTTGATGGCAATTTGAGTGGCGAAACGTATTTGGAGTTACTTGAAGATATCGTTTACCCTCTACTAATTGACATTGTTGAAAATGATGATCGCTATCAAGAAAATCAATTAGTGTTTCAACAAGATGGAGCTCCCCCGCATTTTTCACAACGTGTTAGGGAGTTTTTGAACAGAGAGTTTCCAGAGCAATGAATTGGGCGTAGAGGTGCTATTGAGTGGCCCGCTAGATCACATGATTTAACTCCTTTAGACTTCTTTCTATGGGGCCATTTAAAAAGTAGAATTTTCTCAACAGAACCGGAGTCTCTGGAAGAATTACGACGATGCATTGTTAAAGAATGCCCTCTAATAACTCCACAAATGCTCCAGAATGTCAGAGCTCGTTTTGAATAAAATTTGTACTTTTGTGTGGCAGCAACAATTTGAACACTTACTTAACTGAATAAACATTTTTGAACGTTTGGTTTTGTTTCTTAGTTTTTTTTTAAAGAAAAATTGACTAAGTAGTGCATTTCTTATCACAATGAATGAAATACGTTCTTGCAATTCCAACTGTGAATAATTTTTAAACGAGTTGATAAAAAATTTGTGTGCTGAATTCAGAAAAGAAAGAGCTTTCAAATGATGTAACACTCGACCCAATTTCCCTATTTAAAATATAAGGGTTGTTATCACCACCCTTAAGGGGTTGATGTGGCAAAGTTGAGTTTTTTGTAAAAACATGTCCCTCTCAATATTAAAATTGACGTGTTTCAGCGTTTCTTAAAAAAAAGTTTCTCTGGACGCAAATCCGTCTGTTTCGTTTTCAATGCGCCACCCTGTATAAACATATAGAAATTGAAACTGACCCCGGATATGGGTTTTAGGGGTTCTAGTTCGGCTCACTTGAAGTAATTTTTCCAGAATTCAAAAGTCGAGATCTCCCCATTAGTGAATTTTTTCTAAAAAAAAATTCACTAATACCGAAAATCTTAAAACAATTTTTACACATATAAACATCTGAAATAGTAGATTAATTAAATCTATATGTACATTTATTACCATGGGTAACTAGCAATAATTATTTAACTTTAGATAAAGATAATCTTTGATACCTCGTTATAAGATTGCATACAAAAATAGCGGTTAAATAAAACTTAAAATGCAAATTAAAAAGTAAAATGTATTTTATTGTGGCCACGGGTAAATTCTAAACTGGCCTTACATTATTCAGCCTCATTAGATCATTTCAACGGGTTCCTCGAACTTGTCATTAACATCAATTTATAACTCATCAAGTTTTATTTCGTTTTCTTCTTCCTTATTTTGTTGAGATTTATATCTTTCTGAAAATATAGGTTTTGGAGGCTTATTAACCTTGTCTCAAATAAAAAAGCTACAGCAATATTTTTTAACGATCGGCTAAAAGAAGCCGTTCTTTTATGATTACATATACTTATTTTATGATTCTTATTGGTGCAAAAATTTTTTCAAAATAATTATATCGACTTTTCAAAACGTATTTTACGTACAACCGAGCAGGTTTTAAGATCAATGTTTAGCATTAAGGACAATTAAAACTTGCTGCGTCCAGACTTTTAAAAATATTTATTTCGAAAACCGTAAAAGATATCTCAGTTTTCTTTTTCAAAAATGATCAGCACCGGATTACGCTTTTCCCTAATTTAACCGACCTTGTATCCCTTAAGATAAGCCAGTTCGCCATGGTGAGCCTCGAAACTCGGGCACCCTGTATATATGCAATTTCAGCATGGGAACATATTTATTTTACAGTGAGTGTTCCGCGTGCAAATTTCAAAGCTCTCTAGATTTTAATTATTTTTTTAATTTCAACAACACACCACGAGGGCTCACAGCCTAAATACTATCGTACCGTGGGGGTCGACAAGGAGGAAAGAGGCAACTTGTTAATTCTAGACTTGAAGGTTTGGAGGCTCGGGGGGGAAGGACAAACATGAGCCGGCAAGGAATTCCACAACTTGGAAGTCCTCTGGACAAAATAGCAGGCATAACAAGATGTTCTATGTCTGGTGACCTGGACAGTAAAAGGGTGCATTCGCTCTGTTCCCTTGGTAGATCTGTTGGGGGCAGCAGGTGGAGGAACTAAGGAAGAAAGCTCCTCTGAGCAGTGCCCGTGCAGATATCTATAAAAGAGAGAGAGGTCACCAACGGCACGTCGCTGGGCAAGGGATGGCAGCCTTTGGGTGAGGGTAGGGTCACCGATGAGACGTATAGATCTCTTTTGAATGGAGTCCAGGATAGCGAGTGTAGAAGCGGCAGCTGCACCCCAGATGTGGGAGCAGTATTCGAGGTTTGGGCTTATTTGTGAAGTATATAAGGTATTGCAGCCGCTTCTGCAATTGATGTGACATGTTGGTGCCAATTGAGATTTCGATCCACAGAAATGCCAACAAGTGAAAAGGACTCATTACTTTGAATAACTTGGTTGTTTATTGTGATGGGTCTAGGGCTGGTGTATCTCTTATGAGAAAGAAAGCAGGATTGTGATTTGGTAGGGTTGAATTGTACAAGATTTATACTTCCCCAGTCTAATATTTTTTGGAGATCCACGGAGACAGAACCCTCCATGAGTCTGAGATCCTAATCTAATTGGGCTAAAGAGACAGGCTTAGACTATTGTATATTTGAGTGGAGGGTGGTGTCGTCCGCGTAACTGTGAACTGCGTTGGATGTGCTAGAGAGGAGGTCATTGATGTGGAGAAGAAACAAAGCAGGGGCTAAAGCTGAACCTTGAGGAACTCCTGCATTAATTGGATATAGTTTAGAGGAATGGCCATCCACGACAACAGAAATTATCCGGTTGAAGAGGAAATTTGCCGTCCACGTACAGAGTTTTGGTGGTAGGCCATAGGCCGGTAGTTTATTAAGCAGCGCTGCGTGCCAGACCTGGTCGAATGCTTTGGATATGTCTAGAGCGACGATCTGGGATTCACCGTGTAGTTCCATAGACTTGTTCCAAGAATGGGTGACAAAGGAAAGGAGGTCGGCAGTTGATCTGCGCTGATGGAATCCATACTGCCTGTCGTGGATTAGACTGTGTTTTTCAAGAAATTTTAGTGATTCGATGTTTATATACTTTTCCATCACTTTAGGGACGACTGAAAGGAGAGAAATAGGCACGGAGTTGCTAGGAAGCGCTTGGGATCCTTTCTTGGGGAAGGGTTGTACTCGAGCAGTTTTCCAGTTACTAGGGAATATGCCTCTATTGTAAGATGTCTGAAACATACGATTCGGGACAGGAGCAAGTTCTGGTGCGCATTTTTTGAGAACAATTGCTGGGATCTCGTCAAGGCCAGAGGCTTTTCTGGTATTAAGAGAAGAGAGCATCTTTCGTACCTTTTTAGTTTTGAAAGTGATATCCTTTATAGATGGTGAATTTTAAAATATTGTATAATTGTTAAGAGTTAAATATGATATACTCACATTCATAAGTTCCTGGCCTTCCTCTGTACTGGTCAGTGCTATGAGTGAGTGCTGGCATATTTCTGGGCAGTATGTTGGAAAAGGTCCCTGCAGAACCGCAGAACATCCCATAAGGTAGTTCTGAAGTGCCATACCACAACCCACGCGATAGGCACACTTCACTCGCGCTTGTTCGCACGGAATTCCAGATACTAACGCCCTACCCGCCAGCACCGACACTGTACAATACATCAACATCCACCACATGTCTCCTTATTCTACGTCGCTGGTAACCAACTGATGATGTTAGGATCTAAAAAAAAGTTTGCGAAATTAGTTAAATATATAAATGCCCCCCGAGAGGAATGTTGATGGTCGTGCCTATGTTTGATGTAAATTCATTCTCGAGTCTCAATTCAAAGAAATTAATACGAGATTTACACTCATTTATGGTATAATAGCCAAGATCTCACTTTTGTATCTGCAGGCGTTACAACATTACAGCGAAACAGTTGTTATATAATAATAATAATTCATTTGTTTAAAAACAAGCATTAGTAAATTTTCATTAAGAAAATTCACTAATAGAGGTATCGATGGTGAGACTTTCGGTAATTTTCTTCAAATGAGCGCGAATTATGGCTTCTGGAACCCAATTCCGTGGTCAGTTAAAAAGGCCAATTTTTCTTTATAAAAAATTAAAACATATTTTTTAAAACGCAATATCTCTCAAATTATCCAAGCGATTGAAACGAAAATTTACAACTTAAAAGAACATAGACAGAGGTGGTTGTGTACCAATTTTCAAGTCGTTTGATCAAAGGAAAATAAAGTTGTTCGAAATTAATAATAAAATAATCCTCGACATCACTTGAGATTCTATAATGCAATGTTGAACAAAGACAGATGACGTTATCTGTACTGCTATGCTATTTAAATAAATAGTAGATGAAAATCTAAACAATAGAAGTTGTCGCAAGATGTCAGACTGGAGATCTTTGTGACAGATACGACACGGACGCCATCTCGGTGCAGGACCAGGTAGTATGTTGTCACCATAGTTCTAGTTTGCACAAAATTTTATAGACAGAGCTGTGTACGATGTACAATCAACTACCAGTTTTGTAAAATGTCAGCGTTGGACAATTTCCTTCCTAATAACGGGACAAACTTTGCTCCCAAAAGCCTAAATTTTAGCATGCGAATGTATACCAATAAATAAAAAATTTAACGAAATAAGTTTTTAAAGATGATTACAAAATAATCACTCACAATTATTGTGAAAGCGGTAAATAAATATGTATGTTATAATGTATCGCAAGCAACAAAATGGTCTAGTAGTCTAGTGGCTGATGAGAACGGCAACGGCTACACGCTTCAGAGGTTTTATTCCAGTTCTGAACTCAAATATTTTTTTTAGCAAATTTTCCTTAAAAAATGGATTCATTTAATAAAAAACTTTTTATCGAAAGGATTAAATTATTTAATTGGAAACAAATAACCAATGTATGTAACAAAAATAAAAAACTCTGGACGCAGCAAGTGCGTTATGGTAGTGAATTTTCATAAAAATGTTTTTAATAGCAAATATGTTTTTTTTAAAGAAAGCAGGCACCAAATTTGGTTACCAGCAGAATCTATATATTAGAAACAATGTGCCATGTTTCATCTAAATAATTTTGTTTGAAAATGTACAAACATTTCCGAAAGTAAACTTAAATTGTTCCCGAAAACTGGTTTTCTGGTCAACCTTATAGGTTAATAGCAAATTGATTCAAAATTTGAAGCATTTAATAAAAAATTCGCTACCATAACGCACTTGCTGCGTCCCTAATTTCTTTTCTTACAAAGATGTTTAAATTTCGATGGAAAATACAAAAATGCAATAACATAGGGCGTGTTCGATTAAAAAAAATCACTAAAAAAAAATTTGACTCACCAACGACTTATGGGCCACCCTGTAATTGTGGATATATTTTTTAAGATGTAGCTTAAGACACCCTACAATTAATGTATACAACTTTTTTTCGTAACTTGCATAATAACGGATATATTGCGCTTTAATGATTTTTTACGAAAATTCGACAAAAATGATATACCATTAAACGATAAAATCTATAGCCAACACTACTGCTAAAGTATCAGAGAAGGGGTCTATTTGAAATGAATTTTCTGGGAATATTTTAGTAAAATGAAGGACAATGACGATTAAAACTAAGAGTTCAGGCTTTGTAAAACATTATTCTTGAGGCATTTTCCTTCCATAGTTCATATTATTTTCAGGTTCATTGCCTAAATATTGACAATTTTGACGTTTAAAATCGCGACTTTGACGTTTTGAGGAAAACCCAAATTTATTTTTATTTAAATGCCTGTAACTTTTTTGTCCTTTAATCCACAGCGCTAAATTTTGGTAGGTAGCTTACCTATAATGATATAAACCCGTGTACCAAATTGCCCTTACTTTGTTAATTCCGGAGATTAAAAAAAAATCGATTTTTTTCGAAAGAAAACACAAAATTTTCCGGGAAAACCTCAACGAATTTTCCTCGCTAACGAACTTATCCAAGCCACTCGCGAAAAGAAGGTACTCACCTAATTTTATCAAAATCGGTCCATTATTTTTTTAGTTATAGGTGTGACACATAAATATATAAACATATATATATATATATATATATATATATATATATATATATATATATATATATATATATATACATATAAAGTCTGAAACCGACCTCGGATTTGGGTTCCAGGGGTCCTAAATAGCGCTCATTTGAAGAAATTTTTTCAAAATTCAAAAGTCGAGATCTCCTCATTAGTGAATTTTTTTTAAGAAAATTCACTAAAACTAACGGGACGTAGCAACTGCGTTATGGTAGTGAATTTTTATTAAATGCTTCAAATTTCAATAACTCCATTTTCTATAAACTTAGAAAGTTTAATTTTGGTATGTAGTAATATTTTTCCTAAGGCAAGATATCCACCAAATTTTATTAAAATAACTTTGTAATTTTCGGAGAAAATATTTTTTTTCGAAAGAAAATTCAAAATTTGAATAACTCAATTTTCTATAAACTTAGAAAGTTGAATTTTGGTTCTTCGTAAGGCCTCTCCTAATGCAATATATCCGTTAAATTTCATTGGAACAGCTTTGTAATTTTCTAGAAAAAATTTTTTTCGAAAGAAAACTTAAAATTTTCCCGTCGGACTTTCCTGGCTAACGAATTCATCCAAGCCATTAATAAAAGAAAGGCACTTGCCGAGTTTCATCGAAATCGGTTAATTATTTTTTGAGTTATCAGACGGATATATATATATATATATATATATATATATATATATATATATATATATATATATATATATATATATATATATAAACATATAAAAATTCAAACTGACTCCGGATCCGGGTTCTAGGGGTTCTAGTTCACGCTTATTTGAAAAATTTTTTGCAAAGTCTCACCATCGATACCTCTCTATTAGTGAATTTCTTTAAATAAAAATTCACTAAAAATGGGGACATGAACGTCTACAAAACATTTGATTTTATTTAAAACCCTGTATATCACCACTGTTTATTAGATTACAATAATGCAAACCACCACTGGTTACAAACTTACTCTATCTTCAAAGTATTTATAAATATAAAGACCGTGACCTTTAATTGAAGTTTGATAAAATAAATGAACTCGAAGCCAGTATAGTACAGAAAATTAATTATTTCTGTGATACTCACAAATAACATATAAAATAATATTAATTATTATGATAAAGACGCTTAAGATTAGTCTAAAATATAATTTATTTTTAATGTTCAAATTACTCACCAATTTCTTAGAGGAAACGATAGATTATTGTTAACATTAGAATACTATATGCAGGAAATATAAAATTGTATTGTAAAAATGAAAGCTAAATTTCGTCTTAACAATTGTCTTGTTATATCTCTGACCTTACATTGTTCATCGCGTCTTGAGAATTGTCAAAATAGATTCCAAAATTCTTGTACGCTCAGAGGCTCAGTGGTTTGACAATATCGAAGAAAATATGCGAACGCTTTGAAGAAGATTCCTCAAACTTCTGGGATCACCTGGTCACTAATGTGCCCCATCACTATTATCCAGAGACTAACGAGCAATCAAATGAGTATAAGCACTCCGGTTCTCCCCGATCAAAAAAAAAAAAATAATCCGTGTTCAAAGGTCAGCTGACAAGGTTCTTGCTTCATTTTCTGGTAGAACTTTCACTGAACATTATGTGGATGGCTTAATTACACGAGAAATTGTGAGAAAACGCCGGGAAAAATTGTGTAAAAGTGTGCTTTTTGCAAGACAACGCCCCCGCTCATACAAGTTATCAAACAATTGATAAAATTGCTTTTGAATTGGTAGCGCCACCGGATAATTATTTACTCCCGAATCTTAAAAAAAAATGGAAAGGTAAACGATTTTCGACAAACAACGAAGGTGGTTTGAAGACCAAGATATTTTTAAGTGTTTAGAAATGCTTTATAGTCGATCTGCTAAATGAGATGATATTATGTTGAATAAATAAAATAATGTTTTAAAAAGTAGTGCCTTAGTGCTTATTAATACCTCCTCGTGGAGTAATCAACTTGCACATCCACTTTTAATTACTGCATTACCACTTTCTGAAGAAATAAGCCGCAATTAGCTGACGACGGTCACGTATGTAGGTACATAATTTCCAGTAATAGTTAATTTGGTAGAAATACTTATAAAAAAAACTAGGAATGCACTAATTCCTTAAAAAACAGTCGTTACTCAATACTTCTCATAATTGGTTTATTTGCTACAGTTATTTTTAACATCCCAGTACATCAGAGTACTAATGAATAAGTCTGGACGCAGCAAGTGTGTTATAATAGTCAATTTTCATTAAAATGTTTTTAATAGCAAATATGTATTTTTTTAATGACGGCAGGCATCAAATTTGGCTACCGGTATAGCCTATATAGTCAAAATAATGTACCATATGTCACCAAAATAACTTTATTGTTTGAAAAGGCACAAAAATTTTCCGAAAATAAACTTAAGATGTTCCCCAAAAAACTGGTCTGATTTTTCTGGTCAACGAACCTGTTCAAGCTACTTACCCACCTAGCAAGATATAATTATTCACAAAAAGCTTTCTGAAGGAACACCCAAAAATATTTACATGAAAATTATTTTTTCACGAAAATCCAAAAACATTTTTTTTACAATAACTTACTAAACATTTATTACCAAAATGTTACAAAAATCTTACAAACTATGATTTCTACGGAAACACAAAAAAATTTCAGCTAAAATTGACTATTTTTATTTTAGAAAAAATTTGCCTAGAGAAGACATAAAATTCAAATTATATACCTAATGTGTAATTAACTTTAAAAAAATAGGAAAATTCAAAAAAATATTTGCAAAACTTGAGTCTGTAGGTATAGGGAGTTGTTCAATTTGAAAAAATTGAGTTACGACAGTTCGAATTTTTCCAAATTCAGTCGCTATTTGAGAGCGCTCTCTATACGGCAGATCGAATTTTTCAACAAATAATATTAAACGAAAACTTCTCTAAACGCATCATTTTTATGAGATTCCCCTATCTACCGTTAAATATAATTGAAAACCTCCCCAAGTGCGTCATTTTCCTGGGACTCTGATTTCCACCGGTAAAAACGGGGTATCACAATTTTTGATGTGCGTCAAATTGTAAAAAGTTGAAAAACAATTGAAATATGTCGAAAATTATGGGCGATATAAATGTTTTTTACTTGCAAGCATGCATTAAAATTGGATGGAAAATGCAATAATGCTACAATAAATGGGCTGTTCCATTAAAAAAAAAAGAAGACTTGTATCACCAACGACTTATGGGCCAGCCTGTGATTGCCAACATGATTTTATAAGATGCAGCTCAAAACACCATATAAATAACTTTTATAATATTTTCCTGTATCTTGTATAATAACCGATATATTGAGCTGTACAGTAAAAATGCACCATCCTATATATATCTAAACATGTAAAAAACTCGGGACGCAGCAAGTAGGTTATGGTAGTGAATTTTTATTAAATGCTTCAAATTCAAATAACTCAATTTTCTATAAAGTTAGAGAGTTTAATTTTAATACGTAGTAAGGTCTTTCCTAAGGCAATATATCCACAAAATTTCATTAAAATAACTTTGTAATTTTCGGAGAAAAATTTTTTTTTCGAAATAAAATTTTAAATTTGAATAACTCAATTTTCTCTAAACTCAGAAAGTTGAATTTTGGTACGTAGGAAGATCTCTCCTGAGGCAACATATGTAGTAAATTTCATTAAAACAGCTTTGTTACTTTTGGAGAAAATTTTTTTTTCGAAATAAACCTAAAATTTTCCCGGAAAACTCCGTCCCATTTTTCTGGCTAACGAACTCATCCAAACCAATAATAAAATAAAAGCACTTGCCAAGTTTCATCGCAATCGGTGAATTATTTTTTGAGTTATCAGACGGATATATATATATATATATATATATATATATATATATATATATATATATATATATATATATATATATATATATATATATATATAAAAATTGAAACTGACCCCGGATATGGGTTCTAGGGGTTCTAGTTCGCTCTCATTTGAAAGAATTTTTGCAAAGTCTCACCATCGATACCTCTCTATTAGTGAATTTTTTTAAATAAAAATTCACTAAAACTGAAAGTTATTCCGGGGGCTCCTAGTTCGCACTCCTTTGAAGAAAAAAAAAATTAAGTCGCGGTCTTCTCAATAACGATTTTAATCTACGAAATTTCTCGAAAAAGTATAGTGAATTAAACCACAGATTGTATAACTGAAACTACTGCCAAATCATCAGAGAAGGGGTCTATTTGAAATGAATTTTCTGCCAATATTTTAGTAACATGAAGGAAGATTATGGTTCAAGCGGTAATTTAAGGCTTTGCAAAACACATTTATTATGAGGATTCCTTTACATACCCCGTATTTGTTTTAGGTTGTCCGTCTCAAAATTGCAAATTGTGACGTTTTAAGTCGTCACTTTGGCATTTTAAGAAGAAAAACTATAGAAAGCATAATCTTTGTCTGTAATATAAAAAAGATCTTGTTACCCACACAAAATATTGTAGTTTTGTGCATTTCCCTGGTCATCAGTAGCACCCAAAATTTTTTAATGTCTATAATTTTTTTCCTTTCAACTTAGAGATCTGAATTTTGGATTGTAGGGTAACTTTAATAGTGTAAACCTAAGTAACAAATTCGGTTGCCATAGCTTTGTTACTTTCGGAGATACAAAATTGTTTGTCGCTTAAACGTCGTAAAAAGTGCCAGAACATATAGAAAACATGAGTTAGGAACGAAATTTTTTTTGTCTGTCGGTCTGTATGTCTGTCTGCTTATAGCCACGATAACTTTAGAACGAATTGAGATATCGTCCTCAAATTTGGTATACAGTTAGCACCCGCCAGAGGAAGGGTTCGGATTGTTTTTCTGTAAAATCGTTCTAGGGGTAGGGGATGAATGGAGGATGATTGGGAGAAAATTGATATTTTTTCTTCTTCTTCAGCCTGAGCTCATCCATTGTCGCATATATGCCTCTTCTGATTTATCCTATGCTTCTCTGTCCCTCGCTGTTTTCATCCACTGCTTCCCAGATTCCTGACATCGTCAATCCATCGTTTTTCGGGTCTTCCCACACTTCTTTTTGTCTCTCGTGGTCTCCAATAAACCACCTTTTTTGTCCACCTATCCGTAATTTGTTTAGCTATGTGACCAAGCCACCGCCGAGGGTAAGTGATAGTATTTCCCTCGGAGCCCATGCAACGATCTTTCAGGCCGAAATGTACGCCATCCTGCACTGTGTGCAGGAGTACAAGAGAAGGGGATACACCAACAAGCGGATCCTCATCGCCACAGACAGCCCTTAAGGCCCTAAGTAGCCCACGGGTAAATACCAGGATTGGTAGGTGAGTGCCAAGACGAGATGAGCGACCTGGCTGGGCAGAATGAGGTCGCCATCATCTGGGTGCCGGGTCACTCGGGGGTCAAAGGCAATGAACAAGCTGACAGTCTTGCGAAGAGAGGATCAGCAGAACCATTTATGGGCCCAGAACCGGTTCTGGGCGTGACAAAAAGCACGGCCAGGGGAGCCATTACGTCCTGGGTCAGAAACCAACACAAGGTGTACTGGGCAGACTGTCCAGGGCTCAGACATGGGAAGACACTAATTGGCAAATCCAGTTCAAAGAGAGCTGTGGAGCTGCTAAATCTTAGCAGAGGACAGCTCAGAAACAGATAACAGATCTCTTGACGGGACACATAGCCGTCAAGAAACGCCTGCATAAAATGGGGCGGTTCGAGGGGGACCTCTGCCGTGAGAGGGAGCAATCAGCCCAGCACATCTTGTGCGAGTGTAAAGCTCTGAACCGCAATAGACAACTGATCTACGGTCAGTCTAGACCGGAGACAGAGCAATATAAAACTTCACCCTACCAATTGCTGTGCAGGCTAGTTCAAGGCGCAGTGATTTAGGAATGGGTGGAGTAGAAAAGACTAACGGCATGCACAATAAGCCAAAGGCTGCAGTGATATCGGGGCGGCAAAGACGCGGACGATCCCTGAGGGGAAAAAAAACCGCACCGCCATTTGAAACTCGCCATTCTCTACATAACATCCATTATTTTAATTTTGTTCCAAATTTCGCTATTTCGTATTTTGTCCCTCAATGTAATCCCCAACATAGACCTTTCCATGGCTCTCTGTGCGACCCATAATTTATCTGATGTTTTCTTTGTTATGGCCATAGTTTCTAGACCGTATGTAAGCACTGGTAGTATGCAGCTATTATACGTTTCCTTTTGCAAGTGTAATAATACTTCCCCATCATTAAAGATGTAGTTTAGTTTTCCAAACGCTCTCCATGCCAAATAAATCCTACGTTAAATCTCTGCACTCTGATTTTCCCTGCCAATTGTAATTTTATGTCCGATATATATATATATATATATATATATATATATATATATATATATATATATATATATATATATATATATATATATAGTCTGTTTCTCTATCTACGAAGGTATTATCGACTGTGACGTTACACTCGCTGCTACTGATGATTTTGGTCTTACTGAGATTCATCGACAGTCCTATTTCCTTACATTTTTAATTCAAGTCTCTCAGCATATTACCTAGCTCTTGAACATTTGTACTTATTAGGATTATGTCGTTAGCGAACCGTAAATGGTTCAGACATGTTGCATCGATGTTTATACATTTGCCTTCCCAAGACAGTTGTTTAAAGATGTTCTCCAGGGCTAAGGTAAATAATTATGCACAATAAACCAAGGATTGCAGTAGGGTTGCGGTGCTATCGGGGCGGCAAGGCCGCGGACGAGCCCTGAGGGAACAAAAAAAAAAAAAAAAAAAGGATTGCAGTGCTATCGGGGCGGCAAAGCCGCGGACGAGCCGCGAGGGAGAAAAAAAATGTAAATAATTTGACAGATATTGTGTCTCTTTGTCGCACGCCTTTGTCTAGCTCTTTTTTTTTCCGTTTTAAGGTGGTCTATTTTTATATGGTAGGTGGCTTTGTCGTAGATCTCTCTGACAATATTAATGTATCTCGAATCAATTCTGGCATCTTCCGTTGCTGTTAAGAAGGTCCAAGTTTCAATGCTGTCAAAAGCTTTATGATAGTCAACAAATGCAAAGTGTATAGGGATGTTGTACTCTGTTGTTTTTTCTATAAGTATCCTAATTGTTTCCAAATGGTCGACGGTACTAAAGCCTTCTCAAAACCCAGCTTACTCTACTGGCTGATCCGAGTCTAACTTTATTGTTATTCGGTTTGTTATAATCCTTGCAAAGAGTTTATATAGGCGTGTTAGCAAGCTTATGGGTCTATAGGTTTCCATGTTTGTGATGTCTCCTTTCTTGAGTAGAACTTCTGCGTTTTTCCAGGGTTCGGATATTTCCCTCCATCAAACATTTGTTTAACAACAGTCTTACAGCTTCAAATTTCTAATTTTATCATTACATAATAAAGATAAATATAAGTTTTATTTTGATGTCTTTTCATGTAGGTGCTTGCTAATAACCAAATAAAGAGCAACTAGATTTTTAAAGAAGATTTTATTTTCACTGTTGGAGTTAATACACGATGGTATAGTTATATTTTAGTAACGATGAACCTTAAGGAAAGGGCCCTGTTACATTAGATTCCCTGAATAAATAAATTTAAAAAAATTGTTCACGTGATAAGTAATCGGCGATTGGCCATAGTCGCGAAAATGGCCCGACGTTAAAACAAAAATCAGTAGTTATCAGAGTTCATGCAAACTTTGTTTCAATTTTTGTTTGATGTTAATTTTACAGACAAGAGATTGATTTAAAATGTCAGAGACTTTAAACACTCAAGAGAAATATGTTTAACATAAGCTCGGTAGACAGTTTTTTACGAATAGATCATTGAGTTCTTAAATTTCAGGGCAGACAAATGCATCTTTCAGCTGCACGTGAGGTTTGGAGAAGATCTGAAAGTTCGTTTCATAACTTTTTGACACATGACAGATGAAAGCAAGATTAGTAAATGCGACCCATCTGGAACTGGTTTATGTTTCAGGGGATGGGAAGATTTATTTGAAAACTACGTCTGGAAGTTGTAACAGTAATCTTATATTTTGTAGGGTTCTTAATTAATTCCTTGTGTCTCAGTAATGATGAACCGGTGCAGCCCAAATAATGTAACAGAATAAAACATAATTATATAATGGTCTACTACTGTTCTCGTGTTTCTTTTTAATTATACCATAATGTGAGTATTAGACAGCTGCAATTAATTTATTTCGTCTTGCGAAAGAAGTAGAGACGTTTACTAGGTTGACTGACAGTCATTATTGCACCATCACAATAGTTTGGCAAGGCAACTTTGTTTTTATGTAAAAAATTAAAACACTAATTCTTAGCAGTTATTTTGTGTGTTGTATTTTAAATTGAAACAGCTTTCAAATAATAAAAAAACTCGGTACACAGCAAGTGCGTTATGGTAGTGAATTTTTATTAAATGCTTCAAATTTAAATAACTCAATTTTCTATAAACTTAGAGAGTTTAATTTCAATACGTAGTAAGGTTTTTCCTAAGGCAAGATATCCACAAAATTTCATTAAAATAACTTTGTAATTTTCGGAGAAAAAAATTTTTTTCGAAAGAAAATTTAAAATTTGAATAACTCAATTTTCTCTAAACTTAGAAAGTTGAATTTTGGTACGTAGTAAGGTTGAGGCAACATATATAGTAAATTTCATTGAAACAGCTTTGTTACTTTCGGAGAAAAAAAATTTTTCCGAAAGAAAACTCAAAATTTTTCCGGAAAACCCCGTCTGATTTTTCTGGATAACGAACTCATCCAAGCCATTAATAAAAGACAGGCACTTGCCAAGTTTAATCGAAATCGGTTAATTATTTTTTGAGTTATCACATATATATATATATATATATATATATATATATATATATATATATATATATATATATATATATATATATATATATATATAACATATAAAAATTAAACCTATTTACAAATGAACTTTAATAAGATATTATGCTGTGACAATACCTCTCTCAAGCACCCTAAAATATAATCAAAATGTGCACAGTTATATATGTTTTATTTCTTTTTCCCTTGTCTTAATACACTACATATTTTATGACAATCGATTTAATTTACTTATTTGATTTCATAAATAATCGGTTAATAGTGACTTGGAATGAAGTAGACACCACATCTTCAAACATATTAAGAGAATATGAGTAAATCAACAGCAACTGGGAATGAATTCTGTCAGTCGCCCAGCCACGTGGTTAAAAAACACTGTTTGTATGAGTGGTTACAACTCTAGCTCTAAATAAAAGGACTGTAACAGCGGCAGAAGCAGAAGTCAATGGAAGGTTTGTGTATTCGGAAAGAAACTATTGACTATTAATAACAACAATTGACTAAAAACGCTGCGAGTTGTAAGGCAAAAATAATTATACTACAGAGGTGATAAATGATAATACATTACAATAGGGTTATATATAATCGTAAATGCTTCCAATGATTAACAATCAGTGAATTCAGTATTATTGACATTTCTCGGAAACTTACAAATGAATTTCATGAGTCAATAAGAAAAGCATTGACTAACCAACAGCAACCACATACTTATGATTTAAACATAAATGTTTCAAATTTGAATAGGTCAATTTTCTGTAACCCGAGAAAGCTGAATTTTGGCACATAGTTAGGTATTTCCCAACGCAATATGTAGACCAAATTTTATCGAAATTTTCGGGAAAAAAATTTTTTTTTGAAAGAAAACTCAAAATTTTCCCGGAAAACCCCGTCCGATTTTCCTGGCCAACGAACTCATCCAAGCCATTAATAAAAGAAAGGCACTTGCCGAGTTTCATCTAAATCGGTTAATTATTTTTTGAGTTATCAGACGGATACACATATATATATATATATATATATATATATATATATATATATATATATATATATATATATATATATATATATATAAACATATAAAAATTCAAACTGACCCCGGATATGGGTTCTAGGGGTCCTAATTCGCGCTCATTTGAAAGAATTTTTGCAAAGTCTCACCATCGATACCTCTCTATTAGTGAATTTTTTAAATAAAAATTCACTAAAAATCAAATACATAGTTTATAAGGAAAAAAGTGGCGGTTTTGTCCTTGTTAGGACTCATTAGTATGTCAACCTATGTCCCAACGAGTCGACCTTAGGGCAGACATTGCCTTCATATGTAATGGAGAATAGTGTGAAGCTACATCTATGGTTCCGTGGCGGTTCTAGGCTTTAACAGCAGGTTCCGCGCACACAGAGTACAACAAGAAGCAAGCTGTGGAAAAAAGTTAACAAGCAAAAACAACTACTTCCCTGAGTCGTAGCACGGGTGAGACTGGCTTATGTCTTCTGAAGTGGTAGTGGCAAGCGAGAAATGTGATTCAATGCCCGTCGTGGTATTAGCCAGGGTAGTAGTTGTTTTCGCCTGCTAATTTTTCCCACAGCTGCATGTGCTCTACTGTGCGTACGTGGAAAGAAGAGACGGCGCCTCGCGCTATTCCCGAATATATATATATATATATATATATATATATATATATATATATATATATATATATATATATATATATATATATATATAATAAGTTAATTTTTTGTTGTCTATCCAAATCTACTCCCACTCGTACCTATCTATGCCAAATGTTTTGTGAATGCTCTTTCGGATTCCACGCGAGTAGTACCTAGAATTAATGAGAGTATTGGATTGAACCCTCAGGTGGACAAAAGTGTTAAATGTTCCTGTAAAAAAATATGTTTTGGGGTGATTTACTTCACACAAAAAAATATACAACACAAAAACTTAAACACATATTTTATCATTTCTCAAAGTGTCTCCTTAACAGAGGTTAAATGAGAAAAAAAAATTGTCGGAGTTACTTACTGAAAACAATTATGGCATGTACGTGAAACTTAGGATAAACAGTCTAAATTCAACCTCTAAGAGGTTGTAAGGAGGTTGAAAAGTTTGCATTGGTACAATTTTTTTTGGTTGTATGCAATCGAATAAAATTTGACACAATTACTCTACAAGACTTCAGCAACACCTCATTCGAATCGGTACTGGCAGCTGTCAGGGAGCGTGGAATAGAGAAGACCTGCTGCAGGTGGATCGGTTCCATGCTCAGGGACAGGCCGGTGTTCACCTCACTCGCGGGAGGGTCTCTGGTGGCGGGGGTCGCGGCGGGGTGTCCGCAGGGGAGCGTTCTGTCTCCCCTGATCTGGTGCCTAGTCGTGGACGGCCTGCTAGGGAGGCTCTCGGCGGGGGGTATCAGGTATAGGGCAATGCGGACAACATTGCCATCTTAGTCCGAGGAAAAGTTACACAGTCAGTGTGAGAGCGCATGCAGACAGCACTGAAGTGGTGGAAGTGTAGTCAAGGGCTCTGGGTGAGCCCCGAGAAAACAACTGTCATACCGTTTACGAGGAGGAGGAAGTGGGAGAGCCACAGAACTCTCACTCTATACGGTAGAAACATCCCAATGGCCAGGGTGATAAAATATCTTGGGGTCGTATTGGACTCTAAGCTAACCTAAAATGGTCACGTTGAAAAAATACTGTGTAAGGCAGTTATGACCCTAGCCGTCACTAGGCGTCTATATGGAAAAACGTGGGGACTAAGACCTAGTGTGGCCCACTAGCTGTACACAAGGGTGGTCAAACCATCGCTAACACACGCGGGACTGGTCTGGTGGTCTAAGGTAACACAATCCAGTGCCAAACAAAAACTAGGCAAGACTCAAAGGATGGCTTGACTAGGCATCACAGATGTCATGTCTTTAACCCCAACAGCGGCCATGGAGGTGTTGCTGGATCTGCACCTCCGACCCTCGTGAACATCTAGCACATTTACGATATGGTACGGTAGACAAATCATGTGTGGCACAACATATATGGGATAATAATCACCAAATTGACAAGAAAAATTTGAAACTTATGAAAAATTTCAGACATCAGACTATGCTTGACGCGGGTGAAAGCGTATATATATATATATATATATATATATATATATATATATATATATATATATATATATATATATATATATATATATATATATATATATATATATATATATATATATCAAGATCGATTCAGAACAAATAGTCATTGAACCGTGCGGCACTTTTGATTTCAAGCTCTTTACTCTCACTTTGTATTTGACCAGCTAAATACTCCTAATCTGTCGGGCAGAATAAAAAAATATTTTTTTATATTTCAACAACTCACCACGAGTGCTTACAGCCTAAATACTATCATACCGTGAGTGTCGCCAAGGAGGAAAGAGGCAACTTGTTAATTCTGGACTTGAAGGTTTGGAGGTTCGGAGGAGAAGGAAAAGCATGCGCCGGCAAGGAATTCCACAACTTGGAAGTCCTCGGGACAAAAGAGCGGGCATAACAAGATGTTCTATGTCTGCTGACCTGGACAGTAAACGGGTGCATTCGCTCTGTTCCCCTGGCAGATCTGTTGGGGCAGCATGTTGAGGAACTATGGAAGAAAGCTCCTCTGAGCAGTGTCCGTGCAGATATCTATAAAAGAGAGAGAGAGAGAGAGGTCACCAACGGCACGTCGGTGGGCAAGGGATGGCAGCCTTTGGGTGAGAGTACGGTCACCGATGAGACATATAGCTCTCTTCTGAATGGAGTCCAGGATAGCGAGTGTAGAAGCGGTAGCGGCACCCCAGATCTGGGAGCAGTATTCGAGGTTTGGTCTTATTTGTGAAGTATAAGGTACAGACATTTGCGATCCCGGAAGAGGAAACCTAATTTCTTAGCAGCCGCTTCTGCAATTGATGTGACATGCTGGTGCCAATTGAGAATTCAATCCACAGAAATTCGAACAAGTGAAAAAGACTCATTACTTTGAATAACTTGGTTGTTCCTTGTAATGGGTCTAGGGCTGGTGTATCTCTTATGAGAAAGAAAGCAAGACTGAGATTTGGTGGGGTTGAATTGTACAAGATTTCTACTTCCCCAGTCTAATATTTTTTGGAGATCCACGGATACAGAACGCTCCATGAGTCTGCGATCCTCATCTAATTGGGCTAAAGAGACAGGCTTAGAATATTGTATATTTGAGTGGAGGGTGCTGTCCTCCGCGTAACTGTGAACTGGGTTGAATGTGCTAGAGATGAGGTCATTGATGAGGAGAAGAAAAATCGCTAACACATGTATCTGACTTTGATTAAAATCCAGGCAAGAGCCGTTACTACTAAACTAATTTAATTATTATCTATGGCTATAAAATAAATTTCTTTGAAAATTTCATGTGACACCTGATTATTGTATTAATTTAAATCACAAAGATCCAATCACCAGCACTCGATATAATTGAGCAAGTGTTATAGGCAGTTCTCATGTTATTGGCCTTTGTCCTTTTGCTAATACATATATCAAACTTATATTATTTCCTGTCAGTTCAACAATCTAAAATAAATTAGAAAGCCAACCCATAAAATAAATAAGTATATAAAAAGCGAATTGTTATTATGTACACAATGAAATTAAACTCAGTGCCAATAAACCAAAGAGTGTTTCACATGCCTTTATGATCTATTATAACTTTTTATCAGCGGGACAGTTACTTATAACGAATCATTGATGGTGAAAGGTAAACCGTTAACGGGTTTAATTTGACAGGGTAATTTTAAAAACGCATAATACAAACTCTGGAACCTGTAGTGACCACTAATTAAAGAGACCATTCGTTGATGATCGTTTCTTGGCAAAATAATCAAGAAGGTACGGTTATGCTAAGTTGGTTGTTGTTCCATGGTATACTTGATAATTTTAGTCTATTAAAGTACAATTTTGCTATACATTGTATCGTTTTCATTTTTCTGTCTATTGTTAGTGAATTTTCTTTAAAAAATTCACTAATGAGAAGATCCTTACTTTTGATTTTGGAAAAAATTCTTCAAATGAGCGCAAGCTTTCTAATATATATATATATATATATATATATATATATATATATATATATATATATATATATATATATATATATATATATATATATATATATATATATATATATATATTGCTATAGGTAGCAAATATACCAGCAAATTAGAAACATTTTATTGTGGAGAAAAACGGGCCATCTACATTAAATTGATACGTCCTAATATTTAAATGCCCTGTATAATTGAGAGTGTAGAATATTTAGAATTAAATAAGGAATAATGCTTTCTTTTTTACATGTACGTCTTGTTTTATATATAGAGTTTTAATAGAAAATAATTATTTTTATGTTATCCTTAGACATTAAATGAATATGTAGTAGTTAAGTTAAAAATATTTTTTTTTGTCAGTTACCAATTATAAGAAAGACACACACAGTGTTCGTTAATAGTGAAACGCAGGGATGTTTTTTTGTTGTTGTTTCCAATAAGTGCAACGAACAAGAAGTTGGACAATGGGAAAACGCAGGGCCTATGAACTTAGTTTTACCCAGGTACAGCGAGAAGAGATTTTTTTTTGTAACACAGGTGTAGATATTTAAGAAGACGGCGGCGGCAGTACGCCAGGACGATTCGTAAATGAACTGCGGCAAGAGAATCTTCATTCGATGACATACGGCGACACTGTAAATATGGGAATTGAGAATTAGGCGTGACGGCAGCCGAGGCTCAATATAATTTGCAAACAAGTGCATCATAATAAAAAAGCCTGGACGCAGCAAGTGCGTTATGGTAGTGAATTTTCATAGAAATGATCTGGCACAAAAGATTTTATAACTTTTTTTTCTTGTAACATAGAAATCTGAATTTTGGTATATAGTTTGCTTTTTATATCGTAAGCCTACCTACCAAATTTGGTTATCATAGATTTTTTATTTTTTAAGATAAAAATTTTTTTCAAATGAAAACTCAAAATTTTCCCAGAAAACCTCGTCCGATTTTTTTGATTAACGAACATGTCAAAGCCTTTTACAAAAGGAAGGTACGTGCCAAATTTTATCAAAATCGGTGTATTATTCTTTGAGATAAAAATTTTTTTCGAATGAAAACTCAAAATTTTCTCGGAAAACCTCGTCCGATTTTCCTGACTAACAAACTTGTCAAAGCTATTCACAAAAGAAAGGTACTTGTCAAATTTTATTAAAATCGGCTAATTAGTTTTTGAGATAATAATTTTTTTCGAATGAAAACTCAAAATTTTCCCGGAAAACCTCGTCCGATTTTCCTGACTAACGAACTTATCCAAGCTATTTACAAAAGAAAAGTACATGCCAAATTTTATCAAAATCGGCCTATTATTTTTTGAGTTATCGGTGTGATACATATATATATATATATATATATATATATATATATATATATATATATATATATATATATATATATATATATATATATATATATATATATATATATATATATATATATATATATATATATATATATATATATATATATATATATATATATATATATAAACATATAAAAATTGAAACTGACCCCGGATATGGGTTCTAGGGGTCCTAGATCGCGCTCATTTGAAGAAATTTTTTCAAAATTCAAAAGTCGAGATCACCTCATTAGTGAATTTTTTCTAAGAAAATTCACTAATAATATTCAGTGTTAAAATGGGAAACATATACATGAGTAACTGGTATGCGGTTTGTTAAGACCGTTTCAATATAAAATGGAAGATAATTAGCAATCACAGGCAAGCTACAAAATCCAAACAGTAGATCCAATGGAAAACAATTAGTACTCATCCAATAGAAAGATCAATTAGTCATCAAATAGTAAGTCGTTTTGGGAAATTTATCGTTATGAATGTGCAGACTTTTTTCTATACTGTGTTAAAGTTTTTAAGAATTTTCAGTCCCATTGATGATTTTTATATATATTTAGCTCACTAAGGGGGATATTAGATAAAGGCCGAATCACTAGATCATAGTTAGTTAATTCGTTGTTTCAAATAAGTTTGATTTGTATGATTTATCGACAATCAGTGATGATAATTGTGATATAGCTATGTTTTAATGGGAATTTTTGAATTTAATCAACCCGGAATAAAACATAGTAGATTGTACTTACATAGTCTGTTTAATTTTGACCCAAATCAAACAAATACTAGTAATATGATAAAGTAAGGGTAATTTCACTTTCAATTAAAAGTAAAATCAAAAGAACCCGATTAAATAAATCTTTTTTTGAAATTTACAAACACTATGGAGTAATAAAATTTTTAAATAAGATATATCAAACAAAAATACTAGCCCAATCACAGAACCCTACCCATGAGATGAGAGGAAAATTTTAAAATACAGTGGTAAGTAAACAATCTTTGGCATAATTTCAGGTTCATCAATGTTACCGTTTTTAAATAAAGCAGCAAATTGAATTCTCATGCTCTACAATTAAAATTGCTAAATAAAAATAAAAATACCATGGCAATATATATATATATATATATATATATATATATATATATATATATATATATATATATATATATATATATATATCACCGACAACTCAAAAAATAATGGGCCGATCTTGATGAAACTTGGTAAGTACCTTCCTTTTCCAAGTGGCTTGGATAAGTGCGTTATCCAAGAAAATCGGCCCGGTTTTTTCCCAGATAATTTTGTTTTCTTGCCGATAATTTTTATATCTCCGGAAATAACAAAGCTGTGGCAATCAAATTGTGTAAGTGGGTTTATATCATAAAAGTCTGGACGCAGCAAGTCCGTTATGGAAGTCAATTTTCATCAAAATGTTTTTAATAGCGAATATGTCACTCTAATGCAAGCAGGCATCAATCTGGTTACCGGTATAGCCTATATAGTAGAAACAATGTACCATATTTTATCAAAATTACTTATTGTTTGAAAATGTACAAAAATTTTCCGAGCTTAAAATGTTTCTGAGAAAACTGGTATTGAAATTTGAAGGATTTAATGAAAATTCGTTACCAAAACGCACTTACTGCGTCTAGATTTTTTTCTTACAAACATGCATCATATATCGATAAAAATGCAAAAATGCAATAATATAAGGGTGTTTGAAAAAACAACTGTGGGGATCACCAACGACTTATGGACCAACCTGTGGTTGTCAAAATATTTTTATAAGACGCAGCTGAAGACACACTATAATTAACGTATACATTTTTTTTCGTATCTTGTATAATAACAAATATCTTGAGCTTTACCGTACAAATGCGTCACCTTATATACAGGGTATTTCGCATAAGAACCGACACAGAGCAGAGGCATGTAGAAGAACCCAAAATTTTGTGATTTAACGCAACTTACCCCTATACTAAGTTGCACCCCTGAGAAGTTATAGGCCTTCAAAGTGGGGTTTCTAATTTCGAAAAAAATCAATATCTCAGTTATGGTTAAACTTAGCAGAACTTAATTTGGTACACGTTTTGAGTGTACCAAGGCCAATAATCGACAGTAATAAGAATCCAATCGAAGCATTTTAAAGGGTTGATAAGGGATGATTCACCCTTAAAATGTGGCAGAATTTTTTCACCAATTGGCGGATTAAAAAAATTCTTATTTCACTTTATGGGGAATTTAATTCTAAAACTTTTATTACTCTTATTAATTTTCAAGAAACTTTATCGTTTTCAACAAAATTCCGAATAACTAGCTACACGTATTAGAGTTGTGTTATTTAAAATCATCGGAAATTCAAACGTTGGCTATGAAATTTAACATCAGACTTGACAATCAGGAAAATAAGTCATTTTATTTTAGAAATATTTGCCGAGTGTTGTGAAAATTGCCGGGAAGTGTTATTATAGGTTAGTGGAGGTTGTTCCGAAGAAATTTTTCTTGTTTATGTTGTTCTTATTTATGCGTTGAGGGTGGTTGTAGGCATGTAGAAGGGGGAGGAGAACCCCCGTGACGAAGCCGCGAACTAAGATTTTTAAATTATGTTTAAATTGTTACCTCATTTCATTTGCTTAAAATATTTGTCCTAAAATGAATTTGAGGTTGCCTTGTTTGTCAGTCTCACATAGAGAGCTACAATATTTTATCATTTAAAAATTATGGATACAGTAACAGTAAATAAGCGATTAAGACGGTCTGGGTGCAGCAAGTACGTTGTGGTAGAGAATTTTTGTAAAAAGATTTCAAATCCGATAACTCAATTTCCCATTAAGCTATAATCTTCAATCTTGAGCCATGGTAAAACTTATTTAACATACCTTTTTGGTTGTTTTATTTGCAAAAACTGGATCGATTGGGTTGACTAAAACAAAACCATCCAAGCAATTAATAAGGAAAAATAGCTGCCATATTGGTAATTTGGCACGTACATTCCGTTTGTAAATAATTAATTTCCTGGAAAACCTTTGTAAATTTAATGAAATTTGTAACACAATTTTTTTAAAGCGACTTGCAGTATTTACATTTATCTACCAAATTTTAATTTGATAACTCCATAGAAAATAGAAATTACGCTTGGGAATCACTGGGACCTCTAAAACCAAACTCCAAGATCCATTTAAATTTAAAGAATTAGTTTAAATAATATACCTTACTAATAGTGTACAATTCTTATGAAAACTCACTACAATAATGCACTTGCTGCACCCCGAATTTTTTTAAGTGAACGTAACTTTTATACAATATGACTTAGTCCAACTGGATTTTTTTGTCCGAATTAAAAAGAACGGTTGTTAAAAAGCTGCAACGTTTGCAACAGTTACAAAAAGATGTTTTTATTAAAGAGGGGGAAATTCGATACGATTAGTGTATGTGGAGTTGAGATAAATTTGAGTGTTCAACAGTGTTCACAGTTCAAAGTGGCACTGACACACATGTTTTGAGAATGTATTTGTATTTCCTTTCCGCTCGTAAAATTAGATGTAAAAAGTACAAGACTTATACACATCAAAGCCATATTGCCGGATATTGCTGCAAGAAAAATGGTTATTTTTATGACATTCAACACTGAAACAAATTTTGTTTGTCGTAAAATTGATACGCACTGTACGCAGATGTCTCACAAGAGAACAAATAACGAAGATAATTTTAATGGGAATTACTAAATATTTTTCTGTTGTGTCAACAATGGTTATAAAAAAAAACCCTGGAAAACAAAAATTGTGAAAAATCTTAATCGAAAAGAGCTTAATTGTAAGCTTTCAAATGATCATAAAATCGGGCACAGACGAGAGGCAGGGTAAGCGGCCACTCTTATTCCCAAAAGAACCTAAAACGAATACGGCTTCTGTAGAGAAAATTTAGCAAGAAGAGTGTTTGACAAACCCTTAAGTTTCCGCTTCACGTCATTGTCAGCCATTTTACTAAAATATTGCCAGGAAATTCATTTCAAATAGACCCTTTCTCTGATGCTTTGACAGTAATTTTAGCTATTTTATGGTTTAACGATCTATCATTTTAGCTAATTTTCGTGAAGAAAATTCGTTAATGAGGAGACCGCGACTTTTGAGTTTCTTCAAATGAGTGCAAACTAGGCCCCTTAGAATCCATATCCGGGGTTAGTTTCAGTTTTTATCTGTTTACATATACACAGGGTGACACATTTCTATGGTAAAGCTCAGTATATTCGTTATTATACAAGACACGCGAAAAAATCGTATACGTATGTATAGGGTGCTTGAGCTACATCTTATAAAATTCTTTTGACAATCACAGGTGGCCCATAAGTTGTTGGTGATATTTTTTTCGAACATCCCTTATATTATTTCATTTTTACATTTTTTATCGAAATCTAATGCATGTTTGTAAGAAAAAAAATTCGAGTCGCAGTAAGTGCGTTTCGGTAGCGAATTTTCATTAAATGCTTCCTATTTCAATAAACCAATTTGCTATTAATCTAAAGTTCGTTGGCTAGGAAACCAGTTGTCCCCAAAATTTTAGTCTTAGGTTTACTTTCGGAAAATTTGTGTACAGTTTCAAACAACAAAGTTATTTTGTTAAAATACGGTACATTATTTCTACCATATAGGTTATACCGGTAACCAAATTTGATGCATGCTTGTATTTAAAAAGACATACCTGCTATTAAAACATTTTAATGAAAATTCACTTCTATAACGCACTTGCTGCGTCCAGACTTTTTGTTTTACAAAGATAAATTATGAAGATACTTTATTTTGCTTTCATAAATTTGAACACAAAATGACATTTTGGAGAACTTTAATGCGGTTGATTTTCATGATCCTCAAATAAATTTTGTGCAAACATGTTAAACAAACAAAATCAAGTAACGATCTAAACATAAATTTAAGATCTTGTCAAACATAATTAGTTCATCGTGGGGATTTTCCTTCCCCCCCTCGCGTGAATATAACCACCCTCGTTGCAAAAACCACAAGAAAAACGTCTTGTTCGTACCCGCCAAGGAAGTTACGGCACCTGGGGGAATAGGGGTGATTTACGGGGTAGGCGGGGTTTAAGGGGGGTATGGCTTCAAGATGTGAAAAAGACAGCTTTAAAGACCGTTTTCTTCGCATTTTCTGCTCATATTTCCTTTTTACTACCTACCCTACTCACTCCTGGTCCCGTAACTTCCTTGGTGGGTGTGAACTAGATTTTTTTCTTGTAGTTTGTGCATCCAGGGGGGGGGGGTAGGCAGGTTCCTGAAAACAGTTTTTTGAAAAGCGTTCGGGAGCTAATCTGCAAATTTACCCAAATAAATTTTCTGCAAACATTCTAATTGAATGAAGAAAAGTAACCTTAGAAACGGAAACTGAAGACTACGTGAAACACATTTCATGCAACACTTGTTCTTCACAAACTGCACCTGCTCCAGAATCGTTGTTTAAAAATGACATTTGCGACAAAATAAACATTTGCTGCGTGCCTTATTTAAGACCTACCGATTCACCGACTATTTCAGAGAATTTAATTCATTATCGTTCGGACCTTGTAAGATATTGTTTATAGAAAGTCCAAACGCCGTCAGTGCGTTATAGGACGAATTTATTTCCAACTCTAATAGCTTATTTATCGTTTCATATGGAGGTCTCAATTTTGGTACGTCCATTTGTTTCTATTAAGAACATAAGCCTACTAAATTTCGTCGAAATAGCCTAATCATGTTCAGTGATATAATTTTTTTTCGAAGAATAACTTGACTTGGGGTGGCTAACGAACTCATCTAAGGATTTACAAAAGAAACAAATCAAAATTGGTTAATTTTTTAAGAGATCGTTAGAATATATATATATATATATATATATATATATATATATATATATATATATATATATATATATATATATATATATACAGTGTGGAACAGCCAAATGGAATAAATTCGATAACGGATAAATGAGGACGTGTTGGGAAAAACGCTTGGACACGTCGATTTGTATTTTTAACTGCGCATCTTTTTCAAGAAAAAAAAATTATTTAGGGTGCGTCATGTGACAGTGGCCAATACCAACTTTCTTATTTTAAATACAAGCCCCTGTATATTATTAATTTTTTGGATTCTTCAGAAAATTCTAGACATAATTCATGTACAATGTCCTATACCTATCTTCAACTGTTTCGGAAATATTAAGTATTTTCAGATTTATTACAAAAATTAACATTAAAAATAGAAAATTATTTTATTTCACAAATTCTAATAAGAAATACTGATTATTTCTTAATAATTTAAAAAAACAAAAAAAAATTAATGTCAATGTAGTAAATGTTCAAAATGCTCGCCACGAACATCTTGGCAACATGCTAATCTGGTATAGAAATGTCTTCTAACATTACTCAACATCTCAGGCGTGACTGATCTAATCGCAAGCGTGATTCGTCTTTTTAAGTCATCTAAGTTGAGGGGCTTAGTTTTGTATACAATACTTTTGACATATCCCCACAAAAAGTAGTCTAATAGCGACAGATCAGGAGATCGTGCTGGCCATTCTATCGATCCGCGCCTCCCTATCCACCGATTTGGAAAAATTTGGTTCAGGTACTGCCGGACATTGATTTGGTAATGGGGCGGTGCTCCATCTTGCTGAAACCATATTTTATTGGCAGGAACTTGTGGGTTTGCTGGATCTGGATATAAGTTTGTCAAAGTTGGCACGACATTATTTTGGAGCAGTTCTAAATATTTATCCCCATTCAAGTTGCCATCAATGAAAAAGGGACCTACGATATGATTTCCAACAATTCCTGCCCAAACATTAAGTTTTTCAGGATATTGCGTATGTTCCTCTCTCATCCAATGAGGATTCTCATTAGACCAATAGCGGCAATTTTGACGATTAACATGACCGTGAAGTGTAAATGTGCTCTCATCAGAAAACAAAACATCTTCTAATTGGATCACATTGTTATCTAACATTGCCATCATTTGTTCACAAAAATACGTTCTCCTATCGAAATCGTCCTCCATGAGCTCCTGAGTTGGTATCATTTTATAGGGATGCATTTTACTTTCCTTTAATGTTCGAAAAATTGCTGTGTGGCTAACGTTGAATAGTTGGGCTGCTTGTCGACCAGAAGTATGTGGGTTTTCTTGAAACTCAAGCGTAATATCCAATTTCGTATCATCACTTACTGCATTGGCAGCTACTTTTTTTATCTGTCTCACATGACCAAGCTCGCGAAACTGCTTTTCTATTTTGCTAATTGTTCCTTGGGATACAGGCGGCAAATTTGGAAATTTTTCGTGAAATAAGCGAGACACTTCCATCTGTGTCCGTGTGTTATCTCCATAACCAATCATTTGTAGAATGGTTATTTTGTGCATTTCTGTTAAATGAACCATTTTTCTGATATTATTACGTACAGTTAACGAAATTCAAACGACAATAGCACTGACACTAATCACTACTGTCATGCAGGCAGACAACAAGTTGCTAAGGCTACGAGTTTTATACGAACAGAAAGAAAACTGTTTTTGTTTTTGTTTCATTTCATATCAGTAAAAAGAAACGCAGGAATGGTTTTTGTTTACTTTCTCATTATCAAGAGCTGAATGGGAAATAAGTATTGAATGCAATGTAGCGAATTTGTGAAATAAAATAATTTTCTATTTTTAATGTTAATTTTTGTAATAAATCTGAAAATACTTAATATTTCCGAAACAGTTGAAGATAGGTATAGGACATTGTACATGAATTATGTCTAGAATTTTCTGAAGAATCCAAAAAATTAATAATATACAGGGGCTTGTATTTAAAATAAGAAAGTTGGTATTGGCCACTGTCACATGACGCACCCTATATAATTTTTTTTTCTTGAAAAAGATGCGCAGTTAAAAATACAAATCGACGTGTCCAAGCGTTTTTCCCAACACGCCCTCATTTATCCGTTATCGAATTTATTCCATTTGGCTGTTCCACACTGTATATATATATATATATATATATATATATATATATATATATATATATATATATATATATATATATATATATATATATATATATATATATATATATATATATCAAAAAATTGTGGGAAAGCCGTCAGTTGTAGAATAAAACTATTTATTCTAAGCCGAGCTTTCGGAAAAATTTATTCTATTCTCAAGAATTTACTTGGGAAAAATATAAAAGTTTAAAATACTTACATATAATGTGAGTTCTACTAAACTAATTATGCAATAACAAACATGAAAAGAAAACTTTTTTATAAATTTGAGTGAAGTCGAAAAGTGCCTTATAAAGCTAACTATTGTCTAATTGAATTTGTTTTTTGTTTTTGTCTAGGAAATACAAATTTTTTTTCTTTTCATGTTTGTTATTGCATAATTAGTTTAGTAGAACTCACATTATATGTAAGTATTTTAAACTTTTATATTTTTCCCAAGTAAATTCTAAAATTTTTTTCTTTCTATGTTGTAGCCTTGAGAAAGGAATAAATTTTTCCGAAAGCTTGGCCTATAATAAAGAGTTTTATTCTACAACTGACGGCTTTCCCACAATTTTTTGATAAATAGAACTATTACCCTCACAAAAATTTAATTATATATATATATATATATATATATATATATATATATATATATATATATATATATATATATATATATATATATATATATATATATATATATAAGGACTTTGAGCACCCCAATGAACCGGCCCATTGTTACAAATGACACGATTATTAAAGTTTTGGTTCAAAAATTCTTTGACCATCCTAGCATTTTGAGCTGGACAACCGTCTTGTTGGTACCAAATCTCGTCTAAATTATCATGAACCCTTCTAATTGTTGGTAAGATATCATTTCTCAATAGATTATGCTACCTTTCCCCAGTTAAATTATTAAAAAAATTAACTGTCTAATCTACAAATAAAAATAACAGTTTTTTACCTAATAAGCAGCACCAAACATTAATACCAAATCTGTCTTGCAATCATCTTTCTTCGTTTAGATGGGGATTTTCATTTGCCCAATAATGCCTATTATGGCAATTATACACACCACAATTTGTAAATCTGGATTCATCAGTCCGTATTATTTTCAAATGAAAATTTTCGTCTTGCTGACATTGTCCTTGATACCATCTGCAGAATTGAAGTCGCTTATGGTAATCGTCAACATTTAAGTCTTGTACGATTGTAGGTTTGTATGGATGGTAATGACTTTGTTTTAATACACGGTGTACCGTACTTTTTGGAACGTCAATTTCACCATAAAACCGAACAGATTGCGGAGGGTTTTCTTTTGAAACCTGTAAGACGGCATTATTTCTTTCTTCATTTCTAGGCAATTTTTTTTCTTCCTTAGGGCTCGCCCGCGGCCTCGCCGCCCCGATAGCACTGCAACCTTTGGTTTATTGTGCATATTTCTAGGCATTGAGTTTCTTTGCGTGGAAGCTACCGTCGTTCAATAGATTGGTCACTATCCTCCGAAATATTTTGGTTGTCGTCTTTCTGGATAGTTGTTTTGATAACAATTTGCAACTGCCTCAGTATTTCGGTTAGAACGAACATAACATTCGAACAAAATATTCTTCATTACTGAACATATTGTTGAATAATATTTAAAATAAACAGGAAACAAACTATTTAGTACAACATTTTAAGCAACGTGTTAAATACACCTCAAATTGTTCAGATAATAAAGAATGACAGTATTTTTAATTGTCGCGATAGTGTTATACCTTTCTTCTGTTGTTTTTCAGTTGACTTACGTTTAAAAATCAAACAATTTTCAAAGGCGTCTTCGTAAATCATTAATCTGCTTTTATTGAGTTCTGTTAATAAAGTTAGTTATATGTTTAATTAAATTATAACACTTTTTTGGGATAATGTTGTAATGTAAAATATCATTTGTAATAATGGGCCGATTCATTGGTGTGCTCAAAGTTCCTATTTTTCTATCGTGAATCACTACGGAAAATTATGTTAAAAGTAGAAGTCTATTGTTAGACTCCATGGCCTACTGCCTTCTGAACACTTTTATTTATCATTTGTTTTCTGGTATTGGATTTCATAGCGTATTATCCTCAAAACGGTTTTTCTCAAAATTGTCAGTGCAATTACAAGATTTCTCAAGCATGTTGTACATCACTGGAAAGCTCTTTTCACAGGGTATCACATGAGCAAAAAAATCCAATATGGCTCCCATAATAAAAATAAACGTTGATACCTGTAGCTCAAAAACAAATGACAATCCAAAGTTGAGAATAGCACAAAAAGATTACTCTGTAAAAAGTGTCCTGATAATGTGCAAGTCTTAGACATGTCAGATCAACGCCTACTTAGATATTGAAGAAACAAGAAATTGAGAATTATTTATTTATTTATTTGTAATTATAATTAGACCTTGTATTTTACAAATAAGCCTTGCTTGTGCTTGTATTAATACAATTTTCTTAAACATCCTTATCCTAAACCTCTTCTGTTAAAACTATTTCAATAAACGTCACGTTTTGGTTTACTCTTCATTTTTACTTTTTTTTACTGCCAAGATTCCTACCAATGGCCATAAAACTTAATATTTACTGTAATTTAATCATCAACATATGAACATAAAAATTTTAACAGACCTTAATATGGATTTTCGTGGCGCTAATTCGTGTTCATTAGAAGAAAATTTTCTAAGGTCTCACCAACCTCTCTATTAATGAATTTACCAGAAATAATTGATTTTTTGAGGAATAAATGTTTCTATTAGTTATACTTACCCCTCTTAAATTTTTAGATGGAGGTTCTGGATTTTTATTACCGAGTACATTTCTTATACGAATTTCGCAAACATGATTTACTGATAATTGTGGCTCTAATGCATAACATAAAATCGTAAATCTATCGGCGATATTGGCACACGATTATGACAATTTCAGTTTACCTAAGTATATGAATTTGAAAATGCAATACTTCAAACTATCCTGAATTTCTAAAGAGATGCTATGTATATAGGACAAACTAGATGCAGTAATGTCAATAAAACTTATAGAATATATAATAATATAAGATTACAATTAGAACAGCATTAACTCTATATAGGTATTTAAAGAACTGTCAACCTCAACTACATTTTCTTACCCTGTTGCTTTAAAACCCTGGTCACATGATATTTTCACGGTGTTCATAAAACCTGAGTTTCTTTGTTAATCCCTCACAAAAATAAAACACAACAGTAACCACTAAAATGTCAAAAGGTGCAAAAAATCAAAACACAAAACCTTGGCGCGAAATTCGTTTTGAATTCGCGATAAACTGCAATTATCGCGTATAGTATCGTAAAAGTAATAAGCGCGCGTCTTCCCTCTACGGCCGGCAACGCGGTATTGGCCTGGCTAGAAGCAAAGCGAAGAGAATTAAGTTGTGTTGGAAAGAGTCTGACAGCCGGCAGAGTACCTGAATTCCACCTCTTTCTAACCAAAGGTATTTATCAACGTCTGTCCCTCTTTCCATGTACTCCAGCTATCTTTACGATGAGAAGGCGAGTTGTTCTTTTCTTGTCTCTTTTGCTGAGTGAAATGTTTGCTTTCTATTTCTTTCTAACTTGAGAATTAACGATGTGACAGATGTGAGATGGACAAACTACCAGGATATACAGTTGGCCCCAAGTTATTTTGTTGTTTTTTGGATCAGTTTTTTGGTTGCTGTTTATTTATAGACTTGCTGTTTTAAAGCAATTTTACAATCTCAATACAATTTGCCTTGCATGATATGAAGAAATCGGATAATATATAATATCTTCACTATGTGAAAACTGAAACCTGTGATGCCGATAAGTAGACTTGAAGAACCGAAATCCCCACAACACATATTTTTCAAAGAACTTACGATCGTCTTGGTTTGACCCACGTATTTAAGATTACAATCTTGCAAACCAAGAGAAACATAGCGACCAAATTTCGTGAACATCTTGCACATTTACGATATGGTACGGTAGACAAATCATGTGTCGCACAACATATATGGGATAATAATCACCACATTGATAAGGAAATTTTGAAACATGTCAAAAATGTTAGACGTCAAACTATGCTTGACGCTTATGAATGCATATAATCAAAGGTGCTGCACGGTTCAATGATGTCTTGTTCTTAATCGATCTTGATATATATATATATATATATATATATATATATATATATATATATATATATATATATATATATATATATATATATATATATACATATATATATATATATATATACATATATCAAGATCGATTAAGAACAAGACATCATTGAACCGTGCAGCACCTTTGATTTTAAGCCCTTTATTGTAGTTCTAAAAACACCAGTTAATACAAAAACCTAACAACCAGATAATTTTTATTCTGTTTTGGGCATCCATCACTAAAGAAAGCATTCGACCAGGTCTGGCACGCAGCGCTGCTTAATAAATTTCCAGCCTATGGGCTACTACCAAAACTCTGTACCTGGACAGCAAATTTCCTCTCCAACCGGAGCATTTCTGTTGTCGTGGATGGCCATTCCTCTAAAGTGTATCCAATTAATGCAGGAGTCCCTCAAGGTTTAGCTTTAGCCCCTACCACATCAATGACCTCCTCTCTAGCACATCCAACTCAGTTCACAGGTACACGGACGACATTACCCTCCAATCAAATATACAATATTCTAAGCCTGTCTCTTTAGCCCAATTAGATGAGGATCGCAGACTCATGGAGGGTTCTGTCTCTGTGGATCTCCAAAAAATATTAGACTGGGGAAGTAGAAATCTTGGACAATTCAACCCCACCAAATCTCAGTCTTGCTTTCTTTCTCATAAGAGATACACCAGCCCTGGACCCATCACAATGAACAACCAAGTTATTCAAACTAATGAGTCCTTTTCACTTGTTAGCATTTCTGTAGATCGAAATCTCAATTCGCACCAACATGTCACATCAATTGCAGAAGCGGATGCTAAAAAATTAGGTGTCCTCTTCCAGGCTCGCAAATACTTTTCACCAGCTAATCTCTATACCTTATATACTTCACAAATAAGACCAAACCTCGAATACTGCTCCCACATCTGGGGTGCCGCTGCCGCTGCTACACTCGCTATCCTGGACTCCATTCAGAAGAGAGCTATACGTCTCATCGGTGACCCTACCCTCACCCAAAGGCTGCCATCCCTTGTCCACCGACGTGCCGTTGGTAACCTCTCTCTCTCTCTCTCTCTCTCTTTTATAGATATCTGCACGAGCACTGCTCATAGGAGCTTTCTTTCATAGTTCCTGTACCTGCTACCCCCAACAGATCCACCAGGGGAAAAGAGCGAATGCACCCTTTTACTGTCCGGGTCACCAGACATAGAACATCTTTTTATGCCCGCTGTTTTGTCCCGAGGACTTCCAAGTTGTGGAACTCCTTGCCGGCACATGTTTTTCCTTCTCCTCCGAGCTTCCAAACCTTCAAGTCCAGAATTAACAAGTTGCCTCTTACCTCCTTGTCGACACCCACGGTACGATAGTATTTAGGCTGTGAGCGCTCGTGGTGTGTTGTTGAAAAAAAAAACAAGACCAGGTATTCTTTGCATATATTTTTGTTATTGAAATGATGCAACAGCAGCGACGTCATTTTGGCTTTCTCCAATAGTCTAGTCATAAACAAACATAGTCATATCGTAATTGCTAAATAATGCACCCCAAAAATGTAGTACCATAAATGACTTCACCAATTTAAATATGAGGCAAACGCAAATCAAAGTTATAGATGTTATAAGTCCTTTTTTTTGCTTCAAATTTGGACTGTATTTTTATTACAGAATACTTACCAGCCTTGCATATATGAGGATTTCATTTCGTTTCAAGACCCTAGTGTTCTTCTAAGTGAGAACTTGCAATTATTTTTGACATAAATCGATTACAAATCGTGCAAATGTCAGATACAGTAGACCAAACTAATAAAGAAGGATGTAGTAAAAACTGGCCAGTATGTTTTATAAGACACATTGATACGGTATTGGTATTGTTCTAAAAACATTTTGTATATAAGTTTGCGTTTTTGGTAGATATAAACGAACGGGATTTCTTTTCGAGAATAATCAGATATGTACAATCAGTATGTACAATTGTTGATCTACGACCTGGCGCACTTATGAAGATTAGACCAGCCAGATGGATATCTTCAATATCTCTCAAAAGCATGCAGATGAACTGATATAAAAAACCTCGACCTAAAATCATACTGATCATCGTAATACATTTGGAACGAGAACATCTACAAAAATTGAAATACTTTAAAAAACTGTGTCATATTCTAGCATATCATGCTATTTACACCCGCCTACAATCTGGACCTGTTTGTCTGGCGAGAACTTGCTTTCCCACATTTATATGGGCAACATCGTTGATTTTCTTCTTACTTACAATTATTTCCTTTTTCACACATCGCTGCCTCGTTTTTTTTCAGTTAGTCGAGTTATGTTTATCACAAAACATCAAATCTAAGCTCCCCATAATCCATAGTATAACTATAACCTCCAAACTGTGATATTTACTGTGCTATGAACTGACAAAGAGGAAGCAGGTGTAAATCTCAAGCAAAAAATAGCCGTTGTCCAGGACTATGGTTGTTTTTTAAGAAAACCGAGTACACTACGTTGATTTTTGTAGAACGATCTGATCTTTGTTATGCTGTAATTTTGGACTATGTCTTTTTTTTGTAGAAATAGAGTACACCAATCGATTAAGCGCCATCAGAACTATGAGAATCATACAATCTTACGTGGGAAATTTGATTTTTTTTTGCCTATTGCTGTTTTTGTAAGAAACGCTTCAATTGTGATAATAACGACAATAACAAAAATATAATCATTAAATAACAATAACAACGTCAGCTATTATAACTGTTTCAATTATTTTAAATACTCTTAGCGTTTGTTTGACGCTTCATACCTTTAGTTTAAAAAATAAGACTTCCCAAAGTGAATTCATTAAGTCTGCTTCTTCATTTAAGAGGTTATTGTTGCCATAAATATACTTTTATGTATCTAAAGTTTCTAAAAAGTCAAGTTTACGCTTGTCTATACAAACATGAAGTGGATGTATTTGATTAGTTACATTTTAATACATTTATTTTTCCTTGAAACAAATATCATTTGCAGGAGCTGAGTGAACCTAAATCCAGCTTCAAGATACGCCATTGTGGTGCTGACTGCCGGCTGCTGGTCGCCACAAAATAACTTAATTAAGAACCACTCTTCTCGCCTGATCCACGATTCTCTAGAAATTTGAACTCAGGTTAATTATTTCTGCGGGCTGATGAGTAGATCTGAGTATCTCTAGTCAAGTCAGCCATACCAAATTACATTTTGGTTGAGAGGTGGAGCCCTATTATGAGAGAAGGTTGTGTGCGTGAGGACTAAACATACAATTAAATTATAAAAAACCTTCAGTTGTTATTTTGAAGGTCGTTGGTCCGTCTACAAACGTCTACAGTTCTGTTATACGGGTTATATACTTTCATAGGCGGCCCCGGTTTCTTTCAAAAACATTTTCTCATGCATATTTTATTAAAATGGGACGAAAAATTTTGTAAAATGTTTGATATTTAAGACATTAAATATTTTCATCAATAGCATAAAAATTACTCGTATTTCGAACTTTGATCGATTTTCATGAAAACTATTTATAAATAATCTAGGACTTAGAAGTTTCAATTCGCAAAAGTTTTACACTTTATGAATACAAACATATTATGAAAATTCCCTATTATAACCGACTTATTGGATCCAGAGTTTTCTAATTATTGTCGTTATTTCTTACATTAGAGTTTACAGAAACAGTGTAAAGGATTAGATTAAGATAATTTTATTGACAATAAAATGGTTGTATCTCCTTTTTATATAGTTCGTAATTCTTGAGATATAAGATAAAGTTGTGTTTTTGTAATAAAACTCATACACTAGTGAAAGCTATGATATACCTGTGTGAAGTATTCAGAAAGGTATGGATGTTTTTCTAATAATTCCTTTCATAACGTAGTCACCTATGGAATTATTTAAGTTATCAGAAAACATAAAAATTTCGGGACGCAGCAAGTGCGTTATAGTAGCGAATGTTCATAAGAATTCTACAGTATTATTATACGGCATTTTAGTAGAGTTAATACTTTAAACTTACACAGACCTTGAAGATCGATTTTAGAGGTCCTAGTACGGGCGCATTTCAAGAATCCTTTCTAAAATGCTACCATCGATATCTCTCTATTATCAAAAAACTCTTGCATTCTAACTCCTTTTGAGAAAAATGCCCATAACTTAATTTTCTAAAAAATGTGCGAATGGTCTGACGACTGCAGCCATGAAAGAAGACAACACACACACACACACACACACACACACACACACACACACACACACACACACACACACACACACACACACACACACACACACACACACACACACACACACACACACACACACTAATTTTCTATGAAACTAAAGAACTAAATTTTGCTATATATGTAGATAGTGCAAGTCTCTTTAAAAGAAACTTGTATTACAAATTTCAATAAATTATACAGAAGATTTTCAGAGGCAATCTTAATTCATATTTAGAAAAGTAAAGTATCTGTCAAATTATACACGTAGCAGTTATTTTTCCTCATTAATCGCCAGTATGATTTCGTTTTAGTCAACCTAATTAAACCGATTTTTTTAATATCAACAATAACAAAATTATAATTTCAGACTCAAAGGGGACAAACTTATTTGGGCGTTTTAAAAAGAATGAGATATTGTTCGAAACGTATAAGATCTGTGCACTATTGTTACTACAAATGTCAAAATAAAACATAAAAAAACATACATTTATGGAGCTGTATTCGATCGCGTAACCTTCTACCTATGAGGCAAGAGAGACGCCTCTCAGACATCTAGGCATACGTCAACTAACGTTTTGTTTACATGAGACATTAGATCGGCTTCATGCCCGGGATATTATATTCAAAGTATTCGTAACAATTAATTACATAATTAGTAGAATTACCATTAATACATACCACGACTGTCTCGGTCTTATATGCCGACCTATGTTTAAGTTTAAAGATTAAAGAAACTATTTTAGAATTATTTTTATACAGACTTGACTTGATGTTGTTTACACTTCTATTATATTTTGCGACAGCATAATATATCTATGCTGCCCTAAAACTGTATTTGAGGCCATTCATAAAGCTACAAATATAGTGTCTCTTAAAAATTGATTGAATCCCCCAGTTAAATAACAATCACTTGGCAAATTTTTAATTTCATGTCGTCTGTCATTTTCCATAATTGCGGCCGAGATTTCACGATTATTAGTTCAAGTAGTATGTTTTATTTTATGCCTGGTATACATTTAGTTTGGTTACCGTTGATGTATGGTTTATACCTGTTGTATGAATCAAACTACGCGTGGCAGTTAACTACTCTGTCTGTCTGTTAACTACTAAGTCGTCTTTGGGATTTTATTTTTAATTTGAAAAAAAAACTCTCAATATTGTGTACCAAATTACTTGAAATTCGTAACATAGGTTTACTCGCATTATTTCTAGTCACATGTAAAGTATAATTCCAGTTACTCTGAAACTTACAACAATATAGCGTTCTCAAAAAGTTTTTCCAGATTTTCCACCGGAAAAACTTGAGCGCAAAGGCTGATTAACGAACTCGACCTCGGTTTTTGCCCAAACAAGATTTTTGCCAAGTTTGATCGAAATCAGTTTAGTATATTTTGAGTTATCGCTCGGATGCATATATATATATATATATATATATATATATATATATATATATATATATATATATATATATATATATATATATATATATAGTAACTAACAATTTCGCTACAATTAGAGCGAAACCGGTCTATGGTTCTAATTGTGGCGAGAATACATCTAGCCTTACCTGTGTAACATATTATAACTTTATATTCTTGTAATGTACGGTTTTAATGGATAATTGGTTACAACTTTTAAAATACCCTGTATAACATATTATGACTTTATATCCTTATAATGAGGAAGCGAAGCGGATTTCAAATTTAAAACTCCGGGTGTGCCATAAAAAAAAACTTTGAACTGGCACGGCTTATGGAACACCGTAGCATTGTAGCTAATTTTAAAATTTGAAGCTCAATGCTTGTTAAAATCTTCCCAATTTTTATTTTGATACCCCAAAAGACATAGAAATACACTGGGCTTTATCGTACTAATCAATAACCTTGTGTGTATTTAGTTTTGACCCCAATGCACTTTCCTCAGATTTTTCGACCGCATGTTACAATGATAGACAAAAACTTTAGCTTTCTGTAATTGCCCACTCTAAAACGCATAATCTATATGTACATTATCTTTAAAAGGAATTTTAAGAGGCAGCCATTAAACGACATCGTCAAAGTTCTCGGGTTATCTAGACAACCATATTTCACCAAATCTCGCTCAACACGGCAAATGCGACCTTCCTGTGTTGTGTATAAAAGCAAAAAACAAACACAATGAACCACTCTAGAAGGGACCCACTCAACTAATTAAAGCCATAAATAAACCATAACCAAACAGTAGCTGGTTCAAATATGAAACTTGACACCGCCTGACAAAACTAAACACCACACTATGAAACTAGAACCACTTGCTCCCAAATGAGACAGTTATCTAATCAATAAATTACACTGCCTGGGATGTTGACAAAATGGTCCGTCTTAACAAGTTACGGGGATTAGCCAAATTATTGTTAGAAATCATTGTTAAGAAAATAATAATCGTAAAAGTAGTTTTGGTGATATAAGAGGAGAGACAGTAGCTGCCGTTTAGTCACGCCATTAGATGAAACATTTATCAAACAAATAGATTCAAATTAAGATTTAAAAATAGAACAAAGTTTTTTAAACGGTATTTTAAATTAACTTCTTTCCACAAAACATTTGCATTAAGAAATAATGTAAAAGTCTGGGCGTAGCAAGTACGTTATGGTAGTAAATTTTCATAAAAAAGTTTTTAATGGCGAATGTCTGTTTAATGAAAGCAGGCTTGTTTAATGTGTGTCTTGGCCGTCATTTTCCTTCATTTCGTTGAAACCTGAGAAAAAAAATCAATTTTAAACAAAAATTGTATGGTGTAAATAATCAAGACGTTAGAAAATTAATATACTAGTGTATATAACAATTTGTACATACATCTGTCATCTCGACAGTGGCCGAGTGGTGGAGGAAGCAGTGTGAATTTAATAATGGACTCTTATAACACGCGTTCTAATCTCAGTTAGTGACTTCACTTTTTTTTTCTTTTTTTTAGTCTTTAATTTCATTTGACCGTTATCTGATCAGATTGTGTAATTTCGATGAATTTCTTAGCAAGTTTTTGTATGACAAATTCAATTAGGACGAGATCAAAACTTTTAAGGCTTAATTGAACTTGAATAGCACAACTTGTTGTTTTTTTTTAATATATTTTTTTAATTCATTTTTATTTCAACAACACATCACGAGGGCTCACAGCCTAAATACTATCGTACCGTGGGTGTCGACAAGGAGGAAAGAGGCAACTTGTTAATTCTGGACTTGCAGGTTTGGAGGGTCGGGGGAGAAAAACATGTGCCGGCAAGGAATTCCACAACTTGGAAGTCCTCGGGACAAAAGAGCGAGCATAACAAGATGTTCTATGTCTGGTGACCTGGACAGTAAAAGGGTGCATTCGTTCTGTTCCCCTGGTAGATGTGTTGGGGGCAGCAGATGGAGGAACTATGGAAGAGAGTTCCTATGAGCAGTGCCCGTCCGGATATATATAAGAGAGAGAGAGAGAGAGAGAGAGAGAGGGGGGGGGGAGGGAGGAAGGGAGGGAGAGGGAGGTCACCAACGGCACATCGGTGGGCAAGTGATGGCAGCCTTTGAGTGAGGGCAGGGTCACCTATGAGACGTATTAGCGCTCTTCTGAATGGACTCAAGGATAGCGAGTGTAGAAGCGGCAGCGGCACCCCAGATGTGGGAGCAGTATTCGAGGTTTGGCCTTATTTGTGCGGTATATAAGGCATAGAGATTAGCTGGTGAAAAGTATTTGCCAGCCCGGAAGAGGAAACCTAATTTCTTAGAAGTCGCTTCTGCAGTTGATGTGACATGTTGGTGCCAATTGAGATTTCAATCCACAGAAATGCCAACAAGTGAAAAGGACTAATTACTTTGAATAACTTGGTTGTTCATTGTGATGAGTCTAGAGCTGGTGTATATCTTATGAGATAGAAAGCAAGACTGAGATTAGGTGGAGTTGAATTGTGCAAGATTTCTACCTCCCCAGTCAATTATATTTTTTGGAGATCCACAGAGACAGAACTCTCCATGAGTCTGCGATCCTTATCTAATTGGGCTAAAGAAACAGGCTTAAAATATTGTATATTTGAGTGGAGGGTCCTGTCGTCCGCGTAACTATGAACTGAGTTGGATGTGCTAGAGAGGAGGTCACTGATGTGGAGAAGAAACAAAGTAGGGGCTAAAGCTGAACCTTCAGGGACTCCTTCATTAATTGGATACAGTTTAGAGGAATGGCCATCCACGACAACATAAATGCTCCGGTTCGAGAGGAAATTTGCTGTCCAGGTACAGAGTTTTGGTGGTAGGCCAGAGGCCGAAAGTTTATTAAGCAGCGCTGCATGCCAGACCTGCTCGAATACTTTGGCTATGTCTAGAGCGACAATGTGGGATTCACCGTGTAGTTCCATAGACTGGTTCCAAGAATGGGTGACAAAAGAAAAGAGGTCGGCAGTTGATCTGCGCTGACGGAATCCATACTGCCTGTCGTGGATTAGACTGTGTTTTTAAAGAAATTTTAGTAATTCGGTGTTTATATACTTTTTCATCACTTTAGAGACGACTGAAAGGAGACAAATAGGCCTGTAGTTGCTAGGAAGCGCTTTGGATCCTTTCTTGGGGACGAGTTGTACTCGAACAGGTTTCCAGTTACTAGGGAATATGCCTCTATTATAAGATGTCTGAAACAGACGAGTCAGGACAGGAGCAAGTTCTGGTGCGCATTTTTTTAAAACAATTGCTGGGATCTCGTCAAGGCCAGAGGCTTTCCTGGTATTAAGAGAAGAGAGCATCTTTCGTACCTTTTTAGTTTTGAAAATGATACCCGTCATTTTATGCGCGTCATTGAGGACTGTTGGTAGTTGAACTTTTGGAGGTGCGTTGAGAGTAGAATTGCCGGCGAACAATGAGGCAAAAAGTTCAGCCTTGCCCAGGGCGGTAGAAGCAATTTCATCGCCTGAAACAAGAGGTGGGAACGTGCTCTTGCAGAAATTATTCCCAATAGATTTAGCAACAGTCCAGAAGGGTTTGCTGCCGTTGGAGCTTGAGAAAACTTTGTTTTTGATGTGGTTATTAAACGAGCTTTTTGCCTAAGAAAGAATGCAGACATAACGGTTTCTTGCGTCGTTAAATCCTTGACGGTTTTCTTGACTGGGATTGTGTAGAATCGTTTTGTGAGCTTTTAACATTTTCACGTCTGGCCTTGTCGCAGGATTCAGAGAACCAGGGCTTTTGAGTGGCTGAAGAGGTTTTCTGTGTAGGTGGAATAAATAATTCCATGCCCGCTTGGATAATATCGGTGACGTTTTGTGAGATATCAGAGGGGTCAGGATAAAGGAAGCGGACAGACGCTCATGGAAATGAGGAAAAGTACCCCGCATTTCGTCCCAGTTCGCGGAGTTGTAGTGTCAAACGATACGTGGGTGTGATGACTGTGTGACCTCGGGTAGAAGTGCGCACGAAGCAGTGATCATGCCTTGGTCCTAACGGCCAAGGGGGGCGGTGACTGAGGTCTTATAGCATTTAGGTTTTGTAGTAAGAAGGAGATCCAGGGGATTTGAGCTGTGTGTTAGGATGCGAGGAAAGTAAGTAGGTTGCTAAACCATATTGGCTAAAGAATTGCTGACTGCAAAGGCCTCCGATTTGGTAGGTAGATTTACGATATAAAAAGTAAACTACACACCAAAATTTAGATTTCTATGTTACAAGAAAAAAAAGTTATAATAAAATATTTTGTGCCAGATCATTTCTATGAAAATTCACTACCATAACGCACTTGCTGCGTCCAGACTTTTGAAGATATGCTGCCAAATGATATTTTAGTAAAACGTCTATTATACAAATACAATAAAAACTCGGGACGCAGCAAGTGCGTTATGGTAGTGAATTTTCTTAAATATGTTTTTATTGCAAATATGTCTGTTTTCTTTTTATTTAAGAAAGCAGGCATCAGTTTTGGTTACCAGTATAACCTATATAGTAAAAACAATGTGCCATGTTTCATAAAAATAACTTTATTGTGTGAAAATGTACAAAAATTTCCAAAAGTAAACTTAAAGTGTTCCCACAAAAACTCGTTTCTTGGTCAACCTTATAGGTTAATAGCAAATTGGGCTGTTCAAATATGGAGCATTTGATCAAAATTCGCTACCATAACGCACTTGCTGCATCCAGAATTTCTTTTCTTACAAACATGCATTATATTTCGATGGAAAATGCAATAACATAAGGCGTGTTTGATTAAAAAAATAAGAAAATTTGTATCACCAACGACTTATGGGCCACCCTATATATATATATATATATATATATATATATATATATATATATATATATATATATATATACATATATATATTTCATATCTTGTATAATAACGCATATATTGAGCTTTATTGATTTTTTACGAAAATTCGACAAAAATGTTATACCATTAAACGATAAACTCTATAGCTTAGGCTACTGCCAAGCATCAGAGAAAGGGTCTATTTTAAATTAATTTTCTGGAAATATTTTAGTATAATGAAGGACAATGACGGTTGAAGCTAAGACTTCTGGGTTTGTAAAACATTCTTCTTGAGACATTTTCTTTCCATAGACCGTACTAAATTCAAGTTCTTTGCCTAAATGTTGCCAATTTTTGACGTTTTAAATCGCAATTTTGACATTTTGAGGAAAATCCCAATAAATTTTTATTTAAATGCCTATAACTTTTTTGTTTTTTGATCTACAGAGCTAAATTTTGGTAGGTGGCTTATGTGTAATGATATAAACCCGCGTACCGAATTTGGTTGCCCTTACTTTGTTAATTTTTGAGATATAATTTTTTTACAATTTTTTTCGAAAGAAAACTCAAAATTTTCCGGGAAAACCTGGGCCGATTTTCCTGGCTAACGAACTTATCCAAGCCATTTGTAAAAGGAAGGTATTCACCAAATTTAATCAAAATCGGCCTATAATTTTTTGAGTTATCGGTGTGATACATATATATATATATATATATATATATATATATATATATATATATATATATATATATATATATATATATATATATATATATATATATATATATATATATATATATATATATGTCTATCGTACACTTTGAACACATTTTATATGATACATCGCACAGTTTGAGCACATTTGAACAGTTTGAGCACGGTGTCGGAAGTGACATTGTCATGTATAGCACTCTTCAAGCACGTCAAGTGTCCAAACTGTTCAATGAGACACGTAACGTTTTCCTGAAGTGTCAGCATACCAAAATGAAAGTTGTTTGAACAAAAATTGATTAAATTGATCTGTATCTATACAGAAAATCAATCACTTAAACAAAAATTTTTAATCTCATAAATTATTATCTACCCATGTTGATCAATTTTGATAATTAATAATTTGTTTATTCAGTTAAAATATTGTCTACTTTTTTATATCTTTACTTTCCCATCTTACAATGCTAAAAACAATCTATTTCATTAACGCCCTCTGATTTATTGGGTAGAATGAGCCCATACTATTGACTAACATTAGAATGTTAATTTTAGTTGAAATTCAGAGCAAACAATCTTCTTTGTTTCTTTCTTTTGGCTTATGTATGTTAATACGCCAAATTGACAATAATTGGTTTATTTTTAGAATCAGAATTTCATAAAGATTAAAAACATCAAAAATTGACAGATCAAATTTGTTTAAAATTGAAGTAATTTGTTATTTTGTTAGTTATAAGTGAAAGTTCAGAATAATAATAATTGACACTTGATATGGCATGATCTTCACACCATCTAACGGTAAATAGCAGAACTTCAATTATTTAATTACACTAGGGTAACATTTTGTACTCAGTTCATGACTCTGATTACCCAGAGTTAGCAAAGTTTGGAAGGGGGGTTAGGGATTATGTATACTTTTTTTCGTTAACGTCGGCCTATTTCCGCACTATGGCCAATCACCAATGCCACTACTCAACTATAATTATAGGTTGAGTTCACTGTGTACAGGTTCCCATTGCGACATAACCTTTGTTAAAATGGGCCTAGTTTATTATATACGCCAGCAGCTGAGTTTAAGCGCTCATCTGCTGACTACCGACACGTTTCAGCGGTTGGAGACAGATGAACGAAATCTTGACTTCAAGCACTATTTTGTCAAGTTTGTTCTTCACTCCGCGCTTTAAGAAATTTGCAACAGTTGAGTTCCAAAAGCAACACAGCGGGACTGGTGACGCATTTTGTTGACACAACTATTCAACTGATGGCGCCTAGTGAACTCAGCCCATCTTCCGTTTATTGGTGTATAATAATATATAATTCAAACAAAAACACATATCGACGCAGACGGTTGTACCCTAATCAAATATTATTAAAATTCGTTTACGTTAATACTATTTGTTCTAATCGTAAGTCATGTCGTAATCGTACATCCTAACGTGCAACTAATAACTAACCAATCGAAGAATGTCAAAGAACTAACCAATCAAAGAGCGCCATCTGTCAATGGGATAGATTAAAACAAGAATTTATTACTATTTTCGGTAAATCTACAGCAAAGTTTTCTAGAAATCTGTTATAATGAATCAGGTGTCTAGAATAACATAATAAAATCGAGTCAGGATATAGACTATAAAAATAAAAATGCTCTGCCTGCTTTAACTCTCAGTTGAGGCACATTTTTTACTGTACTTCCCACGCTTGGTTTGTAGTCTAGAAAATTGTTAATACAACCGATGATCACACTTTTGGCGATTTTTCAGCTATTGAAAGCAAATTTGTAATGAAAATCCAGTTATTATTTAGTCTTTTAACGTTGTCTTAGGGATATTTCTATAATGCTTGTTATGAATATGAAGAATAAAGCGTGAATGCTATCTCTCTATTGTATTGTACACTAATGACAATGATAAAATAAATTCTTGTGCTTGAAATCATTTTGGCCGATTGCTTACATACTACTGACATACAGTAACGATACCTAATAGTTTTCATTTTTTCTCGTCATTCAAACCGGTACTTACACATGTTTTTTTTTTAAATTTAGTAAGTCAATACATTTTCTGATGTGTTTTCACATTATTTGCTATTTGCTTTGGATTGAAAAGTATAAAATATTAATTCACAATTTATACATGTCTCCGTAACCTCCCTCTACGACATAACATTTTATCCAGTAAGTAAATGCAGAAAATTGTGATTTTTCATCTATACAATGATTTATAGGAACTGATTTGGTCAAATAATACTCATTTTAAGAACATCAAAAAAGATTCACTCTTTTATTTTTTAACATTCTACTGCGAGCTTTCACAGGGTTCCTACTAAAAACAGCACATCAATTTCCCTGACTTTTCCCTAATTTTCCTGACATGCCAAAATATATTTTCCCGACTTTGATCTTTTACAATTTACCCCCAACAAGTGCAACGCTACACTACTACAAAATACAGTAGGTCCTCGCGTCATGGCGGAAAACACTTCCCCATTTCAAATACAAAGCGACCATTGAACGCACAACTAAAGAAAAACAAATATTGTGGTTTTGTGGAAAAATAAATCATTAAGTAAATGGTTCAGAATTTCACAAAAAGCAAACATATTGTTTCAATTATTTATCATAAAAAGGCAATAAATAATTTTTCCCTAACAGGGACAAAAATTCCCCGACTCTTAGTCAATATTTTCACAATTTTCCCTGATTTCCCTGAAAAGAATTTTTCTTCTACAAATTCCCTGACTTTTCCCGGTTTTCCAGACGAGTGGGAACCCTGTTTCAATTACTACTGATTTTGCAAGTAATTTGTTTCACTAAGTGAAGATTAGAACCTGTGATGAGCACTGATAAGTACACTTGGAGAACCCAAATCACCACAACACCTCTTTTTAAAGATCTGAAGCTCACTTCACTAACAAAGTTAGCGTCATCAGAGGATGTAAAATTCTCACTGCTAGAATTTTTCATTCTCTGATGACTCTAACTTTGTTAGTGAAAGGATCGTCAGGTCTTTAAATAGATGTGTTGTGGTGATCTGGGTTCTCCAAGTAAACTTAATTTGTTTCAAAGATCTATTTTTATATTTAGTTATGGCAAGAAAATGATATTACGCATTGGTAAATACGAAATGATTTCTGTAAAAATTAAGCCGCAATGAAAAATAAATGAGTACAATTAAAATATAAGAAAAATTCTTATGCCACACATCTTTCTGTTTGAAAATTGCCTAGACTGCAGTTCACCCGGGTTTCCTTCCAGTTCAAAGTTATAATTCAATGTAGCCATAAACATAATAGGTTAGGACAAGTTGGGTAATAGGCTTGTTAATTGCTATTCAAAACAAACCAAACAGGTACATTATTCGTAAAATCGGCAATCGAGCAAATACGATTCGCGTTCCCTCGATTGTATTTTATTTTGAGGTCCATAATAGTATGTTTTATGACTCAAGGGAAAATTTTACGCCTCCTATTGTAGTTTCCAAGATACTGCCACTAGCCACCTTTGCATAAAAAGATTTTATAACATAGGTACCTATGCCTACCCTAAATAAGTCCAGCGATTTCATCAATTCCTGATTCTCTTAACAAAAATTCGCTAATAACAGGAGAAATAACTTCTAGTAAAAAATAGACATTTTTGTGTGCTATGTCCAAAGTCACTTAAAAAGTGGTTGGTGATATACAGGCAGTGAACTAAACTATAATTATAGGTTGATTTCATTGTGTACCGGTTCCCATTGCAACATGTTTGTTAACAATGGCCGAGTTCACTAGGCGCCCGCAGCTGTGTTTAAGCGCTTATCTGCTGACTACAGTGACTTGATAGATGCTTCACTCCGCGCTTTAAGAAATTGGCAACAGTTGAATTCCAAAAGAAGCACAGCGGGACTGGAGAACGCATTTTGTTGACACAACTATTCAACTGTTGGCGCCTGTTGAACTCAGCCAATCTGCTGTTTATAGGTGCATAATATATAACTCAAACAAAAAACGTAACAGTGCAGGCGGCTGTATTCTCATCAAAGAATATTAAAATTCGTTTACGTTAATACTATTTGTTCTAATCGTAAGTCATGTTGTAATCGTACATCCTACCGGGCAACTAAGTAACTAACCAATTAAAGACGTCTAACAGCGCCATCTGTCAATGGGATAGATGAAAACAGGAATTTATTACTATTTTCGGTAAATCTATTACGAAGTTTTCTAGAACTCTGTTATGATGAATTAGGTGTTCAGAATAGCACAATAAAATTTTAAAAAATTCAGTGAGAATATAGACTATAAACGTGGTCTGTTTTGCTTTGGCTTTAATTCTCAGTTGTGACACATTTTTAACCGTACTGCCCGCGCTTGCTTTAAAGGATAGAAAATTATTAACACAACCGTCTTTATATGATCACTCATTTGGCGATTTTTCAACTATTGGAAGCAAAATACTAATGAAAATCCAGTTGTTATTTAATCTAATAACGTTGTCTTAGGGATATTTCTATAATGCTTGTTATGAATATGAAGAACAAAGCGTAAATGCTATTTCTCTAATGTATTGTAGCTCTCACTAATGCCAATACAATAAATTCATGGGGTTGAAATCATTTTGACCGATTGCTTATATACAACTGACATACAACAACGATAAAAAAGCGTGTACCTAATAGTTTTCATGATTTCTCGGCATTCAAACAGGTACTTACACATGTTTTTTTTAATTTAATTTCGCAAGTCAATACATGTTTTGTGGTGTTTTCACATTATTTGCTTTTTGATGTGGAATGAAAAGCATAAAATATTAATTCCCAATTATACTTGTCTCCATAACGTCCATCTCCGACGTAAAATTTTATCCAGTAAGTAAATGCAGAAAATGGTGATTGTGCACCCGCAATGATTTACAGGAACTGATTTGGTCAAAGAATCCTCATTTTACATACTGTAGAGCGATATCGTTATTAAATTTTGTGATATACACATCCAGAATATATACAAAGTGTATAAGGTGTATGAACTGTATAAGTGCTCAAAGTGTACTATGGACATATATATATATATATATATATATATATATATATATATATATATATATATATATATATATATATATATATATATATATATATATATATATATATATATATATATATATATATATATATATATATATATATATATATATATATATAAACATATAAAAATTGAAACTGACCCCGGATATGTGTTCTGGGGGGCCTAATTAGCGGTCATTTGTAGGAAATTTTTTCAAAATTCAAAAGTCGGGATCTCCTCATTAGTGAATTTTTTTAAAAGAAAATTCACTAAAATGTAGTCTTCTGCTCAATAATATCCCACCGCAAGGATAATTTGTGAAATGCAGTTAATAATCCATGTAGTGTATACAGGCATCGTTCCTTCTGTCCCTTGTTTGAGTAGTGAAGTTGGTAGTTGGTAGTAAGTTTATTTTATCGTCTCACTACTCTGCAAAAGACAAACAACAGCAGCAGCCTGTTTGTGTGAGATCTGCGCACTGACACCAGAAAATTAAATATTTGTTTAGGAGATTTGTTGTTTATAAAACAAACATCACCACCATAATCACCTAATTAACCAACATGCGAAAACTTCAACATTTACAGGATTAAATAACGCCTGAATTCCGTAATAATATTGTTTTTAGCTATTTATCTTAAAGAAAAATTACTCTTTCGGAGTTTGTTTGAGAAGATTTTCAAAAAACGTTCCTAAATAAGCTCTAAAGGCTTTGTTTCAGCGTAAACACCTTCAATAAATAAATTAAGCGCTTCCTAGCAACTACAGGCCCATTTCTCTCCTTTCAGTCGTCTCTAAAGTGATGGAAAAGTATATAAACACCGAATTACTAAAATTTCTTGAAAAACACAGTCTAATCCACGACAGGCAGTATGGATTCCGTCAGCGCAGATCGACTGCCGACCTCCTTTCCTTTGTCACCCATTTTTGGAACAAGTCCATGGAACAACACGGTGAATCCCAGATTGTTGCTCTAGACATATTCAAAGCATTCGACCAGGTCTGGCACGCAGCGCTGCTTAATAAACTTCCGGCCTATGGCCTACCACCAAAACTCTGTATGTGGACAGCAAATTTCCTCTCCAACAGGAGCATATCTGTTGTTGTGGATGGCCATTCCTCTAAACTGTATCCAATTAATGCAGGAGTTCTTCAAGGTTCAGCTTTAGCCCCTACTTTGTTTCTTCTCCACATTAATGACCTCCTCTCTAGCACATCCAACCCAGTTCACAGCTACACGGACGACAGCACTCTCCATTCAAATAAACAATATTCTATGCCTGTCTCTTTAGCCCAATTAGATGAGGATCGCAGACTCATGGAGGGTTCTGTCTCCGTGGATCTCCAAAAAATATTTGACTGGGGAAGTAGAAACCTTGTACAATTCAACCCCACCAAAACTAAGTCGTGCTTTCTTTCTCACAAAAGATACACCAGCCCTAGACCCATCACAATGAACAACCAAGTTATTCAAAGTAATGAGTCTTTTTCTCTTGTTGGCATTTCTGTGGATCGAAATCTTAATTGGCACCAACATGTCACATCAATTGCAGAAGCGGCTGCTAAGAAATTAGGTTTCCTCTTCCGGGCTCGCAAATACTTTTCACCAGCTAATCTCTATACCTTATATACTTCACAAATAAGGCCAAACCTCGAATACTGCTCCCATATCTGGGGTGCCGCTGCCGCTTCTACACTCGCTATTCTGGACTCAATTCAAAAGAGAGCTATACGTCTCATCGGTGACCATACCCTCACCCAAAGGCTGCCATCCCTTGCCCACCGACGTGCCGTTGGTGACCTCTCTCTCTTTTATAGATATCTGCACGGGCAGTGCTCAGAGGAGCTTTCCTCCATAGTTCCCCCACCTGCTGCCCCCAACAGATCTACCAGGGGAAGAGAGCGAATGCACCCTTTTACTGTCCAGGTCACCAGACATAGAACATCTTGTTATGCCCGCTCTTTTGTCCCGAGCACTTCAAAGTTGTGGAATTCCTTGCCGGCACATGTTTTTCCTTCCTTCTCCTCCGAACCTCCAAGCCTTCAAGTCCAGAATTAACAAGTTGCCTCTTTCCTCCTTGTCAACACCCACGGTACGATAGTATTTAGTCTGTAAGCCCTCGTGGTGTGTTGTTGAAATTAAAAAAAAATAAAAATTATTAGAATCTGGAAAAGTATGTTTTCTTATGTGTTTCAACCTGCCGAATCGATTAATTAATTTACAAAAATTATATTAACAATAATTTGCATTCGGTTGTTAACAAATTAGACTGATCGATTACAGAGTCGCTGCGATGAAATAAGATTAGAGCCTCGGTGATTCAGTGGTACGCTTTAGCACTTTAAAACAGTGGCTAGAAAAATTAGCAAGAAAACAACATTATGGGACAGTTTAACTTAACGCAATCGAAAGCGAGGGTTTTTTCTTTTGTATTAGTTTTTTGCCTGTAAAATAGTCATAAAAATATATACGTGGTGTGTAAACCTTATTTAAATAAGAAACTTACCTAATAAGAAAACTTTAGTAGTTAAGCCAAACAACATTGTAATAGTTTTATAGCTGGAACATAGTAAAGAAAAATATTCAAATTGAACTTGTATATATTTTTTGTATTCAAATGTTTATTAGATAATAAAGCTTGCTGATTGATTGATTGATTGATTGTATGCCTCTGAACCGAAGGGTACTGGGTTCGATCCCAGGGTTCTACTTTCACTTTTTCAGTACATACTATAACATTAGCATCATCAGAGGTTGTGGCATTGTATTTGAGCAAGTTGAATGTCTGCACGTTCCGCCCTTCGAAGGGGGCGTAAAGCCGTCGTTCCTGTGTCCATGCAATGATGGGCACGTTAAAGATCCCTACCCTCTTTACAGAAAGGCAGGGGTTCGGCAAAATTTCCAGAGTGGTGATGTGAAACTGCTCCCTGGCGTGGGTGATTTGCCATGGTCGCGGAAATAAGCCGACGTTAAAGAAACAAAAACAGACATGAAATAACATTTCAACAAATATAAATAAAAACGTCTACCCGCAACAAGTGAGGCATGTTAGCGAATATATATTCATAAACATCTTTTAAATCTTCTGTACTCAAATTTCCATAGAGCTTCAATTTATTACACACTAAAGCCTCTGTAAAAGCAATATGCGCCCCAAATTTCATTAAGATAACTTAATTACTCTCGGAGATACAAATTTGTTTTGGAAAATAACTTTTTTATATAGGAAAGACCGGTTTGATTTGGTCGGCTATCAACTCATCCTAGGGATTAACAAAGGGAAATATATAAATTTGACAGGTTCCTTGCTTATGTATACAGCAATACAGTGTGGCATATTCAGTATCTCAATTAATTATTGTGCATATTTATAAAAAAGTCTGGACGCAGCAAGTGCGTTATAGCAGTGGATTTTTATAAAAATATTTTTAATAGCAAATATGTCTTTTTAATGTAAGCAGTCATCAATTTGGTTACCGGTATGACCTATATAGTAGAAACAATGTGTCATATTTTATCAAAATTGTTTGAAAATGTACAAAAACGAAACGAAAATAAACTTAAAATGTTGGTTTCCTAGCCAACAAACCTTAGGTTAATAGCAAATTGAGTTATTGATGTTTAAAGCATTTAATGAAAATTTGATACCAAAACGTACTTACTGCGTCTCCATTTTTTTCTTACAAACATATTTCGCTAAAAATGCAATAAAATAAGCATGTTGGAAAAAAATTGTAGGGATCACCAACGACTTATGGGCCATCCTGTGATTGTCAAAATAATTTTATAAGATGCAGCTCGAGACACCCCATAATTAGCTTATATAATTTTTTCTCTTCTCTTGTATAATAATAACTATATTGAGCTTTACCGTAGAAATGCGTCACCCTGTATATATGTAAGCAGATAAAAACTTAATATAAACCCGGATATGGATTCTAGGGGACCTAGTTTGCGCTCATTTGAAGACATTTTTTTAAATTCTAAAGTCGCGGTCTCCTTATTGACGAATTTTTTCTACGAAAATTTGCTAAAAATTGTAGACCGTTAAACTATAAATTTAACTAAGACTCGACCTTTTTGTAAAACTGCGATCCTTTTTAGCTGTTGACACATCACAAACAATGTTTAGTCCACCCACTAACACTAATAAAGTCGGAAAGAATAATTTGCACTTGTATATTAAAATTCCCAAACAACTCAAATAATATGTAAAATGAAATGGAATTTTCGGAGAAAAAAATTTTTCTCAAAAGTAAACTCAAAATACATACATATATATATATATATATATATATATATATATATATATATATATATATATATATATATATATATATATATATGTATATATATATATATATATATATATATATAAATTGAGACTTAGAGCGGATATGGGTTCTAGCCCAAATTCGCACTCATTTGACAACCTTTTTGCAAAGTCTCACCATCAATACCTCTCTATTAGTGACTTTATTTAAATAAAATTCACAAAAAATCCCAAAACACGTCAATTTTAAACTTACAAACTTAACCTCTACATTCAACCCCCTTCGAGTGCGCGTTGCAAGCCCCAAAATTTTAAATGGAAAGTAAGGGCTTGTGATACCTCAATTAAGCGGCCATTTCATTATGTATTCAAAAATGCTCCGCTTTTACAATTTATTACAAAAATTAACAGTAAATAATAATAATAATTTTTAACACCTAACTTATTTTATCTTTAGTTTCATAACAGTGACGGATGAATCTAATCTAGAAAACACTGTTTGAAATTGTACTAACAGCACTCAAGGTATAAATTATTTGTACGTACTAGTTACAATAACATTATCATTAATCCTCTCCCATGATGGCATAATAGAAAACAAACATAGAAATTAATGAAGGCTTATTTTTCTTTAATCTCACATAAAACAAACCATATGGAATCTCCATCAGGGAGCATCAGTTTCATCATTCTAATTGTAAGCTGACTGATATAAAGATGATTGAGGATGACGTGGAACATATTTCCGTATTTATTATGAGCTGTATGCACGATTAAAACGCTTCTAAAAGCATCCCACCAATAAGCTATGTGTAAAGGCCCAAGCAATAAAAGAGTTTTAATTTTCCTATATTTCCATGTTTTTGATATAGGACTTGTTTCTATTGTTGTTGTCTGGAAGGTTTCTCCATGTGTTCATGCAATTCGTGAATACATATAATTATTAAGAAATAGTGGATATATACTCTTACAGACTGAGCTTATACAGAACACGTTTTTGAAAATATTTGAAACTAACTCGTTTTTTCAGCAGTAAATGGGCCATGGATTTCTAAAGGGAAGGTCAATTATGAGCGCCACGAATGACTTTCATTGGACTTATCTATATCAGGCTAAATGCTATACATAAAAATTAATTATTTTATAACTGCAGAAAATTTAACAGAAATTAGACCCAACAGATTTATTTCAGACAACACTAAAAATGAACTTTAAAACACTCTGTTTAGTCAACGAGAAAAGAAATATCTTTTATATAAAAGCCCACAACCACCATATGTATGGTTACCCGAAAATTTACAAGTCACGTATTCCGGTGAGGCCAGTAGTTAGCTATGTTAATACACCTAATCATAAGATAGCGAGCAAACTGGTTTACCTTATTAAAAAATACAATTACATTCCAAAATATTCAGTTAATAACTCTTATGAACTAACACAAACATTAAATAACTTAATTCTTCCCACAAATAGTAATTAGTCTCGTTTGATGTTTGCAGCATGTATTCTAAGATACCCCCTAGAGAAGGTTTACCTCTATTATAAAATGTTTTAATAGAAAAGAACGTAAATGCCATAAAAAGACAAGAAATAATTAATATTTTTAACGAATCCATAAATCTAAACTATTTTAAATTTAATGATAAAACTTAAATGCAAAATGAAGGCCTACCTATGGGTGGCCCGTTGTCTCCTTTATTAGAAAAAATATTTATGAACACTTATAAAACCAAATTTTAACATCAGAATTTTCACATACTATTGTCTTTTGGTACAGATACGTAGATGATATTTTAGTATGTTTTCGAGGTAGCCATACAGAATTAAATGATTTTTTAAATATTATTAAGAGCCTTCACCCACATAGTAAGTTTACTTTAGAAAAAAAGGTAATAGTTATATAAATTTTTTAGACTTAAGGATTAGATAGTTAGAAAATAATTCATTTGACTTTTCAATATATAGGAAACCAACTTACACTGACACAACCACACCATACGATTCATGTCACCCTTTGTCACAAAAGCTGTCAGCCTATTATTCTATGATACATCGTGCATTTTTAATACCTATGTGTCAAAACAATTTTGAAAAAGAGATTTCAATAATTAAGCAAATGGCATTTTTTAGTGGATTGTCTGTTAAAATATTAGATAAAATGATAGAGAAAAGAATACAAATTAACGATTTATTCAATTTATCCAAATATTAGAGACAAAAAAGATAACAGGTGTGTTTCGATAACTTATTTTGGAACCATTTCAGAAAACTTTAAATAGCTTTACAAATATAGAGGTAGCTTTGAAATCTTACACCACGCGCGATTTGTTATTTAACGCGAAAGAAAAATCTTGTTTCTTGACAAAATCTGGAGTTAATAAATTAGCTTGTACACATTGTAACACAATCTACATGGGTCAAACTTTTTAACACTGGACACAAAAAACATATTTCTGCATTTACAAATAACCACTCTAACAAATGTACATTTGCAAAACATATTATTGACATCCAACATTGATCTACAGTAAATAACCGCATAAAGCAACTACATTTTTCTAATGACAAGCGTCAGTTAGACTTTTTTGAAGCTTTAGTAATAAAAAAGCACACACACAACAATAGCTATCTTATTTTAAGTACACAAACTGATTTAATTGAATCCCCTTTCTTAGATATTCTTCTTCCTAAGAGAATAAATCAAACAAAATAAATCTAACTATTTTTTTTTCTCAAAAAATTGTAATAAGATAATGAATTGATGTATGTCGATATTTTCATTGTAGGGAGGCTGTTTGTTATTTTAATGTTGTAACTCTCATTATAGTTATTAAGTTATTACTGCTATACGTTAGTTCTATCCTTATGTTAAATATTGACATACATCACATAGACATTTTGAAGGCGTCATCAGTCATTTTTTTTCAATAGCGAATTTTCATTAAGACAAATTTGCTAATAGAGAGGTCACGATGAAACGCTTTTGAAAAAATTCCTTCAGGTCAGCACGAATTTGGGTCTCTAGAACCAAAAACCAAGGTCCGTTAAAATGTCTATATGTTTATTTATATATATATATATATATATATATATATATATATATATATATATATATATATATATATATATATATATATATATATATATATATATATATATATATATATATATATATATATATATATATATATATATATATATATATATATATATATATATATATATATATATATATATATATATATATATATATCACTTTTAAATATACACATTATTTGTTTGCTGTACTTATTGTGATTTTTATTTGTTTACGTGGACTTCAGTTTCGAACCGTTCTGTTTCATCATCAGAGTAGCATGCTGATAATGAGCCAGGACGGTTTGAGACTACAGTCCACGTAAACAAATAAAAAATCACAAAAAGTACAGCAAACAAATAACGTTCATTTGAGGAAATTTGTTCAAAATTTAATAGTCGGGGGGTCTCCCTATTACTGAATTTTTTCTACGAAAATTTTGTAAGAGGGCGAGCGACGTTTATAGTGTTGAGTAGTTTATACAGATATTCTTTTATTATTAGGAAATACTATGAAATTTTATATGGTTATTGACTCCACAAGAAGAGGTGTAAGGTTTCAATTAACAAAGCAAGTCAGAGTTTTTGTACCATTTAATAAAATGCAAATATGCAATAAAGCCTACCCAGTTTTATTTATTCATTTAATAGCTTAATTATCCTGCAAGTAACCAAGTGGCTGCTTTCCAATTGGAATCATGTTCATAGTTGTTTATTTGTAATCAGCGTTGCAGGTTCAAGGAACACTATTCATTGTTATTCATCTCGGGTTGGTTAATTGAGGTGATTTACATTTTACAAGAACGGTTAAACGTTGACTTGTTTATTGTGATTCAGAGATTGTAACTCTTGGTAATGAATATGCAGATATAACACTGTTGATTCGTCAGTTATTACTTTAGTAAATTAGAAAAAAATAAAGAAAAAGTTTAACAACAATCCTCAAATTGTACTTAACGAAACAAATGACAAGAACTACAGGAACAAATAAGAATTTGAAGAGTATATTGCAAACAACCTTGGCGCATGCAACAAATTTCAAATGGTGATACTGTAAGGACTAAAAATTGCGACTACTAACGGAAATGCTTGATGAATAATGCATTTTTCAGCACGACAAAGCGCGGTCGCATACTCACGTTAAATATTGGCAAGCACTCCGAATTTGAAAGTTGACTTTTTTCTGCATCTTCTTGTGGTTACTTATCATACCGCAAGCGTTTACCATGTTTTTGATATAGTTAAATATGTATTAAATTGAAAAATACTTGAAAACAATTAAGTCATTTAGGTAGGGTATAAATCCTAATCAAAAAAATAAACCTTCATCTTTGGATCAAACCCTCAGTCCCCACCCAGGCAGCAGAGCCTACTGCAAGATTCAGGCAGTCGCGTCAGCTAGTTGCTTACGAAAGTATATATATATATATATATATATATATATATATATATATATATATATATATATATATATATATATATATATATATATATATATATCGTTAGAAACTTGAACAAAAATATTTCGATGAATAGAGTAGGTCCGGTTCTATGTAGTCCATTGCTCGAACTGTTATTTTAATAACCAGCGTGTCCTTAGAAAGAATATTTGATAACGACACACAGTATTACAAAGCCAGGTATGCAGTTATAATTACAGGGATTTAAGATTCAACAGTGAGGGTCTTTCTGTATAGAGGATGAAAAATTCTCAGTTTTTAATCCTCTGATGACGCTAACTTTATTAGAGAAACGATCGTGAGGTATTTAAAAGATGTGTTGCGTTGATTCGTATTCTTCAAGTGTGTTTACATGTTCATCTTATTTTTAAAATTTGTAACAACTGTCGCTTGTAATGCTTATCTCAAGAAAAAATTTGCAATTTATGCCTGAATGCACATAAACGGAATAAGCTTATTAATTTTTTCAGTGCTTTTTTCTTTTGTATTCGTATTTGCTAAAAAGTCACCTGTTGTGTAAAGGAAGTCTCCAAATTCATCAATTTCCTACCTTCCAGGAAATACTGTCATTAGCAGAAGCGACAAAGCCATTAGTATGTTTACGTTAGCAGCACAGAAAACATATTGTAAATTAAAGCTCAGCCATACAAGGGATATAGAAAAAGTTTTCAGCATTTCGTTGCTTTTAAAATTAAATTATTCTTTAACAAATAAACTGTATAAAAAAATTCAGAAGCAACATGGCATAACAATAAGTTTTATATTGATCTTGATCGGTAGGTTCTTTCAGATAGTATTTTCTCTCCCTCGTGTCAACCTATTCCCTTCCCTTCGGCATGTTAATAGCTTGGATGAGTTCGTTAGACAGTTTTGACACTAAATTACTTTTAGAAAAAAAATCCAAAAACTGCTGAGAAATCAATATCTTTTAAATTACTCGAAATAATCCCGCTGATTGTTTATTGTGGCACACTTTCGTAGCCTGCCCGTTTAAAGCTTAATTTGGAGATTTTTTTTTGCAATGGCAGCGGAACCCTGATTTATCTGTCTAACCTTGTCTAACATTATATTCAGAGGTATTTTCAGGACATATCGTAGATTATTTATTTTTTATTTAGTTATGTCTCAAGATTTACTAAACCGATTTTTTGGATTTTTTTCTAAAACTGTCTAACGAACTTATCCAAGCTATTAACAGGCCGAAGGGGATTTCGTAATTTGGATTTGATTGGTCAAGTATTTTTTGAGTTGGATACATTAATATATATATATATATATATATATATATATATATATATATATATATATATATATATATATATATATATATATATATATTAATGTATCCAACCGATAACTCGAAAAATACTTGACCAATCAAATCCAAATTTCGAAATTCCCTTCGGCCTGTTAACAGCTTGGATGAGTTCGTTAGACAGTTTTGACACTAAATTACTTTTAAGAAAAAAATCCAAAAAACTGACCTGGACGGTAAAAGGGCGCATTCGCTATGTTCCCCTGGTAGATCTGTTGGGGGCAGCAGGTGGCGGAACTATGGAAGAAAGCTCCTCTAAGCAGTGCCCGTGCAGATATTTATAAAAGAGAGAGAGAGAGAGAGAGAGAGAGAGAGAGAGAGAGAGAGAGAGAGAGAGAGAGAGAGAGAGAGAGAGAGAGAGAGAGAGAGAGAGAGAGAGAGAGAGAGAGAGAGAGAGAGAGAGAGAGAGAGGTCACCAACGGCAAGTCGGTGGGCAAGGGATGGCAGCCTTTGGGTGAGGGTAGGGTCAATGATGAGACGTATAGCTCTCTTCTGAATGGAGTTCAGGATAGCGAGTGTAGAAACGGCAGCGGCACCCCAGATGTGGGAGCAGTATTCGAGGTTTGGTCTTATTTGTGAAGTATATAAGGTATAGAGATTAGCTGGTGAAAAGTATTTACGAGCCCGGAAGAGGAAGTCTAATTTCTTAGCAGCAGCTTCTGCAATTGATGTGACATGTTGGTGCCAATTGAGATTTCGATCCACAGAAATGCCATCAAGTGAAAAGGACTCATTGCTTTAAATAACTTGGTTGCTCATTGTAATGGGTCTAGGGCTTGTGTATCTCTTATGAGATAGAAAGCAGGACTGAGATTTCGTGGAGTTGAAATGTACAAGATTTCTACTTCCCCAGTCTAATATTTTTTGGAGATCCACAGAGACAGAACCCTCCATGAGTCTGCGATCCTCATCTAATTGGGATAAAGAGACAGGCTTAGAATATTGTAGATTTGAGTGGAGGGTGCTGTCATCCGCGTAACTGTGAACTGGGTTGGAGGTGCTATAGAGGAGGTCATTGATGTGGAGAAGAAACAAAGTAGAGCGCCCGATCTGTATTTATGGTTATTATGGACAGTATAAATGTTTTGATTTTTTTTTCTACCTGACCATGCCCTAAAGGCAAAACCGGTTACAAAAAAGATAGGAACCCATTGTGAAGTCAAGCAAAATGATCTATACTCTGTATTTAGTATGTTTTAACCTGTTTAATGCCTTAGCGGTAGAAAAAGTTATTTATAATTGTATAATATTATTGACGATGTAAGATAAAGTAAAATGTCAAAATGTCCTGAATAAGCGATTTTTTGGGGGGAAGATCTGGACAGAAAAATAATTATTACTTACCCATCGTCACAACGTGTGGAAGCATCAGCGATAAAAATTTCAAAATTTTTATTTTTCTTAAACGTCGTAAAAAGTATCAAAACATATAGAAAACATGATTTGGCAACGAAATTTTTTGGTCTGTCGGTCTGTATGTCTGTCTGTTTGTAGCCACGATAGCTTTAGAACGAGTTGAGATATCGTCTTCAAATTTGGTATAGTTAGCACTGGAGAAACGAATGGCTCGGATTGTTTTTGGGTAAAATCGCTTTAGGGGGTAGGGGATGAATGGGGGGTGATTTGGTGAAAATTGACAATTTTTCGTTAAAACTTGAGTAATATAACGTTTTAGGGTTTATTTATTAGAAAACTTTTAAGCATCTCGTACTCTGTGCTGAAATTAAATTAGGGGTTGAATATGTGGGGGTGGAATTTTGCGGACAAAATTTCGAAGTTTTTTTGCTAAAACGGTGTAAAAAGTCACAAAACATATAGAAAACTTGATTCTGGAACGAAATTTTTTTTGTCTGTCGGCATGTACGTCTGTCTGTTAATAGGCGCAATAATTTTCGAACGAATTGAGATATCAGCTTCAAATGTGGTACTCAGTTAGCACCTGACTTCCAATTGGTTTTGGGTAAGATCGCTTTAGGGGGTAGTGGATAAATAAGGGTTGATTTGGTGAAAATTGAAATTGAAATAAAGCTGGAGTAATATAAACTTTTAAAAGTTTATGGTTAGAGGAATACAAATATTTTCCTTGTAGTCTAGTCATGGGCACTAAATTCATTCCATGACAATGTCTTTCTGAGATAATAAATTGTCACAGATATGTGGAAGACGTGGAAGTTATGATTCAATTCGCTGCACTATTTTTACGTTAAAAGAAAAATTTACAGCCATGGCTTTTGTTGAATAGTTGGTGGGAAACGAAATTACATAAAACCATAAATTGGAGGAAAATTTGTCAGTGACGAAATTTTTGTTTGACAGTTAGATATTCTGGAAAGGAAAGTTATCAGAATCGTGCACAAATACATGTTACTCGCGTTCAACTTCCTTCTATACACCTTGTAAAATTTTAGTAACAAATAAAGTACCTATAAAGAATATAAATATAAAATATCATAAATAAAATAAAAATAAAATTTTGCAAAGAAATATATATGTTGGAATTAACAAATCTAGAATCAACGAATAAAAAGACAATTAACGTTACGTCTAAACTAAAGGACACATATTTTTTATAAAAATGTTATGAAGATTGTGTAAAAACCCCTGTAGGTTGCTTTAAGTATGTTTCTGCCAAGAGATAATCTTCTACGGATATGCACACGCCTGGTCCAACTTCAGAGAAGTAATTTAAAAGAAGCTAATCTTTTAAAGTCCTTCTAATGATGGATGAGCTTGGGGTCACAGAGACTAATGTCTACAATTTTGCTGGTCTATGATTCGCAGAGCTGGGGTCTCAGATTTGTCCTTTTCAATGCAAGTGCTAACATCTGTCATCGTCCCAAACTATTATCCTTTGTAAACCATCAGATGGCTGAGGTGTGTTCCACGCTATTACAAAAAAAAAAAGAAACGAAAGAAAGACATATATGCTACGTTTACCTGGGTCTCCAAGTGAACTGTTTATTTCTGATACTTTCTGACCTAAACGTAATAAATAAAGGATCAAAGCCAACAATAGTCACGTAGTTTGGTGAATTCATTTAAGGGATAAGTGAATCTTGCAGTGGTTTTGTTACAAACTCTATTATAAGCTACATATTCTTTGCAAACACAGCTTGTTCTTTAAATGGGAAATTCATCAGTGCTTTTAGTAAATTTTCTTTAAAAAAAAATCACTAATGAGGAGATCCCGACTTTTGAATTGTGAAAAAATTTCTTCAAATGAGCGCTAATTACGCCCCCTAGAAAACATATCCGGGGTCAGTTTCGATTTTTATATGTTTATATATATATATATATATATATATATATATATATATATATATATATATATATATATATATATATATATATATATATATATATATATATATATATATATCACACCGATAACTCAAAAAATAATGGACCGATTTTGACTAAATTTGGTGAATACCTTCCTTTTGCAAGTGGCTTGGATAAGTTTGTTATCCAGGAAAATCGGCCGAGGTTTTCCCGGAAAATTTTGTGTTTTCTTTCGAAAAATTCTGAAATCTTTCTTTCTCTGAAGACGTTGACATAGTCAACGAAAAGATCGTAAGGTCTCTGAAATTTGTGTTGTGGTGATTTAGGTTCTCCAAGTGTACTTAAAAGTCATTTTACAATAAAGTTATCATAAAATATTTTACAGGCGTTTCAAAACATGTGTTGGAAAACGAAGGGTATGGTTCCTTGTCCCTTTCTAAAAAAAAGGTTCCGATTGACAAAGTTCAAGTGGTATAAAAATTTCTTGACAAATTACCTGCCACCTCCTTGTAAGTAATAAGAACTGAAGCTGGGATTAGCATTTATAATTAACTGTAAGCGGTCATATTTATAACAGAGACAGTTCACCTGGGATAATAAAACTAGACTATCAGCAAAGGAAATATAAATTGTGAGCTAAGCTGTTTACATGGCTACTTTAGTATAATATGTACCTACTTTTCTTTAACTTAGTAATGTTTTGTCTTTTGATATGCTCTATTTGTTTTCTCGACATTTTATCGCTGATCGAGCTAATTAACGTGCACAGCGTTATATCTAATAATAATAATAATAATATTAATTTGCCATCAAGAGATTACATGGCGTGTCAGGTAAATAATATGTATACACATAAACACAGATGGTCAAATAGATAAAATACAATAGTTGTAAAGAACACCACAAAACAATAGGAACAAACAACAAACAAATCAATCTATGTGCAAATATATAGACAACTAAACAACACAAAATACACTTAAAGTCCCTAAGGAGCTGTTTTGATGCCTCTTACCAACCAGTCTCAAAATACTCATCCACTGAATACAGTGTCGACCGCAGTAGAAGTCTCTTAACCTCTCTGGCAAATCGTGATTCGGGCATTTCCCTCAAATCACTTGGGAGTCTGTTATACAGCTTCAAACCTAGATAATTTGCACCTAATTGCGTTCTAGCCAGTCTATGATGTGGTATGCTAAAGTTAGCCTTCTTTATGGTATCATAGGTATGTAATTGCTCATTGTCCAGAAATAAGTCTTTGTTGTGATGCACATATTTTAAGCATACAAAATGAATACCGATACTACGGTAAGTATACGCTCGCGCTCGCGCTCGAACAACCCACGGCAGCTAGTCTTCCAAGACACGTCACACAAGACACGCAGGGCTTCTTTCTGTTTCAGGAGCACTTGCTGCAAGCCTGGACTGCACCCCCACAAAAGCACACCATAACCAGGGACAGAGTGAAAGTTGGAAAAATATGCCATCTTCCAGGCCTCCCGCCCACCACAACTTTCATTCGCCGCATTGTAAAAATAGCCGTAGACAACCTTCCAAACAGGGACGAGACATGAGCAGACCAGGCAAGGCCATCCTCCAGAATTACACCAAGAAGCTTTAGCCTCGCTCCGCCGCTGTGTCCCGCACTCAGCACCAGTCGTTGTGTCTTATTTAAGTTCAGTTTTAGAGAGTTTATTCTAAACCATTCATCTGCTTGGTCAAGGCAAGTCCTAGTACGGAGACCCAAATGAATCGTTGCTGTTGCTCTGTTAACAAAGCTGGTATCATCGGCATAAAGACCGATCGCATCCGATGTAATGTTGGCCGGCAGATCATTCATATAGATGATAAAGAGTAGGGGGCCCAAAATGGAACCCTGCGGAACACCACAATCCACTGTCATCTCATCGGATAGCTGTTTATCCCAATACACAACCTGCCGCCTATCCTCCAGGTAAGATCCAAAGAGAGATAGGGCTGTACCTCTGACACCACAATGTTCCAGCTTCCCCAACAAAATACACTTTGAAACTGTATGAAAGGCCTTACTCATATCACAAGCTACGACTTCAACATGATTTTTTTCATCGAGTCCTTCGGCAATACTCATAACAATTTCGGTCAAGGCTGTGTCTGTTGAACGTTTGGGTCTAAAGCCAGCTAATAACTTATGTCGCAGTTATGGGGTTGGTTTTAGAGTTGTTGATTACATCGTAGAGAGAATAAAAAAATGTTTTTGTTTCGTAGATACAGGGCGAAACGCTGCCATTCCTAAAATGTCTAATAAGTTTTTGTATTAAGTGTTACAAAAAATATATTCTTTTATGTGCATCAAACGGTATTATTTAAATCTTTATACCTATCCTGGTCACAAAGTGTGTGTGTTTGGGTTGAAATGGCTATGACAACAAAATGATAATAAATTAAAGGAAATAATGGAGAAAAAAAATATTTTTATGTGCACTTACTAACAAATCTTACCAGCAGATCTAAAATAGCCCTTTTGTTAAGCGACAAGAGCGAAAATAAGTTGAGGGGAAGCTCACATCCAAGTCTGAGCAGCTCCTGTATGAAAACTCTGAAGAGCTCACAAAAATTTGGATCACACTTTCTAATACATCCCCGCCTTTTTAGATAAATATAAATTTTATTTTTATGTATATATATATATATATATTGTGAAGGCAAAAATTATCAGTATCGTGAAAAAATGCAAATCAATTTAACATTTCAAAGACGTTTATTTTGAAAATTTGATAACAAAAAATGTGTACAAATACTATACACCTATTACATATAGTTTTAAGGTTAGAACCAACTCTTTATTTTATTGGGTCGAATTAAATAGAGTCTCTAATTAATTAGTAGGCTTTAACATTATTTAGTCAATTTGACAAACAAATAGTATCAAAATATATTCTTATAGATAGTTGAACCTGCAATAACTTACTCTTTCAGGTCAAACAGGTTTTAATAACAATCTATAACAGCAAAGAAGATCTTAAGGTATTGTATGTGTCTTATATGATTTTTCTTTTAATTTTTAATTAAGACAGATATTAGTAAAATTAGAAGAAATTTGTAGATTAAATAACAGTAACGGGAATACCTTTAAAAGAAGGGGCCCAGTTTCATATTGGTGATAATCGGTGATATAAATTGTCATTCTCAAGTTTTGTGGCCAATGGACGTAATGTCCGAAGCCAATTCCTTCCACACACACACACACACACAAATTGTGATTCTGTGTGAAAACAGCTCTGTTACAATTAGCAGTCTGCATTCTACCAGTTTGAGGGTTCAGTCTTGACTAAGGGGCTAACGGGTTATATAACAGGTAGTACTTTTAACACTAAGTGAGTGGTGAACGTGTCGCCACCTAGTTCGGAACCAAGTACTATGTTGTCACGCCCGCTCCAAATAACATAGAGTGTTAAAAATAGAGACAGTATACAACTAACTAACAATTTTAAAAACTGTTAGCCCTGGCCCATTTCTACCCCAATATAGTGACAAAGTATGTAAGACTAGATGCATTCTCGTAACAATTAGAACCGTAGACCGGTTTCGCTCTCATTAGAGCCGTACTGAAGAGCTCTAATAAGAGCGAAACCGGTCTACGGTTCTAATTGTTGCGAGAATGCATCTAGTCTTAGGTAGTACTTTTACAATTCAATTTACAAGTCGATGGACCAACCTTACAATAACTAATCCACTTCTTTATATTTTTACATCCGTTTGTTTGTTTTTTGTTATAATTGAATAGATGTTGTGCTCAATAAATTGTTCTGTTTACTGTGTCACCATTATATTTACACCCTGCATGAAGCTAGTATATATCAATTAGCCAGGAATGAATCAAGCACTTACGCCAAAAACTGTTATAACAAGATAGCGAATCTTATTTTGTGGCGTTATCGACCAGTCGGTGACAATTAAAACGTTCCACACTGTTAATTTCTCAAATAACATAGCAAATGAAGCTATTAAATGATTTTTTTTCAAATCAGCCTGGTCACGGTTTTCAGAAGGCAAAGTCGTACCGACAAGCCAGTACTACAATGGAGATTATAGGAATTACGGGCCTAATGCTTAAATGCCTAAATAACACATGACCGCTAATAAGCAATGTTGCCATTTTCGAAAGTTACGATTCAAATGGTGATTTTCGATAAAATAGGGATGTCAGAGAAAATAAGAGGTGAGATATGAATTATATCTCTATTATATCATATAATAGAAGTAATTGCTAAATGACACAGTGATCATCTAAGTAGGCTGAAAAGTATAGGTATGGAGAGCATCAAACTTCCGCTGTAATCTGTAAAATCATATTTGTATTTAACTACAGCTCTACTGTTAAGTTGTTGAAATAAAGAATTATATACAAGCCTGGAGGTAGCAAGTGCGTTATAGTAGCAAAATTTCATCCCTCTGATGACGCTAACTTCGGTAGCGAAACGATGGTTGGGTCTGAAAAATGTATTATGGTCAATTGGGTTCGCCAAATTGTACTTATCAGTGCTCATGGCATGTTCCAATCTTCACCCAGTAAAATACGTTTATTTGGCTAGAAAGAAAAAATGTTTCGGCTTTTGGTCAAAATACTGTTTTATTTTCATTATAAGATCCTGGTTAGAAGATACCTATTATATTTACTACATACGGGTAGCTTTATTTGATTTGTCAAAGAGTTTCCTTTTTTTTCAACAGAATATTTTCTTCTTTTAAGAATTATTGGGTTTATTTGGCACAATTTTTTCATTTGCAAAATAAATTTATGAATTCAGTTTAAGTACTTTTGTAATATTTATGTGAAACTTAATTTTGCTTTCAGAAAAGAAATGTATTTATCAATTTATAGGTGTCTTGTAAAATAAATGTTTTCGCCAGTATCGTTTGTAATCATATTTGATGAAGTTTTGGAGGGGGAGTATATTACAGATGAGCTCTGCCATAACTTACTTTATAACAGACGAACTTGTTCCGCTTTTACTCAGGCTATTTTCGGATCATGAAAATTCAGGTACTTCTGACAAACGAATATGACATCTGCAAGACGGGGCACGCCGTATTATGAGACTAATGTCCGTCGTTATCCGGATCTAGCTTCTCCGCAACGATGGATTGGTAGGTGATGTATAATTTGGCCGGCTAGGTCAACAGACCTCAACCCTTTAGACTTTTAATGGGCCATTTTGAAAAAGAAAGTCTGCTCAACCAAGCCTCACGATTTAGAAGGCGTTCAGGTAGGAAATAGAAATGAAATACGCTTAATCATAGTCAACACTTCTCAAAATTAGTTTAAAAAAATTTCGGGTCGCAGCAAGTGCGTTATAGTAGAGAATTTTCATAAGAATTGTACACTATTATTACACGGCATATTAGTAAAGTTAATACTTTAAGGTTCACAGACCTTGAAGATCGATTTTAGAGGTCCTAGTATGGGCACATTTGAAGAATTCCTTCAAAAATATTACCATCGTAGTCCCTCTATAAACAAAAATTCTTGCGTTTTAACTCCTTTTGAGAAAAATGCCCAAAACTCAATTTTCTATGAAGCTAAAGAACTACATTTTGCTATATCTACAGAGAGTATAAGTCTCTTTAAAAAAATTGTATTACAAATTTCATTAATGTTATACATAAGATTTCCAGAAGGAAAGTAAAGTATCTGCCAAATTATAAAGGTAGCAGTTATTTTTCCTTATTAATCGCCAGTATGATTTCGTTTTAGTCAACCTAATCCACCCGGTTTCTTCAACATCAACAATAATAAAATTATAATTTCAGACTCCAAGCTGACAAACTTATTTAGGCGTTTTAAACAAAAATGATATCTTGTTCAAAACGTATGACATCTGTGCACTATTGTTTCGCTAAATGTCAAATTAAAACATAAAAAAACATACGTCGATTGCGTAATCTTCTGTTTATAAGGCAAGCGCGCGGCTTTCAGCCATCTAGGCATATATTAGCTCACGTTTTGTTTACATGACACATTAGATCGGCTTCATGCCCGGGATATTATGTTCAAAGTATACGTAACAATTAATTACAGAATGAGTAGAATTACCATTGAAACAGATCCCACGACAGTTTCGGTTTTATATGACGTCTTATGTTTAAGTTTAAAGATAAAAGAAACTATTTTAGAATTATTTTTATAGAGACTTGGCTTGATTTTGTCTACATTTCTACTATATTATGCGACAGCATAATACATCTATGCTGCGCTAAAACTGTACCTGAGGTCATTCATAAAGCTACAAATATAGTGTCTTTTAATAATTGATTGAATCCCCCAGTTAAATAACAATCACTCGGCAAATTTTTGATTTCATGTCATCTGTCATTTTCCATAATTGCGGCCGAGATTTCACGATTGTTGGTTCGGGTAATATGTTTTATGCCTGGTATCTATTTAGTTTGGTTAACGTTGATGTATGGTTTATAGCTGTTGTATGAATCAATCTACGCGTGGCAGGTAACTACTCTGTCTGTCAGGCATTGGACTTGCACCACTAAGTCGTCTCAACGCACGTCTTTGGGATTTTATTTTTAATTTGGAAAAAACGCTGAATAATGTGTACCAAATTACTTAAAATGCACAACGTAGGTTTATTTGCACTATTTCTAGCCACATGTAAAGTCTTATTCCAGTTACTCTGATACTTACAAAAATATAGCATTTTCAGAAAGTTTTTCCCGATTTTCTACCGGAAAAATTTGAGCGTAAAGGCAGATTAACGAACTCGACCTCGGTTTTCGCGCAAACAAGATTTTTGTCAAGCTTGATTGAAATCAGTTTAGTATTTTTTGAATTATCCTCGGATACATACACATACATATATATATATATATATATATATATATATATATATATATATATATATATATATATATATATATATATATATATATATAACATATAAAAATGTTACCGGACCTTGGTTTTGGGTTCTAGTGACCCAAATTCGAGCTCATCTGAAGAAATTTTTTCAAAAGCTTTTCATCATGACCTTTTTTTAGTGAATTTTTCTTAATGAAAATTCGCTAATAGACCTGGATATTGCGCAGTAACTATTTTTTCCCAATTTGCCTTTAGTGAATATTCTTTAAAAAATTCACCAATGAGGAAATCTCGACTATTAAATTTTGGAAAAATTCTTTAATATGAGCGCGAACTAGACCCTCTAGAACACATGTCCGGGGTCAGTCTCAATTGTTATATGTTTATATATATATATATATATATATATATATATATATATATATATATATATATATATATATATATATATATATTATATATATCCCACCAATAATTCAAAAAGAATGGGCATATTTTGATCAAATTTGGTGAGTACGTTCCTTTTGTAAATGGCTTGGGTGAGTTCGTTATCCAGGAAAATCGCACCAGTTTTTCCTGGACAATTTTGGGTTTTATTTAAAAAAAACATTTGTATGTCCGGAGATAACAAATCTAAGACAACTGAATTTTGTGCGCAGGTTTACATTGTAAAAAGTAAACTGTATACCAATTAAAATCTCTAGGTTAAAAGATAAAATTTATACGCATTTAAAGAAAGAAATGTTGGGTGCCTTATGACCAGAGAAACGCATAAAATAAAAATATATTTTGTGGATAACAAAATCCATTGTATATTACAGACCAAGATTAAGTTGTTTGGCGCAAAAAGGTTAAAAAATACCAGAAAAATTACTTGTAAAATTTTATAGTTTCTCTTACTAAAATATCGATTTAAAACGTCAAAATTGGCAACATTTAGGCAAAGAACCTGAAGCAAATATGGGTTATGTAGAGAAAATGAAACGTGTTTTACAAAACCTTACGTTTCAGCTTCAACCGTCATTGTCCTCCATTTTACTAAAATATTTGCACAAAATTAATTTCAAATAAACCGTTTATCTGATACTTTGGAAATAGTTTTAGTTATAGAGTTTATGGTTTTATACTCTATAATTTTTATCGCATTTTCGCAGAATAAATTCGCTATTGAGGAGACCGCGACTTTTGAATTTTGAAAATATTTCCTCACATGAGCACGAACTAGACACCCTAGAACCTGGAGTTAGTTTAAATTTTTATCTGTTTACATATGTACAGGGTGACGCATTTCTACGGTAAGCTTAAATATCTCCGTTACTATACAATATACGAGAACAAATCGTACATGTTAATTATAGGTCCCGAGCTGCATCTTATAAAATTATTTTGACAATCACAGGCTGGTCCTCAAGTCGTTGGTGACACAAATTTTCTCTTTTTAGTGAATTTTTGTAGAAAAAGTTACCTAATGAGGAGAGCGACTTATGAATTTTCAAAATTACTCCAAATAAGCGCGAACTAGGCTCCCTAGAACACATATCCAGGTTTTTTTGGCAGTTTCGTCGAATAGTTTTTCGTAAATAATTATATCGTGGCGGGTGGGTAAATACCTTGAAGATATTTCTTGTCCAGGAAGATCAGACCAGTTTTTTCACGAACATTTTATGTTATTTATGGAAATTTTTTTACTTCTGCAAACAGTAAAGTTATTTTGGTGAAATATGGTACCCACATTGTTTGTACTATATATTGTTAAACTGATAACCAAATTTAGTGCCCGCTTTTATAAAAACAGACATACTATTAAAAACATTTTTATCAAAATTCACTCTCATAACGCACTTGCTGCGTACAGACCTTTTCTTAATGCCACGATATGATTATGAGTTTTATTGTTATTTTGACAGTGTGAATTATATTTTAGAATATGTTACCAATTAACTATTGGTTATAAACAAATTTTTTCGGTTATATACTTTCACTGGTCAAAGTCCACTACCTGGCAACATTGTCAAGAATCATGTTCTTGGTTGTCGATTGCGCCACGATGAAATAATAATAAATCGGATCAGTGAGAAGATCAAAGGTACCGCCGGCTTATTGAAACATAACTCGTGTGAAAAACCTGAGATTAGTGAGCGGACGGACATAAACACACCGCCACAGCGCATTCACTTCTTTCAGTTCTAGAGATCTAATTGTTACCTTTCGGCAAAAGCCAAAGCGGAAACATTATTTTTGTCCAGGAACACAATGGACGCATTTCAGCATTGTTGTTGCTTTTTGCCCATATGTCTTGACTGATATGATGATGATTACGCCCAAGAGACGGCATAGTGTATTTAAAAACTCTATCAATTGTATTTGCATTAAGGCTTCCTGTTATTTCTTATCTATTTCCAAAAGGAATCTTACTTTTTATTGTATATATGACTTTTCTACCCAAAAAATGTTTTATCAAGCTGAGATTTTAGGATTTGTTTTTTTTTTGGCAAAAAATGTATGTATTGTGTTCTTAATTAGAACAGTAAGACAAAAACATTATTTTGTATTAGTTTATTATATATTGCAACAACACATCACGAGGGCTTACAGCCTAAATACTATCGTACCGTGGGTGTCGACAAGGAGGAAAGAGGCAACTTGTTAATTCTGGACTTGAAGGTTTGGAGGTTCGGAGGAGAAGGAAAAACATGTGCCGGCAAGGAATTCCACAATTTGGAAGTGCTCCGGACAAAAGAGCGGGCATAACAAGATGTTTTGTGCCTGGTGACCTGGACAGTGAAAGGGTGCATTCGCTCTGTTCCCCTGGTAAATCTGTTGGGGGCAGCAGGTGGAGGAATTATGGAAGAAAGCTCCTCCGAGCAGTGCTCGTACAGTTATTTATAAAAGAGAGAGGTCACCAACGGCACGTCGGTGGGCAAGGGGTGGCAGCATTTGGGTGAGGGTAGGGTCACCTATGAGACGTATAGCTCTCTTCTGAATGGAGTCCAGGATAGCGAGTGTAGAAGCGGCAGCAGCACACCAGATGTGGGAGCAGTATTCAACGTTTGGCCTTATTTGTGAAGTATATAAGGTATAGAGATTGGCTGGTGAAAAGTATTTGCGAGCCGGGAAGAGGAAACCTAATTTCTTAGCAGCCGCTTCTGCAATTGATGTGACATGTTGGTGCCAATTCAGATTTCGATCCACAGAAATGCCAACAAGTGAAAAGGACTCATTACTTTGAATAACTTGGTTGTTTATTGTGATGGTTCTAGGGCTGGTGTATCTTTTATGAGAAAGAAAGCAAGACTGAGATTTGGTGGGGTTGAATTGTACAAGATTTCTACTTCCCCAGCCTAATATTTTTTTAAGATCCACGGAGATAGAACCCTCCATGTGTCATCTAGTTGGGCCAAAGAGACAGGCTTAGAATATTGTATATTTGAGTGGAGGGTGCTGTCGTCCGTGTAACTGTGAACTAGGTTGGATGTGCTAGAGAGGAGGTCATTGTTGTGGAGAAGAAACAAAGTAGGGGCTAAAGCTGAACCTTAAGGAACTCCTGCATTAATTGGATGCATTTTAGAGGAATGGCCACCTACGACAATAGAAATGCTCCGGTTGGAGAGGAAATTTGCTGTCCAGGTACAGAGTTCTGGTGGTAGGCCATAGGCCGAAAGTTTATTAAGCAGCGCTGCTTACCAGACCTGGTCGAATGCTTTGGATATGTCTAGAGCGACAATCTGGGATTCACCGTGTAGTTCCATAGACTTGTTCCAAGAATGGGTGACAAAGGAAAGGAGGTCGGCAGTTGATCTGCGCTGACGGAATCCATACTACCTGTCGTGGATTAGACTGTGTTTTTCAAGAAAATTTAGTAATTCGGTGTTTATATACCTATCTATCACTACCAGTTTAAGGAACATTTGGAATAGTTTTAACATTTCTTTAATATTTCGTCAACTTTTTGGAAAATAACTATTTCATTTATATACACAGAGATTAGTATTCCAGAAATGGAAAAGCCCATTGTTATACCATATCAAAAGCGAGAAGATCTGTTCCATATGAAATACTAAAAGGATATCAGGTGGTACCGTCTTACCAGGGAGACAAATATGAGAGTCTTTTAGTAACCATGTGACAGATCTAATGCCTAAGTAAACTCAAATAAATAATAAAAACCAAGACACCAGTTTTTTAAGAAACACCTTAAGTTTACTTGCGGAAATTTTTGTACATTTTCAAACAATAAAGTTATTTTGATGAAACATGGCACATTTTTTCTACTATATAGGTTATACTGGTAACCAAATTTGGTGCCTGCTTTCTTTAAAAAAAAAACATGCCTGCTATTAGAAACATTTTTTTTTAATCGAACACGCCTTATGTTATTGCATTTTTGCATTTTCCATCGAAATATAATACATCTTTGAATGAAGATAAATTGGGGACGCAGCAAGTGCGTTATGGTAGCGAATTTTTATTAAATCCTTCAGATTTGAATAGCTCAATTTGCTTTTAACCTATAAGGTTGACCAAGAAACCAGTTTTTTCGGGAACACTTTAAGTTTACTTGCGGAATTTTTTGTACATTTTCAAACAATAAAGTTATTTTGATGAAACATGGCACATTTTTTCTACTATATAGGTTATACTGGTAACCAAATTTGATGCCTGCTTTCTTAAAAAAAAACATATTTACTATTAAAAACATTTTAATGAAAATTCACTACCACAACGCACTTGCTGCGTCCAGACTTTGTTATATTGATTGGGTTACATTGTGAATAGATTTTCTGGCACATTCGGGTGCGATGTTGTTAGACCTCTGGTACAATAGATGAAAATTCCAACTTGATCAGCCTTTCGTATAGTTTTGACTTTAATTTTCAAAAATTGAAAAGTAAATACAGATGCCATTTTGTTTTCTTGGTTCACTTTACAAATTTTTAAACTCTTCCCAAGAGTCTTCATGGGGTTTCTGCTTGACGGTGTAGCCTCCTGTTACGTCTTTACTCTGTCAGTTGACTCCACAGCTATTCAATGTTTAATTTCGCAACTGACTTTAGATTTTATAAATGTGTTTGACTAATTTTTGTGTGCATACAGTTAAAAGTGATTTTTAATCAAACTTATGGCTCTTAACACACGATCTAAATGTATTCTCTACTTTTAAGTTTGTGTAGCCCCGATGTTAATTAAGGGCCACCCTTTATTATACTTACTTATCTTGTGTTTACATATGTAATATAAACATAAAAAAAAAGAAGTGAAACAGCAAGTGAATGTATTTACTTTAGTGCTGTATTTGTTATTATCTGAAAAAGACATTATAGGCGATGTTGTAGGATGTAATTTCGGTAAATTTACAGTTTATTGCAGTTAGGGTTTATAGATTTTTTTCAGAAACATGCTTAGAACCCTCCTTGGATGCACAAGCCACAAGGCAGATTTGTTGAAAACAACCCCCAAGAAAGCTAAGGGACCAAGAATGAATAGGGGTGCTGGGCGGGGAGGAAATATGAGCGAAAAATGCTAAAAAAATATTTAGTCGAACTTTGAAAAGATGCGTTTTTCACATTTTGCAGCAATACTTCCTTTAAACCCTGTCTACCCCGCACCGTATCCATATTCGCCCAGGTACAGTAACTTTCTTGGGGGTTGCTCCCAAGACATTTTTCTTGTGCTTTATGCTTTGCAGGTACTTGTATGCATGCACAAGGGGAAGAAGAACCCCCTGGGTTTTTGGGTGAGGGGGCAGAAACGCTCTTCGACCTGGGGGTTCTTCTACCCCTTCTGCATGCATACAATCACCCTCAATGCATGAACCACGGGAATTTGTTTTTATGTTCAGCTTTCTAGTGTATTTTTTGTTGAGTGTATTTCCTGTTTATCAATTTCTTTGTTTGAGTTTTGTATCCAAATTACTGTATAAATATTTATGATAGAGCTCATGATTTTGCTTGCCTTTCTTTACCTTATTTTAGTGAATTTTTTATTTTAAAAAATTCACTAATAGAGAGGTATCGATGGTGAGACTTTGCAAAAAATTTTCAAATGAGCGCGAATTTAGGCCCCTAGAACCCATATCCAGGGTCAGTTTCGATTTTTATATGTTTTTTTTAGTTTTCTTTCAAAAAAAATTTTTTTTTCTCCCAAAATTACAAATATATTTCGATGAAATTTTGTGTACATATTGCTTTGGGAAAGACCTAACTATGCGCCAAAATTGAGCTTTCTAGGTTTACAGAAAATGGAGCTATTCAAATTTGAAACATTTATTTTTTAATATCGCCGCGTATCGTAAACATCGCTTATATGAGATGTAGTATCTTGTTGCTAGGCAACCGAACATTTTATATTATTGCGCAAGTCTGTTAGACGCTGTAACCTGTAACTGATGTTTGGTATGAGATTGTTTTATTTTTTAATGCCGAATAAAAATGCTAATGGCAAGGCTTATTAATTATGATTAGTACAGTTATATGAAGCTATTACCAGTTAAAAGCAAAGAAACTGTGCGTAATTTTGAAGATTTTAGCTACTGAAATACCAGCTAAATACAGTAATTGAAGTAAACTTGTATATAATGTGAAAACAAATAAAAACTGAGATGCAATTACGCCATTGATTCATAATTTACTTTGACGAACTGGACTTTAACTGCAACTGATATTACCATGAAAATGAGATAATTTCCCGTAACGAATGCCGTCAAATGGACAAAGCGGAGTTATTGCCTAATTTAAATTGACTGGATACTAATTTTTATTTTAAAAAATTGTGCCTTTATTTTATTAATGGCTTGGATGAGTTCGTTACTCAGAAAAATCGGACAGGGTTTTCCGGGAAAAATTTGAGTTTTTTTTCGAAAAAATTTTTTTTCTCCGAAAGTAACAAAGCTGTTTTAATGAAATTTAGCATATATGTTGCTTCAAGAGAGATCTTACTACGTACCAAAATTCAACTTTCTAGGTTAAGAGAAAATTGGGTTATTCAAATTTTAAATTTTCTTGCGAAAAAAAATTTTTTCTCCAAAAATTACAAAGTTATTTTAATAAAATTTTGTGGATCTCTTGCCTTAGGAAAGACCTTACTACGTATTAAAATTAAACTCTCTAAGTTTATAGAAAATTGAGTTATTTAAATTTGAAGCATTTAATAAAGATTCACTACCATAACGCACTTGCTGCGTCCCGAGTTTTTTATTGTTCCTAAGTAAATAAAGTAATGTTTTATAACTTTTAATATAAAGCTAAATCAATATTATATATTGCTCTTATGAAAATTCACTACGTTAACGCACTTGCTGCGTCCCGAATATTTTTATTTTAATCAAACTGTTAACACAATAAATGTATTCAGTTACTGTTTTTCAGACATATAACTTCCATTTATAGTTGTGTTCATTAATGATTTAAAAATTCTGAAATAAGTGTCAATGGGTTAAGTCATAGTGTTCTCGAATTGCATAACGGAAAAATCTCATTCGCAGTGAAAAACATGAATGAGACCTGTGACGAATCAAACCCATATCCACGGAGCACATTATAACGTGTAGCTTTATTGCCTTGACCAAGTCATTGTGGAATTGCAATGATTGACATGTGAGTACGCTGTAAACTGTTACCGCTATTTGCCTTTTCTTCCTACTATGTCGCGCATTATGCTTGTAAAGTTGAAGGTTGTTTCATCAGATCCGAGCTTACCTTCTTACCAAGATGCACAGCAGCTTGCATTATTTATTGCCATAACGAAAGCTCTCATACACAATCAGATGCACCTGTCTTTACGACAGAATGTAAATATGACGCTGGGTCTGTAACGTTTTAAATTTATGTTTCAGGGTTTGGGGTTTCGATAGCCAGTGGCTTACAATGTGAAATACACTAACTGATGTACAGGGTGTCCATTATAAAAGTTTGTTGAGAATATAGATAACTCCTAAAACACATCGATTTGGCTTGCGAGGGGGGCACTTTTTTGAACCCCAAGAGAATTTGTAGCATTCGAGCTCTAGTAAGGGTGATTTTCTTGCTCTCATTAGAGAATTTTCTTTAAAAAATTTACTAATGGGCAGGTGGTAGTCGACTTCTCCTTTACGTGATAGTAAATAATTTTTTCACGCCCGAGGAGGTACCATCCTTACATCAAGGGCCGGTGAAGTCCCAACGGACGTTTCCGGTTCTGGTGTATGAGTCGGTTTCCCTTATAAACAAAACTGATGATGGCTCCTCCTTGTACAAAAGATTCCGGAGATAAAATACCCCTCCATTCGGATCTCCGGAAGAGGGGTGTGCAGGGGACGCCGGCATCAATATTTAACATATTCTTCTCCCATATATGTTGCCTAAATTCTAACCTGAACTCCGTCCACCATTTCCTCCAGGCTAATAGGCCTCAACTCCTCTTCCTCACCGAAACCCAAATCAGTGCCAAAACAGCCACTAATCACCTTAATTTCCCGGGGTATGAGCTTCTTACTTCCTTTAGATTGCATGGAGGCGTGTGCGCGCACGTCCGTAGCAATCTATTCTGAACCAGACTCCCCAATTTAGAAGCTGGAAGAACAGATATACTATGGATAAAACACTCTCTCAGGGTTGCAACTAAATTTATCTGTTGCATTTACCGGTCACCTTCTGACAACAACTTTGTCCAGCTCTTTGACTACCTTCCTGAAAAACCGACCATCTGATTTCTGAATATCCGTCCCCCGAGTTCACTATTCTTGGTGACTTCAATGTCCATAATAAGGAATGGGTGGGATGTTCAAAAACCGATCTACAAGGGAGAGCCGCGGATGCCTTTGCAGTCAGCAATTCTTTAGCCAATATGGTTCAGCAACCTACTTACTTTCCTCGCATCCCAACAAACAGCTCAAATCCCTTGGATCTCCTTCTTACTACATAACCTGAATGCTACAAGATATCAGTCACCGCCCCCCTTAGCCGCTCTGACCACGGCATGGTTCCTGCTTCCTGCGCAATGCAACTCGAGATCACACAGTCATCACACCCACGTATTGTTTGGCACCACAACTCCGCGAACTAGGACGAAATGCGGGATTACTTTTCCTCGTTTCCATACGCATCTGTCTGCTTCTCTCATCCTGCCCCTCTGATATCTCACAAGACGCCACCGAAATTATCCAAGCTGGTATGGAATTATTTATTCCACGTACACAGAAAACATATGCAGCCACTCAAAAGCCCTGGTTCTCTAAATCCTGTGACAAGGCCAGACTTGAAAAGGTCAAAGCTCACAAAATGCTTCTACACAATCCCAGTCAAGAAAACCGTCAAGCATTTAACGACGCAAGAAACCGCTATGTCCGCATTCTTTCTAAGGCAAAAAACTGGTTTAATAACCACATCAAAAACAAAGTTCTTTTAAGCTCCAGCGGCAGCAAACCCCTCTGGACTCTTGCTAAATCTATTGGGAATAATTTCTGCAAGAGCAGGTTCCCACCTCTCGTCTCAGGGGATGAAATTGTTTCTACCGCCCTGTGCAAGGCTGAAGTTTTTGCCTCGTTGTTCGCCCGCAATTCTACTCTCAACCTACCTCCAAATATTCAACCACCAACAGTCCCCAATGTCGCGCATAAAATGACGGATATCATTTTCAAAACTAAAAAGGTACGAAAGATGCTTTCTTCTCTTAATACTAGGAAAGCCTCTGGCCTTGAAGAGATCCCAGTAATTCTTCTCAAAAAATGCGCACCAGAACTTGCTCCTATCCTGACTCGTCTGTTTCAGACATCTTACAATAGACGCATATTCCCTAGTAACTGGAAAACTGCTCGAGTACAACCCTAGAAAGGATCCAAAGGGCTTCCTAGCAACTACAGGACTATTTCTCTCCTTTCAGTCGTCTCTAAAGTGATGGAAAAGTATATAAACACCGAATTACTAAAATTTCTTGAAAAACACAGTCTGATCCACGACAGGCAGAATGGATTCCGTCAGCGCAGATCAACTGCCCACCTCCCTTCCTTTGTCACCCATTCTTGGAAAAAGTTTATGGAACTACACGGTGAATCCCAGATTGTCGCTCTAGACATATCCAAAGCATTCGACCAGTTCTGGCACGCAGCGCTGCTTAATAAACTTCCAACCTATGGCCTACAACCAAAACTTTGTACCTGGACAGCAAATTTCCTCTCCCACCGGAGCATTTCTGTTGTCGTGGATGGCCATTCCTCTAAACTGTATCCAGTTAATGCAAGAGTTCCTCAAGGTTCAGCTTTTAGCCTTTACTTTATTTCTTCTCCGCATCAATGATCTCCTCTCTAGCACATCCAACCCAGTTCACAGTTACGCGGACGACAGCACCCTCCACTCAAATATACAATATTCTAAGCCTGTCTCTTAAGTCCAATTAGATGAGGATCGCAGACTCATTGGGGGTTCTGTCTCCGTGGATCTCCAAAAATATTAGACTGGGGAAGTAAAAATCTTGTACAATTCAACCCCACCAAATCACAGTCTTGCTTTCTTTCTCATAAGAGATACACCAGCCCTAGACCCATCACAATGAACAACCAAGTTATTCAAAGTAATGAGCCCTTTTCACTTGTTAGAATTTCTGTGAATCGAAATGTCAATTGGCTCCAACATGTCACATAAATTGCAGAAGTGGCTGCTAAGAAATGAGGTTTCCTCTTCCGGGATCGCAAATACTTTTCACCAGCTAATTTCTATACCTTATATACTTCACAAATAAGACCAAACCTCGAATACTGCTCCCACATCTGGGGTGCTGCTGCCGCTTCTACACTCGCTGTTCTGGACTCTATTCAGAAGAGAGCTATGCGTCTCATCGGTGACCATACCCTCAATCAAAGGCTGCCATCCCTTGCCCACCGACGTGCCGTTGGTGACTCTCTCTCTCTCTCTCTCTCTCTCTCTCTCTCTCTCTCTCTCTCTCTCTCTCTCTCTCTCTCTCTCTCTCTCTCTCTCTCTCTCTCTTATAGATATCTGCACGGGCACTGCTCAGAGGAGCTTTATTCAATAATTCCTCCACCTGCTGCCCCCAAGAGATCTACCAGGGGAATAGAGCGAATTCATCCTTTTACTGTCCAGGTCACCAGACATAGAACATCTTGTTATCCCGCTCTTTTGTCCCGAGAACTTCCAAGTTGTGGAATTCCTTGCCGGCACATGTTTTTCCTTCTCCCCCGAACCTCTAAACCTTCAAGTCCAGAATTAACAAGTTGCCTCTTTCCTCCTTGTCGACACCCACGGTACGATAGTACTTAGGCTGTAAGCCATTGTGGTGTGTTTTCGTTTGTCGGTCTACTTTCTGGACACCTGTATATGCGTGGCAGAGCTTTAAAGAGGTTTTACATGTGTGCTCTTTGTTCAGATAAAATTCCCGGTGAATCTTGAACCATCTATTTCTTATAATATAACAATAAGTGGACTTCCAAGTGATGACAAATTCCGGATACGAAACAATTTCACTGCTGCATCATCTTCAGGCGTTATTGTGTCCGGAATAACAAAAGAGAGATGGCAGACAAGGCACGCTACGATAGCCTCGATGGCTTTTGGTTTTATCGTCATTATCTTTTTTGGTAGGGAGTAATTGTTCTGAGAACAACATAAAAAAGATGATGGCTTTATCTCGCGTCTAGAGGTAATTGCTGACAGGCACTATAAACGAGATTTCGGGGTAGATATTGTCTGAAATACACTTCTGCTGGTAAAGTATTATCTTGAGGATGGTTGTTGCTTGACTGTATCACGGTCGCCTATGTCCTTAATGAATATAATTTTATTCATTATCGACTACATTCTTTTCCTGTTCCTTTTTATGGCGTCTTATAATTGCTTGAGGTAACGCAATAGAATTGTTCAGATTAAGGCGTTAAAAAACTATTTTAATTAGCTTGAAGGCAATACTATGAATTCCACTTAATGAATATAATTAAAATGTTTGAATTTGATGAATTCTTTAAATCGGTTTTCTCCCAGGACAAAAATTAATAGTACGTCCGAAAATATGTCTTGGGTTAAAGAAACGTGTAACTAGTTGATGCCAAAAAAAGTTCTGGACGCAGCAAGTGCGTTATGGTAGTGAATTTTCATTAAAATGTTTTTAATAGCAAATATGTGTGTGTTTTTTTCAGGAGGCAGGCATCAAATTTGATTACCAGTATAACATATATAGTAAAAACAATATGCCATGTTTCATCAAAATAACTTTATTGTTTGAAAACGTACAAAAAATTCCGAAAGTAAACTTAAAGTGTAACCGAAAAAATCCGGTTCTTGGTCAACCTTATAGGTTAATAGCAAATTGAGCTTTTCAAGTATGAAGCATTTAATCAAAATTCGCTACCATAACGCACTTGCTGCGTCCAGAATTTTTTTTCTTACAAACATGCATTATATTTCTATGGAAAATGCAAAAATGCAATAACATAAGGCATGTTCGACTAAAAATTTTTATTTATATCACCAACGACTTATGGGCCACCCTGTGATTGTAGAAATAAGTTTTTAAGATGTAGCTCAAGACACCCTATAATTAATGTATACAATTTTTTTCATATCTTGAATAATAACGGATATATTGAGCTTTATTGATTTTTTACGAAAATTCGACAAAAGTTATATACCATTAGACGATAAACTCTATAGCTAAGAGTACTACCAAGCATCAGAGAAAGGGTCGATTTGAAATGAATTTTCTGAAAACATTTTAGTAAAATGAAGGACAATGACGGTTGAAACTAAGACTTCAGGGTTTGTAAAACATTCTTCTTGAGACATTTTCTCTCTGTAGCCCATATTGGATTCAAGTTCTTTGCCTAAATGTTGCCAATTTTGACGTTTTAAATTGGCACTTTGACGTTTTGAGGAAAACCCCAATTTTTTTTTAAATGCCCATAACTATTTTGACCTGACCTGACCTGACCTACAGCGCTAAATTTTGGTATGCGATTTACCTATAGCAATATAAAACGATGTACCAAATTTGGCTGCCCCTACTTTTTTATTTCCGGAGATATGAATTGTGATACATGTATATATATATATATATATATATATATATATATATATATATATATATATATATATATATATATATATATATAAACATATAAAACCGAAACTGACCCCGGATATGTGTTCTAGGGAGCGTAATTAGCGCTCTTTGAAGAAATTTTTTAAAAGTTCAAAATCGGGATCTCCTCAATAGTGAATCTTTTTTAAAGAAAATTCACTAATGAGAGATGTTAGACCTTGCTGATAAGCAAAGGAACGCTTGTTCAAATCTCGCCGTAGACTGCATTTCTCTTTTAGCTTTTTTGGCATTTTTTTCGTCTTTGCTGCAAATTATCTAATGTATTTCCAATATTTTTTAGAGACATTTTGTTGAAAAAAAAAACCCTAATGAAAGAAAATCACTTTTAAGACTTTTAATTCAAGTTTAATAGTAGCTGTTGTTTACCCATAGTTGGTAAAACCGTTCCACAGTTAACAAAGACGTAGAGATTTGTGACATCAGAACAGGTTGTTTTCTTCTCTACAACCGGATTAAATTTTTACAGCATCCACACGCAAAAGAATTTTCTCTGTGAAACCACAGAAAAAGTATCTACTTCTGTATTTAGATCAGATTCTGAATATTTATTTATTTAATTTATTTATATTAGCTAATTTTCTTGTTCAAAATATTCTTTTAATAGCGAATTTTCTTAGAAATGAATTTAATGAATTTTATTTGAATAAATATTTGTTGCGAATTTTTGTATGAAAAATTGATCAATTGATGGACCAATTTTTAAACGAAATTCGTCGAAAATAAGGCTTTAATGGATTTTCGTGCAAACAAATCATTTTATTTTAAATTATAATTACAGATTAGGTATATAATTTGACATTTATGTATTCTTTTAGCCAAATTTTTTGTAAGAGATATCTGGCCAGTTTTCGCAGAAATTTTTTTGTGCTTCGTAGAAATCATTTTTTGTAAGATGTTTTTGTGAAATCTTGTAACTAATGATAAATGTTTAATAAGTTATTTTAAAAAAATGTTGCACGTGTGTTTTTGTTTCTTTAACGTTGGCCTGTTTTCGCGACTATGGCCAATCACCGACGCCAGGGAACAGTTTCACCTCACTATCCTGGAAATTTTGCCGAACCCCTGCCTCTATGTAAGGGGGGTAGGGATCTTTAACGTGCCCAATATCGCATGGACTCGGGACCGACGGCTTTACGCCCCCTCCGAAGGGCGGAACGTGCAGACATTCAACTTGCTCAAATACAATGCCAGAACCTCGGTTGATGTTAATGTTGCAGTTCTTACTGAAAAAGTGAAAGGAGAAACCTGGGATCGAACCTAGTATACTTTAGTTCAGAGGCACACATTCTTACCCCTGAACCATCGAGGCTCTTAAAAAAATGTTTACGCATTTTCTTGATAAATTGTTTGCAAATTTTCAAATTATTGTTAAGTGTCGTCGAAAAAGTTTTTGTGGAAATTTTTTATTTTGATATGTGGGTAAATAACTTGAAATGGTTCTTTGGCCAGGAAAATCGGACCAGTTTTTTTAAATTTATTTTTATTTTTATTTGCGATTTTCTTGTACAAAATGTTCTTTTAATAGCGAATTGTCTTATAAATGAATCTAATGAATTTTCTTTGAAGAAACATTTGTTGAAAGTTTTTGTATGAAAAAGTATTCAACTGATGGGACATTTTTTAAACGGAATTCGTCGAAAATAAGGTTCTAATGGATTTTCTTGTATACAAATTATTTTATTTTCAATTTTAATTACAGATTAGGTATATAGTTTGAATTTAATGTATTCTTTTCTTTTAAATTCACCTCATTTTAAGATACCATAATCAAGCATTTAAGTCATTTAATTACAAGTTGATTTTTTTAAATTTTATAGAACTAACAATGTTTATGTTGTCTGTGTCACTACAATTAATTATCAGCAGGGCTCGGATTACATGCAGTTCGCATATTTTTTTTGCATAAGTTGCATATTTTAGTGTATTTTGCCTAAGTTGCATATTTCCATATATTTTGCATTATTTTCATATTTCACAATTTTTAGGGATTTCCGTATATAACAAAAATCATATACTTGTTTCAATGTAAACAACTGCTAAGGTTAATTAATAGGCCGTTCAAATGTAGCTGGCGGAAAGTATTGTATAATTCGAGCACTTCACTCAGATATAAGACAGTGCGCTAGACAGGGTGAACTACCTCTGGGTCCATAGAATCTACCGCCTCCTAGATTTGTACATGCTATACCTAAATAAAACTAGTAGCTAGTAGGTGAGAGTATAAAAACAAATTCTTGAAAGGATTGTCGGTAATGGCGCTCTCTTCTTTGTACTTTACATCAACGTGAAATAAATAGCAAAATGCAATTTGTAGGTATTGTATAAATCTAAAATTCGTAAGAACTAGGGTTTTACGCTCGCCGATCATAAAAACTGTGTTTGGATTTTACAATAATAACTGCAGGATGTATTGAAAGGACTGACCACCAGGTAATTTTATTCGTATCTTAAGTCTCGTAAGAAGACACTAAAGGGGATTAGGGCTGATTTATTTACACGCCAGTAGTGTCTAGAATTGAAATAATTTTTTTCTCTTATTTAGTTTGCTTGTGCTTAGTTGCACGCACAGTTAATTTACCTCATATTTAGACAGTGTTAGTGTAGGGTTGTTTTTATTATTTTATACTGTAAAAAAATGTGCTCTAAATTGCCAAGCTGGATACGGTCACATTCAGGGCTTTCCGTAGATGGTGACAAAGTTTTTTGTAAACCATGCGGGAAAGTGGTATGTTACTTTTTATTTTAAGTAACTGATCTATTTTCTTTGTTTTTCTAATCTTTACCATTAATCAGCCCAGTATCTAGTTGCTAAATTTTCCAACACATGATTTTTATAAACGAAAATTATAAAATTCAATCGAAATAAAAAATTAAATAAAGTATTAAATAAAATTGCAGTTTTAAAAAAAATACTGAAATACAAATTAAAAACATACTTCTTTATTTTTATTACTTAATTCACGGATATTGTATAAAAAGAATACTAAATTTCTATTTATTCGAAAAAAAAATGTAGCTGCCTGTAGTAATATTGATTTCTTCGAAAAGATTTCAAGCGCAAGGAAAGATCTCATAGACCAACACTGTAAGACACCTCTGCATTAAAGAAATTGTGAAAAAATAAATTCAAATAATACATCCCAAGCATCAATACACGAATGTTTGGAAAACCAAACAAAGAAAACAGAAGAGGATAACTTTAAATTTGACTTATGCAAGGTAATGGTTGCTTCTAATATTCCACTGAATAAATTAAAAAACACTGTCTTCAAGTCATTTTTGGAAAAATATTGTAAACAGTCTATACCAGATGAAAGTACTTTGGGAAAAAATATGGTTGAAAATGCTATTTAGAAACTTTTTCAGAAGTAAAAATTCTTATAAAAAATTATTATTGTTACGTTGTGCTCAAGATGTTTGCGGTAGATATATTGCTAATTTAATGATAGGCACCTTAACTGAAATTTCTTCATCTAGACTTTATTTAATTGCAGTCAAAGAATTAGAAAAAACAAATAATATTACCATAATAAGATTTATTCAAGAGGGTCTGTCAAACGTGTTTTTACCAAATGCTGTACCAGTTGATAAAGATTTATTAGTGCTTACCCATGCTGCTTCATATTATGGTCAAAGTTGGAATTCATTTAAAAATATTTTATCCCAACTGAATTCAATGTACGTGCCTGGCTCAGGGGTTAAACAGGGTAGCAGAAGAAATTAGACAGCAATTTCCTTTAGTCAATGAATTTATTAATAATATGAAAAAAGTGTTCGTTAAATCTCCTTTAAGAATTCAAAGATATAGATAAGTTCTGCCTGGAGTACCATCACCTTCTAGAGCTGTAATCACGCGATGGGAACCTGGATCCTGGATTGAGGCTGCCTTATTTTATTTTGAACATTTTAGAGAAATCACGGAGGTGATACTTGAATTTGCAGATGAAGCAGGTGCGTCAGTGAAACAAGCAAAAATTATTTTAAAGGACTCCAAATTGAGCCAGCAATTATGTTTTATAAATAGTAATTATAAAATAGTAACAGAAACTATAAAAAAATTCAGCAGCAAAATGTTTTGCTAACTGAAGCAGTTAAATTAATAGAACATTTCAAAGAATCTATTGATAAAGCAAATGGGCCTGCTGCAAAACAAATTACAAAAAAAATATCAGAAACACTCACAAGAAATTAGGGTTTTACCAAGTTAACGTAGATTGCAAAAGCTCTGGATGGAGCTTTTTCAGATGATTTGAACAATGTAGACCCTACCATATTGTCAAGCTTAAAATATGTTCTAATTACCTCAGTCGACGTAGAACGGAGTTTTTCTCCGTATAAAAACTTACTAATTGAGAGAAGGCAATCTTTCAAAATAGATAATTTAGAGCGCCACTTAATAATATCTGTTAATAGTAATAATTCCAATAATAATGTATTGATTGTGAATAAAATTCATAGCTGAGACCTTTAAAAACTTGTTTTATTGGCATACTATGATTATTTATGCATTGCATATATCGATATTTTTGTGCATATTTTGTTCAAGTTGGTGCATATTTTTTTCAAATTTACTGCATATATATATATATATATATATATATATATATATATATATATATATATATATATATATATATATATATATATATATATATATATATATGCGCATATTTCACCCAAAAAGTTTGCATATAAATCCGTGCCCTGATTATCAAATTAATGTCCTCCTCGGTCTCTATTACTGACACCATTGTGAAACTTTATATACTATTACTGTTCCATTGCAGAACTCTGAAGTCTGTGGGCAATGAGTGTCATGTTCAAGACTAATTAACCAAGACCAACCCAGTATTGAAGTCACCTCTTCTAAAATATTGTATTTTGCTTTCATCTGGAAATAGTGGCAAGAAAAGCAATTAATGTCTTTGTAGAAACTTTCAATAAATTACAAACTCTTAGAAAATCTAGACGCCTTTCACGTTTCGTTTCTTTGTCATTGTTTCTGTTGCAGCCTTAACGATTTGCGACATACACTGAATGTTGCAACGCCCAATCATAAATTTTCATTTTAACGCCAACTTGCGTCTACAAAACTACAAAAAGGCATGCAAAATTGCAATAAAAGCGACCGGCCAGTTTATTTCTGTCCAAGTTCAAGAGAACCATGAAGTCACTAAGTGAATTCATAGAGGCGTGCATGTGTTACTTTTACCATTAATAATAAAATCTAGAGCGAAAGCTGGACACAACAGTACCGGGATTGTTCAATTTTGATACTATTTTAATTATGTATTATAGAAAATTAACAAACTGTAAGAGTTAATTTGCTGATATCTAATATTAATATTTGGAGTACCCCAATTTTGCAACATACAAATTTACAAATCATTAACAAACTGGCTAGAACATCGGAAAAAATATAATCCATTTTTGTATACAATCAATTTAACAAATACAATATTTACTCGTAAAATAAGACGCTTTTGGTGTTTTTGGGTAGGTATATTTACCAGCGTTTCGAAATTCTTTTTGGCTAATACATTATATTCCATATATACTAAGACAACATGGTTAAAAAATTAATTTGGGCTGCCTGACCCAACGTAAAAAGCCTGAATGTAGAAAGTAGGCCACGGCAGCGAATTTTCATACCAATTTAGGTCGTCCTAAGTAAATTACCTATATAAAGCATGTCTCAATAACAGTGATACAATTTTAAACTGCCATAAAATGAAATTTTTACAATGCATATATCCAAAATAAATTTATTGCATATTAACATATATTATATGAAATTAAATATGAATAATAGCATCGGCCAAATGGCCACCTCGACTTCTCTAGGTAGTTGTGAGACTCTTTCCGCAATTATTGTTTTTGGATATTATGTGGATTATTTTAGACAGCAAATAATTGGTAATAATTTGCCTATAAGGTTATCCATTTGACATTTTGAGGAAAACCCCAATTTTTTTTCTTTAAATGCCTATAACTTTTTTGTCTATAAACATACAGACCTAAATTTTGGTACATGTCTCAGCCTTTATAACAAATATAGGCTTACCAAATTTGGCTGACCCTTTTTGCTCTCCCTCAGCGCTCGTCCGCGTATTTGTTGCCCCGTTAGCACCGCAGGCTTTGGTATATTGTGTATGCCCTGTGTCTTTTATATTCCACCCATTCCAAAATCATTGCGCCTTGATCTAGTCTGCACAGCAATTGGTAGGGTGAAGTTTTATATTGCTCTGTCTCGGGACTAGACTGTCCGTAGATCAGTTGACTTTTGACACTCGCACAAGATGTGCTGGGCTGATTCTTCCCACTCGCCGCAGAGTCTGCAAGCCAGGTCCCTCTCGAACTGCCCCATTTTATGCAGGTGTTTCTTGATGGCCATATGTCCCGTCAAGAGTCCTGTTATGTTTCTGAGCTGTCCTCTGCTAAGATTTAGCAGCTCCACAGCTCTCTTTAAATTGGGTTCCTCAATTACTGACTTGCCATGTCTGAGCCCTGGTCAGTCTTCCCAGTACACCTTGTGTCCGTTTCTGACCCAGGCCTTAATAATTCCCCTGGCAGTGCCCTTTGTCACGCCCAGAACCGGTTCTGGTCCCATAAATCGTTCTACTGACCCTTTCTTCGCGAGACTGTCGGCTTCTTTATTCCATTTGACTCCCGAGTCACCCGGCACCCAGATAAGAGTGACCTCATTCAGCCAGGCCGCTCGTCTCGTCTCGGCATACACTTACCAGCCTGGAATTTACCCGTGGGCTAATTATAGCCTTAAGGGCTGCCTGGCTGTCTGTGGCTATGAGGATCCGCTTGTTGGTGTAGCTGCTCCTCTTGTTCTCCCGCACACAGTGCAGTATGGCGTACATTTCGACCTGAAAGACCGTTGCATGGGCCCCGAGGGAAATACTATGACTTACCCTCGGTCCTTCCGAATAAACACCTGCCCCCGTCCCACGCTCCCCGCCGGGTCCGCGTCCCATGGAAAGCCCGGCGTCTTCTCCCGCCATGCCTCGTGGTCAAGGATTTCCACTGTAAAATTGTTTTCCCTGCAGATTCGCGGGCTTGCGAAGTCTGACCTAATTTCAAGCATGGGCTCCTTCACGATCTCCTGAATTTTTCAGTAGCCCCTGCAGCCTGGGTTGATCTTCAGTCTACCATTGCAGGCTAGTCTCTATAGTCCTAACCTGGCCTGCCCCATGATAGCTAAGTGTAGGGGGAAGGGCAGATCCAGCAACACCTCCATGGCCGCTGTTGGGGTTGAAGTCATGGCCCCTGTGATGCCCAGGCAAGCCATCCTTTGGATCTTGCCTAGTTTTTGTTTGGCACTGGACTGTGTCACCTTAGGTCATCAGACCAGTGCCGCGTATGTTAACGATGGTCTGACCACCCTTATGTACAGCCAGTGGGCCATACTAGGTCTTAGTCCCCACGTTATTCGATATATTCGCCTAGTGAGGGCTAGGGTCATAACTGCCTTACGCAGTATTTTTTCAACGTGACCATTCCAGGTTAGCTTAGAGTCTAATACGACCCCAAGATGGCCATTGGGATGTTTCTACCGTATAGAGTTAGAGTTCTGTGGCTCTCCCACTTCCTCCTCCTCGTAAACGGTAAGACGGTTGCTTTCTCGGTGCTCACCTCGAGCCCTTGGACAACCGTCCACCTTTCCACCACTTTTAATGCTGTCTGCATGGGCTCCCACACTGACTGTATAACCCTTCCTCGGACTATGATGACAATGTGTTCCGCATAGCCCTATTCCTCGTACCCCCTCCCGAGAGCCTCCCTAGCAGGTCCCTGCGGACACCCCGCCGCGACTTCCGCCAGCAGAGACCCTCCCGCGAGTGAAGTGAACACCGCTCTGTCCCTTAGCGTGGAACCGATCCACCTGCAGCAGGTCTACTCTATTCCACGCTCCCTGATAGCTGCCAGTACCGATCCCAATGAGGTGCCCCCTTTATGTGTAGGAAGGCCCCCAGCGCCACTTCTCTGTTCTTCAGCGGATTCTTAAGTTTCAGCATCAGTTAGTGCAGCGCTGTTTCTGTTGAGACTCCTGCTCTGTATGCATAATGTCCGCAGTGTAGGGTATATGCTTTCAGTACATCGCCCCTAATGTTCCGGTCGAGCAGTTTTTAGATGGTTTTCAGCAAGAAGGACATGAGACTTATTGGCGTCAGGGACTTTGCCTAGTATGCTGGACGCCCAGGTTTAGGAATGAATACAACCCTGGCAAGTCTCCATGACCTCGTAATGTACCCCAGAGCTAGGCTAGCCCTCATAATGAACGGCGCCAGTATGTCTATACCCTGTTGGAGCATGATGGGCATTATGCCATCAAATCCCGGGGATTTGAATGGCTTGAAGCTGTTAATGGCTCGTTTGATTTTGCTCCAAGTAACCACCTCTTTAGCGGCTGTCCAGTCTACTATAGATGCGCGCTTGTACGGCGCCTCTATTTCTGAGTGTGCTAAATCCGGAGGTGATTGGCTTATTATGTTACAGCCGGGGAAGTGCGTCTGTAGTAAAACTTCCATATTTTCTTCCCCCGAGCTTGTAAAGACTCCCACAGATGTTCTAATGGAGCCTATGTTGGTTTGAGTGTTCTTGGACGGGATCTTGTGTAGTTGAGCACTCTCGGATGTGTCCTCTACTTCCTCGCAGTGCTTCCTCCACGACTCCTTCCTGGCGTCCCTCAGTCTTTTGTTATAGCTCGTTAGGGCATGTCTATATTCATCCCATGCTTCCGTCCTTTTGGCCGCGTTGAACAGCTTACGAACCTGCGTCCTCCTTTCCCGAGGTCCTCGTTTCACCGCGGGATATTCCTGGTGGACGCCCTCATTTTCAGAGGGCAGTTGGCGTTATAGGTCGGGGTGATTGCGTCTCGCACTTGAGCTGCACAATCTCGAGGTCTATTGAATTGTCTGTGGTACTTTTAACCCTCTGGCTGCCCTTATTTGGTTACTTACGGAGATATAATTTTTTTCCAAAAGAAAACACAAAAGTTTACGGAAAAACCTGCACCGATTTTCCTGGCTAACAAACTTATCCAAGCCACTTGCAAAAGGAAGGTATTCACTAAATTTTATCAAAATCGGTGTATTATTTTTTGAGTTATCGGTGTGATACATACATACATCTCTCTCTCTCTCTCTCTCTCTCTCTCTCTATATATATATATATATATATATATATATATATATATATATATATATATATATATATATATATATAAAGATATAATAATTGAAACTTACCCTGGATATGTGTTCCAGGGGTCTAATTAGCGCCCATTTGAAGAAATTGTTTTAAAATTCAAAAGTCGGGATCTCCTCATTAGTGATTTTTTTAAAGAAAATTCACTTATAAACAAAAAGACCTTGTTACGAGGTCCTAAAAAATTATTCAGAACAGTAAAAATCCTGCCTTGTTAAAGCAATCACATTAAATAAATAAATGGTTAGACTACCCAACAACATAAACGTAATTGTTGAAAATAAAAGAAAACTCACATAAATACATTTGTATAACATTATGTAATTAAACACTCCACGTACCTATTTCTTGATTCTCTCCCCAAGTGTAAGCATGTGTAACTTGTGTTGGTACGTGGTAATGTATGTGTAGGTGGATATTATAGTTCTGTCAGGGCAAGACATTCTCTCTTATATTTATTAACTTCCTACGTTTGTCTCTCTGGAGGCAGTAAATATTTCAACGTTACAACGTGAAAGATATAAACTGGTGGTAATTTATATACGCAACAGCTTACAATATAATTCAACTTCTTTGAAAATTTGTAAATTGTAAGGTAAAATAATAAGTGATTATTTTATTTGCGTCATACAAAAAAGTCTGGACGCAGCAAGTGCGTTATGGTAGTGAATTTTCATAGAAATGACCTGACAACAAATATTTTTTATAACTTTTTTCTTGTAACATTGAAATCTAAATTTTGGTGTATAGTTTACTTTTTATATCGTAAACCTACCTACCAAATTTGGTGACCATACCTTTTTAGTGAATTTTCTTAAAAAAAATTCACTAATGAGGAGATCCCGACTTTTGAATTTTGAAAAAATTTCTTCAAATGAGCGCTAATTAGTCCCCCCAGAACACATATCCGGGGTCGGTTTAAATTTTTATATGTTTATATATATATATATATATATATATATATATATATATATATATATATATATATATATATATATATATATATATATATATATATATATATATATATATATATATATATATATATATATATATATATATATATATATATATATATATATATGTATCACACCGATAACTCAAAAAATAATGGGCCGATTTTGATTAAATTTGGTGAATAAATTCCTTTTGCAAATGGCTTGGATAAGTTCGTTAGCCAGGAAAATCGGTCCAGGTTTTCCCGGAAAATTTTGTGTTTTCTTTCGAAAAAAAATTATATCTCCGGAATTAACAAAGTAAGGGCAACCAAATTTCATATGCGGATTTATATCATTATAGGCAAGTTACCTACCAAAATTTAGCTCCGTAGGTTAAAGGATAAAAAAGTTACAGGCATTCAAAGAAAAATAAATTTGGATTTTCCTCAAAACGTCAAAATTGCGATTTTAAACGTCAAAATTGGTGAGTACATTTCTTTCGCAAGTCGCTTGGATAATTTTGTTAGCCAGGAAAATCCGCAGAGGTTTTCCCGGAAAAATTTGTGTTTTCATTCGCAAAATATTTATATCTCCAAAATTAACAAAGTAAGGGCAACCAAATTTGGTAAGCTGGTTTATATCGTTATAGGTGTGCCACAAATTTAGCTCTGTAGATCAAAAGAGAAAAAAGTTATGGGCATTTAAAGAAAAATAAATTGAGGGTTTCCTCAAAACGTCAAAGTGACAATTGAAAACGTCAAAATTCGCAACATTTAGGCAAATAACTTGAATCTAATACGATCTATGGAAAGAAAATGTCTCAAGAAGAATGTTTTACATACACCGAACTCTTAGTTTCAACCGTCATTGTCCTTCATTTTACTAAAATATTTCCAGAAAATTCATTTCTAATAGACCCTTTCTCTGATGCTTGGCAGTAGCCTTAGCTATAGAGTTTATTGTTTAATGGTATATAATTTTTGTCGAATTTTCGTAAAAAATCAATAAAGCACAATATATTCGTTATTATACAAGATATGAAAAAATATTGTATACATTAATTATACGGTGTTTTGAGCTACATCTTAAAAAATTATTGCGACAATCACAGGCTGGCCCATAAGTCGTTGGTGATACAAATAAAAAATTTTTGTCGAAAACGCCTTATTTTTTGCATTTTCCATCGAAATATAATGCATGTTTGTAAGTTAAGAAATTCTGGAGGCAGCAAGTGCGTTGTGGTTGCGAATTTTGATTAAATGCTTCATATTTGAAAAGCTCAATTTGCTGTTAATCTATAAGGTTGACCAAGAAACGGATTTTTTCAGTAACACTTTTGGTTTACTTTTGGAAATTTCTGTACGTTTTCAAACAATCAAGTTATTTTGATGAAACATGGCATATTGTTTTTACTATATATGTTATACTGGTAATCAAATTTGATGCCTGCTTTTTCTATATATGTTATACTGGTAACCAAAATTGATGTCTGCTTTCTTAAAAAGAAAACACACATATTTGCAATAAAAACATTTTTATGAAAATTCACTACCATAACGCACTTGCTGCGTCTCGAGATTTTTTATATTTTGAGATAAAATTATTTTTCTGAAAAAAACTCAAAATTTTCCCGGAAAACCTAGTTTCCTGGCTAACAAACTTATCCCACTTATTACAAAACAAAGGTACATGCCAAATTGTATCAAAATCGGCCCATTATTTTTTGAATTATCGGTGTGATACATACATACATACACACACACACACACATATATATATATATATATATATATATATATATATATATATATATATATATATATATATATATATATATATATATATATATAGTGTGTCCCAAACTGGGTGGGAATGTAGACGAGATTTGGTACCAAGAAGACGGTTGTCCAGCTCACAATGCTAGGATCGTCAAAGAATTTTTGTACCAAAATTTTAACAATGGGCCGGTTCATTGGTGTGCTAGAAGTCCTGATATAACACCCATGGATTTTTATTTTTGGGGTACTCAGAAGAATATGTATAAATTCGATCCACCACAAAATTTTAATGAATTACGAAACAGAATCAGGGAAGCTATAAATCATATTAACCTAAACACCCTCACCAGAGTTTGCAGGCATGTTTCAAAAAAGTTCGGGCAAGTGCGTTATAGTAGTGAATTTTTATAAACATGTTTTTAATAGCAAATATGTGTTTTTTTTTTAAGAAAGCAGGCATCAAATTTGGTCTATAGTTATCTGGATCCATCCAATATCCCCCTTTATGTATCGGAATGACTTTGGATCGCTTCAATTGGTAAGGCAAAAGGCCTTCCGTTATTTATTATTATTGTCAGTGGAGTCACCAGTTCTTCCTCCAGTACTTTAATCAAGGTGGTCGTCATTCCGTATATATCTTTGGTGTTTTTGCTTTTTATCTTCTTGATAACCCCTCCAATCTCCCTCTCCGAAGTCGGGATAAAAAATGCGGAGCCAACGCTCCTTACTGCAGCCCCCGCCAAAGTTTTTAGAGCCAACTCATCTCCTGCGGCAAACGCTGCATTTACATTTCCCTCAACCTCAGTAAAGAATCTGTTGAGCTTGTCTAAATCTAGACAGTCGTCTTGAGTTTTTAGCTTCTGTTTTCCCATTTCCCTTCTGATAAGTGCCCAGATAGTTCTAGACTTGTTCGGTGCATCGCTTATTGCCTTATCATTATGTGACCTCTTCGTATCACTTACTGCTTTATTGTATAGGGCTCTATAGTTTTTGTATGTTTGATACGATATATCATATATTCTTACCTTGTATATTATGTCCAATATATCTAGAGTTCTTCTCATCTCCTTCACCTCCTCAGTTTCATACTCCATCTTTGTTCTGACACTTGTATCCAATTTTATTTCTTTTTCAGGACAATACTCCTCAAACAAGCATTGGAATATGCCAAGAAACGCTGTAAATGAATCAGCCGCCGATAACTCGAAAAGCAACTGACGCCAATCAATCGCTTTTAGTTTTTTTTTTACCTGTTCAGTCCTTGCTGGAGTCATTTTTCTAGTTTGAATCATCTTCTACTGTGGTCTGTCTCGTCTGTCAACAGGCAATTCAATAATTTGTGCGCAATGATCACCAAGATGTAAATTAACAGTTGACTGACCAACCACACTGAAATTACAAAATATATTATCTATACACGTAGAACTACTTTTTGTTGTTCTAGAGGGTTCTTGTCGAATAATACTTGAAAATCCCCCGTAGGTTACAGATAAACTGATAACACTGCCAGTCTCTGCTTGGGCAGTTCAATCGCGGCTATCTCTGCATCTATTTCTTGCAAAATTTCCTTTATTTCCGGTATGATTCTGCGTTCCAGTCCATTTTTAACCAAAATTAAGACACCTCCGTGTATACTGTTTCTGCAAGCAATATCAATTGACTTCAACTTAAGACTCATTTCCAATTTATCTGTTTTATTTTTAATACACTGTATATTTAAGTTAAGTACTGATAATAAATCCACTTGTTTTATTATAGCTCTTTTATTTCCGTTAATTTCAACATATCAAACAAGAATCGAAAACCTCATTGGTATATTTTCGTAGTGGTTTATTCAGGATTGCCTCGCAACGTCTCAATTATTCAGGACATCGGCATATTATATTTTACATAATCTGCAAAACTAACAACATTCTTTACGGTGTGAAAGCATATGCAGGCTTCTCTCTAGCATCTAGCACTTCATCATTAAGACATCGAACGTTATCGCCGATATCTTAATGACAGTTATTTATATTCACCTGGTATTTTTGCTGGTTGTTAGCAAGAGTTGTGAGTCACGAAACCGTGATGAAAATCGCACGTACTATACAACATCGAAAGCTCGTGGCTTATTATATTGCGATTACCGAATAAATAAACAAATATACTTCTTCGTTTGGTATTGACACTAGTGACCTTCCTTCTTGCCTTCGTAGATCCATTTCTGATTTTGGCGATTTCTTCATTTCACCAATATGCACCTTTTCGTCTGCCGGCTTGCTGTTTCCTCTTCAAGCACACCTCACACGCTCTTTCTAGTGCTCTATTCAGGTCTTTGACACTACCTTCATAGTTTTAGTGAATTTTCTTAAAAAAATTCACTAATGAGGAGATTCCGACTTTTGAATTTTGAAAAAATTTATTCAAATGACCGCGAACTAGGCCCCCTAGAACACATATCCGGGATCAGTTTCAATTTTTATATATATATATATATATATATATATATATATATATATATATATATATATATATATATATATATATATATATATATATATAATAGGCCGATTTTGACTAAATTTGGTGGAAAAATTCCTTTTGCAAATGGCTTGGATAAGTTTGTTAGCCAGGAAAATCTGACCAGGTTTTCCCGGAAAATTTTGTGTTTTCTTTCGAAAAAAATTATATCTCCGGAATTAACAAAGTAAGGGCAACCAAATTTAGTGCGCTAGTTAATATCCTTATAGGTAATCCACCTACCAAAATTTAGCTATGTAGGTCAAAAGACAAAAAAGTTATAGGCATTTAAAGAAAAATAAATTGGAGTTTTCCTCAAAACGTCAAAGTTGCGATTTAAAACGTCAAAATCGGCAACATTTAGGCAAAGAACTTGAATCTAATACGGGATATGGAAATCAAATGTCTCAAGAAGGATGTTTTACAAACTCTGAAGTCTTAGTTTCAACCGTCATTGTCCTTCATTTTACTAAAATGTTTCCAGAAAATTCATTTCAAATAGACCCTTTCTCTGATGCTTGGCAGTAGCCTTAGCTTTAGAGTTTATCGTTTAATGGTATATAATTTTTGTCGAATTTTCGTCAAAAATCAATAAAGCTCAATATATCCGTTATTATACAAGATATGAAGAAAATTTGTATATATTAATTATAGGGTGTCTTGAGCTACATCTTAAAAAAATATTTCTACAATCACAGGATGGCCCATAAGTCGTTGGTGATACAAATTTTCTTCTTTTTTTTAATCAAACACGCCTTATGTTATTGCATTTTTGAATTTTTCAGCGATGCATGTTTGTAAGAAAAGAAATTCGGGACGCAGCAAGTGCGTTATGGTAGCTAAATGCTTCATATTTGAATAGCCCAATTTGCTATAACCCATAAGGTTGACCAAGAAACGAGTTTTTTTGGGAACACTTTAAGTTTATTTTTGGAAATTTTTGTACATTTTCACACAATAAAGTTATTTTATGAAACATGGCACATTGTTTTTACTATATGGGTTATACTGGTAACCAAAATTGATGCCTGCTTTCTTAAAAAGGAAACACACATATTTGCAATGAAAAACATTTTTATGAAAATTCACTACCATAACGCACTTGCTGCGTCCAGAGTTTTTTCTGCTTTGTTTGTCTCTCTATTTCTTCTAGTAGTTTTCCTTGCTTTTCAGTCTTATAGAACCACCCTTTGATTGTTCAAGTTTGCTGGTGAAGTGGTGTTGATTTATGATATGCGTTGGTGTTAATGATGGAAGAAGTTAAAAGGAAAAGCTATTTGGTGTGCAAAATTATGTTTGTCAACTTTGAAGCTTTACTCTCTCAAGACTACTCCGCTCGCTTACAAGTTTGTAACTGGATTTTCAAAAAAATTAAGCAAAGCGTACAGTTTGCAGCTGACATGCTGTTTGTTATAGATTAAACTTTTTTTTTGAAATTATGAGTTTCCACAACAATCATGCTTAGTCCGATGAAAACTCGCACGCGATAATACAAATTTCAAGATGAGTTGCCTGTCAACGTATCGGTGTGTATGATTAGTGGTTTTTACATAGGGCCCTACTTTTTACAAGGAGCACTTACTGGTATTTCCGATGGACATTTTCTTCCAAACATTTTGGCATCTGAACTGCTTGAAGATGTCTTTATTGCAATAAGCCGACGACTGTGGTTTATGTATGATAGCCTCACCCCATTCAGTTTTACCGCTTAAGATTTTTTTTAATCAACATTTTAGAAACAAGTGATCTGTACGAGGCACTAAACGTTGGCCGCCGACATCACCGGATTTAAATCGCATAAATGTCTTGCTTTGGGGGCATCTGAAAACGTTGATTTATTCAGATGCTATGGAAAATGAAGAGCAACTACGAATCATAATAGCCACCTCTGGCATTTTTGCACGCGTTCGAGACTCCCTAAAAAGATCTGAAGCCTGTATTGTGTATGAAGGTGGCCATTTCTAACAATTCTTATAAGTTCAACATTGTAATTCACTAATTGAACTTGAAACTAACATTACGGGCGATGTAGCTGAAATGTTGTAAGAAGTGTGTTCTATAAAGCCTTACTTTACTTAAATATTTGCAGAAAATGAATATCAAATAGACCCTTTTTCTGATGCTTTAGCTGTGGTTTCAACTATAGGGTTATAATACATGAAGAAAAACTTTGTATCTACCCCTTGTTAAGCACATTGCGCGCACGAAGCAATGTGAGATTTGGCATAGCTAAAGTGCATATAAACAAGGAGAGCAGAAAGATAAAATGTATGTATAATATGTGATTAATAGATGTTAAAAATTGCTTTCTTCTAATTAGACGAGCGTCTCGCGACAGTAAAAACCTTGATGAGTTTTTAGTCGTTTTACCGAAATAAAAGACCTCCCTGACTGTGCTGTGCACACACAATCCTCCCAACTGACCTTCCTGACCTGCCCTGACATCAGTTTGCCTAATCAAAAGCAAAATAAAGTTAAAAGGGAAAGGAAAAGTTCATTATGCTCACATAACCTTGATATATGGCAGGGTTGATTTTCCTTCTTCTTTTAGCTTTTAATTAGGCAAACTGATGTCAGGGCATGTCAGAAAAGTCAGCTGGTAGGATTTTGTGTAACATCACGTTAGGAAGGTCTTTTATTTCGTTAAAACAACAAAAAACTCATCCACATTTTTACTGTCGCGAGACGTTCGTCTAATTAGACAGTAGGATTGATTCCCAGTGTGAAGTGTAATATATTCATGTCAATGTAAAACAGATATTACTTTATGGTCGAACATATCTTTGTATACGGATGGGTTCATACGTTCATACTGAATATTAAACTACTTCAGTTTTAGTCAATTTTCTTAAAAAAGGAGATTCTGAATTTTGAATTTTAAAAACATTTCTTCAGCGCTAATTAGGCCTCCCAGAACACATATCCGGGGCCAGTTTGAATTTATATATGTTTATATATATATATATATATATATATATATATATATATATATATATATATATATATATATATATATATATATATATATATATATATATATATATATATATATATATATATATATATATATATATATATATATATATATATCAGAGCGATACCTCAAGAAATAATAGGCCGATCTTGATCAAATTCGGTGAGTACCTTCCTTTTGTAAGGTGCTTCAATAAGTTAGTTAGCCAGGAAAATCGGCACAGGTTTTCCCGGAAAATTTTGTGTTTTCTTTCTAAAAAAATTATAAACGGAAATAACAATGTAAGGGCAACCAAATTTGGTACACGTATTTGCATTATAAAGATTGAACCATGTACCAAAACTTAGGTCTCTAAGTTTACAGACAAAAAAGTTATCGGCAGTTAAAGAAAAAAAATGTGGAGTTTTCCTGAAAACGTCAAAGTCGCAATTTGAAAGGTCAAAATTTGCAATGATTAGGCAAAGAACGTGAAATAAATACGGATTGTGAAAAGAAAATGTTGCAAGAAGAGTGTTCTGCGAACCCTTAAGTTTCAGCTTCAACCGTCATTGCCCTTCATTTTACTAAAACATTTACAGAAAATTCATTTGAAATATACACTTTCTCTGATGCTTTGGCTGTCGGTTTAGTCAAGTTGATGCTTTCGCTGTAGGTTTAGTGAAGTTTATGGTTTAACGGTTTATAATTTTTAGCTAATTTTCGTAGAACAAATTCGTTACTGCATTTTAGCATTTTTTATCGAAATATGATGCATGTGTGTAAGAAGAAATCTGGACGCAGTAAGTGTGTTTTGGTAGCGAATTTTCATTAAATCCTTCAAATTTCATAACTCAATTTGCTAATAACGTACATTTAAGTTTAGTTTCGGAAAATTGTTGTACATTTTTAAACAATAAGTAATTTTGATAAAATATAGTACATTGGTTCTACTACATAGGCTATACCGGTAATCAGATTGATGCCTGCTCGCATTTGCTATTAAAAACATTTTTATGAAAATTTACTTCAATGACGCACTTGCTGCGTCCAGTCTTTTTAACATATAAGTAACTGGCGCTGGGTTTTACACTTTTTAAGGGTGATCTTCCCGGCTAGCTATTACACATCTTACGAAATAGCTTATTTCTATCATGGCTTAAACTCAAGGCGGTACATTCTGCTGCTCAATACTTGAGTCATCTGAATAAAAACTAAGATCAACACTAATACCAAACATGTAGAAATAATTTATTCGCAGTGAGATGGGACAAAGGAAATAACTTCATCATCTGAAGAGAAACCATGCTATACATATACCTTCACCTTCCCCTGACGGCCCCAATGCTCCGCCTTTACGTCTCAGAAAGTGCAGATCTAAACACCGAGTGTTCTTTGAGCATCCACCGACTGCTCGACAATAGCTATATGTATAGGTGCTCTTGTGTAATATATTATGTGTCGAGATATTGTCTGTTGTTCCTCATGCCGACTAAGAGAGATGTTAAGATGTCGATCTGAAGATTTAGAAAAAAATGCTTGTGAGAATAGCTGTGAGGAATGTGTGTAATGGTCATGCCAAGAAGGAAAATATAAAGAGAAAATCTCTATCTATCACTGGTCTATTTAAAACTGAAGAGTTTAATAAGCACAATTTGGAGAACCCAATTAATCACAATACAATTTTTAGACCTGACGATCGTTTTGCTAACAAAGTTAGAGTCATCAGAGGGATGAATACACTCATTTATTCAGTTTATTAAAAAACGATCGTCAGGTCATGTCGTCAAAAACGATCGTGAGATCTAAAAACTGTATTGTGATGAATTGGGTTCTCCAAATGGTACTTGTCAGTGCCCATCACAGGTTCCAATCTCACTCATTGAATGGTTTAAATTAAAAGTTAGTTGTTAAGTAGAAATTAAAAAAAACCTGGACGCAGCAATTGTGTTGGTAGCGAATTTTCTTAAATATATCTTTTATGTCAAATATGTCTTTTAGTGAATTTTCTTTTAAAAAATTCACTAATGAGGAGATCCCGACTTTTGAATTTTGAAAAAATTTCTTTCAATGAGCGCGAACTAGGCACCCTAGAACCCATATCCAGGGTCAGTTTCAGTTTCAGTTTTTATATGTTCATATATATATATATATATATATATATATATATATATATATATATATATATATATATATATATATATATATATATATATATATATATATATATATATATATATATATATATATATATATATATATATATATATACAGGCTGGCGCATTGAAAACGAAACAGACAGATTTGCGTCCAGAGAAATATTTTTTTTTAAGAAACGCTGAAACACCTCAATTTTAATACTGAGGGGGACATGTTTTGTCATAAAACTCAACTTTGTCACATCAACCCCTTAAGTGTGGTGATAACAACCCTTATATTTTTAATAGGGAACATGGGTCGAGTGTTACATCATTTGAAAGCTCTTTCTTTTCTGAATTCAGCACACTAATTTTTTTTGAAGTTTTATCAACTAGTATAAAAATTATTCACAGTTGGAGTGCAAGAACGTATTTCATTCTTTGTGATAAGAAACGCACTAATTAGTAAATTTTTCTTTAAAAAAAACTAAAAACAAAACCAAACGTTTAATAATGTTTATTCAGTTAAGTAACTGTTTAAATTGTTGACCACCAGCTTCCATACAAAAGTAAAAATTTTGTTCAAAACGAGCTATGAGATTCTGGAGCATTTGTGGAGTTACTAGACGGCATTCTTGAACAATGCGTCGTCGTAATTCTTCCAGAGACTCCGGTTCTATTGCGTAAATTCTACTCTTTAAATGACCCCACAGAAAGAAGTCTAAAGGAGTTCAATCCTGTGATCTAGGGGGCCACTCAATAGCACCTCTACGCCCAATCCATTGCTCTGGAAACTCGCTGTTCAAAAATTCTCTAACACGTTTTGGAAAATGCGGAGGAGCTCCATCTTGTTGAAACACTAATTGATTTTCTTGATAGCGATCATCATTTTCAACAATGTCAATTAGTAGAGGGTAAACGATATCTTCTAGTAACTCCAAATACGTTTCGCCACTCAAATTGCCATCAAGAAAAATTGGTCCGATTAAACGTTCTCCAAAAATGCCAGTCCAGACATTCAATTTCTGTGGAGTTTGAATGAAATTTTCTTGGATTATTATCTGCCCAATAACGACAATTATGACGATTGACTGTAGAGTTTAATAAAAACGTACACTCGTCTGAAAAACAGATATTAAACAGAAAGTTCCCGTTATCAGCTATTCGTGCAGTCATAACTTCACAAAACTCCAGCCGCCGATCAAAATCATCTTCATTCAGTTGTTGTACAAGATGAATTATATACGGGTGAAATTTATGATGCTTCAATATTCGCTGAATAGTTCTTGTTTTGATGTTTGAAACAGTGGCCAATTTTCCCGTGCTCAAAGTTGGGTCTGCAGCAATTTGTCCTAAAGCTCCAATCTCAGTAGTCTCATTTCTAACCGGAAATTTACGTTCAGGGTCCCGTTTTTTGTTGGCTACTGAACCACTTTGTCGAAACTTTGCAACTAACTCCAAAATGTATTTTCTGTTAACATGTCTGTTCGGATGTCGTTCATTAAACAAATTTGCGGTACGGTTGGCACAGTCATCGTTTTTGAAGAAAATACTAATTATTTCAACTCTTTCTTCTGCAGAATACACCATTGTGAAATTAATTTTGGGTAGTACTATCACATATCAAACCGACCGATAAACTGAAATAATAAACCGCCATTTCTCTCATTCCGATAAGAAATGTTCTGATAGTAAATTTTTTGTTTACAAACCAACAAAACATTGACTATCAGCACATTTCTTATCGGAATGAGTGAAATGCGTTTTTGCATCTTCAACTGTGAATAATTTTTAAATGAGTTGATAAAACTTCCAAAAAAAAATAGTGTGCTGAATTAAGAAAAGAAATAGCTTTCAAATGATGTAACACTCGACCTATGTTTCCTATTTAAAATATAAGGGTTGTTATCACCACCCTTAAGGGGTTAATGTGACAAAGTTGAGTTTTATGTTAAAACATGTCCCTCTCAATATTAAAATTGCGTGGTTCAGGGTTTCTTAAAAAAAATTGTCTGGACGTAAATCAGTCTGTTTCGTTTTCAATATGCGCCACCCTATATATATATATATATATATATATATATATATATATATATATATATATATATATATATAAAAATTATCCAAGCTGGCATGTAATTATTTATTCCACGTACACAGAAAACCTCTTCAGTCACTCAAAAGCACTGGTTCTCTAAATCCTGTCACAAGGCCAGACTTGAAAAGGTTAAAGCTCACAAAACGCTTCTACACAATCTCAGTCAAGAAAACCGTCAAGCACTTAACGACGCAAGAGACCGCTGTGTCCGGATTCTTTTTGAGGCAAAAAATTCGTTTAGTAACCATATCAAAAACAAAGTCCTCTCAAGCTCCAACGGCAGCAAACCCTTCTGGACTCTTGTTAAATCTATTGGGAATGATTTTTGCAAGAGCACGTTCCCATCTATTGTTTCAGGCGATGAAATTGTTGCTACTGCCCTGGGCATAGTTGAGCTTTTTGCCTCGTTGTTCGCCGGCAATTCTACTCTCAACCCACCTCCAAATGTTGAACCACGAACAGTCCCCAATGTGACGCATATCATTTTCAAAAATTGAAAAGCCTGCACCACAGTTAATTTAATATTTTATGATAACGTCATTGATAGCTTACAGAAATAAAGCCTTATTTCTGCAAAATCTTATATCATAAAAAATATTTAAGGCAGTTACTGTGAAGTTACATATGACGTTTGTAAAGACAATTTATTAACTCTATATATTATGAAAATGTAAACCTAGATACTCCTATCAAATTAATTGTTTTTTTTTACTTTTTTTGTACCACAGTTAATTTAAGTATATTAATATTTTTACTTTTAATGATAACGTCATTCATAGCTTACAGAAATAAAGCCATATTTGTGTAAAATCTTATATCATAAAAAATATTTAAGACTGTCACTTTGAAGTTTCATATGACATTTCTCTTAATATGTTATGAAAATGTAAACATAGATAGTCCTATCAAATTAATTATTTTTTACCTTTTTTGTACTAAAGTTAATTTAAATATTTAAATATTTTTACTTTTCATGATAACGCCATTAATAGCTTACAGAAACAAAGCCATATTTATGTAAAATCTTATATCATAAACCAATAGATTTTTGGGTGAACAAAAACACACAGACACAAAGAGCAAATAAACCTCAACTATTTGAACACCCCGGGCACCATCTTTGAAACCTGCCAGTCCTGTCACTTGTATTAAATGACAGGTCATGTGAACATATGATGGCATAGTGGGATACTAAGACGCCCGTATGATCGATAGACCTTTCAATCTTTCCTATTATTCACACTGATGTTATGTTCTTGCTTATAAAAGCATGTTCCATCTCCAGAAAGAGAAAGAAATAAAAGAATACACCCTGCTGTTATAAACAATGGACCATGTTAAGGTGACGGCCACTGGGTAATCCTGTAACACTGATACCCATGATGGCATGGTACTCCTGTGATGGTTGCGTTCAAACTGCTAAACATAATAATAAAGTATCGCCAAAGACGCGTCCAGAATTATGTAGACATTTTTCAACTCTCTAAAAATTAAACTCCAGGCGCAGCAAATGTGTTATGGTAACGAATTGTCATACAATCTTTTCCCAATTTTACTACATAATTAAAGGTCTATAAAAGCAACAGACGTACGAAATTTCATCAAAATAACCATAATCATTTTTGACAATACAATACTTTCCTTAACAAAAAAATATTGTTTCCAGAAAAACCGATTCATATAATAATTTCAAGGGACCTTAAATATGTATCCTGCGGGCTCTGGTTTGCCCTTATTGTGAGATTTGTTTGAAAGATATCATATATTTCAGCATTATTTTAAGGAAAATTGCATAAAAACTGAAATGAAAAATTGCTTCATTGTTTGTGCCACAATGAACTATGGATTGTGCAAGAAAACGCATTGAATGAGAACTTTCTCCTTTTTCTTAAAGCCTGTTAAAATAAAGCTTTATATTTGTCATCTCTTAAACACTCAAGAAATGAGTCTAGATTTTGTTTTATCCGCCACGATGATCGCCAAAATGCAAGACCTCTTAACAAAAGTAAAATCAACGGTTTGGATTAGTATTATTATTATTATTTTTAGCATTAGGCAATTACTTAACTAATTTTATATTTCAACAACACACCACGAGGGCTTACAGCCTAAATAGAAAGAGGCAACTGGTTAATTCTGGACTTGAAGGTTTGGAGGTTTGGAGGAGAAGGAAAAACATGTGCCGGCAAGGAATTGCACAACTTGGAAGTCCTCGGGACAAAAGAGCGGGCATAACAAGATGGTCTATGTCTGGTGACCTGGACAGTAAAAAGGTGCATTCGCTCTGTTTTCCTGGTAGATCTGTTGGGGGCAGCAGGTGAAGGAACTATGGGAGAAAGCTCCTCTGAGCAGTGCCCGTGCAGATATCTATAAAAGAAAGAAAGAGAGAGAGAGGTCACCAACAGCACGTCGGTGGGTAAGGGATGGCAGCCTTTGGGTGAGGGTAGGGTCACCGATGAGACGTATAGCTCTTATGAATGGAGTTCAGGATAGAGAGTGTAGAAGCGGCAGCGGCACCCCAGATGTGGGAGCAGTATTCGAGGTTTGGCCTTATTTGTGAAGTATAGAAGGTATAGAGATTAGCTGGTAAAAAGTATTTGCGAACCCGGAAGAGGAAATCTAATTTCTTAGCAGCCGATTCAGCAATTGGTGTGACATGTTGGTGCCAATTAAGATTTCGATCCACAGACATTCCAACAAGTGAAAAGGACGCATTACTTTGAATAACTTGGATGTTCATTGTGATGGGTCTAGCGCTGATGTATCTCTTACGAGATAGAAAGCAAGACTGAGATTTGGCGGGGTTTAATTGTACAATATTTCTACTTCCCCAGTCTAATATTTTTTGGACCTCCACGGAAACAGAACCCTCCATGAGTCTGCGATCCTCATCTAATTGGGCTAAAGGGACAGGCTTAGAATATTGTATATTTGAGTGGAGGGTGCTGTCCAGGTACAGAGTTTTGGTGGTAGGCCATAGGTCGGAAATTTATTAAGCAGCTCTGCGTGCCAGACCTGGTCGAATGCTTTGGATATGTCTAGAGCGACAATCTGGGATTCACTGTGTAGTTCCATAGACTTGTTCCAAGAATGGGTGACAAAGGAAAGGAGGTCGGCAGTTGATCTGCGCTCACGTAATCCATACTGCCTGTCGTGGATTAGACTGTGTTTTTCAAGAAATTTCAGTAATTCGGTGTTTATATACTTTTTATCGCTTTAGAAACGACTGAAAGGAGAGAAATAGGCCTGTAGTTGCTAGGAAGCGCTTTGGATCATTTCTTGGGGACGGGTTGTACTCGAGCAGTTTTCCAGTTACTAGGGATATGCTTCTATTGTAAGATGTCTGAAACAGAAGAGTCAGGACAGGAGCAAGTTCTGGTGTGCATTTTTTGAGAACAATTGCTGGGATCTCGTCTGTCTGAAATAGAAGAGTCAGGACAATTTTGACAATGGTTTGGTATCTTAAGACAATCTAACTTGATTAAAGCATTTCTGGCGAATTCTTAGAATTATCAGAAGCCAGGAGAAAAAACTAGAGGAATATATATAGAGGGGCCACCTAGGTATCCGGATATCACCCCTATAAATTTTATATTATGAGGACGATACCTAAAATTCAAAGTTTGCAAGAAAACAACAAGCAACTTAGGTCATTTGGGGGAAAAGTTTATTCGACACTTGAAAGCCAAAAATTTGTTGGAAGCACAAACTTTTTTCTTATAAGTTTGCATTGCCCCTGCTTTGTCAAATAATATAACCTCACGAACAAACTTATTCAACATTGACACTTTAGACATATCAGTACAAGTAAAGTAGACTTCATTTACATTGATAACCATATGAATATGAGGTAAAAAAATAACATCAGCCAACTTGTACTAATGTGTCCACCAAATACCAACTCTTTTACTATTTATATCATATAAGGCAGTTCGGATCCCATAGTAAGAGAGGACAAATAACTTATACTGCTTAAGCCACTGGATAAAACGCAATTATTCACCTACGAATCGGATATTTAACTTATTGTCACATCTGCCTCTATGAGAAGTAAATAAATAAATAAAAGAAAAAGCAAAGAAAAGAGACGGAGAAGAGAAAAGGAGATAAATGAGCTAGAAGAAAAGACAAAGAAAATTCTACAAGAACAGGCCAGCAGAATGGAGAATATTACTTTCTGTGTGGTCGAACGTCTGAAGCAAGTAAAAGACGACATCTTCCAGCAAGTAGAAAGCCGCGTAAGGGGTATCAGCTACGATGTACATAACCAGCTGACGGGTATACAAGAGGAAGTACAGCAGAAAATGCATACACTAGAAAATAAATGTGATACCCTAACCAAGGGAAACATCTGACTCGAAGATAGCTCCGTCATAAGAATGAAGGTTCCCACATTTGATGGCTCAGTCCCATGGGGTATTCATCTACGCTAGTTCGAAGTCGCGGCTACAGCAAATTGTTGGGGTTAGAGAGAGAGAAAGCGACTTCGTTAATAGTAGCTCTCAAAGGAGGTGTCCTAGATGTGCTCCAAGACATTCCCAGGGAGAAACAGTTTAGTTCTGACAGCATTACACATCAATTAGAGATGATGTTTGACGACCAGCATTTACAACAGCTGTATTGATTTTAGTTGAAAAACCGTTGTTAGAAATTATGGAAAAGTCTCCAACGTCTTCACGCCGACGCTGTCAGGCTGACACGATTAGCTTAACCCACAGCACTGGTGGAATTTTTGAATCAGCTGTCACTGCATTGACGGCATCAGGGATACCGACACTCAACAGGCGTTGAGGATGGCGAGACACAAACATGTGGACGATGCTTTGGCATATTATTTGGAGTTTTGTTGGTTAACAAATCCATAACCTCGAAGAAGGTAACACCATTTTCAATGAGCGAAGATTGAAACCTGTTATGTGCACTGATAAGTACAATTTGGAGAACCAAATTTATCACAATTTAGTTTACTCCTCCCCTTGATGACGGTAACTTTGTTAGCGAAACGATCGTCCGGTAAAAAAACCTGTATTGTGATTAACTGGGTTCTCCAAATTGTGCTTAACAACTGTTTTCGCAAAATTTTGACATCTATTGTTTTGCCGACCCATTACATAAGATTTGGTTGTTTTTTTTACACCATGAAATCTTCTGATTTTGTGGCACGTTTTGAAATGAAGTACAATTGTGTGTGTGTTTTGTTTCTTTAACGTCGGCCTATTTCCGCGACTATGGCCAATCACCGACGCCAGGGAGCAGTTTCACTTCACCATCCTGGAAATTTTGCCCAACCCCTGTCTTTCTGTAAGGAGGGTAGAGATCTTTAACGTGCCCAACATCGCATGGACACGGGACCAACGGCTTTACGCCCCCTCCGAAGGGCGGAACGTGCAGACATTCAACTTGATGAAATACAATGCAGAACCTCGGTTGATGTTAATGTTACAGTATGTACTGAAAAGTGAAAGGAGAACGCTGGGATCCAACCCAGTACCTTTCGGTTTAGAGGCACACGTTCTTACCTCTGAACCACTGAGGCTCTATGAAGTACAATTGAATTTTATTGTTTACTATAAATGCTGTCACCTTTACGAATTTTGGTCATCCCTTTGGCCGTATGCATCATAAAACTATCTTTTAACAGCAATGTTTATTAACTCTCAGTCAAGCGACACGATAATGTGTATTTTATAAAATAAAATGCAACGATGACACTTCCCACACATTACATCATATTCTCGGCTCCCATAATGCCTTGGTGTAGCGTGGCTTGGTTCCGAGCTTATAAATGTATGTAATTACATTGTTTAACCGTTGTTGTTGTACTAGTCTCATAATAAACGTTTAGTTAACGCACATAGTGTATTACTAGTGGGCAGTACCCAACCCCCTTGTTCCGTAATTGCTTAAGAAACCCTTTAAAAAATTCGGACAAGGGTAGTAACATCTTTACTTCAGAACGGAGTCCTCTACATACTGCGAGGCACTCTTTAGATTTTTCTGTATTGTGAGCGGGTGTATTGTGCTAACTATACAATGTCTTTATTATGTTGGCAAATGGGAATTGAAGCGTGCTATTCAGTGCAGATCACCTTCCCTTCTTAGAACTGTGGGAAAGCTGCAAATTGTTCAACATAAAAAATTCCTATACGAAACCCCAACAGATTCTAACAAGATTGCACAGATGTAAAAAAATGTTCGGGACGCAGCAAGTGCATCATAGTAGTGAATTTTCATAAGAATTGTACACTATTTAGTAAGGTATATTATTAAAACAAATTCTTTAAATTTAAATGGACCTGGGAGACCGGTTTTAAAGGTCCCAGTTAGCAATTATTTGAATAAGTTTCTATTTTCTATGGAGCTATAAAATTTTAGTCTGGTAGTTAGACATGTAAGTACTGCAAGTCTCTTTAAAAAAATTGTGTTAAAATTTCATTGAAGTCACACAAAAAATAATTACTTACAAAGGGAATGTACCTGCCAAATCATAAATATGGCAGGTATTTTTCCTTTTAATTGCTTGGATGGTTTTATTTTAGTCAAGCCAATCGAACTATTTTTTGCAAACAAAACAACAAAAAATATTTTTTAAAACCAACTTTTAGTTATCCGCGAAGCTCATTATGTTACTTTTTAGTGAATTTTCGTAGAAAAAATTCACTAAAGAGATCCCGACGTTTTAATTTTGAAAAAATTTTTGCAAATGAACGCGAACTAGGACCCCTAGAAACCATATCCGGTGTCAGTTTCAATTTTTATATGTTTATATATATATATATATATATATATATATATATATATATATATATATATATATATATATATATATATATATATATATATATATATATATATATATATATATATATGTATCACACCGATAACTCAAAAAATAATGTGCCGATTTTGATAAGATTTGGCATGTACCTTCCTTTTGTGAGTGGCTTGGATAAGTTCGTTACTTAGGAAAATCGGACGAGGTTTTCCGGGAAAATTTTGAGTTTTTATTCGAAAAAAATTTTTATCTCAAAGAATAATGGGCCGATTTTGATAACATTTGGCATGTACCTTCCTTTTGTAAATGGCTTTGATAAGTTTGTTAATCAAAAAAATCGGTCGAGGTTTTCCGGGAAAATTTTGAGTTTTCATTTGAAAAAATTTTTTATCTCAAAAAATAAAAAAGCTATGATAACCAAATTTGGTGGGTAGGTTTACGATATAAAAAGTAAACTATATACAAAAATTCAGATTTGTATGTTACAAGAAAAAAAAGTTATAATAAAATATTTTGTGCCAGATCATTTCTATGAAAATTCACTACCATAACGCACTTGCTGCGTCCAGACTTTCTTTGATTTAGTACCCACGCTGCGTTTACATAGATGTTACTATTGTTTAAGATTGAAGATTCTAGCTTAATAGGAAACTGAGTTATCGGATTTCAAATATTTTTACAAAAACTCTACCACAAAGTGTTTGCTGCACCCATACGTTTTCAACACTTATTTACTGTTGCTGTATCCACACTTTTTGAAAATGATGAAATATTGTAGCTCTCTATGTAAGACTGACAAACAAGGCAACCTTAGTTTAATTTAATATTTTAAACAAATGAAATGGGGTAACAATATAAACATAAATTGAAAATCTTGGTTGGGTAGATTGCTACGGACGTAAGCGCACACACCTACATGCAATTTAAAGGAAGTAAGGAGCTCCTACCCTGGCAAATTAAGGTGATTAGTGGCTGTTTTGGTACTGATTTGGGTTTCGGTGAGAAAGAGGAGTTGGAGCCTATTAGCCTGGAGGAAATGGTGGACGGAGTTCAGGTTAGAATTTAGACCACATATATTCGAGAAGGATATGATGCCGGCGCCCCCTGTACACCCCTCTCCCGGAGATCCGAATGAAGGGGTATTTTATCTCCGGAATCTTTTGTACATGGAGGAGCCATCAGTATTTTTGTTTATAAGGGAAACCGACTCATACACCAGAACCGGAAACGTCCGTTGGGACTTCACCGGCCCTTGATGTAAGGGGTGGTACCGCCTCGGGCGTGAGAAAATCCTTTGGTCGGTTTTAGTCGCTCGGTCATACAAATAAACGAAAACCGGTTTTTTTCGAAAACGATTATAATTTTAAATCACCGATAACCGACAGAAATCTGAAAAGTTCGTAGTACGAGTTGATATAGTGAATTTATTCAATTTGGCGGTTTCACACTATATGTACCAAAACTACATTACATGAAAGTCAATCAACACATGATTCTCTTGACGACGAGACAGTATTATCGATTTTCATTTATTTAAAACTTCATGGTACGTAAACACACTCAGTGATGCAGCCAGATACTCTTACATTAAAATAATAACCACAGAACAAACAATATTTAACAGTTGAAAGAACAATGGGTAAGAGGAGTGTAATTCTCGACACACCTGGTAATTTACAAGTGGTGTTAAACCCCACCCTCGCTATAATATCTGCTTGATGTGCTCCGACCATATAAATAACTTTACAACTTGTAATTTGTTTTGCATAGTACATTCATTCCTGCTTTAATTACTGTCATAACATATTTAATGTTACTATTTTGGAACCGCATAACAAAATCAAATGTCTCGTACTTAAATGTTATCTCCCACCCGTTTACATTACATTTTACATTTGTCCTTTCAATTCAAACCAAATCAAGAACCACGAAAATATAGCTGGGTGAGGTATGAAAGCAATTAGATTTTTACCGTGGACGTGAAGAATGGGAAGCTTAATATTTATACATAATGAAACGTCGTTTTAGATTGCTTTTAAACAAATTGAATCACTTTCATTAAATTTTCTATTCATTAGTATACAGTCGCATGCTAAAATTTTACGCTTTTGGACGCAAACTTTGTCCCGGTATTAGGAAAGAAATGGCCCAAGGCTGACAGTTTACAAAATTATTAGTTGCTGGTACATTGTACATAGTCTCTATCTATAAAATTTTGTGTAAACTAGAGCTGTCGTGGCAACATACTACCTGGTCCTGCACCTAGATGGCGTCCCTGTCGTATCTCTCACAATGTTCTCCAGTATGATACCTTGCAATAACTTCCATTGTTTAGATTTTTATCCACGATCTATTTAAATGGCATAGCAGTACAGATAACGTCATCTGTCTTTGTCCAACATTGTAGATATTGCATTACAGATCTGAAGTGATGTCGAGGATTATTTTATTATTAATTGCAAATAACTTTATTTTCCTTTAATCAAATGACTTGAAAATTGGTACACAGCCACGTCTATGTATGTTATTTTAAGTTGTAAATTTTCGTTGCAATCACTTACATAATTTGAGAGATATAAGTATTTTTTAATTTTTTATTAAGAAAAATTGACCGTTAAGATTTGATGAATGAACTCATCCAAGCCTTTAGCAAAGTAATGGTAATTCCCAAATTTGGTCCAAATCAGTGAAGTATTTTTTGAGTTATCGGTTGGATACATTATATTAATATATATATATATATATATATATATATATATATATATATATATATATATATATATATATATATATATATATATATATATATATATATGTATATATATATATATATATATATATATATATATATATATATATATTGTGCATGTAAAGATACAATTTTTAATGTAAATGTCCAAATAAAAATCCCAAATTATTTAGAACTGTCACTTCCAATTTTTCTTTTTAGCTGACCATGGAAATGGGTTCCAGACTCTAATTCGCGCTCATTTGAAAAAAAATTCCGAGAGCCTCACCACAGATACCACTCAATTTTTTTCCTAATGAAAATTCACTAAAAAGTTCGAGACGCAGCAAGTGCGTTATGGTGGCCAATTTTCATTAAATGCTTCAAATTTGAATAACCTAATTTGCTATAAACCTAGAAAGTTGAACTTTCGTATGTAACAAGGTCTTTCCGAAAGAAACATATTCAGCAAATTTCATTAAAATAGCTTTTTTAATTTTCGGATAAAATTTTTTTCGAAAGAAAACCCAAAATTTTCCTGGAAAAATTTGTTCGATTTTCCTGGATAACGAACTCAGCAAAGCTATTAATAAAGGAACGACTCTTGCCGAGTTTCATCAAGATCGGTTAATAACTTTTGGAGTTATTATTATCATATATATATATATATATATATATATATATATATATATATATATATATATATATATATATATATATATATATATATATATATATATATATATATATATATATATATATATATATATATATATATAATAACAAATGACAAAAAAAGTGTTCAAAAAGCAGTAGGCCATGGAGTCTAACAATAGACTTCTACTTTTAACATAATTTTCCGTAATGATTCACGATAAAAAATGGGCACTTTGAGCACATCAATGAAGCGGCCCATTATTACAAATTATATTTTACATTACATTATCCTAAAAAATTGTTATAATTTAATTAAATAGGTAAACCTAGTAAATAACTATATTTACTAACAAAACTCAATAAAAAGGAGATTGATGAATTACGAAGGCGCCTTTGAAAATTGTTTGATTTTTAAACGTAAGTCAACTGAAAAACAACAGAAGAAATGTTGCTATGAATATAACACTATCGCGACAATTAAGAATACTGTCATTCTTAATTATCTCAACAATTTGAGGTGTATTTAATACGTTGCTTAAAATTTTGTAGTAAATAGTTTGTTTCCTATTTATTTTAAATATTATTCAACAATATGTTCAGTAATGAAGAATATTTTGACATGTTGGAATCTTATATTCGTTCTAACATAAATACTGAGGCAGCTGCATCATATCAAAACAACTACCCAGAAAGACGACAATCAAACACCAAAATATTTCGTAGGATAGTGACCAAACTATTGAACGACGGTAGCTTCCACGAAAGAAACTACCAATGCCTAGAAAATAAGAAAGAAATAATGCTGTCTTACAGGTTTCAAACGAAAACCCTCCGCAATCTGTTCGGTTTTATGGTGAACAAATTGACGTTCAAAAAGCACGGTACACCGTTTAGTAAAACAAAATCATTACCATCCATACAAACCTACAATCGTACAAGTCTTAAATGTTGACGACTACCCTAAGCGACTTCAATTCTGCAGATGGTATCAAGGACAATGTCAGCAAGATGAAAATTTTCTTTTGAAAATAATATGGACTGATGAATCCAGATTTACAAATTGTGGTGTGTATAATCGCCATAATAGGCATTATTGGGCAAATGAAAATCCCCACCTAAAGGAAGAAAGCCGATTGCAAAACAGATTTGGTATTAATGTTTGGTGCGGCTTATTAGGTAAAAAACTCTTATTTTTATTTGTAGATTAGACAGTTAATTTAAAAAAATTCAGGTAACTTCATTGTTGGCCTGTTCTTTTCTGAAAATAATTTTATTGGGGAAAGGTATCTTTATCTATTGAGAAATGATATCTTACCAACAATTAGAAGAGTTTATGATAATTTAGATGACATTTGGTACCAACAAGACGGTTGTCTAGCTCACAATACTAGGATCGTCAAAGAATTTTTGTACCAAAATTTTAATGTGTGTCATTTGTAACAATAGGCCGGTTCATTGGTGTGCACGAAGTCCTGATATAACACCCATTTTTATGGTACTCTGAAGAATGATGTGTATAAATTCGATCCACCACAAAATATCAATGAATTACGAAACAGAATCACGGAAGCTATAAATCATATTAACCGAAACACCCTCACCAGAATTTGCAAGCATGTTTCAAAAAGGTGTATAAAGTGCATTGAACAAAACGGTGGCAATATTGAAAAATTTTCTATTTAGCGTCTTTTTAAGTTTCTGATTTATTATTTGTTGAGTTCCGTTTCTGATTGTGTTGTTCTGTGGAGTTTAAATTTCTATTTGTTATTGCCGGGTTTCGTTATTAAACTGTTTCACATAATATTACCTAGCATTATTACCTAATTAAGTATTGTAAATTAAGCCACAATATTTTTTATCGTGAATTTTTACGGAAAATTATGTGAAAAGTAGAAGTCTAATGTTAGACTCCATGGCCTACTGCTTTTTAAACATTTTTTTTCATTTGTTTTCTGATATTCAATTTCATAGCTTTCTATCCTCAAAACGGTTTTTCTCAAAATTGTCAGTGCAATTACAAGATTTCTCAAGCATGTTGTACATCAATGGAAAGCTCTTTTCACAGGCTATCACATGAGCAAAAAATCCAATATGGCTGCCATGATAAAAACAAACGTTGATACATGTAGCTTAAAAACAAATGACAATCCAAACTTGAGAATAACACAAAAAGATTACTCTGTAAAAAGCGTCCTGATAATGTGCAAGTCTTAGACATGTCAGATCATCGCCTACTTAGATATTAAAGAAAAAAGAAATGAACAATTTTTTTAAATAACTCAAAAACGAAAAGAGGCAGGGCAAAATGCAAGTCATATTTAAAACGAGCATGAAATTCTACAAAACATTGCTAATTTAACGGTCTCCCTATCTCCAAAAAAATCACTAATGAGGAGATCTCGACTTTTGAATTTCGAAAAAATTCCTTCAAATTAGCACTAATTAGGCCCCACAGAACACATATCCGGGGTCGGTTTCAATTTATATATATATATATATATATATATATATATATATATATATATATATATATATATATATATATATATATATATATATATATATATATATATAAGTAAATTGAAACTGACCCAGGATATGGGTTCTAGTGGTCCTAGTTCGCGCTTATTTGAATTTTTTTTGCAAAGTCTCACCATCGATACCTCTCTATTAGTGACTAAAAAAATAATTCACGAAAAGTTGCGATCTTAACAAAACAAACACATTATAGCTATTGTTTCTTAAATGGTTTTGTTTTAAAAAATGTAAACATGTGAAGACCAGAGTTTGGTTTTGTTGTTTATTTGAAAAACCGTTTTAAAATCTAAGCCGTGTATGTTTTAGTTTTGTGGGGTATTGTTGCAGTACCACTGGAATATACCAGACGAGCTCTATTTCACAGAACATATAATATCCTTTTGTCGCCAGGATCTCTGAAACGTACTTATTCAGAATAATAAAATATAATGGTGTTAAACAAAAGGCCACGAGACGTCCCATTGTTCCACAGAATGTAGACTATTGTTGGCCCGAAACGCCTTTATTATAACCCCTACAACTTCCCATGTAATTTACAACCTGTGGGTGTCGGGAAGACTGTCTGCATTGATTAGATACATTGTGAGTTATTGTCTTATCTATAACCCTCGCTCAGTTATAAGACTGTCTGAACTTCATTTACTTGTTGAGCCATAGAGCGGTAATAGTAATAGGGGTATGACAGGCTTGTTTGTTGATTCAATTTATAGGCTCTGATAACGATACGAGATATAGTCTGAGGAATTAATTGAGATGTTGTTAATTCTATTGATTGGTATGGATCATGGTTTATTGTTTAACGAGGTTGCATGATAACTTTTGACCAATCAGAGATGAAAGCGGGAATACGTCACATGTATTCCCATGTTAAATTTAGTGCAATAATAGTGCATTGAATGTTGAAATCGGACGGCATTTTTCTCTTCGACTTTTCAAAGTTATGTGCTTTTTGAACTTACAACAAGATTAAACATTTAAAAATTTCGCGACGCTGCAAGTGCGTTATAGTAGCGAATTTTCATAAGAATTATACACTACTATTATACGGCATATTAGTAAAGTTAATACTTCAAACTTACACAGACCTTGAAGATCAATTTTAGAGGTCCAACTACGCGCAAATTTGAGGAATTCTTTCGAAAGTGTTACCATCGATATCTCTATTATCAAAAAAATCTTGTGTTCTAACTCTTTTTTGAGAAAAATGCCCAAAACTCAATTTTCTATGAAGCTTAAGAATTAAATTTTGCTATATCTGTAGATAGTGTAAGTCTAAGTGTATTTATGCGTTTCAAACAAAAATGAGATCTTGTTCAAAACGTATGAAATCTGTGCACTATTGTTTCTCCAAATGTCAAAATAAAACATAAAAAAACATACATTCATAGAGCTGGATTCGATCGCGTAACATTCTGTTTAGGAGGCAAGGGCGATGCCCCCTGCTCCATCTAGGCACACGTCAACTAACGTTTTATTTGCGTGATACTTTAGATCGGCTTCATGCCCGGTATAATATATTCAAGGTACATGTAGCAATTACAGAATTAGTAGAATTACTATTGAAACACATCCCACGACTATTTCGGTCTTATATCAAAAAGTCAGGACGCAGAAAATGCGTTTTGGTAGCGAATTTTCATGGAAATGGATTTCTATAGCTGAAACAGATAATAGCAAACAGTGTATGGTTAACACGTTCCCACATTGGCTTGTTTTGATTTTACGAGGCCATGTATTGTCTTTATTTTTTCCCCAGAATCCATTGTACCATAATGTACCACAGAACTAAATGAATGCAAGTGAAAATTATGAAAAATAACTCCTACAGCATTATTTTTTCTCTTTTTCGGTCCAATAAACCGAGTCGGTGTATAGCAATTTCAATTCTATACACCAACTATATAGCAGCTAATTCTAAACTGCTGTCGCACTGTTATTACCGACAATTGGTATACCAGTACAGAACTGGCTTGTAAGTTATTAGACGACCAGACACACCTTGCAGGAACACTTATGTATGCTTCTCACCCAAACGCTCTTCTCCGTAGTGCCACCGCCTACGATGAGCAACTTCCACATAAGCATAAGCGTCCAAAGCTGATACTTACACGCTAACGCCCCCGCGGCAAAAACAGAATGGAAACATTCAAACCCAAAAGTCATTGTGTGAAATCTTCCCGACAGAGGTATGGACTAAGGTCCGGTACTCTATGGGAGGGAGTTTTAGTGAGTAGGAGTCTCACAGTACCTCGATATGCCACGCACTACGGTGTTGTGTATGAGGTCTGCATCATGCATTTCTCCCCCCTGTATTCAACAACAACAAAAAAAAAGATATATTATACCGTGGTTCTAGACTGAAATTGTCGCATAATATAGTAGAAATGTTAACAAAATCAAGTAAAGTCTATAAAAATGATTCTAAAATAGTTTCTTTTATCTTTAAACTTAAACATAAGACGTCATATGAGACCGCAACAGTCCTTGAATGTGTTTCAATGGCAATTCTACTATTTCTGTAATTAATTGTTACGTTAATTGTTACGTAAACTATTCATAAACAACCCTGTGTCAAGTATCATGTAAATCCAGCTCGATGAATGTATGTGTTCAGAGAACAATAGGGTTTGCAGAAGGGTAGCAATCGTAGAAACATAATTATAAAAAACAGTAAAATAATATGTAAAGCTAGTTTAGGAAAATTCTCTACACTAAGTAATGTAAATAGTGCACATAATTAGAGGTCATAATTGTATCGATAACATTGGCATTGAAACTATTACATTATTATGTAAACAGTAAACAAGGTAAAATTGCTGCGTACAAGGAACGCAGGACTGCTGAGTCTGCAATTTTCGAAGGACGTAAACTGATTAAAAAACTATAAGTAGTATTTGTTGATAAACATTAATAGACAGTTAAATTTAGATTGCTTATGTAAAGACGCGACACTTGTGATTTAATTAGGTAAACATAAAAACACTGTTCAATTAAGATTCACGATGTAAACAGTCCGAGTTAAAATTCATTCATTTAGTTAGTAGTAGCATTGTTAAGTTTTGTGAGTTATTAAAGTTATAATTACATCGTTACCTATGTCTACATTCGCCTAGTTCGACGAGTTTATTCCTTAAATTATCCTCCGCTCCTTAAACAGTATGTTTTGATGTTTTGTTTTGATATTTGGAGAAACAATAGTGCACAGATTTAATAAGTTTTGAACAAGATCTCATTTTTGTTTAAAACGCCTGAATACGTTTGTTACCTTTGAGTCTAAAATTAATAATAATTTTCAGCAGACATTTTGTTATTGTTGATATTGAAAAAAACGATTTGATTAGGTCGACTAAAACAAAATCATACTGGCGATTAATAAGGAAAAATAACTGCTACGTTTATAATTTGGCAGATACTTTACTTCTCTAAATATAAATTAAGTTTCCTTCTGGAAATCTTTTGTATAACTTTAATGAAATTTGTAATACAAGCTTTTTTAAAGAGACTTACACTATCTACAGATATAGCAAAATTTAATTCTTTAGCTTCATAGAAAATTGAGTTGTGGGCATTTTTCTCAAAAGGAGTTCGAACATAAGATATTTTTTTTGCTAACAGAGAGCTATCGATGGTAACACTTTCCAAAGATTTCTTCATATGAACGCGTACTAGGACCTTTAAAATCGATCTTCAAGGTCTGTGTAAGTTTAAAGTATCAACTTTACTAATATTACATATAATAATAGTGTACAATTCTTATGAAAATTCAGAACCTCGGTGGTTCAGAGGTAAGAACGTGTGCCTTTGAACCGAAAGGTACTGGGTTCGATCCCGGGATACTCCTTTAACTTTTTCAGTACAAACTGTAAAATTAACATCAACCGAGGTTCTGGCATTGTATTTGAGCAAGTTGAATGTCTGCACGTTCCGCCCTTCGGAGGGGGCGTAAAGCCGTCGGTCCCGTATCCATGCGATGTTGGGCACGTTAAAGATCCCTACCCCCCTTACAGAAAGACAAGGGTTCGGCAAAATTTCCAGGATAGTGAGGTAAAACTGCTGCCTGGCGTCGGTGATTGGCCATAGTCGCGGAAATAGGCCGACGTTAAGAAACAAAAAACATACACACATTATGAAAATTCGCTACTATAACGCACTTGCTGCGTCCAGAAATGTTTTAAATGCAAGAGAGAAATATGTAAAAATTCGACTCAAGATCAAGTCAAGTGCACCGCAATATGAGAATTCCAGTAAAAGTCAAATCTGTATGGTGCAAACTTGTCCCACACGCCAGCTCGGTCCGTGTTTATTCTTACGAAATCACAGACCTACGGCGCTTGGAACCTTAAAAATTATTTTGGCCTTCCGGGCCTAGTTGACTCGTGGGACAAACTGTAGCTGGATCTATTTGACCGAGTTTTCAAAGTTCGAACACTTTCTTCTTGGTCTTATAGACCTATATGGCAGGGAACGTGTTACAAAGTAAACATAAATATATGAAGAAAAGCGTGCATTGCACGATATATCAAAAATTCTTAGGTTAATAAATCTGTCCGTTTGAAGTTAACGATGGCATTTGTCAAAAATACTCAAGCAATGCAACCATGGGTTATCCAATATATGACGTCTCGGGAAGACAGCTAAAACGAGATCGTAGAAAAATAGCAGTGGATCCAAGCAATCAGTGTTTCTTGTCTTCTTTTATGGGTACCAAAATGGATTTTAAGTTTGTGGTATCTTTTGGTACCTTAACCTTGAATATTCCTTCTTTTGTCAATGAAATTGAGCAAATTGCTTTTATCATCCATTTTTTTAAATCTCGCGCTCGCCTTATGAAAATATCTTCAAATGCCTCAAGCTCAATTTTATATGAAGTTAGAAATTTGGTGTATGTAGGAAGTATTATTATTATATTGTAATTAAACTTGTATGTCATGTAAAATGTCAAAATTTATGTACTGAAGAATTATGTTTTTTAAGAAGGTTTGGTTGAAATGAAAAGAAATAGCGAGGCGAGAGTGAAGATAAATATTTGTAACGGCTACAGAAATGTTTGTGAAAGAAGAAATAGAAGAAAAGGAAAGATCGATCAAAATTAAGAAAGTGACATTAAAATAACATTGTTTTGACAGTTTGATTATTTGACGATTTTGATAAAATTATGTTAATACAAGCACAAGCACAGCTTCTTTGTAAGACATAATGTATAATTTTGACCGCCACCACTAATAAATAAAATGAGTATGAGTATAATATCTTTTGTTAGAGTAATAATATGAAATACGTATCGGCCCTGACAAAGTGGCCATTCTTAAATAATCGGAATTTGTGTAATTAATTGTTTCTGCGAAATTCCAAAGCGTTAATTGCCTATAAAATTATTATGGCTAACCGCAATATACGATTTTGAGGTTTTCAACGAATTGTTTCCACATGTATCTATCAAACAGCCTCTGACAGTTCTTTGAAATAAGTCATTAGATTTCTTTGTTCTTTGGATTATAGATAAACAATTTAAGAAATATTATTTATATATTCTTTCTGCTCTACAGGGAGCAACAAATTTATTTTTAGAGTCGCCTGGACAAAACTTTAAAAGTATTGGTGAAAAATATACCTAATGATAGAAAATACGTTTCTTTGCATCTACGGATTTTTTTGTGGTAAAATAAGTTCGCTTAAAATATTACCAACATAGATAAATGTTAGTACATTGGTATGCATATTTGGCTTAGGATGATCTTAAAACAGAGATCCGTTAAAAAAGTAAGATATCTGTTTTGTAATCATCAGACTGTTTGCGTACAATAAATTAACAATACGATCAATATTAGCTTTAAGACTAATAGCATATGGCGTTGTTTCTTCTTCACTGGTGATATTAACCCACATCTCGTATAAACATCACATATGGATATAGATCGGCGCCACAGGTTCCAAATATGATTAGTGCTTTGAGTTGGAGCTGCAGATAAAAGAATATAATAAGAACGATATAAGTTTCTACTTCACTACAGAATCACAGGAAAACATTTACAGCTGTAACACCTGCCCATTGCAAGAACACTTTTATGTATTGTTACACATCTTTCGTTTTATATTTTAAAATGTTGAAAGCAAAATATAAAAAACTAATCGGTCAATTTTAAAATTGCAGCTTCGAATAGATAATTAAAGAAGCTTTCTAAAAAGGTGCCACTCGACCTACATTCGCTTTTCAAATTAAGGAGGTGAAAGTCACCCCTGCCAGGAATTAAAATGCTAAAATTCTGTTAGCGTTCAAAAGAATGTCCCCTCTGCAGGCAAAATCGACGTGCAACCTTTTATGATATTGTATATATATATATATATATATATATATATATATATATATATATATATATATATATATATATATATATATATATATATATATATATATATATATATATATATATATATATATATATACTGTATTTGTTTGCTGTACGTTTGTGATTTCTTATTGGTTTGCGTGGACTGCAGTTTCGAACCGTCCCGGCTCATCATCAGCTCACTACTGACTGTTATTGTTATCGCTCCTGTGTGGTCTACGTCTGAGATTGTACGTGGCGCTTGCGCCGTGAGCTTCTATTGGTTCTCTGATTGTTGTGCCTTCGGACTGTGTCGTGTGTATCGGTCTCCTGTCTTGATCACTGTGGTTTGATAATTTCTCTATTTGTATGGCCTTTATTAAGTTTTGTTTAAATGTTTGTACTTGGATTTGTTCTGGCATTATTTGTTTCTTATTGTTTGTTTGTTGAATGTAGTATTGTTCTCAGATTTCCATTTTTTATGGTCTTTAACATGTGGAAATGTAAAATACTGACATATAACGTGAGTTCTACTAAACTAATTATTCAATAACAAACATAAAAAACCTTTTTATAAATTTGGCTGAAGTCGAAAAGTGCCAAACTGACATATAAAGCTAACTATTATCTAATTGAATTTGTTTTTTGTTTTTGTCTAGGAAATATAAATAGGGGTTTATTAAATTGTCGTTAAAAGTAAGTTCAAATTCTTATTATATATATATATATATATATATATACATCCAACTGATAACTCGAGAAATAATTAACCGATTTGGATGAAACTCGGCATGTGCCTTTGTTTTATTAATTGGTTAGACGAGTTCGTTAACCAGGAAAATCGTTCACGGTTTACCTGGAAAATTTTGAGTTTTCTTTCGAACAAAAATTTTTTCTCCGAAAATTACAAAGCTATTTTAATGAAATTTTGAGGATATGTTGCATTGTGAAAGACCTTGCTACGTACTAAAGTTCAACTTTCTAAGTTTATAGAAAATTGGGTTATTCAAATTTGAAGCATTTAATGAAAATTCACTACCATAATGCACTGCGTCCCGAACTTATTTAATTTATTAGCTACCTGATTTCACTTCATAATTTACTTTCAATCGTCGACAGTGAATGATTTTCAGAGATATTGCAAATATTTTATACCAAGTTAGGATCTCCGTAAAACAGAAAAGTTTTTGAAATGATGAGCCAATAAATTTTATCGTATTTTTAGTGAATTTTCATTTTAAAAAAAATTCACTAATAGAGAGGTATCGATGGTGAGACTTTGTAAAAATTTTTTCAAATGAGCGCAAACTAAGACCGCTAGAACCCATATCCGGGGTCAGTTTCAATTTATATATATATATATATATATATATATATATATATATATATATATATATATATATATATATATATATATATATCCGTCTGATAACTCAAAAAATAATTAACCGATTTCAATGAAACTCGGCAAGTGCCTTTCTTTTATTAATGGCTTAGATGAGTTCGTTAGCCAGGAAAATCTGACGGGGTTTTCGGGGAATATTTTGAGTTTTCCTTCAAAAAAAAATTTTTCTCCGAAAATAACAAAGCAGTTTTAATGAAATTTACTGTATACGTTGCCCTAAAAGAGACCTTATTAAGTACCAAAATTCAACTTTCTAAGTTTATAGAAAATTGATATATTCAAATTTTCAATTTTCTTTTGAAAAAATTTTTTTCTCCAAAAATTACAAAGTTATTTTAATGAAATTCGGTGAATATCTTATACTAGGAAAGACCTTACTACATACCAAAATTAAACTTTCTAAGTTTATATAAAACTAAGTTATTCAAATTTGAAGCATTTAAAAAAATTCACTACCATAACGCACTTGCTGCGTCCAGAGTTTTTTTCAGTGCGGAGGTTTATTCAAAATTTGAAAATATTTGGGAAGAGAAAGTTCGCTTTTAATTTTTTTTAATGATTTTCTTAATAATAACATAAATTATTTCAGAATCATTCGATAACGCCGTTATTAAGGATCAGCATGCATAGAAATTACATTCCGGAAATGTTTTTTCTGTATATGGGGCAGCAAGCTACCTTAAAATTTGATAATTTTCACTTTTTGGATATAATTCTGAATATGGTGAAAACCGTAAACTTTTTGATAAGATCATATAGGGTTTTTTTTAAAGGGTTTGAGCTAGGATATCTCTGTGTGATGTTTGATTTGCGACTTTTAGGACACCTGTATATATACAGGGTCATCATCACCATTTGATAAAAAATTTAGAAAATCCGAAAGTCGTTATCTCCTATAAGCAAAATTTTCTTTATAAAAATTCGCTAATAAGTACACTTTGAGAAACCCAAATCACCACAACACATATTTTAGAGACCTTACGATCGTTTCGTTCACAAAGTCAACATCTTCAGAGGAAGATAAATTCTTCATTCAGAATTTATGTTCCTCTGAAGATGTTGACATTGTCAACGAAACGATCGTAAGGTCTCTAAAATATGTGTTGTGGTGATCTGGGTTTCTCAAAGTGTACTTATTAGTGCTCATCACATGTTCCAGTTTTCACATAGTGAAAAATTCGCTAAACTGGAAATCCTTATTAAATCCCATGTCAATTCTGTGTTGTGTAAATTTGGTGATCATATCACTACATGATTTCTAAAACTTTGAATCTAATATGACACAGTTAACTACTAGGGTATTTGATATCCTTATTTTATACTCCAAGTAAAGTAAAAGGCAAAAATGCCTAAAATTTTAAGGAAGCCTCCGAATTCGTTTTTACTATGAAACCTCATATATCTGTATATCTGTCATATAATTTATTCTATAGGTTATTCCTTCACGTAACAATCTACCCACCAAGTTAAATTTCTTTATTCTTCAGGGAAACGTTCACAATAAAAGAAATCTGTTCGACATCCTGCTGCTCTTTAACAGCATCCAATTTAGTTGTAAAACTCTTGACTTACGACTTGACCATAAAAACGTCGGTCTATAGGAGATATACATATTTTACCTTATTAGATATCCTTCTTTTATAAAATTTATAGGTAACAATCTAGGTTTTATTATTCTAGAATTGGTTCGACGGTATTTTAAAGCGTATGTAGAAGTTTAATGACTTCCTGTTCTAGATAATAGTTGGAATGACACTAAAATAATTACGGCACATTACAAGCTTGGTTGCAGAACTCTAAACATTCTTTTATTTGTTGCAGAAACACTATAAATTACAGTGAAGATGTTAGTAATTGGTAATGTGTCTCTAAAATCAGAAAATGGAGACAAACGTAAAAGAAATCAAGACCGTTAAATAGCGTCATTTGTTTGAAAATTCTTGAAAACATTCAGATCATGTGTTAAAATTATTCAATCTTGTACGAAAAAAAAAAAACAACCAGACTTAGAAGATGGTTTTGGAACAACAAAGGTAAAAGATTTTTTTTCTAATATTTATGATTATACAGCTGTCCAGTAAAAATCTCAAAATTCTAGAAACAAAATCCATGATACTGCTGAAGAAATCTTGGATGATGTAATGAGTTTCTTGAATTTCCAGCGGGACCCATCAAAGGGTGAATTGAATAGGTCAATGCAGAAAATGAATACTGACTATGTACCAGCTTCCTAGTTTTGAGATAAATAAAGAAAAATTTCGTGACACAGCAAGTGCGTTATACTAGCGAATTTTCATAAGAATTGTATTCTATTATTATACGGCATATTAGTAAAGTTAATACTTTAAACTTACACAGACCTTGAAGATCGATTTGAGGGCTCCGAGTACGCGCACATGTGAAGAATGCGCTTTATTTAAAAATTCTTTTACAAAAAATATATGCGTGATACATAATTTTTAAAACTATATTTCTATTCAGAAATATCAAAGCTATAGTAATCATGCATAAAGGACCGACGGTAAGTCATAGTATTTTCCTCGAAGCCCATGCAACAGTCTTTCAGGCCGAAATGTACGCCATCCTGCACTGTGTGCGGGAGAACAGGAGGAGGGGCTACAACAACAAGCGGATCCTCATGGCCACAGACAGCCAGGCAGCCCTTTTTTTTTTTTTTTTTTGTTCCCTCAGGGCTCGTCCGCGGCCTTGCCGCCCCGATAGCACCGCAACCCTTGGTTGATTGTGCATACCCCTAGTCTTACTCCACCCATTCCAAAATCACTGTGCCTTGAACTAGTCTGCACAGCGATTGGTAGGGTGAAGTTTTATATTGCTCTGTCTCCGGTCTAGAGTGACCGTAGATCAGTTGTCTTTTCCGGTCCAGAGCTATACACTCGCACAAGATGTGCTGGGCTGATTCCTCCCCCTCGCCGCAGAGTCTGCATGCGAGGTCCCCTTCGAACCGCCCCATTTTATGTAGGTGTTTCTTGACGGCCATGTGTCCCGTCAAGAGACCTGTTGTGTTTCTGAGCTGTCCTCTGCTAAGGTTTAGCAGCTCCACAGCTCTCTTTGAACTGGGTCCGTCAATTATTGACTTCCCATGTCTGAGCCCTGGACAGTCCGCCCAGTACACCTTGTGTTGGTTTCTGACCCAGGACTTAATGGCTCCCCTGGCAGTGCTCTTTGACACGCCCAGAGCCGGTTCTGGTCCCATAAATGGTTCTGCTGACCCCCTCTTTGCGAGACTGTCAGCTTCTTCATTGCCTTTGACCCCCGAGTGACCCGGCACCCAGATGAGGGTCACCTCATTCTGCCCAGCCAGGTCGCTCGTCTCGTCTCGGCACTCACTCACCAGCCAGGAATTTACCCGTGGGCTACTTAGTGCCTTAAGGGCTGCCTGGCTGTCTGTGGCTATGAGGATCCGCTTGTTGGTGTAGCCCCTCCTCTTGTTCTCCCGCACACAGTGCAGGATGGCGTACATCTCGGCCTGAAACACCGTTGCATGGGCTCCGAGGGAAATACTGTGACTTACCCTCGGTCCTTCCGAGTAAACACCTGCCCCCGTCCCACGCTCCCCGCCAGATCCGTCCGTGAACCAGACGAGCGCGTCCCGTGGTATGCCCGGTGTCTCCTCCCGCCATGCCCCGCGATCAGGGATTTCCACTGTGAAGTTGTTTTCCCTGCACATTCGCGGGCTCGCGAAGTCTGACCTCATTTCAAGCATGGGTTCCTTCACGATCTCCTGAATTTTGCAGTGGCCCCTGAAGCCTGGGTTGATCTTCAGTCTACCATTGCAGGCTAGTCTGTATAGTCCTAGCCTGGCCTCTCCCATAATAACGAAGTGTAGGGGGGGTAGATCCAGCAACACCTCCATGGCGGCTGTTGGGGTTGAAGACATGGCCCCTGTGATGCCTAGGCAAGCCATCCTTTGGATCTTGCCTAGTTTTTGTTTGGCACTGGATTGTGTCACCTTAGGCCACCAGACCAGTGCCGCATATGTTAACGATGGTCTGACCACCCTTGTGTACAGCCAGTGGGCCATACTAGGTCTTAGTCCCCACGTTTTTCCATATAGCCGCCTAGTGACGGCTAAGGTCATGACTGCCTTACGCAGTATTTTTCCAATGTGACCATTCCAGGTTAGCTTAGAGTCCAATACGACCCCAAGATATTTTACCTCCCTGGCCATTGGAACGCTCCTACCGTATAGAGTGAGAGTTCTGTGGCTTTCACACTTCCTCCTCCTCGTAAACGGCACGACGGTTGCTTTCTCGGGGCTCACCCCGAGCCCTTGATCAACCGTCCACCCTTCCACCACTTTCAGTGCAGTCTGCATACGCTCCCACACTGCCTGTGTGACCTTTCCTCGGACTATGATGACAATGTCGTCCGCATAGCCCTGTACCTCATACCCCCCTCCCGAGAGCCTACCCAGCAGGCCGTCCACGACTAGACACCAGAGCAAGGGAGACAGAACGCTCCCCTGCGGACACCCCGCCGCGACCCCCGCCAGCAGAGTCCCTCCCGCGAGTGAGGTGAACACCGCCCTGTCCCTGAGCATGGAACCGATCCACCTGCAGCAGGTCTCCTCTATTCCACGCTCCCGGGCAGCTGCCAGAACCGATCCGAACGAGGTGTTGCTAAAGGCCCCCTCTATGTCTAGGAAGGCCCCCAGCGCCACCTCCTTGTTCTCCAGCGTATTCTCCAGTTTCAGCACCAGTTGGTGCAGTGCTGTTTCTGTTGAGAATCCTGCTCTGTATGCATATTGTCCGCAGTGTAGAGGATATGCTTCCAGTACACCGCCCCTAATGTGCCGGTCGAGCAGTTTTTCCACTGTTTTCAGCAAGAAGGACATGAGACTTATTGGCCTCAGGGACTTTGCCTGGTCTGTTGGACGCCCAGGTTTAGGAATAAATACAACCCTGGCCAGTCTCCATGCCCTCGGAATGTACCCCAGAGCCAGGCTGGCCCTCATAATGAGGGTAAGCACCGGCGCCAGTATATCTATCCCCTGTTGGAGCATGATGGGCATTATTCCATCAAATCCCGGCGATTTGTATGGCTTAAAGCTGTTAATGGCCCATCTGATTTTGCTCCAGGTAACCACCTCTTTAGCGACTGTCCAGTCTACTCTAGATGCCCGCCTATAAGGCGCCTCTATTTCTGAGTGTTCCCAGTCCGGAGGTGATTGGTTTATTATGTTACAGCCGGGGAAGTGCCAGGCAGCCCTTAGTGCCCTAAGTAGCCCACGGGTAAATTCCAGGCTAGTAAGTGAGTGCCGAGACAAGACGAGCGACCTGGCTGGGCTGAATAAGGTCACCCTCATCAATGGCAACGAAGAAGCTGACAGTCACGCAAATAGAAGGTCAGCATAACCATTTATAGGACCAGGACCGGTTCTGGGCGTTGCAAAGAGCACTGCCAAATAATTTGATTGTTCCAATGTCAGAATTTATCATTATTTTTTTCTTTCTTTAGAATGGACAACAAGAACGACCCCAGTAATGAGAAAATTAAGAAGATTTCAACACTGTTCAAACACACCAATCGCATAATGACAAATAGCTGTAATTTATCAAGTTTCTCAGTATTTGTGAACAAAATCACCTGTGATCAACCGATGACGAGCCAGTGGAACGATAGTTGTGGTAGAAAAAGCCTGGCAACTCTGGAGGCCAAAGATTATGAAGAGCATCATGTTTATAAATAGAAAGCAATCACATGCTGACTTACAGAAGAAACGGTAATAGGCTGGCTAAGGCTGTCTGCCACGACAGTCAAGAAAAATTCTACAAGATGGGTTTAAATGGCAGAAGGCAAAAATTACCCCTAAAATTATTAATGATAGGTTATAATGGGACAAATTCTACAAAAACTTCAGAAAGAAGAATGGGATGCTATATATTAGCTATTATCCCATTGTCACTTAATGCTTTATCAGAACTAACAGTTTTTCTCGATCTGCTGGTCTGTTTCACGGATGACTCCACATTTCAGATATCAACTGACAAACCCCAACATGTTCAAAGAAGAACTGGTGAAATGTATCACACTCACTGCGCTGTTAGGACACTAAACAACCAACATCATTATCATTCATGTTCTGGTCTATCATCAGTTCCAAAGGTCTTGACAGGATTTACGTCATCCAGGGAACTGTGCGACAAAACCAGTACAAGCAAGTTTTAATAAATAGACTTCTTCCTCAGTTAAGCAATTAGTTCCCCAATGGCAACATGTAAGACTTGGAATATCCATCCTCTGATGAAGCTAACGTTGTTACCGAAACAATCGTTAGGTCTTTAAAAAGATGTGTTGTGATGATTTGGGTTGCTCCAAGTGTACTTATATGTACGACGTGAGACATAAGGCTCAGCACCATATCAATTTTTTTAATATTTTACCAACACACCATAAATACTATCGTACCATGGGTGTTGACAAGGAGGAAAGAGGCAACTTGTTAATTCTGGACTTGAAGGTTTGGAGGTTCGGAGGAGAAGAAAAAAAAATGTGCCGGCAAGAAATTCCACAACTTGGAAGTCCTCGGGACAAAAGAGTGGGCATAACAAGATGATCTATGTCTGGTGACCTGGACAGTAAAAGGGTGCATTCGCTCTGTTCCCCTGGTATATCTGTTGGGGGCAGCAGGTGAAGGAACTATGGAAGAAAGCTCTTCTGAGCAGTGCCCGTTATAAAAGAGAGAGGGGTCACCAACGGCACGTCGGTGGGCAAGGGTTGGCAGCCTTTGGGTGAAGGTACGGTTACCGATGAGACGTATAGCTCTCTTCTGAATGGAGTCCAGGATAGCGAGTGTAGAAGCGACAGATGTGCGAGCAGTATTCGAGGTTTGGCCTTATTTTTGACGTACATAAGGTATAGAGATTAGCTGGTGAAAAGCATTTGGAAGATGAAATCTAATTTCTTAGCAGCCGCTTCTGCATTTGATGTGACATGTTGGTGCCAATCGAGATTTCGATTAACAGAAATGCCAACAAGTAAAAATGACTCATTACTTTGAATAACTTGGTTGTTCATTGTGATGAGTCTAGGGCTAGTGTATCTCTTATGAGATAGAAAGCAAGACTGAGATTTGATGGAGTTGAATTGTACATTGGAAATGAGGAAAAGTAATCCCGCATTTCGTCCCAGTTAACGTAGTGCCAAACGATACGTGGGTGTGATGACTGTGTGACCTCGGGTTGCATTGCGCAAGAAACAGTGACCATGCCGTGGTCTGAGCCACCAAGGGGGGCGGTGACCGATGTCTTAGAGCATTCAGGTTTTGTAGTAAGAAGGAGATCTAAGGGATTTAAACTGTGTGTTGGGATGCGAGGAAAGTAAGTAGCTCCCTGAACCACATTGGGTAAAGAATTGCTGACTGCAAAGGCCTCCGCTGCTCTCCCTTGTAGATCGGTTTTGGAAGATCCCAGCAATTCCTTATTATGGACATTGAAGTCACCAAGAATAGTGACCTCGGGGGAAGGATATTCAGAAATCAGATGGTCGGTTTTTTCAGAAAGGTAGTCAAAGAGCTGGACAAAGTTGTTGTCAGAAGGTGACCGCTAAATGCAACAGATGAATTTAGTTGCAGCCCTGAGAGAGAGTTTTATTCAAAGTATGTATTTTCTTCCAGCTTCTAAATTGGGAAGTCTTGTGCAGGGTAGATTGCTACGGACATATGGGCACACGCCTCCATGCAATCTAAAGGAAGTAAGGAGCTCGTACCCCAGGAAATTAAGGTGGTTCTTGGCTGTTTTGGCACTGATTTGTGTTTCGGCGAGGAAGAGGAGTTGGGGCCTATTAGCCTGGAGGAAATGGTGGACGAAGTTGAGGTTAGAATTTGGGCAACATATATTCGAGAAGGATATGTTAAATCTTGATGCCGGTGCCCCCTGCACACCCCTCTCCCGGTGATCCGAAGGGAGGGGTATTTTACCTCCAGAATCTTTTGTACAAGTAGGAGCCATCATCAGTTTTGCTTATAAGGGAAACCGACTCATACACCAGAACCGGAAACGTCCGTTGGGACTTCACCAGCCCCTTGATGTAAGGGGTGGTACCTCCTCGGGCGTGAAAAAATTATTCACTATCACATAAAGGAAAAGTCCAGTACCACCTGCGAAGACATAAGACTCTGCCATAAAGCTAAATCACTAAATCTGTTCAAGACGATGCTATTCACTTGCTTCATTTGCCTCGGAACTCTCCACACACGTGGAGAATGTCTAGGGATGTTTGAAGAGAGAAAATATAACATAGTTCCAGTTGTATAGTAATTAGAATTATATTATAATATTTACAGATGGCATTGTAAAGAGGATAATTGGTGTAAAGATTAGGTAGGTATGTTTGGATTGTATGTCTGAAGTAGTGGGTGAAAGCAGGTATGTATGTATGTGTGATATTATGTAGGTGTGTATTGGTAACACTAATGTAATGATTGTGTTTACGTGAGATTGTGGTTATATGTATCCATTTTGTTGTCGGTTATAATTTGAAGAAGCTGCGGATATAGTAATTACCTGTTCACATGAGAAAATCGAGATATAGGCTTGTCTTACTGGGGGTGGTTATGAATCGAAACAAAATTTTAGGAAAAAGTCTGCGGGTGATAAATGAAAAATTTAAAACCATCGCGTAATGCAACACACACACACAGATACCCAACCTGTTACTACAATTAATCTTACCTACTTAAGAATTATTGCTTACATACTAAGCACTTCTTCGTCTAATAAATACCGTTAAATTTTGTTCTTACTTATCAGTGATGCATCGCATATATTATTGAATATATAATTTGATTGACATTTACAATTTATCAGCTAATCATAAAGTCGTAATCGGGTAGAATTATTCATAGAATGTCTGTACGTGATAATGGCAAATAAATGTAAATTATTACACTACCAGAATACATCAGCCGACACATCTATCATTGTTATGGACATCAAAAATGAACATTGGAAAGGTAGATTTTAATTTTCATATGTATGTGCCTCGTTCTGTGGGATGTATGATGATATATTAGTTACATTTATCTTTATTTACACGTATAGATATCTTACAGGCTTAAATCAAATCTGAAACTAGACATGTAACAGAGTTTTGTTAGCTCGTCAATTGCTGGTTACGAAAGAATTAAATTAAAAGTATGTGCAATTAGAAAAGTTAGTATAAGTTTCTTTGAGTTTAGTCCACCTTAAAAAACAATTAGGCCATGAATATATGTTGTTACCCTTCATTGGTGAAACTGCAATTGTTCTCAAAAAATGCGCACCAGAACTTGCTCCTGTCCTGGCTCCTCTAATAGAGGCATATTCTCTAGTAACTGGAAAACTGCTCGAGTACAAACCGTCCCCAAGAAAGGATCCAAAGCGCTTCCTAGCAACTACAGGCCTATTTCTCTCCTTTCACTCGTCTCTAAAGTGATGGAAAAGTATATAAACACCAAATTACTAAAATTTCTTAAAAAAAACACAGTCTAATCCACGACAGACAGTATGGATTCCGTCAGCGCAGATCAACTGCCGACCTCCTTTCCTTTGTCACCCATTCTTGGAACAAGTCTATGGAACAACAAGGTGAATCCCAGATTGTTGCTCTAGACATATCCAAAGCATTCGACCTAGTCTGGCACGCAGCGCTGCTTAATAAACTTCCGGCCTATGGCCTACCACCAAAACTCTGTATGTGGACAGCAAATTTCCTCTCCAACAGGAGCATATCTCTTGTTGTGGATGGCCATTTCTCTAAAGTGTTTCCAATTAATGCAGGAGTTCCTCAAGGTTCAGCTTTAGCCCCTACTTTGTTTCTTCTCCACATCGACGACCTCCTCTCTAGCACATACAACCCAGTTCACAGTTACACGGACGACAGCACCCTACACTCAAATATACAATATTCTAAGCCTGTCTCTTTAGCCCAATTAGATGAGGATCGCAGAATCATGGAGGGTTCTGTCTCCGTTGATCTCCAAAAAATATTAGACTGGGGAAGTAGAAATCTTGTACAATTCAACCCCACCAAATCTCAGTCTTGCTTTCTTTCTCAGAAGAGATACACCAGTCCTAGACCCATCACAATGAACAACCAAGTTATTCAAAGTAATGAGTCCTTTTCACTGGTTGGCATTTCTGTTGATCGAAATCTCAATTGGCACCAACATGTCACATCAATTGCACAAGCGGCTGCTAAGAAATTAGGTTTCCTCTTCCGGGCTCGCAAATACTTTTCACCAGCTAATCTCTATAACTTATATACTTTACAAATAAGTGCAAACCTCGAATACTGCTCCCACATCTGGGGTGCTGCTGCCGTTTCTACACTCGCTATCCTGGACTCCATTCAGAAGAGAGCTATACCTCTCATCGGTAACCCTACCTTCACCCAAAGACTGCCATCCCTTGCTCACCGAGGTGCCGTTGGTGACCTCTCTCTCTTTTATAGATATCTGCACGATCACTGCTCAGAGGAGCTTTCTTTCATAGTTCCTCTACCTGCTGCCCCCAACAGATCTACCAGGGGAACATAGCGAATGCACCATTTTACTGTCCAGGTCACCAGACATAGAACATCTTGTTATGCCCGCTCTTTTGTACCGAGGACTTCCAAGTTGTGGAATTCCTTGCCGGCACATGTTTTTCCTTCTCCTCCGAACGTTCAAGTCCAGAATTAACAAGTTGCCTCTTTCCCGCTTGTCGACACCCACGGTACGATGGTATTTAGGCTGTAAGCCCTCGTGGTGTGTTGTTGAAATAAACAAAAAATAAAGAACTGTCCCATACTAAATATGGGCGTAGAGACTGTTTCAGTGGCTTCATAAATAACAAAAATGTATTTGGGAAACTAATATAAATAAATGATAACTCATAAAAGATGGTCGATCTGTCTACCACTATTGTCAATGGATAATTAATAACGTTTTCTCATATTTATAATTGCACCGAAAATGGCTTCATTATTGGCATTCAGATTATTTATTTCAAGTCTAATCCTTTATTTAAGATTTATATGCTTTTACTACTATTATTATTGACAACGTCTTTTTTCATTCCCCAAAGAAATGAATCCGTAGGGGTCAAACTGGCCATTTAATAGTGCCATTATTCTCTATCCATATTGGGCGTAGATTATTCAAATGATCTCGAGTAGGTAGGATAGCATGCGGAGTTGCCCCATCCTGCTTCCAAATCATATGAAGTTCGGCTTCCAGAAAATTCGGTAAAAGAATATTTTCTACTTCAGGGATAAGTATTTTGAAATATGCACCTCGTGGTCTTTAGGAGAAATGATGTGACGCTAATAGGGCGGTAAGACTTTGCCTTGTCCATTTTTTTTCCCTCAGGGCTCGTCCGCGGCCTTGACGCCCCGATAGCACCGCAACCCTTGGTTGATTGTGCATACCCTTAGTCTTACTCCACCCATTCCAAAATCACTGTGCCTTGAACTAGTCTGCACAGCGATTGATAGGGTGAAGTTTTATATTGCTCTGTCTCCGGTCTAGAGTGACCGTAGATCAGTTGTCTTTTCCGGTCCAGAGCTATACACTCACATAAGATGTGCTGGGCTGATTCCTCCCCCTCGCCGCAGAGTCTGCATGCGAGGTCCCCTTCGAACCGCCCCATTTTATGCAGGTGTTTCTTGACGGCCATGTGTCCCGTCAAGAGACCTGTTGTGTTTCTGAGCTGTCCTCTGCTAAGGTTTAGCAGCTCCACAGCTCTCTTTGAACTGGGTCCGTCAATTATTGACTTCCCATGTCTGAGCCCTGGACAGTCCGCCCAGTACACCTTGTGTTGGTTTCTGACCCAGGACTCAATGGCTCCCCTGGCAGTGCTCTTTGACACGCCCAGAACCGGTTCTGGTCCCATAAATGGTTCTGCTGACCCTCTCTTCGCGAGACTGTCAGCTTCTTCATTGCCTTTGACCCCCGAGTGACCCGGCACCCAGATGAGGGTCACCTCATTCTGCCCAGCCAGGTCGCTCGTCTCGTCTCGGCACTCACTCACCAGCCAGGAATTTACCCGTGGGCTACTTAGTGCCTTAAGGGCTGCCTGGCTGTCTGTGGCTATGAGGATCCGCTTGTTGGTGTAGCCCCTCCACTTGTTCTCCCGCAAACAGTGCAGGATGGCGTACATCTCGGCCTGAAACACCGTTGCATGGGCTCCGAGGGAAATACTATGACTTACCCTCGGTCCTTCCGAGTAAACACTTGCCCCCGTCCCACGCTCCCCGCCAGATCCGTCTTGCCTTGTCCATAGGGCGACGTCCTGTTTTTAGTATTATAAACACCACAATTCCCTCTCTCCATGCCCGTGAACTACCTATTTTAATTATAAAACGGTGAAGGCAACATCAAATTTCAAAGGTGTTACGCAAGTTGAGTATATGTTAATACATGTGGAATGTTAATACCTACATACCTATCTCTCGATGACAGATCTAATACCGGATGACTTAATGTATATCCAAGTCGATAAATTAGATCTCTGCCAGGTAATAATAATATAAAGCAAGTTTATTTTCAGACAATTATAATAATATCTCACTCGTGAACATAGGAACTCGTATTTACAACAAAGAACGTTGCTATTATTTTCCACTGTGGCTTGATGAGATTGAGAACCAGCTTTAAATTGGCCGTTATTATATTTTTTATTTACTTCCTCCAGCCACTAAAAATGTTGCCCCGCCTAAAGCGATCAGCTTTAACAACTTAATTTCGAATAGAGATTGGTTTTTTGTTTTGCCTTTATTTGTGTGAGAAGCAGAACGTACGCTATATATTTTATAACGTGTTTTAAGCGGATTTCATTTGTTATTGTATAATAATGCTATATGGAAACCGTGAAATAAAACCACTAAAAGATCAACGGCATTAAGAATCCAAGTTAATTAGTTTTATGGCATTATATGTGGGGATTTATTTGCCAGTGAATGTTATTTAACCAGATTATCAATAAAAAGTTAGGGACGCAACAAGTGCGTTATAGTAGCGAATTTTCATAAAAAATCTTTTTAATAGCAAATATGTCTTTCAGCGAGTTCTTATTGAAAAATAAATCACTAATAGAGAGATATCCATAGTGAGACTCCAAAAGAGACATCTGAGAAAGTAACTGTTGCCCTGGTAAAGACCTTGCTATACACCAAAATTCAACTTTCTAGATTTATAGCAAATTGAGTTATACAAATTTGAAGCATTTAATAAAAGTTCTCTTTTTTTTTTCATCAAAAATTATTATTATTATTTTTAGCACTAAGCAAGTACTTAACTAATTTCATATTTCAACTATTTTTGTAAAATATTTTAGTAAAATGAAGTACGATGATGGTTGAAGCCGTAACTTAAGGCTTTGTAAAACACATTTATTATGACATTTGCTTTATATATCCCGTATTTGTTTCAGGTTCCCCGTCTAAAAATTGCAAATTTTGACGTTTCAATTTGCGACTTTGACATTTTCAGAAGAAAAACTATAAAATTTTCAAAGTAATTTTTCTGTTATTTCTTGAGCTTTTTGCATCAAGAAAACCTAATCTCTGTCTGTAATATACAATAGATCTTGTTATACACATAAAATATTTTGGTTTTGTGCATTTCGCTGGTCCTCAGTGGCACACCATTTTTTTTTAAATGTCTATATTTTTTTCCCTATAAACCTAGAGATCTGAATTTTGGTTTAAAGGGTAAGTTTAACAGCGTTAACCTAAGTACCAAATTTGGTTGCCATAGCTTTGTTATTTTCGGCGATTAACGAACTTATCCAAGCCACTTGCAAAAGGAAGGCATCGCCACCAAATTTTACCAAAATAGGTCTATTATTTTTTAAGGTATCGGTGTGATATATATATATATATATATATATATATATATATATATATATATATATATATATATATATATATATATATATAAATTCACTGATGAGGAGATCTGTGTTTATTATATATATATATATATATATATATATATATATATATATATATATATATATATATATATATATATATATATATATATATATATATATATATATTAATATATATATAAACACAGATCTCCTCATCAGTGAATTTTTTTAAGCAAATTCACTAAAAAGCACAACCTGTCCCATGTATGGATTTTGAACCATCCGTACATAAATGAGTTTAAACAAGTCAAATGATATGCTTAGGAAATAAGATAAATGGCGTTATTTTTATTTTATTTATTTTTTATTTCAACAACACACCACGAGGGCTCATAGCCTAAATACTATCGTACCGTGGGTGTCGACAAGTGGGAAAGAGGCAACAATTCTGGACTTGAAGGTTTGGAGGTTCGGAGCAGAAGGAAAAACATGTGTCAGCAAGGAGTTCCACAACTTGGAAGTCCTCGGGACAAAAAAGCGGGCATAACAAGATGTTCTATTACTGGTAACCTGGGCGGTAAAAGGGTGCATTTGCTCTGTTCCCCTGGTAGATCTGTTGGGGGCAGCAGGTGGAGGAACTATCGAAGAAAACTCCTCTGAGCAGTGCCCGTGCAGATATCTATAAAATAGAGAGAGAGAGAGGTCACCAACGGCACGTCGGTGGGCAAGGGATGGCAGCCTTTGGGTGAGGGTAGAGTCACCTATGAGACGTATAGCTCTCTTCTGAATGGAGTCCAAGATAGCGAGTGTAGAAACGGTAGCGACACCCAAGGTGTAGGAGCAGTATTCGCGGCTTGACCTTATTTGTGAAGTATATAAGGTATAGAGATTAGCTGGTGAAAAGTATTTGCGAGCCCGAAAGAGGAAACCTAATTTCTTAGCAGTTGCTTCTGCAATTGATGTGACATGTTGGTGCCAATTGAGATTTCGATCCACAGAAATGCCAACAAGTGAAAAGGACTCATTACTTTGAATAACTTGGTTGTTCATTGTGGTGGGTCTAGGGCTGGTGTATCTCTTATGAGATAGAAAGCAAGAGTGAGATTTGGTGGAGTTGGATTGTACAAGATTTCTACTTCCCCAGTCTAATATCTTTTGGAGATCCACAGACACAGAACCCTCCATAAGTCTGCGATCCTCATCTAATTGGGCTAAAGAGACAGGCTTAGAAGATTGTATATTTGAGTGGAGGGTGATGTCGTCCGCGTAACTGCGAACTGGGTTGGATATGCTAGAGAGGAGGTCATTGATGTGGAGAAGAAAGAAAGTAGGGGCTAAAGCTGAACCTTGAGGGACTCCTGCATCAATTGGATACAGTTTGAAGGAATGGACATCCACGACAACAGAAATGCTCCGGTTGGAGAGGAAAATTGGTGTCCAGGTACAGAGTTTTGGTGATAGGCCATAGGCGGGAAGATTATTAAGCAGCGCTGGGTGCCAGACCTGGTCGAATGCTTTGGATATGTCTGGAGCGACAATCTGGGATTCACTGTGTAGTTCCATAGACTTGTTCCAAGAATGGGTGATAAAGGAAAGGAGGTCAGCAGTTGATGTGCGCTGACGGAATCTATACTGCCTATCGTAGATTAGACTGTGTTTTTCAAGAAATTTTAGTAATTCGTGTTTATTTACTTTTCCATCACTTTAGAGAAGACTGAAAGGAGAGAAATAGGCCTGTAGTTGCTAGGAAGCGCTTTTGATCCTTTCTTTTTATAGATAAAAACGCCGTATCACAATTCTTCCCATCTGCCAAAAATGTGAAAAGTTGCAAAACAATTGAAATAACTCGATAACAAACATGCATTACAATTCGATGGAAAATGCAGAAATGCAATAATATAAGGGGTGTTCGATTGAAAAATGAAATGTGTATAACCAAAGACTTATGGGCCACCTCTGATTGTCGAAATTATTTTTATAATATTCAGCTCAAGATACCCAATAATTAACGTATACAATTATTTCTCGTATCTTGTACTATAACAGTAATATTGAGCTTTACCGTAGAAATGCGTCACCCTGTATATATGTAAATAAATACAAACTAAAACTAACCTCGGATATGGGTGCTAGAGGACCTAGTTCGCGCTCATTTGAAAAAATATTTTTAAAACTCAAGAGTCGCGGTCTCCTCTTTAGCGAATTACTTCTACAAAATTTACTAAAAATTTTATAGAATTACAACATAAACTCTCCGACCAAAACTACTGCTAAAGCATCAGAGAAAGGGTCTACTTAAAATGAATTTTTTGGAAACATTTTAGTCAAATCAAGGACAATGATGGTTGAAGCTGAAACTTGTAAAACACATTTTCTGCGACATTTTCTCTACATAACCCGTATTAGCTTTAGCTTCTTTGCCTAAGACTTGCCAATTTTGACTTTCAAAATCGGGGTTTTGATTTTCTGGGAAGAAAATTTCTCAAATTTTCAACGTAATTTTGCTGGCATTTCTTGACCTTTTGCGCCGAAAAACTTTATATTTGTCTGTAACATACAAAAGATTTTGTTATACATTCAAAGTATTTTGCTTTTGTTCATTTATCTGGTCATTAGTGGCACCACATTTTTTTGGATGTATGTAACTTTTTTTTCTTTCACCCTATAGATCTAGATTTTTCTACACAGATAAATTTTTGTGACTTGAACCCCTGTACCAAATTTGATTGCCCTAGCTTTGTTATTTCCGGAAATATAAAAAAAATTCAAAAGAAAACACAAAATTCTCCGGAAAAAACTAGGCAAATTTTCCTGCCATACGAACTTATCCAATCCACTTGCAAAGGAGTGTCCCCACCAAATGTGATGGAATTCGGCCCATTATTTTTTGAACTGTTGGTGTGATACATACATACACACACACACACACACACATATATATATATATATATATATATATATATATATATATATATATATATATATATATATATATATATATGTATATATATATATATATATATATATATATATATATATATATATATATATATATATATATATATATATATATATATATATATATATATATACTTGGTTCTCGGGTTGAACCGCGTCCAGAATTTGTGAAAACTCGACGTTTCGGCTCCTGTTTTGGAGCCATTTTCAAGAGGTTATATGTTATATATGAAAGGACACTCTAAGGACCCAATCTGCTTACTCCTTGGAGCGGTGGACAAAGGTGGGTTGGGTTGTTGTAGCTCGATTACGGGGCCTCAATCTGCCTACTCCCCAAATCTCGCCGGAGATCGTCTGTGAGGTCTCAGTGTGTTCAACCCTAAGCCTCAGAGAGATCTGGCAGTTCGTTGCAAGTCTTGTCTTATATAGGTCGTTCCGTCTACCTGCTTAGTTATCAGTGAAAGTAGTAGGGTCACGGTCAATTAAGTGGGGTGCTTTGGTCACGGTACTTAGAGGATGAGGGAAATTAAGAGGGTCACCGGCATTTGTTGAGGCAGATATGGGAGAAATAAACTTGTCTGTGGAATTTGCTGTGTTTGCAATGAAGATATAATAGGTTTCCAAGCAGTCGGAAGGCGAAGACCATCATCTCTCTTATTTAAACAATCGGTAACTTTTTCAATCTCGATTGCTTTGCGGATAATTCTCGTTTTGAAGTTGTAAACCGGTGCTATTGTTTTGGCATTATCGATGTCTATTTTTTGTCCTGTATGGATATAATGCATGGCCAGCGCCGATGAGAGGTCGGATTTTCTAACTGCGAGGGTGTGTTCATATATTCTATTGTGGATGCGTTTATTTGTTTGTCGTACATAAGTTCGGGAACAGCCGGAACAAGGAAATTCGTAAACTCCGTGGGATTCGTTTGGAATCGTATCCTTAGGAGGTTTTATCAGATTTGACAGTTTTTGGTTTGTTGTGAATATGGTTTTGATATTATGGGTTCTAAAAATTCGGCTGATTTTGTCGGTGGCACGTCTAATGTGTGGTAAAAATGCTGTGTTTTGTTGTATGGACTCTGTTCTTGTTGTGGTGTAGTGGTTTCTTGTTGTGCGTTTTTAATGTTTCGTAGTATGTGATTGTTGTCGTATCTGTTTACTAGCAATGTATGTCTTAAAAAGTTTAATTCTGTCTGTTTGTTTTTGTTGTCCGTTAGTCTAAGCGATTTTGTTACTAGTGTTCGAACCACGGAATTTAGTTGCGATGGGTGATGGTGAGATTGGGCGTTAAGTTTCCATAAATTCTGGACGCCGTTCAATCCGAGAACCAATATGTCTCACATTAAAGACCGCGGAAATCTTTCTGCGCATATATAAACTGACCCTGAAGACATTTTTTCAAAGTTCAAAAGTCGAGATCTCCTCATTTGTGAATTTTTTAAAGAAAATTCACTAACAACGGCAACTTGCTTGTGATACAAAAAAATCTTATTGATTTAATTTTAAGCCATATAAACATCTAATAATGTCCATTCTTTTTATAGTACATCATTGACTAGTAAAGGTTCAAATAAAGTCAAAAAGTTAAACAAAATGCATTATAAAACTTTTTAAGTCTTTTCAAGATACTTCACTGAGTAAACCGGCAACAGAGGTAAAAGAATGTATTTAAAATACATAGTCAGTAAATCAGATATACAAAAATATTAGATATATTCAAAGAACTTCTTTCAAAATAAAAATAATTTATTAAAGATAATTAATATCTACCAAGAGATGTTTGGGTATTAGAACAACAAATAAAACAAATATTAATTTGCATGTAAATTACAGAAACAGATGTTAAGATAATTAAAAAACAGCTTAATTAATATAAAAAAACGATGATAAAAAATATGTCGACTTAGTTATTTTATCTAAATTGCTTCCAGTAGGCAATTAATAGTTTGGCTAATGGTTAAATAACGGAAATGTAAATTATTTTCTAAACAAATCAGTAATATTTACATTGAATTTTGATTTTTAAATTAGGTTAAAAGCCATTTAAAAAGTTTTCATCCTAGATATAATTTGTTATTATTATGGTAGCGAAATATACCCCCAGTGTAGACGAGCTTAATTAAGAGCCACTAGATTTCTTTTTTAATAAAAATGTTGATTACAAAAAGACTTATTAAAAACCGCTGAATCTAAGAAAACGTACCAATATCTCAATAGAGTTTGACCTCAGCCCTAACAGCCTATTTTTCACAAATGAGAAGATTGCGAATTTTTAATTTTAAAAAAATTCTTCAAATGAGCGCGAACTAGGCACCCCAGACCACATATCAGGGGTCAGTTTCAATATATATATATATATATATATATATATATATATATATATATATATATATATATATATATATATACATATATATATATATATATATATATATATATATATATATATATATATATATATATATATATATATATATATATATATATATATATATCATTTCAACAACACACCACGAGGGCTTACAGCCTAAATACTATCGTACCGTGAGTGTCGACAAGGAGGAAAGAGGCAACTTGTTAATTCTGGACTTGAAGGTTTGGAGGTTCGGGGGAGAAGGAAAAACATGCGCGGGCAAGAAATTCCACAACTTGGAAGTCCTCGGGACAAAAGAGCGGGCATAACAAGATGTTCTATGTCTGATGACCTTGACAGTAAAAGGGTGCATTCGCTCTGTTCCCCTGGTAGATCTGTTGGGGGCAGCAGGTGAAGGAACTATGGAAGGAAGCTCCTCTGAGCAGTGTCCGTGCAGCCTTTGGGTGAGGGTAGGGTCACCGATGAGACGTATAGCTCTCTTCTGAATGGAGTCCAGGATAGCAAGTGTAGAAGCGGCAGCAGGACCCCAGATGTGGGAGCAGTATTCGAGGTTTGGTCTTATTTGTGAAGTATATAAGATATAGAGATTAGCTGGTGAAAAGTATTTGCGAGCTCGGAAGAGGAAACCTAATTTCTTAGCAGCCGTGATAAGTCTAGGGCTGGTGTATCTATTATGAGAAAGAAAGCAATGACTGTGATTTGGTGGGGTTGAATTGTACAAGATTTCTACTTCCCCAGTCTAATATTTCTTGGAGATCCACGGAGACAGAACCCTTCATGAGTCTGCGATCCTCATCTAATTGGGCTAAAGAGACAGGCTTAGAATATTGTATATTTGAGTGAAGGGTGCTGTCCTCCGCGTAACTGTGAACTGGAATGGATGTGCTAGAGAGGAGGTCATTGACGTGGAGAAGAAACAAAGTAGGGGCTAAAGCTGAACCTTGAGGAACTCTTGCATTAATTGGATACAGTTTAGAGGAATGGCCATCCACGACAACAGAAATGCTCCGGTTGGAGAGGAAATTTGCTGCCCACATACAGAGTTTTGGTGGTAGGCCATAGGCTGGTAGTTTATTAAGCAGCACTGCGTGCCAGACCTGATCGAATGCTTTGCATATGTCTAGAGCGACAATCTGGGATTCACCGTGTAGTTCCAAAGTCTTGTTCCAAGAATGGGTGACAGAGGAAAGGAGGTCGGCAGTTGATCTGCGCTGACGGAATCCATACTGCCTGTCGTGGATTAAACTGTGTTTTTCAAGAAATTTGTGTAATTCGGTGTTTATATACTTTTCCACCACTTTCGAGACGACTGAAATGAGAGAAATAGGCATGTAGTTGCTAGGAAGCGCTTTGGATCCTTTCTTGGGGACGGATTGTACTCGAGCAGTTTTCCAGTTACTAGGGAATATGCCTCTATTGTAAGATGTCTGAAACATACGAGTCAGGACAGGAGCCAGTTCTGGTGCGCATTTTTTGAGAACAATTGCTGGGATCTCGTCAAGGCCAGAGGCTTTCCTGCTATTAAGAGAAGAGAGCATCTTTCGTACCTTTTTAGTTTTGAAAATGATATCCGTCATTTTATGCGCGACATTGGGGACTGTTGGTGGTTGAATATTTTAAGGTGGGTTGAGAGTAGAATTGCCGGTGAACAACGAGGCAAAAAGTTCAGCCTTGCCCAGGGCGGTAGAAACAATTTCATCCCCTGAGACAAGAGGTGGGAACGTGCTCTTGCAGAAATTATTTCCAATAGATTTAGCAAGAGTCCAGAAGGGTTTGCTGCCGCTGGAGCTCAAGAGGACTTTGTTTTTGATGTGGTTATTAAACGAATTTTTTGCCTCAGAAAGAATGCGGACATAGCGGTTTCTTGCGTCGTTAAATGCTTGCCGGTTTTCTTGACTGGGATTGTGTAGAAGCTTTTTGTGAGCTTTGACCTTTTCAAGTCTGGCCTTGTCACAGGATTTAGAGAACCAGGCCTTTTAAATGGCTGCAGAGGTTTTCTGTGTACGTGAAATAAATAATTCCATGCCAGCTTGGATAATTTTGGTGACGTTTTGCGATATATCAGAGGGGTCAGGATGAGAGAAGCAGACAGACGCCCATGGAAATGGGGAAAAGTAATCTCGCATTTCGTCCCAGTTCACGGAGTTGTAGTGCCAAACGATACGTGGGTGTGATGACTGTGTGACCTCGGGTTGCATTGCGCAGGAAGAAATGACCATGCCGTGGTCTGAGAGACCCAGGGGGGCGGTGACTGATATCTTATAGCAGTCAGGATTTGTAGTAAGAAGGAGATCCAAGGGATTTGAGCTGTGTGTTGGGATGCGAGGAAAGTAGGTAGATTGCTGAACCATATTGGCTAAAGAATTGCTGACTGCAAAGGCCTCCGCTGCTCTTTTTTGTGAATCGGTTTTTGAAGATCCTAGCCATTCCTTATTATGGACATTGAAGTCACCAAGAATAGTGACCTCGGATGAAGGATATTCAGAAATCAGATGGTCGGTTTTTTCAGAAAGGTAGTCAAAGATTTGGACAAAGTTGTTGTCAGAAGGTGACCGGTAAATGCAACAGATGAATTTAGTTGCAGCCCTGAGAGAGAGAGAGAGAGAGAGAGAGAGAGAGAGAGAGAGAGTTTTATCCATAGTATGTCTTTTCTTCCAGCTTCTAAATTGGGGAGTCTGGTGCAGGGTAGATTGCTACGAACGTATGCTCACACGCCTCCATGCAATCTAAAGGAAGTAAGGTGCTCATACCCCGGGAAATTAAGGTGATGAGTGGCTGTTTTGGCACTGATTTGAGTTTCGGTGAGGAAGAGGAGTTGGGGCCTATTAGCCTGGAGGAAATGGTTAGAATTTAGGCCACATATATTCGAGAAGGATATGTTAAATATTGATGCTGGCGCCCCCTGTACGCCCCTCTCCCGGAGATCCGAATGGAGGGGTATTTTACCTCCGGAATATTTTGTACAAGGAGAAGCCATCATCATTTTTGCTTATAAGGGAAACCGACTCATACACCAAAACCGGAAACGTCCGTTGAGACTTAACCGGCCCCTTGATGTAAGGGGTGGTACCTCATCGGGCGCGAAAAAAATCCTTTACTATCACGTAAAGGAAAATTCCACTACCACCTACCATATTGCAAGTATACCACACCAGCCAACTATTAAAGAGGATAAAAAATTGTTCAATCTTCAAAAAATAACTTCAAACTATACAAAAACTGCCATAGTTGGACTTTTCATCTACTCTTCTAGGGATCTCTAATAACAGCATTAAGAACCATAAGTCACAAAACAATGAAAACGACGAAAGTGACGTAATCAAAAAACAAAATGGACGTCTCACATGCACAGCCAAATAATTTTAATGACTATTGTAAGACTGCACGGTAATCATGAAGGGACAATGAGGTAGGACGATATAATATTTGAGATTTTTGTGAGGTAGACTTGCCGAAGCAGCATTGAAAATGCAGGCCAGAGCTGTAACTCAATTTTTAAAAGCGTTAGAATTAAACGAATTTTGACACAGAGCTTCCACGGATACAAATCCCACAGCTGGTAATAACATATTTTCGACGGTATTACTAATATAATAATCACCCATCGCATCATGGCACCACTAATCACTAAGACGATTGAGATTACTAGTTTTCTTTTTATAAGAAAACTAACTCTATTTAATTTGTTTGCGTCTATGCTAATAACGTAATATTTAGCTTATCTGGCCTTCACAAACACCGTCCAGCCCTAAAGAGAAAGAGCTGGCTGATCTAAATCTATGAGAAATATGGCCACTCACTAACAAACGTCTTCAGAAGAAAACAACTAATATTGTTTGCACATGTCAAATGTAAATAGAACCAGATATTAAAGCCTGCTAGAATAAAAATTGTCGCGTAGAGAAAGACAATGGAGGCAAAGAAAGGGCTAAATAACAGGAGTTGCAAACTGCTAAAAGACGTTCTAAAAACAACGAGTGTTCTGTCCAGGAAAAGTCCAGGTGGAAAACCGAAAGACTGCGATGATCCTAGTAAAATTTGTGTATTCCCAAATGTTATATAGATATTTTGCATACTATATTGTAGCTTTACTAAAAACAAACAAAATGTTGTTTATAGAACGTAGATAATATTTTTCGAGTAATTTGAAATTGTCTAATACGATAAAAATACAGACGTAGAAGCTTTTATTTTGAGTTTAAAATAGCAAGCTATTTATCTTTTCTTATTTCGCTGTACAGGATTGTGGTTGCAGAGAAAAATAGGCAACTATTTTGAACCTAGAGGAAAAACGTCTACGTCTATATTTAAGATGGAACGGTTTCACCAAGTTAGAGCAACCACAATCAAAAAATTTCATACAATATTTAAGTAGAAATTTTGTGTTTGACCACTTTTAAATTCATCAACGCACGTATGTTTTTAAAGTAGTTAAAATGTTTTTAGTAGATAAAATAAATATGTACCTACTCACTGTGTAAAAATTACACTCATAATTTATAATTTATCTCTTGGAGATGAAGATTTAATGTAATGTTAAAATATAAAACGTCTCCTATCAGCGACATAAGTGAAGATTATTCATGAAGATATTTGCATAATTAAATTGTCAACCCAATTAAAATTTCAGGTATAGATAACCCGATCTCTCATCATATAAAGATGTCTCATTTTATGAATCCACTTAGTAAAAGACAGGATTTATATTATCCACTCAGTGTGTATCTAAAATCTAAAAGAGACACGTTTCCTTTTACTTGTCGTTTGTAGCTTGCAGAAACATACAGGGTGATTTCGCACAACACTTCCACCATATTTAAAACCTCTGTGTCACGTCGGTATATACTATTAGCTGCACATTTTTTGCAAAAAATATTTATAGAGCGTATTGCATCTAGTCGACAGGAAATCATTGATTATTCGTCTAGGTGACGAGCTCAGTAATTTGTGCCTTTTTTTAACCACGTGCAGAGTTACAGATAATTGTCAAATACGAGTTGTTGATTTTTAGTCATTCTCAAGTTAAAGATAATTCTTTAGGTGTTCAAATTGGATATCCAATTTGGTTCCGACTTAACCTTATAAAAGTGTCAACAAAGAAATTCCAGCTTGTGTAACCCAGTTGAACTAACACATGAGATCATCAAAGGCAACAACATGTATGGCCTTCTATAGTCAGCTGTTTTAGAAACCTAGCTATTACAGTAAGTAATGCACAATAGGCCAAAGGCTGCAGTGCTATCACCTGAGGGAGAAAAAAAATTGCAGTAGGTAAACAGAAAACTCATCAACTTGTTCCAGTTTGTTTACAACACATAAACTGTTAATGCTATTATTTACCATGATAATATATATATATATATATATATATATATATATATATATATATATATATATATATATATATATATAATGTCACAACGAACACTCTAGAATGACATTTCTGGAATAGACCAGAGGTGACAGGTGTACAATAGTTTAGAATAGTGTGGAACGTCTAGAATATCTATAGACAAGTATAAATAGACGAGCGGTGCACAGAATAAGTTAGTTCAGTATTGAATAAGAATTAAGGTCCCCACATTTGATGGATCAGTCCCATGGGGTATTTATCTACGCCAGTTCGAAGCCGCTGCTACAGCAAATGGTTGGGGCGAAAGAGAGAAAGCGTTACTTGTGGCTCTCAGAGGAGATGCCCTAGATGTGCTTCAAGGTATTCCCAGGGAAGAACCGCTGAGTTTTGACAGCATCAGACATCAATCAGAAATGAGGTTTGGCAATCAGCATTTACAACAGTTGTACCGATTGCAGTTGAAACATCGTTGTTAGAAACTGGACGAAAGTCTCCAACATCTCCACGCCGACGTTGTCAAACTGACGTAATTAGCCTACCCTATAGCTCCGATGGAGTTTTTAAACCAGCGGTCCGTGCAAACCTTCATTGACGCCATCAGAGATACCGACACGCAGCAGGCGCTGAGGATGGCAAGACACAAAAACTTGAACGATGCTTTGGCACATGCCTTGGAGTTTGAAGTGGTAAAGCAAGCGTCGGAAAGTCGTGTGAAAGTTCGCAGTCTCCAAGTCCAAAAAGAAAATAAAACAGAGTCATCCAAGATCATGCAGCTAGTAGAAAAAATAGCAGAACAAATAAGGCCGACGTCTCATGAACACCCAATAAGAGCTCACCGTACAAATGCCTTGCGTTGCTGGAACTGCGGCAAGGTGGGACATATAAGGGGCGAATGTTGGACTCTAAGATCACGCCTAAGGGAAAAAGTGAAGCTAAGGCCGGTAACCATTTCTCAGGTTAGCGGTTCTGGCAGCGCTCTCGTCGTAGACGGATACGTAAGCGGTAATAAGGCTCAGATGGCCGTCGACACAGGTGCACCTAGGACGGTTATTCGCCGCGACATGGTTCCAAGATGACGAGTAAGAGAGCCAGACAAAGTGTACAGAGTAAATGCAGCCGGTGGTGATCGGATCCAGGTATTAGGCGAAACTGACGTCGAGCTGCAAATTGGGACATGGAAGGCAAAGCAGAGAGCCATAGTCGCCGCCATATCAGACCCGTTTATAATTGGCTTGGACATACTTCAGGGTCAGTGCGCTAAACTTGATCTTGGCATTAACATTCTGACTATCGGCGGTGAAGAAATATTAATGTCGCCTGGCAGTAACCTGGTAGTGCGGAAAATCACCATAGAGGAAAATAGCAACGCATGCCGTGAAAGTGCTATTCCAGTGAAGAGAGCTGTGAGAGGAAGATACGACCCAGTTGCTCAGCCAGAAGCAAGTGTAAATTTGAAGCCAACCCAGAAAAAGGCCAGTAAACACATTTGTTGGGACATAGCCGATGTCGAAAGGATTAATAGGGCCCGCCGAGATATTTGTGCAAGTATAAGCATCAGAATAACAGCAACTACACGGAAGAACCAGTACCAGCTAAGAATCGCTTTAAGGAAGCCCCGACATATTGACGAGAAGGAAAACTATCCACTCTGCTGTCGGAATGCATATACGAATAGACAGCCGCCGCATGAAGGCCCGTTATGACGTGCCACCTAATTCATCTGGTTTTAAAGAAGAAGATCAGGTGTTGTTCTACAAGTCAGTACGACGCAAGGGACGGTCACCGAAGCTACATAAATTATGGGAAGGTCCTTATAAGGTGGTCAAAAGGATCAATGACGTCTATCGCATTCAGAGGAGCCCGAAGAGCAAGATGAAGATCGTCCATATGCACAGACTTACGCCGTACCAAGAAATGTCAGAATTCGACCGGGACAGTCGAATATAAGAGGGGGACAGTGTCACAACGAACACTCTGGATGACATTTCTGGAATAGACCAGAGGTGACAGGTGTACAATAGTTTAGAATAGTGTGGACCGTCTATAATATCTATAGACAAGTATAAATAGACGAGCGGTGCACAGAATAAGTTAGTTCAGTATTGAATAAGTTGGTGTGAAAGTGAGTATAAAGCGAGTTAACAGTAAGTGTTGGTCTATAGGAAGCGATCATAGAAGGCGATAGTGGGATATAGTTCTATGGACATTTAATAATAGAGAAGAGATATATTTAAGTTGACACTGGTGTTGGAAAATAGTTGGTAATAATAAATTAGTAGTTTGGGAAGCTGTTTTGTTAATCAACAAATCCAGAACCCCGTAGAACGTAACTATATATATATATATATATATATATATATATATATATATATATATATATATATATATATATATATATATATATATATATATATATACATATATATATATATATATATATATATATATATATATATATATATATATATATATATATATATATATATATATATATTTCTGTGTGTGTTCCATTTTATTCCTTAATAAATACCTTTTGTTTGAACATCTTTTCAAGTGTTATTCTTGCATCTGGTCATATATTCCCATGTCTCAGTATGCCGAGCACCCTAAAAATACACCTCCAAGTGTATTTTACCTAAGTCCTTAAACATTAGACAGGCTTGTAATTTTTTTGATGTACAAGAACAAGATGGGGAACAGTTGCACAATGGAATTAATGTCCGCCATTATATGGATTAAGTTTTTCCGGAGCGGTGGATTGGTAGGCGAGGTATGATTAAATAGCTGTCTATATCACCAGACTTTAGTGCTTTAGCGTTTATTATAGTGCCATTTGAAATACACAGTCCACACAACCAGACCTCGCTAATTAGAAAACCTTCAAGAACGAATCCGAAATCAAATAATTACACTACTCAAAATGTTCAAAGCGAATTTGAAAATATATTTGGATATTACCAAAGAGCGAATGAAGGGTAATTTGCACACAAGTTGTAGTATTTTTTTTACTTTGTTTATTATTGATTTAATAATACGATTGTGGTTATTTTGTTACATTTTAATTTCGAATAACCTATATTTAATCATTGGTTGTAAATAAACTGATCAACCCTTATATCAACGAACTTGTATTGAAATAACTTTTTATGACAAGTGAAAACATATAAAGTTTTCCAATTAATAATGCACATTAAAATAATAAAGACAACAGACAATTAAAAAACCGCTTTGTATATTGAAATGGCAAAATATCAAATTCATAAAAATATACATTTTAAGGCAAAGCAGGACGTAATATAGAAGTACAAATCTAAATGCGAATAGTTTTGTGAATAAAAAAATTTTCAAAGAATAATTAATTAAAATGAAAATATAACTTACCAAGTTAGATCAAAAAATTATTTATAAATTAAAAAAATTGTTTCATTTCAACATACACCCGTGCACAAGCTGCTCAGAGCTTCTGGACATGAGGGTGTCATTTTGTGACCGCCCACTATCTCTTTAAATCGATCCTAGGAATCCCTGTTCCTAAAAACCTTTACCACGTTTGAGAGTCAAACAACCTACATACGACGATCGATAGAAAGGTCAACGTTACCGGAAATCTAGGTGGCCCCTAGCTTTTATACAGTGAAGATGGGCAGGGTTCTTTATAAGGTGTTACTCTATGAGGGCGCCACTTGATTGTTTTACACCTAGTTCCGGATATTTATAAGAGATGTTAATTACGAAATCCAGCTTACCAAGAATCCAACACAACCAAGAACTCCTTGGACCTCCCTGGCAGCTGCACCTAAAATCGCAGGCTTATACGTCGGAATGTACAAATGTGGGAACGAAATCTTACAGTTGGAATATCTTAAAGGCTTACGTAGAAGCTGACAAACACTAAACAGCACCTAACGTTACTAATACGGGAGTGAGAGGTGAGTGCAGAACAAACGACATACAAATATATATATAAAATAAAATTCTAGTTTATTATAAAATCCAGATGATGCCTACAAGTGGTCAGACAGATCAAAAACAGTATTATATATACACATATATAACCTATAAATTGCTAGCATGTATGTTAAATGAATAACAGAGTCCGCAAAATGACTCACTTGCTATATCTCAATAATTTACTGCTAAACAAATAGCTTTAAGCTACTAACGTTCGTATGGTAAGCAATAACAAGTCAAGTAATTCAAACGCAACAATAAAAGTAACTAAGCTAAATCAAATGGAAATTTGTGTCCTTTCGTGATCACGATCAGCTTACAAAGATGTTAAAATATGAAAAGGTGTATCAAATGGTAGCCTAAATAATGATAATACTTTATCAAACTCAAAGCAATTATATTAATGATAATGTGAATATAAATCATCAGCTAACGTGTAGGGTTCAAATAAAAAGCTGGGTATCTTATCCTATTGTGTTATCGTTAAAACTTTATCTTTGAATTCCAAAACTTGACCACCATAAGTAAAGTCACAGCTTAATACTGGATTTAAAAGTCCAAACAAACAAATTGAGTTCTTTATTAACAATACAACTTAAAGACTACTACCTGTAAGGTCTGATCTCCAGTGAACCTTCTCTGGTCGATTTTTCGCTAACAAAATATCTACTGTCCACTGTGTCGGTACCTTCCGGCCACCTGTACTTCCTCTACTCAACAACGAAATGTCCTCGGCAATCTGATGTTGCTGGGAATGGCTTATAATTGAATTTGCGCCATAAAATGGTACCATACCAATATTCTTATTCTCCCATTGACCACTCGTTAGTTTAAGACAATATGTAGGCCTATTGCTTGTCGATTAGGCACTATAAAATCAATTAAAGCAAGACAAAAACTGAAACTAAAGCTAAAACCAAAGGCTAAAACCAAAAGCTAAAACCAAAACCCTGTAACAAATAGAAAGAGAAAACACGCCTTAGTTACACATAAAAAAAAACTACGAGTTGGGTATTACCTCCAAATCCTGAGGGTTTCTATGTTATGTCAAGGTGTTTTGTTGACCACAGTTAGACAAGCCGGTTCTGATTGAAAACAAGCCACAAAGCCACTTGCTTTTTCGGCTTTACGTATGTGACATTTACTCTCCACCACGGGAATATTATAGTATTCAAGTACTATGCGACTAATTCGCTTCAACTTCCCAAACCTCCAGAATACTATAATCGTTTTACAGCCTAGAAATTAATCTCCAAACTAGGATGAATGGCCCACTTGCCTGTTTCTTTTTTCTAGCTGAAATCTTGCCACACACTCAAATTAAATTGCTTCTTCCACCGTTTTCAAAACCAACCTTTTTTTTCTCAAAAATGTTTTCTCTCCCAGGTCATAGCTAATCTTGCTGATTCGCTATCGGTCAACAAAAAAAAAGACGACAAGAAATGGTGTCCCGTTCTTCCATCAAAAATATCAAACTCTGGCAACGAATAACTTAATACCGCAGAGTTGCGACATTTACACGAATGGGGAAATTCGGGCTTCGACCGCAAGACCTCGACATATGTAACACACCTAACTTCCAATATTAATCTCGATAATAAACTTCTTCCACAGCTTATAGAGACCGTTGTAACCACAGTTCTGCATGCAAGAATTTATCTCACTACATTAACACATAATTCAGTAATTTCCAACCAGCTAAAGTTAGACAGACAATAAATTAATGACGTGCTGGCAACCATGCCTTCACAAGACAGTGTACTCTGCCGTTGTCGACTGTTTCGGTGGTAAATCTCGACTTCTAGAAATTGAAACTGAATGAATGTAGATAACAAATTAAAGATGTTCGTTCACAGCTGTCCCTAAACCAATAACAATATGAAACCGAATAATTATATGGGGTGTTTTTGTTTATTTTGCCTGCTACGTGTAATTAATGATGTTAATATGCTTAAGGTGAATTTTACACGTAACAATTTCTGTGGTGTCATATTAATGAGATATATTACTATATTTTTTTATCTCCTTGCCATACTTATGGCATGGAATTTATGACTTACATCAGATCACACCCATTTATTAGTCAAAAAGGACTTAAACTATCTCGTAGGTTTTACTGGACTAGGTATTTGGTTTCTGTGTTCGATAGGGTATGGTAAAGTACAAAAATTATGGTACCTTAAGTTTAAAAGTTATAACCTTCAAATTAAATGGTAAGTATTCACATACAACAAATTAACCTAAAATGGTTTTAAAATAAGCTTAAAAATGAATTGACTAACACAAGGAGGGTAAGGTCACTTTACTTACCTTTGTCTTTTCGTTTTAATTATTATTCATTTTGCAGGAAATCAGAAAATCACAAAACAAAAACACAAGAAACTTAAACTGCTACCGCTCTTTATCATATTACATCAATGTTTCTATATAATCTTTAAAAAATATCAAGGCAAATTTAATAAATAAAAATAACCACATGAGTAGCTACTAACCTGGACTGAATGCCCTTTGACATTCGAATATCCCTCGATGACCAATCTCTTCAATACGTACCTGTAACAAAGAAAATTATCCTTTTTATTATTTACTTCTCAAAAATATTATTTATTCTAACAATAAAACAGTAAAATAAGTTTGTTGAAAGTTGAATAAGTTTTAATTTTTGTATCTTAGCTTTAAATTTATGTGCACAAAATTTTCTTCTTCCTAGACGTGCCATAATCAAAGACATATTTGCTTAAACTATCAAACTCTGGTCATGTCACATTATATGCTTTCAATGGTGATAAGATATTCTATGTTTAAGTGAATTTTTATTTTTATTAAAAAGATTAATTAATAGAGGGGTCCCGATGATGATACTTTCCTCAAATGAGAACGCATTAGAGTCTCTAGAACCCGTATTTAGGGTCAGCGCTATTCTTCATGCCATGATATGGATAGTGCGCTCCTCAAGGGCGACTTGTTGAATGAGTCCTAATAAGGTCGAAACCCGTCTACGTCTAATTGTTTTAAAACATTTTAGAAAAAATTACGAATTTTGATCCAAACGAGTTGTTTCTTTTGGACGAGTTTGTTAACTAGCCCAGTTTTTTATGACCAGTTTAAAAAAAAAGCAACTTTATAAAAAAATACGTACTCCTAAAAATAGTAAAGCTATTTTGATGAAATTAGGTACACATGTGCCTTGTATGAAAACATACGCACATGCCAAAATTTACGTTTCCGTGATAATATAAAATAAAGTTAATTGAGTTTGAAATAAATTCTATACCATAACGCACTTAGTGGGTTTGGACTCCATAAACAATATTTAACAAGGGCAAAACGATAACGAATTAAGTTTTTTTAAATACTTCGAGACTCTGTTCTTGACCAATTACAAGGCAAGAGTCAAATGTTAATTTTGTCACAAGTAAATATTATTATTTATTATTATTATTATTTATTCATTGATAAAAATTATACAGTATGCCTATACAATAAGTCTGAGACTTGTGGTGTACAAATGCATAATTTTAAAAGTTATATCTAAAGCAATGTAACAATTATATATCAAATTCAGCAAACTTCAAATTTTGACAAACCAGGTAAAAAATTTCTTCACTTTTATTTCTTCAATCTAATGCTTCACCCATTGCCTTCATTTATGATAGATCTAAACCACTTCAATACACCATCTTAACTATCACTCTATCTCCACATACCATATTTTTGCCAAAATTATTAACTTTATATAACAAACATGCATTATATTTCGATGGAAAATGCAAAAATGCAATAACATAAGGCGTGTTTAATTTAAAAAAAAAGGAAATTTGTATCACCAACGACTTATGGGCCACCCTGTGATTGTAGAAATATTATTTTAAAATGTATCTCAAGACACTTAATATATACAAATTTTTTTCATATCTTATACAATAACGGATATATTGAGCTTTATTGATTTTTTACGAAAATTCGACAAAAATTATATACCATTAAACGATAAACTCTATAGCTAAGACTACTGCCAAGCATCAGAGAAAGGGTCTATTTGAAATGAATTTTGTGCAAATATTTTAGTAAAATGAAGGACAATGACGGTTGAAAACCTTCATGACTTTATGGTTTGTAAAACATCCTTCTTGAGACATTTTATTTCTATAGCCCGTATTAGATTCAAGTTATTTGCCTAAATGTTGCCAATTTTGACATTTTAAATCGCCACTTTGACGTTTTGAGGAAACCCCAATTTATTTTTCTTTAAATGCCTATAACTTTTTGTCTTTTGACCTAAATAGCTAAATTTTGGTAGGTGACTTACTTATAAGGATATAAACCTGCCCTTACTTTGTTAATTCCGGAGATATAAATTTTTTTCGAAAGAAAACACAAAATTTTCCGGGAAAACCTGGGCAGATTTTCCTGGCTAACGAACTTATCCAAGCCATTTGCAAAAGGAATTTTTTCACAAAATTTATTTAAAATCGGCCCATTATTTTTTGAGTTATCGGTGTGATACATACATACATATATATATATATATATATATATATATATATATATATATATATATATATATATATATATATATATATATATATATATATATATATATATGAAACTGCGCTCATTTGAAGAAATTTTTTCAAAATTCAAAAGTCGGGATCTCCTCATTAGTAAATTTTTTTTAAAGAAAATTCACTAAAAGTTGTAGTTAATTATATTCTAAATAAAACAAAAATATGCCAATTTTGAAGAGTTCTGTAACTTTTGAGTTATGACATAACCTTGTGTTTTTAAATGAAAATTTATGTCAACTCAAAAGATACACATCTTTTTGAAATTTGCATATTTTTGTTTTATTTGGAACATATTGACATCTGACATTAAGTTGGGTTTATATATCAAATGTCAATTTCAACTTACACGATGAAAAGAAGGGTAATTTTCAGAGACACATAAACAGTTAAGGGGATGCACTAACTACGTGAAAATGAATTAGAATAGTGGAATACACCCTTCTTTAGCTCGATATAAAACGAGCGACCTCCGAAAATGTGTAAAACATGCTGCAAAAGTGAGTACATCTTACGTTTTTCCTACAAAAAAGTCCAAATAACTCCAAAAGTTGGCTTCTGCCCTCATTTTTATTGTGATTTTCGTCATCTACACCCTAAAACACGTCTATATACAAAATTTCATGAAAATCGAACACGTGCCCCGAAAGTAAACCTTTACTAATTTGATTTTTATGTCTTAATTTTTATAGAATCACGTTAAATGCTTGGAAAAAATACTTCTACTAAGAGATTCCAAAATGTTACGTACTTATGTGAAAAATGTATACCTATTATGTTATTGAAGTTAAGCGATTAATCATTCTCTTGCTTAGCTCTTTATTAAATTTTAATTTTTAAACCACAAACAAATAATTTGTCAGTCTCAAATAATTTGATTATCTCAAATCTGCGTAAACACGAATAAATTTCCTTTCATACGTCTGTAAAATTGGAACATTATTCTTATTATTATTAGTGAATTTTTATTAAAAAATTCACTAATAGAGAGGTATCGATGGTGAGACTTTGCAAAAATTCTTTCAAATGAGCGCGAATTAGGACCCCTAGAACCCATATCCGGGGTCAGTTTGAATTTTTATATGCGTATATATATATATATATATATATGTATTTATATATATATATATATATATATATATATATATATATATATATATATATATATATATATATATATATATATATATATATATATATATATATATGTGTGTGTATCCGTCTGATAACTCAAAAAATAATTAACCGATTTAGATGAAACTCGGCAAGTGCCTTTCTTTTATTAATGGCTTGGATGAGTTCGTTGGCCAGGAAAATCGGACGGGGTTTTCCGAAAAAATTTTGAGTTTTCTTTCAAAAAAAAAATTTTTTTTCCGAAAATTTCTTTTATTAATGGCTTGGATGAGTTCGTTGGCCAGGAAAATCGGACGGGGTTTTCCGAAAAAATTTTGAGTTTTCTTTAAAAAAAAAAATTTTTTTCCGAAAATTTCGATAAAATTTGGTCTACATATTGCTTTGGGAAATACCTAACTATGTGCCAAAATTCAGCTTTCTAGGGTTACAGAAAATTGAGCTATTCAAATTTGAAACATGTTTAAATCATAAGTATGTGGTTGCTGTTGGTTAGTCAATGCTTTTCTTATTGACTCATGAGATTCATTCATCAACCTTCCGTTGACTTCTGCTTCTGCCGCTGTTACAGTCCTTTTATTTAGATCTAGAGTTGTAACCACTCATACAAACAGTGTTTTTTAACCACGTGGCTGGGCGACTGACCGAATTCATTCCCAGTTGCTGTTGATTTACTCATATTCTCTTAATATGTTTGAAGATGTGGTGTCTACTTCATTCCAAGTCACTATTAACCGACTATTTATGAAATCAAATAAGTAAATTAAATCGATTGTCATAAAATATGTAGTGTATTAAGACAAGGGAAAAAGAAATAAAACATATATAACTGTGCACATTTTGATTATATTTTAGGGTGCTTGAGAGAGGTATTGTCACAGCATAATATCTTATTAAAGTTCATTTGTAAATAGGTTTAATTTTTATATGTTTATATATATATATATATATATATATATATATATATATATATATATATATATATATATATATATATATATATATATATATATATATGATAACTCAAAAAATAATTAACCGATTTCGATGAAACTTGGCAAGTGCCTGTCTTTTATTAATGGCTTGGATGAGTTCGTTATCCAGAAAAATCAGACGGGGTTTTCCGGAAAAATTTTGAGTTTTCTTTCGAAAAAATTTTTTTTCTCCGAAAGTAACAAAGCTGTTTCAATGAAATTTACTATATATGTTGCCTCAACCTTACTACGTACCAAAATTCAACTTTCTAAGTTTAGAGAAAATTGAGTTACTCAAATTTTAAATTTTCTTTCGAAAAAAATTTTTTCTCCGAAAATTACAAAGTTATTTTAATGAAATTTTGTGGATATCTTGCCTTAGGAAAAACCTTACTACGTATTGAAATTAAACTCTCTAAGTTTATAGAAAATTGAGTTATTTAAATTTGAAGCATTTAATAAAAATTCACTACCATAACGCACTTGCTGCGTTCCGAGTTTTTTGTACTTACGACTAACTGGATAATCCTAAGCTGTCGGCGCAGTCTCCAAATACGTCCTCTTGCACTTGAAGGAAACACTTTGTATTAATAAGTCATATATCGTGGGGATTTTTATGGCATAATGTATTTCACTTTACACAGCACTATATTTTACAACAACAAGCAGAATAATAAAGAGGAACCGCGAACCTCGAAAACCAGTGAACTTCTGGATTCACAATACTGGCGATTAAATAAAACTTTACTCGATCGTGATGATTATCAAACCACTAAAAATGCACTAGTCGTCTAAACAAGGCACGGGTTATTTACACGATTAAAAGCGTCTAATATTTTAAAACACTTCAAAAATATGTGTTATTCGAAATGAAAAACTAAACAATCTGACGTTAACAGGAACAAGCGTCTTCACGCAGTTATAAAAACAATTGGCAAAGGTAGGTTGATTGCTGTTCTTATTCCCTATTGGTGCATGCATGTTTAGTTGTTTGTTGTAGTGTCACATTCTGCCCTTTTGATGCATTTAAAAGTGCTCTAATATCCTCAAGGTCATTTAAATATAATGGATGTAATTTTATTTTATTTTCATATAAAAGAAAAGAATACACCTAATTAGTTAATGGTTATATCTGCACACTGTAAAATAAGCTTTAAAAATAAACAATAAACTGACTTCAAATTAAGAATACCTATTAGTAAATATTTAAGACTTTATATATTCATATTCAGTTCCATTAGGTATGATAATATAATTTAAGAGAACTAATATCTGCACCTGTATTGTAAAAATGGTTTAGATAAAGCATTACTTTTGCGTAGGTATTAACAAAGTATAATCAAAATAGGTTTTTTATTTTTTTATTTTTACTACAAAAACTGTACAAAATATGCAACAACAAAAAAAGAAATAGAAATCTGTTTACTATCTACTACACAGCTTAAAGGTTGCGGTGCTATCGGGGCGGCAAGGCCGCGGACGAGCCCTGAGGGAACAAAAAAAAAAAAAAACTACACAGCTTGTTAAGAAGTAACGGTATCTATTAAAAATTCGGGACGCAGCAAGTGCGTTATGGTAGTCAATTTGTATTAAATGCTTCAAATTTGAATAACTCAATCTTATATAAACACAGAAAGTTAAATTTTGGTATGTAGTAACGTCTTTCCTAAGTCAACATATCCACCAATTTTCATTAAAATAACTTTGTAATTTTTGAAGAAAAATTTTTTTTCTAAAGTAAACTTAAAATTTGAATAACTCAATTTGTCAGATTTTCCTGGCTAACGAACTCATCCAAGCCAGTAATAAAATAAAGGCACTTGCCGAGTTTTATCCTAATCGGTTAATTATTTTTTTAGTTATCGGTTGGATATATATATATATATATATATATATATATATATATATATATATATATATATATATATATATATATATATATATATATATGTTGTGACATGTTGGTGCCAATTGAGATTTCGATCCAACAAGTGAAAAGGACTCATTACTTTGAATAACTTGGTTGTTCATTGTGATGGGTCTAGGGCTGGTGTATCTCTTATGAGATAGAAAGCAAGACTGAGATTTGGTGGAGTTGTACAAGATTTCTACCTCCCCAGTCTAATATTTTTTGTAGATCCACAGAGACAGAACCCTCCATGAGTCTGCGATCCTCTTCTAATTGGGCTAAAGAGACAGGCTTAGAATATTGTATATTTGAATGGAGGGTGCTGTCGTCCGTAACTGTGAACTGGGTTGGATGTGCTAGAGAGGAGGTCATTGATGTGGAGAAGAAACAAAGTAGGGGCTAAAGCTGAACCTTAAGGGACTTCTGCATTAATTGGATACAGTTTAGAGGAATAGCCATCCACGACAACAGAAATGCTCCGGTTGGAGAGAAAATTTGCTGTTCTGGTAAAGAGTTTTTGTGGTAGGCCATAGGCCGGAAGTTTATTAAGCAGCGCTGCGTGCCAGACCTAGTCGAATGCTGTGGATAAGTCTAGAGCGACAATCTGGGATTCACCGTGTAGTTCCATAGACTTGTTCCAAGAATGGGTCACAAAGGAAAGGAGGTCGGCAGTTGATCTGCGCCGACGGAATCCATACTGCCTGTCGTGTATTAGACTGTGTTTTTCAAGAAATTTTAGTAATTTAGTGTTTATATACTTTTCCGTCAGTTTAGAGACGACTGAAAGGAGAGAAATAGGCCTGTAGTTGCTAGGAAGCGCTTTGGTTCCCTTCTTGGTGACGGGTTGTACTGGAACAGTTTTCCAGTTACTAAGGAATATGCCTCTATTGTAAGTTGTCAGAAACAGACGAGTCAGGACAGGAGCAAGTTCTGGTGCGCATTTTTTGAGAACAATTGCTGTGATCGCGTCAAGGTCAGAGGCTTTCCTGGTATTAAGAGAAGAAAGCATATTTCGTACCTTTTTAGTTTTGAAAATGACATCCGTCATTTTATGCGCGACATTGGGGACTGTTGGTGGTTGAACATTTGGAGGTGGGTTGAGAGTAGAATTGCCGGCGAACAACCGGGCAAAAAGTTCAGCCTTGCCCAGGGCGGTAGAAACAATTTCATCCCCTAAACAAGAGGTGAGAACGTGCTCTTGCAAAAATTATTCCCAATAGATTTAGCAAGAGTCTACAAGGGTTTGCTGCCGTTGGAGCTTGAGAGGACTTTGTTTTTGATATGGTTATTAAACGAGTTTTTTTGCGTCGTTAAATGCTTGGCGGTTTTCTTGACTGGGATTGTGTAGAAGCGTTTTGTGAGCTTTGAGCTTTTCAAGTCTGTCCTTGTCACAGGATTTAGAGAACCAGGGCTTTTGAATGGCTGAAGAGGTTTTCTGGGTACGTGGAATAATTAATTCTTGGATGATTTTGATGACGTTTTGTGAGATATCAGAGGGGTCAGGATGAGAGAAGCAGACAGATGCCCATGGAAATGAGGAAAAGTAATCCCGCATTTTGTCCCAGTTCGCGGAGTTGTAGTACCAAACGATACGTGGGTGTGATGACTGTGTGACCTCGGGTTGCATTGCGCAGGAAGCAGTGACCATGCCGTGGTCTGAGCGACCAAGGGGGGCGGTGACTGATGTCTTATAGCATTCAGGTTTTGTAGTAAGAATGGGATCCAATGGATTTGAGCTGTGTATTGGGATGCGACGAAAGTAACTAGGTTGCTGAACCAAGAATTGCTGACTGCAAAGGCCTCCGCTACTCTCTCTTGTGGATCGGTTTTTAAAGATTCTAGCCATTCCTTATTATGGACATTGAAGTCGCCAACAATAGTGACCTCGGAGGAAGGATATTCAGACATCAGATGGTCGGTTTTTTCAGAAAGGTAGTCAAAGAGCTGGACAAAGTTGTTGTCAGAAGGTGACCGGTAAATGCAACAGATGAATTTAGTTGCAGGCCTGAGAGAGAGAGAGAGAGAGTTTCATCCAAAGTATGTATTTTCTTCCAGGTTCTAAATTGAAGAGTCTGGTGCAGGGTAGATTGCTACGGACGTATGCTCACACGCCCCCATGCAAACTAAAGCAAGTAAGGAGCTCATACCCGGAAAATTAAGGTGATTAGTGACTGTTTTGGCACTGATTTGAGTTTCGGTCAGGAAGAGGAGTTGGGGCCTATTAGCCTGGAGGAAATGGTGGACGGAGTTTAGGTTAGAATTTAGGCCACATATATTCGTAAAGGATATGTTAAATCTTAATGCAAGGCGCCCCCTGCACACCCCTCTTTTACACACAGTGTTCAACACATGATTTAATATTTACCTAGTGTAGATAGAGATTTGCTATAACAGAGCAAATCTGATGATTATAAGCAGGCTGATTAACTCTTATTACTACAAGTTTCTTCTGTACCCATCCGTATAGATTCTAACACTGTGTGAGCAATATTTCAAAACTACTTGAAATATATTTACAAAGTAACCAACTAATGAAGTAATTGCTAATAACGTTATTTAAATTTAGCCAACCATTCGTTAATAAGTTTAAAGTTTAGAGATTAGATACAAGAAAGTTATACTTGTGGTCGGTGGAACGTTCATTTCAACTGGTTTCACTAGAAGCGTACAGAATTAAAACCGATTAAAACCCAGCATGCGTCTTCGAAGACTTTCCAGTCAAGTAAATCTGTGAGTGCAACGGATGCACTTTGAAACAACTGTACCGTCTTCTAGTAAAGGAATATTTAAATTATGTAGAATAAAAAATCAAACACCTCACGTCTCGCCTGTAAACACCACATATAAGCAAGATAATGTCTTATTTATAAACCAGCTACGGCCACGATAGAGTAGGGAAGAACTACAAGATGAGGCTGCTTTCAGGACAGTATTACTTGAAGGTCTCGTCGGGGCTTAAAAGTAATTTTTCTTATCTTGTAAGCTTTGAAAGTACTTTAATGTGTTATTTTAGGGGGCATTTTCTCAAATTTCGCTTAAATATGTTATCAGAAATTTTGGAACAAAATATTATAAATTGGTTGTCAGCAATTACGTAGGCTTAAGTCAACAGCAATTACTCAAGCTTGAGCCTTCTTTGTCAGGAAACAATTCAAAAGCAGAATAGTAGCTAAACAAGTATAAAAAAGTCTTGACGCAACAAGTGGTCGTGAATTTTCATAAAAATGTTTTTAATGGCAAATATGTCTTTTTTAAATAAAAGATATGGAATTTGGTATAACCTACGTATAGTAGAAACAGTGTACCTTATTTCATCAAAATAACTTTATTGTGTGAAAACATACAATAATTTTCCGAAAATAAATTTAAAATTTGCCCGAACGAACCTCTTCAAGCTATTTACACACCTGCTAAAATATAATTATCCACAAAAAGGTGTTTGACAAATTTTCAACAAAAAAAAATGTTTGCATGAAAATTGGCAAACAATTTTTTTAACGAAAATTGCCATTTTCTTTACAAAAATTGGTTAAAGTAATGTTAAACGAAAATTATGTTTGGTTACGAAAATTTTCTAAACAATTATTTTTTAGTAAAATGTGAAATACGTTTTTTTTACAATAACTAATACATTTATTACTACCAATACTTCACGAAAAAACTGATCTCTTCAGAAGCACAAAAATTATTTTACGTTTTCAACACGAATATTTGCTAAAAAAGTCATGTTATTCAAAGTACATATATACCTAATATGTTATAAATTTTCGTGTGTAATTCAGATTCTATAATAAAGTTATCTGTGATATATATATATATATATATATATATATATATATATATATATATATATATATATATATATATATATATATATATATATATATTATGGTAGGTGGTAGTGGACTTTTCCTTTACGTGATAGTAAAGGATTTTTACGCCCGATGAGGTACCACCCCTTACATCAAGGGGCTGGTGAAGTCCCAACGGACGTTTCCGGTTCTGGTGTATGAGTCGGTTTCCCTTATAAACAAAAATGATGATGGCTCCCCCTTGTACAAAAGATTCCGGAGATAAAATACCCCTCCATTCGGATCTCCGGGAGAGGGGTATGCAGGGGGCGCTGGCATCAAGATTTAACATATCCTTCTCGAATATATGTGTCCTAAATTCTAACCTGAGCTCCGTCCACCATTTCCTCCAGGCTAATAGGCCCCCAACTCATCTTCCTCACCGAAACTCAAATCAGTGCCAAAACAGCCACTAATCACCCTAATTTCCCGGGGTATGAGCTCCTTACTTACTTTAGATTGCATGGAGGCGAGTGCGCATATGTCCGTAGCAATCTACCCTGCACCAGACTCCCCAATTTATAAGCTGGAAGAAAAGACATACTTTGGATTAAACTCTCTCTCTCTCTCTCTCTCTCTCTGGGCTGCAACTAAATTCATCTGTTGCATTTACCGGTCACCTTCTGACAACAACTTTGTCCAGCTCTTTGACTACCTTTCTGAAAAAACCGACCATCTGATTTCTGAATATCCTTCCCCCGGGGTCACTATTCTTGGTGACTTTAATGTCCAAAATAGGGAATGGCTAGGATCTTCAAAAACCGATCCACAAGGAAGAGCAGCGGAGGCATTTGCAGTCAGCGATTCTTTCGCCAATATGGTTCAGCACCTACTTACTTTTCTCGGATCCTAACACACAGCTCAAATCCCTTGGATATCCTTCTTACTACAAATCCTGAATGCTATAAGACATCAGTCACCGCCCACCTTGGTCGCTTAGACCACGGCATGGTCACTGCTTCCTGCGCAATGCAACCCGAGGTCACAAAGTCATCACACCCACGTATCGTTTGGGGCTACAGCTCAGCGAATTGGGACGAAACGCGGGATTAGTTTTCCTCATTTCCATGGGCGTCTGTCTGCTTCTCTCATTCTGACCCCTCTGATATCTCACAAAACGTCACCGAAATTATCCAAGCTGGCATGGAATTATTTATTCCACGTACACAGAAAACCTCTCAAGCCATTCAAAAGCCCTGGTTCTCTAAATCCTATGACAAGGACAGACTTGAAAAGGTCAAAGCTCACAAAACGCTTCTACATAATCCCAGGCAAGAAAACCGTCAAGCATTTAACGACGCAAGAAACCGCTATGTCCGCATTCTTTTTTAGGCAAAAAACTCGTTTAATAACCACATCAAAAACAAAGTCATATCAAGCTTCAACGGCAGCAAACCCTTCTGGACTCTTGCTAAATCTATTGGGATTAATTTCTGCAAGAGCACGTTCCCACCTCTTGTTTCAGGGGATGAAATTGTTTCTACTGACCTGGGCAAGGCTGAACTTTTTGCCTCGGTGTTCGCCGGCAATTCCACTCTCAACCCAATGTCGCGCATAAAATGACGGATATCATTTTCAAAACTAAAAAGGTACGAAAGATGCTCTCTTCTCTTAATACCAGGAAAGCCTCTGGCCTTGGCGAGATCCCAGCAATTGATTTCAAAAAATGCGCACCAGAATTTGCTCCTGTCCTGACTCATCTGTTTCAGACATCTTACAATAGAGGCATATCCCCTCTTAATTGGAAAACAGCTCGAGTACAACCCGTCCTCCAGAAAGGATCCAAAGCGCTTCCTAGCAACTACAGGCCTATTTCTCTCCTTTCAGTCGTCTCTAAAGTGACGGAAAAGTATATAAACACCGAATTACTAAAATTTCTTGAAAAACACAGTCTAATCCACGACAGGCAGTATGGATTCCGTAAGCGCAAATCAACTCTCGAGCTCTTTTCCTTTGTCACCCATTCTTGGAACAAGTCTATGAAACTAGACGGTGAATCCCAGATTGTCGCTGTAGACATATCCAAAGCATTCGACCAGGTCTGTCACGCAGCGCTGCTTAATAAAGTACCGGCCTATGGCCTACCACCAAAACTCTGTACCTGGACAGCAAATTTCCTCTCCAACCGGAGCATTTATGTTGTCGTGGATGGCCATTCCTCTAAACTGCATCCAATTAATGCACGAGGTCCTCAAGGTTCAGCTTCAGCCTATACTTTGTTTCTTCTCCACATCAATGACCTTCTCTTTAGCATCCTCCACTCAAATATACAGTATTCTAAACCTGTCTCTTTAGCTCAGTTAGATGAGGATCGCACACTCATGGAGGGTTCTGTCTCCGTGGATCTCCAAAAAATATTAGACTGGGAAGTAGAAATCTTGTACAATTCAACCCCACCAAATCTGTCTTGCTTTCTTTCTCATAAGAGATACACCCATCACAATGAACAACCAAGTTATTCAAAGTAATGAGTCCTTTTCACTTGTTGGCATTTCTGCGAATTGATATCTCAATTGGCACCAACATGTCACATGAATTACAGAAGCGGCTGCTAAGAAATTAGGTTTCCTCTTCCGGGCCCGTAAATACTTTTCACCAGCTAATCTTTATACCTTGTATACTTCACAAATAAGGCCAAACCTCGAATACTGCTCCCACATCTAGGGTACCGCTGCCGCTTCTACACTCGCTATCCTGGACTCTATTCAGAAGAGAGCTATACGTCTCATTGGTGACCCTACCCTCACCCAAAGGCTCCCATCCCTTGCCCACCGACGTGCCGTTGGTGACCTCTCTCTCTTTTATAGATATCTGCACGGGCACTACTCAGAGGAGCTTTCTTCTATAGTTCCTCCACCTGCAGCCCCCAACAGATCTACCAGAGGAACAGAGCGAATACGCCCTTTTACTGTCCAGGTCACCAGACATAGAACATCTTGTTATGTCGGCTCTTTCGTCCCGAGGACTTCCAAGTTGTGGAATTCCTTGCCTGTACATGTTTTTCCTTCTCCTCCGAACCTTCAAGTCCAGAATTGCCTCTTTCCTGCAACACCCACGGTACGATAGTATTTAGGCTGTAAACCCTCGTGGTGTGTTGTTGAAATAAAATAAAAAAATTCATAGTTTGATTTAGAACTGCAAACCGTTTTAGAGAAAGCGGTATTACACTAAAAAAAGAAGATAGTGGTATTCTATTTGAGAAACGCTAGGCAATGAATTTGTCAATTTAACTTTCCAAAGAATAAACTTAGTCCAATCCTGATCTCTAACCGCATCGGCTGACCAGTGGTCGGTGCTAGCCTTTATTTCACAGCTGCATGCGATCGCATGCTAATAGCCTTATAAGTCTTTTTTGTTTTTCTCATCTTTTTATACTTTCTGGGCTCCAATGAACCGGCATCGGCGTTGCGTTTGCGTTAACTATTCAATTTATATACAAAACGGTTGAAGTAATATCGTTTTTTATGGGTAATAGGTTTTTGTCCTGTCATTCGAATCGATAGAAGTCTCAGGCATAAAATTTCCTAATAAATTTGTCTATATTATAATAACGCGACTACAATGTTGGATTTTTTATCACAATCTAATGGTTATGTCGCCTCGCTGTTTGGAAACAGGTGCGTCTGTCTTCCGGGTACGAAGACAGCAACAGAAACCGGTGTTCCTACACCGTCACCCGTCCAAGTCCTGATCGTGTCCGATGTTGTTTAACTTCGGTGATCGTATAAGAACCGATGCATTCAGCGCGGTAGTGCCGTTGTTCTATTATTTTTTAACTATAGGTTATAGATAGGGTAAATTTGCAGATTAGCTCCCGAACGCTTTTCAAAAAATTGTTTTCAGAAACATTACTAGGACCCCCCCTGGATACACAAGCCACAAGAAAAATTTCTTGTTCACATGCCCTGAGGAAGTTACGGGACTAGGAGTGACTAGCGGTGCTGGGCGGGGTAGGTAGTAAAAAGGAAATATGAGCAGAAAATGAGAAGAAAATGGCTTGAAACCTGTCTATTTGAAGTCATATCCCCCTTAAACCCTGCCTACCATGCACAGCATCCCTATTCCCCCAGGTGCCGTAACTTCGTTGGCGGGTATGAACAAGACATTGTTATTGTGGTTTATGCAACGAATGTAGTTGTATGCACGCGAGGGGGGAAGGAAAATCCCCATGACAAAGCAGACACCCCCCAACATCCTCACTCCTGCCGCAAGTCGAACCGGGAGGGGGGTGTGCTTCGTGTAGGCATTTTCCTTTCCCCCTCGTGTGCATACAACCACCCTCGTTGCATACACCACAGGAAAACCTTCTTGTTTATATCCCCCAAGGAAGTTACGTGACCTGCGGCGAATAGGGTTGCTGGGCGGGGTAGGCAGGGTTTAATGGACATATGGATTCAAATAGACAGCTTTTAAGCGGTTCTCTTCGCATTTTCTACTCTGATTTCCTTTTTACTACCTACCCCGCCCAGTACCCCTATTCACTCCCAGTCCCGTAACTTCCTTAGAAGGTGTGAACAAGAAATCTGTCTTGTGGTTTGTACATCCAGGTGTGGTCCTAGTAATGTTTCTGGAAATAATTTTTTGAAAAGCGTTAGTGAGCTAATCTGCAAATTTACCGAATTTTCATTAAATCCTTCAAATTTCAATAACTCAATTTGATATTAGCGTAAGTTTTGTTGGTTAGGAAACCAACATTTAAGTTTATTTTCGGATTTTTTTTATATATTTTCAAACCATAAGTAATTTTGATAAAGTATAGTACATTGTTTCTACCATATAGGCTATACCGGTAATCAGATTGATGCCTGCTCCCATTTGCTATTCAAAAGATTTTTATGGAAATTCACTTCCATAACACACTTGCTGCATCCAGACTTTTGAAAAATGTTTATGTATTTTCAAACAATAAAGTTATTTCGATGAAATATGATACACTGTTTCTACTATATAGACCACCAAGTTTGATGCCTGCTTTCATCAAAGAAAGACATTTGCAATTAAAAATATTTTAAAGAAAATTCGCCACCATAACGCACTTGCTGCGTCCAGACTTTTTTTTTGTAAGACAATAGCAGTAAATTAATTCACTATAGGCCGCGTGAGACTAATTTGCCTTACGACAAGTTTTTGCGCATACCGGTCGCGCATACAGGCAACAGTAAACCCAACGACGGTTATTGTCATTCGTGTGTTTGTCTAGTGCGTAGGGAAAAAAGTTCATTTCTCTGTTGAAAATGTTTTACGAAGAACAATAAAGAAAATTGCAGAAGTTGTGGGATGAATGTCTGGCAGACGATGAATTAGTAGATAGTAATGGTTGTTCGCATAATTCTGAACCACCAGATGAAAATTTATCCAATTCGCAAAGTGAAGATGAATCTGTCATCAAGAGGCTTATAAAACATATAACACTGGTCAGGTATGCATTTTGGTTACTTGAGAGTTTCTTATACCAGTTTCTCATTATTTATTTATAAATGAGCATTCAACAGGCAGAAATCCGTGTAATGTATCGTTACAATTAAAACAATGTATGAAAAAAACAATATTGCACAACATTTTTTCCAAAATCCAGGGCCCCGTCTGTAGCTGAACCAAGTATTCGTCAAACCGATGTTGACAACATGTTCGATAATGAGGCTGAACCATCGCGAGAAGCCACTGTTGCCACCAGCAGACCACGTGAATCAAACAATTGATGAAATTATTGCCCAGCACATTCATTGTCGTGACGATGACGATGCGGAAGCTCCTGGGAATGGATCACTAGAGGTCATTTGGGATTCAATAACTGGAAATCATATCAAAGTGTTCAATTTCATTCCACAAGAAGTAGGAATTGATCCTGAAATCTGTCTAAATTTTGTGGGTAAGGGTCCATTAGATTTTTTCTGTCTATTTATTGACGACGAAATCTTTGATCTAATGGTACTTGAAACTAACCGATATGCTCATTAGAATATAAATAATCCAAATCTGGAACCAAAAGCGGGACTGAGACAATGGATACTGCAGAGATGAAACTTTTTTTAAATTTTAGTATGAATGGGATTGTTAAGGTATCCGAATTTACAAAATTATTGGTCCAGGGGAGAGATTTATTCTAACAAAGTGTGTATATTAATGTAACGCAACCGATTTCAAATTCTGCTTTCCATGTGGTATTTTCATGATAACGATGATTTGGAGGATGTAAGTAAGCTTCGAAAGATTTCCCCCTTCTTGGACAAACTAAAACTTAGGTTCCAAGTTGTACCAAATAAAAATATATGCATAGATGAGACCTTGGTGCCGTTTAGAGGAAGTTTGGCATTTTGCCAGTATATCGAAAATAAGAAACTCAAGTTTGCAATAAAACTTATCAAGTGTACTGTAGAAAAGAAGACGTTACTTCTGAACCAGTACCAACTCGTGTAGTGAAACATTTCTTAGATGACCTATTAGATAAACGATACACCCGTATATAGACAACTATATAATATTCTAAGGATATGCGCCTACTTTGGGATGTAGCAGTGAACCATATTGAAATTTTAAAAGTAGAAGTACCCATCATAAAAGACAGCTATAAAGAAGACGTTACTTCTGAACCAGTACCGATTCGTGTAGCGAAACATTTGTTAGGTGACCTATTAGATAAAGGATACACCCTGTATACAGACAACTATTACACAAGTGCATGCTTGGCTCGCATACTTCTAGAGCGTAATACACACTTGGTCGCAAAAATCGTAAATTAAATCCAGAAGTGGTGCTCACGGCAAAACTCAACAAAGGGGGCATTATTGGATAAGAAAGCAATACTGTAGTTGTTGTTTTTAAGTGGAAGGATAAACATGATGTTCTGACTCTTAGCACAAAACACGGTGATGACATGATAGACGTTCAAGTACGTGATAAAACAGTTCAGAAACCAAAAGTCATTGTCGACTATAATAATTAAAAAGCTTATATAGACCTCTCAGACCAGATGAAGGCTTATACTTCTTTTTTGAGACGGGGAATCAAGTGGTACAGGAAACTGGCCATCGAGATGATTTTTGGTTCAACGATTGTGAATGCCCACATTATTGATTCAAAAATAAAGTCAGTATTACAAATTACAAAAAAAAAGCTCTGTGAGTAGCTCTTGTTGACATCATTAGATATTGAAAAGGGAAATACACTAGTGAGACCAGTCGTAAATGTTTCACTAAAACATACTCTGGATGGAGGTAATAATAGAAGACGTTGCGGAGAATGCTATAGGAGAATAGCAGCACAATTGGGACGAAAAGAAGCACAAAGAAAGGCAACCAATACGAAACTGCAGTGTGCACAATGTGAAAAGAGCTACTGCATGCCATGTTTTTTTCTGACCTATACGTGTTCCAAATAACTGTTGCTTTGTGCATTTTATTCTATGTACCTACATTTCATGATATATACCAATTCATAACATATTTAGAATCATTATGTTACGTTTTATGTAGATCTTGCAATAAAAAATATTGTATTTTATTATCATCATTATTTTGCAAGGTCCATGTACTATATATCCACAGGCCAATAACATATTCTGAACGTTTAGGCCCTTGCGATTGTAAACATATATAATTTATATGGATTTGAGAAGCAGCATCTGCTGCACACAGACTACAAGTAATATCCAACCTGAAAACAAATCTCGTCTCACGTGGCCTGGCCTTCCAAACTATCCGTGAGACAAACGATGCCTCACACGACAGTCAACGTGTTAAATAAACTCAACAAAACCGCATGCGATAACTTCCGACCGTTACGAATGATGTCCCAAGTGTAGCACAACAATTTGACATGTTTTTTTCTATGTGATTGTTAAAATACAATTGGGAATTAAAAATTGCACGAAATTTTTTTACAGTTTCAGATCTTGTTAACACTTTGCCACCAATAAGATAGAAATATATCATGGGATCCTTTACATGGTGATCTGGTAGTGTAGACAATTTAGATACCTCAAGAAACAAACAGTTCCTCTGACACCAAACATCCAAAATCTTCTGCAAATGACAGGAATATTTCCACGGTGGAATGTTGGGACATAGCTTTAATCATCGGTGTACAAAATATTATCAACATAGAGGTTACAGATAGTGTCGTCTACAAACATTTAAAAAACAACGGACCCAAAATGGGCCCGTGTGGTACTATAGAAGAAGCACAAAACTTCTCAGATCTAATACCGTTATGTATCAGTTAACCCTTTCAAATACTTGATACATACTACATTTTTTTGAGTTTCGCTCTTTTGGTACCTACTTATTCTATTTTAAAACTTTTTTGCAACCACATATGTTTTGACTATGATCTGAAATTTTACACTGACGTTCCAAATAAGTTATTGTTCGTTAGTATGGTACCTGCTACAATATTTTCCTGGTCCGTGGAAATGGTCAAAGTTAGTTGTTAAGATACTCTCCTATCTATGTAAAACGGCTGGTTGTTACGAACATTACGTCTCGTTATACGCGAGGAAGATGGCGCTTTATACAATTTCAACAACTTAAAATATGCTTCGGTGACTAATATTACTTGAGGCGTAAACTTAAATATAATTAAAACCAGAGAAATAGTTTATTGTCAGTAAATGATGGAAATACAAATTTCACATATGTAAATTTTACGTCGTCAATTTTTTTACGAGTACAACTAGTATCGACATATCTATCATCTATACAATAAGTTATTTGTAACCTGTGTAAATATACAAACATAAAAAGGTACGAACAGTAATAAATAATTTAACAACGATAAGTACTCTAGGAATATGTATCAATCTGATTGATATTTATTTTTCTATATTCGGAAGATATCTCAAATATTCTACTTTCTTGGTGGGACTAGTTCAAACTTCCAAACTCTGTTTGGACCTATTTCAACTACATAGAGAGCAGATCCGTTTGGACATACCGCCAAGGAGTGTGGATTCTGGAAACCCTGTAAATAAAACAAAAATACAATGTGGTAACATTATTTACATTAAAAAACACCTAAGTTAAAACTTTTAAAAAATATCACTAATTTGTATATTCCCGCATCCAGTATGTCGATGATTTTGTTATATATACTAGGCAAACACATCAAACCAAAGGCCTAGGTAAACTTCAGGCTTTCATGCCTCTCTTTGTCCCTGGTTACATAAAAATTGGTTTCGATGTATGTACCGAAGAAATATCTATCTTTCAGTCGTCTCTAAAGTGATGGAAAAGTATATAAACACCGAATTACTAAAATTTCTTGAAAAACACAGTCTAATACACGACAGGCAGTATGGATTCCGTCAGCGCAGATCAACTGCCGACCTCCTTTCCTTTGTCACCCAATCTTGGAACAACTCTATGGAACTACACGGTGAATCCCAGATTGTCGCTGTAGACATATCCAAAGCATTCGACCAGGTCCGTCACGTAGCGCTGCTTAATAAACTTCCGGCCTATGGCCTACCACCAATACTCTGTACTTGGACAGCAAATTTCCTTTCCAACCGGAGCATTTCTGTTGTCGTGAATGGCTCTAAACTGTATCCAGTTAATGCAGGAATTCCTCAAGGTTCAGCTTTAGCCCCTACTTTGTTTCTTCTCCACATCAATGACCTTCTCTCTAGCACATCCAACCCAGTTCACAGTTACGCGGACGACAGCACCCTCCACTCAAATATACAATATTCTAAGCCTGTCTCTTTAGCCTGATTAGATGAGGATCGCAGACTCATGGAGGGTTCTGGAAGACTGGGGGAGTATAAATCACTAAAATTTCTTGAAAAACACAGTCTAATCCACGACAGGCAGTATGAATTCCGTCAACGCAGATCAACCGCCGACCTCCTTTCCTATGTCACCCATTCTTGGAACAAGTCTATGGAATTACACGGTGAACCCAAGATTGTCACTCTAGACACATCCAAAGCATTCGACCAGGTCTGGCACGCAGCACCCTCCACTCAAATATACAATATTCTAAGCCTGTCTCATTAGCCCAATTAGATGAGGATCGCAGACTCATGGAGGGTTCTGTCTCTGTGGATCTCCAAAAAATATTAGACTGGGGAAGTAGAAGTCTTGTACAATTCAACTCCACCAAATCTCAGTTGCTTTCTATCTCATAAGAGATACACCAGCCCTAGACCCATCACAACGAACAACCAAGTTAATCAAAGTAATGAGTCCTTTTCACTTGTTGGCATTTCTGTGGATGGAAATCTCAATCGGCACCATCATGTTACATCAATTGCAGAAGCGGCTGCTAAGAAATTAGGTGTCCTCTTCCGGGCTCGCAAATACTTTTCACTAGCTAATCTCTATACCTTATATACTTCACAAATAAGGTCAAACCTCGAATACTGCTCCCACATCTGGGGTGCCGCTGCCGCTTCTACACTCGCAATCCTTGACTTCATTTAGAAGAGAGATATACGTCTCATCGGTGACCCTACGCTCACCCAAAGGCTGCCATCTCTTGCCCACCGACGTGCCGTTGGTGACCCCTCTATCTCTTTTTTTATAGATATCTGGACGGGCACTGCTCAGATGAGCTTTCTTCCATAGTTCCTCCACCTGCTGCCCCCAACAGATCTACCAGAGGAACAGAGCAAATGCACCCTTTTACTGTCAAGGTCACCAGACATATAACATCTTGTTATGTCTCGAGGACTTCCAAGTTGTGAAATTCCTTGCCGGCACATATTTTTCCTTTTCCTCCGAACCTCCAAACCTTCAAGCCCAGAATTAATAAGCTGCCTCTGAGAATACATCTAGCCTTACATACTTTCTCGCTATATTGGGGAATAAATGGGCTAGGGTTGACAATTTACTAAATTGTAAGTTGGTTGTATAGTGTCTCTATGTTTTAACATTCTGTGTTATTTGGATCTGCCGTGATAACATGCTACTTGGTTCTGCAACGAGGTGGCGACACGTGTAAAGACCGTGTCTTACATCTTACTTAGTTCTTATCATCAAGCCAGAGAATATCGCTAGTATTTTCACAGCTGAAGCAAATGTAATACTTGAAGTTCCAGGATGGGTGCTCGAAAACCAAGCAAGGAAAATAAATAAATAAAGCTCCTGTGCTTACCTACCGTAATTCTGGAATCCATATAAATCAAAATGGGCCATGTGTGTGTGTTTTTTTTTTAAATAACTTTGTTAGGACTCGTCATATAAGGTAAGCAGAAATAAGAGAATCGAAAAGAATAAATTGAACCTACTGTACTATTATTTTCAGTTCATACGCTTCTGAAATAAACCAGCACACAAACCACTAGCGTAAGTAAAAAGAAACAAAAAGCAAGAATGTGTTAATTGGCTGGTGTAGCACATTACAGCACATATAAGATTGTTTACAATTCTCTTAGTATGTTGACGCAGTGTTTATAAGCAGCTCGTTAACAAGCTCCCGGCATTCGAGCTCCTTGCTCCATATCGTTACCGTGACATTCGGTCATATCCTTGTTATCGTTACATCTTACTACCGCTCGTGTCGCTCCAGACACAAGGAGAATAATACTTCACCTGGATTTGCATGAAAGCCATGAAGATGAAATGTAGACTCGTGATCACCTCGATGGACGAAAGGCAAAGATGAGATTGCCATAGCGAGTTCAAAGAACGCCGACTTATAAAGACGTCAGGCAATTATTGTTGCAATTACAAGATAAATAATGTTGTTTGCTCGAACCGAGAATTCCTGTAAATTATCTGCAGTTAGCATTCATCCAATAACTTCGTAGTTATTTGATTTGTTCTTGTCTGGCAACGCAATTATACGAGGTGTGTTAAAAATGTACCACTTTTTGAATTTCAGATTTCTTTCTTAACATCTACGGCCATTGACACTAATAGTACCTTAATTTACACAACAAAATGATATACAAAAAAAAAAATCGGGAGGCAGCAAGTGCGTTATAGTAGCGAATTTTCATAAGAATTGTACACTAATATTATACGGCATATTAGTAAAGTTAATACTTCAAACTTACACAGACCTTGAAGATCGATTTTAGAGGTCCTGGTAAGCGCACAATTGAAGAATTCTTTCGAAAGTGTTACCATCAATATCTCTCTATTATCAAAAAAATCTTGAGTTCTAACTCCTTTTGAGAAAAATGCCCAAAAGAATTAAATTTTGCTCTACTATAGATAGTGTAAGTCTCATTAAAGGAAACTTGTATTACAAATTTCATCAAAGTTATACAAAAGAAGGATACTTAATTTATATTTAGAAAAGTGAAGCATCTGCAAAATTATAAACGTAGCAGTTATTTTTCCTTCTTAATCGCCAGTATGGTTTCGTTTTAGTCAACCTAATCAAACCATGGGGGGTGTGGTCCCTTAGCCTGGTCGTGCGCTGGTTGTTCTCTTGATTGATCGACGCGTGATTTAGCTACCGGACTCCTAGAGGCTGGCTCCTCGTGCCACCCCTGGCATAACTGTCGGCAATAGGAATAACGCCCAGGGCTGATGGTCTACTAAATACTAAAGTCTCGCTTCCTCTTTTCGCAGGTGGTAGTGGAATTTTCCACGCCCTAGGAGGTACCACCTCATGGATCAAGAGGCCGGTGAAGTTCCATCGGACGTTTCCGGTTCTGGTGTATGAGTCGGTTTCCCTTATAAGCAAAAATGATGATGGCTCCTCCTTGTGCAAAACATTCCGGAGGTACAATACCCCTCCATTCGGATCTCCGGGAGAGGGGTGTACAGGGGACGCCAACATCAAAATTCAACATATCCTTCTCGAATATATGTGGCCTAAATTCTAACCCGAACTCCGTCCACCATTTCCTCCAGGCTAATAGGCACCAACTCCTCTTCCTCACCGAAACACAAATCAGTGCCAAAACAGCCACTAATCACCTTAATTTCCCGGGGTATGAGCTCCTTACTTCCTTTATATTGCATGGAGGTGTGTGCGCATACGTCCGTAGCAATCTACCCTGCACCAGACTCCCCAATTTAGAAGCTGGAGGAAAAGACATACTATGGATAAAACTCTCTCTCAGAGCTGCAACTAAATTCATCTGTTGCATTTACCGGTCATCTTCTGACAACAACTTTGTCCAGCTCTTTGACTACCTTTCTGAAAAAACCGATCATCTGATTTCTGAATATCCTTCCTCCGAGGTCACTATTCTTGTTGACTTCAACCTCCATAATAAGGAATGGCTAGGATCTTCAAAAACCGATCCAAAAGGGAGAGCAGCGGAGGCCTTTGCAGTCAGCAACTCTTTAGCTAATATGGTTCAGCAACCTACTTACTTTCCTCGCATCCCAACACACAGCTCAAATCCTTTGGATCTCCTTCTTACTACAAATCCTGAATACTATAAAATATCAGTCACCGCCCCCCTCGGTCGCTCAGACCATGGCATGGTCACCGCTTCCTACAAAATACAACCCGACATCACACCCACGTAACGTTTGGCACTACAACTCCGCGAACTGGGACGAAATGCGAGATTACTTTTCCTCATTTCCATGGGCACCTGCCTGCTTCTCTCATCCTGACCCCTCAGATATCTCACAAAACGTCACCGAAAGTATCCAAGCTGGTATGGAATTATTTATTCCACGTACACAGAAAACCTCTTCAGCCACTCAAAAGCTCTGGTTCTCTAAATCTTGTGACAAGGCCAGACTTGAAAAGGTCAAAGCTCACAAAACACTTCTACACAATCCCAGTCAAGAAAACCGTCAAGCATTTAACGACGCAAGAAACCGCTATGTCCGCATTCTTCCTGAGGCAAAAAACTCGTTTAATAAACACATCAAAAACAAAGTCGTCTTAATCTCTAAGGGCAGCAAACCCTTCTGGACTCTTGCTAAATCTATTGGGAATAATTTCTGCAAGAGCACGTTCTCACCTCTTATCTCAGGGGATGAAATTGTTTCTACCGCCCTGGGCAAGGCTGAACTTTTTGCCCGGTTGTTCGCCGGCAATTCTACTCTCAACCCACCTCCAAATGTTCAACCACCAACAGTCCCCAATGTCGCGCATAAAATGACGGATATCATTTTTAAAGCTAAAAAGGTACGAAATATGTTTTCTTCTCTTAATACCAGGAAAGCCTCTGGCCTTGACGAGATCCCAGCAGTTGTTCTCAAAAAATGCGCACCAGAACTTGCTCTTGTCCTGACTCAGCTGTTACAGACATCTTACAATAGAGGCATATTTCCTAGTAACTAGAAAACTGCTCGAGTACAACCCGTCCCCAAGAAAGGATCCAAAGCGCTTCCTAGCAACTACAGGCCTATTTCTCTCCTTTCAGTCGTCTCTAAAGTGATGGAAAAGTATATAAACACCGAATTACTAAAATTTCTTGAAAAACACAGTCTAATCCACGACAGACAGTGTGGATGCCGTCAGCTCAGATCAACTACCGACCTCCTTTCTTTTGTCACCCATTCTTGGAACAAGTCTATGGAACTACACGGTGAATCCCAGATTGTCGCTCTAGATATATCCAAAGCCTTCGACCAGGTCTGGCACGCAGCGCTGCTGAATAAACTACCGGCCTATGGCCTACCACTAAAACTATGTACCTGGACAGCAAACTTTCTCTCCAACAGGAGCATTTCTGTTGTTGTGGATGGACATTCCTCTAAACTATATCCATTTAATGCAGGAGTTCCTCAAGGTTCAGCTTTAGCCCCTACTTTGTTTCTTCTCCACATCAATGACCTCCTCTCTAGCACATCCAACCCAGTTCACAGTTACGCGGACGACAGCACCCTCCACTCAAATATACAATATTCTAAGCCTGTCTATTTGGCCCAACTAGATGAGGATCGCAGACACATGGAGGGTTCTGTTTCCAAAACACATTAGACTGTGGAAGTAGAAATCTTGTACAATTCAACCCCACCAAATCTCAGTCTTGCTTTCTTTCTCATAAAAAAGATACACCAGCCCTAGAACCATCACAATGAACAACCAAGTTATTCAAAGTAATGAGTCCTTTTCACTTGTTGGCATTTCTGTGCAACGAAATCCCAATTGGCACCAACATGTCACATCAATTGCAGAAGCGGCTGCTAAGAAATTAGGTTTCCTCTTCTGGGCTCGCAAATACTTTTCACCAGCTAATCTCTATATCTTATATACTTCCAAATAAGGCCAAACCTCGAATACTGCTCCCACATCTGGGGTGCTGCTGCCGCTTCTACACTCGCTATCCTGGACGCCATTCAAAAGAGAGCTATACGTCTCATTGGTGACCCTACCCCCCCCCAAAGTCTGCCATCCCTTGCCCACCGACGTGCCGTTGGTGACCTCTCTCTCTCTCTCTCTCTCTCTCTCTCTCTCTCTCTCTCTCTCTCTCTCTCTCTCTCTCTCTCTCTTTTCTAGATATCTGCACGGGCAGTGCCCAGAGGAGCTTTCTTCCATAGTTCCTCCACCTGCTGCCCCCAACAGATCTACCAGGGGAACAGAGCGAATGCACCCTTTTACTGTCCAGGTCACCAGACATAGAACATCTTGTTATGCCCGCTCTTTTGTCCCGAGGACTTCCAAGTTGTGGAATTCCTTGCCGGCACATGTTTTTCCTTCTCATCCGAACCTCCAAACCTTCAAGTCTAGAATTAACAAGTTGCCTCTTTCCTCTTTGTCGACACCCACGGTACGATAGTATTTAGGCTGTAAGCCCTCGTGGTGTGTTGTTGAAATTTAAAAAAAAACAGCTTTTTCAATATCAACTATAGCAAAATTATAACTTCAGACTCAAAGGTGACACACTTATTCAAGCATTTTAAACAAAAATTAGATCCTGTTCAAACCGTATGAAATCTGTGCACTATTGTTCCTCCAAATGTCAAAATAAAACATAAAAAAACATATTGTGGCGGCACGTGCTTCGCGTCTTATATCTCACTTAGTGTTGGAAGGCTGGCTACCATAGCCGTATTACTTTATAGGTGAATTTTCGCTCCAATTAGTATGCCGTACTGATGAGCTCTAATTAGAGCGAAACCGGTCTATGGTTCTAATTGTGGTGAGAATGCATCTAGCCTTACATACTTTGTCCCTATATTAGGGTAGAAATGGGTCAGGGCTGACAATTTATTAAATTGTTAGTTGGTTGTATACAGTCTCTAATATTTAACACTTTGTGTTATTTGGAGCTGCCGTGACAACATACTACTTGGTTCCGCAACGAGATGGCGGCACGTGCTTCGTGTCTTATATCTCACTTAGTATATTAATCTATGTCGATGACTTACTAATTGCTGGATCTAATGAAAAAGAAGTAGATGAAATTAAAAATATTTTGAATTCAAAATTTTATAATGAAAGATTTGGGAGGCAAAAGGCATTTCTTGGGTATATTATTGATTACACAAGATTTACATAAAAATGAAATTACCATAAATCAAACTGTATAAGTCAAAAATATGTTAAAATCTTTTGAAATGGAAATTTGTTACAAGATTTACATAAAAATGAAATTACCATAAATTAAACTGTATATGTGAAAAATATGTTAAAATCTTTTGAAATGGAAATTTGTAAAAATTTCAATAACCCTATGGAAACGAATTTCAGACATAATGAACTCAAACGGAAAAAATCAGAAAGTCACGATAGATAAAACAAATGTAGAAAAGCAATAGGATCTTTAATGTATGCTATGCTATGCTCACGACCAGACTTGTGTATTTCCGACGCATCTTGAGTAGGTATCAGTCAACATCTAGTTTGCAGCTTTGGCAAGCAATAAAAAGAGTTTTTAGGTATTTACAAAAAACACAAAATGTTAGCTTAGTTTTTAGAAAAACTTATGTTAAAAATGTAATCGAGAGCTACGCTGATGCTGATTGAGCCTGAGACATAACCGACAGAAAATCTACTTCAGGTTACTTATTTAAAAATTTTGTTGGTGTTCTAAAAAACAACCCTCCGTTGCTATGCCATCCACCGAGGCAGAATATTGTTACGTTTTCGCCGGGTTCTGGATAAGTGAGACTTTAAAGATTAACAAAACAACTTTATTTACACTCTAAATATGGATACAATAAAATTTCTAGAATGTCTCTCTCACAAAACACTTCATTTACTGGCCTTACAATTACTACTCTCAACAAAAGTCACTAATCTGGTACTACAGTCACTACTCTCTTAACACTTTACACTGCTTCAAGTCACTACCACATTCTCTTACTGAACTGAACTAACTCGGGCTGGCTTGCTTCCGCTTTTATATACTCGCCGTACCTTCCCCTCCTTTCTAGAGCATTCCATTCCAGAACGTTCCAGGACCTTCTTTTACTAGAAGGTTCTGTGAATACAGATCGGTCCCGTGTGTATACAGGGGGATGTATATACAGGATGATCCAAATGTGGTCACCACTCCTATGTCACACAAGAGGTGTTTCTCGAACTATAAGATCTCTCTGCGTATACAGGGTGTAAGGGTTCTCTACGTATACAGGGTGTATATACAGGGTGTTCGGAATGTGCAGACCTCAGTTATCCGTTCCGACGGGGTACAAGTTGGTAACTTCGTTATTTCTGGTCCTAGAGGGTTGAGACTTCGCCTGAGGGGGGTCACCCCAGGCACCCCCAGGGGGTGGGGAGGCGGTGTTGCCAGATTGTGCAAAAATTCCCAGATGTTGGGGAAATTCTGGAGATGTGGCAACACCGCACCTACGTCTCTTGAAGTGCTTTGTAACACTGCCCCCCTCCTTAAGACTGTTCGTCCCGAACAGTATTTACCGGCCGCCAACTTGGGGGTTCGTTGCCCCGATAGGGACTCAACCTCTCTATGTGAACAACTTTGGGTTTAGTTCTTGGAGACAGCTGGATTCTGTAGACTAGGTCGTTAATTTTCTTAGTCACCAAGTATGGCCCTTCCCATGGTTTCTGAAGTTTGGGACTGAGGCCCTTTCTCCTTGTTGGTTGGTACAGCCACACTGCATCACCTTCCTTGAATGTATGGGGTGTTGCTCTGCGATCCAAGCGCATCTTCATCCGGTCACTGCTTAAGAGGAGCCTATCTCTGACACATCTGTGTATAGTGCGCAGTTTTCCTTCTAGGTCGGCGACATACTCAGGTAACGTAGCTAGGTCCGCTATGTCCTCGTTCGGTGGTGGTCTCGTCATGTCGATTGGTAACCGCATCTCTCTGCCGGTCAACATCATGGATGGAGTGTAGCCGGTAGATTCATGCTGAGAGCTTCTGTAAGCTAGGAGGAACAGAGGTATCAGCTTGTCCCAGGTTCTCTGATTCTCGTCGACAAACATAGCAAGATACTGATTGATGGTCCTGTTATGCCGTTCTACCATGCCGTCTGATTGAGGGTGGAGTGGCGTTGTTCTCGTTTTCTTTATGCCTAGCAAGTCCATTAGGCTTTTCCAGACCTCTGATTCGAAATTCCGGCCCTGGTCGGTGTGAATCTCCAAGGGTACGCCATGCCGTGATATGACATTTTCCATCAGGGCTTCTGCTACGGTCGTTGCCTCTTGGTTGGGGATCGGCGCAACTTCAGGCCATTTCGAGAAGTAGTCCATCGCCACCATTATGTATCTGTTCCCAGACTCTGTGATGGGAAAAGGTCCTGCGATGTCTACGGCAACTCTCTCCCACGGTGTACCTGAGATGTACTGCATCATTTTTCCTCTGGATCGGGTCTTTGGTCCTTTCTTTGAAGCACATTGGTCACACCTTTTGCACCATTCTTCCACGCTTCTTCGGCAGTTTATCCAATAGAAGCGGTCTCTCACTCTGGCAAGAGTCCTGTTGACCCCAAAGTGGCCTCCACTTCTACTATTGTGTAACTCTTGAAGAACACTGTCTATGCACTCACTTGGCACAACGGTCTGGTATATACAGTCTCTACCATCGGCAGTTTCCCATTTTCGAGTGATCATGTCATTCTTTAGACACAATGAGTCCCATTGTAGCCAGTAGCCTTTAACCTCCGCCCCAAACCGGGACACATCGTGCCACTCAGGTCTTTTCCCCTTTTGTAGCCATTCTCTAATATTTTTCAAGTCTGGATCTGTCTTCTGTGCGTCTCTGATGTATTCAAGATTTACGTCTAGATCGGTGTTATTCTCCTGTCCTGCCACCAGTTGTTTGATCTGATGAGTTACTTTGTCGATCTCTTTGTTCTCTTGTCTCTCGCAAAATTTACATTCATGCACTGAACATGGTCTTCTTGACAGGCTGTCTGCATTAGCGTGACTTCTTCCTCTTCGATGTTCAATCCGGAAGTCGTAGCTCTGCAGTTTCTCTATCCATCGGGCTATCTGTCCTTCGGGATTTCTAAAGTTCAGAAGCCATTGCAGAGCAGAGTGATCTGACCTCACGCGGAATGTTCTTCCGTACAGGAAGCTGTGGAAATGTTCGATGGATCTTACAACTGCCAGCAGTTCTTTCCGGGTTACACAGTAATTTCTTTCTGCTTTTCCGAACGTTTTGCTGAAGTAGCCTATCACAACTTCTTCTCCGGCTTGGAGCTGTGAGAGTACTGCCCCAATGCCATACTGGGAAGCATCGGTGTCCAGTATAAACAGTCCTTCGTCCTGAGGATAAGCCAGCACAGGAGCAGTGAGAAGACGATGTTTGAGCTCTCTAAAAGACTCTTGGCAATCTGGTGACCAGATGAACTCGGCCTTATTTTCAGTCAGGCTATGCAGAGGTTTCGCAATGCTGCTGAAGTACTTCACAAAGCGTCGGTAATAGCTGCAAAGTCCCAGAAAACTTCTGACCTCATGTTTGTTCTTCGGCACAGGCCAGTCTCTTACTGCCTTTATTTTCTCTGGATCAGTTTCTATCCCTTTCTCAGAAACGACATGTCCGAGGAAACTCACTTTCTTCTGGAAGAGGACGCATTTCTTGGGATTGAGTTGCAGATTGGCACCTCTCAGCCTGGAGAAAACCTGCTTCAGATTCGACAGGTGTTCATCGAAAGTCCTTCCAATCACCATGACATCGTCGAGATACACCAGGCATGTTTCCCATGTAAGTCCTCTCAGCACTAACTCCATTAGTCGCTCGAAGGTGGCAGGAGCATTACATAAGCCGAATGGCATGACCTTGAATTGGTACAACCCATTCCCGGTTGAAAAAGCAGTCTTCTCCTTATCGTCTTTATGGAGTTCTACTTGCCAGTAGCCACTTTTCAGGTCTAATGTAGAGAACCACTTTGATCCGGCCAAAGTGTTCAAAGTGTCGTCGATCCGGGGCAGGGGATAACTGTCTTTCTTGGTGACATCATTCAGCTTCCTATAGTCCACGCAAAATCTCATAGTGCCGTCTTTCTTGGTGACCAAAACTACTGGGGACGACCAAGGACTATTAGACTCCTCAATCACACCATCTTCCAGCATTTCGTTAACCATCGCCTTGATTTCTGATTGCTTGGCAAAAGGCAGTCTTCTCGGCGGCTGTCTAATTGGTCTTGCGTCGCCAGTATTAATTCTGTGTTGCACTAGACTCGTACGACCTGTGATTTTATCTTGAGCGAAAATATCGGCCTCCTCCAATACGAACTTCAGGGCCATTTCCATCTCCATGTCGTTCAATTGGCCCCAAGAATTCTTGAACCGCTCTACCATTTCTACTGGCAGTCTTCTGTCTAATGCCGTGGGTGTCACCTTTCTTGACAACGTCACTCGGTCAATGGGCTCGCAAGTGGCGATAACCTCACCTTTCTTCAATGTGACCCTGTTAGTTTTCACGTTAGCCACTCTTATGGGTATTGTCCTCTTCGGGTCTACTAAGCATCGTGCGACGAGGGCACCATCATGTCTATCTTTTAGGGGCTCCGCTATGAGAGCAGACATACCATCAAGTTTCTTCTCTAGTCTGGCTCTGACAATCTTCTCACTGTTACCAGGAATCCGCGTATCCTCGTCGACAATAAGTCTCACCCTGGGATTAGCTTCGCCTGCTGTTGGAGATAAATACAACTCTTCGTTACCGATTTTCAAGATCTTATTCTGGAAGTCTACTGATAGGACATCGAAATCTTCCATTAAATCCAGGCCCAGAATAAATTCGTCGACGATTTCTGCGACGACAGCCCTTACCTGTAGCTCAGTACTGCCCAGCCTAATGTAAACAGTGGCCTCTCCATGCACGGGTATTCTATCCCCTTTTGCCGTCTGCAACACAGGCTGTTTGTTGGTAGTGAGTGCCGACTTGTTTGGTAACATGTCTGGGCGTACAACGGATCTAGTGGCGCCAGTATCGATGGTGAAACTGCATTGTCTCCCGTCTATGCTACCAGGTATAACGAGGCTCTCGCGGTAGCGTCTGATAGTGGAGACCCTGACTTTGGGGCCCTGGGTCTCGCATGCCACGTGTCGCCCACCTACACTGGCGTCAGGTCGTTTTCCCTGATGGCGCTCCCTGTTAGTGTATTCTTGTCTTCTGCGAGCCACCTGTTGGGTTTGAGAGCACTGCCTACTTATGTGCCCTTTCCTACCACACTTGTAGCATTCTATGTCTGACCAATCTGCTTTCATCCTACGTGCCCCAACCGGTGCAGTGAGCTTGCTTATGGCTTCTTTTATCATTTTCATTTCTTGCCTTAGTTCCGCTGTCGTGTCTGCAAAGTCCTCTATCTCCTTCACCTCGCGCAGCCTGTTGCGTCGAGGTTGAGATGCATTCTTCGCTGCTTCAAATTCCAAGCCATAAATTACGCAGTCCGTAAGTGTTTTCAACCTTCCGAGCCTTAAAGCTTGTTGCATTTCATTATCAAGTACCCCATCGATGAAGGTCTGGACGGTTATCTGGTTGACAAATTCTTCTGGGGCTTGGGGATATGCCAGTCGCACAAGTTTCTCCACTTCGGCACTAAATTCTTGCAGCGTCTCATTTGGCTTCTGGATCCTTGACTTTAGTTGTGTCTGGTAGACCTGGCTCATGTACTTGTTACCATATCTCAAGTCTAGGGCCTGTATCACTGTTAAGTAGTTTTGCTGTTTCGACTCCGGGATGTTCTGGAGGATTTCTAGGGCTTTACCTCGAAGCGAGAGAATCAGAGCAGTTGCTGCCTGTTGTTCGCTCCACCCATTGCTGAGAGCTGCCGCCTCAAACTGCCTCCTGTACATGGGCCACGATGTTTCTCCGTCAAAGGTCGGCGGCTTCAAGGTTCCATGAGGCTGCTGCACGGCTGGTACATCCGCCTCCGGGCGATTTTGAACTGGGGCCATTCCAGTAACTCCTCTTGGTTCAGTTCTATCAGTCTGGACGATCAACTGTTCAGTCAGTTCTTTATGTGTGCATTCTGTTCCTTTCATGATCATCTTCATTTGTTCTTTCAACCCTTCTACTTCTTCCCATCGTTTATTCAAATCCTCTGTTACATTTTCTACTTTCTTGTCCACATTTTCTACTTTCTTGTCCACATTTTCTACTTTCTTGTCCACGTTTTCTATCTGTTCGTTGATCTGTTCAATTTCTTCTTTTACATCGACTCTTATATTGTGGAACATACTTCGGAGCTCTTCTTTATCTTCTTGTCGCCTCTGTTCGTCTTCTTCGCGTTGCCTCTTGAGGTCTTCTTTATCTTCTTGCCGCCGTCGTTCGTCTTCTTCGCGCCGTCTTCTTTCTTCTTCTTGTCGTCGTTGTTCGCCTTCTTCGCGTTGCCTCTTGAGGTCTTCTTTATCTTCTTGCCGCCGTCGTTCGTCTTCTTCGCGCCGTCTTCTGGTGTTTACCATTTACAGCTAGCTTGCTTGTTCACTTCTTCACTCACTTATCCCACACTTCTGACACCAAATTGTTACGTTTTCGCCGGGTTCTGGATAAGTGAGACTTTAAAGATTAACAAAACAACTTTATTTACACTCTAAATATGGATACAATAAAATTTCTAGAATGTCTCTCTCACAAAACACTTCATTTACTGGCCTTACAATTACTACTCTCAACAAAAGTCACTAATCTGGTACTACAGTCACTACTCTCTTAACACTTTACACTGCTTCAAGTCACTACCACATTCTCTTACTGAACTGAACTAACTCGGGCTGGCTTGCTTCCGCTTTTATATACTCGCCGTACCTTCCCCTCCTTTCTAGAGCATTCCATTCCAGAACGTTCCAGGACCTTCTTTTACTAGAAGGTTCTGTGAATACAGATCGGTCCCGTGTGTATACAGGGGGATGTATATACAGGATGATCCAAATGTGGTCACCACTCCTATGTCACACAAGAGGTGTTTCTCGAACTATAAGATCTCTCTGCGTATACAGGGTGTAAGGGTTCTCTACGTATACAGGGTGTATATACAGGGTGTTCGGAATGTGCAGACCTCAGTTATCCGTTCCGACGGGGTACAAGTTGGTAACTTCGTTATTTCTGGTCCTAGAGGGTTGAGACTTCGCCTGAGGGGGGTCACCCCAGGCACCCCCAGGGGGTGGGGAGGCGGTGTTGCCAGATTGTGCAAAAATTCCCAGATGTTGGGGAAATTCTGGAGATGTGGCAACACCGCACCTACGTCTCTTGAAGTGCTTTGTAACAATATATTGCATTGAATTTAGCTATAAGTGAAACCTGTTAGCTAAGAAATTTGATTTTTGATCTTAAAATTGTCAATGATAATATTTTAAGTGTTGTAATTCATGAGGACAAGCAATCTGCCATTAAAGTATGTAAGAACCCAGAGTTTCATAAGATACTGAAACACATAGATATTCGTTATCATTTTATTCGAGATAAAATCAATGATAAAGTAGTTTCATTAAAGTACATTCCAACAAAGCTGCAAATTGGAAATTACTTAACGACACCTTGATCTTTAACTTCATTTGAAAATGTTTTTGTTACATGTGGTTTAGTTTAAGATTATTTTTGCATAATTGGGGAAGTTTACCATTGAGGAGTAGTGTTGAATATATGACAAACGCCATCTATGCATGTAATGGCAAGTTACCCACACATCAGTCTATGACGTAGTTACTATAGTTCGTAGTTCGTTTTGTCTAATGTCAGTATTCGTTTGACAAGCAGATGTCAATAGTGTGTAACAATGGACAAGTAATGCTTGCCGCTTTTGGAAGCCGTATCGTAATCATTTCTTTATTTAAAAGGTAGAATGTATTTTGTTTTGTATTAACACTGCATCTAATAAAAACCTTAATAAAACTCGGGACGCAGCAAGTGCGTTATGTTAGTGAATTTTTATTAAATGCTTCAAATTTAAATAACTCAATTTTCTATAAACTTAGAGAGTTTAATTTTAACACGTAGTAAGGTCTTTCCTATGGCAACATATACAGTAAATTTAATTAAAACAGCTTTGTTACTTTCGGAGAAAAAATTTTTTTTCGAAAGGAAACTCAAAATTTTTCCGGAAAACCCCGTCCGGTTTTTGTGGATAACGAACTCATCCAAGCCATTAATAAAAGAAAGGCACTTGCCAAGTTTCATCGAAATCTGTTAATTATTTTTTGAGTTATCAGACGGATACATACATACATATATATATATATATATATATATATATATATATATATATATATATATATATATATATATATATATATATATATATATATATATATATATATATATATATATATATTAAACCTATTTACAAATGAACTTTAATAAGATATTATGCTGTGACAATACCTCTCTCAAGCAGTGGCCATTTCTCCTAGTGAGCTAGGTGTGCGCCGCACACCCTAAAATATAATCAAAATGTGCACAGTTATATATGTTTTATTTCTTTTTCTCTTAGTCTTAATACACTACATATTTTATGACAATCGATTTAATTTACTTATTTGATTTCATAAATAGTCGGTTAATAGTGACTTAGAATGAAGTAGATACCACGTCTTTTAACATATTCAGAGAATATGAGTAGATCAATAGCAACTGGGAATGAATTCGGTCAGTCCCCCACCCACGGGTTTAAAATAGTAAGGAAAATACCATTGATTTTAACACTGCAGTGAGCTATCAAAATTTGATTAACTCAGTTTTCTATAATATTAGAAAGTTTAATTTTGGTAGGTAGTAAGGTATTTCCTAAGACAAGATATCCACCAAATTTCATTACAATAACTTTGTAATTTTTGGAGAAAAAAAATTGTTTCAAAAGAAAATTTAAAATTTGAATAACTCAATTTTCTATAAACTGAGAAAGTTGAATTTTGGTATTTAGTAAGTCCTCTCCCAAGGCAACATATATAGTAAATTTCATTTTTTTTTTTTATTATTATTTATTCATTGATAAAAATTATACAGTATGCCTATACAATAAGTCTAAGACTTGTGGTGTACATTAGCATAATTTTAAAAGTTATATCTAAAGCAATGTGACAATTATGTATGAAATTCAGCTTTGTTATTTTCGGAGTAAAAATTTTTTTTGAAAGAAAACTCAATTTTCCCGGAAACACCCGTCCTATTTTCCTGCCTAACGAACTCATCCAAGCCATTAATAAAAGAAAGGCACTTGCCGAGTTTCATTGAAATCGGTTAATTATTTTTTGAGTTATCAGACGGATACATATATATATATATATATATATATATATATATATATATATATATATATATATATATATATATATATATATATATACATATAAAAAATGAAACTGGGTTCTAGGGGTCCTAAATCGCGCTCATTTGAAAAAAATTTTTGCAAAGTCTCACCATCGATACCTCTCTATTAGTGATTTTTTTAAAATAAAAATTCACTAATAAAATGGTAAACGAGTGTAATTAAACCAATCCCCGAAACTAAAACCTACCAAATACGTTATAGTTCACGTAAGGAAATACGTGTTTTTTGCTTGTTAACATTTAATATTTAATCACATGTTACGCTGTATGTAAGTTTTTACCTCTTCTGGCGCCCAGTGGTCGATGACAGATTCAGTAAGGGGGTCTATAGTCAGACCTTGGACTGGTAAAAGGGAGGATGTCGGCCCATTGACAGCATACACTAGACGGCCTGAAACAATAAATTAGCAATAGTAACATCATAACAATATGCAAAGTAATAAAAGTCAGGACGCAGAAAGTGCGTTATGGCAGTGAATTTTCATAGAAATGATTTGGCACGAAATATTTTACTAGAACTTTTTTTCCTGTAACATGCAAATCTAAATTTTGGTGTGTAGTTTACAATTTATATCCTAAACCTACCTACTAAATTTGGTTACCATACATTTTTTATTTTTTGAGAAAAAAAATTATTTGAAAGAAAACTCAAAAATTTCCCGGTAAACCTAGTCCGATTTTCCTGGCTAACGAACTTATTCAAGCCACTTACAAAAGGAAGGTACACGCCAAATTTGATCAAAATTGGCCCATTATTTTTTGATGATCGGTGTGACATATATATATATATATATATATATATATATATATATATATATATATATATATATATATATATATATATATATATATATATATATATATATATATATATATATATATATATATATATATATATATATATATATATATATATATATATAAGTGAGTAAAAACGCCAAAGACGCGATTTGAAACGTCAAAATTTGCAATTTTTAGGCAAAGAACCTGAAACAAATACGGGCTATTCAAAGAAAATGTCATAATAAATATGTTTTACAAACCCTTAACTTACAGCTTCAACCAATAATGTCCTTCATTTTACTAAAATATTTACAGAAAATTCGTTTCAAATAGACCCTTTCTCTGATAATTTGGCAGTAGCTAAAAATATTTCTTCAAAGGAGTGCGAACTAGACGCCTCCGGGGTCAATTTCGGTTTTCACATGTTAAAATATATACAGGCTGGTACATTTTTACTGTAAAGCTCAATATATCGGTTATTATACAAGATACAGGAAAATATTATAAAGTTATTTATAGGATGTTTTGTATCTTATAAAATTATGTTGACAATCACAGGCTGGTCCATAAGTCGTTGGTGATACAAGTTTTCTTTTTTTAATGAAACAGCCCAGTTATTGTAGCATTATTGCATTTTCCATCCAATTTTGTTTGTAGGGAAAAAACATTTATATCTCCCATCGTTGTCGACTTATTTCAATTGGAAATACGGCGTTTTTACCAATGGAAATCGGAATACCACTAAAATGACGCGTTTGGGGAGGTTTTCAAATATATTTACCAATAGATAGAAAAGTCTCATGAATGTGACTCATTCAGACTTATCATTTTCGAGTTATTTCAATTGTTTTTCAACTTTTTACATTTTGGAACATTTCAAAAATTATGATACGGCGTTTTTACCAATGGAAATAGGAGTCTCATGAAAATGACGCATTTAGGTTTTCGTTTAATATTATTTGTCGAAAAAATCGAAATGCCATATACAGAGCTCAGTCAAATAGTGAGTGAATTTGGTAAAATTCGGACTGTCGTAACTCAATTTTTTCAAATTGAACCACTCCCTGTATACCTACAGCCTCTAGTTTTGGAAATATTTTTTTGCCTTTTCTTATTTTTTAAACTTAGTTACAGATTAGGTATATAATTTGAATTTTAGGCATATTTTTTGTGAAAAAAATAGTTAAGTCAATTTTCGCAAAAAAATTTTGGTGCGTGCTTCCCTATAAAGTCATTGTTTGTAACATTTTTGTGACATTTTGGTAATAACTGTTTAATAAGTTATTGCAAAAAACTTATTTTCGGCTTTTCGTGAAAAAATTGTTTGCAAATTTTCATGTAAATATTTTTTGGGAGTTCCGTCCGAAAGCTTTTTGTGAATAATTATATCTTGCTAGGTGGGTAAATAGCTTGAACAGGGTAGTTGGCCTGAAAAATCGCACCAGTTTTTTGGGAACATCTTAAGTTTATTTTGCGACAATTTTTGTACCTTTTTAAACAAAACAGTTTTTTTCATGATGCGTGCCTTCATGAAAAAATAGGTACGTATCTGATGTTAAAAAGATTTTTATGAAAATTCACTACTATAACGCACTTGTTGCATCCAGACTATTTTATAGTTTAAAAGTGGTGCAAATCCTTGCTTCAAAGTTCACACTTGATTCGCAATCGCAGGGAAGGAGCATACTGTTGTTAGGCACATTTTTGACAATTTAGACATCAAAATATAAGTTTATACCTATTATAAATCTTTCACTATCTATGACCAGAACTGTGTGTGAAAAAATAATGTTTTATATTCTAAGCTTATGGCAGTCATACTGGCGACCTCTATCGCTGCTCGGTCGAACATCACTGAAATATATTATTCAAGAAATCTATAGTCACTTTAAATCATTTAATTCTGTTTGTATAAAATCAGGGCATAATAATGTGTGGTGTGGTAAAATATCTTCATCTTACGGTACGGACAGAGCATTATAAAATGCTGTGGTATGGTCTCAAAGTATTTAACAGCTGCAGATTTAATATTTTTTGGGAATTAAAGTTGTCATGTCTGTTCATTTACGACATTCAAAAACTACTTACAAAGTTCCAAGTCACTACAGTAGAAAAGATTATATATAAAGGCTGTAAGAAAATGACTAAAAAAGCGTGATTAGAAAAAAATTATTATGAACTTTTACCTCGAACATTCTATTTAAAACAGGAAGGAATTATTTTATATTTTACTGTTATTAATATCAGACCTATACTCTATGAGTCGGTAAATAATTGTAATAGTTGAATAGTATTTTAGAAAAATAAAATAAAATGTAGCGTTAGAAAATGTAAATAATAGATAATAATTACTACATACTTAAGTAATTTACATTTTATTTTCTAATTTCTCTTAAGCGAATGTGTTATGCAACACACATTACAGGCTGCGTATATACAGATATAGAGCAAACTGGAGAGCTAATTTTCCCTGTTTGATAAAAGATGTCTTTTCCGCATTGCATTATTTCCTGGTGATAGCACAGCATAATTAATTATGTTGTGGTGATAGTATAATATTAAATGTTAAATAAATAAGAGGAAATAAACTTCCGCTGAAAACTGACTCTATAGTAAATCTTAAGCAATAGGCCTCCGTGGCGCAATTGGCTAGCGCGTTCGGCTGTTAACCGAAAGGTTGGTGGTTCGAGCCCACCCGGGGGCGTGTAAGTTTTTTTTACTGTATAGATTTTTTAACTGTGACATAACTTTACTGTATGCGACAAGTTCTGTTACATTTAATTGAAAACAAATGAAATAAAGTATATAATTTTCTTTTGTGAAATATATTTATAGTATATATGTTAATTTTTTACGCATGTGAGTAATACCAAAAAATATTTACGCAGCAAGTGCGTTATGGTAGTGAATTTTCATTAAAATGTTTTAAATAGCAAATATGTGTTTTTCTTAAAGAAAACAGGCATCAAATTTGATTACCACTATAACCTATATAGTAGAAACAATACACCATATATCATAAAAATAACTTTAGTGTTTGAAAATGTACAAAATGTTTGAGAAAATAAACTTAAAATGTTCGCGAATAAACTAGTTTCCTGGCCAACGAACCTTTTAGGTTAATAGCAAATTGGGCTATTCAAATTTGAAGCATTTAATAAAAATTCGTTACCATAACGCACTTGCTGCGTCCCGAATTTCTTTTCTGCATGCATTATAAGTAAGTGGTCGAAATTCCATACATTAAAGGTGAGCTCAGAACTGGCACGGACAGGGGAATCCGACTATCTAATTAAAACAAAGCAATGTTTAATCTATTTCAACTGATTAGACTTTCCTGGCTAACGAACTTATCCAAGCCACTTGCAAAAGGAAGGTACTCACCAAATTTAATCGTCATCGGCGTATTGTTTTTTGAGTTATCGGTGTGACACATAAATACATTTATTTTTTATTTCAACAACACACCACGAGGGCTCACAGCCTAATTACTATCGTACCGTGGGTGTCGACAAGGAGGAAAGAGGCAACTTGTTAATTCTGGACTTGAAGGTTTGGAGGTTCGAAGGAGAAGGAAAAGCATGTGCGGGCAAGGAATTCCACAACTTGGAAGTCCTCGGGACAAAAGAGCGGGCATAACTAGATGTTCTATGTCTGCTGACCTCGACAGTAAAAGGGTGCATTCGCTCTGTTCCCCTGGTAGATTTGTTAGGGGCAGCACGTGGAGGAACTATGAAAGAAAGTTCATCTGAGCAGTGCCCGTGCATATATCTATAAAAGAGAGAGAGAGAGAGAGAGAGGTCACCAACAGCATGTTGGTGAGCAATGGATGGCAGTCTTTGGGTGAGGGTAGGCTCACCGATGAGACGTATAGCTCTCTTCTGAATGGAGTCCAGGATAGCGAGTGTAGAAGCGGCAGCGGCACCCCAGATGTGGGAGCAGTATTCGAGGTTTGGCCTTATTTGTGAAGTATATGAGGTATAGAGATTAGCTGGTGAAAAGTATTTGCGAGGTTAGGACAGGGGCAAATTCTGGTGCGCAATTTTTGAAAACAGTTGCTGAGATCTCGTCAAGGCCAGAGGCATTCTTGGTATTGGGAGAAGAGAGCATCTTTCGTACCTTTTTAGTTTTAAAAATGATATCCGTCAATTTATGCGCGACATTGGGGACTGTTGGTGGTTGAACATTTGGAGGTGGGTTGAGAATAGAATTGCCGGCGAATAACGAGGCAAAAAGTTCAGTCTGGCCCAGGGCTGTAAAAACAATTTCATCTCCTGAAACAAGAGGTGGGAACGTGCTCTTGCAGAAATTATTCCCAACAGATTTAGCAAGACTCCAGAGGGGTTTGCTGCCATTGGAGCTTGAGAGGACTTTGTTTTTGATGTGGTTATTAAACGAGTCTTTTTGCCTCAGAAAGAATGCGGACATAGCGGTTTCTTGCGTCGTTAAATGCTTGACGGTTTTCTTGACTGGGATTGTGTAGAAGCGTTTTATTAGCTTTGACTTTTCAAGTCTGGCCTTGTCACAGGATTTAGAGAACCAGGACTTTTGAGTGGCTGAAGTGGTTTTCTGTGTACGTGGAATAAATAATTCTATGCCAGCTTGGATAATTTCGGTGACGTTTTGTGAGATATCAGAGGGGCCAGGATGAAAGAAGCAGACAGCCGCCTATGGAAATGAGGAATTTAATATTCTTCAACTTTTTAGTCTCTGAGTGGCGCCTTCCTCCGTGACGTCACGTGGAGAGTAAAAAGTTGGCAGACTTTTGAGTTTAAACACTTAACGGGTATTGAATTCGTTATTTTACCGTTTACTCCTAGGTGGTTAGATATGCGCAATATCATACCTTGTAAGTCATGATGTCATTCGTTTGGCTGGCTAATAGTTTTTAATATAAATGTTTGTTGATAAAAGTTAGATTATAGTTCTGTTAATTATTATAATATAATTACCAATTCCTGTACACCTATTTGCTCCAATACAAACAACTTTCTGTTTTTACATTATCTGATGCATACTGCGGCAAAGGATTGTGAAATTTAAAACATAAATTTGGAGATATTTAACTACTTCCTAGTTTTAATACAGCGAATAAAACGTTTGGGCTGAATGCATGCGGTATTGGAATTTTCTTATAGGCGATAATACTCACCTTTAGCAGCAACTCCAAATACTCGGCCCATATCAGGCTGCTGAATGGTTAGGGCAGGTTCTCTTCTTCCCTGGAGACTATACAAGCCGGCTCTAGGACATACAACCCTCATATTTTCCCTATCTGCTACACATAGACGATCCATTGATTCTATCAATGCTAAACCATGAGGAACTTGAAGAGATAGGAATTCTGAAACAATAAATGTGTAAATTAGACAATAAACTTATAATAATAATAATAATAATAATAATAATAATAATAATAATAATAATAATAATAATAATAATAATAATAATAATAATAATAATAATAATAATAATAATAATAATAATAATAATAATAATAATAATAATAATACAACCGCATTTAATGCCATGGTAAACAGCAAGCAAGATACACCAGCGTGGCTGACGAAGGGAAGAACGTTCCTAATACCGAAGGATGAGAACACACACCAAGCGAAGAACTTTAGACCAATTACCTGTTTAAACAACATGTACAAGCTGCTGACAAAACTGATAGCCGAGCGACTGTATCACCACCTCACAGAAAACAATCTATTCCCTGCAGAACAAAGAGGATGTGCCAAAACACGTATGGCTGCAAAGAATATCTACTCACAAGCAAAATGCTACAGAAAGATTGCACAGAAAGGAAGAAAAACATGTCAATAGCCTGGATAGACTACAGAAAGGCGATCGATAAGGTCCCGCACGCCTGGATAATCGAAGCTCTGAACATCTACAGAACATCCTCAACCCTCCTATTATTTATCAGCAAGACAATGAAGACCTAGAATACCGACCTGTACCTGACCTCAGAAGCAAAGAGCGACAACAGCAATTCAAACAACATCACCATCGAGAATATAAAGATAAGAAGTGGGATATATTAAGGGGACTCATTATCACCACTGCTGTTTTGTGTCGCTGTGTTCCCCCTAAGCTCAATCCTCAACAAACCAGGGACAGGATGCCGTTGTAAAAATGAAAGCGAAGAAGTCAGCCACCTGCTCTATGTTGATGATCTGAAACTAGTAGCAAAATCTGATGAGGAACTTGCAGAACAACTCGTAGCCGTCAAGGAGTTCAGTGATGATATCAGCATGGAGTTTGGATTAGATAAGTGCGCAAAGGCAACATTCCTGAGGGGACGACTACAAGCAAAGGAGAACATCAAAATTGATAACTCAACAACCATTGAATCTTTAGACCAAATTGATGTGTACAAATATCTAGGCATAGATGAACACGATGGTATTCAACACAAGAAAATGAAAACCAAATTGAAGAAAGAATATTACCGGCGAATAAGAGCGATTCTTAAAAGCGAGCTCAATGCCAAAAACAAGATGATGGCCATAACCTCCCTAGCTGTTCCTGTCATCCAATACAGTCTAGGGATCATCAAGTGAACCCAGGCAGAGATTCAGAAACTGGAAACCCAGACACGCAAGCTCCTCACAATGTACGGTGCTCTCCATCCACGTGCCGACATTGACCGATTGTACATCCCTAGAAAAGAAGGAGGCAGAGGAATGATTAGCATTGAGGCTGTAAACAACATCGCCAAGGAAGGAATCAGCAGCTACCTGCAACTAAAAAAGAAGATAAATACCTGGGAATGGTGTACAAACAACAACAAGGCGCTCCTAGAGAATATGACAGCACAGAGGAAAGCGAGGATAACTAAGAAAAAAGAGAACCAGAGCACAACAGCCATAGTATGCCTGAGACAAAGAAGGTGAAGGAAATGAAACAGAGAATGAAACAACAGATAAAAGAAGAACGAATTACAAAATGGAAAACCAAGCCACTTCATGAACAAATAGCAAATGAGGCCGTCAAGGAAACCATGCATCAAAATAACTCGTGGGCGTGGCTCACCCATGCAAATCTCAAGAACGAGACGGAAGCCTGCCAAGATCAAGCCATCGCAACAAATTATGTGAAAGCTAAAATAATGAGGACCGACACAGACCCAAAATGCAGACTCTGTCGGTCTTTCAATGGAACCATCCACCATATTGTTGCGGTCTGTCCCATACTAGCAAAACATTCGTATCTGGAGCGACACAACACAGTGGCCAGACAGTTGCATTGGAACATCTGCAAACACTACAAGATGTAAATGAAGAGTGGTACCAGCACACCCCGGACCCTGTAATAGATGCTGAAGATGTGACAATTATATAGGACACACAAGTGCATACGGATAGAAAAATAGTTGCAAACAAACCAGACCTCATAGTTAAGGATAAGAAGAAAAAACATTGCCTAATCATAGACGTGGCCATACCTTCTGACTACAACATCACACAGAAGGAAGCAGAAAAGATGCTTGAATATAAAGATCTGCAAATTGAGATACAGCGCATGTGGAACCTGAAGGCCAAAATAATCCCCGTCATCATCGGAGCCACAAGACTTATTTCCAATGCCACCACCAATTTCATGAAGGAAGTTCCAGGAAAACACAATCTCCTGCTAATGCAAAAGGTGGTGGTCCTGAGCACGGCGCATATAGTACGGAAAATACTATGATACTTCCTGACATCCAGATGCAGAAGCAACACCCTAGGTGCACGGAGTGCACTCTGTGTTGCTCAACTCATGTAGAATAATCCTTAGAATGAACTAAGTGGAATCTCTTATAATAATAATAATAATAGGAAAATCAGCCAGCGCTCACCCAGATGGGATTGCCAAGACGGCGCATCAAATAGACTATGGATATGAATAAAACAATTATGCGCATTTATTACAGAATAATACAACTCGGACAACAGATGACCGAATATAGGCAACAACTTCATACCGAATTTCTCTGAATGTACCCACACATACAGAGAGTAGCGGTTCAGTATTCCACCAACGACACTGAATACCAACAGACAGGAAGTTGAATATGAAATTAATAACATAGCGGTTACGGAAAATAACGAGATCCTGTTTGATGGTAGTAATATTGAGCAAGAAGAGCACATCGAGGGTACGCAAGAAAATGAGGAACTAATTGACAAATTGTCCACAGAATTGAGTTGTGCAGTCGCGGAGTATGAAGGAACAAATCCTTTTACTAAACCACCATTACCTAGGCTAAGATCATCTAGAAAACTGGCAATTATATTGGAACTGTTGAACAGAATAGTTTTGCCATCGCACCTTCTAGAGATGAACGCATTGGATCACATGTATACACCGATTTACTGTGCAGCAACTGCAGCAATTAAAACTTGAAGCATTCAGATTTCTGATCGAAGGCCCAATCACAGAGACTCGCGTCAAAGAGTGCCCCCGTGGGAAAAAAGGTTGATACGTTGAGCGGAAACACTTCGAAAAGGAATTGGACAACTGACGCAATACATTGGGGGAGTACAGATAAGAAAATTGCAGAAACGAGCAGAGGAAATAATAGGCCGAGTTCGACAACACTCAGCATAAGATCCAGTCAACCACACTGCACATGAATGTTTGGACACCTTAAAACAGAAGCTTTCTGTATATGCAGAGCGGTTGAGGAGATATAAAGCAGGCAATAATAGAAAGTGCCACTGAGGAAATATTGTTTAAATTTCAGGATTTTTATAATCTTAATTTTTTTAAACTGAAGAATTCATGTATTTCTCATCTCTTCATTTGAATAGTTTATTGTCACAACGAACAGTCTGGAATGACATTTCTGGAATAGACCAGAGGTGACAGGTGTGGAATAGTTTAGAATAATGTGGAACGTCTAGAATCTCTATAGACAAGCATAAATAGACAAGCGGTGCACAGAATAAGTTAGTTCAGTATTGAATAAAGTGGTGTGAAAGTGATCATAGAGTATAAAGCGAGTTAACAGTAAGTGTTGGTCTATAGGAAGCGATCATAGAAGGCGATAGTGGAATATAGTTCTATGGACATTTAATAATAGAGAAGAGATATATTTTAGTTGACACTGGTGTTTGAAAATAGTTGGTTATAATAAAATAGTAGTTTGGAAAGCTGTGTTTTGTTAATCAACAAATCCAGAACCCCGAAGAACGTAACATTATGTTTAAAAAAGTAAAATTGTGCAATGCCTAACTGATTCTATTTCTGTGTAGGGTTTTCTCTAAATAAAAGATCCAGTTCGGCAAATGAAATTCCTATCACTGATGTAAACTACTATCTTACCTGGTGGATTAGGTATAACTCTTAAAAGTCCTCCAGCAGCATTAAATTTTAATATTCTTCTGTTGCAGTAGCCATCAGCAATAAATATCTCTCCAGTACTTGCCACAGCAACTGATGTGGGCATGCAAAGATTGGCTAAGCCTGGACCTGGTGAAAATCTCTGTCCAAAAACTAAGGATGGTTCCAATTCACCTGGTTTATACTATAAAGACAGAACATATTGTGAGTAAAGAGTAGAAGCTGATAAATTTGATTGATTTTTTAGTTGGTTTATTACACACTAAACATGAAACATTAACCCGGCATCACCCAGGTCGGGTCCACCATACCCTCCGTAAATTATTTTGTAACTTTCGATTTACATCACGTATGTTTTTCTGGTTGCCTATAGCTTTCTAAAACCTGGGTATGAAGAACAATCTTATAGCCGCTTTTATTTTAGTCTTGAGTTGACCACCAGTCGAGTAACAACGCGCCAGAGTACCTAAAGGTCTGAGAGACCCCACCTAGGTTGTAAAGTTATAAAGTTTGTACGTTTGCAATAAAGTATTTTACGTTGTTTGACGTTATAAAACTACGAATTTACATAGAAATGTGAGTGGTTACCTTGATATAAATTAAAGTATACCGTTTACAACAACGTAATTTAATTTACAGCATGTCATATTACGAAAAAGGACAAGCCAAACTTATGGCGCTTTTAGAATAATGCAAAGATAACGAGGATAAATTTATAGACTCTAGGGATGATAAAGTTGATCATTTAAGCGTCCACACTCTGTCATTTTGATAGTGAAATTGGAGAAAATGTTTCCGAAAATGCCAAAGAAGAAGTATCTGAAAATGAAATAAGTGAGTATAGAGGTGGATATTATGTAGGTAAGGAGTCTATTACAAAATGGAGCAACTAGTATAGTAATACCAGAGTAAGAGCTGGGGCAGAAAATATAATTTCAAAATCATCAGGATGCAAACCTTATGCTAGGGATGCGAAAACTCCGCTGGATTGCTGGCTTCTGTTTTTTGACTCAACAATTCTTGACAGAGTTACAGATTGCACAAACGTTATGATTGCCAAAACAGCTGTATGCTATATAAAGAATATTGTAGCAATACCAGCGTAACCGAAATAAAGGCTTTATCTGGTATCTTGTACCTTGCTGGTGTATACAGAAACAGCCATCACCATCTAAAGGTACGCTGGAGAACAAATGGAACGGGCATTGATATATTTCGTACAGTAATGGCTTTCAATAGATTGACATTCTTGCTTCAATGTTTACGCTTTGACAACGTAGACAACAGACAAGAACGCCTTAAATTAGATAAACTTGCAGCTATACGGGCTGTGCTTGAAAAGTTTGTTTCAAACTGTCAACAGGCATATACACCAGGACAATATTTAACGATAGATGAAAAATTAGAGTCCTTTCGAGGGCGCTGTTCTTTCCGCCAGTATATCCTCAACTAGCCTGCTAAATATTGGATAAAAATCCAGGCTATGGTGGACTCTCGCACATTTTATGTGCTTAATATGGAAGTTTATGCAGGAACTCAGTCAGATGGGGTTTATCAATCAAGCAACAAACCTGTTGATATTGTGCAAAGATTAGTAGCACCGATTTCTGATGGTAATCGAAATGTCACCTTTGATAACTGACACACTTACTATGAACTTGCGAATATTTTACGTGAAAAGCATAGTTTAACATTGGTAGGAACTCTTAGGAAAAACAAACGAGAGATACCGTTAGCGCTACTAGAACTAAAGAACAGACCATCTAAGAGTTTAATGTTTGCGTTCCAGAAACATAACACAATGGTATCGTACGTACCAAAGAAGAGTAGAATTGTTATTTTGCTCTCCTCTCTTCATCATGATGACGGAATAGATGAATCTACTGGGGATAAAAAACTACCCGAAATTGTAAGCTTTTACACTTTTACCAAAGGCGGTGTAGACGTTGTCGATGAATTGTCAGGAAGTTACAGTGTAGCAGGTCATTTATAGGACAAACACCAACAACTATTCAACAAAACGTCGTATAATTTTGAGACATCTGGGTCTAGCTTTGACAGAGTCAACTCTGCAACAAAGAAAAAATAACCTTCGACTCACAAGAGAATTTCGATTCAAAATTGCCAGTGTGCTAGGCGAGACAAATGCTCCTCCGCGTAAAATACAAAAAAAACAGGACGTGGTAGATGTGAAGAACGTCACAGAAACAAAGACAGAAAATCGAGGTACTTCTGGGAGCAGTGAGAAAAATATTTGTGTTTAGACCACCTCCATTTTTTATGCGAAAATTGCAGCCAATTACGTGACGACTAGTTTTATTATGTTTCTTTTGTCTGCCACACCATCTGAATATTGTGTAGTTTGAACTCTTTTTGCTGTTTGCAAAATATTTTCTTATTTTTAAGAATCATTTTTCTGTTTGTGATTTTTTTAAAAGGAATGTTTGCCAAGTTTATAAATCTCGATATTTTCCGATTTGAGCCATTCAGACAATAAATGTAGTGTTTTTATCAAGTTTGTGGGTTTTTTTCATAAGTTGTAAGTATACATATGATTCTTTTGTACAAAAAAAAAAGATTTTTTTTTATCATTTCATTGTTAGCACCCACCAGACCCTGGGTGATGACGTAAAAAATTCACCGGGTGATGTCGGGTTAATAAAATTCGTCATAATTTCCAACTATAGACAGTTTTAAAACATCATTAGAAACTAGAATGCAACGTTTATAAATATATATTAGTGAATTTTTATTTTAAAAAAATTCCCTAATAGAAAGATATCGATGGTGAGTCAGTTTCAATTTATATATATATATATATATATATATATATATATATATATATATATATATATATATATATATATATATATATATATATATATATATATATATATATATATATATATATATAATATCACACCGATAACTCAAAAAATAATTTACCGATGTTGATTAAATTTGGTGAATACCTTCCTTTTGCAAGTGGCATGGATAAGTTCGTTAGCCACCGAAATCGGCCCAGGTTTTCCCAGAAAATTTTGTATTATCTTTAGAAAAAACTTTTTATCTCCGGAAATAACAAAGTAAGGGCAACCAAATTTGGTTCGTGGGTGTATATCATCATAGGTAAATTTGGTATGCTGGTTTATATCATTATAGGTAAATTACGTACCAAAACTTAGCTCTGTAGGTTGAAAGATAAAAAAGTTACAGGCATTTAAAGAAAAATAAATTGTAGTTTTCCTCAAAACGTCAAAGTCGCGATTTAAAACGTCAAAATTGACAACATTTAGGCAAAGAACCTGAAAATAATACCCGCTATAGAAGGAAAATGTCTCAAGAAGAATACTTTACAAAGCCTGAAGACTTAGTTTCAACCATCATTGTCCTTAATTTTACTACAATATTCAGAAAATTCATTTCAGACTCTTTCTCTGATGCTTTGGCAGTAGTCTAGCTATAGAGTTTATCGTTTAATGGTATATAATGTTTGTCGAAATTTCGTAAAAAATCAATAAACTTCAATATATGCGTTATTATACAAGATACCAAAAAATTATATACATTAATTATAGGGTGTCTTGAGCTACATCTTAAAAAAATATTTCTACAATCACAGGATGGCCCATAAGTCGTTGGTGATACAGATGTTCCTTCTTTTTTAATCGAACACGCCTTGTTATTGCATTTTTGCATTTTCTATCGAAATGTAATGCATGTTTGTAACAAAAGAAATTCGGGACGCTGCAAGTGCGTTATGATAGCGAATTTTCATTAAATGCTTCAATTTGCTATTAACCTATAAGGTTGACCAAGAAACCAGTTATTTCGGGAACACTTTAAGTTTACGTTCGGAAATTTTTGTACATTTTCAAACAATAAAGTTATTTTGATGAAACATGGCACATTGTTTATACTATATAGGTTATACTGGTAACCAAATTTGATGCCTGCTTTCTTAAAAAAAACACACACACACATATTTGCTATTAAAAACATTTGTATGAAAATTCACTACCATAACGAACTTGCTGCGTCCAGACTTTTCTATTTTCTGTAACCGGTTTCGCCTTTGTGATGCCGTAGGGTGAATTCAGTTACAAAGAAAATTGAAAAAAAAAGATATTGTGAAGTTATATTTTTATTTTCTAGGTCTGTATTTAGTATACAATGAGGCTGTACCAATTTGGAGAAAATAAAATTAATATGAAAAATTATTGGTAAGTTTTAAAAAAAAAACACTTATACTAACATATAACAAAATTTACATATCTAACGTTTATGCATATATTTTAAAACAAAAAGATAAATCGCTCAACGTGGGGCTCGAACCCACGACCCTGAGATTAAGAGTCTCATGCTCTACCGACTGAGCTAGCCGGGCTTGGATAATGAGGTTGCCTCAACGAGTATACACAGAAGATAGTAAAAAATATATATTACGTTTACTAATTATGGCTTCTTTCGGGTAAACTGATATGCAACAACTATTATAACGAAACGTTAAAACATATATACCTTTAATCTGCCTTTTAAACACGTACTCTAATAATTTTCTTCTGTTATTATTTTCAAGGTAATACACCATTCAGCAACCACTAGTTGCTTTGTGTATTGCTGGGTGCCTATGACAAAAATATCTTTTGGACTTCTGCCTGATTTTTACCAGATAAAACATACATTTTACGGTCATTTTTTGGCATAGGTACTTAACATTAATATACCCCATAATCAATTAAAATGCGCCAAATAAATGTAAATTGAGTTGGTAGGCATAGAGAAAAACTGAAACTTACTCCATATATAGGTTTTAGGGGCTCATTTAAAGAAATCCAAAATCTGCTAAGCTAAAATATATACTATTAAACAATAAACTCTATAGCTGAAGCTACTGCCAAAGCATCAGAAAGAGGGTCTATTTGAAATGGATTTTCCTATAATATTTTAGTAAAGTGAAGTACATTGATGGTTGCAGCTGAAACTTAAGGCTAGGTAAAACACACCTATTACGACATTTCTTCTGCACAATCCGTATTTGTTTCAGACTATTTGTCTGAAAATTGCAAATTTTGACGTTTCAAATCGAGACTTTTAGAAAGAAAAATTATAACATTTTCCGAATATTTTTTCTGCTACTTCTTTACTTTTTGCACCAAGAAAACTTAACCGTTGTAAATTGGTTTTGTTAACGACACAAAATATTTTGTTCTTGTGCTTTCCTCTGATCACCAGTGGCACCCAACATTTTTTTCCTTAAATGCCTATAGCTTTTACGTTTTTTTCCTTTTAACGTAGAGATCTAGATTTGGACAGGTAAGGTAAGTTTGATAGTAGAAACGCATATGCCAAATTTGGTTGTCGTAGCTTTGTTATTTTTGGAGATAGAAAAATTTTCCGAAGGAAAACCCAGAAATTTCCCGAAACAACTATTTCAATTTTCCTGGATAACGAACTTATCCAAGCCACTTACAAAAGGAAGGTACCTACCAAATTTCATCAAAATCGGCCCCGGTCTTTTTGAGTTATCGGTGTGATATATATATATATATATATATATATATATATATATATATATATATATATATATATATATATATATATATATATATATATATATATTAATTGATTGTTTAATTTGTGTTATGGTAAATAGATAGTTTTTACTTTTCATATGTTTGAACAGTGTAGGCAGGTATAGTGTTTTATTTTATACAATTTTACAGTTTATATTTGTATGTTGCATCAGCTATGTTAGATTTTGTAGGTACACTTTTGGGAAACCCCGGTTCACAATTGTCAGGTGTAGAAAAATTCGATCGTCGTGAAGTAGCATTTACCAAAGTATACTCATTTAATTTCTTAAGTTTGCATTTAATATCTCTCTTACATTTACATATGCATATAATCTAAGTCTATAAACAATATCATAAACCTAAATCTACGAAGTGTGTTCAACTGAAATTCATCCCAAATCGAATTGAATTTTAACGTGCCTTTTTTTTTAAATTTCAACAACACACCACGAGGGCTCACTGCCTAAATACTATCGTAGCGTGGGTGTCGACAAGGAGGTAAGAGGCAAACTGTTAATTCTGGACTTGAAGGTTTGGATCTTCGGAGGAGAAGGAAAAACATGTGGCGGTAAGAAATTCCACAACTTGGAAGTCCTCGGGACAAAAGAGTGGGCATAACAAGATGTTCTATGTCTGGTGACCTGGACAGTAAAAGGGTGCATTCGCTCTTCTCCTGGTAGACCTGTTATGGGCAGCAGGTGGAGGAACTATGAAAGAAAGCTCCTCTGAGCACTGCCCGTGCAGATATCTATGAGAGAGAGAGAGAGAGAGAGAGAGAGAGAGGTCACCAACAGCATGTTGGTGAGCAATGGATGGCAGCCTTTGGGTGAGGGCAGGGTCACCGATGAGACGTATAGCACTCTTCTGAATGGAGTCCAGGATAGCGACTGTAGAAGCGGCAGCAGCACCCCAGATGTGGGAGCAGTATTCGAGGTTTGGCCTTATTTGTGAAGTATATAAGGTATAGAGATTAGCTGGTGAAAAGTATTTGCGAGCCCGGAAGACGAAACCTAATTTCTTAGCAGCCGCTTCTGCAACTGATGTGACATGTTGGTGCCAATTGAGATTTCGATCCACAGAAATGCCAACAAGTGAAAAGGACTCTTTACTTTGAATAACTTGGTTGTTCCTTATGATGAGTCTAGGGCTGGTGTATCTCTTATGAGATAGAAAGCAAGACTGAGTTTTGGTGGAGTTGAATTGTAGAAGATTTCTACTTCCCCAGTCTAATATTTTTTGGAGATCCATAGAGACAGAACCCTCCATGAGTCTGCGATCCTTATCTAATTGGGCTAAAGAGACAGGCTTAGAATATTGTATATTTGAGTGGAGGATGCTGTCGTCCGCGTAACTGTGAACTGGGTTGGATGTGCGAGAGAGGAGATCATTGATGTGGAGAAGAAACAAAATAGTGGCTAAAGCTAAACCTTGAGGGAATCCTGCATTAATTGGATACAATTTAGAGGAATGGCCATCCACGACAACAGATATGCTCCGGTTGGGGAGGAGATTTGCTGTCCAGGTACAGAGTTTTGGTGGTAGGCCATAGGCCATAGGTTGATGTTAATTGTACAGTATGTACTGAAAAAGTTAAAGAAGAACCCTGTGATCGAACCCAGTAGCCTTCGGTTCAGAGACACACGTTCTTACCACCGGACCACCGAGGCTCTATCCTTGGAAATAATTGCAATAATTCAGTTGACGGTTTGTAACATTGGTAGTATTTGTAACTATCACATTGCTCATTTTCTATTGTTTATATTTGTTAGTAATTTTAAAATACGTGACTTTGAAATTACTTTTATTATTTAAAATCCGCCCAAGTTTGATTCGTGTACCGTCATTTAATTTTTGTGTACTGGGGGTATGCGTCGATCGCCATTTTAAATTCACACAAGCGTTACTTACCCTACTTTATTATACTCGTAAGGCCCATCAATTTGATACCCATGTCAAGGGAATTGTGAGAAAAGAAAAATCCGCCACCTTGGAGCGGCCGACATATTCAATTTGTGATCATGACAGATGGCCTATGTTGCATTCCCACCCGACTTTTATACGCGTATCAAATTTCAGCCCAATCCGATAAGGAGAAGTGATTCAAAATTGACTTGCCAAATTTGACCCAAATAAACCAATTAACAAACATATTAACAGGTGCAGTTATGTAAACGTTTGTAAAACAGTCAACAAATGAAAAGAAGCATTTGTTTGCATCCACTCTAATCCCTTAACCCACCAGAATCATCGCGTTATGATTTTCGAATTTTTTGGTCACTGACACACACAAGTATAAAATGACCTGAAAAAATCATTCAACTGGCCGACACTAGAATTTTATGAGCAGTACCTCGGTTGGTAAAACAATTGGATAGATCCCTTAATTGTGCTAGTAATTATTTCTAATTACATTTCTAAATAATTTCTGCACTCTGCTCACCGAGACGAGTAACATGACACCAAACACTATACCTCTACACCACCTAATAACAAAGTTGGTTTGCGCATGCGCAAACCGTCATCTTTACGTACGTCATTCCCCTAAAAATCAAAATGCCTGGTCCTCTTACTTTGACGGGTGGTGCCACCTGTCGTTTAAAATTTTAAATTTCCCGGGTTTTTCACTTCCGTTCTGTTGTTATGGCTGTTTTGATACTGTATTTTTCGGTTTATTTATCATGTCGCAGCTATTTTGCCACTAACAAGCAAGTTTAAAAGTGTCAGTAGGTAATGGGGTGATCGAGGCAGACAGCATGGTACATTCAATGACACATTTAAATTACTTTGGTAGCTATCGGCTATGCATAACCGGTATGGTAGCAGACAATTGCCGACATGACAGTTGACAAATGACATAACAGTTGAAAGATGACCTGTGTAAGCCCCATTTGGGCCCCGCCCCACAATTCCACCTGCGGCTCCGCTCAAAAAGGTCACCATTTTGGACTGCTTTTTGTATTTAAATCGTAGTGTGTGGGGTCTGTCTAGGCCCCTTAGTGCTCCTGAGGAAATCGAGATTATGGGGGCGAGTTCTCGAAACTTATTAGACAATGACGTCATCGGGATATGCTCTGATTTCACATTTGTAACTGACTAACCAAGACAACCAACCAATTCTTATAATTCGTAGGGTAATGTGTTAATTCTTTTAGAAATGATATGAAATGTATATGTACATGCACTTATAAGCCAAATTCTAAGTGAAATTAAATAAAAACTGTTGACATAACTATTTACCTTGAAAGCTTGGTGTAATGCAACGTCAGTGAGCCAAAGATTATCATGTCTGTCGATTGTTAATCCATGGGGCATAAAAAACATCATAGCGCCCCATTGACCGAGAATCTTACCAGTTTGTGGATCTAACGTTAAAATGGTGTTCTCTTTGATTGGTCCCAAATGGAGTTGTTGGAAATGATTCGTTGAATTAAATGTGCTAAAACGGAGAAATAAAAATATAATGCAACAATGTATACTTATAACTAACACATATATTAAAGCTAAGATTATTTTTAGGGTTAAAAATTCTGTTTGTTAATTAAAATTCACAGTTTTTTATGTTTTGATTGAATTTATTTTCATTTATGGGTTCTACTTACTTCTGATCCCATACTCTATCTGCTCTGTGGAAGATGACAGGTTGTAAGGCTGAATTGACAGCCACTGCAGACACCTGTCCCAGCCTGAGCTGTTCCTGTGGCCAATTTTTGACTGCTCTGGGAACATCTGGCCTGTCGATTTCCTCGCTAGATTCAGAATGGGCACTCGAGGACTGAAAATTTAAAAAATATTGTTAGATGTGAGTAGTAAATGCATATAAAACAATACTGTCTCATAATTTACACCGTGAGACCATCAAAAATGAAGCGAGCTGGAAGACCTTTTCCTCAAATGCTTAAAAACTTTTTTCTTTTAATTTATAGATCTAAATTTTGGTACGCAGTTTTAATAGTGGAGACCAATGTACCAAATTTGGTTGCCATAGGTTTGTTACGTTTCGAAATACAAAAGTGATCCGAAAGAAATCCCAAAAATTTTTCGGATCTGTATATTTCATCAACATAAAAACTGACCCCGGATATGTATTTGAGATGGCCTAGTTTGCGCCCATTTGAAGAACTTTTTTTCAAAATTCAAAAGTCGCGATCTGCTCATTAGTGAATTCTCGTAGTGAATTTTCTTACCAAAATTCAGCAAAATAGTACATGTTCCACTGACCATCATTTTAAAAAATTAAGATTAAACTTGCGCGTAAATTTTATTATCATCAAATATAATAGTTGAACTTAATATGTGCAATAAGATGCTGTATAAAAATAGCACAGATTTAGTAATGAAGAGTGATATTTGCAGGTCACCTAGCAATTAATTTTAATGTTGTATCATTTTATTGCAATAAGCGTTACTTGCTTTACCAACTTAAAAGATAATGACCTACATTTTTTTGTTAATAACCATTTATTAACTAAATACGATTGAAGTATTAAGTTCGCAGGTTTAACAGCGCCCAAAATTGTTTGAACCTGAAGTTAAGGAAATATGAAAGGAATGAATTATCAGACCTCAGTTTGGCTGTTCTATAAGTGTAGGTTAAGGGTAGATTGGGCTATTATAGTTCGATTTCCGGGTCTCAAACTGTCTGCTCCCCAACTCTCACTATAAATTGTCTCCAAGGGCTTGACGTGTTCAACTCTTGTTGAAGAGGTAGCGTTTGATTTAATTTTTAGCGCGAAAAAAATATTTTTTGCAAAAACTGCCATCTATACATCAGCTTGTACAAATTGTAACGTAACCTACATCAGTCAAACTCCTAGAAGCTCTAACACCTGACAGAATTACGCCTGCACTTAGAAATAACCATCATGACAAATTTACATCTGTAAAACATATTATCGATACTTACATAGACGAACAATGAATAAACAACAAACCACAACGCTTTTGTAAAATCAAGTGTAGACATAATTTTCTGGAGGCTGCAGAGATGGAAGAATACACTTAGGACACAACTGCCTTGTTTTAAATTAGCAATTCATGGATTCCTAATAATAATAATAATAATAATAATAATAATAATAATAATAATAATAATAATAATAATAATAATAATAATAATAATAATAATAATAATAATAATAATAATAATAATAATAATAATAATAATAATAATAATAATAATAATAATAATAATAATAATAATAATAATAATAATAATAAGTCAAGGGGACTCGCCAAGTCCATTGCGGTTCTGCCTCGCATTCAATCTGCTATCAAAACATATCTACCACATAACTGGTCCCTCAGGAGTTAAATTGTTGGTAATTGGCACTCTCCCAGTAACTTTGTCGTTTCTAGATCGTAACCTTCATACAGACATCTATGTAATAGATGAATTAACTAAACCTATTTTAGGCAGAACAACAATTTTAGAATTAAATGTTCTCGATCTATTTCGGGAGAACCAGATTGCTCAATTGAAGCTAGATAACTCTGAGTCGGTCAAAACTCACATTTGTTCAAAATTCCCTAAAATATTTTAAAAAGTTGGTAATTTTATAACTGAAATGGAGATACAAATGTGTGTGTGTTTTTCTTTCTTTAATGTCGGCCTATTTCCGCTACTATGACCAATCACCGACGCCAGGGAGCAGTTTCACCTCACTATCCTGGAAATGTTGCCGAACCCCTGCCTTTCTGTAAGGAGGGTAGGGATCTTTAACGTGCCCAAAATCGCATGGACACGGGACCGACGGCTTTACGCCCCCTCCGAAGGGCGGAACGTGCAGACATTCAACTTGCTCAAATACAATGCCTGAACCTCGGTTGATGTTAATTTTACAGTTTGTACTGAAAAAGTGAAAGGAGTACCCTGGGATCGAACCCAGTACCCTTCGGTTCAGAGGCACACGTTCTTACCTCTGAACCACCGAGGTTCTGAGATACAAATAATAAAAGGTTTTAAGCCATTCGTATAATCTGTGCCCAGAGTAGTACCACTACCTTTATTAAAACCTTTAAAAGCTGAGCTGGATCGTCTACAAGAGGTGAATATAATACAGTCAGTAGAAATTCCTACAGATTGGGACAGTCCGATAGTTGTTGTTCAAAACAATTTGAAAATACGTCTCTGCATTAACTATAGCAACATGAGCAAGTAGAAATCTTCACGTACCTTGTGTTATAACGGATGATGTTAAATGTACCAAATATCTGAGAAACATCTCGCTGGCAAAGCGATATACACATAGTACTCTTCCCACTAATAAACATTTTACGTTGGACCTGAGGAAGAAGTTCATCAAGTCGTACGTCTGGATTGTGCTAGTATCTGGGGCGGAAACCTGGACTTTGATTCGGTTAGGTTAGGAAAAAAGTGAGTAGGTTATCTCAGTCTCCCACTGTGATTTTAGAACTATTGTGGCTTATGCTTAATTGGTACATATTTCACCTCAGCCTCTTACAGAAGTCGCCCATTTTTGAGAGTGAAAGTTGATCCACATCTTCTGGTGCAAGTTGGATCTTGCCAAAGAGCAGGTGACTTGTTTTCTCCATTGCGGGATAGAAACATAGCATGTGCTCTACCTCCTACTGTTACCTCATTCTTTATACACAGTCGGCATTCGGTTTCTTGTCCAAGAAAAATGTTGTGAAGGTGGTGATGAGGGTGAGAATGGCCTGTATACAGCCTGACCAGACTTTGACTAAGCAGGGCATGAAGATAGTAGAAGATTTTTATGTGTATGACAAGAACACCATTGACCGATAGGAGGATGAATAAAAGTGTGGTAGAAGGGGTACGAGAAAAAGGTGCTTGTTGAAAGAAATTGAGAGGAGAAAGGGAAAATTTCTTGGACATATTCTGAGACATAATAACTTTCTGACAATAGTATTTGAAAGACACATGCTTGGAAAAAAATTGAAGAGGTAGAAAAAGAAAAAAAGCTTCTGGAAAACCTGGCACAATTGATGACGTGTCGAAGCTACAATGAACAGAGCTGCTGGCAACAAAGAATGATGGTTGTGACAATACGGCGACATCGCATTGGAATGTGATGATGAATTTCGACAAGGAACTAGCCAGTGAAACGTTTCTCATCAACTAATGTGAAGAGTACTACGAGAACATAGGTGTCACCCTTTTGAAATTCATGTCACACAAATGTTACATAATCGAAGAATATATTTCTCTGGTGGTCATGCAGCCAGCAGACTTAATTTTTTGCCGACAAAATCTCTTCATGAAGGTTTAAATTTTGTTTAAAAATTACGGAAAGTGGCTTTTGGCGTAATTACAACAAAACCATGTATCTCTCTTGTAGTGATTTACTGTGAAACTCTGCCTTTTTTACAGGTGTGTAATTCTTTAATTAGCGTGTGATAGTGCCACTACTATATTATAATAAAATTCGCTAGATATAATAATAGTCCCAATGTCACGTCCTAATTACATTGGGCATATTTATGAAGACTGTTCCCTGAATTGATATAACCATGAAAATGCAATTAGTATACAAATAATTAGACCTGCTGTTGTTGCCGAACTTTGCAAAGAGAAAATTACTAATTGCAATTTGAAAAATGTGTGAAAATTTGCAAAATAAAAATTCTATATTTGCAAGTAAAAAAGTCTGGACGCACCAAGTGTCTTATGTTTGTGAATTTTCATAAAAATGTTTTTAATAGCAAATATGGGCTTTAGTGTATTTTCTGAACGCGAAATAGGCCCACTAGAACCCATATCCAGGGTCAGTTTCAATATATATATATATATATATATATATATATATATATATATATATATATATATATATATATATATATATATATATATATATATATATATATATATATATATATATATATATATATATATATATATATATATATATATATATATATATATTCAGAAAGATTTCCGCGGTCTTTAATGTGAGACATCGGGAGCGTGGAATAGAGGAGACCTGCTGCAGGTGGATCGGTTCCATGCTCAGGGACAGGGCGGTGTTCACCTCACTCGCGGGAGGGACTCTGCTCGCGGGGGTCGCGGCGGGGTGTCCGCAGGGGAGCGTTCTGTCTCCCTTGCTCTGGTGTCTAGTCGTGGACGGCCTGCTGGGGAGGCTCTTGGGAGGGGGGTATGAGGTACAGGGTTATGTGGACGACACTGTCATCATAGTCCGAGGAAAGGTTACACAGTCAGTGTGGGAGCGTATGCAGAATGCACTGAAAGTGGTGGAAGGGTGGACGGTTGATCAAGGGCTCGGGGTGAGCCCCGAGAAAGCAACCGTCGTGCCGTTTACGAGGAGGAGGAAGTGTGAAAGCCACAGAACTCTCACTCTATACGGTAGGAGCGTTCCAATGGCCAGGGAGGTAAAATATCTTGGGGTCGTATTGGACTCTAAGCTAACCTGGAATGGTCACATTGGAAAATTACTGCGTAAGGCAGTCATGACCTTAGCCGTCACTAGGAGGCTATATGGAAAAACGTGGGGACTAAGACCTAGTATGGCCCACTGGCTGTACACAAGGGTGGTCAGACCACCGTTAACATATGCGGCACTGGTCTGGTGGCCTAAGGTGACACAATCCAGTGCCAAACAAAAACTAGGCAAGATCCAAAGGATGGCTTGCCTAGGCATCACAGGGGCCATGTCTTTATCCCCAACAGCCGCCATGGAGGTGTTGATAGATCTACCCCCCTACACTTAGTTATTATGGGAGAGGCCAGGCTAGGACTATACAGACTAGCCTGCAATGGTAGACTGAAGATCAACCCAGGCTTCAGGGGCCACTGCAAAATTCAGGAGATCGTGAAGGAGCCCATGCTTGAAATGAGGTCAGACTTCGCGAGCCCGCGAATGTGCAGGGAAAACAACTTTACAGTGGAAATCCCTGATCGCGAGGCATGGCGGGAGGAGACGCCGGGCATACCACGGGACGCGCTCGTCTGGTTCACGGACGGATCTGGCGGGGAGCGTGGGACGGGGGCAGGTGTTTACTCGGAAGGACCGAGGGTAAGTCATAGTATTTCCCTCGGAGCCCATGCAACGGTGTTTCAGGCCGAGATGTACGCCATCCTGCACTGTGTGCGGGAGAACAAGAGGAGGGGCTACACCAACAAGCGGATCCTCATAGCCACAGACAGCCAGGCAGCCCTTAAGGCACTAAGTAGCCCACGGGTAAATTCCTGGCTGGTGAGTGAGTGCCGAGACGAGACGAGCGACCTGGCTGGGCAGAATGAGGTGACCCTCATCTGGGTGCCGGGTTACTCGGGGGTCAAAGGCAATGAAGAAGCTGACAGTCTCGCGAAGAGAGGGTCAGCAGAACCATTTATGGGACCAGAACCGGCTCTGGGCGTGTCAAAGAGCACTGCCAGGGGAGCCATTAAGTCCTGGGTCAGAAACCAACACAAGGTGTACTGGGCGGACTGTCCAGGGCTCAGACATGGGAAGTCAATAATTGACGGACCCAGTTCAAAGAGAGCTGTGGAGCTGCTAAACCTTAGCAGAGGACAGCTCAGAAACACAACAGGTCTCTTGACGGGACACATGGCCGTCAAGAAACACCTGCATAAAATGGGGCGGTTCGAAGGGGACCTCGCATGCAGACTCTGAGGCGAGGGGGAGGAATCAGCCCTGCACATCTTGTGTGAGTGTATAGCTCTGGACCGGAAAAGACAACTGATCTACGGTCACTCTAGACCGGAGACAGAGCAATATAAAACTTCACCCTACCAATCGCTGTGCAGACTAGTTCAAGGCACAGTGATTTTGGAATGGGTGGAGTAAGACTAAGGGTATGCACAATCAACCAAGGGTTGCGGTGCTATCGGGGCGGCAAGGCAGCGGACGAGCCCTGAGGGAACAATAAAACAAAATGTGAGACATGCTTGGTTCTCGGGTTAAACCGCGTCCAGAATTTATGGAAACTCGACGTTTCGGCTCCTGTTTTGGAGCCATTTTCAAGAGGTAAAGGAAATATGTAAGGACACTCTAAGGCCTAAATCTGCATACTCCTTAGAGTGATGGACAAAGGTGGGTAAAGGAAATATGTAAGGACACTCTAAGGGCTCAATCTGCCTACTCCTTAGAGTGGAGGACAAAGGTGAGTAAAGGAAATATGTAAGGACACTCTAAGGCCTCAATCTGCCTACTTCTTAGAGTGGTGGACAAAGGTAGGTAAAGGAAATATGTAAGGACACTCTAAGGCCTCAATCTGCCTACTCCTTAGAGCGGTGGATAAAGGTAGGTTGGGTTGTTGTAGCTCGATTACGGGGCCTCAATCTGCCTACTCCCCAAATCTCGCCGGAGATCGTCTGTGAGGTCTCAGTGTCTTCAACCCTAGGCCTAGACGCCTGGACGCGGTTTAACCCGAGAACCAAGCATGTCTCATATATATATATATATATATATATATATATATATATATATATATATATATATATATATATATATATATATATATATATATATATATATATATATATATATATATATATATATATATATATATATATATATATATATATATGTATGTATGTTTGTGTGTTTTATAACTCAAAAAAATAATGGGCAGAATTTGATCAAATTTGCTGAGTAGCTTCTTTTTGTAAGTGACTTGGGTAAGTTCGTTATCCAGGAAAATTGGGCCAGGTTTTTCGAGGTTTTGGCGGAAAGTTTTCTGTTTTCTTTCAGGAAAAATTTATATCTCAGGAAATAACTAAGTAAGGGCAATCATATTTGGTGCGCGTGTTTGTATTATAAAGATGGAATCATTTACCAAAAGTTAGATCTGTAAGTTTAAAGCCAAAAAGTTATCGGCATTTAAGGCAAACGTTTGAAACGTCAAAATTGGCAACACTTAGGCAAAGAACTTCAAAGAAATATGGATTATGTAAAGAGTGTTCTGCAAACCTTTAAGTTTCAGCTTCGACAATCATTGTCCTTGATTCATTGTCATTCATTTACTAAAATATTTCAAGCAAATTCATTTCAAATAGACTCTTTCTCTGATGCTTTGGCTGTAGTTTTAGTTAAGTTTATGGTTTAACGGTCTAAAATTTTTAGCCAACTTTCGTAGAAAAAAATCATTAATGAGGAGACCGCGACTTATGATTTATAATAAGATTTATTCAAATGAGCGCAAACTAGAGTCCATATCTGGGTTTACTTTCAATTTGCATACATACAGGGTGACGCATTTATTTCGTAAATCTCCAAATAATACGAGATAAGGGAAAAATTGTATACGTTGCTGATAGGGTGTCTTGAGCTGGATCTTATAAAATTATTTTGAGAATCACAGGGTTGCCCATAAGTCGTTAGTGATAACTACAATTTTTTTAACATTCCTTATTGTACTTTTGCATTTTTCATCGAAATCTGATGCAGGTTTGTGAAAAAATCGAGACGCAGTAAGTGCGTTTTGGTAGTAAATGTTCATTAAATACTTCAAAATTTAATAACTCAATTTGCTATTAACCTAAGGTTCGTCGGCTAGGATACGAGTTTTCTCGAAAACATTTTAAGTTTATTTTGAGAAAATTTTTGTACGTTTTTAAACAATAAGTTATTTTGTTAAAATATTGTACATTGTTTCTACTATATAGGTTACACCGGTGACTAAATTGATGCCTGCTTGCATTAAACAGACATATTTGCTATTAAAAACATTTTTATGAAAATTGACTTCCATAACGCACTAGCTGCGACTAGACTTTTTTTAATGAAAGCAGGCATTAGATTTGGTAACCTATATAGTAGAAATATAGTATCACCTATATAGTAGAAACAATGTATCAAAATAACTGTATTGTTTGAAAATGTACAAAAATGTTTGGAAACTAAACATTTTCCAGAAAAAAATTGGTTTCCTAGCCAACGAGCCTTAAGTTAACAGCAGATTTAGTTATTCTAATTTGAAGCATTTAATGAAATTTCGCTACCAAACCGCATTTGCTGCATCCCAATTTTAGTGAATTTTTATTTAAAAAAATTAACTAATAGAGAGGTATTGATGGTGAGACTGCAAATTTTTTTCAAATGGGCACGAACTAGGACCCCTAGAACCCATTTCCGGGGTCAGTTTCAATTTTGTATGTTTATATATATATATATATATATATATATATATATATATATATATATATATATATATATATATATATATATATATATCCATCGGATAACTCAAAAAATAATTAACCGATTTCGATGAAACTCGGCAAGTGCCTTTCTTTTCTTAATCGATTGGATGAGATCGTGAGCCAGGAAAATCAGACAGGGTTTTTTGGGAAAATTTTGAGTCTCTTTTCGAAAAACAATTTTTTCTCCGAAAATTACACAGCTATTTTAGCTAAATTTAACGAATATATTACACTGACAGAGGCCTTTTTAGGTACCTGGATCAAACTTTCTAAGTTTATAGAAAATTGAGTTATTTAAATTTTAAACCTTCTTTCGAGAAACAATTTTTTCTCCGAAAATTACAAACTTATTTTAATGACATTTGGCGGATATCTTTCCTTCGGATAGACCTTACTGCATACCAAAATGAAACTTTCTTAGTTTATAGAAAATTGAGTTATTCAAATTTGAAGCATTTAATAAAAATTCACTACCCTAACGCACTTGCTGCGTCCCGAACTTTTTTTCTTACAAACATGCATTTGTGTTCGCTAAAAAAAATGTATTACCAACCACTTGTGGCCATCCTGTGATTGTAAAAATAATTTTGTAAGATGCAGCCCAAGACACCCTAAAATTAATGTATACAATTTTATCTCGTAACTTATATAATAACTGATATATTGAGCTTTACTGTAGTAATGCGTCACCCTGTCTATATGTAACCCTGGATATAGTTTCTTTTTTTAAAGACAATTCATTAAAGATACCGGTGTTCTGTACACTGGGACTCGAAAATAATATAGCAGCCGATAACTTGTAGTGGTTAATTATTAATTATGCCTGCTTCTCTTTTCCTTGGATGTGTGGGTGGGGTTGGGTGGATGTTGGCGAGGGTGGTGAAACGTGTCGGCCGTAATTGAGTGTGGGTAGCCATTGAAACTAGACTTCGCGTTGGCTTTGGCATGTTGTCATTTCATATTACTTCCACATCGTCACAACGTTGTGACGGGGGTTGATTTGGTGAAAATTGATATTTTTTTGCTAAAACTTGAGTAATATAACGTTTCAAAAGTTTATGCGTACAGAAATACAAATATTTTCCTTGTAGTCAATTCATGGGCACTGAATAAATTATCGCAGCTATGTGGAAGTTATGGTTCAATTTGCAGCACGATTTTTTTATTGTAAACTTTTAGGATTATAAATTGTTTAATCATTATAATTAATTCAACCTAAAGGGTTTCCGCACACTTTTAAACGAGAATATTCACTCATCCTAAGTATCTCAGATACTAAATGGATTGAGCTTTGATTGGACCCTTTCCAAGTTATTTGATACGGAAGCATAATACAATTCCTTATCTTCCTGCCGCTTTCTGTAGAACCTTGTAAAAGTGGTCTCCAATGTTGTCTATCAGGTAAGAGCTAAAATTTCACGGCCTGGCATATATCCAGGGTATTGCAGCCTGTCAAAATTTGGTAAGACATTGGTTTCAAGTCTTATTAGCCTTGGAAAAAACTAAAATGGATTTTATGTCAATTAGTTTTCTTATATTTGTTTATCACGATGTCAGAAGTATAGAGCTGTTATTAGATTCCTTACTTGAGAAGGCCTTCTACCTCAAAGCATCAGAGACCGACTGATTTGGAAAAGGAAGGTACCCACCAAATTTTATTAAAATCGGTCCATTATTTTTTGAGTTATCGGTGTGACACATAAATAAATATACGATATATGTATATATACATATATATATATATATATATATATATATATATATATATATATATATATATATATATATATATATATATATATATACACTCGCATGCAAAAAAAAAAAACGCAACACGTTAATATTTGGTGAGATTTGAGATGTCATAACTTTTTTATTTTTAGTCCAATTTTCATAAATTTTTAGCAGACTTTAGTTGAAATGACTAACTTCAACTTGCGTATCCAGTCTTTTGTTAACTGCTGGCGTACTAGTCATTATTCAGGCTTAACTAAAAGTTCGTTGTATAACCCTAAGTTTAAAACACCCTGTGGAATAATTTCCTAGCCAAATTTTTTCAAAACAACAATTTTTGTTAAGAACCATTTCTTACCTACATTTTGTTTTTTAGTTCATGTCTTTAGGTGTACTGGTTTATTTTTAAAAGCGAAATGAACTTGTCACCAACAATTTTCTTTGAGAAATGTTATTTTTTGGTGAGGCGGCTATGCTTGTTGTTGCTCTAATGTCAGTTTGACAGTGATTTTTGTTACGTAAGACGTATTATACTGCTACCATGGTTTTAAGTGCGGAAAATTGCGCAAAAGCTGTTGCTCTTGTTGAAGCTGGACGTAATTATGAATATGTTGCAAGAACCCTTCATGTTCATCGCTCTACCATCAAAAGAGTAGTCGAACGTTTTAGACAAACTGGCAGAAATAAACGTAAAACAGGTGGTGGCAGAAAACGAAAAACTACTGCTGTAGATGACAGATTTCTTCACGTTAACACTCTGCGGGATCGTCATTTAACATCAGTGCAGACAAGAAATCAACTTCAAGAGGTCCGAGGTACTAATGTTAGTGTGTGGACAGTTCGCCGAAGATTGAAGGAGTTTGGTTTAAAAGCTTGCATACCAGCAACTGGACCCAAATTGCTTCCTCATCACCGAATAGTTAGATTGCAATTTGCCACTGAACATTTACATTGGAACTTAGGGCAATGGAACAATGTTCTTTTCACTGACGAATCCAGATTCTGCTTACATTCTCCAGATGGACGGAAAAGAGTATGGAGAAGGGCCGGAGAAAGATTTGCGCAGTGCACATTCAGTCCCCGTCTAAGCTATGGAGGAGGTTCAGTAATGGTGTGGGCAGGAATAACCCGGGAGGCCAGCACTGAGTTGGTGGTCATCGATGGATCCTTGACGGCCCACCGATATATTGCGGAGGTATTAAGCAATTACGTTGTACCTTTTAGTGGATTTATCGGAGATGGCTTTATCCTAATGCAGGATAATGCGCGACCACATTCAGCAATGTGTGTTACACAATACCTCGCGGAAGTTGGCATTAACAAAATGAACTGACCAGCATGTTCGCCTGATCTTAACCCCATAGAGCACGTGTGGAACATGCTTGGTAGGCAAGTACTTTTCTTTCGGTTAGTTAAGTTACAGTTGAATTGTTTTGATTTGAACTTTGATTTTGAAGTTAAATTGTTTGCATAAATACATTTTCCTGTTTTTATTTATTTTTATGTAAGTTGTAATAAGTGCTTATTAAAACGAAACAATTTATTGTTGCCTTTTTATTGGTAGATTAATAAACGAAGCTGTCAAACTGACAATAGAGCAACAACGAGCATAGCCGCCTCGCCAAAAAATAACATTTCTCAAAGTAAATTGTTGGTGACAAGTTCATTTCGCTCTTAAAAATAAACCAGTACACCTAAAGACATGAACCAAAAAACAAAATGTAGGTAAGGAATGGTTCTTAACAAAAATTGCTATTTTGAAAAAAATTGGCTAAGAAATTATTCCACAGGGTGTTTTAAAATTAGGGTTATACAACGAACTTTTAGTTAAGCCTGAATAATGACTAGTACGCCAGCAGTTAACAAAAGACTGGATATGCAAGTTGAAGTTAGTCATTTCAACTAAAGTTTGCTAAAAATTTATGAAAATTGGACTAAAAATAAAAAAGTTATGAGACCCCTCAAATCTTACCAAATATTAACGTGTTGCGTTTTTTTGCATGTGAGTATATATATATATATATATATATATATATATATATATATATATATATATATATATATATATATATATATATATATAGAATGGCGCATTGAAAACGAAACAGACCGATTTGCATCCAGAGAATTTTTTTTTAAGAAACGCTGATTTCAACACGTCAATTTTAATATTAAAGAGCATATTTTGACTAAAAACTCAACTTTGTCACATCAACCCCTTAAGAGTAGTGATAACAACCCTTCTATTTTAAATAGGGAACATGGGTCGAGTGTTACATTATTTGAAAGCCCTTTCTTTTCTGAATTCAACACACAAATTTTTTGGAAGTTTTATCAACTCGTTTAGAAATTATTCACAGTTGAAGATGCAAAAACGTATTTCACTCATTCCGACGAGAAATGTGCTGATAGTCAATGTTTTGTTGGTTTGTAAACAAAAAATTCACTATCAGAACATTTGTTATCGAAATGAGAGAAATGCGGTTTATTATTTCAGTTTATCGGTCGGTTTGATACTTGATAGTACTACCGAAAATTAATTTCACACTGGTGTATTCTGTAGAAGAAATAGTTGAAATAATTACTCTTTTTTTTCACAAACGATGACTGTGCTAACCGTACCGCAAATTTATTTAATAAACCACATCCTAAAACAGAAATGTTAACAGAAAATACATTTTGGAGTTATTTGCAAAGTTTCGACAAAGTGGTTCAGTATCCAACAAAAAACGGGATCCTGAACGTGAATTTCCGGTTAGAAATGAGACTACTGAGATTGAAGTTTAAGGACAAAGTGCTGCAGGCCCAACTTTGAGCACGAGAAAATTGGCCACTGTTTCAAACATCAAAAGAAGAACTATTCAGCGAATATTGAAGCATCATAAATTTCACCCGTATAAAATTCATCTTGTACAACAACTGAATGAAGATGATTTTGATCGGCGGCTGGAGTTTTGTGAAGTTATGACTGCACGAATAGTTGATAGCGGGTACTTTCTGTTCAATATCTGTTTTTCAGAGGAGTGTACGTTTTTATTAAACTCTACAGTCAATCGTCATAATTATCGTTATTGGGCAGATAATAATCCAAGAAATTTTCACGAAGTCCACACTCAAACTCCACAGAAATTGAATGTCTGGACTGGCATTTTTGGAGACCGTTTGATCGGACCAATTTTTCTTGATGGCAATTTGAGTGGCGGAACGTATTTGGAGTTACTAGAAGATATCCTTTACCCTCTACTAATTGACATTGTTGAAAATGATGATCGCTATCAATAAAATCAATTAGTGTTTCAACAAAATGGAGCTCCACCGCAGTTTTCACAACGTGTTAGAGAGTTTTTGAACAGAGAGTTTCCAGAGCAATGGATTGGGCGTAGAGATGCTATTGAGTGCCCCCCTAGACCACCGGATTTAACTCCTTTAGACTTATTTCTATCGGGCCATTTAAAGAGTAGCATTTACGCAACAGAACCGGAGTCTCTGAAAGAATTACGACGACGCATTGTTGATGAATGCCGTCCAATAACTCCACAAATGCTCCAGAATGTCAGAGCTCGTTTTGAACAAAATTTGTACTTTTGTATGGAAGCTGGTGGTCAACAATTTGAACACTTATTTAACTGAATAAACATTTTTGAACGTTTGGCTTTTTTTATAGTTTTTTTTAACGAAAAATTGACTAATTAATGCATTTCTTAACACAATGAATGAAATACGTTCTTGCAACTCCAACTGTGAATAATTTTTAAACGAGTTGAGAAAACTTCAAAAAAAAATAGTGTGCTGAATTCAGAAAAGAAAGAGCTTTCAAATGATGTAACACTCGATCCATGTTCCCTATTTAAAATATAAGGGTTATTATCACCACCCTTAAAAGGTTGATGTGACAAAGTTGAGTTTTATGTCAAAACATGTCCCCCTCAATATTAAAATTGACGTGTTTCAGCGTTTCTTAAAAACAATTTTCTCTGGACGCAAATCGGTCGGTTTCGTTTTCAATGCGTATATATATATATATATATATATATATATATATATATATATATATATATATATATATATATATATATATATATATATATATATATATATACATAAACATATAAAAAATTGAAACTGACCCCGGATATGTGTTCTAGGGGGCCTAGTTCGCGCTCATTTGAAGAAATTTTTCAAAATTCGAAAGTCGCGATCTCCTCATTAATGCTTTTTTTTAAAAATAAAAATCACTTTTTTTTTTAATTCACTAAAAGCCCAACGATGGAGATTTATTACTAGAAAGGAAAGACGCTGGTAACTACTGGAAAGCATATCTTATCTAAGAAGAGTTATATCACGGGGAGCAACTTAATTGTGAACAAGGTTATATATCAAAGATAACCTGAACGCACTGGGCTTGTCTATTTCAAGAGAAGCCCTTAAAGAACTTAGGCAAGGAAAAACTCCTGGTGTAAGGGAATTAACAGCAGAATTTTGAAAAAACTGTGGTGAAAAATTGCATCTGAAACATTTTCAACCCATTTAAAAATGTTATAAATTAGAAGAACTACCTATTCAGTTTATAGAGTAATAAATAAGGCAACCAGTTGACAAACAAAAATGTTTCTTAATGCTAAGGGCTTTGCAGTTTAGCACTCTTCATTGATACAGAAAGCACGCAGCATGTGCAACAATTTCTTCTGCAATCCGCAGGATCCCCACTTACTTCTTGTATTTTACCGCTATACAAGATCAGTGTTTATACCTTACTTCCTACTTCATGCAACGTGACTATAATAATCGTTCTCCGAAGAATTATTAACACAAATTTTAACATAAAACTATTAAATCACAATGAAATATACCTGAACAGCAATAATAACACTTATCACTATACATGCCACCACCACGAACCCTATCAGGATGTACACTTTTTTACTATACATAATGTACACCAATTATATGGATATTAAAAGTAAAGTCAGCTCATTTTGCTTTCCAACTCACTACTGGTTGGTTATGGTGTGTGAAAGTCAAAGCAATAGCTCACTTGCAGTATATAAGGAACGGTCAATAAAATGTGGTACACAATTTGACTGATAATTTCACAAAACAACAAGTGCGTTATAGTAGCGAATTTTGCAATACATCTCAATTGTCACCAACATGTCACATCAATCTCAATTGGCACCAACATGTCACATCAATTGCAGAAGCGGCTGCTAAGAAATTAGGTTTCCTCTTCCGGGCTCGCAAATACTTTTCACCAGCTAATCTCTACTCTGCTCCCACATCTGGGGTGCTGCTGCCGCTTCTACACTCGCTATCCTGGACTTCATTGAGAAGAGAGCTATACGTCTCATCGGTGACCCTACCCTCACCCAAAGGCTGCCATCCCTTGCCCACCGACGTGCCGTTGGTGACCTCTCTCTCTCTCTCTCTCTTTATGGATATCTGCACGGGCAGAGGAGCTTTCTTCCATAGTTCCTCCACCTGCTGCCCCTAACAGACCTACCAGGGGAACAGAGCGAATGCACCCTTTTACTGTCCAGGTCACCAGACATAGAACATCTTGTTATGCTCGCTCTTTTGTCCCGAGGACTTCCAAGTTGTAGAATTCCTTGCCGGCACATGTTTTCTCTTCTCCTCCGAACCTCCAACCTTCAAGTCCAGAATTAACAAGTTGCCTCTTTCCCCCTTGTCGACATCCACGGTACTGTAGTATTTAGGCTGTAAACCCTCGTGGTGTGTTGTTGAAATAAAAAATAAATAAAATAAAAATAACGCCATTTATCTTATTTCCTAAGCATATCATTTGACTTGTTTAAACTCATTTATGTACGGATGGTTCAAAATCCATACATGGGACAGGTTGTGCTTTTTAGTGAATTTGCTTAAAAAAATTCACTGATGAGGATATCTGTGTTTATATATATATATATATATATATATATATATATATATATATATATATATATATATATATATATATATATATATATATATATATATATATATATATATATATATATATATATATATATATATATATATATATCACACCGATACCTTAAAAAATAATAGACCTATTTTGGTAAAATTTGGTAAGGATGCCTTCCTTTTGCAAGTGGCTTGGATAAGTTCGTTAATCGCCGAAAATAACAAAGCTATGGCAACCAAATTTGGTACTTAGGTTAACGCTGTTAAACTTACCCCTTAAACCAAAATTCAGATCTCTAGGTTTATAGGAAAAAAAATATAGACATTTAAAAAAAAATGGTGTGCCACTGATGACCAGCGAAATGCACAAAACCAAAATATTTTATGTGTATAACAAGATCTATTGTATATTACAGACAGATATTAGGTTTTCTTGATGCAAAAAGCTCAAGAAATAACAGAAAAATTACTTTGAAAATTTTATAGTTTTTCTTCTTAAAATGTCAAAGTCGCGAATTGAAACGTCAAAATTTGATAGTTTTAGACGGGGAACCTGAAACAAATACGGGATATATAAAGCAAATGTCATAATAAATGTGTTTTACAAAGCCTTAAGTTACGGCTTCAACCATCATCGTGCTTCATTTTATTAAAATATTTTACAAAAATAATTTCAAATAGACCCCTTCTCCGATGATTTACGAGTAGTTTCAGTTATAGAGTTTGTGGTTTCATAGTCTCTACTTTTTCGCCAATTTTCGTAGAAAAAAATGTTATTAAGAAGACCGCCACTTTAAAATTTTTAAAATATTCTTCAAAGGAGTGCGGACTAGGCGCCTCCGGGCCCAATTTCAGTTTTTACATGTTTATATATATATATATATATATATATATATATATATATATATATATATATATATATATATATATATATATATATATACAGTGACAACTTGCAATTTTAGGTCCTAAAATGTTTGAAAATATTATTAAACTAAAATTGAAAGAAAACTATTTTGGAGAATGGTAGGGAAGCTCAAAGGATGTAGAGGAAATATTGGAGGTGCTAATAACTTAAAATTGGTTGAATAAATTGTAAATTTGAAATACGGAAATTTTATAGCAAGAAATGTCAGTGTCAATAGGATTTTGATATGTTTCAGTTTATTATTTTAACCAAATCGCATCAATTACAGCCACAAGTTTGTAACTTCTATGTAAGATGCACTGTATAATTTTAATGCATATAAATAAATAAATAAGTAAAATAAAATAAATATATTTATATAATATATATATATATATATATATATATATATATATATATATATATATATATATATATATATATATATATATATATATATATATATACAGGCTGGTGCGTTTTTACTGTAAAACTCAATATATCGGTTATTACACAAGATACAGGAAAATTATATAAATATTATTTATAGGGTATGTTGAGCTGCATCTTATAAAATTATGTTGACAATCACAGGGTGAATTATAAGTCGTTGGTGATATAATTTTTGTTTTCTTTTAATGGAACAGCCCATTTATTGTAGCATTGTTGCATTTTCCATCCAATTTTGCTTGTAAGGAGAAAACATTTATATCGCTCATCGTTTTAGACTTATTTCAATGATTATTTTTCAACTTTTGACATTTTGGAACATATCAAAAAATTTTACACGACGTTTTCACCAATGGAAATCGAGTCCCATGTAAATGACGCATTTAGGGAGGTTTTCAATTATATTTATCAATAGATAGCATTGTCTCATCAAAGTGACGCATTCAGAGAGGTTTTCGTTTAATATTATTTGTAGAAAAAATCGAGTTGCCGTATAAAGAGCTTTCTCAAATAGTGGCTGAATTTGGAAACATTGGAACTGTCGTAACTCTTTTTTTTTTAAATTGAACAACTCCCTATACCTACCTAGTTTTGTAAATAGTTTTTGCATTTTCATATTTTTTAAACTTAGCTACAGATTAGGTATATAATTTGAATTTGATGTATTCTTTAAGCAAATTTTTTGTAAAAAAATTTCGCAGAAAATTTGCAGTTTCCGTAGAAATCATATTTTGTAAAAAAAAATTGACATTTTGATAAGAAATGTTTAATAAGTTATTGTAAAAAACATATTTTCGGATTTTCGTGAAAAAAAAATTTGTGCAAATTATCATCAATTTTTTTTTGGGAGTTTCGTCGGAAAGCCTTTTGTCAATAATTATATCTTGCTAGGTAGGTAAATGGCTTAACAGGTGCGTTGGCCAGAAAAATCGGGCCAGGAACATCCTAGGTTTATTTTCAGAAAATTTTTGTACTTTTTCAAACAATAAAGTTAGTTTGAAGAAATATGGGACATATGTTTTTACTCTATAGGTTGTACCGGCAACCAAATTTGATGCCTGCCTCCATTAAAAAAAGGCATATTTGCTATTAAAAACATTTTAATGAAAATTCACTACTATTACGCACTTGCTGCGTGCAGATTTTTATATACTCCATATGAAACAGTCCTATTTTTATAATCTTCCAAAGAAAAGTACACTACTTACTTCTGAGTCGTTTGTCATTTGACAAGCTCTATGGCAATTGTATTAGTGAATTTTCTTAGAAAAAATTCACTAATGAGGAGATCTCGACTTTTGAATTTTGAAAAAATTTCTTCAAATGAGCGCGATCTAGGACCCCTAGAACCCATATCCGGGGTCAGTTTCAATTTTTATATGTTTATATATATATATATATATATATATATATATATATATATATATATATATATATTTATATATATATATATATATATATATATATATATATATATATATATATATATATATATATATGTATCACACCGATAACTCAAAAAATAATGGGCCGATTTTGATAAAATTTGGCATGAACTTTTCTTTTGTAAATAGCTTGGATAAGTTCGTTAGGAAAATCGGACGAGGTTTTCCAGGAAAATTTTGAGTTTTCATTCGAAAAAAATTCTTATCTCAAAAAGTAATTAGCCGATTTCAATAAAATTTGGCATGTACCTTTCTTTTGTAAATATCTTTGACAAGTTTGTTAGTCAGGAAAATCGGACGAGGTTTTCCGGGAACATATTGAGTTTTCATTCGAAAAATTTTTTTATCTCAAAGAATAATAGGCCGATTTTGATAAAATTTGGCACGTACCTTCCTTTTGTAAAAGGCTTTGACAAGTTCGTTAATAAAAAAAATCGGACGAGGTTTTCCGGAAAAATTTTGAGTTTTCATTTGAAAAAAATTTTTATCTTAGAAAATAAAAAATCTATGATAACCAAATTTGGTAGGTAAGTTTACGATATAAAAAGCAAACTATACACCAAAATTTAGATTTCTATGTTACAAGAAAAAAAAGTTATAAAATATTTTGTGCCAGATCATTTCTATGAAAATTCACTACCATAACGCACTTGCTGCGTCCAGGCTTTTTTTTTCAACCACACCACGAGGGCTCACAGCCTAAATACTATCCTACCGTGGGTGTCGACAAGGAGGAAAGAGGCAACTTGTTAATTCTGGACTTGGAGGTTCGGAGTAGAAGGAAAAACCTGTGCTGGCGAGGAATTCTACAACTTTGAAGTCCTCGGGACAAAATAGCGGGCATAACAAGATGTTCTATGTCTGGTGATCTGGGCAGTAAAAGGGTGCATTCGTTCTGTTCCCCTGGTAGATCTGTTGGGGGCAGCAGGTGGAGGAACAATGGAAGAAAGCTCCTCTGAGCAGTGCCCGCGCAGATATCTATAAGAGAGAGAGAGAGAGAGAGAGAGAGAGAGAGAGAGAGAGAAGTCAACAACGGCACGTCGGTGGGCAAGGGATGGCAGCCTTTGGATGAGGGTAGGGTCACCGATGAGACGTATAACTCTCTTCTAAATGAAGTCGAGGAGAGCGAGTGTAGAAGCGGCAGCAGCACCCCAGATGTGGGAGCAGTATTCGAGGTTTAGCTTTATTTATGAAGTATATAAGGTATAGAGAATAGCTGGTGAAAAGTATTTGCGAGCCCGGAAGAGGAAACCTAATTTCTCAGCAGCCGCTTCTGCAATTGATGTGACATGTTGTTGCCAGTTGAGATTTCGATCCACAGAAATGCCAACAAGTGAAAAGGACTCATTACTTTGAATAACTTGTTTGTTCATTGCGATGGGTCTAGGGCTGGTGTACCTCTTATGAGATAGAAAGTAAGACTGAGATTTGGTGGAGTTGAATTGTACAAGATTTCTACTTCCTCAGTCTAATATTTTTGAGATCCACAGAGACAGAACCCTCCATGAGTCTGTGTATTGTTTGACTCAAAAGTCACGTTATAATCTTGTTTCAGTTACAGACTTTGTGGTTACGAAAATTAGCCACCATAATGCAGTTGCTGCGTCAATACTTTTTTATATTTATTTTTTAGCTTCATGCACTTGATAATTTTTCATTCTTTGTGATAATTTGTAATTGAGGGGGTACCTATAAATTTAAGGTTTTTCGTTACAACTATAATACTTTTATGGTGTAAATATATTTGTTCATCTAAATTGTATATGTGTTTTATAAATAGGTATAAGCTTGTGGTGTGGTCAAGATAATTGTATTGAAGAATACTATTCTCTGGATATTGTCTGTCCTTAGTGAAATCTGCATATTACACGCCCGAAACAACTTAGTATGTGAAATATGTTCAGTCATTCATACACTATACTGAAAAACGTCTGAATAAAACTGATATGGGTTGAGGGTCACGTAGGCATAAAGGGCAATGAGGCTGCGAATGAGGTGGGAAACGGGGCTGTCCCGAGGATGAGGTGACAAAAGGGGCTCTCTCGAGGATGATGTGGCAAAAGGGGCTGTCTCACGGACACAGCTGACCTTTCTTACTACTCCTTTATATATTTACAGTGATATACGCAAAATTTAAGAAGCAGCTGGGAAAGAGAACATATTAATTAGGCCCCATCATCAAAAAATTCATATTTTCTGATAAATCTAGCGTTACCGAAAAATATAGCACCTACTGCCGAAGTTAATTGTACCAGATTTAATTCGGTGTTAATTAAAAGGCTAAGATTCAACCACAGATGCTTTCAAAGTCACCTTTTAGTGAATTTTCATTAGGAAAATCTAAGTTATAGGCGTTTTAAGAAAAAAATTTTGGGTGCCACTGGTGATCAGAGGAAAGCACAAGAACAAAACATTCTGTGTGATTAACAAAACCAATTGAATATTACATCCAACGGTAAAGTTTTCTTGATGCAAAAACGTTAAGAAGTAGCAGAAAAAATATTTTGAAAATTTGATAATTTTTCTTCTTCAAACGTCAAAGTCGCTATTTGAAACGTCAAAATTGGCAAATTTCAGACAACGAATTTGGAACAAATACGGATTATGTAGACGATATGTCGTAAGAAGTGTATTTTACAAAGCCTTGAGATTCAATTTCAACCATCATTGTTCTCCATTTTAGTAAAATATTTTCAGAAAATGCATTTCATATAGACCCTCTTTTTGATGCTTCGGCAGTAATTTCAGCTAGAGAGTTTATGGTTTAATAGTCTATATTTTAGCAAATTTTCGTAGAAAAAATTCGTTATTGAGAAGACCGCGACTTATGAATTTTAAAAAGATTTCTTCAAATGAGCGCGAACTAGAACCTCAAAAACCCATATTCGGGGTCAGTTTCAGTTTTTGTCTGTTTACACATATACAAGGTGATGCTTTTCTACGGCAAAGCTCAATATATCCGCTATTATATAAGATATGACAAAAAAGTATATACGTTAATTATAGGGTATCTTGAGCTGCATCTTACAAACTTTATATTTTGACAATCACATGGTGGTGGTACCCACTTTCTTTTTTTTTAACAGAACACCCCTTTATTTTATTGCATTTTTGTGTTTTCCAGCAAATTATAATGCATGTTTGTAAGAAAAAAAAAAGATATTGTTCATCGTTTTTGAGTTATTTCAATTGTTTTGAAACTTTTCACGTTTTTGGCACATATTTCAAACACATATCACAAATTGTGAAACGGCGTTTTTATCAATAGGTACTGGAGCCCCATGGAAATGGCGTATTCGAACTTTTTGTTTGTATTACTCGTCGAAAAGATCGAGCTGCCGTATACAGGCACCATCAAATAATGGCTGAATTTTAAAAGCCTTCGCACAAATGTTTTTAGTGTTTCTATGGAACCTATTTTTGTAACATTTTGGTGATATGTTGGTAATTAATAATAAATGTTTAGTAAATTATTGTAAAAAAAAGTTGTCAAATTTTTGTGAAAAATATAATTTAGTGTAACATTACTGAAAGCAATTTCTGTAAAAAAAAAGGTGATTTTCTGTAAAAGAAATTTTTGCAAATTCTCATAATTTGTTTTTCAAATTTGGTCCTAAAACTGTTTGTGATTAATTATATTCTGGCAGGTGTGTAAGCAGCTTAAAAATGTTCGTTGGGTAGCAAAATCAGACCAGTGTTTTCTGGAACTTTTAAAGTCTATTTTTGGAAAATGTTTCTACTTTTTGAAACAACAAAGCTATTATAGAGAAATGCGATAGATTGTTACTACTATATAGGTTTTACTGTCAACCAAATGTCCTTTTTTTAAAACAAGGCATATTTGCGATTAAAAGCAATTTTACGAAAATTCGCCACCATAACGCACTTGCTGCGTCCAGACTTTTTTATTGTTTGCAAAGCACATTGTTTGTAAAACACATATTAAATACGGATTCAGAGGCGTCTTTTTTGGCTTCTTAAGTTCCCCTTTTCTTCTCTGCAACCGGGTGCGCTGCGGTAAAAGATGAAACCAGTTGCAGAGAAAAAGATAATAAGTACTTGTAAAGCCAAGAAAAAAGACTAGACATACGTACTTAACTGTCTTCGACTGATTTTCAAATACAATAATCATGTTTTCCCATCATTGTTACATGTGGCATATAATACTCAAAAAATAATAGACCGATTTTGATCAAATTTTGTACGTACCTTTGTTTTGCAAGTGGCTTGAATAAGTCCGCTATCCAGAAAAATTGGACCAGTTTTTCCGGGATAATTTTGAGTTTTCTTTCGGAAAATTTTTGTATCTCCAAAAATAACAGATCTATGACAACTAAATTTGACACAGATGTTTCTACTATCAGACTTATCCTACATATCGAAATTCAGATCTCTAAGTTGAAAGGAAATAAGATATAGGCATTTTAAGAAAAAAAATGTTGGTGCCACTGGTGTCCAGAGAAAAGGACAAGAACAAAATATTTTGTGTGACTAACAAAACCAACTGAATATTACATACAACCGTTAAGTTTTCGTGACGCAAAAAGGTCAAGAAGTAGCAGAAAAAATATTTTGAAAAGCTTATCATTTTTCTTTTTAAAACGTCAAAGTCGCGATTTGAAAGGTCAAAATTTGCAATTTTCAAAGAACGAATTTGAAACAAATACGGATTATGTTGAAGATATGTCGTAATAAGTGTGTTTTACAAAGACTTAAGGTTCAGCTTCAACCATCATTGTCCTTCGTTTTACTAAAATATTTTTGGAAAATCCATTTCAAATAGACCTTTTTTTCTGATGCTTCGGCATTAGTTTCAGTTAGAGAGCTTATGGTTTAATAGTCTATATTTTAGCAAATTTTCGTAGAAAAAAATCGTTATTGAGAGGACCACGACTTATGAATTTTAAAATTCAAATGAGCGCAAACTAGAACCACTAAAATCCATAAATGTGGCCAGTTTCAGTTTTTGTCCATTTACACATATACAGGGTGACGCATTTCTACGAAAAAGCTCAATATATCCGTATACAAGATATGAGAAAAAAGTATATACGTTAATTATAGGATATCTCGAGCTGCATCTTATAAACCTATTTTGAAAGTCATAGGGTGGTCCATAAGCCGTTGGTGATACACAGTTTCTTTTTTTAAAAGAACACCCCCTTATGCTATTGCATTTTGGTGTTTTCCATCGAATTATAATGCATGTTTGTAAAGAAAATGATATCATACATCGTTTTTGAGTTATTTCAATTGTTTTGCAACTTTTCATGTTTTTGGAACATATTTCAAACACATCACAAATTGTGATACGGCGTTTTCCTCAATAGAAATGGCGCATTCGGAGAGCTATTTGTTTGTATTACTCGTCAAAAAAATTCAGCTACCGTATACAGGTACTCTGAAATAGTGGCTGAATGTTAAAAGTTTTCGCAGGAATGTTTCTGTAGCAATCATTTTTGTAAAATTTGTGTGACATATCGGTAATTAATAATAAATGTTTAGTAAATTATTGTAAAAAAAAAAGTAATCGAATTTTAGTGTAACATAACTGAAGGCAATTTCTATAAAAAAAATGGTGATTTTTTGTAAAAGAAATTTTTGCAAATTTTCATAAAACTTTTTTTGCCATTTTGATCCTAAAGTTGTTTGTGAATCATGATATCTTGGCAGGTGTGTAGATAGCTTAAAGATGTTCGTTGGCTAGGAAAATCGGACCAGTTTTTTCTGGAACTTTTAAAGTTTACTTTCAGAAAATGTTTATACTTTCTGAAACAACAAAGCTATTTTAATGAAATAATTGTGAGTACTGTATAGGTTGAACTGCCAATTAAATGTACTTCTTTTAAAAACAAGACATATTTGCCATTAAAAACATTTTTACGAAAATTCGCTACCATAACGCACTTGCTGCGTCCAGACTTTTAGTGAATTTTTATTTTAAAAAATTCACTTATAGAGCGGTATCGAAGGTGAGACTTTGCAAAAAAATTTTCAAATGAGCGCGAGCTAGGACCCCTAGAACCCATATCCGGGGTCAGTTTCAATTTATATATATATATATATATATATATATATATATATATATATATATATATATATATATATCCGTCTGATAACTCAAAAAATAATTACCCGATTTTAATGAAACTCGGCAAGTCCCTTTATTTTATTAATGGCTTGGATGAGTTTGTTAGCCAGGAAAATCGGACGGTGTTTTCCTAGAACATTTTGAGTTTTGTTTCAAAAAAAATTTTTTTTCTCCGAAAATAACAAAGCTGTTTTTAAACGAAATTTACTACATATGTTGCCTTAGAAGAGACCTTACCAAGTACCAAAATTCAACTTTCTAAGTTTGTCAAAAATTGAGTTATTCAAATTTTAAGTTTTCTTCTGAAAAAATGTTTTCTCCAAAAATTAAAAAGTTATTTTAATGAAATTCGGTGGATATCTTGCTCTAGGAAAGACCTTACTACATACCAAAATTAAACTTTTTAGGTTTATAGAAAACTGAGTTATTCAAATGTGAAGCATTTAATAAAAATTCAGTACCAAAACGTACTTGCTGCGTCCTGAGTTTTATTAATTTGCAACGTTCCTGATATGGTTAGTTACTATATGTGTACGAAGGGAAAACAAACACTGCGTAATATGAAATTCTGTCAGATAGTGGAAACAGTCGCATGTTTGAGCACTGCTAATGCATGTGAAACCGGAATAGTTAATTAGTCCGTATGATGTGATAATATTATTGCGTCAATTAGTTCATATTTCTTAAAAAAATATTTTTTGTCATTATATTTTCCAGTATCTATAAAAAGTTACTATGGGAAAACGTGTATAACAAGACTAACAAATCAGCATGCAAATACAGATGTATGTAGCTATGTTTAAAATGTGTAAATCATCTCTTTAAATAAAAGTATCTGTTTGACTTTCAATTAGTTTTGTAATTGCAGTTAAATTGAGAATTTCCTACAAGGTTCGTATAATAATAAATGAATTTAATATACAAGGGGTATTATTTAAGTAGCCTCTGAACAAGGTAAAAAAAATCGGGACGCAGCAAGTACGTTATAGTAGTAAATTTTCATAATAATTGTATACTGCAATTCTACGCTGTATTACTAAAGTTAATGCTTGAGACTTACACAGACGTTGAAGATCGATTTTAGAGGTCTTAGTACGCCAACATTTGAAAAATTCTTTCGAATCCTTATATTAGATAAGGGCTCATAAAGTTGTCGACCAGAAGATTAAAGCAGGTCTTCGACCTCGTAGTTTCACTACACAATAAACAAACGATGGGTCTTCGACGACAATTTTACTTCGTACTATAAGAACCTCGGTGGTTCAGGGGTAAGAACGTGTGCCTCTGAACCGAAGGGTACTGGGTTCGATCCCACGGTACTCCTTTCTCTTTTTCAGTACAAACTGTAAAATTAACATCAACCGAGGTTCTGACATTGTATTTGAGCAAGTTGAATGTCTGCACGTTCCGTGCTTCGGGTGGGGCGTAAAGCTGTAGATCCCGTGTCCATGCGATGTTGGGCACGTTAAAGATCCATACCCACCTTACAGAAAGGCAGGGGTTCGGCAAAATTGCCAAGATAGTGAGGTGAAACTGCTCCCTGGCGTCGGTGATTGGCCATAGTCGCGGAAATAGGCCGACGTAAAAGAAACAAAAACACACACACACTTCGGACTAGTTCGTTTACCTAGACGCGATATAAATACACGGTAGCTAGTAGTTTAATTTTATAATTTTTCTTCCTTTGAAGATGTTGACATGGTCAACGAAACGTTCGTAAGGTCTCTGAAATATGTGTTGTGATGATTTGGGTTCTCCAAGTGTACTTATAAGTGTTACCATCGATCTCTCTATTATCAAAAAAATTTGAGAAAAATGCCCAGAACTCAATTTTCTATGAAGCTAAAAAATTAAATTTTGCTATATCTGAAGATAGTGTAAGTCTCTTTAAAAGAAACTTGTATTACAAATGTCATTAAAGTTACCTACAAAAGATTTCCAGAAGGAAACTTAATTCATATTTAGAAAAGTAAAGCGCCTACCAACTTATAAAGGTAGCAGTTATTTTTCCTTATTAATCGCCAGTATGATTTCGTTTTAGTCAAACTAATCACACCGGTTTTTTCAATATCAACAATAACAAAATGTCTGCTGAAAATTATAATTTGAGACTCAGAGGTGCCAAAGTTATTCACGCGTTTTCAACAAAAATGAGATCTTGTTCAAACCATATGAAATCTCTACCCTGTTGTTTCTCCAAATCTTAAAGAAAAAAAAACATACATTCATCGAGCGGGAATCGATCTTCGACCCTTCTGCGTAGAAGACAAGCATGCTAACCGATGGTCTATCTATGGATACGTTTACTAATGTTTTGTTTACACGATACTTAATAACGGCTTCATGCTCGGGATATTATATTAAAAGGATACGTAACAATTAATTACAGAATTAGTACAATTGCCATTGAAACGACTGTTTCCGTTTTATATGACGTCTTATGTTTAAGTTTAAAGATAAAAGAAACTATTTTAGAATAATTTTTAAAGATACTTGGCTTGATTTTGTTTACATTTTTACTATATTGTGCTAAACTTTCAGTCTAAAACCACATCATAATTATCTATGCTGTGCTAAAACTGTATTTGGGCCGTTAATCAAGCTACAAATATGGTGTATTTTAAAAATCGATTAAATCCCCCAGTTGAATAACAATCACTTGTCAAATTTTTAATTTCGTGTCATCTGTCATTTGCGATATCTGTGGCCGAGATTTCACGATTGTTGGTTCGGGCAGCACGTTTTATGCCTGTTATTTATTTAGTTTGGTTAGCGTTGATGTATGGTCTATACCCGTTGTATGAATCCATTTACGTATGGCAGTTAACTACTCTGTCTGTCAGACGTTGAACTTTAACCACTAAGTCGTTTCCACGCCTGTCTCAGATTTTATTTTTAATTCGGAGAAAACTCTAAATATTGTGTACCAAATTATTTAAAATTCACAACATAGGTTTATTTACACAATTTCTAGCCACATATAAAGTCTCATTCTAGATACTTCGATACTTACAAAAATACAGCGTTTTCAAAAATATTTTTTGCCGAAAAAAAACGTTCGTTTACAAAATAGTACATGGCTCACTCTTTATAATACAAACGCGCTTACCAAATTCGGTTGCCCTTACTTTGTTTTTTCCTGAGATATAAATCTTTTCCGAAAGAAAACACAAAATTTCCCGGGCAAACCTGGGATGATTTTCCTTTCAAACGAACTTATCCAAGCTACTTGCAAAAAGGAAGATACTTACCAAATTTGTGGCCCATTATTTTTTGAGTTATTGGTGACACATATACATATACATACACAGACACACAAATATATATATATATATATATATATATATATATATATATATATATATATATATATATATATATATATATATATATATATATATATATATATATATATATATATTACATACAAATATTGGCTTGGATATAGGTTCTAGGAGGCATAGTTCCCGCTCATTTCAAGAAATTTTTTCAAAGTTAAAAAGTCGCGATCTGCCCATTAGTGAATCTTTTTTAAGACAATTCACTAAAAATAGTTTTTTCGTCTAAGTCAGTTTATAGTGATGCAGTCCCCGTAGTTTGTAATTTAGTGTTGTGGTGGTTTCGATTAGATTTATTTGTACATGCCGGCAGTTTACTCTTCAGCAAGTGTTTTATGGATTTATTTTTGTAGAGATCAATCAGATCTATAATAAGAGATGTTAGTTGACATTAGAGCATCATTAGAAATATTTATAAAAATGTTTTATGCAACATGAAAAGCTTTAGTTTTATAATTTTAAGTAAGGCGATTTCATAAATATCCACGTAAAATACATTACCAGACAGTCAATTAACAGTAAATAAAAGTCTGCACGCAGCAAGTGCGTTATGGGAGTGAATTTTTATAAATATATTTTTAATAGCAAATATGTTAAACAAAATTTAATAGCTGTGTCTGTAATAAAAAAAGTCTGGACGCAGCAAGTGCGTTATGGTAGTGAATTTTCATAGAAATGATCTGGCACGAAATACTTTTTTTCTTTTGACATAGAAATATAAATTTTGGTGTATAGCTTTCTTTTAATATCGTAAACTTACGTACCAAATTTGGTCACCATAGCTTATATATTTTCTGAGCTAATTTTTTTCGAAAGGAAACCCAAAATTTTCCTGGAAAACCTGGTTGTATTTTTCTGGCTAACGAACTTGTTCAAGCCAAGGAAGGTACATGCTGAATTTTATCAAAATCGGTCCATTATTTTTTGAGTTATCGGTGTGATACATACATACATACATGCATGCATATATATATATATATATATATATATATATATATATATATATATATATATATATATATATATATATATATATATATACATATATATATATATATATATTATATATATATATATATATAATATATATATATATATATATATATATATATATATATATATATATATATATATATATATATATATATATATATATATAAACATATAAAAATTGAAACTGACCCCGGATATGGGTTCTAGAGGTCCTAGATCGCGCTGATTTAAAGACTTTTTTTTTAATTCAAAAGTCGGGATCTCCTCATTAGTGCATTTTTTCTAAGAAAAAAGCGAAGCGCTCAAAGAAATGAAGCGGTAGAAGTGGCGGTTCTTGGTAATGTTGTGATTCTAGTTTTAAACTACCATTCAAAACATTTTAAAGCCTCATAAATTCCGCTCATACAAAATCCATCTTGCACACGAACTAAATAAATGATCTGAATTTTCGCTTGTGCTCGCTTTTCAGATCGGTGCCCTTTTTTCTAAAGAGATATGTACTTGCGAGTTGTTAGAAAACACCGTTGATCCAATTTTAGCTGACATTATTGAGAATGATGACCATTGTCTCGAAGACCGGTTGGTATTTCTGCAAGATGGAGATTCTTCACACTACGCTTTGACTGTTCGATAATATCGTGACCACATATTTCCAAATCGGTGGGTTGGGAGAAGTGGTTCCATAGAATGGCCCGGACCATCGCCAGATTTATCACCCTTGGATTTCTTTTTGTGGGGTTACATAAAAAGTGAAATTTCCTTACAAGATTTACGTCAGTGTATCGTAAACTAATACCGCCAAATCAACCTAGAAATGTTATAAAATGTACGCCGCCGTATCGATGGAAGCTGGTGGTCGAAATTCGAAACATTTGATAAACTGACATGTAAGTTTTTAATACATAAACTACTCACATTTAGAAGTCAATTTATCAGAAGACACTGCACGTTGCTTCAAATTAAAAAGAAGTCTAGACGCAGCAAGTCCGTTATGGTAGTGAATTGATGTTTTTAATAGCAAATATGTCTTTTCATTTAACGAAAGCAGGTATCAAATTTGGTTGCCAGTACAACCTATAGAGTAAAAACAATGTACCATATTTCATCCAAATAACTTAATTGTTTAAAAATGTAAAAGAGTTTTCGAAAATAAAATCAAAATGTTCCCGAAAAAACTGGTTCCTGGCCAACAAACGTTAACCTAATAGCATATTAGCTATTAAAATTTGAAACATATAATGAAAATTTGCTACCATAACGCACTTGCCGCGTCCTGAGTTTCTTTTATTACAAACATGCATTATATTTCGATGGTAAATGCAAAAATGTAATGATATAAGGTGTGTTCGATCAAAAAAAGTTGTATCGCCAACAACTTATGGGCCACCTATGATTGTAGACCTAATTTTATAGGATGCAGCTCAAGACTGCCTATAATTAATATATACAATTTTTTCTACAATCTTGTATAATAACGGATATATTGAGCATTACCGTAGAAATGCGTCACCCTGTACATATGAAAACAGACAAAAACTGAAACTAACCCCGGATATGGGTTCTAAGAGGCCTCGTTTGTGCTCGTTTGAAGAACGAATTTTTTCCATAAACATTCGCTAAAAATTATAGACCATTAAACGATGAAGTCTATAATTGAAACTACTGCCAAAGCATGAGAGAAAGGGCTATATATGAAATTAATTTTCTGCAAATATTTTAGTAAAAGGGACAATTATGGTTGAAGCTGAAACTTAATACGGTGCAAAACACTTTTCTTGCTACATTTTCTTTACATAACTCGTATTCGTTTCACGGAGGCGGAGGCCTTCGCAGTCAGCAATTCTTTAGCCAATATGGTTCAGCAACCTACTTACTTTCCTCGCATCCCAACACACAGCTCAAATCCCTCGGATCCCCTTGTTACTACAAAACCTGACTGCCATAAGATATCAGTCACCGCCCCCCTTGGTAGCTCAGACCACGGCATGGTCACTGCTTCCTGCGCAATGCAACCCGAGGTCACACAGTCATCACACCCACGTATCGTTTGGCACTACAACTCCGCGAACTGGGATGAAATGCGGGATTACTTTTCCTCATTTCCATTGGCGTCTGTCTGCTTCTCTCATACTGACCCCTCTGATATATCACAAAACGTTACCGAAATCATCCAAGCTGGCATGGAATTATTTATTCCACGTACACAGAAAACCTCTTCAGCCACTGAAAAGCCCTGATTCTCTAAATTCTGTGACAAGGCCAGGCTTGAAAAGGTAAAAGTTCACAAAACGCAAAAAACTCATTTAATAACCACATCAAAAACAAAGTCCTCTCAAGCTCCAACGGCAGCAAACCCTTCTGGGCTCTTGCTAAATCTATTGGGAATAATTTCTCCAAGAGCACGTTCCCACCTCGTGTTTCAGGGCATGGAATCGTTTCTACCGCCCTGGGCAAGGCTGAACTTTTTGCCTCGTTGTTCGCTGGCAATTCTACTCTCAACCCACCTCCAAATATTTAACCACCAACAGTCCCCAGTGTCGCGCATAAAATGATGGATATCATTTTCAAAACTAAAAAGGTACGAAAGACGCTCTTTGCTCTTAATACCAGGAACATTTCTGCAAAAACATCTCAAATTCAGCCACCAGTTGAGAGTGGCTGTATACGGCAGCTCGATTTTTTCGACGAGTAATACTAAGAAAATGGGGCTCCGCTATGTATTGCTAAAATGCCATATCACAATTTGTATATATAATTGAAATAACTCAGAAACGATGAACGATCTCAATTTTTTAGTGAATTCTTATTAAAAATACTAAATTCTCTTCAAAGTACATGTACATAATTAAAAATTCTTTGAGCTTATGCGTAGTCACATGGTTGTTTACTTAATTATGATACAAAGGATATTTTTAAACACATTAAAAGTATATACGCATCTCTTCTTAGGAAACATTAATAACATAAAACACTTTTAAAAGGTCTCAAGTGTAGCCATATTGTAATCTTAATTAGCTAACGCACAATTAATCAAAAAGTATTGGCCTTCTTAAACGAATTTTTACAAGTTATCATAGTTACCGGTAATGCATGAGAGTTTTTCTAAAATGTTGTCTGATCTAATGTACGAGGAAGTGTTGAAAAGTATTTACATTAGAAAATGCAATAATTTTTTAAAACAAAATTTGATTTGTTAAACATAATCTTCGCTAAAACTTAAAAGAATATTCATAAAGCAAATCTAAACACATAAAAAATCGAGTTCGTTCGTTGTCGAAAATCGCTTACGGTTTCAATTTTTTTTGAGCTTTGGGAATAAATAATAGTCTAATAGTGCTAAATACGGAGAATATGGTGGGTGATCAACCAATTCCAAACCAACTTTATAAACTGTTTGCAGTGAGAATCATCACGTTAGATGACTTATGGAAGAAAACCAGTCTCATTGCCTCTTAATTTGAATCGTTGAATGTGACATGGGAATGCTTTAGCGTAGTATTCTCTTGCTCTCAAAGGCCACACTAAATAAAACCAAATCGTAACATATCACACTTTTCTTCATGGGGAAAACCATTTTTTGTTCCAATTAAATAACTGAGTCAACCGAAACACGGATAAGAATAGGAGAGCCTCGTAGATACATGCCTCTCCAGTTCTGTGGCTCACCGCTTAATTCCATTTTGAAGGTCACGAGGTTTTCATGCCCATCTTACTATTTTAATACCAATAGTCTTTAGAAGTTGTAATATCGATGTTATTTTTTATTTTAGTAATTGTTCAGTACATATGTAAAATTTTAACAACAGAAAATATAAGGTACAGGCGCGTATATTTAAAAAGTGGTATTCCACTTCCAAACGCAAAAACACGAAGCTCGGTTGTTTTTACATTTTTGTATTTTGAAGAGTGTTTAATAAATATTACAAGTTTGCTAATGTAAACCATTTTGTATCTTTAATTATAACAAAGTTACCAATGGTGGACACTTAATTTGAATAATCCCCTGATATATATATATATATATATATATATATATATATATATATATATATATATATATATATATATATATATATATATATACATATACATATACTTATACATATACTCTATTTGGGTAAACCTATCAAAATTGTGACGGATAAGCACAAGTTGTCAACTTATTGGTCAAATGTTACATTGTAGAATCTATCTCAATAAATATTACTACTGTTACTATATATATATATATATATATATATATATATATATATATATATATATATATATATATATATATGTATATATATATATATATATATATATATATATATATATATATATATATATATATATATATATAGTAACAGTAGTAATATTTATTGAGATAGATTATACATTGTAACAATTCCAGGTTAGCTTAGAGTCCAATACGACCCCAAGATATTTTACCTCCCTGGTCATTGGAATGATCCTACCGTATAGAGTGAGAGTTCTGTGGCTCTTCCACTTCCTCCTCCTCTTCGTAAACGGTATGACGGTTGCTTTCTCGGGGCTCACCCCGAGCCCTTGACCAACTGTCCACCCTTCCACCACTTTCAGTGCTGTCTGCATGCGCTCCCACACTGACTGTGTAACCTTTCCTCGGACTATGATGACAGTGTCGTCCACATAGCCCTGTACCTCATACCCCCCTCCCAAGAGCCTCCCCAGCAGGCCGTCCACGACTAGGCACCAGAGCAAGGGAGACAGAACGCTCCCCTGCGGACCGCCGCGACCCCCGCCAGCAGACTGAGGTGAACACCGCCCTGTCCCTGAGCATGGAGCTGATCCACCTGCAGCAGGTCTCTTTTATTCCACGCTCCCTGACAGTTGCCAGAATCGATCCAAACGAGGTGTTGCTGAGGCCCTTTCTATGTCTAAGAAGGCCCCCAGCGCCACCTCCCTGTTCTCCAGCGTATTCTCCAGTTTCAGCACAAATTGGTGCAGTGCTGTTTCTGTTGAGACTCCTGCACTGTATGCATATTGTCCGCAGTGTAGGGGATATGCTTCCAGTACTCCGCCCCTAATGTGCCGGGCGAGCAGTTTTTCCACTGTTTTTAGTCAGAAGGACATGAGACTTATTGACCTCAGGGACTTTGCCTGGTCCGTTGGACGCCCAGATTTAGGAATGAATACAACCCTGGCCAGTCTCTCTGCCCTAGGAATGTACCCCAGATCCAGGCTGGCTCTCATAATGAGGGTAAGCGCCGGCGCCAGTATATATATATATTTATATTTATATATATATTTAGCGACTGTCCAGTCTACTCTAGATACCCGCCTATAAGGCGCCTCTATTTCTGAGTGTTCCCAGTCCGGAGGAGATTGGTTTATTATGTTACAGCCGGGGAAGTGCGTCTGGAGTAAAATTTCCATAGCTTCCTCCCCCGAGCTTGTAAAGCCTCCCGTGGATGTTCTAAGGGAGCCTATGTTGGTCTGAGTGCCCTTAGACAGGATCTTGTGTAGTCGAGCACTCTCGGACGTGTTCTCCACTTCCTCGCAGTGCCTCCTCCACGACTCCTTCTTGGCGTCCCTCTGTCTTTTGTTATAGGTCGTTAGGGCCTGTCTATATTCATCCCATGCTCCCGACCTTTTAGCCGCGTTAAACAGCTTACGAACTTGTGTCCTTTTTTGCCTGAGGTCCTCGTTCCACCACGGGGCGTTCCCGGTGGACGCCCTCATTTTCAGGGGGCAGTTGGCGTTATAAGCCGAGGTGATTGCGTCTCGCACTTGGGCTGCCGCAATCTCGAGGTCTATTGAATCGGTATAGTACTTCTAACCCTCCGCAGTTCCACTGCTAGGTCTGCCCTGTAGGCTTTCCAGTCCGTCTTGCGGGGGTCACGGTACCATACCGTTTGTCTTTCGACTTTGGCGATTTAAAACCGAATGTATCTGTGGTCTGAACTACTCACTTCCACAGAGCCCAGTTCTTAACAAAGTCACCCAGAAACTGGGTGGGAACTGCTAGATCTAAAACTTCCTCACGCCCTGTTGTGACGAAGGTCGGTTTATTACCGCTATTCAATATGTCTACATTAAATTTCATAAAGAATTGTAAAAGTGCCTCACCCCTAGAGTTTGTGTCCGAGCTTCCCCACAACTCATGGTGCGCGTTCGCATCCATGTCTATGATGGTATGCGCCGTTGCCTTCCAAACTACACCTAAGGTTTACGATTTTGGGGCGGAACCCGTACTTTCTTTCGGGTCTTTAGGGCTTTAGACCGAAACTACCTACAGTAAAACTCTTTGTGAGCAATAGATATTCACAATTGTTCTATTGAATTGCTGGTTTTAACTAATGTGTTTTTTAATTTATCTTCTGCAAAAAACATACTCCACTATCAAGCAAGCCTGCATCTCGATTCTGTTGTACCTGTCTGTACCCATTCCATTTTCAACACATCATTACGCATATTATAATTAACCAGGTCTCACATATTCCTTGTATTTCAGTGTTAGTCAATTATAAAGTCTCTTATGTAATTAATTTTTTCAAGTCGTGTCACAATGCAAATACTTTTACTTGAAAGAATTAAATTGATTAAAAAAGAGGTTCGGTTTGCAAGTACGCAAACTTCTAATGAATCGATTATGTGGGACACAGGGTGTAATTAAAATGCACCTGGCTTTTTGATTCAGGTTTCTAGCACAAAACTGCAAGTACTTTAGACAAGGTCACCTGTTCAGATGACATTCATGTACTGGTAGGCAGACACTGCAATCAAATTTGAAACAATTCTTAAAAGGTCTGGACGCAGCGAGTGCGTTATGGCAGTGAATTGTCATAGAAATGATCTGGCATCAAATATTTTTTATACCTTTTTTGTTGCAAGATAGAAATCTAATTGTTGGTATATAGTTTCCTTTTAATATTGTAAACCTACGTACCAAATTTGGTTACCATAACTTTTTTATTTGTGGTGATATAACTTTTTCCGATAGAAAACACAAAATTTTCCAGGAAAAGCTTGTTAGATTTTCTTTGCTAACGAACTTATCCAAGCCACTTACCAAAGGAAGGTACGTGCCAAATGTTATCAAAATCGGCTCATTATGTTTTGAGTTATCGGTATGATACATATATATATATATATATATATATATATATATATATATATATATATATATATATATATATATATATATATATATATATATATATATATATATATATATATCTATATTTATATATATATATATATATATATATATATATACATATATATATATATATATATATATATATATATATATATATATATATATATATATATATATATATATATATATATATATATGAGACATACTTGGTTTTCGGGTTGAACCGCGTCCACAATTTATTAAGACCCGACGTTTCAGCTTCTGTTTTGGAGCTATTTTCAGGAGGTAAAGGAAATATGTAGGACATTAACTCTAAGGCCTCAATCTGCCTACTCCTTAGGGTGGTGGACAAAGGTGCATGGGGTTGTTGTAGCTTTATTACGAGGCCACAATCTGCCTACTCCACAAATCTCGCCGGAGATCGTCTCTAAGGTCTCAGTGTGTTCAACTCTAGGCCTAAGATCTCTCTTAGGCGTGTGTGTCCAACTCTAGGCCTAAGATCTCCCTTAGGCCTAGAGTTGAACACACTGAGACCCTAGAGACGATCTCCGGCGAGATTTGGGGAAAATTTTGCTAAAAATGAAGGGGTGTCTAGTTTCCCTTCAGAGACTGTTGTTGAAGTGAAAGGTGAGATTTTGCATGAAAATAATAAATTTTTTAAATAAAAACCACCTGACCTGTGCCTGGATTTTTTCAAAAGCTCTTAATTTACATTCAATCGAATCAATGCGGGACATTTATAGACCCCACTATATATATATATATATATATATATATATATATATATATATATATATATATATATATATATATATATATATATATGCAGTGTGTTTTAATAGAAATTGAAATAATGAGAAATAATGACACCTCAATAAGTTATTTATTTTTAAGCCTTTTGTTTCTTTAACGTCGGTCTGTTTACACGACTATGGCCTATCACCGACTCCAGGGAGCAGTTTCACCTCACTATCATAGAAATCTGGTCAGACCCCTGCCTTTCTATAAGGAGGGTAGGGATATTTGACGTGCCCAGCATGGACATGGGACCCACGGCTTTACGTTCTCTCCGAATGGTGGAACGTGCAGACATTCAGCTTGCTAAAATACAATGCCATAACCTCAGTTGGTGTTAATTTTACAGTATGTACTGAAAAAGTGAAAGGCGAGCCCTGGGAATCGAACCCGGTTCAGAGGCACCCATTCTAACCACCGAGGCTCTAATTCGACAACTGGACAGTGTGTTTAGATTCGATTTTCTAGCTGTAGATCGAGCGTGGAGGAAGTAGCGAATCAATTATAAAGAGCATGGTTGATATTAGTAGGTAACTATCGTTAAAGGCACAAATATCAAACTTTTCTTCTTAAGATACCTAATGAAGGTTGTATTTCTGAATTGTCTAGAGGTCTTATTATTTTTACCTTATAACAGCGAGTTCAGTACCTTAAAAATGTGACATATAAAATCATTCACTTTCTAATAAAAGTACTTGACAACTTTTACGTAGAAAATGTACAAATAGTAATATGATAGATAAGGTTTGACGCACTGATAAGGTGTTATATAGTAATCGTGTATCTGTAGGTGTTTCTATCCACATGTAAATATTTTCATGCAAAATAACTGATAACTGGTAAAACCTTTAAGCTAGTATGGAGAGAAGTACTTCAATTGATATACCACACAATTTCATGAATGACAAGGCTTTTCAAAGGATATAAAGAGTATGGAAACATATTGATTTGAAAACACTATTTTCTTTGGATGGTCGTTGTTTACCAGACCTTTTGATAAAACTGCGAACTGTACCTATTAATATTTGAGTTCGCCAAAAAAAATCACTAACAAATAGTCTGGATTGTAGCAAGTGTTCTATGACAACGAATTTTCAAACAAATATTTCAAATTCTTATAACTCAAATTTTCGATAACCTAGAAACCTTCGGTTTAGTACATAGTAAAGTCTATGAAGGCAATATGCAGATATACAAAATTGCATCAAAATAACTTTACTATTTTCATAGATACATTTTAAAAAATTGCTTTTTTATAAACAACTGAAAAAACCACTCTTCCATCAATATAGGTATAAACGGGTAAATCACATATATACAGCCTGTCCCAGTTTATAGTATTAGGACTTTAACAGTCGATAGAACAGATCATTTTAAGACAAAAACTTCATATAAACATAACCTCTAATTTGCTTCCGAACGGAGATACAGGGTGTTGAAATTTAATATTTTTGAACAAGCTTTTACAATCTCTTTGGAACTGATGGAGATATTAGCTTGCAATTCTGTACACGTTCTATGTAGATTGAGATTGTTATTGGGTGGTATTCTTGTCCCAAATGATATACTGGCTGTTACTTTTCCGGTGTCCGTAGACTATTTGAAATATTATAACTTCTTTCACATACGTCACAGACTTTTGATGATACCTTTTTCCTAAGGAATAATCTTTTGGTAACATTTTTGGTTCCCTCTAGTTTTATGCTATCTTGAGCGGTTATCGAAATATTACAAGTTTTTTGAAGCAGTTATATGTTGTTTTTTTTCAAAACATTCTCAATATGGCAGTTATTTTTCCTTATAAATTGCTTGATTTTGCTTTAGTCAACCCAATCGAACAAGTTTTTGCAAAAAAAAAACAACCAAAAAGATATTTTATATAGGTTTTACTATGGCTCAAGATTGAAGATTATAGCTGATTGGGAAATTGAGTTATCGGATTTGAAATATGTTTACTAAAAATCTCTACCACAACGTACTTGCTGCGCCCAGACCCTCTTCATCGCTTGTTTACTGTTGCTGTATCCATACTTTTTTAAATGCCAAAATATTGTAGCTCTCTATGTGAGACTGACAAACAAGGCAACCTCAAATTAATTTTTGGAAAAATATTTTAAACAAATGAAATGAGGTAACAATTTAAACATAAATTAACAATCTTAGTTCGCGGCTTCGTCACGGGAGTTCTCCTCCCCGTTCTACATGCCTACAACCACCCTCAATGCATAAACAAGAACAATATAAACAACTAAAATTTTCTAGGAACAACCCCCAAGAAAGTTGAGAGACCTGCGGTGAATAAGGGTTCTGGATGAAGTAAACAGGATTTTAAAGAAGTATAGCTGCAAACTGGGTAAAATGTAGCTTACAGAGGTGCAGCTAAGTTGGTGTTTTCGAACTTTCGGCTCACATTTCCTTTTTATCTTGTTCCCTGCCCACCACCCATCTTCACTCCTGGTTCTGTAACTTTCTTATGGGCTGTTTGCATTAAATTTTTCTTGTGATATGTGGACCCAGGACGGGTTATAGTTTTAGTTATTTTTCAAGTATAGTACCCACGCTGCCTTTATATGTGTTTTATTATGTATCAAAACTGAAGATTCCAGTTTATTTCGAAATTGAGTTATCACTATTTGAAATATTTTTACAAAAAATCGCTACCATGACGCACTTGCTACACCTAAACTCTTTAAAACTTATTTACTATTACTGTATCCATACTTTTTCTATGTAGTATGGACCAGTTTCACCAAGTAAGGACAAAAACATCAATGAAATAAATATGAACAGTACAAAATTTTAAAATTAGAATTTTAATAATTTACCCTGTACATCTGATTATATATGTAATTTAAGCTACTTTATGATATTATGTAGTTTCATTTACTTCAAATGTTCCATAAAGAGTAAAAGCTAAGAGTAAAGAAACCATAAGTACCTAGGTACCCTAGGTATTATACTTATATTAGTTTGAGGTAGGTATATTTCTTCTTGAAATAATTTTGTTTCAGTACCTACATGCATTGATTAAGAACCTGAATCTGTGGGGCACAGCCACTTTCTTGTTTGTTTGATTGGATGTTAGAATAATAATACACTACAGTCACAGTCGACGCCCGAAGGCATTTGTTAAAGTTATGTTAAAATTAAAAGTTGGGTTATTATTTACCTACTATTTGTATTAACCTTAGAATATAGGTAGTTGTTTTATATTGTGAGATTCTAAAGTATTAGCGGAATCAAATTCGAGGTTATGCGCAGAACGTACACGTTTCTCTCATGACTCCTGTCAGCTAACAGATGACGAATAGTGGCCTTGTCAGATTAAACTAGAAAGATAGAGATGGCTTTTAAATGAATGATGAAAATAGGAAGCTTAATATTTACATGTATAATATAAATATATATAAACGTAGTTCTAGATTGCTTTTAAACAAATTGAATCACTTTGATTAATATTTCTATTTATTTACATATTCTGATATCTACAAAATGTGCGAATGGTAACCATACTACAGCCAATGCAATCTGACGTCACACACTGATACCTACAGATTTAGATGAGAGTTGTCGGCAACCCCGCGAATTGTTTATTGTGACATATTTTCGTAGCCTGTCCGTTTAAAACTTAATTTGGAGATTTTGATTGCAATGGCAGCGGAACCCTGATTTATCTGTCTGACCTTGTCTAACATTATAGGCATCCATTTAGAGGTAATTTGAGGGCATATCGTAGATTATTGATTTTTTATTTAGTTATAACTCAAGATCTACTGTACCAATTGAGTACAAATTTGGTAGGTAGGACCACTTGTACAATGTGTACGTGCTTGTCAAGTTTTGGTTTAATATTTTTAGTAATGTAAAAGATATTGCGTTTTCACACAATTTTTTAATTTTTTTCTAAAAGTAATTAGCGTCATAACTGTCTGACGAACTCATCGAAGCTATTAACAAAATGAAGGGAATTTTCTTAATGAAAATTCACCAAAAATAAAAATCGCTAAAAAGGCACAAGTTGAATTTCTTAAAAATATTACTGATTTTACTTCCACATCGTCAATACGTGTAGGCATCGGTGACACAAATTTCAAAAAATGTTTTTGGCTTAAACGTCGTAAAAAGTATCAAAACATATAGAAAACATGATTTAGGAACGAAAATTTTGTTATCTTTTGGTCTGTATGTCTGTCTGTTTGTAGCCACGCGATAACTTTAGAACGAATTATGATATCGTCTTCAAATTTGGTATACAGTAAGCACCCAACAAACGAACTGTTCGGATTGTTTTTGTATAAAATCGCTCCAGGGGGTAGGGGATGAATGGGGGATGATTTGGTGAAAATTGACTTTTCTTTGTTAAAACTGGAGTAATATAACGTTTTAGGGTTTGTTTATTAGAAAACTTTCAATTTCATTTGGTATTCTGTGCTAAAATTAAATTAAGGGTTGAGTGTGTGAGGATAGAATATCGGTGACAGAAATTTCGATTTTTTTTTTGCTAAAACGGCGTAAAAAGTCTCAAAACATATAGAAAACTGGATTCTAGAACGCATTCTTTTTATCTGTCGGTCTGTCAGCCTGGACGTTTCTCTGTTACTAGGCGCAATAACTTACGAATGTATTGAGATATCATGTTCAAATTTGGTATCCAGTTAGCACTCGACAAAGGAACGCTTCGAATTGTTTTTGGGTAAGATCGATTCAGGGGATGGGGGATAAATAAGGTATGATTTGGCGAAAATTGACATTTTTTCAATAAAACTCGAGTAATATAAAGTTTAAAAAGTTTATGGGCACAGGAATACGAGTTTTTTCTTTGTGGTCAAGTCATGGACCCTAAATTAATTTCATGAGAATGTCTTTCTGAGGATACTGGATTATCACAGCTATGTTATGATTCGATTTGCAGCACTATTTAAGTTCTCGCTCGGATGCATTTTTATTTTAACGGACCGTGAATATGGCTACTAGGGTACTAATTGGCGCTTGTCTGATTTATTACAAAGAAACTAGCTGGAAAGTTCGGAAATCGCCAATGTGGCTAATTTGCAAGACACAAGTTTTCCTAGGTTTCCCGATGACGTATGACAAGTGGGTGGTCACTGATTTAATTATATTTTAGTCGAGTTGGCTAAATTATTTTAGGTTCTCCAAAATATCACAGAAGTATTTCTAAGATATTTCTTTTCTTCTATCACTTTTTTGACATTTTTATTACAAAACAGTGGCTGGGCCCGATACTTGATGTAGATTCATTTTTAAGTATCAATAAAGCAAATAACTACACGATTTACACTGTGTTATTAAAGTTGTATGACAGCTGTTTCCAGAAAATACTTTAGTTTAAACACAAAAGTAAATTAAAGCAACTTTGTTGTATTTTACTTTGGTATTTAAAAAAACTAATATTGTTAGCTCAATAGTCATGTAACTCTAAAATTTACTGTAGATTTTATGTTGATTTATTTTGGCTCATTTAGCTGGAATAAAAATTAATATAAAATAACAACAAAATGCATTAAAAATGGGCAACAGAAATTATGAGATTATAAATGTCCACAGAAAGTAAAAACTGTATGTAAACAGAAGACAAGAGTGTATTTCAAGTTGCCTAAAACTCAACCAATTCAAAACTCAACCAATTCGTCTTCATAATTTTCTGAATTATTGAATGAAAATATGATATTTATAAAACTGGTCGCCAAACTTCATTAAATGATTAAAAAATTTAAACGTCTGTCCCTTTATATTAGCAGACAAAAAATATTCTTACCTGCCTTTGGAGATCTGTATCGACCGGATTATTCAAAGACAACAGTTGTCGTACTTCATCGTAGAGTTCAGCATTTTGTTGTCGCTGATTGAATTCTGATGGATATGCATTTAGTGCCCTGAAAAGGAGCACTAATGCTAAAACAGCGACTGATGAAGTCGCCATGGTCAAACTGTTCATATATTGGAATCAATAGAGGAACGTTTCACCGGATATACGCGTTCGCGAGTACGCGCCTTCCTTCTGACAATGTTTTCCTCTGCATTGAAATTTCCCTAGATGTGGGGTGAAGTATAATAAATTATCTCTGTATTTTCGAGAAAGTATGCATAGAAAATATCATTAAGGAAATATCCACTTAATTAATACCAGAAGAAATGTAAAAAATATTTACAGGCATAAGTTGTTACTCTTTCGATACTGCGGCATTACTCTTTTTAAGGTGTATTTATTCAAAGTGTTTATCCGTGGTCGATATCTCGAGGTGGTCTTCACATGGATCTTAATCCGGATGATAGTTAGGCTAAGAGTGATATTAACCTTCCAGACCCTAGCATAGTTTACCCATTCTTGAGATTTGTAATAATTAGTAACTCAATTGGATAAATAATACACTATACCGTTTTATAACAAAGAGATAAATAAATACCTACCACATCATAATGTTGCTTTATCCAGGGTCTTAAATTTTTGAGCTCCCCAGATTAAAACACAGTAACTCTTTCTTTAAATGTTGAGAGATCTAGATAAAGATATTTATATTTCGTTACACTAACACTGATATTAGGAGAATTGTTCAAAAGGAATTAATTACTCAACTATTTGACTCACCGCGTGGCCCAGCTGCTCGAGGTAGAGTTTTTTTGCTTTTGCTTAAAAAATACAGCTCTCTGACTGTTTTTCAGAGCTGATTCTATAGAATATAACAGCACTTTGAGTGTTTACCTGGATTCTTCGTTGTCGTTAACTTACAACAAAACAAAGCTTCTACACAATCCCAGTCAAGAAAACCATCAAGCATTTAACGACGCAGGAAACTGCTATGTCCGCATTTTTTCTGAGGCAAAAAAATCGTTTAATAACCACATCAAAAACAAAGTCTTCTTAAGCTCCAGCGGCTGCAAACCGTTCTGGACTCTTGCTAAATCTATTGGGAATAATTTCTAGAAGAGCACGTTCCCACCTCTTATCTCAGGGGATGAAATTGTTCCTAACGCCCCGGGCAAGGCTGAACTTTTTGCCTCGTTGTTCGCCGGCAATTCTACTCTCAACCCACCTCCAAATGTTCAACCCCCAACAGTCCCCAATGTCGCGCATAAAATGACGGATATCATTTTCAAAACTAGAAAGGTACGAAAGATGCTCTCTTCCCTTAATGCCAGGAAAGCCTCTGGCCTTGACGAGATCCCAGCAATTGTTCTCAAAAAATGTGACCAGAACTTGCTCCTGTCCTGACTCGTCTGTCTCAGACATCTTACAATAGAGGCATATTTCCTAGTAATTGGAAAACTGCTCGAGTACAACCCGTCCCCAAGAAAGGATCGAAAGCACTTACTAGCAACTACAGGCCTATTTCTCTCCCTTCAGTCATCTCTAAAGTGATGGAAAAGTATATAAACACCGAATTACTAAAATTTCTTGAAAAACACAGTCTAATCCACGACAGGCAGTATGGATTCCGTCCGCACAGATCAACTGCCGACCTCCTTTCCTTTGTCACCCATTCTTGGAACAAGTCTATGGAACTACACGGGGAATCCCAGATTGTCGCTCTAGACATATCCAAAGCATTCGACCAGGTCTGGCACGCAGCGCTGTACGTTGACAGCAAATTTCCTCGCTAGCCGGAGCATTTCTGTTGTCGTGGATGGCCATTCCTCTAAACTGTATCCAATTAATGCAGGAGTTCCTCAAGGTTCAGCTTTAGCCCCTACTTTGTTTCTTCTCCACATCAATGACCTCCTCTCTAGCACATCCAACCCAGTTCACAGTTACGCGGACGACAGCACCCTCCACTCCAATGTACAATATTCTAAGCCTGTCTCTTTAGCCCAACTAGATGAGGACCGCAGACTCATGGAGGGTTTTATCTCCGTGGATCTCCAACAATTATTAGACTGGGGAAGTAGAAATCTTGTACCATTCAAACCCACCAAATCACAGTATTGCTTTCTTTCTCATAAGAGATACACTAGCCCTACATGCATCACAATAAACAACCAAGTTATTCAAAGTAATGAGTCCTTTTCACTTGTTGGCATCTCTGTGGATCGAAATCTCAATTGGCACCAACATGTCACATCAATTGCAGAAGCGGCTGCTAAGAAATTAGGTTTCCTCTTCCGGGCTCGCAAATACTTTTCACCAGCTAATCTCTATACTTTATATACTTCACAAATAAGACCAAACCTCGGATACTGCTCCCACATCTGGGGTGCTGCTGCCGCTTCTACACTCGTTATCCTGGACTCCATTCAGAAGAGAGCTATACGTCTCATCGGTGACCCTACCCTCACCCAAAGGCTACCATTCCTTGCCCACCGACGTGCCGTTGGTGACCTCTCTCTCTCTCTCTCTCTCTCTCTCTCTCTCTCTCTTTTATAGATATCTGCACGGGCACTGCTCAGAGGAGCTTTCTTCCATAGTTCCTCCACCTGCGGCTCCCAATAGATCTACCAGGGGAACAGAGCGAATGCATCCTTTTACTGTCCAGGTCATCAGACATAGAACATCTTGTTATGCCCGCTCTTTTGTCCCGAGGACTTCCAAGTTGTGGAACTCCTTGCCGGCACATGTTTTTCCTTCTCCCCCGAACCTCCAAACCTTCAAGTCCAGGATTAACAAGTTGCCTCTTTCCTCCTTGTCGACACCCACGGTACGATAGTATTTAGATTGCAAGCCCTCGTGGTGTGTTGTTGAAATAAAGTAAAAATAAAAATAGCATATAAATCATATAAATTAATTATAGGGATTTTATAAGTAATGACCAGCGATGCGCAGCCTCACACACGGAAATTTTATGGCTTGTTTCAGGTCGGATAAGGTTAGTACCATAAGGCACTAGTTCAAATACTCTAAGGACCATGTACAGGATAGGGGCAAGGTTTATAAGGTAATTGGAGACTTGGTTTTATATATATATGTATATATATATATATATATATATATATATATATATATATATATATATATATATATATATATATATATATATATATATATAAGTGATGTAAAAATGATAAATACTTAGTTCTAAAACAATTGGTACATTTACATGTTATTATTTATGTTTCTTTATTTAATTTATGCCATAACAGTTTTATATTCGCTGATTTTGTAGATTGAGGTTGGATAATACACTGGAGGAATGTGCGGACATAGGGATTTCTATGTTTACTTGAATTCAAGGTCGGTTGCAAATTGAGCTTTTTGCAGCAAATCATCGTGGCATTCCACTTCATACTCACAGGTGTTTGAGCAGGTCACATACAACAGCTGTACTCAGGAATTTCTTCGTATTCTGAAACAAATAATGAATCCTCGATTGCAAACCGAGACTAAGAAATAAATAATGTATTAATGAATAATTGTTCATGTCTGAACATCTTGACATCTTCCACGAACTTGTTTGGTGGAAGCTGAGACTTCGGTCTCTTGATGACCATTTAAATTAGTTTCAAACTAAATATAAGACTAAGACTAGATGCATTCTCGCAACAATTAGAACCGTAGACCTGTTTCGCTCTCATTAGAGCTCTTCAGTACGGCATACTAATTGCAACAAAAATGCACCAAAAATAACACGGCTATCGTATAGCCAGTCTTAAAACACTAAGTGAGTAGCGAACGTGTCGCCACCTAGTTCGGAACCAAGTACTATGTTGTCAACTTGGTTCCGAACTAGGTGGCGACACGTTCGCTACTCAGTGTTTTAAGACTGGCTATACGATAGCCGTGTTATTTTTGGTGCATTTTTGCTGCAATTAGTATGCCGTACTGAAGAGCTCTAATGAGAGCGAAACCGGTCTACGGTTCTAATTGTTGCGAGAATGCATCTAGTCTTACATACTTTGTCCCTATATTGGGGTAGAAATGGGCCAGGGCTAACAATTTTTTAAATTGTTAGTTAGTTGTATACCGTCTCTATTTTTAATACTCTGTATTATTTGGAGCGGGCGTGACAACATAGTACTTGGTTCCGAACTAGGTGGCGACACGTTCGCTACTCACTTAGTGTAAATATAAGACTGTTGATTATTTAAATACTTTATATAAGTGACTTATATGAAAGAAGTTACATACAATTAAACTGATAATGAATAAGAGATGAGATTATTCTTGCTCATGCTTGAACACTAAAGATAACTGCTTGTTGACAGGAAATAACTGGAGAGACCAAGCCAGAATCGTAAGTTAACCTAAGTCATTGGATACATATAAGTACACTTGAAGAACCCAAATCACCACAAAACATCATTTTAAAGACCTTACGATCGTTTCACTAATCACGTTAGCATTATCAGAGGATGAAGAAATTCTAAACTAAACTAACAGCTACAAATGTATTTATATGATACCTAGATAAAAGAACTAAACCGAAGGTAAAATTGTAGTCGGAGACCCATCGTTTGTCTATTGTGTCTATATTTATCGGACGAGGTTGACGAACTACTAGTTGACAAATTTATGAGCTTTTATCTAATTTAAAGGATAATGGACTTAAAATGAAAGGTGCCGCATTAATTAAGGAAGCTTACGTTCTTTCGTGATCTATAAATTCACTATGTGAATACTGGAGCCGGTGATGAGCACCGACGAGCACATCTGGCGACAAAACACATGTTTTTTAATGCAAAAACCACCTTTTCGCACACAATGTTAACTTCAACAGAGTATGAATATTTTGACTAAAATTCTACATAAAAACTTGTATTTATATTGATTTCTTAGATAAAAAAGAAAACGAAAGGGGATTTTTAAGTCGAGAACACAACGGAGAGCCTAGTACCTGTATAGACCGGCTGAGTTATTGACCTTACTTTATTACTCTGCCCGACAGATTAGGAGTGTTCATCTGGTCAAATTTAAAGTGAGAATAAAGGGCTTGAAATCAAAGGTGCCGCACGGTTCAATGGCGTTTTGTTCTTAATCGATTTTCATAATTATTTATATATATATATATATATATATATATATATATATATATATATATATATATATATATATACGCTTTCATACGCGTCAAGCATAGTTCGACGTCTAACATTTTTGACAAGTTTTAAATTTCCCTTGTCAATGTGGTGATTATTATCCCATATATGTTGTGCCACACATGATTTGTCTACCGTACCATATTGTAAATTTGCCAGATGTTCGCAAAATCTGGTGGCTATGTTTCTCTTGGTTTGACCCACGTATTTAGGATTACAATCTTTGCAACCTATCTCATAAATACCCGACATTTCAGTGGCTTTGCCTTTGTCTTTTGTATTACCCAACAAATTTTTTAAATTACTTTTCGTCGAAAAAGTCAAATGTACATCGGCTTTTTTAAAAATACTTTCCAAACCCTTTGTGATACGTGGTTCATAAGGTAGACGCACAAATTTTTTCCCTATTTTTTATCTTTCTTAAATGTTGTGCATTCAGATATCATTTTCTTTCTCCTGGGTTTGTTAACCAATTTTTCCACTAAAAAATCCGAATAACCGTTATATCTCGCCACGCTTCTTATGTACTTTAATTATATATTAAATCTACTTTTACTTAATGGAAAATGTATCAATCTATTTACCAAGAAATTTAAACTGGCCGTTTTTTGTGCATTCGTATGATGTGAGTCGTTTGTAATGTAACTAATAGTGGCAGTTTCCTTCCTGTATACATCGAATTCAAACGAGGCGTTATTTTTAATAACTAGTACATCTAGAAAAGGAAGTTTATTGCCGATTTCTATTTCGTGGGTAAATTTTATTAAATCAAATTGACTATTTAGTTTCTCAGTAAATTCTTCAACCTTGTATATAGTTGTGTCAAACACTGCAAAAAGCAAAAATATAGTTCACATAATGAAACCAAGCTCTATGGAAATACCTCTTTTTATTTTTTATTCCGTCCCAAATCTACTCATAAAGAGGTCTGCAATAAAATGAGATAGTTGATTGCACATTGCCGTGCCTTCAATTTGTTCAAAAACGCTGAACCTTTTATTTTAAGCCCATTATCGCTTAAAATAGATAATAGCTAATAAATTTGTCAACTAGGGGGCTAAAGTAGTTGGTCAATCTATTCCGTTCAATATAGACACAATAGACAAACGATGGGTCTCCGACTACAATTTTACCTTCGGTTTAAGTCGTCTATCTAGGTATCATATAAATACATTTGTAACTGTAAATTCAGTCTAGAATTTTTTCATCCTCTGATGATGCTAACGTGGTTAGTGAAACGATCGTAAGGTCTTTAAAAAAGATGTGTTGTGTGATTTGGGTTCTCCAAGTGTACTTATCAGTGATCACCACAGGTTCTAGTTTTCACATAGTCATCGGATACAAACAAGAATTATATGAAAACGTAGGTTTACGGAGATTTTTAGGATTATAACTATAAAAATACGTTCTATACTTTTGGTTTTCAGTTATATAATTTTGTAACAAAACTTATAATTTGCAGAAAACATGTTTGTTTTTAGGTCTAACTAGAAAGTATGACGGCAGGGAATAAAAAGTGATAACCACTTATACTATACCCCTTGGGCACCTCTTTCTACATGCACAGAAAAATGTGGCTTCTGACAAATTAAAACATATTTACCAAGCAGAAAGTACCTAATTGAAGTGTCCTCAATATTATAATTTCAATAAAATATCATCGGAAAATTGAAAATTTGCCAAAGTGGTGAGTTTTAATGTTTTAAAGTGATATAGGGAATAAACATATTTACACCTGACAACACTGTCTGAAGATGTAGAAACTCTAAGCACATTAGATGGAGCCTTCGTCTACAAATCAAATCAAACGAATCTGGGTTCACAGGTGCAATACTGCTAGCTTTAACAGTGTTTGTGTTAAGCCTGCATTATCGATACTAAGGTCAAGGTCATGTTAGTTTCTTACACCAATTAAACGCTTCTATTGATTTTGCTATTACGTTTGACTTTACACAGATTCTATGACATTTCACGCGAATATGATATTCGCATGCAATCTGCCAATTGAAAACTCTGTTTTGGAAATTAGGGGGTTAGATATTGTTCACAATGTTTTTGAAAGAGAAGTTGCTAAAGAGTATCTGAATAATCTAGCCTTGGAGAAAAACAAATCGATAGAAATAAAAATATACTAGCTTGTATTATTTGCTTTTTATTGTTATTGATATTACTGGCACAGTTTCACAGTTTGTAGAAGAAGATATGATCTAAATTATATAGTTACAATAATTGGTTTTACTTTTATTATTTACCAGTAAACTGGTCTACTGACACCGACAAATATTTGTAGATATTTTTAGATTTGATGTGGTAGCACTAGCTTGTTTCATTTTTTTTAGTAGTCATAAAGAAACCAAAAGGAAAAAAAAATTCGACGAAGTTTGCGTTATGGTAAGGAATATACCCAACGTAGGTATATACATATATGTATATATATATATATATATATATATATATATATATATATATATATATATATATATATATATATATATATATATATATATATATATATATATATACTTATAAAATATAGGAAATAGTCAAAATTACAGGCGTTAACTACACAAATATCAAAACAAACAAAACACACAATAAAACAATGAAAATCTATCGATAATGCATATAACACAAACCCACAGCTTATTATCACTGAAAGTAAAATTTAAATAATCGTCTACAGAATAAAAATAATGCTCCCTAAAACACGATTTGTACGTACGGTTAAATTGCCTGAGGATGCTCAAAATTTTAATGCAATCAGGTAAATGATTATACAAGCGTATAGCAGTGTTGCGAGGTACCCGATTAATCTGAAAATCGGAAAATTGTTAGCCTGTCTTGTTTCATACGCAGTAATATTACCGTAGGTAGCAAAGGTTGCAAGATTTTTTCTAACATAGCATAGTTTTGGGGAGACGCTAAACCAACAAATATTCGAATTATACAAAGACAGCAATCGAAAATACTTTGCTCAATAGTAAATGCTCCATGGTACGTTTCCAACCTAACCTTACATCAAGATCTCAAAATCCCATTCGTTCATGAAGAAATTCGAAGATACGCCCAAAATTATCCCGCAAAGTTGCCTGGCCAAGACAATTCTCTCATGGAACAAAAAATTGAAAGTTTTCTAAAACAAACCTCAGAACGTTATATTACTCGAGTTTTAACGAAAAAATGTTAATGTTCAAATCCCCCTCATTCATCTTCTGCGTCCTGGAGCGATTTTACCCAAAATCAATCCCAACCGTTTGTTTGCCGTGTGCTAACTGTATACCAAATTTGTAGACGACATCTCGATTCGTTCTAAAGTTATCGTGGCGACAAACAGACAGACATACACACCGACAGACACAAAATGTTCGTTCCCAAATCATGTTTTCTATATATTTTGACACCTTTTACGATGTTTAAGCGAAACATTTTTGTCTGTTTGTTAGTAACCACGATAACTTTCGAACGAATTGAGATATCATCTTCAAATCTGGTATACAGTTAGCACCCGACAGAGGAGCGCTACACCTCTTCAGGGTGTAGGGGAAAATGAGTGGTGATTTGGTGAAAATTGAAATTTTTTGTTAAAACTCGAGTAATATAACGTTTTAGAAGTTTATGTGTACATGAATACAAATATTTCCTTTGTGGTCAAGTCATTGTCTCTAAATTCATTTATTGAAAATGTCTTTCTGAGGAGAGGAAATTATCACAGCTATGTGGAAGTTATCGTTAATGTGCAGCACTATTACTTCGGCATTGGCAATACGTGTAGAAATATGGCATCGGCGGCAAAAATTGCAAAACATTTTTCGCTTAAATATTGTAAAAGGTGTCAAAATATATAGCAAACATGATTTGGGAACGAACATATTTTGTCTGTGGGTCTGTATGTCTATCTGTTTGTCGCCACGATAACTTTAGAACGAATTAAGATGTCTTCAAATTTGGTATACAGTTAGCACCAGACAAACAAACGGTTCGGATTGTTTTTGGGTAAAATCGCTCCAGGGGGCAGGAATTAATGGGGTGATTTGGTGAAAATTGGCATGTTTTCGTTAAAGCTCGAGTAATATAACCTTCTGGGGTTTATTTATTAGAAAACTGTCAATTTCATGAAACATTTCTTATTCCGTGTTCAAATTAAATTAGGGGTTGAATATGTGGGGATGGAATATCGGTGACACAAATTTAAATTATTTTTTTTTGGTAAAGCAGCGTAAGAAGTGTTAAAGCATATAGGAAACTTGATTCTGAAACGAAAATCTTTTGTCTGTCGGTCTGTTATATTTTCTTTGTGGTCAAAATATGGACCCTAAATTAATTTCATAAGACGTTCTTTCTGAGGAGAATAAATAATCACAGCTATGTGGAAGTTATGATATAATTTATAGAACTATTTTTTAATTAGCCGGCGGATGAAATAATACTCTTTAATTTAAGCGATGAGTCACCCTTTGCCTAGTTTAAGTTACCCTCAGGTAAGGTCCATAATGAGTCCTTGGTTGCTTTGGTTCTTGTAGACTAAACGGTTTCAGAGATATGCATTTTTTTGTATTTTTTTTTCAGCTATATTTAACCCCCGTGTCTACCGTGTAGTGCAACCTAAATTGCAAAAAATAAAATTTATCCTTCAAACTTTGTATTCAAATTATTTTATAATTTTTCTTTGTAGAGCTTTAACTAATAACAATCATAAACACGTGAGGCTAGATGCATTCTAGCAACAATTAGAACCGTAGACCGGTTTCGCTCTAATTAGAGCATGTCAGTACGGCATACTAATTGTAGCGAAAATACACCTATAAAGTAATACAGCTATGGTAGCCAGCCTTCTAACACCAAGTGAGTGGTAAGACATGAAGCAACGTGCCGCCACCTAGTTGCGGAACCAAGTAGTATGTTGTCACGCCGGCTCCAAATAACACATAGTGTTAAAAATTAGAGACCGTATACAACCATCTAACAATTTAGTAAATTGTCAGCCCTGGTCCATTTCTACCCTAATATAGGGACAAAGTATGTAAGACTAGATGCATTCTCGTAACAGTTAGAACCGTAGACCGGTTTCGCTCTAATTAGAGCTCGTCAGTACGGCATACCAATTGTAGCGAAAATACACCTCTAAAATAATACGGCTATGGTAGCCAGCCTTCCAACACTGAGTGAGTGGTGAGACACGAAGTAACGTGCCGCCACCTAGTTGCGGAACCAACTAGTATGTTGTCACGCCAACTTCAAATAAGTTGCGAGAATGCATCTAGCCTTACATACTTTGTCCCTATATTAGGGTAGAAATGGGCCAGGGCTGACAATTTACCAAATTGTAGGTTGGTTGTATACAGTCTTTATTTTTTAACACTTTGTGTTATTTGAAACTAGCGTCACAACATACTACTTGGTTCCGCAACTAGGTGGCGGCACGTTACTTCGTGTTTCACTACTCACTTACTCATAAACATATACTACTCTTTTACAGACAGCTCATTTAGCAGAAATTCTCGCGTATGTTAAAACCAAAATATTTTAGCACTATACTGATTGATTTTATTTTTTTCTGTTTTATTTAGTCTGTCTTTTCGCATCCACTTTTAAAAATCTTCTAAATTACCTTTCTTTTCAAGATTAAAGAACACTAATATCTTGATAGAGAGGCTGCGTTTAATCATTATATTTTTGGCTCCTTGGCATACATTGTTCTGTGTCGGTTTTTATACAGAACACACTGTACATATAATTACATGGTAGAAACAGTTATAAAAACAAGTTTTTTCTTCTAATTATACTTTTTGCAATATCTTTATTGCGTCAGTAAGATAATGCTAACGTAAACATACAATAATTAAAGTAGGAATGTACAAAACATTTACAACAAATGGAGTTAAACTTTGGAGATGTTGAACTATTTAAAAACAAATAATATCATAAAATAAGATCAGAGTACTTACTTATGAAGCGAAATATTAAATATAAGATACAAAGTCACTGTGAAAATTTAATTAATTTATCTACTGAAAAATGCTTATCAAAGATTTGGAAAGTTTTGTTACCAATAATTTAATTTTTTTCATTAAAAATTAATGTATGTTGGGTTTAAATTAAGTTGTATACATTATAGCCAACAATAGACAAGTCTGACTTCAAGGAGTGTGAAATTATGCTAACATTAATGGACTGCATAAGATACAGTACAGTACTGATGAAGCTGTTGTGTAGCAAAACCGGTCGTACACTCTAATTAGTGTTAACGAACGTCTTCTTAATTTGTTTTATTAAATAACAAATGTTTTTAATCACAAATAAACTCATTGACTAACATTTTATTACGTTTAAGTACACTTCCAAACAAATCTCACTCTTATGGTTTGAACACTGAAAGATAATATTAATTAAATTAATACATCGTAATTATTAAAACACTATGCATTTCCTGCATTTTTATTGGAATATCCATTACTTGTAAAGCCCTAAATATTAAATTGTGTCGTGTTTCATCGTTGGTTTATATTTCCGCTAAACATATCAGTGATTTGTCCCCTCTGCTAGGTACTGCGAAGACCTGGTTGTGTCCAAATGTATCCAGTGGCAGTCATTGAACAGAAGGCGTTGTAATATCTACCAGGTGCCCTACAAAATGACCATTCAGGACACTTGCACTTGAACTGACTTTGAAACTCCTCTTTACATACTTCATTCCACCAGCACGTTCTCTGAAATGTTAATTTTATTATTTACTAATAATTAATTGATAAGTCTGGACGCAGCAAGTGCGTTATGGTAGTTAATTTTCATAGAAATGATCTGGCACCAAGTAATTTGTTATAACTTTCTTTCTTGTAACATAGAAATCTAATTTTTGGTATATACTTTCATTTTTATAATGCAAAGCTACATATTAAATTTGGTTAGCATAGCTTTTTTATTTATCGAAATTTTATTCCGAAAGGAAACTCAAAATTTCCCGGAAAACCTGGTTATATGTTCCTGGCTAACGAACTTATCCAAGCGACTTACAAAAGGAAGGTACATGCCAAATTTTATTAAAATCCGCTCATCATTTTTTGAGTTATCGGTTTGATACACACATATAAAAAGTATATTTTTTGGTATTACTCTTTTTTGTACACCCTGTATATTAAAAAAAATGGGTTGTAGCAAAGATCACACGTTATAAGTTTCATTGAGAATTTTTTTTCAAGTACAACGGTTTAGTAACAATGGACCGACGCGCGCTTATTGGAAAACCTTGTATATATATATATATATATATATATATATATATATATATATATATATATATATATATATATATATATATATATATATATATATATATATATATATATATATATATATATATATATATATAGACGCCCTCGTGGCGCAGGTGGCTAGGTGCCAGCCTGCAAAGCGAGAGGTCCCGGGTTCGATTCCCGGGTGAGCCAAGTTGACTTTGTCTGGAAAATTTGTATAAAATATTAAATGATGGGAAAGAATGTGCTAATGGCCTGAGATGCCGCAGCCAATAATATTAAATTTAAATAAAAAAAAATTATATATATATAAACAAAATTTAACGGACCTTGGTTTTGGGTTCTAGGGACCCAAATTCGCGCTCATCTAACGAAATTTTAATTTTTTCAAAAGCTTTTCATTGTGACCTCTTTATTAGTGAATTTTTCTTAATGAAAATTCGCTAAGAACAATACGTCGACAGTTAAAAAATCGGATAAGTCTTTAGGATATAAACTCTCATGTGGTTCCTATGACAAGTAATATATAGGTAAAACATTTAGAAGTTTTAGAACACGCATTCGCGAACATAAAAAAAGCTTTGGACATAGTAAATTTGATTCAAATTATGCAAGCCATTTATTAAGGGAGAATCATCGATTTAGCAATGATTTAGACATTCTCATATTAGGTACAGAGGGTCTTAAATTAAATTTGCGCGAAACGGTAGAAATTAACAAAGAAAAAATACAGGAAACTAACTAAACGCTCAAATCGCCCAACCAACAATAGTCCATTATCAAACATGTTTGCACTAATTAATTATTAAGCGAGGAGAGTTTACAAACCTGACTATGTCAGAAATGCCCCTATAAAAACAGGTAGTTCCGAGTGGATTTTGCCACTATACCTTTATTTGTTTACCAGAGCAGACATAAACGTGTCAATTCTTAGAAATGTTAATTCACACAGAGTATATATTTTGAATTTTAAAATCTTACTTTCATTCTGTATTTGACAAAGCCGAGAACTTCAGCGAAATTGCAGTTATACATAAAAAATAGTGTAAATAAATGTGTTGGTGTCTCTAAGATGTCTTTCTAGATGCGTCTAGACGTCTATGGTATGTGGTATTTATTTTGTTATGGCTACTAATTGCTACCTTAAAGTAGTAAAATGATTTTTAACTGTTAGCGAATTTTTTTATTTAAATTCGCTTATGGGGAGATCTGTGTTTATATATATATATATATATATATATATATATATATATATATATATATATATATATATATATATATATATATATATATATATATATATATATATATATATATCCGACCGATAACTAAAAAAATAATGAACCGATCTTGATAAAATTTACAGAGTACCTTCCTTTTGCAAGTGGCTTGGATAAGTTCGTTAGCCAGGAAAATCGGATCAGGTTTTCCCGGAAAATTTTGTGTTTTCTTTATAAAAAAATTAATTTCTCCGGAAATAACAAAGTAAGGGTACGCGTGTTTGTATTATAAAGAGTTAACTCTGTACTAAAATTTAGGTCCCTAGCTTTAAAGACAAAGAAGTTATGGGCAGTTAAAGCAACAAATTTTGGAGTTTTCCTCAAAACGTCAAACTCGCAATTTTAAACGTCAAAATTGGCAATGTTTAGGCAAAAAATGTGAAACAAATACCATTTGTGAAAAGAAATTGTTGCAAGAAGAGTGTTCTGCAAACCCTTAAGTTTCAGATTCAATCGTCATTGCTCTGCATTTTACTAAAATGTTTACAGAATATCCATTTCAAATAGACCCTTTCTCTGATGCTTTGGCTGTCAGTTTAGTTAAGTTTGGTGGTTTTTGGATATTTATTTGTTGGTTTAGTGAAGTTTATGGTTTAACGGTCTATACTTTTTTTTAGCTAATTATCGCAGAACAAATTTGTTAATGCATTTTTGCATTTTTTATCGAAATATGATGCGTTTATAAAAAAAAAATCTGGACGCAATAAGTGCGTTTTGGTAGCGAATTTTCGGTAAATTTGCAGATTAGCTCCCAAACGCTTTTCAAAAAACTGTTTTCAGAAACCTACCTAGACCCCCCCCTGGATCCACAAAATCCAAGAAACATTTCTTGTTCACACCCCCTAAGGAAGTTACGGGACCAGGAGTGAATAGGGGTGCTGGGTGGAGTAGGTAGTAAAAAGGAAATATGAGCAGAAAATTGGAATAAAGCGGGCTTAAACGCTGTCTTTTTCACATCTTGAAGCCATATCCCCCTTAAACCCTGCCTACCCCGCACAGCACCCCTATTCCCCCAAAACATTTCTTGTTTACACTCCCCAAGGAAGTCACGGGACCAGGAGTGAGTAGGGGTGTATAATTTTTTTAGCTGATTTTCGTAGAACAAATTCGTTAATGCATTTTTGAATTTTTATTATCGAAATATGATGCGTTTGTAAGAAAAAGATCTAGACGCAGTAAGTGCGTTTTGGTAGCGAATTTTCGGTAAATTTGCAGTTTAGCTCCCGAACTCTTTTCAAAAAACTGTTTTCAGAAACCTGCCTTGGCCCCCACCCCCTTGAATCCACAAACCCCAAGAAAAATTTCTTGTTCACACCCCCCTGAGTATTTACGGGACCAGGAGTGAGTAGGGGTGCATTTTTTTAGCTAATTTTCGTAGAACAAATTCGTATGCTTTTTTGCATTTTTTGTCGAAATATGATGCGTTTGTAAGAAAAAAATCTGGACGCAGTGAGTGCGTTTTGGTAGCGAATTTTCAGTAAATTTGCAGTTTAGCTCCCGAACGCTTTTCAAAAAACTATTTTCAGAAACTGCCTAGGCCCCCACCCCCCTGGATCCACAAACCCCAAGGAAAATTTCTTGTTCACACTCCCCAAGGAAGTTACGGGACCAGGAGTGAGTAGGGGTGTATAATTTTTTTTAGCTAATTTTCGTAGAACAAATTCGTTAATGCCTTTTAGCATTTTTTATTGAAATATGATGCGTTTTTAAGAAAAAAATCTGGAGGCAGTAAGTGCGTTTTGGTAGCGAATTTTCGGTAAATTTGCAGTTTAGCTCCCGAAAGTTTTTCAAAAAACTGTTTTTAGAAAATGTTTATATATTTTCAAACAATAAATTTATTTCCATGAAATATGGTACATTGTTTATATTATATAGGCAACCAAGTTTGATGCCTGCTTTTATCAAAGAAAGACATTTGCCATTAAAAATATTTTAAAGAAAATTCGCTACCATAACGCACTTGCTGCGTCCAGAGATTTTTTTTAATTGTTGGCTAGTTGTTCTTAATTAATTTTACTTTTTACTGTTTTTATGGATGGGAGTAAGTATTTAATTAAGCTTAGTAATGTTTGTTAACTTTTTAGTTCAGAAATTTATACCCGTATTCATGTAGATTTTTTCGGGTTTTAAAATTCTTTATACCCGTTTTTTTAACAATTTTAGTATGCCTAAAGATGACCCTACTAGGGTAGAATTTTATAGCTTTAACACAAAGTTACTTTCTTAAAGTTATATAAGAATTTAAACGGACCTTGTATATATGTTTTAGAGACCCTAATTCGCGTCCGTTTGAGGAAAATTGTCGAATGTTTTACCACTGATACTTAATCTTATTTTTTGTGGAAGTATTCTGTATACAATTTGATGTTGTAATAGGTTCTATAAATGTAAAAAAGTTGTTTTGGAATGTGCTTCAAAAGAGATTGAAACATAGAAGGACTCGTCTCGTTTAAATTGCTTTCATTAATTGAGCACCTCTTGCGCTGATGTCGTGCATCCCAGGGGTCCAATTAAATTTGTTCCTTGGTAAAAATCGATTCGTTCTCTTTTAACAAATTTCAACATTAATAGCTACTAAATTTGGTAGTCTAAGTTGACGTTGTTACTGATTTTTATCACAGAAGTTAACAGTAAACTTCCTTTTCTAGATGTACTAATTTTTATTTGACTCTCTTGAATTCGATGTTCACAGAAAGGAAACTACCACTCTAAGTTACATTCCAAAAGACTCACATCATACGGTTGCACAAAAAACGGACGGTATTGTTACTGATTTTTATCACAATAAGCAGAAGTTGACAGTAAACTTCTTTTCCAGATATAAGTTATAAAAAAATAATGACTATCTTGAATTCGATGTCCACAGGAGTGAAACTACCATTCTAAGTTACATTCCAAATGACTCACATCATACGGTTGCACCAAAAACGGCCGGTTTAAGTTGATATTGTTACTGATTTTTATCACAATAAGCAGAAGTTAACAGTAAGCTTCCTTTTCTAGAGGTATTAGTTATTAAAAATAATGACTATCTTGAATTCGATGTCCACTTCTTTTAGCGTATTTTTGTAGAATTTTTTATGAGAATCTTCGCAAAAAAACGTTTTTGTGAGTTACGTTTTATCCTTTCAGTGAATTTTTTATTTAAAAAATCACTAATAGAGAGGTATCGATAGTGAGACTTTGCAAATATTTTTTCAAATGAGCACGACCTAGGGACCCTAGAACCCATATCCGGGGTCAGTTTCAATATATATATATATATATATATATATATATATATATATATATATATATATATATATATATATATATATATATATATGTATGTATCCAACCGATAACTCAAAAAATAATTCACAGATTTCAGTGAAACTCGGCAAGTGCCTTTATTTTATTAATAGCTTGGATGAGTTCGTTATCCAGGAAAATCGGACAAGGTTTTCCGGAAAATTTTGGGTTTTATTTTGAAAAAAAAAATTCTCCGAAAATTACAAAGATATTTTAATGAAATTTGGTGGATATGTTGCTTCGGGAAATACATTACTATTTACTCAAATTAAACTTTTTACGTATATAGATAATTGAGTTTTTCAAATTTTGAGTTTCTTTTCGAAAATAATTTTTGTCTCTGAAAATTACAAAGTTATTTCAATGACATTTAATGAATATGTTGCCTTGGAAAGAACCTTACTAGGCGCCAAATATAATAAGGTACCGGATATGTGTTCTAGGGGGCCTAGTTCGCGCTCATTTAAATAATTTTTTTCAAAATTCAAAACTCGAGATCTCCTCATTAGTGATCTTTCAAAAGAAAATGGACTAAAAATCGTGGATAAGCCTCTTAAAAAGACATAAAATGTTAGTATATGATTTATTTAATTGACCAAATCCATTGTTCTGTTGAATGTTCTAGGTGATTATTTAATATGTACTTTGTTAAGAAATGTCAAAGCTAATTTAAAACCGGCGGATTGGCATAACCTCTAAAAAGCTTCAAAAACTGTATTCGAGTATATTTGTTTCCTTTTATTTATTTATGTTTTTAGTCGCAACTTTGTTAACGGGAGAATATATCGTTTCCTCATACCTATATCTCGTTTCAGTTTTGTTTATTGAATGACTGAAAGATATTTTTTATGGACATTCACTACCATAACGCACTTACTGCGTCACATATTTTGTTACTAATACAGTCCCTAAAGCCAACTAACAAGCATTTGGAAATCAAAATAAGTATATATCGTTACCTCTGTAAGATAACCTTTAACAGACTCATCCGAAATACTTCTCTTTAACACCATTCCATTGGTCGCATTGGTTAGGTAATACAAAGATATTAAGATGAAGAACTGTAATTAAAATTCAAAAGACATAATCATTAGTAAACATCTGTCCTAACCTCTTGGTCATTTGCTTTTACCTTTTGTAAAAATCTAACCATTTTATCACAACTGTAGTCTGTGTTTTATCGATTTTATGAAGAGTATGACAGCGCCGCCATCTACTGTCTACACTTGCAACTAAAGTACTTCTTATACCTCACAGATTTTTATGGAAATGTGGTAATGTTAGATACATACTTCAAAAACACACATTTGCAAAAATAACCCAAGTGGATTTTAAACTAAGAAATCTCGATGATTTGCTAAAACATTGATATTTTGCTTGTCACAGAAATAGGTTCATTTTCGACGCAGTCTTTTGTTATGATATAATTTGCGATTCCTTGACTAAACTTTAATTAAATCTGCGGTGAAAAACATTTTGTAAAATTGGAAATTCATTACTTTTTAGTAGAACTAAAAATAGTCGACATAAATATCATTTTTGCCAATGTACTTTGTTTTCTATTTGTCTTGCCAATTTAAAAAACGAATGACGGAAGACGTCAGAAAGAGCGGACTGAAATATTATTTCATAAATTCTTTTCGCCCTTCGTAAAACCGTTCTATACTAAATACAAATGTAAATACTTTTCTGGCATCACAAGTGCTCCTTTAATTAACTTAAACCAGTTACAGGAAGAAAACAAGCACTTGTTAAGCCAGAGAAGAATCCTCTACAACCATAGGGGAAACTAGCCATCTGGATTGGAGGAGGCTTAGGTTGGGCCTGTTAATGCGACTTGGGATCTTTTAAAAAGTAAAATGAATGTTGATGATAAAAAGACACCAACTGTGTTGATAAAAACGTTTAATATCGATTAAACAAAACATAACTACAAAGTAATAGCAATTTTTACTATACCTACAAAGTAGGCAAAAAAAATGTGAATTAAAATATACAAAATGAAACTCTATTAAACAAACGACAAAGGGTTCCACTTGTGGTTGATTTTAAAACGTTTTCATCTAACAACTTGTTTTTGCTTAATTTTTATGTCTAATAACATGCATAACCATAACCATTGAGGACTAGACGGTACGTATATTGCACTGGCCGCCGACCGCCGGTCGTTTGTTGTGTGAGATTTGTGAAGAAAAGAGATTGCTACCTGCGATAAGAGAGGGCGAAGCGCACAGTAGTTTGCGAACTTACAGGGCGGTTTCATAATACTCCTATTTAGGAAGTCGTTATGAGTCTGATATTTCCTAGAGGGGCCTAGCGAGGTCTAGGGGGGATTCATGCCCCAACCTGTAGTTTTTCCTCTTAGAGCTCGTCCGCGTCTTTGCCTGCCGATGGCACCGGAGCCTTTGAATTATTGTGCATGCCCTTAGTTTTTCCTACTCCACCCATTCCAAATCACTGTGCCTTGAACTAGTCTGCACAACGATTGGAAGGGCGAAGTTTTATATTGCTCTGTCTCCGGCCTAGACTGACCGTGGATCAGTTGCTTTTTGCGGTCCAGAGCTTTACACTCGCACAAGATGTACTGGACTGATTCATCCCCCTCGCCGCAGAGTCTGCATGCGAGGTCCCCCTCGAACCGCTCCATTTTATCCAGGTATTTCTCGACAGACATGTGTCCCGTCAAGAGTCCTGTTATGTTCCTGAGCTGTCCTCTGATAAGATTCAGCAGCTCCACACCTGCATAAGATGGAGCGGTTCGAAAGGGACTTGGCATGCAGACTCTGAGGCGAGGGGGATGAATCAGTCCAGCACATCTTGTGCGAGTGTAAAGCTCTGGACCGCAAAAGACAACTGATCTACGGTCAGCCTAGACCGGAGACAGAGCAATATAAAACTTCACTTACCAATCGCTGTGCAGACTAGTTCAAGGCACAGTGATTTGGGAATGGGTTGAGTAGGAAAAACTAAGGACATGCACAATAAGTTAAAGGCTCCGGTGCCATCGGCAGGCAAAGACGCGGACGAGCTCTAAGAGGAAAAACTACAGGTGGGGTCATGAATCCCCCCTAGACCTCGCTAGGCCCCTCTAGGAAATATCAGACTCATAACGACTTCCCAAATAGGAGTATTATGAAACCGCCCTGTAAGTTCGCAAACCACTTGTGCGCTGCGCCCTCTGTTATCGCAGGTAGCAATCTCTTTTCTTCACAAATCTCACACAACAAACGACTGGCGGTCGGCGGCCAGTGCAATATACGTACCGTCTAGTCCTCAATGGTTATGGTTATGCATGTATTAGACATAAAAATTAAGGAAAAACAAGTTGTTAGATGAAAACGTTTTAAAATCAACCACAACAAGTGGAACCCTTTGTGGTTTGTCTAATAGATTTTCTGCCCCCCTACACTTATAATGGGGAAGGCTAGGATAAGATTATACAGACTAGCCTGCAATGATAGACTGAAGGCCAACCCAGGCTGCATGGGCCACTGCAAGATTCAGGAGATCGTGAAGGAGCCCATGCTTGAAATGAGGTCAGGCTGCGCGAGCCCGCGAATCTGTAGGGAAACTAAGTTTACAGTGATAATCCCAGACCGTGAGTCACGCCCGGACTACCACGGGTCGCGCTCGTCTGGTTCACGGACAAATCCGGTGGGGAGCGTAGGACGGGGGCAGGCGTTTATTCGGAAGGACCGAGGGTAAGTCACAGTATTTCCCTCTGGGCTCATGCCACAGTTTTTCAGGCCAAAATGTACGCAATCTTGCACTGAGTGCGAGAGAACAAGAGGAGGGACTACACCAACAGGCGGATCCTCATTCCGAGACGAGAAGAGCGACCTAGCTGGGTAGAATGGGGTCACCCTCATCTGGGTGCCGGGTCACTCGAGGGTCAAAGGCAATGAATAAACTGACAGTTTCGTGAAGAAAGGATCAGCAGAACCATTTAAAGGACCAGAACCGGTCCTGGGTGTATCGAAAAGCACGGCCAGGGGAACCATCAAGTAGTGGGTCAGGGAACAGCATAAGGCATACTGGGCAGACCATGGACTTATGTTAGAGGTCATGTTTTTGCTTACCCTTCTTTACCTTATTTTTTACCGTTACTATTTAAATAAAGTAACGTTTTCTAATTTTTAATATTTAAAGCCTATTGACGTGAGTGCGTATACATGAGTGTATATGCGCTCGCGTATGTGTGTGAGTGGAGTATGTAAGTTTTAATTTTAAGATATATTTTTAGTAAACAGCAAGCGTATAGGGAGATAAAAGAAGTTAAAAGTAAAAAAGTTAAAGAGCTTGTTAGATTAACATTCTTAAGACAGGTTTTTCCATAATGAAAAGCAAGGTCAGATACATCCTTGTTAATTTTGAAGATTGAAAGTTCTCAAGGTCAAAACTCTAATCAAAAAAAAACCTTTTAATATGAGGCTAAATCACTATGATATATTATTCTTATGAAAATTCACTACAATAACGCTCTTGCTGCGTCTCGAACATTTTTTTAAGGTCAGACAAACATGGACTTAAGTTCATAAATGAGCGCCTCCGTGGCCGTGCGGGAAAGTCGATTCAGACTTTCCAATACGGACCCGGGGGACGACGGTTCGATCCTCACCGGCGCCGGATGATTTTTCAAAATCACTGTCGTCGTTGAGATCGAGCTCAAGGTGGAGGGTAGGTTAGTTTAGATGAGCAAAAAGGGTCAGCAATGGCCTAATTGCCAGTAAGCATCTTACCTTTTTTTTTAAGTTCATAAATTAAAGATCAATTAATGGATAAAGGTAATTTTTGTTGGATTGTAGATAGATTAATCATAAAGTGACTTTATTCCGCTGCACTGTTTAAAGATATTCGGAATCAATATAATAGTTACCGTATTTTTAGAGCTCTGTATTTTCCACTCAAAGCCATTTAATAATAAAAACTAACTACGTGGGGGTCACTCTAAACTATCAGCTTTGTAATGCTGTCTTTTAATCGACTAATGAGTCATAATATAGTTTCAAGAACGGTTACTATCGCTGTAGTTTAATCAATTCTTTTATCTAGCAATGTATCACTGATATTCATAAATACGGATCACACATTTCTTAAAATGTAAAAGAATGTTTACGCTAGATTAGGCTACGTTTAAAGGGCAAGAACGTAAGTAGTAACATGAACACTTTTCTTGCGGCATTTTCTTTTCATAATCCGTATTTGTTTCAGGTTATTTGCCTAAAGGTTGCGACTTTTGACGTTTCAAATCGCGACTTTGACGTTTTGAGGAAAACTCCTTTTTTTTAACTGCCCATAACTATTTTGTCTTAAAACTTACCGACCTAATTTTTTTGCATGGTTCAATCTTTATAACACAAATAGGCGTACCCTGGTTGTCCTTACTTTGTTACTTCCATAGATATAATTTTTTCCGAAAGGAAACAAAATTTTCCGTGTAAACCTGCGCTGATTTTCCTGGATAACCAACTTATCGAAGCCACTTACAAAAGAAAGGTACTCACCAAATTTTATCAACATCGGCCAATAATTTTTTGAGTTATCGTTGTAATACATACATACATGCATATATATATATATATATATATATATATATATATATATATATATATATATATATATATATATAAACATATAAAAATTGAAACTAACCCCGGATATGGGTTATAGAGGGCCTAGTTCACGTTCATTTGAAGAAATTTTTTTTAAATTCAAAAGTCGGGATCTCCTCATTGGTGATTTTTTCAAAAGAAAATTCACTAATATTGCAAAAACTGGAGTCTTTAGAGGTATAAGGAGTGTTATAGAAAAGTGGGGATGCCCTTCACTTCTGTAGCATTACGGCAGCATGGATTTTTTCAAACTCAAACACTATTTGAGAGCGCCTGTATATCATATCTCGAATTTTTCAACGAATAATATAAACGAAAGCCTCCATGGATGCATAGTTTTCATAGGACTCGACTATCTATTGGTAAAAACGCCGTATCACAATTTTTGAACTGTGCCAAAAAAGTGAAAAGTTTCAAAACAATTTAAATAACCCCAAAAGGATAAATTATATCAAATTTTTTCCTTACAAACATGCATTGTAGTTCGATGGATAATGCAAAAATACAATAATATTTACATTAAAAAAATACGTTTGTATCACCAATGACTGGGCCAGCCTGTGATTTTCATATAATTTTGTGGGATGAAGCTCAAGAGACCGTATAGTTAAAGTAAATAATTTTTCCTCGTATCTTGTAAATATAATAACGGATATATTGAGCTCTACTATGGAAATGTATATAAACATATAAAAACGGAAACTGACCCGAATCGGAGTTCTAAGAGACCTAAAACACATATCCGGGGTCAGTTCCCATATATATATATATATATATATATATATATATATATATATATATATATATATATATATATATATATATATATATATATATATATATATATGGGTGTGTGTATGTGCGCGTTTATCACGATAACTCATAAAATAATGGGCAACAGAACCGTAGACCGGTTTCGCTCTAATTAGAGCTCGTCAGTACGGCATACTAATTACAGCCGTACTGACGAGCTATAATTAGAGCGAAACTGGTCTACGGTTTTAATTGTGGTGAGCATGCATCTAGCCTTATATCCTTTGTTAAATATAAAAAATATAAATATAATAATATAAATAATATAAATTGTTAGTTGGTTGCATACAGTCTCTAATATTTAACACTTTGTGTTAATTGGAGCTGCCGGGACAACATACTACTTGGTTCCGCAACTAGGTGGCGGCACGTGCTTATTGTCTTATATATCACTTAGTGTTAGTCATCTTGTTCAGAGAACAATAAGGTTTGCAGAAGGGCAGTAGTAGGCGTGGAAACATAATTGTTAAGAACATTAAAATAATAAGTAAAGTTAGTTATAGGAAATTTCTCTACACCAAGTAATGTAAATATTGCATATAATTGTAGGTCACAAATGTAAATCATCTGTACAGTTACTTCACAATGACAGAGATAACAGACAAGGAACTCACAGGCAGCCATGGTAAGAAGCAGGGAGAGCAACCACAAGACAAAATGGAGGAAATATACCAGAAGGAAGACAAAATGACGTGTCCAATCCATCACCAGAAAATGGACATATATTATTAGATCATGCAAATCATCATTATTTATATTATCATCCTAGAGTGGTATACATAGTTATATTATTTTAATTATTGTTATTTCGATTATCATACGTAGGATTGTATCCAAAAATATTATTTTAATTATTGTTATTTCGATTATCATACGTAGGGTTGTATCCAAAAATATTATTTTTATTATTATTAATTCCAGCAGCATACCTAGGGTTGTCTACATTAATATTAGTTCAATTATTAGTATTTTAATTCTCATCCTAGGGTACTATACAAATTAATATTCTTTCAATTATTATAGTTAGTGCCAAACTTAGGTCAAGGTAAATTACACATTCAGGTCAGAGCTCTCCAGAGAGTCGTCATTCTTGTTGACTCGGCAGAATGTTCAGAGAACAATAAGATTTGCAGAAGGGTAGTAGTAGGCGTGGAAACAATTGTTAAGAACTTTAAAATAATAAGTAAAGTTAGTTATAGGAAAATTCTCTACACCAAGTAATGTAAATATTGCATATAATTGTAGGTCACAAATGTATCGATAACATTGGCATTGAAACGATTACATTGTTATGTAAATAGTAAACAAGGTGAAATTGCAGCGTACAAGGAATGCATGACTGCTGAAGTCGGCAAATTAGGAAAGATGTAAACTGATTAAAAAACTATAAGTAGTATTTGTTGATAAACATTAAGAGACTTCTAGTTTAGATTTTTAAGATGTAAGACGCGACACTGTATGTAAACATTAAGAGACTGTTCAATTAAGATTCACTATGTAAAGAGTTCGGGTTTAAAATTCATTCCGTTAAGTTAGTTTGTAAGCATTGTTAACTTTAGTTTGTTTATTAAAGTTTTATTATATCGTTACTATGTCTAAATTCGCCTAGTTCGACAAATTAAATCCCCAATTAACCTCCGCTCCCTAAACACATCTTAATTTGGTATATAGTTTACTTTTTATAATGTAAATCTGCGTACCAAATTTGATTGCCATAGCTTTGTTACTTTTTGAGACACAAAAATTTTACCGCAGAAACTGGTCCGATTTTTCTGGCTAAATAACTAAATAACTTATCCGAGCCACAAAAGGAAGACAAATCGGCCAATAACTTTTTTAAGTATCGGTATATATATATATATATATATATATATATATATATATATATATATATATATATATATATATATATATATATATATATATATATATAAATAAATAAACATATATATATATATATATATATATATATATATATATATATATATATATATATATATATATATATATTGAAAGTGACACAGAGTGTGGGTCTGGATGTTGTAGCTCAGGCTAATTTAAAATTTATTCAAAATTCAAAAGTCGCGATCTGTTCAATATTGATTTTTTTAATGACAATTCACTAAAAGCTACTTACAAAGTTGTTTAATTAAAATGAGAACGATAAAAAATTTAAACAATGCCTTTGATATTTCTAGAAAAAGTTCAGTGTGCCTTTATAGATAATTACATAATAATGGAGGGGGTTAGAGGAAGGGTAGTACAGGTGACATTTAGAGAGAAGGCGCGACAAGTGTAAATAAAGCACCATTCATTCGTGTGATAACTCTTTATTTATGGTACTAAATCTTATCACTCAAAGAAGGCGCTGCAGAACTGACTTTTACTTGTGTTATTAGTGAATTTTCGTAGAAAAAATTCACTAATGGGGAGATCCCGACTTTTGAATTTTGAAAAAAAAATTGCCATCAATAACTCAAAAAATAATGGGTCGATTTTGGTAAAATTTGGCACATACCTTCCTTTTGTAAATGGCTTGGATAAGTTCGTTAGTGAAGATAATCGGACAAGGTTTTCCGGGAAAATTTTGAGTTTTCAGTCGAATAAAAAATTATATCTCCGGAATTAACAAAGTAAGGGCAACCAAAGTTGGTACGCGGGTTCATATCATTATAGGTAAGCTATCTACCAAAATTTAGCTCTGTAGGTTAAATGACAAAAAAGTAACATTTAAAGAAAAATAAATTTGGGTTTTCCTCAAAACCTCAAAGTCGCGATTTAACATGTCAAAATTGGTAATATTTAGGCAATGAACCTGAATGCTTTATAAAGCTTGAACTCTTGGTTTCAATCGTCATTGTCCTTCATTTTACTAAAATATTCTCAGAAAATTCATTTAAAATAGACCCTTTCTATGATGCTTTGGCAGTAGTGTTGGCTGTAGAGTTTATCGTTTAATGGTATATCATTTTTGTCAAATTTTCGTAAAAAATCATTAAAGCTCAATATATCCGTTATTATACCAGTTACGAAAAAAAATGGATACATTAATTATAGGGTGTTCTGAGCTACATCTTAAAAATATTTCCACAATTACAGGATGGCCCATAAGTCGTTGGTGATTCAAATTTTCTTTTTTTTTTAATCGAACACGCCCTATGTTATTGCATTTTTGCATTTTCCATCGAAATATAATACATCTTTGTAATAAAAGAAATTCGGGACGCAGCAAGTGGGTTATGATAGCGAATTTTCATTAAATGCTTCAAACTTGAATAGCTCAATTTGCTATTAACCTATAAGGTTGACCAGGAAACCAGTTTTTTCGGGAACAATTGAAGTTTACTTTCGGAAATTTTTGTACATTTTCAAACAATAAAGTTATTTTGATGAAACATGGCACCTTGTTTCTACTATATAGATTGATGTCTGCTTTCTTTAAAAAAAAATGCTTGCTATTAAAAACATTTTTATGAAAATTCACTACCATAACGCACGTCCAGAAGTTTTTTGTTCTAACTAAGCCATATTTACAACCCAAAATCTGCAATTATCTTGTTTGTTTAAAATATCACTTGTACTACTTTTTCTCTCAGCCACTTAATTGATAGAAATATTCAAAACTTGCTGTGTGAAAAACGATTATTAGTGACGTCATCTCTTACATTAAAATTAGATAAGTGCTTTATTATGCATGTAGAATAATTGGGAAAATATCGATCAACGTGACCCGTAAAGTAGTCTATGTGTAGGTGGGCGAGTCTTGACGCAGTAAGCGCGTTATGGTAACGTATTCTCATTAAAGAGTTACCTTAGAAAATGGTTAGTTAATCCGCTGAATATGAAGTTTCTTGATAAATATAGAATTATGCGGAATGGTAACAAGACAGCATCAGAGAAACGGTTTAGAATATTTTAATAAAAAAAGCTCAGGACGCAGCAAGTGCTTTATGGTAGTGAATTTTTATTAAATACTTCAAATTTGAATAACTCAATTTTCTATAAACTGAGAAAGTTTAAATTTGGTACATAGTAATGCCTTTCCGAGGGCATGATATCCACCAAATTTCATTAAAACAGCTTTGTAATCTTTGGAGAAAAAAAATTTTTTCGAAAGAAAATTTTAAATTTGAATAACTCAATTTTCTATAAGTTTAGAAAGTTACATTTTGGTACGTAGTAAGGTTTATTCCAAGGCAACATATATATATATATATAGTAAATTTCATTAAAGCAGCTTTGTTATTTTCGGAGAAAACAATTTTTTTTTAAAGAAAACTTAAAATTTTCCCGGAAAACCTCGTCCGATTTTCCAGGATAACGAACTCATCCAAGCCATTAATAAAAGAAAGGCACTTGACGAGTTTCATTGAAATCGGTTAATTATTTTTTGAGTTATCAGACGGATACATATATATATATATATATATATATATATATATATATATATATATATATATATATATATATATATATATATATATATATATATATATATATATATATATATATAAACATATAAAAATTGAAACTGATCCTGGATATGGGTTCTAGGGGTCCTAGTCCGCGCTCATTTGAAAATTTTTTTGCACAGTCTCACCATCGATACCTCTCTATTAGTGAATTTTTTAAAATAAAAATTCACTAACAAATAGTGAAGAAATTGGGAAGGAGGGAAAAAGGCTTTCGAACTATTTCTTCACATTAACGTGAGCTAGGGTATCCCCGAACTATATACAGGGTTAATGTTAATTATATATACAGTATGGTCCAAAAGTAATAAAAACCAGAACAACAGTAGATTCTTGACTTAAAGATATTTCGATTTAGCTAGATCTACTAAAGTCAGAATCAATATCAACACAGGGTGTTAAATTCAGAAACTGAATTTCGATTTTCCTTGATATCTAAAAATTATTTGATGCATCGCCTTGAAAGCTAGTACAGATAGGGTTTTTGGAAGTTTTATCAACTCGTTTAAAAATTATTCACAGTTGAAGATGCAAAAACGCATTTCACTCATTCCGATAAAAAATGTGCTGATAGTCAATGTTTTGTTTGCTTGTAAACAAAAAAATTGACTATCAGAACATTTCTTATCGCAATGAGAGAAATGCGGTTTATTATTTCAGTTTATCGGTCGGTTTGATACTTGATAGTACTACCGAAAATTAATTTCACAATGGTGTATTCTGTAGAAGAAACAGTTAAAATAATTACTCTTTTTTTCAAAAACGATGACTGTGCCAACAGTACCGCAAATTTATTTAATGAACGACATCCGAACAGTCATGTTAACAGAAAATACATTTTGGAGTTAGTTGCAAAGTTTCGACAAAGTGGTTCAGTAGAAAACAAAAAACCGGATCCTGAACGTGAATTTCTGGTTAGAAATGAGACTACTGAGATTGAAGTTTTAGGACAAATTGCTGCAGACCCAACTTTTTGCCCGAGAAAATTGGCCACTGTTTCAAACATCAAAAGAAGAACTATTCAACGAATATTGAAGTATCATAAATTTCACCCGTATAAAATTCATCTTGTACAACAACTGAATGAAGATGATTTTGATCGGCGGCTGGAGTTTTGTGAAGTGATGGCTGCACGAATAGCTGATAACGGGAAGTTTTCGTTCAATGTCTGTTTTTCAGACGAGTGTAGGTTTTTATTGAACTCTACAGTCAATCGTCATAATTGTCGTTATTGGGCAGATAATAATCCAAGAAAATTTCATGAAGTCCACACTCAAACTCCACAGAAATTGAATGTCTGGACTGGCATTTTTGAAGACCATTTAATCGGACCAATTTTTCTTGATGGAAATTTGAGTGGCAAAACCTATTTGGAGTTACTAGAAGATATCGGGTACCCTATACTAATCGACATTGTTGAAAATGATTATCGCTATCAAGAAAATCAATTAGTGTTTCAACAAGATGGAGCTCCTTCGCATTTTTCACAACGTGTTAGGGAGTTTTTGAACAGAGAGTTTCCAGAGCAATGGATTGGGCGTAGAGGTGCTATTAAGTGGCCCCCTAGATTACCGGATTTAACTCCATTAGACTTCTTTCTATGCGGCCATTTAAATAGTAGAATTTTCGCAACAGAACCGGAGTCTCTGGAAGAATTACGACGACGCATTGTTGAAGAATGCCTTCTAAGCACTCCACAAATGCTCCAGAATCTCAGAGCTCGTTTTGAACAAAATTTGTACTTTTGTATGGAAGCTGGTGGTCAACAATTTGAACACTTACTAAACTAAATAAACATTTTTGAACGTTTGGTTTTGTTTGTTAGTTTTTTTAACGAATAATTGACTAATTAGTGCATTTCTTATCACAATAAATGAAATACGTTCTTGCAACTGCAACTGTGAATAATTTTCAAACGGATTGATAAAACTTCCAAAAAAATTTATGTGCTAAATTCAGAAAAGAAAGAGCTTCGAAATGATGTAACACTCGACCCATATTCGCTATTTAAAATATAAGGGTTGTTATCACCACCCTTAAGGGGTTGATGTGACAAAGTTGAGTTTTATGTCAAAACATGTCCCCCTCAATATTAATAATAATAATAATTCTCTGGACGCAAATCGGCCTGTTTCGTTTTCAATGCGCCATCCTGTATATATATATATATATATATATATATATATATATATATATATATATATATATATATATATATATATATGCATACAAAGCCCGCTCATCACTAATGGCTGTCAAGTCTGCGGTGGAGTCTCAAAGACAAGATTTCTACCTCTGCAATGTTTCCCAAAAATACCTCAGAATAGTCACTGGTCGTAACAGGTATACAAGCATGAGTACTCTGCACTATTTAACAAACATTCCAACACTTAGAGAACATATAAACCAAACATCTGATACATTTTTCAGATTGATAATCATAAAAAAGTTCGGGACGCAGCCAGTGCGTTATGGTAGTGAATTTTCATTAAATGCTTCAAATTTGAAAAGCTTAATGTTCTATTAAACTTGGTTTTGGTATGTGGTAAGGTCTTTCCCAAGGCAATTTATCCGCCAAATTTCATTAAAATACCTTGCTACTTAAAAAAAAATTTTAGAAAGAAAACTCAAAGTTTTCACGGAAAACCTTGGCCGCTTTTCCTGGCTAACGAACTCATCCAAGCCATTAATAAAAGAAAGGAAGTTGCCGAGTTTCATCCAAATCGGTGAATTATTTTTTGACATATATATATATATATATATATATATATATATATATATATATATATATATATATATATATATATATATATATATATATATATACATATACATATAAAAATTGAAACCGACCCCGGATATGGGTTCTGGAGGTCCTAGTTCGCGCTCATTTGAAAAAATGTTTGCAAAGCCTCACCATCGATACCACTCTATTAGTGCATTTTTTAAAATAAAAATTCACTAATAACAAATTGATTGAAAATCAAACCGGCGTAAGATACAACAGTGAGTTTAGGATCAAACATAGATTAATTTACCAACGTCTGCAACTTTTCAATGAAACAAAACACAATTAAAATTAAAGATAGTGATTACAAAAACACTTATATAAATAAAACAACGAAACTAAGGGACTGCATGACTTAAATATGAATTTCAAAAACAGTTATCTGCATCAGGTTTTTCAGCAGCTACATTTCCCTGAGGAATCCAAAGAAAAGTTATAATTCACAACCCTAGCAGTAAAACCTTGTTGAATAATTAGTTTAAGTGTAGTTTTAACACACCAACCAAATAAACATAGGCTGAAAATATATTGTAATTATGGGAGTTTCACATTATTGCTTATATTGTAGCAAGAATATGTATATGTATATATTTTTGTAAATATGTCTCTTAATGTAAATAAAATTTTGTTGATTGATTGATCTGAACCGAAGGGTACTGGGTTCGATCCCAGGGTTCTCCTGTTACTTCTTCAGTACATACTGTAACATTAATATCAACTGACGCTGTGGTATTATATTTGAGCAAGTTGAATGTCTGCACGTTCCGTCCTTCGAAGGGGGTGTAAATCCGTCGTTCCCTGGTCCATGCGATGTTGGGCATGTTAAAGATTCCTACCCTCCTTACAAAAAGGCGGATTTCGGTAAAATTTCCTTGATAGTGGGATGAAACTGCTCCCTGGAGTCGGTGATTGGCCGTAGTCGTAAAAATAGACCGACGTTAAAGAAAAAAAAAGTTATAACTTAGATATATAAATTAATATGTACAACACTTAGTTACCTGCAATTACCCTAGCGGTAGAGCAGGCTCCTTTCTAAATAATAATAATGAAATTAAATTAGAAGCTTTTAAAATGTGGACATAAAGCCTTGGTGCAGCAAATTTGTTATGGTAGTGATTTCTGATCTAACTATCACAACTTACCAATTGATTAACGAAAGGAATCTTATAAATTTTGAAGGTACATTTATTTCGTAAATAGCATAGATAAGTTCGTTTGACAGCCAGAGCGAACCAATTTTTCCGGGAAAAGTTTATATTTGTCTTTCGGGAAATTTTTGTATCTTCGTAAACAACAAGGCTATTTTAGTAAAATTCTGAAAAAAGTTGCCTTTATAGAGTCTATGATACACCAAAGTTTCTATCCCCAAAAGGGAGCGCATGATTAAAGGATTTTCCATGGTAAAAACAATTTATTCAACAAGAAAATTGGTTCGAGGACAATTTGCCAAAAATATTTAAGAAAACTTTTTTCTCGAAAATTTGTATAAGCTTTTCGTCACGAAAACCCGAAAAAAATGTGTACCAAAACATGCCAAAACAATGAACTAATATAACAGTTTATTAAAATTTGCTGGGACAATTTTTTCACAAGCCATTAAAAAATATTTGTTTATGAAAAGGGAGTACATTTTTCTTTGCAAAAATTTGTTAAAAATATGTTTATAAAAATTCAAAATTTCTTTAATGAAAATTCGCCTAAAAATTTTTTTGTACAAAACTTCACCATAAAAGAGGTATCTACAAACAGCAGATTTTTTTGATTATTTAAATGAAAAAAAACTTGAATGATGTAGTAGAACAATAAAAAGGTACAAGGACGAATGAAATATTATGAAAATAAATTTTAATGAACAAACATATTTACATTTATACTTCTGCAAGTTGTAGAAATGCCATTAAACAAAAACCACCTAAAATACACATTCCTCTTCTTAATCTATAAACTCTTCTATGTTTTTCTCTATTAAGCACTTCAAAAAATGTTATATACAAAATAGTACCTGCAGAAACACCTTCTAGTATCACTATAGCCACAGATTTAGCTCTTGTGTTCATGTCAGTTGTTAAAGTTATCACCAGACCTATCAGGATCCCCAATGGACTTGTTAAAGCCAGTACAAAAATATGAATAAAAATTATCTGCATTGTCGTTCTAGCTAAAAGTAGTTCTAATCCCATACAAAACAAAATTGTGGCAGAGTGTATAGAAACAGCTATAAATAGGTACCAAATATTCGCGGCAGAATGTTGTAACCCAATTGCCAAACCTTCAAACACAGAATGTAAAGACAGGGCTAATATCACTAGAATTCCTCTAAAAATTTGCTGTCTAGTTTGTCCTTGACTATCTATTTCTTTTTCTAACTCTATAACCTCCTTGTTTTCTTCATTTAAAGAAATATTTTTTTCGTTTTCATTTTTCACGTCTGAATTAATACTGATAGTTTCAAAATCTTCATTTTCAGCATCCCCCAGGTTTGCTTTTTCATCATCTGCATCAAAAGTCTTTACTTCGTTATCAAGGATGAAGATATCGCCGTTTTTTTCTTTCTTTTCTTCTAAGTCTGGCGTTACTTTGTTGCTATGAGTAATTGACTTGTCTTTATTTTCTGACGAACATGGCTCCTCCGGCAGTTTAGTAATAAACCAATGAGATACTTCTTCAGTAAAATAAACGAAGAAAAATCCCATACATATGGTAAGCTGCGAAAGTGGATAGTGCGTGGAAAAGTCACTAAATTTCTTCAGTTCTTCTACCGATCTATAGACCTCTGGCATCATATGAAGTAGGCATGTTGCAAAAAGTACACCACCGCCGAACGATTGACACAATGCTATAGCACAAGTTAACTGCGTATGTCTTTTCTGATTGATAAAGCTAGCAGTGTCATCCTCATGTTCCCATTTTCTAAGGCAGTGATGGAGTTTTATTGGTAATATGCCGAAAAAGAATCTAATAACACCGAATAATATTGATACAACTACTTTAGTTGCAATAATATCCATATTTATTTTTCTTTGCGTTTTAAATTACGTTATGCAGGGTGAAGTGGTATATAAAAGCATGGTATCGACCATGCTGTTCGCGTGTAAAGCTCTTACTAGAACTAGAGTTATTCCCGACTGAAGAGCATAGGTATGACGTTGTTTATAACAACGTATTGTGCGCACTGATAAATGTCTGAAGAATATTGCTGCTGCCTTTTGGCATTTCAAAGCAAGCGTCAAACGGAAATTATTATAGTTAATTATAGGTGCCTAAAAAGCAGTGTACAGTGACGGTTGATTTAGTAGAAACTAATGCAGCCCAATCCAATTGAATATATTGATACAGTCATATTGATATTTCTAGAAACAATGCTGTTTGATATTTTCATTAAAGCCAAATATGAAATTTCTATGTTTGCACATGTAGTATTCGTTTAGGTGTATAAGGAGGCTATAAAATAATAGAAAGTCTGGACGCAAGTGCATTATGGTAACGAATTTTTCATAAAACAAAAGATTCACTAATAAGGAGATTTGTGTTTATACCTATATATTATATTGAAAACGAAACAGACCGATTTGCGTCCAGAGAAATTATTTTTAAGAAACGCCGAAACACGTCAATTTTAATATTGAGGGGGACATGTTTTGATATAAAACTCAACTTTGTCACATTAACCCCTTAAGGGTGGTGATAACAACCCTTATATTTTAAATAGGGAACATGGGTCGAGTGTTACACCATTTGAAAGCTCTTTCTTGTCTGAATTCGGCACACTAATTTTTTTGGAAGTTTATCAACTCGTTTAAAAATTATTCACAGTTGAAGATGCAAAAACGCATTTCACTCATTCCGATAAGAAATGTGCTGATAGTCAATGTTTTGTTGGTTTGTAAACAAAAAATTGACTATCAGAACATTTCTTATCGGAATTAGAGAAATGCGGTTTATTATTTCAGTTTATTAGTCGGTTTGATACTTGATAGTACTACCGAAAATTAATTTTACAATGGTGTATTCTGTAGAAGAAAGAGTTGAAATAATTACTCCTTTTTCAAAAACGATGACTGTGCCAACCGTACCGCAAATTTGTTTAATGAACGACATCCGAACAGACATGTTAACAGAAAATACATTTTGGAGTTAGTTGCAAAGTTTCGACAAAGTGGTTCAGTAGCCAACAAAAAAACGGGATCCTGAACGTGCATTTCCGGTTAGAAATGAGACTACTGAGATTGAAGTTTTAGGACAAATTGCTGCAGACCCAACTTTGAGCACGAGAAAATTAGCAACTGTTTCAAACATCAAAAGAAGAACTATTCAGCGAATATTGAAGCATCATAAATTTCAACCGTATAAAATTCATCGTGTACAACAACTGAATGATGATTTTGATCGGCGGCTGGAGTTTTGTGAAGTTATGACTGCACGAATAGCTGATAAAGGGAACTTTCTGTTTAATATCTGTTTTTCAGACGAGTGTACGTTTTTATTAAACTCTACAGTCAATCGTCATTATTGGGCAGAAATTTTCACGAAGTCCACACTCAAACTCCACGGAAATTGAATGTCTGGACTGGCATTTTTAGAGACCGTTTAATCGGACCAATTTTTCTTGATGGCAAATTGAGTGGCGAAACGTATTTGGAGTTACTAGAAGATATCGTTTACCATTTACTAATTGACATTGTTGAAAATGATGATGGCTATCAAGAAAATCAATTAGTGTTTCAACAAGATGGAGCTCCTCCGCATTTTTCACAACGTGTTAGGGAGTTTTTGAACAGAGAGTTTCCAGAGCAATGGATTCGGCGTAGAGGTGCTATTGAGTGGCCCCCTAGATCACCGGATTTACCTCCTTTAGACTTCTTTCTATAGGGCGATTTAAAGAGTAGAATTTTTGCAACAGAATTACAACGACGCATGATTGAAGAATGCCGTCTAATAACTTCACAAATGCTCCAGAATGTCAGAGCTCGTTTTTGAACAAAATTTGTACTTTTGTATAGAAGCTGGTGATCAACAATTTGAACACTTACTTTACTAAATAAACATTTTTGGACGTTTGGTTTGGTTTTTAGTTTATTTTTAACGAAAAATTGACTAATTAGTGCAATTCTTATTACAATGAATGAAATACGTTCTTTCAACTCCAACTGCGAATAATTTTTAAACGAGTTTATAAAACTTCCAAAAAATTAGTGTGCTGAATTCAGAAAAGAAAGAGCTTTCAAATGATGTAACACTCGAAGTTGAGTTTTATGTCAAAACATGTCCCTCTCAATATTAAAATTGACGTGTTTCAGCGTTTCTTAAAAAAAATATTTCTCTGTACGCAAATCGGTCTGTTTTGTTTTCAATGCGCCACCCTATATATATATATATATATATATATATATATATATATATATATATATATATATATATATATATATATATATATATAAATACTACATTTGCAAACATAGAAACTTCATATTTGGCCGTAATGAAAATATCAAACAGCATTGTTTCTAGAAAATAAACTTTCCGAAAGAGAACCCAAAATTTTCCCGGAAAAACTAGTCCAATTTTCCTGACTAACGAACTTGTACAAGCCACTTACAAAAGGAAGGTACCTACCAAATTTCATCAAAATCGGCCCATTATCACACCGATAACTCAAAAAATAATGGGCCGATTTTAATGAAATTTGGTAGGTACTTTCCTTTTGTAAGTATCCTACCTAGTGGTAGGTACCTACCAAATTTCATCAAGATCGGCCCGTTATATATATATATATATATATATATATATATATATATATATATATATATATATATATATATATATATATATATATATATATATCACACCGAAAGCTCAAAAAATAATGGGCAGATTTTGATGAAATTTGCTAGATACCTTCCTTTTGTAAGTGTAGTTTCTACCGCCCTGGGCAAGGCTGAACTTTTTGCCTCGTTGTTCGCCGGCAATTTTACTCTCAACCCACCTCCAAATGTTCAACCACCAACAGTCCCCATAAAATGACGGATATCATTTTCAAAACTAAAAAGGTACGAAAGATGCTCTCTTCTCTTAATACCAGGAAAGCCTATGACCTTGACGAGATCCCAGCAATTGTTCTCAAAACATGCGCACCAGAACTTGCTCCTGACCTGACTCGTCTGTTTCAGACATCTTACAAGAGAGGCATATTCCCTAGTAACTGGAAAACTGCTCGAGTACAACCCGTCCCCAAGAAAGGATCCAAAGCGCTTCTTAGCAACTACAGGCCTATTTATCTCTTTCAGTCATCTCTAAAGTGATGGAAAAGTATATAAACACTGAATTACTAAAATATCTTGAAAAACACAGTCTAATCCACGACAGGCAGTATGGATTCCGTTAGCGCAGATCAACTGCCGACCTCCTTTCTTTGTCACCCATTCTTGGAACAAGTCTATGGACTACACGGTGAATCCCAGATTGTCGCTCTAGACATATCCAAAGTCTTCGACCAGGTTTGGCACGCAGCGCTGCTTAATAAACTTGCGGCCTATGGCCTACCAACAAAACTCTGTACCTGGACAGCAAACTTCCTATCCAACCGGAGCATTTCTGTTGTTGTGGATGGCCATTCCTCTAAACTATATCCAATTAATGCAGGAGTTCCTCAAGGTTCAGCTTTAGCCCCTACTTTGTTTCTTCTCCACATCAATAACCTCCTCTCTAGCACATCCAACCCAGTTCACAGTTACGCGGACAACAGCACCCTCCACTCAAATATACAATATTCTAAGCCTGTCTCTTTGGCCCAACTAGATGAGGATCTCAGACACATGGAGGGTTCTGCCTCCATGGATCTCCAAAAAATACTAGACTGGGGAAGTAGAAATCTTGTACAATTCAACCCCAGCAAATCTCAGTCTTGCTTTCTTTCTCATAAAGGATACACCAGCCCTAGAACCATCACAATGAACAACCAAGTTATTCAAAGTAATAAGTCCTTTTCACTTGTTGACATTTCTGTGGATCGAAATCTCAATTGGCACCAACATGTCACATAAATGCTCGCAAATACTTTTCACCAGCTAATCTCTATACCTTATATACTTCACAAATAAGGCCAAATTTTGAATACTGCTCCCACATCTGGGGTGCTGCTGCCGCTTCTACACTCGCTATCCTGGACTCCATTCAGAAGAGAGCTATACGTCTCATTGGTGACCCTACCCTCATCCAAAGGCTGCCATCCCTTGCCCAGCGACGTGCTGTTGGTGACCTAACTCTCTCTCTCTCTCTCTCTCTCTCTCTCTTATATATATCTGCACGGGCTGTGCTCAGGTGAGCTTTCTTCCATAGTTCCTCCACCTGCTGCCCCCAACAGATCTACCAGGGCAACAGAGCAAATGCACCCTGTTACTGTCCAGGTCACCAGACATAGAACATCTTGTTATGCCCGCTCTTTTGTCCCGAGGATTTCCAAGTTGTGGAATTCCTTGCCGGCGCATGTTTTTCTTTCTCCTCCACACCTCCAAACCTTTGAGTCCAGAATTAACAAGCTGCCCCTTTCCTCCTTGTCGACACCCACGGTACGATAGTATTTAGGCTGTAAGCCCTCGTGGTGTGTTGTTGAAAAAAAAGTGACTTGTATAAGTTCGTTAGCTAGCAAAATTGGACTAGTTTTTTTGGGAAACTCTTGGGTTCTCTTTCGGAAAATTTTCGTATTTCTGAAAATGACAGAGCTATGACAACCAAATTTGGTATATATGTTTCTACTATCAAAATTATCATACATAACGAAATTAAGTCTTCTGCGTTGAAAGAGACAAATGTTATGGGGATTAAAAGAAATGGCGCTACTGATGATGAAAGGAAAGCACAAGAGCAAAATACTCTGTGTGGTTAACAAAACCAATTGAATACTACATACAACGGTTAAGTTTTCTTGACGCAAAAAAGTCAAAAAATATAAGAAAAAATATTTTCTAAATTTTATAATTTCTCTTCTTAAAACGTTGCGATTTGAAACGTCAAATTTCCATTTTTCAGACAAATAATCTGAGACAAATACGATTTGTGCAGAATAAATATCATAATAAGTGTGTTTTACAAAACCTTAAGTTTCAGCTTCAACCATCATTGTCCTTCATTTTACTAAAATATGATCGAAAATATTCTGCTTCACACAATAAATCAGATTTTGTTTTTGCGTTTTTCTTTATATGCTGTTAATATTGACTAGTGTACAAATTTTTAAAATCTTTAGCCGTTTTAAATATAATTAAGGAAAATCGCTTAAAGCGTAACAATTTTAACACCCTGTATATATGTATATATGTGTATATATGTATATATGTGTATATATATATATATATATATATATATATATATATATATATATGTATATATATAACATATATATACATATATATATATATATATATATATATATATATATATATATATATATATATATATATATATAGATATATATATATATATATATATATATATATATATATATATATATATATATATATATATAACATATATATACATATATATATATATATATATATATATATATATATATATATATATATATATATATATATATATATCAAGATTATTACTGGAAATACATACTAGTTTCGCTCTTATTTGAGCAGTGTCTTATACCAGCAATAATCAAAACATATCTGAATTAATTGGCTACTAGGGGTCCTAGTTTGCGCGCACTTGAAACACATAATCGGGATCTCCACATTAGTGAATTTTTTCTACGAAAATTCACTAATAAAGTGGCAGCGATCAAAATTTGGAATGAAAGTAAATATGCCTATCTGTAATCCAGAAAAGCTAAAATGATAGTGTCTTCACTAATAGACGTATTTACTCCAAACCAAAATGTAATAATGGGTAGGTACACAAACAGTGTGTAATAATTCAATGAACACAACTTCTACTACAATATGTGAATTGAGTTGTTAGGTAAAGTTACCATGGTAGCAGTTCGATCAAATAACCTTATAAATAGTCTATTATACATGTTCGCGGTATCCTGAGACGATATTATTCATACTCTCTATCTATATTTAGGAAGTTTATTTATTCAACAACGGGGTGTTCTGTATTTAAGAAATATGTTTGAAGCTACTTATCACCCACCGAAAAATGTGCCGCGAGAAAAACCAAAAACCAGGATCCAAGATATTAACTTGCCTTATCTCACACCTGGAAAATATGGCCATGTAAGTGAATATACTTAATTTTAATATTCTTTTTGACTATAGCAACCACAAAGTTTATTTTATACAATACTTTCACACAAATATACGTGTCTTTTGATAATCTAATAATATACCCCTTATTGACATAAACAGTTTTTTGAAGTTTCTTATAGGATTTGTGTCAAAGCGCTGCCTAGAGATCGGCTATTGTAAAAAAACCTGACACAGCAACTGCGTTATGGTAATGAATTTTTATGTGTATTTTTATATCGGCAGGCGGTAGTGGACTTTTCCTTTACGTGATAGTAAAGGGTTTTTTTCACGCTCGAGAAGGTACCACCCCTTACATTAAGGGGTGAAGTCCCAACGGCCGTTTCCGGCTTTGGTGTATGAGTCGGTGTCCTTTATAAACAACAATGATGATGGCTCCTCCTTGTACAAAATATTCTGGAGATAAAATATCCCTTCATTCGAATCTCCGGGAGAGTGGTGTGCAGGGGGCGGCGGCATCAAGATTTAATATATCCTTCTCGAATATATGTGGCCTAAATTCTAACCTCTAACCTGAACTCCGTCCACCATTTTCTCCAGGCTAATAGGCCCCAACTCTTCCTCACCGAAACCCAAATCAGTGCCAGAACAGCCACTAATCACTTTAATTTCCCGGGGTATGAGCTCCTTACTTCATTTAGATTGCATGGAGGCATGTGCACGTACGTCCGTAGCAATCTACCCTCCACCAGACTTCCCAATTTAGAAGCTGGAAGAAAAGACATACTTTTGATGAAACTTTCTCTCAGGGCTGCAACTAAATTCATCTGTTGCATTTACCGGTCACCTCACAACAACTTTGTGCAGCTCTTCGACACCTTTATGAAAAAACCGACCATCTGATTTCTGAATATCCTTCCTCCAAGGTCACTATTTTTGGTGACTTCAATGTCCATAATAAGGAATGGCTAGGATCTTCAAAAACCGATCCACAAGGGAGAGCAGCCTTTGCAGCCAGCAATTCTTCAGCCAATATGGTTCAGCAACCTACTTACTTTCCTCGCATCCCAACACACAGCTCAAATCCCACAGTCATTACACCCACGAAACGCGGGATTACTTTTCCTAATTTCCATGGGCGTCTGTGTGCTTCTCTCTCAAAATTATCCAAGCTGGCATGGAATTATTTACTCCACTTACACAGAAAACATCTTCAGCTACTCAACAGCCCTGGTTTTCTAAATCCTGTGACAAGGCCAGACTTGAAAAGATCGAAGCTCACAAAACGCTTCTACACAATCCCAGTCAAGAAAACCGCCAAGCATTTAACGACGCAATAAACTATGTCCGCATTCTTTCTGAGGCAAAAAACTCGTTTAAAAACCACATCAAAAACAAAGTGCTCTCAAGCTCCAACGGCAGCAAACCCTTCTGGACTAAATCTACTGGGAATAATTTCTGCAAGAGCACGTTCCCACTTCTTGTTTCAGGGGATGAAATTGTTTCTACCGCCCTGGGCAAGGCTGAAATTTTTGCCTCGTTGTTCGCCGGCAATTCTACTATAAACCCACCTCAAAATGTTCAACCACCAACAGTCCCTAATGTCGCGCATAAAATGACGGATATCATTTTCAAAACTAAAAAGGTACGAAAGATGCTCTCTTCTCTTAATATTAGGAAAGCCTGTGGCCTTGACGAGATCCCAGCAAAATACGCACCAGAACCAGACATCTTACAATAGAAGCATATTCACTAGTAACTGGAAAACTGCTCGAGTACAACCCGTCCCCAAGAAAGGATTCAAAGCGCTTCCTAGAAACTACAGGCCTATTTCTCTCCTTTCGGTCTTCTCTAAAGTGATGGAAAAGTATATAAACACCGAATTACTAAAATTTCTTGAAAAACGCAGTATAATCCACGACAGGCAGTATGGATTTCGTTAGCGCAGATCAACTGCCGACCTCCTTTCCTTTGTCACCCATTCTTGGAACAAGTCTATGGAACTACACGGTGATACATCCAAAGCATTCGACCAAGTCTGGCACGCAGCGTTGCTTAATAAACATATTTCCCATTAAAAACATTTTAATGAAGATTCACTACCATAACGCACTTGCTGCGTCCAAACTGTTCTCATATTATAACGTCTCTGAAAAATCTTTTGAATACACCTTATTGTGTCACAGGAAGTTATTATGCGATTTCTTTAATGTCAACCGGAGTGCAGTAAATTATAGGTTTAAGATGTCATAAGAAAAATGCCTTTGAATTTTTGTTTCTTTTCAGATGGCAAGACAACCTAACACGGACTACCATGTCAGACTTTTACATTATAAACAAAGAACATGCAATCTTGGAGATGCAGTGTTGGATAGAGAAAAAAATCAGCTGACGAAAGACTTAATAGACATAAAATACAATGCACATGCAGACCTAAAGAGATTACAGGGACAAATCAAAGATAGATTTAATCAGAAAGTAAAAGAGTACGAGGCATCTATAGATGCCAGACGTGAAAGGTAAGTATTCATTTTAAAATACTTTTTATGTTTTTTCAAAAGACGAGGCAAACTTTTAAAATACATATGCCAACATATCAAAAGCAGTGTTTCTTTTGTGAGCCAATATACAAACAATGTCTTATACGCTTTGTAATATCCACGAAATATATTATAGTCCATGGTTATGGTATTACTTCTAATCGCCACTAGACCTGGGAAACATATCCCTCTTAAATATGAAAAATAAAATGCTTTTATCGGAGACACAAATTTATTGAATTCCCACAAGTTTTGACCATTTTTACAGGCTTTCTGTCGGGGATTAAATGTTATGTTTTTAGAAAGGACACTACAAGAGTTCCCAACTTAAAAACTTTATTTTTGGTGATCAGAGGAAAACATATTTTGTTGACCATTTGAATTGGCATACCTTAACAAGATTAATTACAAAATAAATGATTTATATGTTTTAGCATATTGGTTGATATGCTAATTGGTAAATTAGTTATTAGAATTGTATTTTTGTTGATAGTTAAACCAATTTTGCTTCATTCAGTTATCCCCAAAATACATTTAAACACAAGTTATTTTGTTTTCTAGATTAAGAGATCTGTTGGCAAAAGATGAACAAGAATTTTACTACTTAACCGTTCACTATGCTCAACATGGTGCAGATGACAAAATGCAATATATGAAAGAAAGAGCTGAACAACTTAGAGCTAGGAGAGAAACTGAAAGGCTAAAATTAGTTGAAGAAAAACGTTTGCAACAATACAAGTAAGACAACCTCATACATTTTCTACATATATTATTTTCTTTTTTCTTTTCACAAGATAAATATATTTTTTAAATACAGCTAATCATGGCTGTTTTCAAAATGTAAGGGTATGGTTCTGATCCATGTAACAATTCTTAGGCCACGTTACTAAAAGCAGTTATCCATCAGTCCCCGTTGCAATACCTTGTTCAGAAAATTATTTTTCAAAAAATTTACTTCCCTGGCAACAAAAATTAGCGACGATAACTTTAGAACAAATTGAGGTATCCGCTTCAAATTTGGTATCCAGTTAGCACCCAACAAAGGAACGCTTCGCAATTATGGAAAATGACGGACGACATGAAATTAAAAATTTGCCAAGTGATTGTTATTTAACTGGGGGATCAATCAATTATTAAAATACACTATATTTGTAGCTTTATTAACGGCCCCCAATACAGTTTTAGCGCAGCATAGCTATATTATTCTGTCGCATAATATAGCAGAAATGTAAACTAAATCAAGCCAAGTCTCTTTAAAAATGATTCTAAAATAGTTTCTTTTATCTTTAAACATAAACATAAGACATCACATAAGATCAAAACAGTCGCGACTTAACTTCACGGTTAAGACGTTTGAATTTTTAAAACAATTTATTTAAAACTTTGAACAATCAATACTTAATTACTTAGTTACAAAAAAAATGAATAATATATAATACTAAAAGTAAGACGATCAACCTACATATGGTCTAATGTCTGTGCACTCGGTGTGCTAATGACTAACTCGGAACAAGAATGAACGGTTCTCCCACTGTGATTAGCCTCTTTATAGTCTTTCCTCCAGGCGTGGCACTATTGTCTCTGGATCACAAGGAATCTGCTGATGTTGATTCTCACAGTGATATTCCGTTCTACTTGCACTTTGGACCTGCAAGTTCTTGGCTCCGTTCAGACGGCGGCTGACTCAGCGGTTCTTACCGTGGGAAGGCGACATTGTATTATAATGGGCCATTGTTTGGGCTCCATTTATCTCGCGGGATGTGTTTTAATGGTAATTCTACTAATTCTATAATTAATTGTTATGTATACTTTGAATATAATATCCCGGGCACGAAACCGATCTAAAGTATCACGCAAATAAAACGTTAGTCGACGTGTGCCAAGATGGCGCGGGGGGTAAAAAATGTAGCTAAAAGTAATAAATTGTGATTTTTTAATTTGTCAAAAATTTTTAGAGACCGTTGCACAGAACTGCGGCCCCGCCTAGAGCAACTGCATTTGATGGACACAAAACATACCCAGCTCCAACAAATTAGAGAGAATGAGGCAAGGCGTGAAGCTGAACGTGAATTGGAGACTATGTGGAATAATATGATGATCAAAGAAATAGAAGCAAAGGTAAAAAGAAATAAAACTTAAGTAAAACTATAAATGCCTTTTAACTTTATTGGTGGAAAAACGTTAATGCTCAGGTTTTCACTAAGTAAAGGTAACGAGTCGGTTACATTGGCAAAGCTATGTATTTTTTTAAGGTTGTCACAAAGTTTAAACAGAAAAACAAATAGGCACTGAGTTTTTAAGATATTTGGAAGTTAATGTATTTTTTGACTAAAACAGCCTGTATGTTTTTACACATCTTGAACGAGGACTTTTTTCCTTAGGGCTCGTCCGCGTCTTTGCCGCCCCGATTGCATCGCAGCCTTTGGCTTATTCTGCATGCCCTTTGCCTTTTCTGCTTCACCCATTCCAAAATCACTGTGACTTAAACTAGCCTGCACAGCCATTGGTAGGGTGAAGTTTTATATTACTCTGTCTCTGGTCTAGGCTGTCCGTAGATCAATTGTATTTTGCTTTACACTCGCACAGGATGTGCTGGGCTGATTCCTTCCCCTCGCCGCAGAGTCTGCATGCGAGGTCCCCCTCTAACCGCCCCATTTCATGCATGTGTTTCTGGACAACCATGTGGCCTGTCAAGAGTCCTGTTATGTTCCTGAACTGTCCTCTGCTAAGATTTAGCAGCTTTACAGCTCTCTTTGAACTGGGATCCCCAATTATTGTCTTCCCATGTCTGAGCCCTGGACAATCTGCCCAGTATGTCTTATGCTGGTACCTGACGCAGGACATGATGGTTCCCCTGACCGTGCGTTCTGGTCCCATAAATGGTTCCTCTGACCCTCGCTTTGCGAGACTGTCAGCTTCTTCATTGCCTTTGACCCTCGAGTGACCCAACACCCAGATGTGGGTGACCTCATTCAGCCCAGCTAGATAGCTCGTGTCGTCTCGGCATTCACTAACAATTTACGGCGTTTAGAGCTGCCTGGTTATCTGTGGCTATGAGGATCCGCTTGTTTGTGTAGCCCCTCCTTTGTTCTCTTGCACGCAGTGCAAGATTGCGAACACTTCGGCCTGAAAAACCGTTGCATGAGACCCGAGGAAAATACTATGACTTACCCTGGGTCCTTCCGAATAAACGCCTGCCCACGTTCCCCGCGGATCCGTTCGTGAACCAGACGAGCGCGTCCCGTGGCAAGCGCGGCGATTCCCTCTGTCATGCCTCGCGTTCGGGGATTTCCACTGTAAACTTATTTTCCCTACAGATTCGCGGGCTCGCGAAGTCTGACCTCATTTCAAGCATGGGGTCCTGCATTCAATCTATCATTGCAGGCTAGTCTGTATAGTCATATCCTAGCCTCCCCCATGATAACTAAGTGTAGGGAAAGCACTTAACACTGAAAATAAAAGTTTCAACACAATAAACGCCGTAACTTCAAAATAAGGGAGTTATTGTCATATTGTACTTCCCCGTCGCCTTAAAGGCATGAAAGTAATTTTTTTAGCTTAAACGTTGTATAAAGTTTCAAAATCTATAAGAAACCTGATTTGTGAGGAAAAAAATTGTGTGAATCCGTCGATCTGTAGGTATTATTATTCCAATAGGATATCATACATACATACATATATATATATATATATATATATATATATATATATATATATATATATATATATATATATATATATATATATATATATATATATATAGACATTCGGAAAGAAAGTTATTTTTTATTTTGTTTTGAATTCGATTTTACATATGAAATTTTGTAAAACTTATGGAAACAAAATTTTGAAACATATTCTTAATATTTTCGAAAATACAGACAGTTTAAGTTCTTTGTGACACCCACTGTGTATGCTTTTATTAAAACCGCTTTAAATAGTGTTCTGGTACAGGTGACCCTGGAGGGAGGCGGATATCTCTGGGGAGTGATGTACACCCGGATTTTGACGCCTCCACTGTGAGCTTAGAAATTGACAATTGGCCTCGCTTAGTTGTTACTCAAGAGCGGGGTTTCAGATAATACCGCCCTGGGTTGAGCGCTGGCGGGTGTTGTGTGTCCAGATGGGGGGTTGATATGTCTGATGAGTGGTATACACCAGGACTTTGAGGCCCCCACTGTGTGCTTCGAAACGGACGGGCAGTCTCGCTTAGGTGATGCTCGGGAGCGGGACTGGATAGGATGTTGCCTTACGTCTAGCACTGGTGGGTGCCGGATTTAGACGAAACCGGAGGTGAGCTGATATCTCTAGGGATGGATTACAACTGAAGATTGGATGCTGCTCGAAAGCGTGACTTCATGATACCGCCTCGAGTCAAACACTGGTAGATGTCGGGTCCAGACGAACTCGTAGAGAGTTTATCACTCTTTAAGCTCGAAACAAGCATGCGACTTCACTCAGATGGCAGTGCACCTGTCAAACAAACTTTTAGTCTCAAGAAAAGATCGACTCTAGCAGGGAGCTGGATTTGATGGGTGAAATTTAAGTAATTAGACGTGAGCCACAATAGCGGTGGAGGGGCTGGAATAGCTCACTTATAGTGAATATAATCTAATCTAACCTACTGTTATATTTTCCTTTTTTAATTTGCTCCGTAGGTAAAATTATGTAATTTTTAATCAATATCTTTGTTTCAGGCTGAAAGAGAAATGCAAGAACTAATTCATGAAGAAAATCGCAAACAAGATTTACTAGAAACATGGAATTTGCAAGTACAAGGGAAGGTACTATTTTAGAAATTATCATACAAAGTTGAGTTTTAACGTTCTCGTGACATAAGTTGGCAAGTTGCTACCTTATGGAGCCAGAGATTCCAGTTCGAATCAAGTTCGTTAACCTCGAGTAGAACAATTTGATAGATTGGTCTAACCGTGATTTTTTAACCAATTAAACAAAAAGAAGGTTGTCAAATCGCCACGTGTGTTTGTTTCTTTTTTTTCTGTATGTTCGGAGATTCTTCGGTAGTACCTAAACTAATCTGATTGATCTTGACTTTGCTACGTTCCATAAAGGTTGGGGGTGATCTTATTAAGTCTTGTCTCAATGTTAATTAGTTTTATAAATAAAGAAATAGTATTTATAACATAGCAATCAGATAGACGCAAGAATGGCATCTCTTAATATATAGAGCAGACCACAATGTGATACAAACAATGAGTATACAAAAACGGCCAAATATTTACGCGAAAGACAGAGCGGTCTCGAGTTATACATATTCGAGGTCGGGATGTTTTTGACAAGCTCGAAGTTTTAGTTTACTTTTGATACTTTACATTTTTTTTTATCAAAACGCCCGCGGTTTAAGAACTGAACTTTAAACTTTGGTTGCAAGTAACTTTGACATTGTTTGTGTGACAGAATCTTGGCTTTTAGAAGGAGCGTTGGGCAGTGAATAAATAAACAGGAATGACTACACTGTGTATCGGAGAGATCGCGAATCTTGAGCCTCACAAAAATCTGCGGGAGGCGGAGTATAAATCGTGGTGAAAAGTTTTTTCCAATCATCTGTTCTGCACTTACAAACAGACGTTGATGATCTTTGGGTATTGGTGACGTTTGGGAATGGTATAAAACTTTATGTAGGATGTGTATATATTCCTACACAGCCGGAAGACTCATTGCAGTTCTTCGCTAGTGGTCTGGGTGATCTCATTGCAACAGTTGGAGATTCACCACTTCTTTTGTGCGGTGACTTCAATCGTCCTAGGATAGAGTGGAAACGACCGGCAGATACAGCAGGTTCAGTGCCAGCTAACTTTGATAATAGCTCTTAACCTCTGCTTGATGCCATTTCGCTGTGTAATTTTAAGCAGTTTAATTATGTTACTAATGTAAACCACATAATACTTGACCTTGTTCTGTGTAATGAAGAGATTGTTGAGAGCTTATTACACCGTTGTTGTCCTTTCGTAGATGAGGACGCTCACCACCCAGCTGTTGCATTCGTGTTCTCTATGGAAACCATACATTGTTTAAAAAGGCCTGATAATAGCTCTTTTAAGTTTAAAAAAGCAAACTACCCTATAATAAATCATATTCTGAATAATGTTTCTTGTCGTGCCCTGATGGAAGGTTTGGAGGTTGATCGTATGGTTGAAAAGTTATACTCTGTTATCTTTGATTACATTAAATATCACGTCCCAATGATCCGAATAAGGAAAAAATATCCTCCATATTTTGCGCCACCAACAATTAAGATTATCAAAGAAAAAAATAAGTATTACAAAAAGTGGAAACATAGTGGTACATGGGATACTCTTTATGACAGAAACCAGCTTACCAAATTTGGTTGCCCCTACTTTGTTATTTCCGGAGATATAACTTAAAAAAACACACAAAAATTTCCGGGAAAACTTGGGCCGATTTTCCTGGCTAACGAACTTATCCAAGCCACTTCGAAAAGGAAGGTATGTATTAAATTTAATCAAAATCGGCTCAATATTTCTTGAGCTTTCGGTGTGATACGTACATACATACACACACAACTATATATATATATATATATATATATATATATATATATATATATATATATATATATATATATATATATATATATATACACATATAAAAATTGAAACTGACACTGGAAGTGGGTTCTGGGGGGCCTAGTTCGCGCACATTTGGAGAAATCTTTTCAAAATTCAAAAGTCGGGATCTCCTCATTAGTGAATTTTTTTTAAAGAAAATTCACGAAAAATAATACGCCGATGACGATCAAATTTGGTGAACACCTTCCTTTTGCAAGTGGCTTGGATAGGTTCGTCAGCCAGGAAAATCTGCTCAGTTCAAATAGATTAAACAATGCTTTGTTTTAATTAGATAGTCGAATTCCCCGGTCCGTGTCAGTTCTGAGCTGACCTTTAATGTATCGAATTTCGACCACGTAAAAATAATGCATGTTTGTAAGAAAATACATTCGGGACGCCGCAAGTGCATTATGGTAGCGAATTTTTATTAAAATCTGCTCGATTCAAATAGATTCAACAATGCTTTGTTTTGTTTAGATAGTCGAATTCCCCCGGTCCGTGCCAGTTCTGAGCTGACCGTTAACGTATCGAATTTCGACCTCGAAATTATAGTGCATGTTTGTAAGAAAAGAAATTCGGGACGCAGCAAGTGTTAAATTTGAATAGCTCAATTTTCTATTAACCTATAAGGTTCGTTGGCCAGGAAACTTGTTTTTTCGGGAACATTTTGAGTTTATTTTCGAAAAATTTTAGTACTATATTGAACAATAAAATTATTTTGATGAAATATGGCACATTTTTTGTACTATATAGGTTATATTGGTAACCAAATTTGGTTCCTCCTTTTTTTTTTAAAAAGACATATTTGCTATTTAAAACATTTTTATGAAAATAAACTACCATAACGCACTTGCTGCGTCCAGACGTTTTGAGTTTTAAATGGATCATTACTCTAATCACGTCGATATGTTGAAAGTATTAGGAGGCCTGTGATGATAATGCAAGAGCTGCGGAAGAAACATACTTGGAAAACTGTCCAAATCGTTGACACCCCGACGCAAAAACTATACGACGGGTGGAACAGGGATTACTGGAGACGGGTAATTTAGATCCCCGAAGAAATAAGAGGGAACGCCATTGCATAGTAACCGCCAATTAGGAAAAGCAAATTCATAAATATGTTGAGAGGTAACTAAGCACAAGCCTTCAAGTTACATCAAGCCACCCTATTTTGGAAAGAATACAATTCATAGACTATTAAGGGAAAATGATCTGCATCTGAATAGACCTAAATAGGCCTGAAAACTGTAATGTTTCGCATGATGGGATAATATTTTGTAGATGGTTGGTGCACAGTGTAAATTATGATCCACATTTTATCAAGAAAATTCTCTGGAGTAAAGAATCCAGATTTACTGAAACAGGTATCACGAACACTAACATTAATAGAGACGAAAATCCTGACTGCACACGCATAAGATCTTTTTAAAGACGATGGTCATTAATTATTTGGGCTGGATTGTTACATAACCTAATTGGTCTATGAATTCTACCTAACCGACTTAATTCCGTTACATGCTTTCAGTTTTTAAATGAGAATTTAACTCTACTATTACTCGATGTAGTTCCTTTACACCAAAGGTTGAATTATTGGTTCCAACATGATGGTGCCCCGCCATTATGAAATACAAGTGAAGAAAGATAGATAGACAGAAGAGCGGGAGATTGAACGAGGTTAAACTATAGCATGGTTCCTAGATCTTTCCATCTTAATCCATTGGTTTTCTTCTGGGGCTTTTTGAAGCAAAATGCATAACGAACCTGTGGCCAATAAAGAAGAGGTAGTAGCGCGTATTCACGCTGCTGTGATATTCGTGGATGAAAACATACTCAAAAGAGTTTGTGCTTCCATGATATATCGCGTAAATGTCTGCCTTGAAGTGGAAGACTATTTATTCGAACACCTGTTGTAACAAAACAACATTGTTCTGTTTAAATATCCATTCGTTTGAAATTAAGTTTAAATTACGAAATGTGCGTTTTAGTGAATTTTCTTTAAAAAATTCACTAATGAGGAGATCCCGATTTTTGAATTTTGAAAAAATTTCTTCAAATGAGCGCTAATTAGGCTCCCCAGAACACATATCCGGGGTCAGTTTGAATTTTTATATGTTTATATGTTTATATGTATATATATATATATATATATATATATATATATATATATATATATATATATATATATATATATATATATATATATATATATATATATCACACCGATAACTCAAAAAATAATGGGCCGATTTTGATTAAATTTGGTGAATAAATTCTTTTTGCAAATAGCTTGGATAAGTTCGTTAGCCAGGAAAATCTTCCTAGGTTTTCCCGGAAAATTTTGTGCCTTCCTTCAAAAAAAAATTATATCTTCAGAATTAACAAAGTAAGGGCAACCAAATTTGGTACGGGAGTTTATATCCTTATAGGTAAGTTACCTATATACCTACCTACCAAAATTTAGCTCTGTAGGTCAAAACACAAAAAAGTTATAGGCATTTAAAGAAAAATAAATTGGGGTTTTCCTCAAAACGTTCCAGTTGCGATCTAAAACGTCAAAATCGGCAACATTTAGGCAAATAACTTGAATCTAATACGGGCTATGAAAATCAAATGTCTCAAGAAGGATGTTTTACAAACCCTGAAGTCTTAGTTTCAACCGTCATTGTCCTTCATTTTACTAAAATGTTTCCAGAAAATTCATTTCAAATAGACCCTTTCTCTGATGCTTGGCAGTAGTCTTAGCTATAGAGTTTATCGTTTAATGGTATATAATTTTTGTCGAATTTTCGTAAAAAATAAATAAAGCTCAATATATCCGTTATTATACAATATATGAAAAAATTTGTATATATTAATTATAGGGTGTCTTAAGCTACATCTTAAAAAAATATTTCTACAATCACAGGCTGGCCCATAAGTCGTTGGTGATACAAATTTTCTTTTTTTTTTAATCAAACACGCCTTATGATATTGCATTTTTGCATTTTCCATCAAAATATTATGCATGTTTGTAAGAAAAGAAATTCTGGATGTAGCAAGTGCGTTATGGTAGCGAATTTTGATCAAATTCTTCACATTTGAATAGCCCAATTTGCTATTAACCTATAAGGTTGACCAAGAAACGCATTTCTCCGGGAACACTTTAAATCTACTTTTGAAAATGTTTGTACATTTTCACACAATAAAGTTATTTTTATGAAACATGGCACATTGTTTTTACTATATAGGTTATACTGGTAACCAAAATTGATGCCTGCTTTCTTAAAAAGAAAACAGAGATATTTGCAATAAAAACATTTTTATGAAAATTCACTACCATAACGCACTTGCTGCGCCCAGAGTTTTTTTTATTATTAATAACTGGATATATAAGACGTCCTCGTGGCGCAGGTTGCTAGGTGCCAGCCTGCTAAGCGAGAGGTCCTGGGTTCGATTCCTGGGCGAGCCAAGTTGACTTTGTCTGAAAAATTTGTAAAAATATTGAATGATGGGAAATGAATGTGCTAATGGCCTGAGATGCCGCAGCCAATAATATTAAATAAAATATTAAAAAAAACTGGATAACTAATGACAATCGGCAATTTTTCCACTTTTAATTTTCGATTTGCTTTAGTCCCCTAAATAAAGTCCTAAAAGCGCGATCGTACATTTTAGGACATCCTGTATTGCGTCCACTTTACCTGTAATGTATCATTTTCGATAATAAATAATTTTCGTTTTATAAAATTGCAGGAATTGCTTAAACAAGAAGCGGAACGAGTGGCAGAAGAAGACAGATTAGAAATGATTAAATTGGAAGATCAATTGCGTAAAGAAAGAATGGAAGGTATACATGTAGCTACAATCTGAATTTAGTATTATATTTATAGGCATAATTTATAACCTGTTTAAGCACTCCAAATGAAAAATGAAGCCCGCGAGAGGTGCGCCCAAGAATTAAGAGAGCAAATAGCATTCCAGGAACAGCTGCTGAAACAAAGAAAGAAAGAAGAAGAAGCACTGGAACAAGCCTACGCCAAATTGGCTGAGATGGAGATACAGCGAGAAAAGGCAGCAATCAAGGACACCACTGTTCAAGCTAAAAGAGAGACAGCACTTTACAGGAAGCATCTAAAAGAATATGAACAAGAAAGGAAGAAAGAAGAGATGGAGCTTCTAAAGTTGCTTGATGAATACAGAAAGCAAATTGAAGCAAAACAACTTGAAGCCAAATGTAAAGAAGAAGCCGCCAGACGCAAACTGCAAGATGTAAGTTGGTCGCTTAAAATACCCCATAATTTTAAAATAGTTATTTTCTGCAAATGGTCGTACAAAATATTTTGTAGTTTAAAACTATAAACAACTTTATGTACTTGCAGGAAGTTCTAAAAGGAAGAGCCGAACAGTTAGAACTTAAACGTAGGCAGGCTGAAGAAGACCAGAAGAAGCGACAAGAAGAAACTGAAATGTTACGCGTGGTTCATGAAGTTAATTGCAAACTGAGGCAAGAAAAAGTCAGAAGTGAACTTGAGTTGGCAAAGAAGTACAGCGATGACCTCAAGAGACAAATAGAGTACAACAACTCGCTAAGAGTAAGTAAAAGCCTGATAAATATTTACTAAAATCAGTGCTTAGGTTGCAGTCGAGGGATTCTTTAAAAGAATCACACAGCAAAAGTTACTAAAAGCTGATGCTTCTCAAAAAGATAATTTGAATAGCTTCAAAATGAGGCGTCACCCAATACCCCTTTCCATTTGAAGTTTCAAAACACGCCCCCGATAGAGGGATAAACTAACAGGGTTGCAGATAACGACAAAACGCTTCCCGCTCCAAATAAAAATTGACGCGTGCGACCGATTTCTTTTCAAATAACAGGAAATATAAAAAGTCAGATATGTTTTGTTGTCGCCATATCACTTTGTATACTTTCGAAAGCGTTTAGCTGTCCTAGTTGTCTAACTTTTTTTAAATATAATTTTAGATTATCTTTATCTACGTGGTGATCATTACCCTAAGTTATCAGGCCACGCATGAACTATATATAGTATCGTATCTTAGTTGTGCTAAATATTCTTTAAATCTAATTTCAATAGATCATTTAATTTGGCCGATGTATTTATTTAATTTATTTAATCACAATCTTTACAACTTATCTCATAGATCCCCGACATTTTAGTGGTACTACCTCCATTTTTTGGGTTACCTAGAAAATTAGTTAAATAATTTTTTTATTGAAAATGTTAGCTGCAAATTGGCCTTCTTAAAAACTATCTCTAGACCCCTCGTGATTTGGGGTTCAAATGGTAGGCAACCAAAGTTTTTTCCGCTTTTTCTTTTCTGAAGGTCGTTGATTCCGCTAACATGTTTTTTGTTTTCTGTTTGTTAATTAATTTCTCCACCAGGCAGGCATTGTATCCGTTATATTGAACTACCTTCTAAACGTATTCTTATATATTTGTATCTATTTTTACTTAAAGAAAAATGTATTAACATATACAGGGTGTAACATTTTGGTTGGGAAAAAATTCACTAGCAAATTTTTAAGCCAAAAAGAAGACTTTTTCTTTATATGAACATATGTCCTATATATCTTCGTTTCCTAGATACGGGGTATTGGAATTTCAAATAAAAAATAATTTTTATTACATAACTTTTAAAACAAGAATTTTTTTTTCAAAAAAATTACCTGAGTTGTGTGAGAAGACAAAGCTACATACACACATAGAAAATCAATGGCCGTGTTGCATCAGTGGCGTAGGTATAGGGTTTGCAGGCATCCTTTTGAAAATAATATTTTTTTTAATTTTCACTTCTCTAAAATCTAGAATAATTTTTCAACAGGAAATGTATCTTGCATTTTCTTCATAGCCCGCTTACTTTACGCACAAATTGCGATTTTGTGAAAGCTTGTTCATTTTCCCAATTAAAAAAATTTATCATTTATTTGTTTTGCCCACTAAATAATAAGATAGCAAGTTCAAATTCTCACCATAATGTGGTGTATGAAAGTTGTGCCGAAATGTAAAGCGATGAGCGCGTTGAGCTTGTCCACCAGCTAGTAGGTAGATGATAGATCATTATTAAACGCTATAGCTATTAAAGAAATGAAAAACAAACGAAATACTAAGCAATCACAAATTTGACAGTTCTAGGATTAAATATTTGTTGTAAGTTGTGCCTAGCTATTCTTTTGTAACTTTCTGTTAGTCTTAATAAAACATATTTTCAACAAGTAAAAATGAAGTATTCCACTCCAGAAATGCACTACATTTACGGGCTTGCTGACGGCAATGCTTTAGAAGCTAAACGATTTTACGCCGAACACTTTCCTAATAGACTTCATCTTAATAGAAAGACATTTTCTAGAATCAATGCTAGACTGCGTGAAACAGGACGCCTTGTAACTCGTCCTATTACAAGGAGTAGGACTGAAAGAACAATGGCCTTGGAAGCATGGATTCTTCATGCGATTGAAGAATATCCCATCGCAAGCACGAGAAAGATAGAAGCAATAGAAGTAGCGAATTACATGACGGACATCGTGTTCTAAAAGTCAATTTGTTATACCTATACCATCTCCAACGCGTACAAGGACTCTACTAAAGATTTTCCACCCCGTCTAGAATACTGTACTTGGTTTTTAAATAAATGTGTAGAATAACTAGCTTGTATTTCTAAAATTTTATTCGCCGACGAAGCTATGTTTAGCAAAGATGGTATAATTAATTACCATAACAGTCATGTTTGGGCCGATGAAAATTGACGCGAAATAATACAGTCAATGCATCAGAGACAATTTTCTATTAATATTTGGGCTGGTATAGTTGATGATTTTTTGATTGGACCTTTTGTATTGCCAAATAGACTGGATGGCAGAATATACCTTAGTTACTTGCAAGATTATTTGCCAAATTTGCTTGAAGTCCTTCCACTAGTTTTACGCAGAGACTTGAGGTTTTTGCGCGATGGTGCACCAGCACATTTTAGCCAACTTGTTTGCCGGTACTTGGACGAATCATGCCTACGAAGATGGATTGGACGTGGTGGACCGTTTCATTGGCCTGCTTGCTCTTCGGATCTGAATCTCTAGGATTTTTATCTATGGGGTCATTTAAAATCATATGTTTACGCAACACCAATTCCTGATATTCAAACTCTTCAACAACGAATTGAAGAAGATTGCAGAGTGATTCACCGTATTGCTGGAATTTTTGAAACAGTAAGGCATTATATGAGAAGACGTATTAAAAATTGTATTCAAGCACATGGGCAACATTTTGAGCACTTACTATAAGTATCAACCATTTACCTTATAAAATTGCTGTAAAGTATTTATGTTATTTCTTATTAAATTAGTCACACTGAGAATTTCAACTTGCTCTTATTTTTTACTGGGCAAAACAAATAAAGGATACAATTTTTTTATTGGGAAAATGAACAAGCTTTTACAAAATTGCAATTTATCCGTAAAGTAAGCGAGTTATGGAGAAAATGCAGGACACCTTTTTTATTGCAAAATTATTGTAGATTTTAGAAAAGTGAAAAAAAACAGTGGCGTATCAGTTCATATTTTAAAAGAATGCCTGCAAACCCCATATCTACGCCACTGATGCACCTAGGCCACTAATTTTCTACGTGTGTATGTAGCTTCGGCTATTCACATAACTCAGATAATTTTGTTGAAAAAAATTCATTCCTTCAAAAGTTATGTAATAAAAATAATTTTTTATTTGAAACTTCAACACCTGTATCTCGGTAATCACGACCGATAAAACACGTGTTCATATAAAGAAAAAGTATTATTTTTGACTCAAAAATTTGCAATTAAAGGTTTCCCGAACCAAAATGTTACACCCGGTTTATTAAAAAATTAAAACGAACCACTTTTTGTGCGTACGTATGATGTGAGTAATTGGGAATGTAACTTCGACTGGTGGTTTACTTCCTATGGACATCGAAGAATACAGTGTCTTTATTTTTAACTAGTGCCTAGTCTTAATAATATAATATAATAATAAATTGAAAGACATAACAACAAAGCCTTTATAGATTACACTACTGCAAAAAGTATTGGATTTATTGTTTTTTTTTAAACAACCAAATTTATGCTTAAAATTTCGCATGATAATTTTATAACACAAGCCGATAATTTTATACAGCAAACCACTGCCACTATTAGCTGTTATGTAACATTAAGCAATAATAATATATATGTTATTGTGTAGTTCTAAATTTGTTGTCGTTTGTCACTTGTAGGAGGTAACTTATAAGGCAAATAGTGATCCTCTTAATCTTAAAAGATCAAGGATTGTGTGTTGAAATCAATAATAAAAACAACCTAATAAGCTTTGTTACAAAAACAAGTCTTTCATTTTTTAGTGAATTTTCTTTAAAAAAAATCACTAACAAGGAGATCTCAACTTTTGAATTTAAAAAAAATTCTTCAAATTAGCGCTAATTAGGCACCCTAGAACACATATACGGGGTCAGTTTGGATTTTCATATGTTTATATATATATATATATATATATATATATATATATATATATATATATATATATATATATATATATATATATATATATATATATATATATATATATATATGTATATATATATATACATATATATATATATATATATATATATATATATATATATATATATATATATATATATATATATATATATATATATATATATCACACCGATAACTCAAAAAATAATAGGCCGATCTTAATCAAATTTGGTAAATACCGTCCTTTTACAAGTGGCTTGGACAAGTTTGTTAGCCAGGAAAATCGGCCCAGGTTTTCCCGGAAAATTTTGTGTTTTCTTTCTAAAAAAATTGTATCTCCGGAAGTAACAAAGTAAGGTGTGCGTGTTTGTATTATAAAGAGTGAACCATGTACCAAAATTTAGGTCTCTAAGTTTAAAGACAAAAAAGTTATGGGCAGTTAAAGAACAAAATTTTGGAGTTTTCCTCAAAACGTCAAAGTCACGATTTGAAACGTCAAAATTGGCAATGTATAGGCAAATAACGTGAAACAAATACGGATTGTGAAAAGAAAATATTGCAAGAAGAGTGTTCTGTGAACCCTTAAGTTTCAGCTTCAACCGTCATTGTTAAAATATTTACAGAAAATCCATTTCAAATGGACCTTTTCTCTGATGCTTTGGCTGTAGGTTTAGTTAAGTTGATGCTTTCGCTGTATGTTTAGTTAAGTTTATGGTTTAACGGTCTATAATTTTTAGCAACTTTTCGTAGAACAAATACATTGATGCATTTTTGATTTTTTTAAATCGAAATATGATGCATGTTTGCAAGAAAAAAATTTGGATGCAGTAAGTACGTTTTGGTAGCGAATTTTCATTAAATCCTTCAAATTCAATAACTCAATTTGCTATTAACGTAAGGTTTGTTGGCTAGGAAACCAACATTTAAGTTTATTTTCGGAAAATTGTTGTCCATTTTCAAACAATAAGTAATTTTGATAAAATATAGTATATTGTTTCTACTACATAGGCTATACCGGTAATCAGATTGATGCCTGCTCGCATTTGCAATTAATTTTTTTTAATGAAAATTTACTTCCATAACGCACTTCCTGCGCCCAGACTTTTTTATAATATCCTTACAAAAAAGAATAAACAATTAATAGTAATCTTGAAAACACGAACAAGCAAAGGGTTGCAAAATCAACAAACGTTTTATTGCAATAAAATGGTAAAATATTATTGGTTACAAGTTGTTAACTTCTAAATTTATGTCTTCATTGTTTCTTAGGGTTAGTGCAGTGATTCCCAAATTTTGGACCGCGACCCTCTGGGGTCACGTTAGGAGAGGCATTTCCAAAATAAATAAAAATGCTCTACGTAGAGCTTAATTTTTATTTTTTGTTATCTCTTAATATATTAAATTTGGGTCCTTTCACTTTCTTTTCGTTTTCGTTTTCCTTTTCCTTTTATTATCATTTATCAATACACAGTACACAATATACAGAGTGATCCTAAATATCACGTACAAACGGACAGTGTTAATTCTGTGGCTTATTTCATGACTAAAAGTTCATATAAACATAGGCCTGTACACGCTTCGTTATTGATCTCGAGGGTGTTGAAATTTCAACAGTTTTTTAGTTTTAGTGAATTTCCTTTAAAAAATTCACTAATGAGGAGATGTCGACTTTTGAATTTGAAAAAAAATTCTTCAAATGAGCGCCAATTAGCCCCCCTAGAACATATATCCGGGGTCAGTTTCGATTTTTATATGTTTATATATGTTTATATATATATATATATATATATATATATATATATATATATATATATATATATATATATATATATATATATATATATATATATATATATATATATATATAAGGGCAACCAGAATTTAGCTCTGTAGGTCAAAAGACAAAAAAGTTACAGGAACTTAAAAAAAATTGGGGTTTTCCTCAAAATGTCAAAGTCGCGATTTAAAACGTCAAAATTGGCAACATTTAGGCAAAGAACTCGGATCTAATACGGGTTATGGAAAGAAAATGTCTCAAGAAGGATGTTTTACAAACCCTGAAGTCTTAGTTTCAACCGTCATTGTCCTTCACTTTACTAAAATGTTTCCAGAAAATTCAATTTAAATAGACCCTTTCTCTGATGCTTGTCAGTAGCCTTAGCTATAGAGTTTATCGTTTAATGGTATATAATTATTGTCGAATTTTCGTAAAAAATCAATAAAGCTCAATATATCCGTTATTATACCAGATATGAAAAAAAAATTGTATACATTAATTATAGGGTGTCTTGAGCTACATCTTAAAACATTATTTCTACAATCACAGGCTGGCCCATAAGTCGATGGTGATACAATTTTTCTTTTTTAATCAAACACGCCTTATGTTTTTGCATTTTTGCATTTTCCATTGAAATATAATGCATGTTTGTAAGAAAAGAAAATCTGGACGCAGCAAGTGCGTTATGGTAGCGAATTTTGATCAAATGCTTCATATTTGAATATCTCACTTTGCTACTAACCTATAAGGTTGACCAAGAAACGAGTTTTTTCGGGAACACTTTAAGTTTACTTTCGGAAATTTTTGTACATTTTCAAACAATAAAGTTATTTTGATGAAACATGGCACTTTTTTTTACTATATAGGTTATACTGGTAACCAAATTTGATGCCTGTTTTCTTAAAAAACACACATATTTGCTATTAAAAACATTTTAATGAAAATTCACTACCATAACGCACTTGCTGCGTCCAGAATTTTTTTCTTTATAGCTCCTGCAGTTTTTAAGATATTTAGCTCAAATTTGTAAAGTAGGTTATCCTGTAGCGCTTATATCATTGGACATGTCAAATGAATGTCAGAATGTACAGGGGGTTATTTTTTCAGGCGTCGTTCCCCCTTTTCTCCCCCTGATCTTTTTTGCGGTGCGCCTCTGGTAGATTCTAATTCTAATTCTAATTCTTTAAATTAACGCGAACTAGGCCACCTAGCAGCGCTACTTAGTCAGCAGCGTGCTGATGATGGACCGGGACGGTTCGAAACTGCAGTCCACGCAAACCAATATAAAATCACAAAAAATACAGCAAACAAATAAAGTGTATATATATATATATATATATATATATATATATATATATATATATATATATATATATATATATATATAGATCAAATTTGGAACGTACCTTGCTTTTGCAAGTGACTTGGATAAGTTCGTTAGGAAGGAAATGAGCCCAGCTTTTCCCGGAAGTTTTGTTTTTTTTTTCGGAAAAAAATTATATCTCCGGAAATAATAAATCACAGAGTGGCTCATAAGTCTTTGGTGATATCTACAATATTTTTTTGGACATTCCTTATTACATTTTTGCATTTTTCATCGAAGTATGATGCATGTGTGTAAAATACATCTAAGGTGCGTTTTGGTAGTGAATTTTCATTAAATGCTTCATATTTCAATAACTCAATTTGCTATTAACCTAAGATTCGTTGGCTGCGAAACCAGCTTTTTCGGGAACACCGTAAGTTTACTTTCGGAAATGTTTGTTTATTTTCACACAATAAAGTCATTTTGATGAAAAATGCCACATTGTTTTTACTATATAGGTTATACCGGCGACCAAATTGATGCCTGCTTGCACTAAAGAGACATATTTGCTATTAAAAATATTTTTTATGAAAATTCACTCCACTAACGCACTTGCTGCGTCCAGACTTTTCAAGCTTACGTGTTTCATTTAAGAAGAAGCAACGATTGACTGATCTTAATCAAAATCTAATCGACACTTACAAGAGTGGCACCTAGTTTTTGTAACAAATTTGTTTTGTAATTACCTTACCTTTACTATTTATGTACAGAAAAATAAGCGAATTAATACTATTGTTATTATACAGGGCTTTCATTAATTCCCGAACCCCACGTGACCGGATTCTGTCTCTTTCTTAGTGGATTATAATTTTATGAGTTGGCAGTCAAAAAAAAAAACCCACTAGACTAGGGACCCTAAAGTTACTAAATCAATTGACAGTTCAGCCCATTGGCTCCCAATTCTCTTTTGACGGTTATTTTGAATGTATATTGTGCATTTTCCAAGTTCGGCCGGTGTTTACCTTCTTCAAATAATTTTCTATCTGTTGAACAATAAAAATAAACAGTTTTTATCAAAACTTAGCATTTTCTTTGCGTTTTTACGTAAGTTAAAAGTGTAGGTATGTTAAGGTTATGTTGTTGACGATATTCGACATCGCATGGAACGAAGCCCTACCAAATCTGTTCGTCGGTAATCAGCCCAAACAGGTTTTGTTACATGTTACACAATACACATTCTCAAAAACCGTAAATTATAAGTTTAAATAATCGGACCTCAATTTGTTTACGTACATTACAAAATTTTGATATCTATACACAATAAAAGTAATATTTTATTATGTTTTTAATTTATTTTTTCAACAATCAATTACAGTAAACCATACATGAACAGACTTGCTGTTTACATTTAAGACATTTACTGTTTCACCTTATGATTTTTATATTTTTTATAAAACCCCAAAGGAAATATGACACAACACTGGCATCTAGGGATTTCATTAATTAGGTTGTACAACCGTGTATACCGGGTGGCCTAACTTAAGCGGTCACGTGGGGTTCGGGAATTAATGAAGGCCCAGTATTATTATAATGCGTTTTTCGATATGCAATAAAAACTGATACATCCACGTGTATATATAACCATTAAATCAGTCAAAATGCATTCAACAAACCTTAAAGTATAATATTTTGTAGAATACCTGATTTTTAGTTGTTTGTAATTATCAGATGTTTTTATTGAAAAATCGGATGTGATTCTTGGTGTCAAAAAAGATAAGCGAAAAAAAAGATGCCAGGAGTTTTACGTATAAATGGTACAATTTTTCTTTGCGTGGGTGACTTTAGTAATCATAGTTTTCTAAAGCTTTTGTAGGTGCATGTTGTTTATATATTCATCAAGCATAAGATAAATGACATTCTATGTCTACCTTTGCTAACGACCAATTAATTTCCAGCAAAGAGAAAAAGAAGAGCAAGAAAGGCAACTAAGGGAAGCACAAAAGGAAGAAGAAAGATACCAGCGTATGGTACAGGGTTTCCTAAGCGGAGAGCTGGTGGCAGAAGAAAAACATCCTTTCCGTCGGGTATTAGAACGCTTTGATTGTTACTGCCCAGGAGCAAAAAAATAACCTTTTTTATTCAGTATTTGCATTTATACAAATATATTTTTGCAATCCAACTGCGTATCTTTTTAATTTTTTACGTTGCAAAAACTGGCAAGTAAGCTGTGACTATGCGTCGAGGAGTCGCGAGCCAAAGGACCCCAGGGGGCAAGCTGAGGAAGTGCAAACAACAACATAAGCTTTCGATGAAGCTTTTACCAAGACTGACATGCGCGGTGAAGAGCAGCATCCTGAACGAGATGACCCTGCTGATAACTAAACATTATGTATCCAGACAAGGAGGTCTAAATAAACTCCCCCAATCTACGGTGTCACGTGGCCCATGCCTAGGGATGGGTGGCACCAGGGTGATGGTGTCGTGAACAGAACCTCTGGAGTACCAGGCAACCCTCCAGAGTAACCCGCCTTACACCACACAGGGGGTTCTGATGGTGTGGACAGTATTTTCCCCATTCTCGTGGGAACAACAAGAAGATCATAAATATACATAGAACCAAAACCAATGAGGCTCGAGGAGTGGCTCCGGCTACAGACTCGTGCCTTGAGTCTATTATGGAGACGGAGACGAGCCAGGGGGCCGCAGCATACGCGGACTCTAGATGGTTCACGACTGACGTAGATACGGGGGATCGGGGGGTAGCTTCGGCCACAGACATGTCCCCGACACCCAAGCTGGAGGCTGGGTCCCACCGGAGAGCGGCGAGGTCCGCGGACTCTGGGGACCCTCAACCAGTGAGGATACTACTGTAGGGGTAGAGGGACTGCCCTGGCAGTCCAAGCGTCTTTCCGGGGTGCAAAGAAAGAAGCTCCGGAGGGCGACCGGGACGTGGACTGTCGAGAAACCTGTAAAGGCACAAGAGGGGAGTGCGAGTCAGAAGAGGACGCGTTCGGACTCTAGCACGTCTACTACAGACAGACTTACCAAAAGGGCCAGGGCACCTGTAAAGGCGCAAGAGGAGAGTTCGAGTCAGAAGACGCCGCGCTCTGGCTCTAGCACGCCTACTACAGACAGACGTCCCAAAAGGACCAAGGCCAGAACACCGGCGCAGACTGGCTCGTATAGGGAGCCTGCGGAGGGCCTCTGGATGGCGGTGGTTGACAGACACTATCCTGAGGTCACGCTAGACCATGAGAAGGCGGACCTGATCTAGGCTGCGATGGTAGCTGCGGTGGACTCTCCAGGAAGGGGAGAGCCCGCCTCATTTCCGCGGGGCGCGCCTGGCGGGGGGCATCCTCTGGATACCCTGTGCCGGCTCGCAGTCGCGGGACTGGCTGATCTTGGTGTGTGGTGGAGTGCTGGTGCCTGGATCCGAATTGCTCGTTCGGAATGATATGGTTTTTCGGAGTCTTCCTTTTCTGGATGAACCTTTCGGCACTTTTCCCGACGACGGAGAGAAGGCTAATTGTCCTGTAGTTTTGGATAGGAGCGGGTCTGCTGGGTTTTGGGGTGCTGACAATATCGGCAAGTTCCCACATGGATGGAAAATGTTGATATCTTAGCATGGCATTTATAATCGTAACTATGAATATTACTGATTTAAGGGGGAGATTTTTCAGGGCTAAGTTAGAGATTCCATCATAACTTGGAGATTTTCTATTTTTTAGGGACTTGATTATTAGGGAAACTTTCTTGTTAGGACGGGCCCGATGTTTGTGTCTGGGGTGGCGCGAAGATCACTTCTGACATAGCGATATAATCTTGCGACGTGCGGCAGATCAACTTTCTTGTAATTCGGTTTGAATTGCAACTCTAGATGATTCGCGAATGCACTTGCTTTGTCCGCATCCGTGTATACGATGCTCTTTCGGTCACGAAGTCGCAAGATGGGAAGTAAATAATACATTTTGAGGCAGTTAGACACCTTAATGTCTTAGATATAATATAGATTTATGTTAGCACCTATATTCATATAGTCAGAATCATGGTGAGATATACAAATATCTACGACAGTGTCACCATCACGTTGCGTAAAAAATGTTATAAATAGAAACTGTGTCCAACCAACCAACAATTTGTATATCGTCAGCACTTGTACTTTCTTCCCTAATACAGTGACAATGTATGTAAGGCTAGATGCATTCTAGCATACTACTTAATTGCAGACTGGGATGGAGACTGTCGAACAGCTCACAATCTTTCCTGAGGCTGGCTACTGTAGCCAAATTATTATGTGTATTCTGACTGCGATTAGTAAAGGGCACTGATGAGCTGCAATGAGAGCGAAACCAGTATGCGTTTATAATTATCGTCAGACTGTAGCTAGCCTTACATACATTGTCTCTATATTAGGGAAGAAAGTATCAGGCCTGATGATATATAACATCTGTATAACATTTTTTTGTTTAAAGCTGCCGTGGAAACATACCACCTGGTTACGCACCAAGATAGCGACTCTGACGTACAGTTCACAATATTTCCTGAGGCTGGCTACCTTACCCGATTTACTTTAGGTGAATTCTGACTGTGATTAGTATATCGCACTGATGAGGTCTAACGAGAGCGAAACCATAATACCTTCCTAATTATGGTCAGAATGAATCTAGCCATACAACATCTGTACTCTAAAAGGTCTTCTAATCGTTTCAAATACCAAAGATTTAATTTTAGAGGGAAACACTGACACTTTGTAGAAGTAGCAGCAAACCCTTCTAGACTCTTGCTAAATCTATTGGGAATAATTTCTGCAAGAGCACGTTCCCACCTCTTGTTTCAGGGGATGAAATTGTTTCTACCGCCCTGGGCAAGGCTGAACTTTTTGCCTCGTTGTTCGCCGGCAAATCTACTCTCAACCCACCTCCATATGTTCAACCACCAACAGTCCCCAATGTCGCGCATAAAATGACGGATGTCATTTTCAAAACTAAAAAGGTACGAAATATGCTCTCTTATCTTAGTACCAGGAAAGCCTTTGGCTTTGACAAGATCCCAGAAATTGTTCTCAAAAATTTCGCACCAGAACTTGCTCCTGTACTGACTCGTCTGTTTCAGACATCTTACAATAGAGGCATATTCCCTAGTAACTAGAAAACTGCTCGAGTACAACCCGTCCTCAAGAAAGGATCCAAAGCGCTTCCTAGCAACTACAGGCCTATTTCTCTCCCTTCAGTCGTCTCTAGTGTGATGGAAAAGTATATAAACACCGAATGACTAACATTTCTTGAAAAACACTGTCCAATCCACGACAGACAGTAGGATTCCATCAGAGCAGATCAACTGTCGACCTCCTTTCCTTTGTCACCCATTCTTGGAACAAGTCTATGGAATTACACGGTGAATCCCAGATTGTCGCTCTAGACATGTCCAAAGCATTCGACCAGGTCTATGGCCTACCACCAAAACTCTGTACCTGGACAGCAAATTTCCTCTCCAACCGGAGCATTTCTGTTGTCGTGGATGGCCATTCCTATAAACTATATCCAATTAATGCCGGAGTTACTCAAGGTTAAGCTTTAGCCGCTGCTTTATTTCTTCTCCACATCAAAGACCTCCTTTCTAGCACATCCCACCCAGTTCACAGTTACACAGACAACAGCACCCTCCACTTAAATATACAATATTCTTAGCCTGTCTCTTTAACCCAATTAGATGAGGATCGCAGACTCATGGAGGGTTCTGTTTCCGTGGATCTCCAAAAAATATTAGACTGGGGAAGTAGAAATCTTGTACAATTCTACCCCACCAAATCTCAGTCTTGCTTTCTTTCTCATAAGAGATACACCAGCCCTAGACTCATCACAATTAACAACCAAGTTATTCAAAGTAATGGGTCCTTTTCACTTACTGATATTTATGTGGATCGAAATCACAATTGGCACCAACATGTCACATCAATTGCAGAAGCGGCTGCTAAGAAATTAGGTTTCCTCTTCCAGGTTCGCAAATACATTTCACCAGCTAATCTCTATACCTTATATACTTCACAAATAAGGCCAAACCCCGAATACTGCTCCCACATATGGGGTGCCGCTGCCGCTTCTACACCCGTTATCCTGGACTCTATTCAGAAGAGAGCTATACATCTCATAGGTGATGCTACACTCACCCAGAGGCTGTCAATTCTTGCCCACCGACGTGCCGTTGTTAACCTCTCTCTCTTTTATAGATATCTGCAAGGGCACTGCTCATAGGAGCTTTCTTCCATAGTTCCTCCACCTTCTGCCCCCAACAGATTTACCAGGAGAACAGAGCGAATGCACCCTTTTACTGTCCAGGTCACCAGACATAGAACATTTTGCTATGCCCGCTCTTTTGTCCCGAGGACTCGCAAGTTGTGGAATTTCTTGCCGGCACATGTTTTTCCTTCTCCTCCGAACCTCCAAACCTTCAAGTTCAGAATTAACAAGTTGCCTCTTTCCTCCTGGTCGACACCCATGGTACGAGAGTATTCCGCCTGTAAGCCCGCGTGGTTTGTTGAAATATATTTTAAAAAAGGTAGGCTTTTTTATTATTAATCTGCCTCCCGTACGTTTATTGGACCCAAAAGGCGTATTAATTATCAAGGATAAATGAAGAATTGAGACCTCTTAACCACACTGTTATACAACTAAAAAGGTAAGCCGACAATTAATGTCGGGTTTTAGCGCCTCTGGCTTGCACTCATTTGACAACATGTGTTGAAAGTTGTGATTTTTCGACTAGCGAATCTTTTCTACTGTGAAAATTTGCTAAAGCCGTTACACAATGTTAATAAACTAGTATTTATTTATGTTAATTATGTGTGTGTTTTGTTTCTTTAACATCGGCCTATTTCCGCGACTTTGGCCAATCACCGACGCCAGGGAGCAGTTTCACCTCACTATCCCGAAAAATTTGCCGAACCCCTGCCTTTCTGTAAGGAGAGCAGGGATCTTTAACGTGCCCAACATCGCATGGACACGGGACCGACGGCTTTACTTCCCCTCCGAAGGGCGGAACGTGCAGACATTCAACATGCTCAAATGCAATGCCAGAACCTCGGTTGCTGTTAATTTCACAGTTTGTACTGAAAAAGTGAAAGGAGTACCCTGGGATCGAACCCAGTACTCTTCAGTTCAGAGGCACACGTTCTTACCCCTGAACCACCGAGGTTCTATATGTTAATTATAGAATGTGCTTTGCAAATAAGCATTGGAATACTTTATTAGTGAATTTTATTAGAAATAATTCACTAATGAGGAGATCTCGACTTTTGAATTTTGAAAAAATTTCTTCAAATGAGCGCGATCTAGGACCCCTAGAACCCATATCCGGGGTCAGTTTCAATTTTTATATGTTTATATATATATATATATATATATATATATATATATATATATATATATATATATATATATATATATATATATATATATATATATATATATATATATATATATATATATAGATATATATATATATATATATATATATATATATATATATATATATATATATATATATATATATATATATATATATATATATATATATGTATGACACCGATAACTCAAAAACTAATGGGCCGATTTTGTTAAATTTGGCATGTACCTTTCTTTTGTAAATGGCTTGGATAAGTTCGTTATTCAGGAAAATCGGACGAGGTTTTCCGGGAAAATTTTGTGTTTTCATTCGAAAAAAATTCTTATCTCAAAAAGTAATAAGCCGATTTTAATAAAATTTTGCATGTACCTTTCTCTTGTAAATGGCTTTGACAAGTTTGTTAGTCAGGAAAATCGGACAAGGTTTTCCGGGAAAATTTTGAGTTTTCATTCAAAAAAAATTTTTATCTCAAAGAATAATAGGCCGATTTTGATAAAATTTGCCATGTACCTTCCTTTTGTAAATGACTTTGACAAGTTCGTTAATCAAAAAAATTGGACGAGGTTTTCCGGAAAAATTTTGAGTTTTCATTTAAAAAAAAATTTATCTTAAAAAATAAAAAATCTATGATAACCAAATTTGGTAGGTAGGTTTACGATATAAAAAGTGAACTATACACCAAAATTTAGATTTCTATGTTACAAGAAAAAAAAGTTATAATAAAATATTTTGTGCCAGATCATTTCTATGAAAATTCACTACCATAACGCACTTGCTGCGTCCAGGCTTTTTTTATATGCAATTATTCAGCATAACAAGTCCAATCAATATTAAAACATACCTTGGAATCGACATGAATCTGTCATAATAAATCAACTATAACAAAGAGAAGAACTGTTTAAATTATCGACTGAATCTTGTTCTGTTGCTTCACTTCGTCCTAGAGCGTATAAATGATCCAAACCTACCTGATAATGATGAAACTGTTCGTATAGGTCACTTGTAGTGATTGCTAACTGCTCTAGAATCTAGATTAATATATCATTTTACTTTCTACCAGATGTGCCTTCTTCATGATCATCCTATCCGATTCGTAATTACGTAGATTTGCCGCCGTTCTATTTATTATTCGAGATATAGAATTAAAAACAACTCAAATCGCAATTAGAAAAATATTCGAAAAGAAAAAGTTTACTGGACTTTCCTTTTATCTCCATTAAATGACAAATGACAGTTATTTTAGAAGATAACTGCTTCAGACACACACTACTTTTAATAGTAATAATAATAGTATTTTATTACAATACCAAACTAGTTAACAAGACCCTATTACATATCAAGGAAAAACAAACCACATAGACATTTTAAAAACCGCATCTGTCATCTGTGTTTCATTTTATTTTCAATTTGAAAAAAATTTTTGGATCAAAACACCATATCATAACATAGCAACAGATATTTATTTGTAGTTGTCATGATTTCGTACTAATTCAATTTTAATCTGTCTGAAAATGCTGTCAAGCAGCGAAACTATAGTCACAGAAGCATTGAAGAACATCCTAGAACTTCCAGAATTCGAAGGGCCACTTGCTCCAGTTAGCTCAGGCGCTGGCTACGTCGTTCACCTACAAAAACCAAGAGTGAAGCAAGAGAAGTAGTCTCCATAAGTCTGTATGTAGTATGGACAAGTTTCACCAAGTAAGGGCAACAACAATTAATAAACTACAATGTCATGAGAAAAACTGGGAAAAACAAATACAAATCAATTGACTCTCTAAAAACAATAACAACAAAAATGGTGCTCAAACATCACTTTTACAGTAACAGAGATCTACTTCTGCAAGTAAAACATGTGTGTAAGATAAGATGACAGGATCATTGGAATAAGTTGAAAAGTAGCTGTAACAAGCACTTCAGTAGTATCATCCCTAATCTAAGAAAACAGCCCATTTACAAAGAACTGTTGCTTCCTAGATACTAGTCTACGACACTTAACAGAATTATCATAGACCATGGTGTTTTTAAGTCTCATTTGTATAAAATAAAAGTTGAAGATAATCCATTTTGCTCATGCGACAATACCAGCCCAGCTGATTTATATCATTTGATTTTTTCCTGTATTATACATCATGAACAAAGAAAAATATTATTTTGTAATTTGATAGTATACAATGTTTCCTTTCAACTTGAAATGATTGACGTTTAATGTCAGTTTGGTCTTGTACAAAATTGATAATTTTGGAAACAATATGATATGTGGAGATTGAGTTATAGTTGCGATGGTGTACTGAAGTGGTTCAGATCTATGATAAATAAAGGCAATGGGTGAAGCATTAGGTGGAAGAAATGAAAGTGAAGAAAATTATTTTTTCCTGGCTTGTCAAAATCTGAAGTTTGCCGAATTTGGTATATAATTGTCACATTCCTTTAGATGTAACTTTTAAAATTATGCAAATGTACACCACAAGTCCTAGACTTATTGTATTGGCATGCTGTATGATTTTTACCAATAAATAAATAAATAAATAAATAAAAATAAACTTGATGTGACATCACTTATGTATGAAGCTGTTTGTAATAAAAGTGTCATGGTAGCTTTCATATGTTTTGTTAAAGACTCTAAGTTAGCTAGGTTTATATAGCTCTTAGTAAAAAGATGATCTTCTGAAAATTGGACTGTTCCAATAAATATTGTACTAGTGGCAATATATTATATAGTCTTAAGGGATACTAAATAAACTTAGCAGATTAATGTATAGTCAGAGAGATAAAAGTATGTTCCTTTGTGTCTTTCCTTGTGTTAGCCTCTTTTGACCGCAGCCTCCCCAGTACGTTAAAAAGTCACCCTGACCGGCTCCATTGGTGTGAAAAGTGTCTCAGTGTTTCTCCTGCAACAACTTGTACCGTAGATGTGTGCATGCATATGTATGTGTGTGTATGTGCACATGAAGAGATAATGTGCATTTTCTGTCCTGCACCTGGTGTTAAGTATTGGACGTATAAAGCCTATTGACGTGGGTACGTATACATGAGTGTATATGAGCTCGCGTACGTGTGTGAGTGGATATGTGTGTAAGTTTTAATTTTAGTATATGTTTTTAGTAAACAGCTAGTGTATAGGGAGATAAAATAGGATAAAAGGAAAAAGTTAAAGAGCTTGTTAGATTAACATTCTTAAGACAGGTTTTGCCATTGTGAAAAGCAAGGTCAGATGCATCCTTGTTCATTTTAAAGATTGACAGTGACTGAATGAGCCAGTTAGTAGGTAGGGGGTCACTTGGGACAGACAGGAAGTGACGTCACTGTCGGGCGCCGGCGCCTAGCCACGCCCCGGCGCCACGCCCTGGCGCCACGCCCCGGCGCCGGCGCCACGCCCTGGCGCCACGCCCCGGCGCCGGCGCCTAGCCACGCCCGGCGCCTAGCCCCGGCGCCAGCCCCGGCGCCTAACCACGCCCGGCGCCACGCCCCGGCGCCTAGCCCCGGCGCCCAGCCACGCCCCCCAAGATGGCTTCCAATGTAACCTGAAGGTCATTGACCATGTCTTTGGCCAGGTCGTCTCCAAGATCTTATTTTTCAGTGGTTATCTTGCTCGAGGCATTTAATATCCTGGCCAGACAGTGACGTCACACGACTTGGGCCCAGACAGTCACATTTACATTTAGCCTTGTTATGTAACCTGTAAACATTCTAAGGTCATTGACCTGTCTAGGAAACTTTGGCCAGACAGTGACGTTACACGACTTGGGCCAGACAGTCACATTCTAAAGTGTCTAACCTATTACTTCAAATTATTATATTTTGAAAAAAACCATTTGGTGCAGGTGAGTTTCGAACCCGGGGGCATTCAGATGGGAGGCAACGATGCTACCCGTTGAGCTAAGCAGACGCTTGTTAATTTATTGTTTTAGGCTAGTATATATATACGACTTTTAATTACAAACAAACCATACATGTAACATAATTAAAGTGTTTGTTAATATTAGACAAATGGATGATTTACAAAATAATGTTTAATATTAGAGGCGGAACCAAAACGGAGGAACCAAAATGGCGGAATAAAAAATGGCGGAATGAAAGATGGCGGTCTAACCTGTGATACCTTAAGCTGACATCCCTGACATTATAAAAATGGCGGCTTTCGTTCTTAAAGATGGTGCCTTTCGCTTGATGGTTGAAGACTTATTTAAAGATACGTCACTCCAACCTTTAGAGCCGACAAATGAGAGTGAGGTTGATAAGCGAGAATAATGGTATTGGTCGAAGACTCTATGATTGAAAGTTACGCCCCCATTAAAACAAACCATTCATAAAGCTTTTGTTATTAGACATAAGACATAATAATTAATATGTTTAATATTAGACAGACTATTAGATTTCGCATAGAAATTAGCCGAACGCCACAATTGTTATATGGGTAGGTTCTAAAAATAACACACAGAGGTCGTTGGCAAACAAAAGAAGGAAGTTCAGAAACAAAACTAATGTGGTTGGAAATAAATATTAATAAATACAGCTTCAAACGATAGTGGTATCAACATCTATAAATTGTTCACTACACACTGTTAAACTCATTCAAAATTTAGTTATCGTAGAGGTAAGACGTGCTTCAGTTAACTCTAACGTATCCAAGTGCTCAGTAGTGTGTTTAAAATGGCTACATTAAATGATGTGTGCTACCAGCAAATTAAAGACAACTTCTGGTATGGTTTATTTGCAGACTTTCAATTAATTATTGATAAAAACACTGGTTATTTTAATGCGACTAAGCTGTGTAAAGATGGTGAGAAAAGATTCAGACATTGGTTGGAAAATAAGAAAACTAAAGAGTTGATTACCTATTACAACGGTCAGGCGAAGAAACATTTAGGTAGCCAGAATACCGATTACCTAAATATTTCAACCGAAGGTGTCCACTTAGAGTCACATCTAGGGGGCCGGAATTCCGGCCCCCTAGATGTGCTGGAAGCAACATCTCAACTAACACCTACAACCGCTACATACTTGGTGGACTTTGGTGGAACACAGACTGAAAACAACTTGATATCTGGTACATATGTCTGTAAAGATTTGATATTAAATTTGGCTTGTTGGATATCCAATAGTTTCTATGAAAAGTGCAACCAAATTATTTTTGATTTTTTCGTAAGTGAATTTAATCAAAAATATAAGGATAACCTCAAAGAAATTGAAGTGAAATTAATGGAGATAGATGATAAAGTGCAGCGTATGCGAGAAACAAATGCTAAAATCACAGAACATTTAGAAGATATATCTCCAAAACCAAGCAACCCTGGAAAACTTTGTGTTTTTGGTTTGCTTTCAAGAAATGAGAAGGATACTACCTATCCATATCATGCTGTAAGGACTCAGAAGAAAAGTTTTAAAAGAGCTGTCAAGAACTTTAAAAATAAACACCCTGATTCCGAAGTAGTTTTAAACATGTTGTATGATCCAAATTCTGTAAATCTCTTTAACAGAATAAAGACCGAAGTCGAATACCTCAAGGCGAAGAGAAACGATCTACAGATAGCAGATGTACCTCAGAAGAAGTTTATTCAGGATATTATTGATTTACGATATAAATTGTAATTGTTCACTTAGCTTAATTGTATGTAACCAGATGAAAAAATAAAATAACATTATTTTAATAAAGACTTTTATTTTATTCTAAGTACATTAATACATTAAATATATAAGCTTATTTAACATCATCTGAATTTATCCAAGAATTCTGAGATTTATCAAAACCCAGCCATTTTACATAGAGCTGCTTGCCTTTCTTCCTCAAGATGCGTTCAACCAGATAGATGTCTGTTTGTTTAGTCGTTTGTAGTTCTTCCTCTCAACAGTTTTGCGTCTCATGGCGATGTTGGATTTAAAAGTATCCACTTATCATGTAAATCTTTTAGTTTACCGTCTATTTCTCCCAGCTTATTCTTTAGCTTATTATTCTTTAACACATCAACATCTTTTAAAACTTGAGCAGTTATGTTCTTAGCTAAAATTTTCAATTTATTTTCAAATTCGTTTTTTAAATCTTCCAACTCAGGTTTGTGTACAGCTTCAAGTAGTATGGCAATGATTCTTTGTGTTACCTCATCTTTGTTCTTCTGATAGTCGTCTATCCATACATCAACAAATTTTTTATTTACACCATCTGTTGCATCGACTGGATCAGCTATGATACACAATCTATGGCTTTGCAAATCAAAATCACCACTAGTAGTTCTTGGGAAAATCTCTCTTTCAATAATTTTAAACTTAGAACCTTTATTGGATTGGGAACGTCCGAACTTATCGATAGACATTTTTATACTAAGCACTAAGGTAGGTATATCTTTGATATATGTAGGTATACTAGGCGATAACACCAACCTCCTTCAGTTCTTCAATGATTGACTGAATTTCATTGTTATGAGCATTATTACCAGCAGCCTGTGAAGCTACTAAAAGTTTAAGTCTATCAACCAGCTCATTTATGTCATCCCAATAGACATATTCTATTTGTTTGTTATTTTGTAGCATATAGTTGTTAGTGTTGCTGCTTACATTCTGAGCTCTAGGTTCAGTTTTTTGTTCTGCGTTATGATGTGTGTCGTAACCAAAACCTTGAGGAGTTGAGGATCTACGACCTCGTGGATTTATCACCGGTTTTATTAGAGTCAGATACTTTTCAGAGGAACAACCCTTGGTTCGTGCGTTAGGATCATAGTTCATTTTATGCACACTAGTTGCTTCTAGAATATCTCTATAGTGTTGAAGATCGTCATAGGTATACCCTCTAGGTGTTTTCATAAATATCAATTCTAGCAGACCTTGTGTTTGCGGATATCTCCGTTGACCTAGTCGAATGTCATTATCAGTAAAATCCAAGTGTTTATTGCCAAGACTCCAGCTACCGGTATCTTTAGCGTAGCGAGCACCATACGTTTGATCAATGGTAGCGAGCCTTGGTGGTTCAGTAAAATACTTGTCTACATAATATCGAACTCGTTCAGGATATTGCTCCAAAAATTCTTGATATGCAGGGTTGGATGTGACAGTTTGTAGGTCTGCCTCAAGCTCTTCAAATGTTGGGATATCCTCATCGGAACTTGTCTCCTCAGCCTCTTCCCTAGGTTCAGCTTCAAAAACTTCATGGTCTTTAAGGAACTGTACTTGGGGTTTCGTTTCTGGTGCCGCTTCTTCTTTGATTTGTTCAGCCTTTGGTTGTTGCTGGGGCTGCTGCTGCTGCTGTGCTGCTGTGTTTTTAGATATTTCACTTAGGGGCTCAACAAGTGGTTTATATAAACGTTGCAGAGCATCATCATTCTCGGCTCTGTTAAGTTTAAGCATTAAATGTTTTTTTCGAATATTGTCAGCAAGTTGTAAAATCCTTTTCTTAACTTTTCGCTCTTCCTTACCCAGTACTTCCATTGTGCTACAACTGGTCGGTATTACCAGCTGGTCTAATAATTTGTTTGAGCGATACAGGTTGTGTGGTGGTTTAACATATACTGACTCCTTCATGGTACATGCCTTCTTATTTATCACGATGTCTGGCTGTCTTGTTAGACAGCTGTGTTAGACAGCTGTGTTAGACAGCTGTGTTAGACAGCTGTGTTAGACAGCTGTGTTAGACAGCTGTGTTAGACAGCTGTGTTAGACAGCTGTGTTAGACAGCTGTGTTAGACAGCTGTATGACAGCTGTATGACAGCTGTATTAGACACCTGTATGACATCTGTGTTAGACACCTGTGTTAGACAGCTGACTGTCTATCATCGTTTGTTAGAATAATATATATCTATCGAATCCTTTTCTATATCGACCTTTGTGTACATCGTTTTCCTTCACAATCACCAACACACCATACTTATTATCTTTCCAGCATTGGTGGCAGATAGTTTTAAATTGTTTAAAGTCCATATCGGTGGTCACATGATCGTCGTACACATGTTTTAGATTGGTTTCATCTTGCTTGAATAACACAATAACATTGGTGTTGTCACGTACCAGATGTTTGGGTATTCGTGTATATGTTTGACAGAGATAGAATGAATCAATATTCTTATGTCTGCCCATACTGAAGTATGCTCTTATTTTATCTTGTTTGTCACAAGCTACATCATCAAATATAAACACAGAGTTGTCCTTGGCATCTGCCGGATCTAATATTTCATCGTTTTCTCTATAAGGATAGTAACCAACACCTTTTGTTGCATTCATCACCTCCTTTAACATCTTGTATTTCGGTTGATACAGAGACTTTGAATACACATACACGTTATCAAATTTTAAACCGTTTGCTTCAAACAACAAACTCAGCATGACATTAGTTTTACCACACCCACTCGGACCACATATGATACAGCGAACGGTGTTTGGAAAGAGAGGACCATGCCTCAGTTGTTGTTGAGCTGTGTCCGTAACAACATCGTCTATATTTGTAATGGGTAAGGCAGAAGCGTGTTTGCTGGTACGCATCTTAACTTAAACTAAACTATATTTTATTTGGGTGTGTATATATATGAATGCAAGTGAGACACCCAGTCAGTATGCATGTTGGTGTCACAGAGTGAGGGCTGTTATTAACAAAGACAGATACAGGTTTTGCTGAAACGTTGCGGGGCGTTACAAACACCATGAAAGTTAACAGAAAGCTCGGTATGGGTCTTGATGTAATCAACTCGAAGCCAAAGAAGAAGGTTCCCTTTAAAAACATACTAAGTCTGATTGAGGAAGTTATAAAAGATAGAAATCTTATTCCAACAGCGAACGCCGTATTTGATATAGCTCATACAATCGTTAGAAACATTGGTGGACGTAAGAATGTGCAGAAACCTCGAGTTATTCCAATACCTAAAAGTGGAGGCTTCCTTCCGCTGTTGCCTCTGATATTTGGTGGGCTGTCAGCACTAGGAGCTCTGGGTGGTGGTGCTGCAGGTATTGCCAAAGCCGTGAACGATGCCAAGTCTGCGAAACAGAAACTAGAGGAGGAAGAACGGCACAACAAAACAATGGAAGCCATCGCGATGGGTAGGAGAGGGAGTGGCTTGAAATTTAAGCCAAAATGCAAGAGACTGGGCAAAGGCATGTATCTCAAGAAACAGCGCTCCGGTTATGGGTTGTATCTGCAGAAACCAAAAAACGAGTAAGATGTTTACCAGCAAGACCTCTAACAAATGAAGACCTTATGAAATTTGCTGGTAAAATGAAAATTCCATATTTTAGAGGTGTATACATGCGAGATACTTTGCCAGCGAATGGGCCACGCAAGAATGAATCACTTATCATGAATTTGCAAACAAACAAGGAACCTGGCAGTCATTGGGTTGCAGTTAAGAAACGTGGTGACACAGCCGTGTACTTTGACTCATATGGAAACTTGAAGCCGCCAACTGAACTGTTGTATTATCTTAAAAACTGTACTATATTGTATAATCATGATGTATATCAAAAGTATAATACTTATAATTGTGGTCACTTATGTTTAAATTTTTTAAATAAAAGCCTTAAACAGTAGCCTGTGTGTATCAGTCATGGCGCACACCTTTGTGTTGAAAGACCGCAGCTCCCATCTGTCGTCAGACTACCATCCACCAATTGTTTTGGATGGTAATTATGCTGTTGCCTTGATAGGCTTTCACACCTACAACAACATACCCAACATCTATGAAGGTAAAAACAAATTTCATGTAAAAGAAGGAACCGGTTGGCGAACCATCACGATACCCACCGGTGCTTATGAAATAACACACTTGGAAGAGTTACTTCAAAATGAACTTGTTGGTGCTACAGCAACACACGAACAAAAGCAACAGGCTCTGATTCTGAGACCTAATCCGAACACCATCAAATGTAGACTAAAGTGTTATACAAATGTCAGTTTTGAATTTGATGGTTCGATTGGGCGAATGTTGGGCTTTTCAAAACAAGTTCTTCAGCCGGACACCTTTTATGAATCTGATTTACCTGTTGATATAGTGGATGTTAGACAGATTCGCATCGAAACCAATATTGTGTCTGGTTCCTATTATAACGGACAACCCTCACATACGCTGTATGAGTTTGCTCCGATGGTTGATCCTGGCTACGCAATCGACATAGAACCTAAAAATTTAATTTACTTGCCGGTGAACAAGCAAGAGATTTCCAATATAAGCATCGACATCGTCGACCAAGATTCAGTTCCTGTCAACTTTCAAGGTGAAGAGGTGTCTGTTCGCTTAAAACTTATAAAAGTTGCTTAGTATGTTGGTCTTCAAGGATATAAAATCAAGTGCATCTACCACATCAAATTCAGTTGAGTCAGACACGTCAAAGGGTACGCTTCGTCCCGATAATATTGAGTTCCTGCAAAGCCTGGGTTATCATGTCGTCAAAACTAGAAATATTCAAAGAACCCGTGTTTGATGATGGCATCGATCGAGAAGAGCTGCGTTCTTACTATTCACCAACTAAATCGTTTGGTAACAGCGATGAAATTGAAATAGCCATCAACCAACAAGATGCGTTCGTATGTCTGGCCGAGTCAGCTCTAATAATCGAAGGTGCTCTGGAACCTGTAGCAATCCAAAATGCCACTGGTGCTTGTTATCTGTCAAATAATGGAGGAGCAGCTCTGTTTGAATCAATGACCTATGAGTTAAATAACAAGGAAGTGGAACGAGTGCGAGACCCATACACCACAACCATCATCAAAAGTCTGCTATCGTTCAGTAAGAATGAAGCCCAATCTCTTAGCAACGCCGGTCTGAATGTGTCGTCGGAGCACATCACCTTAAATGATAACAAGTTTCACATGCTCATACCTGTCTGGTTCCTCTTCAGTTTCTTTCATCATTTCAAAGGAGTTCTCTGTGGCAAACATACTTTCCGCTTTACAAGAAGTCGAAACGATTCCAACGGCTATTACAGCACAGGTACGGCACGAGCAAAAATTACCGTAACCAATATGTTTTTAAAGGTAAAACATGTATTTCCCAATGATAAAATGAAATTGGAACTGATGGATAAAATAGCCAAAGACACCTCTATATTTCTCGCATACCGCAAATGGGACATATATGAGTTACCAGCACTCAGAGATATCAACAGAGATGTGTGGGCTGTTAAAACTGCAACCAACTTGGAAAGACCTCGATATGTGATTATAGCATTTCAAACAGATCGTAAGGATAACGTGAAGAAGAGGTCAGACTATTTCGATAACATTGGTATGTTGGACCTCAGAGTGTTTCTAAATTCAGAATGCTACCCTTATGAATCTATGAATATGGATTTTGAGAAATCGAAATATGCAGAAGCCTATAACATGTATACAGATTTTCAAAAAAACTTCTGTTATAAAAACATGTCGGAGCCTATCTTGAATTATGACGAGTTTAAAGACAGAGCTCTATTTGTGATTGACTGTCAGCACCAGAACGAGTCAATCAAGTCTTCAACGGTGGACATTAAGGTGGAGTTCATGAGTCACGCCAACTTCCCAAAAAAATACTCGTGTTTATTGTTTGGTTATTCATGACAGTGTAATGGAATATAAACCTCTAACGGGTATCGTTAGAGCCATTATGTAATAATAGTATGTCATTTATGTATGTCATTTATGTATCAATATGTACAACTTAATTAATCCTAATAAATTTTTATTGTATGTAAATCAGTTGTTTTATTTTTATTTTGTTGCATTTTTATTAACCCCTTTCTGTAAGGTTAACAACTGTAAAAAACGTTGTTTATCCTTTGTAAGACCCCCTCTCTCTTACATCAGTTTGTTTCCTCAATACAAGAGAGAGAGACACTTGTTCAGTATGTGTTAAGTCGTGAAACAAGGATGACGTGTCTTGCTGTATGTAAGTACACTCTTCTTATTATGTCTGTTTGTATTCAAATAACAAATACAAACATAACCTTACTAACAATTGGATGGCAGGGTAATCAGCCTGTACAAGAGAGTGTGTGTTGGTTTTAGGTGTTAATACAGCTTGTTCTAACTTACTTAAATATTATATTTCTTCTGTTCAACAAGACGATTATTTTGATGTGTCACACATGTATGTACCTTTAAGAATAGCTATACCGGAAGTGTCTACCGGAAGTAACATTTTTATTGAATATGCTTATAGAGTTTGCTTTGCTGAACAGCGTGTATGTATTGGTTCTATCGTACATCTCACGGATCTTCCGCGATAAGGGTTTGAAGTTTTTTATCTCAGTTTCTTGTAGAGCTTGTTACGAAACATACATTTTTGAAGATAGTTCCTTTCTATCACTTTCCATTGAAAAGATATAACGAATTAAAGTTTAGACCGGAAGTGGCCATTTTATTGTATATTCCACTTTGATTTGGCCTCCTTAACACCGTGCATGTATTGGTTCTATCGTACATCTCACGGATCTTCCGCGATAAGGGTTTGAAGTTTTTTATCTCAGTTTCTTGTAGACCTTATTACGAAACATACATTTTTGAAGTCGGTTCCTTTCTATTACTTGTCGTTGAAAAGATACAAGGATTTAAAGTTTAGACCGGAAGTGGCCATTTTATTGTATATTCCAATTTGATTTGGCCTCCTTAACACCGTGCATGTATTGGTTCCATCGTACATCTCACGGATCTTCCGCGATAAGGGTTTAAAGTTTTTTATCTCATTTTCTTGTAGACCTTGTTACGAAACATACATTTTTGAAGTCGGTTCCTTTCTATCACTTTCCGTTGAAAAGATATAACGATTTAAAGTTTTAGACCGGAAGTGGCCATTTTATTGTATATTCCAATTTGGTTTGGCCTCCTTAACACCGTGCATGTATTGGTTCTCTCGTACATCTCACGGATCTTCCGCGATAAGGGTTTAAAGTTTTTTATCTCATTTTCTTGTAGAGCTTGTTACGAAACGATATATTTTTAAAGTCAGTTCATTTCTATCACTTTCCGTTGAAAAGATATAACGATTTAAAGTTTAGACCGGAAGTGGCCATTTTATTGTATATTCCAATTTGATTTGGCCTCCTTAACACCGTGCATGTATTGGTTCTATCGTACATCTCACGGATCTTCCGCGATAAGGGTTTGAAGTTTTTTATCTCAGTTTCTTGTAGACCTTGTTATGAAACATACATTTTTTGAAGATAGTTCATTTCTATCACTTTCCGTTGAAAAGATATAACGATTTAAAGTTTAGACCGGAAGTGGCCATTTTATTGTATATTCCAATTTGATTTGGCCTCCTTAACACCGTGCATGTATTGGTTCTATCGTACATCTCATGGATCTTCCGCGATAAGGGTTTTAAGTTTTTTATCTCATTTTAGTCGCCATTTTTTAATTCTGCTTACTTAGACGAGTAACATGACACTAAACACGTGGAGAAAGGAATTGAACCTGTAACCAACCATTGTTTCTAAGCTTAAGAGTTGAACCTGTTGTCCATTTTTGTTTCTGAGCTTCTTTTGTTTTGCCAGCGACCTCTATTGTCTCTCCGATATTTGGTTATGTCTAATAACAAAAGCTTTATGAATGGTTTGTTTTAATAGGGGGCGTAACTTTCAATCATGGAGTCTTCGACCAATACCATTATTCTCGCTTATCAACCTCACTCTCATTTTGTCGGCTCTAAAGGTTGGGGTGACGTAACTTTAAATAATGGAGTCTTCAACCATCTTTATCAGCAAAAGGCACCATCTTTAAGAACGAAAGCCGCCATTCTTTATCAGCGAAAGGCACCATCTTTAAGAAAGAAAGCCGCCATTTTTTATAATGTCAGCTTAAGGTATCACAGGCTTCCATCTTTCATTCCGCCATTTTGGTTCTTCCGTTTTGGTTCCGCCTCTAATATTAAACATTATTTTGTAAATCATCCATTTGTCTAATAATAACAAAAACTTTAATTATGTTACATGTATGGTTTGTTTGTAATTAAAAGTCGTATATATATATACCAACCTAAAACAATAAATTAACAAGCGTCTGCTTAGCTCAATGGGTAGCATCGTTGCCTCCCATCTGAATGCCCCGGGTTCGAAACTCACCTGCACCAAATGGTTTTTTTCAAAATATAATAATTTGAAGTAATAGGTTAGACACTTATGTGACTGTCTGGCCCAAGTCGTGTGACGTCACTGTCTGGCCAAAGTTTCCTAGACAGGTCAATGACCTTAGAATGCAGGTTACATAACAAGGCTAAATGTGACTGTCTTGCCCAGGGCGTGGCTGGGCGCCGGGGCTGGCGCCGGGGCAGGTGCCGGGGCAGGCGCCGGGCGTGGTGCCGGGGCCGGGGCGTGGCTAGGCGCCGGCGCCGGGGCGTGGCTAGGCGCCGGCGCCGGGGCAGGCGCCGGGGCGTGGCGCCGGGGCGTGGCGCCGGGGCAGGCGCCGGGGCGTGGCGCCAGGGCGTGGCGCCGGCGCCGGGGCGTGGCGCCAGGGCGTGGCGCCGGGGCGTGGCTAGGCGCCGGCGCCCGACAGTGACGTCACTTCCTGTCTGTCCCAAGTGACCCCCTACCTACTCCAGTTCTCAAAGTCAAAACTCTAATTAAAAAACAAAAAAAAAGGTGCTGCAAATTAAATCATAATTTCCACATATTTGTTATAATTAATTCTCTTTCGAAAGACATTCTCATGGAATGAATTTAGGGTCCATGACTTGACAAAGAAAATATCCATATTCCTGTACCCATAAACTTCTGTAACGTTATATTACTCGAGTTTTAACGAAAAAATGTCAATTTTTTCACCAAATCACCCCTCATTTATCCGCTACCCTCTGAAGCAATGTTACCCAAAAGCAATTCTAACCGTTACTTTGTCGGGTACTGGATACCAAATTAGAAGATGATATCGCAATTCGTTCGAAAGTTTTTGCGCCTACCAACAGACAGACGTACAGACCGACAGACAAAAAAATTTTTCTTCAAGAGTCAAGTTTTCTATACGCTTTGAGACTTTTTACGCCGTTCTAACAAACAAAAAATTTCGAAATTTCTTGCGCCGATATTCCACCCCTACACATTCAACCTCTAATTTAATTTTAGCACAGTATACCAGATGTTTGATGAAATTGAAGGTTTTCTAAAAAGGAAACACTAAAACGTTATATTACTCGAGTTTTAACGAGAAAATGTAAATTTTCACCAAATCACCCCCCATTCATCCTCTACCCCTTTGAGAGATTTTATTCAAAAACAATCCTAACAGTTCGTTTGTCGGGTGCTAACCGACAGACCGACAATAACAAAAATTTCGTTTCCACATTATGTTTTTTATATGTTTTGATACTTTTTACGGCGTTTAGGCGAAAAAAAATTTTCGAAATTTTTGTCGCCGACGCCATACTTTCACACGTTGTGACGCTGTGCTAGTAATAAATCATTACAGCATATCCTTAAAAAACTCGGGACGCAGCAAGTGCGTTATAATAGCGAATTTTCATAAGAATTGTAAACTCTAATTATACGACAAATTAGTAAACTTACACAGACATTGAAGCTCGATTTTAGAGGTGCTAGTACGCGTACATTTGAGGAATTCTTTCGAAAATGTTACAATCGATATCTCTCTATTATCAAAAAAATCTTGCGTTCTAACTCCTTTTGAGAAAAATGCCCAGAACTCAATATTCTATGAAGCTGAAGAACTAAATGTTGCTATATCTGTAGATAGTGTAAGTCTCTTTAAAAAAAACTTGTATTACAAATTTTATTAAAGTTTTACAGAAGATATCCAGAAGAAAACTGAATTCATATTTAGAAAAGTAAAGTGTTTGCCAAATAATAAACATAGCAGTTATTTTTCCTTCCTAATTGCCAGTATGATTTCGTTTTAGTCAACCTAATCAAACCGTTTTTTTCTTATCAATATCAACAATCAAAAATTATAATTTCAGACTCAAAGGTGACGAACTTATTTAGGTGTTTTAAACAAAAATTAGATCTCGCTCAAAACGTATGAAATCTGTGCATTACTGGTTTCCCAAATGGCAAAATAAAACATAAAAAATCGCGTAACCTTCTGCTTAGGAGGCAATCGCGATGCCCTCTGCGTCAACTAACGTTTTGTTCGCCTGATACTTTAGATCGTCTTCATGCCCGGGATATTATATTCAAAGTATACGTAATTAATTACATAATTAGTAGAATTACCATTGAAACACATCCTACGACTGTTTCTTCTTATATGACGTATTATGTTTAAGTTTAAAGATAAATGAAACTATTTTGGAATCATTTTTGTAGAGACTTGATTTTGTTTACATTTATACTAAGTATATCATGCGACAGCACAATAAATCTATCCTGCGTTAAAACTGTATTTGGGGCCGTTAATAAAGTTAAAAATATAGTGTATTTTAATAATTGACTGAATCCCCCAGTTAAATAACCATCACTTGGCAAATTTTTAATTTCATGTCGTCTGTCATTTTCCATAATTGTGGCGGAGACTTCACGATTGTTGGTTCGGGTAGTATGTTTTATGCCTGATATATATTTAGTTTGGTGACCGTTGATATATAGTTTATCCATGCTGTATGAAACAATTTACGCGTGGCAATTAAGTACTCTGTCAGGTATTGGACTTTAACCACTAAGTCGTTTCAACGCGTTCCTTTGAGATTTTATTTTTAATTTGGAAAAAACTCTAAATATTGTGTACCAAATGACCTAAAATTCATAACATAGGTTTTTAAACATCAGTTTAGTATTTTATGAGTTATCGGATAAATACATACATACATACATACATACATATATATATATATATATATATATATATATATATATATATATATATATATATATATATATATATATATATATATATATATATATATATATAGTATTCAGTTTTTCGTGACGGTAATAAAGTTATTTATCAAAAGTGACATACGTTAACAAAAAAGAACTTGTGCTCTGTCAGAACATAATCTCGACACTGGCCACAATATAAATTTTAGTAATGTTTCTATTTTACACTGTGAAACCTTAAGTAATAAAAGAATGTGTTTAGAAGAATTTGAAATTACTTTTAATGACAATTTAATAAACTTAAAGAAAGATAATAATTTTAAAAATCACTACCCCTATTTATATTTCCTAGACAAAAACAAAAAAGCCTGGACGCAGCAAGTGCGTTATGGTAGTGAATTTTGATAGAAATGAACTGGCACAAAATATTTTATTATAACTTTTTTTCTTGTAATATAGAAATCTAAATTTTGGTGTATAGTTTACTTTTTATATCGTAAATCTACCTACCAAATTTGGTTATCATAGATTTTTTATTTTTTAAGAAATTTTTTTTTTTCAAATGAAAACTGAAATTTTTTCCGGAAAACCTCGTCCGATTTTTCTGATTAACGAACTTATCAAAGCCATTTACAAAAGGAAGGTACATGCCAAATTTTATCAAAATCGGCCTATTATTCTCCGAGATAAAATTTTTTTTAGAATGAAAACCCAAATTTTTTCCTGGAAAACCTCGTCCGATTTTCCTGACTAACAAACTTGTCAAAGCCATTTACAAAAGGAAGGTACATGCCAAATTTTATCACAATCGGCCCATTATTTTTTGAGTTATCGGTGTGATATATATATATATATATATATATATATATATATATATATATATATATATATATATATATATATATATATATACACACATATATATATATATATATATATATATATATATATATATATATATATATATATATATATATATATATATATATATATAAATTGAAACTGACCCCGGATATGGGTTCTAGGGGTCCTAGTTCGCGCTCATTTGCAAAAATTTTTTCAAAATTCAAAAGTCGAGATCTCCCCATTAGTGAATTTTTTCTACGAAAATTCACTAAAACAAATTCAATTAGATAATAGTTAGCTTTATATGTCAGTTTAGCACTTTTCGACTTCAGTCAATTTTGTAAAAAGGTTTTTTATGTTTGTCATTTAATAATTAGTTAAGTAGAACTCACATTATATGTAAGTATTTTAAAGCTTTATATTTTTCCCATGTAATATGTAAACTTTTTTTCTTTCCATGTTGTAGCCTTGAGAACGGAATAAAATTTTTCCAAAAGCTCGGCCCATAATAAAGAGTTTTATTTTGCAACTGACGGCTTTCCCACAATTTTTTGGTATATATATATATATATATATATATATATATATATATATATATATATATATATATATATATATATATATATATATATATATATATATATATATATATATATATATATATATATATATATATATATATATATATAAACATATAAAAATTTAAACGGACCTTGGTTTTGGGTTTTGGGTTTTGGGGACCCACATTCGCGCTTATCTGAAGAAATTTTTTCAAATGCTTTTCATCGTGACCTTTTTATTAGCGATTTTTTGTGAATGAAAATTTGCTAATAACATCCTGTGAGAAGATAGTGATATTAAGATGGTCAATATTCAAACTACCGGAACCTGATTAAGGGCATACCCTAGGGGGTGTAACAAATGATTTTAAAAAGTAATCCGCGAAAGTCAAGAATCGTGAATATAATAATTGATCTTACTTTTTCTATATTTTCTGTATACTGGATGGAGCGCTTCAAGTCATACGCATTGTTTGTTATAACGTATAAGGCGAAAAGTTTGACTTATAATAAGCATAGTGCAAAGGAAATAGAAGCTTTTAAAATGTAGACACCTAGAAAAAATGTTAAAGACAAGGTACATACTGACAGAAAAACAAAGTGTGCTAGAAGAGGTGTACTGAAGAACTGAAGTTGGTAAAGTCAAAATTCAATGACATTGTAACAACTTTATTTAAAGGGCGCATATTTGATATAATATGAAGGCGTAAACCAGAAAAACTTCTGGAAAAAATGGCTCGATTCATGAGGCGCGGAACTACGAAGAAATGAAAAGAACTGCCTGAGACACAGATTCACAGTTGCGACGACAAGGCTACTTTGGATTTAGACTGTGATGATGAGTAAAATTAATTATCTATTTTTAATTATACTTTGTCATATCTCTGTTTTATCAAAATGGACATCACATCTTCGCAAAGTAAGTTTTAAAATGTTTATGCAATGCCCTGTAAAATTTATTTATATAAGATTTATCCAGTATTAATTAACATAATGGCGAGAGAATAAATGAAACAATTGTTTTTATGTTTCACTAAAGATATAGCTTTAATTGACTTTGAGTTGAGATTGCCAAAGTCACTGTGTGTTCAAATTCTGACCTAAAAATCCTTCCTGGGAAAATTACTGAAGCAGATTCACACCAGTTTATTTGAGATACGTGACATAAAATTTGTGTAACGATTGGCGAAACCGAATGGATTAAGTAACTTATTTAAAAAGAGATTCTAATTTATCTACTGTATTTTAATTTATATGCACGTAAATATACAATATGCAAATTAAACTTGAACTTCCTTCAATTTGTGTGCAATTAATAATTTCTCCAAATAGTTTTTGATAAAGATATCTATATTATATAAACGAATGGTTTTAAGATTTTAGTCAAATTTCGAAAAAACTGATCCTAATTAACCTTGTTTATAAGATCATATTTACTTCCTAAGTAGAAAGTATAAACTAACGTAACGCAGCAAGTGCGTTATGGTAGTGATTTTTTAGTAAATTCTTCAAATTTCAATAACTCAATTTTCTATAAACTTATAAAGTTTAAATTTGGTGTGTAGTAAGATATTTCCTAAGGAAAGATATCCACCAAATTTCATTAAAATAACTTTGTAATTTTTGGAGAAAAAATTTTTTTCGAAAGAAAATTTTTAAATTTGAATAACTCAATTTTATATAAACTTAGAAAGTTGAATTTTGGTACGTAGTAAGGTCTCTCCTAAGGCAATATATACGTTAAATTTCATTAGAACAGCTTTGTAATTTTCGGAGAGAAAAATTTATTTTAAAGAAAACCGGAAAACCCCGTCCGATTTTTCTGAATAACGAACTCATCCAAGCCATTAACAAAAGAAAGGCACTTTCTGATTTAGTTTTTGAGTTATCAGACGGATACATATATGTATATATATATATATATATATATATATATATATATATATATATATATATATATATATATATATACATATATATATATATATATATATATATATATATATATATATATATATATATATACATATAAAAATTCAAACTGACCCCGGATATGGATTCTAGGGGTCCTAGTTCGCGCTCATTTGAAAACATTTTTGCAAAGTCTCACCATCGCTACCTCTTTATTAGTGAATTTTTTTAAATAAAAATTCACTAAAAGTCTGGACGCAGCAAGTGCGTTATAGTAGTGAATTTTCATTTAAATGTTTTTAACAGCAAATATGTCTTCTTTTAATGAAGGCATGCATCAAATTTGGTTACCGGTATAACCTATATAGGGGAAAAAATGTACCATATTTCATCAAAATAACTTTATTGTTTGAAAAAGTACAAACATTTTTCGAAAATAAACTTAATATGTTGCCAAAAAGCTGGTCCGATTTTTCTGGCCAACGAACCTGTTCAAGTTATTTACGCACCTAGCAAGATATAATTATTCACCAAAAAGCTTTCTGACGGAACTCCCAAACAAAATTTACGTGAACATTTGCAAACAATTTTTTCCCAAAAATCCGAAAGCAATATATTTATAATAACTTGTTAACCACGTATTACAAAAATATTACAAACAATGATTTCTACGGAAACACAAATAAATTTGCCTAAAGAAAACATAAAATTCAAATACACCTAATCTGTAACTAAGTTTAAAAAATATGAAAATGAAAAAGAAATATTTCCAAAGCTAGAGTCTGTAGGTATAGGGAGTTGTTCAATATGAAAAAATAAGTTACGACAGTTGGAATTTTTCTAAATTCAGTTACTATTTGTGAGCGCTCTGTATACGGCATCTCGATTTTTTCGACAAATAATATTAAACGAAAACCTCTCTGAATACGTCACTTTCACGAGACTCTCCTACCTATTGGTAAATATAATTGAAAACTTCCCAAAATGCGTCATTTTCATGGGACTCTGATTTCCATTGGTAAAAACGGCATACAGAATTTTTTATATGTACCAAAATGTAAGAAGTTGAAAAGCAATTGAAATAACTCGAAAACAATGGGCGATATAAATGTTTTCTCCTTATAAGCATGCATTAAAATGCATTGGAAAATGGAATAATGCCACGATAAATGGGCAGTTCCTTAAAAAAAAGAAAACTTTTATCACAAACGACTTGTGGGCTAGCCTGTGATTGTCAACATAACTTTATAAGATGCAAGTCAAAACACCCTATAAATAACTTTTATAATATTTTCCCGCATCTTGTATAATAACCAATATATTGATCTTTACAGTAAAAATCCACCACCCTGTATATATCTAAACATCTAAAAACGGAAATGGACCCCGGAGGCGTCTAGCTCGCACTTCTTTGAAGAAATATTTTAAAAATTTAACTCGCGGTCTTCTCAATAACGATCTTTTTCTATAAAAAATCGAAAGAAAGTATAGACTATTAAACCATAAATTCTATAATTGAAACTACTGCCAAATCATCAGAGTAGGGGTATATTTGAAATGAATTTTCTGCAAACATTGTAGTAAAATGAAGGACAATGATGGTTGAAGCTGTAACTTAAGGCTTTGTAATATACATTTATTATGGCATTTGCTTTACATAGCCCGTATTTGTTTCAGGTTCTCCGTCTAAAAATTGAAAATTTTGGCGTTTCAAATCGCGAAAATTTAAGAACAAAAACTAAAAAATGTTTAAAGTGATTTTTCTGTTATTTCTTGAACTTTTGCGTCCAGAAAACTGAATCTTCGTCTGTAGCTTTGTGAATTTTTATTTTAAAAAAATCACTAATAGAGAGGTATCGATGGTGAGACTGTGCAAATTTTTTTTTATTATTTCAACAACACACCACGTGGGCTTACAGCCTAAATACTATCGTACCGTGGGTGTCGACAAGGAGGAAAGAGGCAATTTGTTAATTCTGGACTTGAAGGTTTGGAGGTTCGGGGGAGAAGGAAAAACATGTGCCGGCAAGGAATTCCACAAGTTTGAAGTCCTTGAGACAAAAGAGCGGGCATAACAAGATGCTCTATGTCTGGTGACCTGGACCTATTCCCCTGGTAGATCTGTTGGGGGCAGCAGGTGAAGGAACTATGGAAGAAAGCTCCTCTGAGCACTGCCCGTGCAGATATCTATAAAAGAGAGAGAGAGAGGTCACCAACGGCACGTCGGTGGGCAAGGAATGGCAGCCTTTGGGTGAGGGTAGGGTCACCGATGAGACGTATAGCTCTCTTCTGAATGGAGTCCAGGATAGCGAATGTAGAAGCGTCAGCAGCACCCCAGATGTGGGAGCAGTATTCGAGGTTTGGTCTTATTTGTGAAGTATATAAGGTATAGAGATTAGCTGGTGAAAAGTATTTGCGAGCCCGGAAGAGGAAACCTAATTTCTTAGCAGCCGCTTCTGCAATTGATGTGGCATGTTGGTGCCAATTCAGATTTCGATCCACAGAAATGCCAACATACTCATTATTTTGAATAACTTGGTTGTTCATTGTGATGGGTCTAGGGCTGGGGTATCTCTTGTGAGATAGAAAGGAATACTGAGATTTGGTGGAGTTAATTGTACAAGATTTATACTTTCCCAGTTTAATATTTTTTGGAGATCCACAGAGACAGAACCCTCCCTGAGTCTGCGATCCCCATCTAATTGGGCTAAAGAGACAGGTTGTATATTTGAGTGGAGGGTGCTGCCGTCCGCGTAACTTTGGGGGGGGGTGGATGTGCTAGAGAGGAGGTCATTGATGTGGAGAAGAAACAAAGTAGGGGCTAAAGCTGAACCTTGAGGAACTCCTGCATTAATTGGATACAGTTTAGAGGAATGGCCATCCACGACAACAGAAATGCTCCGGTTGGAGAGGAAATTTGCTGTCCAGGTACAGAGTTTTGGTGATAGGCCATAGGCCGGAAGTTTATTAAGCAGCGCTGCGTGTCAGACCTGGTCGAATGCTTTGGATATGTCTAGAGCGACAATCTGGGATTCACCGTGTAGTTCCATAGACTTGTTCCAAAAATGGGTGACAAAGGAAAGGAGGTCGGCAGTTGATCTTTGCTGATAGAATCCATACTGCCTGTCGTGTATTAGACTGTGTTTCTCAAGAAATTTTAGTAATTCGGTGTTTATATACTTTTCCATCACTTTAGAGACTGAAAGGAGAGAAACAGTAGTTGCTAGGAAGCGCTTTGGATCCTTTCTTGGGGACGCGTTGCACGCGAGCAGTTTTCCAGTTACTAGGGAATATGCCTCTATTGTAAGATATCTGAAACAGACGAGTCAGGACAGGAGCAAGTTCTGATGTGCATTTTTTGAGAACACTTGCTGGGATCTCGTCAAGGCCAGAGGCTTTCCTGGTATTACGAAAAAAGGGCATATTTCGTACCTTTTAAGTTTTGAAAATGATATCCGTCATTATATGCGCGACATTGGGGACTGTTGGTGGTTGAACATTTGGAGGTGGGTGGAGAGTAGAATTTCTAGCGAACAGCGAAGCAAAAAGTTCAGCCTTGCCCAGGGCTGTAGAAACAATTTCATCCCCTGAGACAAGAGGTGGGAACATGCTCTTGCAGAAATTATTCCCAATAGATTTAGCAAGAGTCCAGAAGGGTTTGCTGCCGTTGGAGCTTGAGAGGACTTTGTTTTTGATGTGGGTATCAAACGAGTTTTTTGCCTCAGAAAGAATGCAGACATACCGGTTTCTTGCGTCGTTAAATGCTTGACGGTTTTCTTGACTAGGATTGTGTAGAAGCATTTTGTGAGCTCTGATCTTTTCAACTCTGGCCTTAGAGAACAAGGCTTTTGTGTGGCTCAAGAGGTTTTCTGTGTACGTGGAATAAATAATTTCATGCCAGCTTGGTTAATTTCGGTGATGTTTTGTGAGATATCAGAGGGGTCAGGATGAGAGAAGCAGACAGACGCCATTGGAAATGAGGAAAAGTAATCTCCCATTTCGTCCCAGTTCGCGGAGTTTTAGTGCCAAACGATACGTGGGTGTGATGACTGTGTGACCCCAGGGTTGCATTGCGTAGGAAGCAGTGACCATGCCGTGGTCTGAGCGGCCAAGGGGGGCGGTGACTGATATTTTATAGCAGTCAGGATTTGTAGTAAGAAGGAGATCCAAGAGATTTGAGCTGTGTGTTGGGATGCGAGGAAAATAAGTAGGTTGCTGAACCATATTGGCTAAAGAATTGCTGACTGCAAAGGCCTCCGCTGATCTTCCTTGTGAATAGGTTTTTGAGGATCCTAGCCATTCCTTATTATGGACATTGAAGTCACCAAGAATAGTGACCTCTGAGGAAGGATATTTAGAAATCAGATGGTCGGTTTTCAGGAAGGTAGTCAAAGAGCTGGACAAAGTTGTTGTCAGAAGGTGACCGGTAAATGCAACAGATGAATTTAGTTGCAGCCCTGAGAGAGAATTTTATCCATAGTATTTCTTTTCTTCCAGCTTTTAAATTGGAGAGTCTGGTGCAGGGTATATTGCAACAGACGCACGCGCACACGCGTCCATGCAATCTAAAGGAAGTAAGGAGCTCATACCCCGGGAAATTAAGGTGATTAGTGGCTGTTTTGGCACTGATTTGAGTTTCGGTGAGGAAGAGGAGTTGGGGCCTATTAGCCTGGAGGAAATGGTGGACGGAGTTCAGGTTACAATTTAGGCCACATATTTTGGAGAAGGATATGTTAAATCTTGATGTTGGCGCCCCTGTACACCCCTCTCCCGGAGATCCGAATGGAGGGGTATTTAACCTCCGGAATCTTTTGTATAAGGAGGAGCCATCATCAGTTTTGCTTATAAGGGAAACCGACTCATACACCAGAACCGGAAACATCCGTTGGGACTTCACCGGCCACTTGATATACGGGGTGGTACTGCCTCGGGCGTGAAAAAATCCTTTACTATCATGTAAAGGAAAAGTCCACTACCACCTACCATATTGCAAGTATACCACACCAGCCAAATTTTCTCAAATGACAGCGAACTAGAACCACTAGAACCCTGTCTGTATCAACGCGATAACTCAAGCTATCAACCGATTTTGATGAAATTTGATGGATATGTTGCCTTGTGCAAGGATTTACTGGGTACCAAAATCCAACTTTCTGGGCTTATAAAAAATTCAGTTATTCAAATTTAATGCATTTAATGAAAATTCGCTACCATAACGCACTTGCTGCGTCTCTTACTTTTTTTAAATATAACTTAGCCAGATGGCCATACATATTCACTCTTAGTTCTACAAACATCAGCATTTGCCTCGCTAAACAAGCATGGTATGGAAACATATAACCTACTCAACTAGTTGCACTGATTAGTGTTTTAAACTTTCGTCTTATTTACTACACAAAAATCATTAAACGAAGCGCAATTAGAATGTATGTATAGCAAGAGACATTTTACACAGTTGTTACTTAGTCATTTAGTCATGATAAAACTGGTAATTATCTAATACACTTAGTAACAATCGAGATAGATAAGTAATGAGAAAGGGAACGTTATTACAGTAGGTGTACCATAAATAATAGTGACACATCATCTTCTAGTACTAATTAAACGTTTAAATTCATCATGTACCAAGCCGTACTTTCACTTAGTACACTATTATTACAATAGACTCATCGCAAATGTCAATGTCTGTTTAATTTTGTACACAATAAACTTCTCACGTACTTGCAAATTAAACGTCGGATATAGATTGTTTTATTGGTCGTTTCTATTGAAATCTTTTTTCCAGTAGTGGCTCTAGCTATGGTTCATAAATAATTAAGATAACCAGATAGTTGGCTTACCTATGTACGTATATGTGTAGTTCTAAAACTAAAGTAACATAAGTGAGGCTGAGTCTGTATGATTTTATGAGAGAATCTCTGCTTGGCTTTAATGCGGTTTTATTCTTCTAGTCTAAATAGTTACCAGCGATATAATATACAGGTGTCCGGAAATTATGGGTCAGGACTTCAAGAGGTGATTCCTCACAGGAAATTAGGGCCACAAAGTCATAGAACAATTTTTCGAAAACTCAATATTAACGGAGATACAGGTGTCAAATATTTTTTAAAGTTTTTCTCAGATAAATGTTTTATTAGTGTTTTGATTTTTTTTCAAATCTTCCACATGTATTTTTTTTTTATTTCAACAACACACCACGAGGGCTTACAGCCTAAATACTATCGTACCGTGGGTGTTGACAAGGAGAAAAGAGGCAGCTTGTTAATTCTGGACTTGGAGGTTTAGAGGTTCGGAGGAGAAGGAAAAACATGTGCCGGCAAGGAATTCCACAACTTGGAAGTCCTCGGGACAAAAGAGCGGGCATAACAAGATGTTCTATGTCTGGTGACCTGGACAGTAAAAGGGTGCATTCGCTCTGTTCCCCTGGTGGATCTGTTGGGGGCAGCAGGTGGGGGAACTATGGAGGAAAGCTCCTCTGAGCAGTGCCCGTGCAGATATCTATAAAAGAGAGAGAGGTCATGAATAACTTGGTTGTTCATTGTGATGGGTCTAGTGCTGGTGTATCTCTTGTGAGAAAGAAAGCAAGACTTAGTTTTGCTGGGGTTGAATTGTACAAGATTTCTACTTCCCCAGTCTAATATTTTTTGGAGATCCACGGAGACAGAACCCTCCATGAGTCTGCGATCCTCATCAAATTGGGCTAAAGAGACAGGCTTAGAATATTGTATATTTGAATGGAGGGTGCTCTCGTCCGCGTAGCTGTAAACTGGGTTGGATGTGCTCGAGAGGAGGTCATTGATGTGGAGAAGAAACAAAGTAGGGGCTAAAGCTGAACCTTGACGAACTCCTGCATTAATTGGATACAGTTTAGAGGAATGGCCATCCACAACAACAGATATGCTCCTGTTGGAGAGGAAATTTGCTGTCCACATACAGAGTTTTGGTGGTAGGCCATAGGCCGGAAGTTTATTAAGCAGCGCTGCGTGCCAGACCTGGTCGAATGCTTTGGATATGTCTAGAGCAACAATCTGGGATTCACCGTGTTGTTCCATAGACTTGTTCCAAGAATGGGTGACAAAGGAAAGGAGGTCGGCAGTCGATCTGCGCTGACGGAATCCATACTGCCTGTCGTGGATTAGACTGTGTTTTTCAAGAAATTTTAGTAATTCGGTGTTTATATACTTTTGCATCACTTTAGAGACGACTGAAAGGAGAGAAATGGGCCTGTAGTTGCTGGGAAGCGCTTTGGATCCTTTCTTGGGGATGGGTTGTACTCGAGCAGTTTTTCAGTTACTAGGGAATATGCCTTTATTATAAGATATCTGAAACAGACGAGTCAGGACAGGAGCAAGCTCTGGTGCGCATTTTTTGAGAACAATTGCTGGGATCTCGTCAAGGCCAGAGGCTTTCCTGGTATTAAGAGAAGAGAGCATCTTTCGTACCTTTTTAGTTTTGAAAATGATATCCGTCATTTTATGCGCGACATTGGGGACTGTTGGTGGTTGAACATTTGGAGGTGGGTTGAGAGTAGAATTGCCGGCGAACAACGAAGCAAAAAAGTTCAGCCTTGCCCAGAGAGGTAGAAACAATTTCATCCCCTGAGACAAGAGGTGGGAACGTGCTTTTGCAGAAATTATTCCCAATAGATTTAGCAAGAGTCCAGAAGGGTTTGCCGCCGTTGGAGCTTAAGTGGACTTTGTTTTTAATGTGGTTATTAAACGAGTTTTTTGCCTCAGAAAGAATGCGGACATAGCGGTTTCTTGCGTCGTTAAATGCCTGACGATTTTCTTGACTGGGATTGTGTAGAAGCGTTTTGTGAGCTTTGACCTTTTCAAGTCTGGCCTTGTCACAGGATTTAGAGAACCAGGGCTTTTGAGTGGCTGAAGAGGTTTTCTGTGTACGTGGGATAAATAATTCCATGCCAGCTTGGATAATTTCGGTGACGTTTTGTGAGATATCAGAGGGGTCAGGATGAGAGAAGCAGACAGACGCCCATGGAAATGAGGAAAAGTAATCCCGCATTTCGTCCCAGTTTGCGGAGTTGTAGTGCCAAACGATACGTGGGTGTGATGACTGTGTGACCTCGGGTTGCATTGCGCAGGAAGCAGTGACCATGCCGTGGTCTGAGCGACAAAGGGGGGCGGTGACTGATATCTTATAGCATTCAGGTTGTGTAGTAAGAAGGAGATCCAATGGATTTGAGCTGTGTGTTGGGATACGAGGAAAGTAAGTAGGTTGCTGAACCATATTGGCTAAAGAATTGCTGACTGCAAAGGCCTCCGCTGCTCTCCCTTGTAGATCGATTTTTTAAGATCCTAGCCATTCCTTATTATGGACATTGAAGTCACCAAGAATAGTGACCTCGGAGGAAGGATATTCAGAAATCACATAGTCGGTTTTTTCAGAAAGGTAATCAAAGAGCTGGACAAAGTTGTTGTGCCCTTGTAGATGTATGGTTCAAATATGATCTAAATATTCCAAAGCCAAAGGACCTAACCTGACCTTAACCTTCGATCTATGACCGACAACTTTTGTATTTTTAGCAACTTGTGAATTTAAACAGCACCATGTTAAATGGCATCAAAAATTATTTAAAAAAGTATCTCTTGTGGCGATACGATAGAATGAACCGATTCTCAGAAAAACGTCTTCAAACATTTACATGCTTTAACGCAGCTTTAAACTGATTTTCACAGTCTCAACTCAATACAAAATTTATTCACTAACTACATTATTAAGTAACATTTTTGCTTATCACTACAAAGTACATAACGTGTTAAATGTACATTTCGTACATGCTCTTACAATAAGTTCTGTGCCAATTTAAGCCTAAAAACCCGAGTGTATTTATTGGATATTTGTCCGCGATTGATATCTCGTCACATATTTCAAACGGATCTACATCCGGTCAATAGTGAGGCCATAATCACCTCCCAACCTTAACGTATTTAACTTATCTCTCAAATTTATTATTTTGTAAGATAAAGAACAAACTGTTTGGTTTGAAGGTGAAAGGATAATCAAATAATGGCTCAGCTTTAGTCTTGTTCTGTCCAAAATCCTGGATTTATGAGACCTTTGAGTCAAAACACCGGCACTACGTTACTTACTTTGAAGTGATCTAGATAATAGATATTAATATTTTCGAGCTACAGCACCACCAGAATTGAGAAAGGTTAAGTGAGGAAATAATTATTCAATCAAAACAGATATTAAAAACACAAGTAAATTTATTGATATTAATTAATAATTTGGAGTTATGTAAATCAAGACTCTTGGTAAATCAAATGTATGTTGTACATTACAAAGAAGCAAAATAAAAATTAAATGTAAATTTAAAGGTTTTCTATTAAATCTACCAATGATCTTAATTTTAGTTTATTAGGTAATTTCCAGTTAATTGCTCTGCTTTGTTTTCTTAAAAGTTTCTGAGAGAAGCTGAGATATTCTAAAATCAAGTAACGGTTAACTATAATTTAAATAAAAGGTTATAAGCTATTTTTCTATTACTCTAAAACGTGTTTGAAGGTTTAAAAGGTTCGTGAGCAAAGTTAGTTAATTAATTATCACACTAATGCTCCTAATTTACATATTTGATTACATACCAAAAGAAAATACAAAATACATTTACATATATTGATCAATCTCACTGACTAAGATTTTAATTTTGACTGAATTTATGTTGCAATTTAATGAGAACTTTAATGGTGGTAGAAAAGTTTATGTTGGTCTAAAGTCTTAAAAATTACTCAAAAACTTGAAAAGGACTCACATGTGGTGCGCTAGCACTTCCATCGGTTTCAGGGTGATCTCAGGCCTTCACTTGAGGCCCCACGGGTGTTAATTTTCCTGCAGACAGAATGTAGAAACTGTACAGGGCAACACGGCATTTAGCGCTTACCATAGGCGTTTAATTTCCCCAAGAGAGGAGTCAGTAACTGGTAGCAAACGCTTGCAGAGGTGGAGGCAGGAAGAGAGTGTACGTGCAATCTACATTCAAGAGGCTAGGTAGGCACTGGGGTTAAAACATTAACTTGAAAATAATTTGAAAGCAAATGTAAACTTGAATTTGAACAACAAAACTGTATTTTAACGGCCAACTCGGACACAATGGTATGTTTGAACGTATACGAAAAAATCGGACGTAAAAGCAAACTTGAAACTGAGACTGAAATTAAAAACTCGAAACCGTTTACTCGAATCTTGCAATTACCACAAAGTTTTGCCGTCAACAACTTGGCGCTGCATTAAAAGGTTTATTAAAGACTCACTGTTGAATCCATTTTTCTTTTAAACGGGATGTTACAATCACTAAACCAAACTGAAATTAATTGCAGCACTTGCACGATAATCACACTAGGCGTACATTCCATGCGGAAGCTACGTTTTACTTCCCGATAGAAAACTCTCCTTGAACATCGCTGTGACACACTGAACCAGAGATGTAGATCACTTCTTGCTCCAGTCGTGTCTGTTGGCCGACCGAGAGAGAGAGCCACCTTTGCACGTGTTTAAGTAAACCGCCAGGTTTCTGCTGCCAGCATCAACGCTGCTCCGATGATGTTCTCTGTCGTTTAGTTACCCGTCTACCTCTATGTGTATGAGAGGGATGCTGAGATGCATGTGTGTCGCGCCAGTTTTATTGTTTGCAGCAATTATTTGCAGTATTTATACAATAATTACACTAGGCGTACATGCCCTGCGGAAGCTACGTTTCAGTTTCTTGCCCGATAGAAAACTCTCCTGAACATCGCTGTTAAACACTGACTCGAGAGGTAGAGCAGTTCTTGCTCCAGTCGTGTCTGTTGGCCAACTGAGAGAGATCCAAGCATTGCACGCGCTTAAGTAACCAGCTGGGTTTGTTCGCTGCGTCGACATCTCTGCTGGCGATATTCTCTCTGTCCTTTAGTTACCCATCTACCTCCATGTATATGAGAGGGATGCAGAGATGCATGTGCTTCGCGCCAGTTTCCGCAGATACCCCGTCGAGGCCTCGCAGTGCCAACGGTTCCTTTCGACCAGTATCTGACAAATATACTTTATTGCTTAACGGCAGCGCTCGCTTTGTCGGCATTTCTTTCAGTTGTTAACTTGTCTCATTAATTTTCGACTTTATGACTCTCGGTATCTTTGTTAATATTTCCACCTCTAGTTTATATTACTTTAGATCATGTGGTTTATTAAAAGCTATTACAAAATCACTCAGTTAACATTCATTTTAGATGTACCTTTGGTTGAATCAGCATATTACGATTACTATCATTTATATGCCTTTCCCATTCGTAATAGTTTAACCCACACATTCCTAACATTAATTTCCCATTCAAAATACCTTTCTTTGAATGATGAAAATTACAATCTCCATGATGGACCATGTCGAGAAGTCCGACCAACTGAATTCCTATGTCAAACTCAAACAATGAATCACATCAGTCCAAACAGCCCTTGTTACATACAATTAATAAAGTTCTCCACCCAGTATAATAATTGTGAGCATCATCAAATTTTAATAAAAGATGTGAAGATTCAGAAGATCAGCGAAAGTAAATGGATCATCATCTCTCCAGTAGAAACTATTGTCAAGTACAGGTGCAGCGATGACCGTAAAATCATGGCCATAGATGGTAGTTATCTGGTAAAAATAGAAGAAGGCTGTGAGGTAAAAATCAAAGGACAAACCGTAAGTTGCTTCTTTTTTTTTGTTTTATAAAAAGTTATGTGATTTCATGCAAATAGCACTATAACAAAGAAATCTATTTTTATACTAGTTAGCCTTTACGCATTTTATTGTGACCAGAATCGGAAAAGCGTTGGAAAATTTTCCTAAAGGTAATGTTACTCGTATAAGATTACAAAACTAAATTATATCTCAGTGTCATGAGGTGAAGGTAAGGAAGTTAAATAATAACAATAGCATAATAGTAAATTACTTTGTACCATTATTACTCTATGCGCAGAAAGTGTAAAAATATATAATTGATATAACGTTGCTTCGGTATAATACCGTCGTATCGTTCTTTTAGCATAATTGTTCAGAACAATGTAAACCAGGTAGCCATGACATGAAACTATTTTATTTTAGTGTACGACTATTTTATATTTGAGGTACATTAAAATCTACCGTTTATGGTCGTAATAATGTTTTGTTTTAGTTGCGAGTTTCATTATATCTAAATGTATGTTGTAACAAAGATAATTACCTTATTTGTAATTAAACTCATACCCTGAATCTTATAACTTAAAAAATGATAGCATATTGTAATCTTTTTAAATTTCAAGACTACAAATTACAATTCTTAATAATATTTTCTCCATATGACTCTAAGGGCGTTAAAAGAGTGGGTCCACAAGAACTCTTACCTGTCGTAAGAGGCGAGTATTTGGAGCAGCTGATGCCGCTGTCCAAGAAACATTTTTCCGTTGTGGTCTTAAATTACCTATGATTTCCACCCTATCTCTGTTGCCGAAAATCATTAAGAGACTGGAAGGCAATGGGATACCTTCCCAATGTACATCCCCTTCCCGAATCACCAAACGAAACTCTGTTACCAAAGCATCGGCACTCAATTCCCGTTATAGGATGGCTTATTGGACAGGCTTTGCTGACCATTATTTTGTAAGACCCTGTCCCTAATTTAACAACTAGGACGGCATTTAGACTAATTATTAGAAAAGATATTAAAAAAAAATCTCGGGACGCAGCAAGTGCGTTATGGTAGTGATTTTTTATTAAATGCTTCAAATTTGAATAACTCAATTTTCTATAAACTTGGAGAGTTTAATTTTGGTCTGAAGTAAGGTCTTTCCTAACGCAAGATATCCACCAAATTTCAATAAAATAACTTTGTAATTTTCGGAGAAAAAAAAATTTCGAAAGAAAATTTAAAATTTGAATAACTCAATTTTCTATTAACTTAGAAAGTTGAATTTCAGTACGTAGTAAGATCTCTCCTAAGGAAATATATGTAGTAAATTTCATTAAAACAGCTTTGCTACTTTCGAAGAAAAATATGTTTTTCGAAAGAAAACTCAAAATTTTCCCGGAATACCCCGTCCGATTTTTCTGGCTAACGAACTCGTCCAAGCCATTAATAAAAGAAAGCCACTTGCCAGGTTTCATCGAAGTCAGTTAATTATTTTTTAGTTATCAGACGGATACATACATACATACATATTTATTTATTTATTTATTTATTGTTATCTTAATTATACAGCACGTCTCACAAAAAAGCTTAGCTTGTGCTTGCAAATTACATAATTATAAACTTCTTCCAAAAAAATCAAACTGTCAAACGGTTTTCCTCTGTCACTTTCCAAATTTCCTCTGAACTTCTCTCCCCTGCAATCCTAAATCTCACCAATATATCCACTGTAGCATTTTATATTTAAATTTACTTTGGTATAAAAATAATTACTTTTCTACAACTATATCTCTCCAAACATTTAAATTCTTTTAGGACAAAAATTTAACATTACATTTCTGACATATTTAGGCTATATATATATATATATATATATATATATATATATATATATATATATATATATATATATATATATATATATATATATATATATATATAAACATATAAAAATCGAAACTGATCCCGGATATGGGTTCTAGTGGTCCTAGTTCGCGCTCATTTGAAAAATTTTTTGCAAAGTCTCACAATCGATACCTCTCTATTAGTGAATTTTTTAAATAAAAATTCACTAAAAAAGATATATAGATAATCTTTGTTAGGCATTAAAACTAAAAAGCATCGTCAATAGATTGGTAATAAGAATACAAACAAAACAAAAACCTGATAAAATAAAACAAGAACACATATGAAACCACCAATTACAAAACTAAAATATCGAAAATATAAAAACACAAACAAAATAAAATATTATTGTCTGCAAGAAATGTAGAAGAAAAATGTCAACACCCTATAGCGTAAATAAGGAACTCTGACACAGAATAGCAAGTGCGTTATGGTAGCGAATTTTCGTAGAAATGTTTTAATGTCAATTATGTATTGTTTTTAAAAGGATATTTGGTTGGCAGTATAACTATATGGGTTATACTGCCAACCAAATATCCTAACAATGTACCACATTTCATTAAAATAGCTTTATTGTTTCAAAAAGTACATTTTCCGAAAATAAACTTAAAAAGTTTCAGAAAAAACTGGTCCAGTTTTCCTGGCCAACAAACCTCTTCAAGCTATTTACACACCTGCTAAGATCTAATTTATGACCCAAGTAGATTTTTTTTTATATTTTACAAAAATTTCTTTTACAAAAATTCACCATCTTTTTGGCCAAAATTGCTTTCAGTAATGTTACACTATATTATATTTTTCACAAACATTCGACAACTTTTATTTACAATAACTCACTAAACATTTACTATTAATTACCAACATTTCACAAAAATGTTACAAAAAATGATCACAGCCCAAGTTGCTTTTTGAAGATTATCGGATTGATCTATGAAATCTGTTATTTTCTGCGATTTCACATTTTTTTATTTCTTACTTATACTATGTATTATATACTAATATATATATATATATATATATATATATATATATATATATATATATATATATATATATATATATATATATATATATATATATATATATATATATATATATATATATATATATATATATATATATATATATATATAACTCCCGAAAAGACACAAAAAAAAGCAATAAAAAACTACATTGTTTACATAAAACTTTTAAAATTTCACGTAAAACATATCCTTAAACTCTAACAATGTAAATTTGTATGAAAAGATATAAATACAATAAATTATAATAGACCTTAACTATACGCAATCGTGAACCTATAAAACTCAAACTTATCAATTGACGCCCATAATTATGGGACAAGTAATAACTATTCTATTTCAATATTGAAAACAAAACAAATATATATATATATATATATATATATATATATATATATATATATATATATATGTATATATATATTGCATACAGACTTGGAGAATACTTCTCTGGCTTCACTGTATGCAGTATGAACAAGTAAGGGCAACAACAATCAATGAATATATATATATATATATATATATATATATATATATATATATATATATATATATATATATATATATATATATACAAAAATGACAACTGACCCCGTATATGGGTTCTAGGAGTCCTAGTTCGCGCTCATTTGAAAAAAGTTTCACAATCGATGCCTTTCTATTACTGATTTTTCTAAATAAAAATTCAATACATACATGGAAATTGTCTATTGTTTGACTGTCTCTGATCTCTTAGCGTTGACTTCTATTTGTGTATTTTTTCCTACGCTAGTTAGTAATAGCAATCTCCTAGGGATTTAATTGGCATTTGGAAATGTTTTTTTAAAGTTTCTGATCTAATCACAGCCCAAGTTGATTTTTGAAGATTATCGGATTGATCTATGAAATCTGCAATTTTCTGCGATTTGACATTTTTAATTTCTTACTTATACTATGTTTTATATACTAATATGCATTATGAGACTCATCATCACGTTTACGTAACCATTGTTGGAGAAACAAATTGGTATGCCCCTGTCTCTTTACTTTCATTCAATTGCAATATCCTTTAAGTTTCTACCTGGAATTATTTATTTCTGGATTTCACAATCTTTTCCAATTTGCTGGTAATGCCTATCCTCTATATGCCATACAAAGAATACTTATATACCGTTAGGTTCATCATTGTAAATAGCTTGAGCTGCCTTTGACGTATTCTTTAGATGCACCCAGTAGATTTTCTTCACTAGAAATAATGACTCTACCTAGTTGGCCATTCTGTATTACTGACATGTTATGTCAACTACGTCACCTAGCGTTACGCGAAAGCTTTATAAAAGCAAACTTTTCGCAAGGTACAGGTCAGTTCTACGTTCGATCTTCTCTTCTTAAATTCTTGGGACTCCGAGTTCCCAATTTTCTAGTTAAACACTGCTCACGTGTTTAAGTCAGTTCTACGCCAGATCTCATCTTCGCTCCTTCTTCGCTCCTTGGAACTCTGAGTTCCAAATCTTCCACTTAAACATCGCTCGTGTATTAAGCCAGTTCAATTCTACAGTGCCGTTTTACAACGAATCTCATCTTCATCGCTTTTTGGGACTTCTAAGATCCCGATCTTCTACCTAACCATCGCTAGTGTGATTACGCCACTCCAGTTCAAGCTCCAATCTTCCTACAGAAATTCCGTTCGTACAGTATTACAGTGAAAAGCCAGTGTTTTCTTCGAAATTAGAAAGTATACGCGCAGTTAAATGCAATAGCAAGTAGCTAATAAGATTGTGAAATCTCCTGAATAACCCATTAAATCAAGTGTAAAACCGCAAATTGAAAATAAATGTAAGTTCAAAGTGTATATAGTAACAATACAACATATATAAATATAAAAATGTGTTTTATTGAAATCTTCTGGAATCCAGTGCACCTAGAGTTATAAATACAGTCCACATACAGTCTACATTTTTAAAATATTCTTCTTCCAAGGCTAATTAGCAAAGCCGACTAGTTAGCGAGGGTGGGATCAATCCATCCGCAAAACATTGGGGAAAGAAAACAAGCTCTTTCTCCCCCAACCATATGGTGTAAAGGCCGCACAGAGTATCTCTCATCCTGCCTATTTCAGAAATATACCAGCTCACAATTCCACCTCTGTGATGTATGGAATATTTCGTTTCAGGAAAGTATGCCTTAAAAGATGCTATAAAGAAGTTGTAGAAACCAATAAAATATTCCTGAGGGTCTTCACAGTTCAGATAAGTTTTCCAATCCATAAAATATATGCATAGACGAGATCTGCAAAAAATATTGTTAAGAAAACTGCCTAAGAAAAAATGCTAGGTTATACATAATATTATATATAATATATATAATGTTTAAGTTGCTAACTTTGAAGCTAGGGGGGGGGGGCGTAATTGCTATGATCATGTTAAAAAAGCCATTTTTATGGAAAATATCCCTCTAAACGCTGTCAAAAAAATACTACACTGTTAATCTTACTGAAATTCATCTGAATTCATATGTATGTACCTATGTGAGTGCCGTCAACAACAAAAACAAATATAATTTAAAAGAAATTCCTTCCTTGAGTATCTTATATTTAGATTACACTTGTCTTGATATTTGTTTAACAAATTGGGAGGATGACCCAATGTTTTAAACGCTAAGCAGTTAACGAGTTACTTTCTCTCGACCTTGCAGAGCATCACTTTCTCTGCAGTCTGCCAGACAAAATGCTGTACACCATATTAGAAGGTACACGATATTAATAAAATTATAATTATAATGGCAGGGAAGCCTTTTCGGTCTTCCAGCTGAAATATCGTAATTATGTAGTTAAATATTAAGGTGTAAGATGGGCGAAATTATATTGAATCTAATTTTATCGATTTATAAGTATCTACGAGATGATCATGTAAGATTATGGTATACTGTTAGAACATAGTTTACACTAATAAAACTCCTAACGAATTTAAAGTAAAAACGCCAGTATATAGTTCAGTTAATGACTACCTTTAAAAAAATAAAAGTCTGGACGCAGCTAGTGCTTTATGGAGGTGAATTTTCATTAAAAAAATTCTAATAGCAAATATGTCTCTATAATGCAAGCAGGCATCCATCTGGTTACCGGTATAACCTACATTATAGAAACAATGTACCATATTTTATCAAAATAACTTATTGTTTGAAAATGTACAAAAATCTCCCGAAAGTAAACTTTAAATGTTTCCGGGAAAACTGGTTTCCTAGCCAACAAACCTTAGGTTAATAGCAAATTGAGTTATTGAAATTTAAAGCATTTAATGATAATTCGCTACGAAAACGCACCTACTGCTTTCTTAGAAACATGCATCCTCTTTCGAGAAAAAAATTAAAAATGCAATAATATAAGGGTGTTACAAAAAAACAAGTGTAGGGATCACCAACGACTTATGGACCACACTGTGATTGTCAAAAGAATTTTGTAAGATGCAGCTTGAGACATTCTATAATTAACGTATACAACTTTTTCTCGCATCTTGTATAATAATAATTATATTGAGCTTTACCGTAGAATGCGTCAGTCTGTATATATGTAAATAGATAAAAACTGAAAGTAAACCAGGGATGTGGATTATAGGCGGCCTAGTTTGCGCTCATTTTAAGAAATATTTTTACAATTCAAAAGTCGCGGTCTCCTTAGTAACGAATTTTTTCTACGAAAATTAGCTAAAAATTATAGACCGTTAAACCATAAACTTAACTAAACCTACGGCCAAAGCATCAACTTAACTTAACATAGAGCCAAAGCATCAGTAAAAAGCTCTATTTTAAATGAATTTTCTGTAAATATATTAGTAAAATGAAGGACAATGACGGTTGAAGCTAAAACTTAAGAGTTTGCAGAACACTCTTCTTGCCACATTTTCTTCAGATAATCCGTATTTGTTTCAGGTTATTTGCCTAAATGTCGCGATTTTTGACGTTTCAAATCACGAGTTGACGTTTTAAGGAAAACTCCAAGTTTTCTTTAACTGCCCATAACTTATTTGTCTTTAAACTTACAGACCTAAATTTGGGACATGGTTCACTCCTTATAATACAAACACGCGTACTAAATTTGGTTGTCCCTACTTTGTTACTTCTGCAGATATATTTTTCCCGAAAGGAAACACAAAATTTTCCGGGAAAAGCAGGGCCGAAATTCCTGGCTAACGAACTTATTCAAGCAACTTTCACGAGGAAGCTGCTCACCAAATTTGATCAAAATCGGCCCTTTACTTTTTGAGTTATCGGTGTGAGATATATATATATATATATATATATATATATATATATATATATATATATATATATATATATAAAATTAGCGCCCGTGGCAGTTATGGCTGCCAGCTCGTTTTCAGTGGTCTACCCCATATATATAAGCGCCTCCGTGGCCATGCGGGAAAGTCGATTCAGACTTTTCAATACGGATTCGGGGGACGACAGTTTGAGACTCACCGGTGGCGGATGATTTTTCAAATCACTGTCGTCGTTGAGATCGAGCTTAAGGTGGAAGGTAGGTTAGTTTAAATGAGCAAAAAGGGTCAGCAATGGCCTAATTGCCAGTAAGCATCCTACCTTTACCTTTTTAACCCTATATATATATATATATATATATATATATATATATATATATATATATATATATATATATATATATATATATATATATATATATATATATATATATATATATATATATATATATATATATATATATATATATATATATATATATATATATATATATATATATATATATATATATATATATATAAACATAAAAAAAATGAAATTGACCTCGGACATGGCTTCTAGGGGTCATAGTTTGCGCTCATTTGAAAACATTTTTTTCAAAATTCAAAAGATCTTATTAGTGATTTTTTATAATAAAATTACGAATCTGGAGAATGAAACTCTAAGACCTCATACAACTTGTGAATAAAGGTGGATAAAGGTAGGTTGGTTTGTTGTAATTCGACTCCGGGGCCCGAATCTGTCGACTTCGCAGATCTTACGGGAGCTCGTCTCTGTGTTTAACACTAGACCCGAAAAAGATCTTGTGTTGAATACATTGACACATTGAACCATTGCAAAGGGCGGGACTATATTTTTAGTGAATTATTTAAATTAAAAAAAACTCAACCATAGAGGAGATCGCGACTTTAGAATTTTGAAAAAGTTTCTTTAAATGAGCGCGTACTAGGCCCCCTAGAACACATATCCGGGGTCAGTTTCGATTTTTATATGTTTATATATATATATATATATATATATATATATATATATATATATATATATATATACATTTATGTGTCACACCTATAACTTAAAAAATAATGGAGCGATTTAGGTAAAGTTTGGTGGGTAACTTTTTTTGCAAATGGATTGGACAAGTTCGTTAGCCAAGAAACTCGGACCAGTGTTTTGCGGAAAATTTTGTGTTTTCTTTCGGAAAATTTTTATATATCCGCAAATAACAAAGCTATAGTATTGAAATTTGGTACGCGAGTTTACGTAAACTATGTGCTGAAATTTAGATTTCTAAGTTAAAAGGAAAAAAATTATAGGTATTTAATGCAAAAAATTTCGATTACTCTAGAGGCCAAATGAGGACACAAGACGAAATATGTTTGTATGATAAATACAATTGATGTAATTTTATACACAAAAAAAGAACATTTTGTGTTAAGGGGTCGAAAAATATTAAAACAGTAAAATAAGTTTTCGTACCACAAAAAGACAACATTCTTATAAGGCGTAATACAATAGTGCATAATGATAGTACACGGCGACAGTACATGTCATATTCTACTGACAAATTATTTTGACAAATGCCAGATCTACTTTCAAAGTGACGTGTAAAAAAATATTTTCTTTTCTGACATGATGCTCTTCTTCTTACATCCATCTTTATTTTTGGCCATCACAATTTTATACATAGAGTTGGATATAATTGTAGTGACTTTTGAATTTTGAAAAGATTTTTTCAAATGAGCGCGAACTAAGCCCTATGGGATCCATATACGGGTTAGTTTAAGTTTATATCTGTTTTCATATACACAGGGTGACGCATTTCTAGGGTAAAGCTCAGTTTATTCATTATTATACAAGATACGAGAAAAAATGTATACGTTACTTATACGGTGTCTGGAGCTGCATCCTATAAAATTATTTTTACAATCATAGGATGGCCCATAAGTCGTTGGTGATAACAATTTTGTTTCCTTAATCGAACACGCCTTATATTGTTGCATTTTTTGGCATTTTCCATCGAAATATAATGCATGTTTGTAAGAAAATAAATTCGGAACTCAGCAAGTACGTTATGGTAGCGATTGTTTATAAAATGTTTTATTCGATAACTTAATCTGCCATTAACCTAAGGTTCTTTGGCCAGGAAGCCATAGATTTCGGAAACATTTTTGTTTGTTTTTGAACATTTTCAAACAATAAAGTTATTTTAATGAAATATGGTACATTGTTTCTTTTATATAGGTTATACTGGTAACCAAATTTGATGCCAGCTTTCTTAAAAAAAGGATTTTCTATTAAAAACATTTTTACGAAAATTCACTACCATAACGCTCTTGTTGCGCCAGACTTTTTCTTAAGAGTGATTTCCATCTGATGTTTATTGTTGTAAAATATAAATAAACAAATCTAATGTTAACGTTTTCTATACGCATAAGTTTTTGTAAAATCAACTGAAAAATTTGCATTCGTCCTTGTTATATAACAGATGGATATTCTTGTTGGAAGTAATTTCTCAAAAAAACATTAAAGACTTCTGGTTCCTTATATAATATAATGTATATGTATAAACAATTTATGGCACTCGGTTAATCGATTTATATGCTAATTATAAGTAGAATATCGTGTAAAATTTTATGTTATCTGTATTCAAATTTTTTATTAGTTTCCTAAATATCTACAAAAACTAACGACTTTTCCTGATTTTGTTAAATTGCTACAAAACACTCTAAATTAGGCTAATGACAGCGTTAGGTAACAAAAGACGAAACTGTAATTTCCCTAATTTGCTCGTGCTCGTTTTATTTAAAACGCTTTAAAGCACCTATTTAAAAACTACAAAAGATAACTGTTATTATCATCATCACAGTCTACAGGCGATGTCGCCTTGCATACGCGATCATGACTCTCTGTCCACAGCGGCTCTTTACCGTTCGTTGTAGAGTTAGTACATTACCAATTCAGTCAACTTTTTCAGAAGCTTTCTTTTTGGTTTGCCTTTTAGCTTTTTATCTTTTCGCTGTATATATTCTTCAGATATTGTCGTGGAGTATATGTGTGTCTCCGAATATATCCAACAAGTTTTCCATTTTTTTCTCAATATCTTTTATAAGCATCTCTTATCCCTTATTTACTTCTAGCACCATTCTTCGTCTTCTATCCATGTACTTTGTTTTTTTTTAATTTGTAGGAAATTTTCTTATATATATATATATATATATATATATATATATATATATATATATATATATATATATATATATATATATATATATATATATGTGGCGCATTGAAAACGAAACAGACCGATTTTTGTCTAGAGAGATTTTTTTTAAGCAACGCCGTCAATTTTAATATTGAGGGGGGCATGTTTTGACATAAAAGTCAACTTTGTCACATCAACCCCTTAAGGGTGGTGATAACAACCCTTATATTTTAAATAGGGAACATGGGCCGAGTGTTACATTATTTGAAAGATCTCTCTGTTTTGAATTCAAAACACTAATTTTTTTGGAAGTTTTAACAACTCGTTTAAAAATTATTCACAGTTGAAGATGCAAAAACGCATTTCACTAATTCCGATGAGAAATGTGCTGATAGTCAATATTTTATTGGTTTGTAAACAAATAATTGACTATCAGAACATTTACTATCGGAATGAGAGAAATGCGGTTTATTATTTCAGTTTATCGGTCGGTTTAATACTTGATAGTACTACCGAAAATTAATTTCACAATGGTGTATTCTGTAGAAGAAAGAGTTAAAATAATTACTCTTTTTTTCAAAAACGATGACTGTGCCAACCGTACTGCAAATTTGTTTAATGAACGACATCCGAACAGACATGTTAACAGAAAATACATTTTGGAGTTAGTTGCAAAGTTTCGACAAAGTGGTTAAGTAGCCAACAAAAAACGGGATCCTGAACGTGAATTTCCGGTTAGAAATCAGACTACTGAGATTGAAATTTTAGGACAAATTGCTGCAGACCCAACTTTGAGCACGAGAAAATTGACCACTGTTTCAAACATCAAAAGAAGAACTATTCAGCGAATATCGAAGCATCATAAATTTCACCCGTATAAAATTTATCTTGTACAACAACTGAATGAAGATGATTTTGATCGGCGGCTGGAGTTTTGTGAAGTTATGACTGCACGAATAGCTGATAACGGGAACTTTCTGTTTAATATCTGTTTTTCAGACGAGTGTACGTTTTTATTAAACATTACAGTCCATCGTCATAATTGTCGTTATTGGGCAGATAATAATCCAAGAAATTTTCACGAAGTCCACACTCAAACTCCATAGAAATTGAATGTCTGGACTGACATTTTTGGAGATCGTTTAATCGGACCAATTTTTCTTGATGGCAATTTGAGTGGCGAAACGTATTTGGAGTTACTAGAAGATATCGTTTACCATCTACTAATTGACATTGTTGAAAATCATGATCGCTATCAAGAATATCAATTAGTGTTTCAACAAGATGGAGCTCCTCCGCATTTTTCACAACGTGTTAGTGAGTTTTTGAACAGAGAATTTCCAGAGCAATGGATTGGGCGTAGAGGTGCTATTGAGTGGCCCCCTAGATCACCGGATTTAACTACTTTAGACTTCTTTCAATTGGGCCATTTAAAGAGTAGAATTTCTGCAACACAAGTCTCTGGCAGAATTACGACGACGCATTGTTGAAGAATGCCGTCAAATAACTCCACAAATGCTCCAGAATGTCAGAGCTCGTTTTGAACAAAATTTGTACTTTTGTATGGAAGCTGGTGGTCAACAATTTGAACACTTACTTAACTGAGTAAACATTTTTGAACGTTCGGTTTTGTTTTTTAGTTTTTTTTTTAACGAAAAATTGACTAATTAGTGCATTTCTTATCATGAATGAAATACGTTCTTACAATTCCAACTGTAAATAATTTTTAAACGAGTTGATAAAACTTCCAAAAAATTAATGTGCTGAATTCAGAAAAGAAAGAGCTTTCAAATGATATAACACTCGGCCCATGTTCCCTATTTAAAATATAAGGGTTGTTAGCACCACCCTTAAGGGGTTGATGTGACAAAGTTGAGTCATGTTAAAATATGTCCCCCTCAATATTAAAATTGACATGTTTCAGCGTTTCTTGAAAAAAAAATTCTCTGGACGCAAATCGATCTGTTTCGTTTTCAATGCGCCACCCTATATATATATATATATATATATATATATATATATATATATATATATATATATATATATATATATATATATATATATATCACACCGATAACTCGAAAAATAATAGGCCGATTTTGATAAAATTTGGTGAGTACCTTCCCTTTGGAGTGGCTTAGATAGGTTCGTTAGCCCGATAAATCGGCCCAGGTTTTCCTGAAAAATTGTGTTTTTCCTTTCGGAAAAAATATATCTCTGGAGATAGCAAAGTAAGGGCCACCAAATTAGGTATGCGTGTTTGTATAAATCGTCACCTACGTACCAAAATTTATGTCTCTAAGTTAAAAGACAAAAAAGGTCTAGGCATTCAAAGAAAAAAAAGGGTTTTCCTCAAAACGTCAAACTTGGTAATATTTAGGCAAAGCACCTGAAACAAACACGGATTATGTAAAGAAAATGTCGCAAGAAGAGTGTTCTGCAAACTCTTAAGTTTCAGCTTCCACCGTTATTGTCTTTCATTTTATTAAAATATTTACAGAAAATTTATTTCAAATAGACCTTTTCTCTGATGCTTTGGCGGTAGATTTAGTTAAGTTGATGTTTTGGCTGTAGTTTGGTTAAGTTTATGGTTTTATGTCCTATAATTTGCAGCTAATTTTCGTAGAAAAAATTCGTTCATGAGGAGACCGAGACTTTCGAATTTTAAAAAGATTTTTTCAAATGAGTGCAAGCTAGGCCCCTAGAATCCATATCCGGGTTTACTTTTAGTTTTTATCTGTTTGCATATATATATATATATATATATATATATATATATATATATATATATATATATATATATATATATATATATATATATATATATATATATATATATATATATATATATAAACAAGGTAAGGTCTGCCACACCATTTGAAGATTCTATAGTTTGAACTTTTTTTTTGCTGTTTCCAAAATATTTTCTATTTTTAAGAATCATTTTTCTGTTTGTGAATTTTTTTTAAAAGGCATGTTTGTCAAGTGTGTTAATCTCGATATTTTCTGATTTGAGCCATTCAGACAATAAATGTAGTGTTTTTATCAACTTTGTGGTTTTATGTTGTAAGTTGTAAGTATCAATACGATTCTTTTGCACAAAAACAACAAAAATAAAGAAACATTTTTTTATCATTTCAAAGTTAAGGCCCATCAGACCCCACCTGGGTGATGACATAAAAATTTTCACCTGGGTGATGCCGGGTTAAATAAAGCATGTAAAAAAAACAAGACCAAGAGGAGAACCTTTGAAATTAAAAGAACTGCTGACGACGGAGAGTCGTTGACGAAGACAAGGCAACATCGCCCTCAGACTGTGATGATAATGAACGCATTTGCAGCGTCAGGCCTTTTTAATGTCATTGTTTGCGAAAATCTCTACTGGTAAACATGTTAATCGAATTTGCTGCGTGATAAAACTATATCTAAATTTGGTAATTAGTACACTAATCTATAAACCAGGTAATATATTAGTTACAAATAAAAAAGCATAAAAATCGTTATCCGTATATTTGTATCTTGATAAAGATGTTTGCCTAAATTAAGGATAAACGTTATTAGCAATATTTATGAGTAAGTATCTGCATCTGATCACATAATTTTGAAACTCTGTAACCATGTTGAAAAAGATTTATTTAGTTATGATTTGTTTAAGTAAATATTTCTGCATTTCTGCTGTAAGTATGAAATATTTTTTCTTAATTATATACAACACAGCATGAGTCTTGCCTAAATTCAATTTTCAGCCCCAAAACTTAAATATTTTTGTTGCGTTTAAATTTAAACTCAAAACGAACAATGAAAACCGATCTTTTATACAAATCATCAGGTTTTTTGAATAGCTAACAGAGATCGATGGTGAGACTTTGCAAAAATGTTTTCAAATGAGCACGAATTTGGGCCCTTAAAACCCGAAACTAAAGTCCGAATTTTATATGTTTATATATATATATATATATATATATATATATATATATATATATATATATATATATATATATATATATATATATATATATATATATATATATATATACAGGCTGTCCTAAAAGTCGTAAATCAAACGTCACATGAAGATAAGCTGGCTCAAGCCCTTTCAACGGTTTTCAAGATATTGACAATGTTGTTGTTGACAAAATTGTTAAATTTTAAGGTATTGAACATATCATATTTCGATTTAAAAAAATGCAAAAATGCAATAATATAAGGGTGTTCGAAAAAAACAATTTTAGGTATCACCAACGACTTATGGGCTATCCTGTGATTGTCAAAATAATTTTATAAGATGCAGCTCAAAACACCCTATAGGTAACGCATACAATTTTTTCTCGTATCTTGCATAATAACAATTATATTGAGCTTTGCCGTAGAAACACGTCACACTGTATATATGTAAACATAAAGTAAACCCGGATATGGATTCCAGGGGGCCTAGTTTGCGTTCATTTAAATAAATCTTTTTAGAATTCAAAAGCCGCGGTCTCCTTAATAATTTTTTTCTATGAAAATTAGCTAAAAATTATAGACTGTTAAACCATAAATTTAAGTAAAACTACTTCCAAAACATCAGAGAAAGTGTCTATTTGAAATAAATTTTTTGGAAATATTTTATTAAAATGAAGGGCAATGATGGTTTAAGCTGAAACTTAAGGGTTTGTGGAACACCTTTGCATAATCCGTATTTCTTTCAGGTTCTTTGCCTAAATGTTGCCTATTTTAACGTTTCAAATCGCGACTTTTTACGTTTTGAGGAAAACCTTTTTTTAAATACCTTTAACTTTTTTGTCTTTAAACTTACAGACCTAGATTTTGGTAAATTGTTTACCCTTTATATATATATATATATATATATATATATATATATATATATATATATATATATATATATATATAATTGAAACTGACCCTGGGTAAGGGTTTTAGAGGGCCTAGTTCGCGCTCATTTGAAGAAATTTTTTCTAAATTAAAAGTCGAGATCTCCTCGTTAGCGAATTTTTTTTAAAGAAAATTCACTAAAACAAGCACTTGTGAAGCCACAGGAAAAGTCTACGACTGTATTAAATATGGGACGGTTTCACTAAGTTGGGACAAGAACAAGCAACCAGATATGCTATTCAAATTGAATTAAGTCTTAAAACTTCCATCTCCTTTTTGTCTAACTATTTTTTATACAAAAACTCGCTAAAAAATTCATCCGAATAACCACAATCTGATTAGATAACGATAAAGTGAAATGAGACTAAAAAATTGAAAAAAGTTAAGTCACTAACTAGGATTCGAACTCGTCATGCAGGAGTCAATTGAATTTTATTATCCGATATACAGCGACTTAGGCCACTGAGCTATGCTCTACATGCGTCTACTAGCAGCTATATCCCGTAATACATTGGTTCAATGTTTTGAAATTTACACAAAACCATTTTGATTTACAATATACTTTTTGCTCATATTATAACGAAATCAAGGAAAATAACGACTTAGACACATATCTAGGAGCTTGTTAGTCATTTCTTGTAGTATTTTTTCGCTTCCATTCGTACTCATTCAATTTTGACGTTTTAACTTTCTTGAATCAGATTTAGTTAATTAAAAATTAATTTACCTCTAACTTTGTTCTCTTTTAAGATGGAGAATTTTGGTACACAGGATACATTTTATGACAGAAACCAGCTTACTAAATTTGGTTACTCTTACTTTGTTATCCCCGGAGATGTAAATTTTTTTCAAAAGAAAACACACAATTTTTCAGGGAAAACCTAGGCACTTACAAAAGGAAGGTATGCGCCAAATTTGACCAAAATAGGATCAATATTGTTTTAGTTATCGGTGTGATACATGACCTGACCCTGGATATGGGTTCTAGGGGGCCTAGTTCGCGGTCATTTGAAGAAATGTTTTCAAAATACAAATGTCGGGATGAGTTAGTGTTTTAAGAAAATTAACTAATATAATACAGAGTGTTGTATTTAAAATTACAAAGGTAAGGTCCCTTCTGGTAAAACCGAAAGTGACGCGAATATCTCCAGTATCCGAAAAGTTTTGTCTATGACGTCATACGAATTAGACCCTTATATATGTAGTACATGTTGTCTCATGATTGCGTTGGCATCTTGTAGAATCTAATTAGGCTAAGGGCGGATTATGTGTAGTAATGAAAATTTAGCGAAGAAATAAATTACTATCTTTTTCATTTGTTTGCAGGTGTGTCCTAGGAAGTTAACATCAAAGACCAGCTCGCCGAAAGCACAAGACAAAGAATGTGCATCGTGGCCACCATTATTTGATACAAACTTAATCGTCATCAACCGAACTAAACGGGAGAAATCATCATCTTTTAAAGCGCCAATGCCTTTGCTTCCTCTGTGTCCTGAACTTTGGCATATGGCTGCTGGAAAAGAATTCTTATGTTATACTTTTACAGCGAACACTGAATATCCTCCACAATGTCCTAGTAAAAATACAGTTCCTTTCAATGAATACAAACAGCTTCTAAATAATATAGAAGAACCAGTATGGATGCCTGTCACACGAAATATTTCAGAAGGCGTTGCGTCGTTCGTCTGGCAGGAGTATTCAAAACAATACAGGCAAACTTATGCTGAATTAATTGAAAACAGCAGCGCTCTTATAAATAACTGTCTAGTATATGATAGAGGTGTGGTTAGGGCTACTCCTTGCAGGGAACGTCACATAGGCTTGTGCGCATATGGTGTCAATGATTACCATTTTAAAAGTTATTGCTCCCAGAAAATGGAATTTTGTATCCAGTACGATTTTACATCAACTAACAAATGTCTTTGTGTAAGGAACGCTTCTTCAGAGAAACCTTTAGCGGAAATACCTTTCTTGTACCAAAATTATGCTTTGGGTTATCTTGTGGGTGAACGTAAATGCTCTATTGCTTTAGAAAAAGACTTTTCCGGCAGTTTAGTCTGGTCCAATACTGGAAAACAAGTGAATTATACGTTTTTTAGCAATAAAACTAAGTTTGATAATGGATCCGAATTTATTTACGGTGTTTACACAAAAGATGGTTGGATTATGGTTGAGAATAGGTCTAACATTGATTGCAATATAATAGAAACATACATAAATATAAAAGAGCCCAGAATTAAATTGTCTTTCAATGAATCCGACGGAAACTTCAGTTTGGAACTGGCAAATGTGTTTGACCTCAAGAAGTTTGATACAGATATAATTTCACAATGTTACACAGATTTAGGTGAATATGAAAAAGTGACTGAAGCTTATCAAATAGAAACGAAAAAGGTTTTCCAACCTCTGAAGCGACTTTCAAGCTTTTACTGGTGTGAAGCAATAAAGTATTCAACTCTGCAAATAGTAAGTTCAGCAAAAATATTATTTAAAGACCCTGACAGTTGTGTATTTGTGATCATTTTCAATTGCAATGATTGTTATGAAGAAGTGAAAAATATTCAAGCTCTCTACTTAATTTTACAAAAACTATTTGGAGGGACTCTGCCTAAAGATCTTTTGATACAGTTTTTTTATATTAAAGTCAATGAAACTGACAAACACGTAAGCGTGAATTTTCACGTGACTATGACAAAATATCAGAGTAGTTGTTTGGAGAAGTTTTATTACTTTAAGCAGAAGTTAAAGAAATTAATAGATTTAAAAATAATAGAATTTTACAATACGGAGTATTGTGCTAAAGAAAACTGGAATAATGCTAACGATCTTCCAGCTTGGCCTGACACACCCATAGGTAAATTAACAACCTCAGTGGTACCTTGCTTGACCAATTCTGGGCACATACTAACACGTAGGTGCGGAGGAAATTTTACATATGGTGCCAGATGGGAAGCTTTGAAGGAGAGATGTTCTATGGTAAATATGAACGACGATCTTAATGACCTTGTCAAATCAAATAAAACAGCTAACGAAATTGTAACAGGTCTCTACAGCATTACAAACCAGTACAAATATTTTAGTTTTTATGACATCTACTTGGTATCACAACTGATTAGCAGAATTGCCAACCAAACTATACATCGCTTAGACTTGTTAGTGGGAATTACTGACTCGCTAAACAAAATAGACAGAAAAACCTTAGCTAAGGCCGAAGAAAGTTATAATGCGACTAATATAATTTTGGAAGGACTTGACATTATATTTTCAAAAATTAACGCATCTTCAGATAATATGGTGCGCACTGAAAGTCTTATAATAACGGCAATTAACATATCTTCTGATTTCAATGGTGTTATTGTACTTAAAGATCAAACCGGATACAGTTTGCAATTAATTAAAGACACAAATTTTAGTATCAGTCCAAACATCCCAAATTTCAAAGCCGCTGTCATTTTGACCGCTTCTTTACGAAATCAAATCATGCATTCCAAATCTTCGATGGTAATATTTGCTGTTTTTATTGTAGATTCTCTCTTCAATGACGCTGGAAACAATTTAAAAGTTAGTGAAATATTTGACATCTTAATACCGGGATTGAATGAGTCTTTTAGGGGACCTCTTCATATATATTTTAAGACTAACAGCGAGTTTAGCACATGCATGCACTGGTCTTTTAAACAAATTCACGGTGCTTGGCAAAATGACACTATCTCAACAAAAATTGAAAGCGTTCAAATATGTGAATTCTGGCATGTAACTCATTTTGCTTTGTTGCTTACAGACAACCCAAACGTAGAAAAGCTGAATTTTTATCATATATTGGATTATATTAATAATGTAAATTGTGTACTGTCATTCGTTGGCTTGAGCGGCATTTTTTTTACAGCTATTTTGTTTGATCACTGGCGAAACAACAGTGGTAACAAAATTTTGCTTAACTTCGCTGCTGCGTTATCTCTACAAATGTGCCTGCTTTACATTTCCCAAAAAAAGTATATGACATCTGATTTGTCATGTATTGTTACAGGGGCGCTATTACATTATTCGCTCATTTCAGAGTTTTTGTGGATGATATCTATCGCCTTTTTGCAATACAGAAGATTTGTTAAAGTACTGGAAGCCCAACCAAATAACGTTGTATTAAAAGTTTGTGTTATCGGATGGGCCCTGCCCATGTTACCAGTTTTTTGCGTTTTGTTTTTCGATCATAAATCGTACATGCAACACAGATTAAAAATGTGTTTTCCATCAGGTTTAGCTCTTTATTTGAGCGCAGATTTGCCTGTCACAATTATTTTGTTTGTTAACCTTTCCATTTTCTGTACGATCATGTGGAATGTTTTTAAGAAACAAACGGAACGTCAGATAAACACCCTTGATCTATATTATAACTGGAGACTAGCTTTTATGCTTTTTTTCACATTAGGATTAACATGGATATTTGGAATTTTGTACGATATAATTCTTCACGGATTTTTTATTTACTTATTTGCCTTCTCTGCTAGCTTGCAAGGTTTCTTTGTCTTTATTTTCTTCATAGTTTTAAATAAACGAGTGAATAGTTTATATGTTAACATGCTAAAAAATGGCATACATAGTTTGAAGGTGTAATTAATGAATTTTTATTTTAAAAAATTCACTAATAAAGAGGTATCGATGGTGAGACTTTGCAAAATTTTTTTCAAATGAGCGCGATTTAGGACCCCTAGAACCCATATCCGGGGTCAGTTTCAATTTATATATATATATATATATATATATATATATATATATATATATATATATATATATAAATTGAAACTGACCCCGGATATGGGTTCTAGGGGTCCTAAATCGCGCTCATTTGAAAAAAAATTTGCAAAGTCTCATATATATATATATATATATATATATATATATATATATATATATATATATATATATATATATATATATATATCCGTCTGATAACTCAAAAAATAATTAACCGATTTCAATGAAACTCGGCAAGTGCCTTTCTTTTATTAATGGCTTGAATGAGTTCGTTAGGCAGGAAAATCGGACGGGTTTTTCCGGGAAAATTGAGTTTTCTTTAAAAAAAAATTCTCTGAAAATAACAAAGCTGTTTCAATGAAATTTACTATATATGTTGCCTTGGGAGAGGACTTACTAAGTACCAAAATTCAACTTTCTCAGTTTATAGAAAATTGAGTTATTCAAATTTTAAATTTTCTTTTGAAACAATTTTTTTTCTCCAAAAATTACAAAGTTATTTTAATTTTGGTGGATATCTTGTCCTAGGAAATACCTTACTACCTACCAAAATTAAACTTTCTAAGATTATAGAAAACTGAGTTAATCAAATTTTTATAGCTCACTGCAGTGTTAAAATCAATGGTATTTTTCTGACTATTTTAAACACGTGGGTCGGGGACTGACCGAATTCATTCCCAGTTGCTATCGATCTACTCATATTCTCTGAATATGTTAGAAACGTGGTGTCTACTTCATTCCAAGTCACTATTAACCGATTATTTATGAAATCAAATAAGTAAAGTAAATCGATTGTCATAAAATATGTAGTGTATTAAGACTAAGGGAAAAAGAAATAAAACATATATAACTGTGCACCTAGCTCACTAGGAGAAATCGCCACTGCTTGAGAGAGGTATTGTCACAGCATAATATCTAATTCATTTGTAAATAGGTTTATTTTTTATATGTTTATATATATATATATATATATATATATATATATATATATATATATATATATATATATATATATATATATATATATATATATATATATATATATATATATATACATATATATGTATCCGTCTCATAACTCAAAAAATAATTAACCTATTTCGATAAAACTTGGCAAGTACCTTTCTTTTATTAATGGCTTGGATGAGTTCGTTATCCAGAAAAATCGGACGAAGTTTCCCGGAAAAATGTTGAGTTTTCTTTCGAAAAAAAATTTTTTCTCCGAAAGTAACAAAGATGTTTTAATGAAATTTACTACATATGTTGCCTCAGGAGAGATCTCACTACGTACCAAAATTCAACTTTCTAAGTTTAGAGAAAATTGAGTTATTCAAATTTTGTGGATATCTTGCCTTAGGAAAGACCTTACTACGTATTAAAATTAAAGTCTCTAAGTTTATAGAAAATTGAGTTATTTAAATTTGAGCATTTAATAAAAATTCACTACCCTAACGCACTTGCTGCGTCCAAAGTTTTTTTTTTCATACATGGTGTCAATTTTTATTGGCTGACTACAGTTATCTTCAATATTATCAGAGTTAGCTAGATCTTTAAATTAGTCAACTATGTAGCTTTTCTACATCAATCCAGATATGATTTTCCAATAAAAATATTGTGTAAATCTAAAATTCATCTGTTTTATTAATACCACCAAAAAGGAAGAATCCAGTGCTGCGCATAATTTTCCAGACCTAAAATAAAAGGTAAGGGTTGACTATGTGAAAACTGGAACCTGTGATTAGCACTGATAAGTACACTTGGAGAACCAAAATCACCACAACACATATTTTAAAGACCTTACGATCGTTTCACTCACAACATCAGCGTCATCAGAGGATGACACTTTCTAAATTAAACTAGCAGCTACAGTGTATAACTACTAATGCGAAGTAAAAATTGTAGTCGGCTACCCATCGTTTGTCTATTGTGTCAATAATGAACGGACGAGGTCGAAGACCTACTTTAATCTTCTGGTTTACAAATGTATAAGCTTTTATCTAATTTAAGAATAATGGGCTTAAAATGAAAGGTACCGAGATATTTAAGGAAGCTCACGTTCTTTTTGATCTAAAAATGTCACTATTTTATTTTCTTACAAACATGCTCTACGATTAACGCGGTCGAAATTGAATACATTAAAAATCAGCTCAGAATTATAACAAAGCATTGTTTAATCTATTTGTACTGAATAGATTTTCCTGGATAACGAAGTTATTCAAGCCACTTGCAAAAGGAAGGCGTTCACCAAATTTGATCGTTATCGGCGCATTATTTTTTAAAATATCGGTGTGACACATAAACATATAAATATATATATATATATATATATATATATATATATATATATATATATATATATATATATATATATATAAAGTCTAAAACCGACCTCGGATTTGGGTTACAGGGGTGCCAAATAGAGCTCATTTGTAGAATTTTTTTCAAAATTCAAAAGTCGCAATCTCCTCATTAGTGAATTTTTTAAAGAAAATTCACTAAAAGTAAGATAAGATGTCAAAATAAATGTTCAAAATGTCATTGCTTTCAAAAAGTTTTGGTGCAGTATCGCCTCATATAACGCTTTTTTTATCAACCTGGGCAATATTTTCCTTCTATGGCGATGAGTTAATTGGACCATTCTTTATCGAAGGAATGTTGTCTTGCCAGAACTACAAAATATTTATAGTGTCTATCAGGATGTATGGTTTAAGCAAATAGCAGCTCCTTATTCTTGCCTGGAATTTCTTAAATAATGTTTTACCGAACCAAAGGATGAGCATCTTGGAGAACTAGTGTGGCCAGCTCGTTTGACTGAATTAAACCCATGCGATTTTTTCTTTGAGTGATCATTTATATGGCGTGAGGGCTCGCGTTCCTAGTGCAGCAGGAGCAGTGAGACAAAAAACATTTGCAAATGTTAGATGATTGTTTTTAAAGATACTCTATTTATGTTATGAAGACAGAAAAGGGCCTCAGGGTGATTGCTAACGTTCCTCAGGACCACAGTTGTAGATAACTATTTCAGAGGTATAAAATACTTGCACTATCATCAAGTTATATAATTACTTGCCTTCTTTACATTTATGACCATCAGGCCAGTTTTATCTCCCACGAGCAGGTTCACAATTACGAAACTAGAGGTAAAAGTGAGTTAGTCATTCCTCATCACAGGATAAGTCGTACGCAGAAGTGCCATGGGTATACTGGTGTTAGGTTGCTTAATTCACTTCCAGCAGTGGTCAGGGAATTGCATCTGTAATAAAAACAAAATTAATAGCAAGACCTATATATTTAATTGAAGAATTTAATTTTTTATTAACTATTGTGTGTTTTTGTTAGCTAATTTTTTATTTGTGTTGTGTAAGTCCATATACAATTATTTTATTTGCGACAAACCATGTAAATGTTGATGATTAAATAAATGGTATGTTATGTTTATTGTTAGACTGAAAACAAAACAAAAAAGAAAATTGTGTTTTTTTTAGGTTTTTTATTATTCAACCCCAATAAGAATTGATGATCTTGTATGCAGAATAATTTGTACCTTATATATATATATATATATATATATATATATATATATATATATATATATATATATATATATATATATATATATATATATATATATATATGAGACATATTTGGTTCTCTGGTTGAACCGCGTCCAGAATTAATGAAAACTCGACGTTTCGGCTCCTGTTTTGGAGCAATTTTCAAGAGGTAAAGGAAATATACAAGGACACTCTAAGGCCTCAATCTTCCTACTCCTTAGAGCGGTGGACAAAGGTGGGTTGGGTTGGTTTCAAGAGATAAATGCCGAAGATCGTCTGTGAAGTCTCAGTGTGTTCAACCCTAGGCCTCAAAGAGATCTGGCAATTCTTTTTTTTTGATGCAGGAGGGGGATATGCTCATGCAGACCCCATTCACGGCCCCGTAGGTTCCGTGGGATATCGAAGTACTGTGAGACTGTACTCACTAAAAACCCCTCCCTGGGAGTATCGGACCTTAGTCCATACCTCCGTCGGAAAGAATTACACACAATGACTTTTTTGGATATGAATGTTTCCATTCTGTTTTTGCCACGGTGGCTTTAGCGGGTAAGTATAAGCCTTGGACGCTTATGCTTGTGTGGAAGTTGCTCGTCGTAGTCGGTGGCACTACGGAGAAGAGCATTTGGGTGAGAAGCGGCTTTTGCGAACTGGGTTGTGGATAGTTGAGTTATAAACTCAAGTATCGAAGGCATTTCCAGATCAGAGTGAATCTGACTGTTGTGGACAAAACCTGCGGGTCTTGTCTTATATATGTCGTTCCGTCTACCTGCTTTGTTGTCAGTGAAAGTAGTAGGGTCAAGGTCAATTAAGTGGGGGGCTTTGGTCACGGTACTTAGAGGATGAGGAGGATTAAAAGGGTCACCGGCATTTGTTGAGACAGATAATGGGAAAATAAAATCGTCTATGGAACTTGTTTTCTGTCTGTGTATTTGTAATGAAGATATAATAGGCTTCCAAGTGGTCTGAAGGCGAAGACCATCATCTCTCTTATTTAAAGAATCGGGACGTTTTTCGATCTCGATTGCTTCGCGGATAATTCTCGTTTTGAAGTTGTAAACCGGTGCTATTGTTTTGGCATTATCGAAGTCTATTTTGTGTCCTATATGAATATGACGCATGGCCAGCGCCGATGAGGCGTCGAATTTTCTAACTGCGAGGGTGTGTTCATATGTTCTATTGTGGATGCGTCTATTTGTTTGTCCTACGTAAGTTCGGGAACAGTCGGAACAAGGAATTTCGTAAACTTCGTGGGAGTTTTTATAAGATTGACAGTTTTTTGTCTGTTGTAAATACGGTTTTGATATTATGGGTCCTGAAAATTCGGCTGATTTTGTCGGTAACACCTTTAATGTATGTTAAAAACGCTGTGTGTTGTTGTGTGGACTCTGTTTGTTCTTGTTGTGGTGTGGTGGTTTGTTGTTGTGCGTTTCTAATGTTTCGTAGTATGTGATTGTTGCCGTATCCGTTTTCTAACAATGTCTGTCTTAAAAATTTTAATTCTATCTGTTTGTTGTTGTTGTCCGTTAGTCTAAGGGATTGTGTTACTAGCGTTCGAACCACGGAATTTAGTTGCGATGGGTGATGGTGAGATTGGGCGTTAAGATAACGATTAGTGTGGGTTGGTTTTCGGTAAACAGTGTAAGAAAATCCTCTGACTGGGTTTTTAGTGATGCGTACATCTAAGAAAGACAAAGAAAAATTATTTTCTATTTCCATGGTGAACTAGGTTTGGGGGTTGATGTTATTTAGGTAAGAAAGGAATTCGTCTAGAGATTCTTGACCGTGTGGCCAGACAGCGAAAATGTCGTCAACGTATCTTTATATATATATATATATATATATATATATATATATATATATATATATATATATATATATATATATATATATATATATATATATCACCGATAACTCAAAAAATATTAGATTGATTTTCATAATATTTAGTAGATGCCTTCCTATTTTACGTGGCTTGAATAAGTTCGTTATCAAGGAAAATCGGACTAGTTTTTCCTGGAAAATTTTGGGTTTTCTTTCAGAAAATTTTTGTATCGAAAATAACAAAGCTATGGCAACCAAATTTGGTGCTTAGGTTTAGACTATTAAACTTACCCCACATGCCAAATTCAGATCTCTAAGTTGAAAAAAAAAAAAGAAATTATAGGCGTTTAAAGAATACTTTGGGTGCCATAAGAAATAAGTACACTTGGAGAACACCCAAATCACCACAACACATATTTCAGAGACCTTACGATCGTTTCGTTGACAAAGTCAACATCTTCAGAGGAAGAAAAATTCTAACATAAAAAACTAGATCCCGTATATTTATATCGCGTCAAGGTAAACGAACTTCCTCTGAAGATGTTGACTTTGTCAACGAAACGATTGTAAGGTCTCTGAAATATGTGTTGTGGTGATTTGGGTGTTCTCCAAGTGTACTTATTATTGCTCATCACAGGATCCAGTTTTCACATAGTGCCATAAGAAAACAAACATTAGGAAAGAGAAATGGATGGGAAGAACTGTATTGATCGCGTCTGAGCAGTGTATTTAAATAATATGTTATTGGCAAAATATTTAATTAGTAATAAAATTTGTCTCATTTCAGCGCAATATAAGGTACCTGTAAGGTTAGTCATACATGAAAAAGTAAACATTAATATCATATTTACCCCGATAACCATAATTACTGATCGGTTTTGTTGTTACTACCTATAACAAAACAATTACAGTTACCTTTTCGTCTAACAATGTATTAGTCTGTAAATGTCCTAAAATGTGTGACGTGAGAGGTGTTTTATTCCTGGCTGCCATAAGATATGCAAATACAGTATATGTTGGGATAACAGCTTCCGTAAGTATTAAATACTTAATGTATTGTTATTTCTCATACACAAATTGTTACTAGTTCTAAAATCCTTAAAGATAATGAATCATAAAATGTATTGTTCCTTAGATTGTTAGTTCTAAGGATGATTCTGAGCGCCATTTACATAACGTAACCAAAAGTGGAGTACACAGTATAGTACAGGCAATAGAGGAGCCCTTTACTCTTGTCCATAATGCACTAAACTACAGGAGTTTTTTTTTGTTGATAGATAGGTTCAGAATGACGTACTGAATGTAAAAACACAAAATCCTTACAAATTAGGAGGGCGGAAGTGCCACCATTTTGAGAAGAACCGTTTCGACCTATATCTCCGTAACCGTGCACTTTAGGCTAAAAATAGTAATAACCTTTATTGTAGACAATTGCATTTCTTATCTTTTTTGTTCAATAAGTTTTTTTGTATGACTTACCGTTTACAACTTATACGACTATCAACATTCATTTATTGACATTTTTACCTATATCTTTGTTAATAATTGTTAAAAAAATAAAGCGCTTATAACTTAACTTTTCAATCGACAAATTTTCTAGAACTTTTATTGATAACTTTTTTTTATGAAATCAATATTTTCAAAGGTATAACACGTTAAATGTTGCACTTTTCAATCGACAATTTTTTTTTTGAAATATTTTAGTAAAATGAAGGACAATGACGGTTGAAGCTAAGACTTTAGGCTTTGTCAAACACTCTTCTTGAGTCATTTTATTTCCATAGCTTATATTAGTTTCAGGTTCTTTGCGTAAATGTTGCCAATTTTGACGCTTTAATTCGCGACTTTGACGTTTTGAGGAAAACCCCAATTTTTTTTAAAATACCTATAACTTTTTTGTCTTTGAACCTACATGCCTAAATTTTGGCAGATAATTTACCTATAATGACATAAAATGCACCAAATTTAGTTGCCCTTACTTTGTTATTTCCGGAGATATGATTTTATTTTCGAAAGAAAACACAAAATTTTCCGGGGAACCTGGGCCGATTTACTTGGATAACGAACTTATCCAAGCCACTTACAAGGGGAAAGTATTCACCAAATATAATTAAAATCGGCCCATTAGTTTATATATATATATATATATATATATATATATATATATATATATATATATATATATATATATATATATATATATATATATATATATATATATATATAGACATATAAAAATTGAGACTGATCTCGGATATGTGTTCAAGGGGGCATAATTAGCGCCTATTTCAATTTTTTTTTCAAAATTCAAAAGTCGGAGTCTCCTCATTAGTGAATTTTTTTAAAGAAAATGCACTAATATTAATTTTAGAAAAAAAAAGTTTTAAGTAAAAGTTCTAGAAAATTTGTCGATTGAAAAGTTAAGTTATAAGCATTTTATTTTTTAAATAATTATTAACAAAGATATAGGTAAAAAAGTCAATAAATGAATGCCAATAGTCGTATAAGTTGTAAACGGTTAGTGATACAAAAAAAAATTTAACAAAAAAGATGAAAAATGCAATTATCTACAATAAAGGTCATTACCATTTTTGGCTTAAAGTGCACGGTTATGGAGATATAGGGCGAAACGGTTTTTCTCAAAATGGCGGCACTTCCGCCCTCGTAATTTGTAAGGATTTTGTGTTTTTACATTCAGTACGTAATTCTGAACCTATCTATCAAAAAAAAAAAATAACTCCTGTAGTTTAATGCAGAAAAAAATTCTCTATTGCCTGTACTAGTATAATGAGGAAAAAACTGATAATAAGGTGTCTGATTGCCCTCGTTACTAGAATACAGTATGTTCAGTTGATTTCCGTGCTATAGAGGGTATCTCTAAAATGTATGCACAAAATGCTATATATATGTGTTACTAGTTCACATAATGGCCGCCCTTCATCATGTTTGTTAAAATTGCCGATCTTTTGCATTGATTTTTGTCGTTGAAGTCAATTTTTCAGGCATTATGCAGATTTGTTACACGCCCCCTGGCACAATGGATGACGTTGTGACCTGTGAATACCTTCATGTATAGTTTCGAGTTCAATTTTTTGTGAATTGTTCAAATTTATCCCCTGAAGATGACCTCTTGGAGTGTCGAAATGCGTCGGGAGTAAGAGAAATCTGAAGTAAATTTTGGTTCAACGTTTTAATTATGGTAATCCCAGACGGTGTGACGTTCAGAAATGAAATTACAACATTGTGTCTTATTTGGAGCTTTCTGCTGGTCTCCCGCAGGGTTCTGCTATCTCCTCTCTGCTGTACAATATATTTGTCGCAGACATTCCGACAGCGCCCCTTAACGTGACATACGCACTGTACTCAAACGACACTACCATCCTCAGCTGCTCCACTCACCCGAGGATAATAACCGAACGACTTCAGACCGGCGTAGTCTAGCTGCAAGGCTGGCATAGGAAATCTTGTCTAGCCATCAAGATCCTTCAAATTATCCAGAATAAAATTCTGAGAATGGTTACCGGAGCGCCATGGTTTGTCAGAAACAGTCAGATTCACTCTGATCTGGAAATGCCTTCTATACTTGAGTTTATGACTCAACTATCCACAACTCAGTTCGCAAAAGCCGCTTCTCACCCAAATGCTCTTCTCCGTAGTGTCACCGACTACGATGAGCAACTTCCACATAGTCATAAGCGTTCAAAGCTTATACTTACCTGCTAACGCCCCCACAGCAAAAACAGAATGGAAACATTCAAACCCAAACGTCATTGTGTGAAATCTCTCCGACGAGGTATGGACTAAGGTCCTGTACTCCATGGAAGGGAGTTTTAGTGAGTAGGAGTCTCACAGTACTCAAAACTCCCACGCACTTCGGTGTTCTAAATGAGGTCTGCATGCAGCATTTCTCCCTCCTGTATCCAACAAAAAAATTCAGAGTTAAGAAAATAACTCTCAAGCTTCCGCAGTTTACTGAACTCAAATTTAAAAAAAGCAATCATGGCGAAATAATCCCTTGAATGCATTTAAAATGGATGAAATACAAAACGCAAAAGCAATTTTAAACTCTTTTTAAGGCAATCAAATAATTACTTTCTAGTAATAAAAAAGTAGATGACCTTGGGTCTTAGAACAATTTCGATAAGAAACCGCCATGATAATATATCTTTCTAGCATTAACCAACTAAGATTGAGCCTGTTTGTGCCTGATGGAAAAAGTAAATCGCCTTTTGTCATACACCAGTGACTACAGTGAGCCTCACGAGAAAATGAAACGATAGGTAATGTCTCCAAAGAAGTTTTTAAATCTTTTCATGAAAGTGTTGAAGATGACTAACAATCTGCTATATTTTACTATTGCCATGCTTTATTTTAGATTTTCACACAAAACTCTGGGCGTGGTACTTTAAATCCTCCTGTTGGCAATAAAATATGTTTGTCATCAATCAACATTTCATTTTGCCTACGGCCTAAGTTGATGATGAGGTCTCATTACAAAGAGAAACTACCAGAATCTCTCTTCTTAAAAGATGAAACATCAAAAAACACAACAGAAGAAAACTATGCAGATATTGTAACCTCGTAAGAAAATTGGAAAAGTCCTCACCTAGTGTGACCTAGTGTAACCTTTCAAGAGATTTTAAGGCAAAGGACCTATAAAAGACCGAAAGTATTTACTTGGGTGTTATTGTGAGTGATATCTTGCGATTGACCCCAAGTGGATTCAAATCCGGAAGATAGTGAGGTCACCATCACCTACTAAACCCTAACCTAAATGTAACTATCTCTCAGATTTATTATTTACAAGATAAAGAACACTTTGTAAGGTTTGAAGATCTTAAGATAATCAAATACTTACTCGGATTTTATGATGTTCTGCCCAAAGTGCTATATTTTTGAGATCTTCAAGTCAGAACACTGCTACTGGCATACTTACTTAATTTATAGAGATCTACATAGTAGATATGAAGAACCTTCACTCATGTCGTCAACAGGATTGGGAAGTTTTAGGGAGGAATTGTTTAATTAAACAGATATTAAAAAAATGTTAATACTTAATTTTTTTAAGATAAGTTGTTGTGGGAGCAAATTAATTTAGTACTCCTGGTAAATTAAAATAAACATTGCATTTCACAGAAAAGGAAACAAATATTAACTATTACAAGAAATAAATTAACTATTGCATATAACAAGAATAAAAACTGGATATTATGTTACAAGAAAGAAAGTAAATATTGCATGTATACAAGAAAGGAATCAAATGTTGCATATGACATGCACGAAAATGGACATTAAATGTTAAAGTTATTGTCTTTCAATCAGATCTACTGATGTTCTCAAATTTTTAACAGATTAGGTGGAATTGCTAGATATTGTCCTGGCCAGGTTAGGTTTTATTCTTTAGAGGAAGGTTCTGAGTAAAGCTCAGACAATACAAAGTCAAATTGGTGTTTACTTATTATAAATGAAAAATTTAAAACATTGGAAGGTTAGGCAGTCCAAAAACAAAACATTGATTAATTTTAAATTACGCAGTGCTATTTCTGATTTTACATAAGTGGCAAAATTTTAAGAAAAAGGTACAAAATACAGTTATTTTAAATGTCAATCTCACTGATCAATTTAACTTGATTTTGCTGGATCAAAGTTTATTTTGCAAGTTGAGAAAAAGTTCTAAATGACGTATGAATGTTTGAAAATCACACACAGAAAACTCAAAACGACTTACTTGGGATGTTCGACCTCAAGGGGGCTCACCGTGATCTCTAGGGTCCCAATTCACCTGTTGAGGAGACGGCAGAATTGGACTCAGCTGTTAGTGCCTGCCACAGGCGCTTAATTTCTCTCAAGAGGAAAGTCAGAAAGTGGAAAATATTTTCTTAGGTCTCGAACAGACAAATCTTACAAACCATGTGCTATGGAGAGGTCAGCAGACCTGGGGCTAAACCTTGATATACCTGAATATATTCGGAAGTCTCAGACAAGAGAGCTAATTTTTGTTTCGGAACCTGGGATCAAGAATTTGCTTTCAGAAACAAAGTTATTTGTCTGAAAAACGTTGAACAATTTCCACTGCATAAAACAAAGTACTCACTGTTTGATTTGATTGAACGGAAACTTAGTTTTCACTTAAACTGAGATAAAGTTAGTTGTAACACTTACAGACAGCCACGATAGTCGATATTAATTGCAAACAGTTAATATTTTAAGGGATTTTGTCTTATTTACCCGACAGAAAGGTCCGCGCCTTACTCGAGATGTTAACATCCGGGCGGTCGGAACCAGTATCCTCGTGTGTAGGCATTGAACGCGCCTCGCTCCCTGGTTCGGCGCGTTTTCCCTAACGGTCGTTCGTGATGTCCTTCCAGCTTCATGTGTCGGAAGGAGGTAGAGCGAAAGATCTACTTTTGAATGCGAAGACTCCGCGACCTACGCCTGGGTTCGTGTTCCTCAACGGTTATTGCCTGACGACGACGCTATTACATCATGATGACGTCAGCTGTACTTTATCGAAGGTTCCAGAACAATAACAATTCCCTTCCTTAAGCAGATATTCCGTCTCTTGATATTTCAACTTCAACGTACACAAAAGGAATGCAGCACGGGCACCACGATAGTAATAGTTATTAGCGAATTTGCAATAGATAATTTTGAAATTAAAATTTCAATTGCTTTTCAGAGACAAAGTTACCTGCTATTGTTTTAACTTCTTGGGGTTTTATTTACGTCAGTAAGGCAGTAATTATGGTGAATAAAAACACAATCGCTACAACATACAGCAGTGAAAGCACATATCTCTACAGTCAACTAGTCATTGGCCGAGTGCACCAGGCACCAGTAACTGATTCTAAGCGCTTATCTGCTCACTACCGATACATTTTAGCCTCGATACAACTATTTACCTATTGGTAAATGTTGGCGCCTAGTGAACTTGGCCATTGACTTGTCTAGGGATCACTACCCTTGACAAACCATCTGAGATCCATAAGCAAGTCAATGAATGGTTGGTTGTAGATATATGGGCTTTCGCTTCAGTATATATATATATATATATATATATATATATATATATATATATATATATATATATATATATATATATATATATTTGTGTGTGTGTATTTGTATCTGTGTATATTACACTTTTATTATTGATTTAAGTAATGGCTATCAAAATTTTTCTTACAGGGTTTAAGATTGGCTGATTGTCCTGTTATACACGATGAATCACTAAATGTAACTTGGCCTTCAATCGCATCCAATAACTGTGTCCTCTCCAGACCGCTTTGTTTAAATGATAAAATGGAAGTTGCAGCAAGATGCTGTGATCTTGGAACCTGGAAGGAATCACCATGTGTTTTCATTCAAGAGGAACCACCACCGTGCCCAGAGAACTTTCAGTACGATAAAGCCAAGGAACTGTGCTATACATCTACGACAGAAACAGAATATCCACCGCAGTGTCCGTACGGAGATGTTGTGCCATTCAGTGATTACAAAATAATACTTGACGAGTCCGTTAGAGAACAGATGTGGATGCCTGTCGTAAGGGACATCGACAATAATAGAGGCTTCTTTGTTTGGCAAGAATTTTCAACAAACTACAAGATCATCTACACCGATGAAATATTAAACAAAAGTAACCTGACCAACAATTGTCTCATATATCGCGACAAGATTGCTGAAGCAGTACCTTGTTCAGCTAGGTACAAGGGCATGTGCGTATACCAGAAATTAGACAGCAGTGGAAGCTATTGTCTAGACAAAATGAAAGTTTGCAGACGCTACGATTACACTCATCTCAATAAGTGTTTCTGCGTTCGATATGGAGTTGAAGGTGTTAGAAAGTTACCTTCAGCAGAGCTTTTGCTTCCATATCAAAACAAAATAGTTACAGCATTAACAAGTGATGATTGTTTAATAGGAGTCGAACGACAAAACGACACATATATATGGGTGAATTCCCATAAACCCATTAACTACACCAACTGGTCTCCATTAGCCAATTTTAGTTACCTTAATAAATATGGAGTCTTTACCAAAGACGGCTGGATCTTAGAAGATAATATTGATGAAATTAAGTGTGTTATCTATGAATCGTTTGTTTTAGAGAACGAGCCTTCATTGCATTTGTGGTACAACGACATTCGTGAGAAGTTTGAAGTTTCGATAGGAAATAAAGATGACTTGAAAGAGTTCAGTATAAACAGTAATAGCTTTGTTTATTGCTTCTCTGACACTTGGATTACATACGGCGAGTCGAACAGAATTGATGTGGAGGTAACTAAGACAGATATAACATTTTCACCACGAATACCTGTTCCTGGGTATTACTGGTGTGAAAGCATCAAATATTCCACATTTCAAATAATACGAAGCAATAAAATTTTGTTTCCATCATATGCTACTTGTGAATATATTGCTGTTATTTTATGCGATGACTGCTCAGAAACAATTGACATACTTAACATAGTTATACTAGAAAACATACGGAAAATGATTTCAAATAAACTCTCATCTTATATCGTTCGAATACACGACATTTTGTCTGTGGACATGATTAGAAGACAAACAAGATTGAATTTCCATTTGACTTTAGACTCGGCCGCCATGTACAATTGTTTAAAAAGTCATGAGAAACTTTTTAAACAGCTTCAAAATCTTACCGATAATCTAAAAGTACAAGGTTTGTACAACGCATATTATTGTATTCACGAAAACTATGTTGGACTGACATGGCCTGATACCTACATAGGTAAATCAGCTTTTCCCAAAGAACTATGTATCACAGATGAAGGATATATAATTGAGAGGAAATGTTTGGGAAATTTCACTGATGGTGGCAGGTGGGCAGAAATACAAGAAACCTGTACAATTCGCGAGTATTCTTGCGTTACAAGAGACCTTCATGATTTACTTGTTTCAAACCTTTCATCTTCAGATATTATCACTGGTCTCCATAATATCACAAGTAATCACACAAATTTTATCAGCCTCGACATTTTTTTAATATCTGCGATTTTGAGTAAAGTTTCTGATTCAGCCGCCGACAGTTTGGATAAAATAGTTAGCATAACAAATTCACTAAATTCATTAGACAAGAAGCGACTTACACAGGCAGAAGTTGAGTATCATGCAACTAATAAAATCCTCAAAGATTTAGATCACATATTTTCACAAACGAACGTATCAACGTCAAAATCCAAAGTTGTAATTAACTCTAATAACACCTTTTTAATTGCAAATGATATAAATTCCAATTTTAGTGGTGTAGTTCTTTTTAAAAACGGTGACCAAAACTATAGTTCGACAATTCTCGAAAGAGTTGAGGATTTAGCGAGGCTTGTCACTAATCCCTTTTTTGAAGCTGCAGTGGTTATACCTTTCGAATTAACTTTGCAAATAAGAAAATCGAATTCTGCATCTAAAATCGTTTTTGTGGTTTTTGTGGTGGACTCTCTTTTTAATAGTGTTGAAAATAAAACCAGTGACGAAGGCAGCGTCAGACAAATATTTGACGTTTTGATACCTGGTTTCGACGAAGCTTTCGTAAAACCTATAGCTATATATTACAAAACTGAAACATTAAAAGCTGAACAATCCTGCGTCCATTGGCAATTTGAAAGAGAAGATGGTTTTTGGGAAAACGATAGCATTTCAAAAGACGACGGTTCTTTGAAAAAATGTGAATTCTGGCACGTGACTCATTTTGCTCTGCTTTTTGTGGATGACCCTAACGTCGAAGACATAAACTTTGGTCACATTCTTGATATAATAACTGACGTCAATTGTATGCTGTCTCTGTTCGGTCTGCTTATTATATTGTTAACAGCAATTTTGTTTAAAAGATGGCGCACGAACACTGGTAATAAAATACTTGTTAATTTTGTGTTTGCAATAGCATTTCAAATATCACTTCTGTATGTGTCAGATTCAATTCACAAATACGTTAAAATAAACGATCTATGTACTATTGTGGGGGCGCTTTTGCAATACTCGATTATATCAGAGTTCTGTTGGATGTTGATTATAGCTATTTTGCAATTTAAAAGATTTGTTGATGTTTTGGGAGGACAACCTAAATATGTCATTTTAAAAGCTTGTGTAATTGGCTGGATATTACCGCTGTTTCCAGTTTTATGTGTTCTATTTCTAGATCCTAAAAGTTACGTCAAAAGCAAAGTAGGTTTATGTTATCCGACAGGTTTAAGTCTGTATTTAAGTATTTGGCTACCTGTTGGTATAATAGTGGCCATTAACTCTGTAATATTTACATACATCCTTTATAGTGTTACAACCAGAAATACAGAGTGTTTGATAGATAGCAATGAATTGTATTATCAATGGCGTCTGGCGGTTTTGTTATTTTTTATGTTGGGATTGACGTGGTCTTTTGGATTGTTAATACAGTTGGATTTTGGAACGTTGTTTGTGTATCTGTTTACTTGTTCAGCTTCTTTGCAGGGATTTGTTATGTTCTTGTTTTTTATTATATTTAATAAGAACACTCGGAGTCTCTACCTGCAGTATCTTAGGAATGTGTGTATTGCCTTAAAGAACAAATAATGCAGTTGCAGAGAAATGTTTAATTTTATTAAATTAAAAATATTTAATGTACCTAGAATTTTTTATCATCTGATGACGCTAGCTTGGTTAGTGAAACGATCGTCAGGTCTTTTAACCCTTAATTAGTCCATTGAGTGAAAATTACACAACTAGTCACGTGGGGGTCAATATGACTCCAGTTGTTTTGAGAAAAAAAAAAAGGTTCTGATACATTTTTCTGAATGTAATAACATGTCTGTGGAATATTGAATGGAAAATACCTGCAGAGAATATTAAATTTATTTCAAAAACAAATCAATCGCTATCAAACAGTCTGAGCATAAAATTGACATTGTGTAGGTTTTGTAAATAAATTTTTGACATTTATTACACTTAACTGAATATTTGTTGTCATTCTTTCTTGGACACTTAACGCACCGTCCCCGAGATAGTCCAGGTACATTTGATTGGGGTGAAACGTCATGGGATATATCCTGTTAAACCCGAATTCGTTTTCGTAAGTTTTTTGGGAGATATTGAGATGAACAGCGCGTTACTTGCTGATTTTTCACTAACTGTTTGGGATAACTGTTAATACCCTCCTCTTTATTTCCGAGGTGTTTGCCTTTTTCATCTTATACACAACCAAGGAATGGTGTGCTGGGACATTTAAAAAAATGGAGAAATATAGCAATTGTCCATCTGTTGGTCCGTCTTCCCACGTTGTATGTTGCACAGAGTTGATCACAAACGTCCACGCCTGCCTTTGTACAGTTGTAGAAAGTTATCAGTTCTGGTTTGTGCAACTCGCCGATGGCCTAATCAACATTATCGTCATGGTGCATGCTTGAAACAAGTATCACCCTCTTGGAAGCCTTGGGCACTTAAGACACCATAGTCATATCTTCCGTGAAACCAAAAAGACTACTTTTTGCGGGTCGCTTTCTACGTGGAAAAAATTTTCTTGGTATTTATTTCTTATTCTTACTTAACGTACCAACCATCGTTAATTTGTAATCTGAGGAACGATCTCACCAAAGGTATACTGGTATACCAATTTTCGGTTGTGACGTTGCGGTTACAATTTTTTATTGGTTGAACCAATCGTTTTACGATATCACACGGAGAATTACTGGTCATATACGGACCCTCTGGTTGTTTTCCTGCGTGAATTTCAAAGGTTTTCAAATAAAATGTCCTGGTATCGACCATAGCAAACACCTTGATGCCATATTCGCTGGGTTTGTTGGGCAAATATTGACGGAAACTGCAGCGGCCGCGAAATGGAATAAGGCTGCTCGTAAATCGTGACATAAGCTCCTGTGGAATATGCAGAAGAAAAATTATCAGATAAAATATTGACGAACTCTCTGACAGCGGCGAGCTTATCTGTCAGCTTCCTTTCTTCTCGAGTTGCAAGATCGTCAAATCTGAGAGTCCTCAATAGAAAAATAAATCTTTTGGACGACATAGTTAGAGAAAACACATCACACGCTGTTCCATCTTCGGCTCACAACTCTTCAAAATTCAAATGAGATGATTTTAGTAGACCGCTAAGAATGAGAAGACCTATGAAAGCCTGCATTTCTTCGTGTGATGTATCATTGGCATCTTTGTCTCGTTGAAAATTGCCCCACCCTCTCGAAATATACATATTCGCACACTTCACCAGCAAATCTAAGATTTTCTCATCAAAAAATAAAAAAAAGTTTCGAGAGGAGTAGATGCAATTTTAGCACTTTGTCTCACAGTTGGTAAGCACAAAACAATGCTGTGCTTCCTTGTTCTAACATTCGTCGGTGGAACTGTTTTTCGCCATTTTATGTTCTTCTCTTTGGTGTAAAAAAGTTGTCTGATCGTCGTTCATCATCATCATCATCCGCATCAATGCTACTTACACTTCTAGCATCTTGATCCGAATCAGATTCATGTTCTGAACATTCAACTTGATACTCTGTGTCGGTATCACCAGCATCTTCAGGAATCAGATAATCAGCATCGGAAGCCCAGTTATCTACAATTGCCTGTAATTCGGTTTTGGTTAGAGGCCTTCGTAAATCTAATGCATTCATCCTGGAATTAATTAAAATTTTATTCTATCATTTGAAATCTTGAATAGATCCCTATTGCTTCTAAAAAAAGCATACCTACGTTGCAAGTCAAGCACTTAACTTATAAACTACCTGAAATAACTCGAAATAACTGTTACGGAATTAGCGCGTGGGGTCAAAAATTATGATAACACAGCGACTACTTAAGGGTTAAAATGTGTTATGGTGATTTGGGTTCTCCAAGTGTACTTATCAGAGCTCATCACAGGTTCCAATTTTCACTTAGTCTATAAGCTACAATGATGCAGTTAAGAATTATTTACATCTGGTAAAGCCAAATTTGTTAATTCAATTATTTCATTTTCTACAAATAAAAATTTAATTACTGTTTAATTAAGTTACTTGGTAAATAAATAAGAAAATTAGATTTTTTATTTGCGTTAGCCAAACAAGGGTTTGTTACTTATTATGAAAGTGAGAAGCCGTTTCTTTAATTATTGCGTATCCCAAAGCTCTTTGCAAACCAGCTTCTGTTTGTAAATTTTAATTGTATGTATGTAATGTACACATTTAATAAAATGTAAGCGAATTTGATGTATTTAATAAAACTCCTAAAATCCTTAGTAAAATTTTTAATAGAACCTGTGTTTCTATGTTTCCTTGGTGGGGCCCCTAGGTGCTGAAGTGTCCCTGCAAAGCTTATATACCAAAAGTCTGGACGCAGCAAGTGCGATATGGTAGCTAATTTTCGTTAATATGTTTATAATGTCAAATATGTATTATTTTTAAAAGGACATTTGGTTGGCAGTATAACCTATATAGTACTACTGACCTGACCTGACCTGACCTGACCTGACCTGACCTGACCTGACCTGACCTGACCTGACCTGACCTGACCTGACCTGACCTGACCTGACCTGACCTGACCTGACCTGACCTGACCTGACCTGACCTGACCTGACCTGACCTGACCTGACCTGACCTGACCTGACCTGACCTAACCTATATAGTACTAACAATGTATCACATTTCATTAAAAAAGCCTTGTTGTTTCAAAAAGTACAAACATTTTCCGAAAATAAACTTAATAAGTTCCATAAAAAACTGGTCCGGTTTTTCAGCCAATGAATCTCTTCAAGCTATTTACACACCTGCCAAGATATAATTATTGACAACAATCTTTATGACCCAAGTAGAAAAAAAACTTGTATAAAATTTTGTACAAATGTCTTTTACAAAAATTCACAACTTTTTCGGCCGAATTTGCCCTCAGTAATGTTATATTATATTATATTTTTTACAAAAATTCTACAACTTTTATTTACAATAACTTACTAAACATTTATTATTAATTACAAACATTTTATAAAAAAGTTACAAAAAATTATTTCTACGGAAACACTAAAAATATTTCTGCGAAAACTTCTCAAATTCAGTCACGATTTGAGCACATGTAAAGTCTCAGTCCAGTTACTTTGATACAAAAATATTAAAGTTTTCCCCGATTTTCCACCGGAAAAACTTGAGCATAAAGGCTGATTAACGAACTCCACCTTGGTTTTCGCCCAAACAAGATTTTTGCCAAGTTTTATTGAAATCAGTTTAGTATTTTTTGAGTTATCGCTCGGATACATACATATACATATACATATACATATACATATACATATACATATACATATACATATACATATACATATACATATACATATACATATACATATACATATACATATACATATACATATACATATACATATACATATACATATACATATACATATACATATACATATACATATACATATACATATATATATATATATATATATATATATATATATATATATATATATATATATATATATATATATATATATATAGTGTGTCCACGGATTGAGTGTGGGTAAGGTATAAGTGACAAAAAATTTTTAAATTAGATTATGATATTCTTGGAATCGCTCCTGCTTTGTCTGAAACTAAGATGTTGAGAAAATGAACAAAATCAATTAATATGCAGGATGGTTTAAGAACTGATTTAATTAAATGTGTTAAGAGTAAACTACCTTCGTTTATAAAGATACCGCAAAAAGTTATTAGCAAAACTTGTTTAGATGTAAAATTTATGACAGGCTCTCAATTTTCAGCCAGATCCGCTTACTTTGAATTTTCAAGTAAATTATTAACATTTTTACACTATCAACACGGAGCTTTTTACCTGTGGTTTTCTGAACGCAGGTGCGCAAAGTAAGTAACCATGCAATGTTAAATAATAATTTATTAGTAAAATATAAAACGCTTATTGCTAACAAAAATCAAAACGAACAACGAAAAATAAAGAAATAATTCACATGTGCTGCCACCAACCGATACACATAACTCAGCCCGTTTAGTAAATGCTTTGTAGGCATTTTGAATATGTTGAGTTGGAATGCCGTCAATTGCCTCTCTCAACCTCAGTTTCAACAAATCAAGATCGTTGTTTAATGGAGCCGCGTAGACTTTCTGTTTGAGATAGCCTCATAAATAAAAGTCCATTAAGGTAAGATCGGGACTTCTGGGAGGCCAAGGTATTGGCCCATATCGACCAATCCACCGCCCAGGAAATTCGCGATCTAACCATTCTCGAACGATTTCTGTTGCATGTGCTGGGTGGCCGTCATGCTGAAAGTATGCTGTTCGTCTATTTTTAGTGACATGTTATACAAATGGTCTTGAAGAATATTTTCCAGCATTTTCAGATAACTGTACTGGTTCATATTTCACACACAAAAAAATGGCCCAATTATCCCAGTGTAAGAAACAGCACACCACACATTTACTTTTTTATGGCATTGTCTTCTGCAATTAACTCTATAGTTTGGATTCTCCATAGACCAGTGCCGTGCATTTTGGGAATTTACCACACCATTAGTGGTGAAAGTGGATTCGTCCGAAAAAAATAATACTTGCCAAAATTGTGATTTTGTAGATATTGCTCGGCGTACCATAAACAAAAATCTAATCGTTTTGACTCGTCATTTTCTTCTAAAGTGAGTATAAGTTTTGCTTTGAAAGGTTTCACCTTGTTGGTACAATAAATTTGTTGCAAATGCGATTTGCTAATATTGCTAATTTCTAATGCCCTTCTTCTTAATGATAATTTCGGAAAACGCCTAACAGAATCCATAGCTAATGCAGCTGCAGCATTGTCTTCTTCATTTAGGTCGTATTTTGTCTTCTTAACATTTAAAACACTCCCAGTACGCATAAGTTTTGTAACAACTTTTTTGACACCAGTATCGGAAACCGAATAATTTGGCCAGCATTCAAGGAATTTTCTTATCACTCCCTGATAAGAAGTTCTTCACCCAAACCATCACACTGTACAATAAACACTTTTCGTTCTGTTGTTAACATTTTTAAATACAGAAGCTTGCCGTTCGTGACAAATAAAATTGACGTTTCAATTTTCCAAATAAGTAGTATCCCGGGAAACGAAACACAAGGCAGAGCTCAAGTAGCCAATTATTGCTTCGAATGTCCAATTGTGAGTTTACTTTGCTTTTTTTATTGACTGAGATGAAAGCAAACCTACCCCAACTTTACTTATGATAAAGACTTTTTTTAATACAGTTTCAAGTATTTTTTAAAGTACACCTAATCACAAAAGCCGTCGAACGTCATTTAAATAAAGTCGCAGTTTAAAATAAATTCATAGTAGGCTGATCTGTTTGAAAATTGAGAGCCTGTCATAAATTTTAATTCTAAACAATTTGTGTCAATAACTTTTTGCGGTATCTTCATAAACTTGGTTTTGGGTTGTAGGGACACAAATTTGCGCTCATGTGAAGAATTTTTTTCAAAAGATATACAGAGTCAACCGGGGAAGATTTCGCTATCGTGATGAGAAATAGACCGAGGCATACTTGAGAGTTACCTGAATGAGGCTCAGTTCGGATTTACAACTAGACAAGCGGCGTATAATGAGACACAATAATTATTTTCTAACAACATTATTTAAGTGACACATACTTGTAAAAGGAGGAGAGGTGGGCCAAGAGTTTAAACTCCTGAAATATGTGGGCCAATTGATGAAGCACGAAATAAATTACTTTCAGACACCTATATATATCAGAAGAAGCACGCATTAAAATTTCAGGCAACATGTGTAAAATAATTGCAAAGAAACCCGTCTTTTGAATTGATACACCAAGTGAAATGATGAACATCTTCACTTATGAGCATCATTACGTTTCGTAATGTTTATGAATCTAAGCGAAATACTGATCCGCAATAACAAGATCTGATTAAAGACTACCTGATATTTCTACACACTGCACCATCATTTGAATTAACGGGATTATAGTCTAGATCACTTAGATCATCTTATAAGTAGATATGATTGAGTTACTATGCAATAAGAGTACCGCAGACCAAATGTTTGATAACTTACGTAACAATTTATTTTGAAAGTATTTGAGAACTACATAATGATAATAGCAACATTATTAAAACCTTGTTGTGATATTCATCTTATTGTAGAGGTTTTGTCACTTCAGAATAAGGAATCAAATTACATAGAGCAATACGAAACGAGACCGAAGACGACATGCAATCCATCGAAGATCTGGCATTACCGTGCCTTTCTCTTGTATTTGTTCATTTGCTCTTTGTCATACTTATAAAGCCATGTTTTAATGCGGATACCCTTACGTTAACAACAGCTTGGATATAGCTGTACGTTATGTAAATCTGGTATTTTACAATGACAAACCGGGATTTCAATACATATAAACCCAGATCTCCTTATTAGTGATTTTTTTAAAGAAAATTCACTAATAAGGAGATCTAATTATATTAATTCTGAATAAACCAATTTTATTTGAAATATTTTAATTTATAACACTCGACCTCGGTTTTTACCCAAACAAGATTTTTGTCAAGTTTGATTGAAATCAGTTTAGTATTTTTTCAGTTATCGCTCGGATACGTACATACATATATATATATATATATATATATATATATATATATATATATATATATATATATATATATATATATATATATATAGGTGTCCCAAAAGCGTCACATGAAGATAGGCTAGCTCAAGCCCTTTCACAAAAGCCCTATATGATATTATCAAAAAGTTTACGGTTTTCAAGGTATTGACAATTTTATGAAAAAAATGAAAATTGTAAAATTTTGAGGTTACAACCCCCCCCCCCCCCACATGCAGCAAACAAAAATTCCGAAATGATATTTTTTTACATGTTATTACTTAATAATAGCGTTATCGAACAAACCTGAAATATTTGGATTATTATTCAGAAAATCTGAAGAAAAAAAATGAAAATCGGACTTTTCTTCCCCAATTTTAGTAATGTTAGTAAAATTTACTGATTTCATTTCTGAACGTCACACCGTCTGGAATTACCATAATTAAACGTTGAATGTAACGGCTTCTCCTCCAGACACCAAAATTTACTTAAGATTTCTCTTACTCCGTTCTGCGCAGAGGTATTCATGAGTTTCTTTGAAAGGGAACTGGTTTTCAGAGACTATAACCCCTACTTAAGGTATGTTTCTTCCTGGTCACGCTATGTTGATGAGATTTTGGTGGTTTGGTCTGGCACCGTAGAGCAGCTTCACCTGTTCCAGGGTTGGTTCAATGCCCTGCACCTCAACATCGACTTCACGATGGAGTTGGAAGATGATTCATCCATAAGCTTCCTCGACCTGAAGCTGAAGAGGTCCAGCCACAGCATTTTGTTTGACATTTATAGAAAGCCCACTCAGATAGACCATCTCATTCCATTCAAGTCGTGCCATGATATGTCCCACAAGATGGCCCCTCTCAGATTTTTGGTTGATAGATTGTTTAGAATTCCACTGTCGGGGATTGACTTCATCAGAGAATTGAACCTCATCAAACAAATCGCAGTCAACAACGAGTACCCACTCAACATAGTAGATAAGTTTGTCAACAGAAAGAGCCGTCAGCTCTTGATAGAAGCGAGCACCAGTCTACCCCTCGCTCAACCTGAGAAGATATCGTATTTCCCGTTCACCTACTGTGGTCCCGTTTCCAATGCCGTTGTCAAGGCTCTCAAATGTGACAATGCCAGGTTTTCATTTAAGTCTTTGAACACCATCAACAATTTATTCATTCACAACAAGGATAGCATCCTAGACCTGAAGAAATCGGGTGTTTATTGCTTAAAATGTGGTACCCCCGGTTGTAAATCTGTCTATATAGGAAGAACCGGAAGATCTTTGGGCACCAGAGTCACGGAACATCTTAGAAGTAGAAACCAGCTCAACAATGGCACATCATTATTTGGTTGCTATGAGGGGGAGTAGCCACAGCTTCAACGAAAATACAGATGCTAGAATCTTGCACCCTTCAAGCTTTGGCATAGAACAATTCGTCTTAGAGGAAATTGAGATTTTCAAACATTCCAAGTGTCAACCCAGTGATGTTTTGAACTTGTCCAACACGGATTTAACTAACTTTCCTTTATTCTATAGCCAATTGGTGTAATAGTGCTGCTGAACTCTATGGTTTTCTACATGACCATGAACATTATGTTTTGAAGATGGCTGCTCTATGGCTCCCCTACCATTCCTTGCTCTTTTGTCATTGACATTTCGCTTCTGACACTTCTTTCGCACCTGCGTCGGTGCACCCTGCCCGTTTCAAGTTCACATAATGGCCTCCCTTCATCATGGCTGTTAAAAATCGCCGATCTTTTACATTGATTTTTGTTCTTGAAGACAATTTTCTGGCATTATGCAGATGTAGTGTTGTATGGCCCCTGGCACAATGGATGAAGTTGTGACCTGTTAAAACCTTCATGTACAGTTTCGAGTTCAATTTTTTGAGAATTGTTCAAGTGAGTATGGCTCATTTCTTTTTCACTTAATTTCTTCACAGTTTTCTTTGCCCTGATGGTTCTCATTGGGTTGCTTGCTTGACTTTGCCTGCCTGCTGTGTTGTTTAACCTGTCAGTTTCACTCATTGGCTTTGATTTTTGCCTCAACAATAGACTTGTTTATTTAGTGTTCAAAAAATATCGATTATTATACTTTGACAGTTTTGTGACTTTCAGTGCTTTTCGGTTGCTTGATGCTTTTAGCTTTGTTAACGTAGTTTGCATGTTTAACTTAGCATTTTTAACTGTTGTTACTGTATCTGTTGTTTTTTAGATTTTTAGATTTTTTAGATTTTGACTTGACTGTTGGTCGATGTTTTCTGTGTGACTTGTGACTTTGACCTTTGACTTTTCTGTGAAGATCACCTTGTCATCATTGTGCTCGGACATGCAAAATTGCCTACAGACCTATTTTGTTTATGTTTGTAGATTTATCCCCTGAAGATGACCTCTTGAAGTGTCGAAACGCGTCGGGAGTAAGAGAAATCTGAAGTAAATTTTGGTGGCTGGAGGAGAGGCCGTTACATTCAACGTTTAATTAAAATTTACTGGCTCATAATTTCAAAAACTTCCCTGTTTTATGGAGATTCTAAAATGGTATAAAACATCAATATCTCTTAAAATAATTCACTGTTGACGACTGAAAGTAAATTTGGAAGTGAAATCAGGTTGCTAATAAATAAAAATAAATAGATTGTGACATTTACAAAAATTATTCTATTCATAACAGATGCTCTATTTGACGGCCATTCTGTCGTATACATAAACAATATCGTCTTAGGAACGATCCTCTTAGTCTTCTTAGACTGCTTCGTGAAATTTCTTGAGCTGCTGTTCTGATTCTTTGACGTCCACCTGCCTGGGTATGTCTGTTTCAAGTATTGCCTTACTGCTAAGGCAGAGTGGGCTGGGCATCCATAATTTTGAAGCCGAATTGTTCTCCGAAATTCTAATGAGGTATCTTTCAGCAGTTCTGGCAAATTGTTTTGTAAAAACGCCAAATATCTTTGGCCATTTAACGTAGGGCACAGTTCCACTGGTCCCAAAAGTGTTCCGTTAAAAATACCGGCCTAGAGATTTATCTTAAATTGATGCTGGGACCGATCCTCCCTGAACTCATGTGAATCTTTAATTTTCCAACCATGAAAGTTATGGAGGTTCATGTAACAAATAATTTGTACATGCTGGCTCGCCACTTCATAAAACTTTATCGAAGAAATTGGGATCTCGTATGATTTTTCCTAACATAATTTTGCCAAATCGCTTGCGCCTTGCGTATTCAGGCAGTATCAAAATTTGGACAGTCTGAATATGGTACCCATTCCTTTTTAACATTCTATGAGTAGTAGACGTTGAGACACCAGTTCGTCTCTGTACTTTCTGCGTCAAAGTACCAGGTTCTTCGATAACAGCGCTTTTAGAATGCCTGGCATCGATCGTGTTGATCGAACTGGACGACCAGGAACTGCAGACGAGGATGCTGCCCTGGATGCTGTTATCGAAGAACGTGGTACCTCGACGCGGAAAGCACAGAGACGAACTGATGTGTCAACGTCTACTACTCATAGAATTTAAAAAAGCTATGGATACCATATTCAGACGGTCCAAATTTTGAAACTGCGTGAATATGCAAGGCGCAAGCGATTTGGCAAAATTATGTTAAGAAAAATCATACGAGATCCCAATTTCTTCGATAAAGTTTTATGGAGTGGCGAGTCAGAATGTACAAATTATTTGTTACATGAACTTCCATTACTTTCATAGTTGGAAAATTGAAGATCCACATGAGCTGAAGCTGAAACTTAAGGGTTTGCCGAACACTCTTTACATAATCCGTATTTCTTTCAGGTTCTAAAAGTTGCCAATTTTGACGTTTCAAATAGCGACTTTTTACGTTTTGAGAAAAACTTTTTTTTCTTTAAATGCCTCTAACCTTTTGTCTCAAACTTACAGACCTAAATGTTGGTAAATGGTTCATCCTATATATATATATATATATATATATATATATATATATATATATATATATATATATATATATATATATATATATATATATGTGTGTGTGTGGGTTTGCGGTCTTTAATGTGAGACATACTTGGTTCCTTGGTTCTCGGGTTGAACCGCGTCCAGAATTTATTAAACCTCGACGTTTCGGCTCCTGTTTTGGAGCCATTTTCAAGAGGTAAAGAAAATATGCAAGGAGACTCTAAGGCCTCAATCTGCCTACTCCTTAAAGCAGTGGACAAAGGTGGGTTGGGTTATTGTAGCTCGATTACGGGGCCTCAATCTGCCTACTCCCTAAATCTCGCCGGATATCGTCTCTAAAGTCCCAGTGTGTTCAACCCTAGGATTAGAACTCGTCGTGTAGGAGTTCATTATCTGATGTACACGTCTTAGCCAACTTGGCTACGCTCGACATGTATGTATTAGCAGGTATATCCCGTAATACATTCTAATCGTCTAACGTCTACTATTTACACAAAACAATTTTGATTTACATTGGATTTTTTGCTCATATTTTAACGAAATAAAGGAAAATAACGACTTATACAGATATCTAGGAGCTTGTTAGTCATTTCTTGTCGTATTTTTCACTCACATTCGTACTCCTACCATCAGTATTATCAATTTTGACGTTTTAACTTTCTTGAATCAGACTAAACTGATTAAAAATTAATCTACCTCTAACTTTTTTGTCTTTTAACATAGAGATCTGACTTTTAGTAGGTAGAATACTCTTTATAAAAGAAACCATTGTAACAAATTTGGCAGCCCCTGCTTTGTTAATTCCGGATATATATATATATATATATATATATATATATATATATATATATATATATATATATATATATATATATATATAAAATAACATATAAAAGTTGAAACTGATCATGGATATGCACCCTTTTACTGTCCAGGTCACTAGACATAGAACATCTTGTTATGCCCGCTCTTTTGTCTCGAGGACTTCCAAGTTGTGGAATTGCTTGCCGGCACATGTTTTTCCTTCTTCTCCGAACCTCCAAACCTTCAAGTCCAGGATTAACAAGTTGCCTCTTTCCTCCTTGTCGTCACCCCCGGTACGAGAGTATTTAGGCTATAAGCTCTCGTGGTGTGTTGTTGACATTTAAAAAAATGCGTTTTAGGGGGCCCAGTTCGCGCTCATTTGAAGAATTTTTTTCAAAATTCAAAGGTCGGGATCTCCTCATTAGTGATTTTTCCAAAGAAAATTCACTAAAAGTTCTTAGGTGTAAATTATAATGGTGCTTCCAGATAAAATCAGCTCAATCAATCTCTTTCTTAGAGTCTACACTGCATGTAAAACAAGCTATTATTTAGCATGTTTTCAGGGCATACAAATCAACCTAATTTCTCTATCGATGAAAGACATGTCCAGGAAATCATCACAATACCCGCCTTAATAACGCATGGGTGTGGTCTTCTATCAGAACCATGTATTCTGCGATTAAACTACGGTGTATGTTACTTAATTGCTCTACGTGATCATAAATTAAATGTTACTTGCATTCTATAAAGTAAAAGCTTCACAATCTTATATAACTGCAACTAAACAGGCTCTAAACCTCTGAACAATATGTGCAAGATAACATTATGATGCTAAATAGTCTTTCGAGAGGTGTAAGTTTTATGAATAGTGATTATATGAATTAAGAGTAACATGAGCTTATTTAATAACATGGTGTCACAAATTATTCCACTATATGAAAAGTGGTTAATGTTACACATCCAAGGTATAAAACATGAAGTATGGTTTCTCGTTGCAATAGGATACTTTCTCAGTACCAAATAAGCGAATGTCGTGACTTAAATCTAAAGGAAGAGGCAATATTATATTTCAGGTTTCTTGTCATGGTAGTTTTTCAAGGTGTAACAATAAGTAATTTGAAAACAGTTAAGGTGCTTTTAAAAACTAATTAAAGTTGGTCAGTTTTCTTAAGTTCATGAAGCAGAAGTCAATGGGCAGCTGAAACTTAAAGAAAAATTTGGACGCAGCAAGTGCGTTATGGTAGTGAATTTTGATTAAATGCTTCATATTTGAAAATCTCAATTTGCTATTAACCTACAAGGTTGACCAAAAACGGTTTTTTTCGGGAACATTTATTATTAAAACTAATTCTTTAAATTTAAATGGATCTTGGAGATTGATTTTAGAGGTTCCAGTTAGCGATTATCAAGAAATTCATATATGTAAATACTGCAAGTCGCTTTAAAAAATTATGTTACAAATTTCATTAAAATTACAAATGTTTTCTAGAAAAAAATTAATTATTTACAAATGGAATGTATCAACATGGCAGGTATTTTTCCTTATTAACTGCTTGGATGGTTTTTTTACTCAACCCAGTCGAACTAGTTTTTGCAAACAAAACAACCAAAAAGGTATTTTACATAGGTTTTACTATGGCTCAAGATTAAAGATTATAGCATAATGAGAAACTGAGTTATCGGATTTGAAATTTTTTACGAAAATTCTCTATCACAACGTACTTGTTGCACCCAGACCCTCTTCATTGCTTATTTACTATTGCCGTTACCATACTTTTTTAAATGATAAAATATTGTAGCTCTCTATGTGAGACTGAGAAACACGGCAACGTCAAAATCATTTTTGGAAAAATATTTTAAACAAATGAGGTAACAATTTAAACATAAATTGAAAATCTTGATTCGCGGCTTCGTCACGGGAGTTCTCTTCCCCCTTCTACATGCCTACAGCCACCCTCAATGCATAAACAAGAACAATATAAACAAGAAAAATTTCTTCGGAACAACCTAGCCAAGAAAGTTGCGGGAGCTGCGGTGAATAAGGGTTCTGGGCAAAGTAAACAGGATTTTAAGGAAGTATAGCAGCAAAATGGGTAAAAGGTAGCTTATAGAGGCCCAACTAAGCTGGTTTTCTCGAACTTTCTGCTCACATTTCATTTTTATCTTAACTTTCTTAGAGGCCGTATGCAAGAAATTTTTCTTGTGGTATGTGCATCCAGAAAGGATTCTAAGCATGCTTCTGAAATTTTGTTTCAAAAAGTCCCCCGTACAGTTTACTGCACGGAAGGTTTTTAGAATTTTTTCTCAGAAACATGCTTAGAACCCTCCTTGGATGCACAAGCCACAAGGCAAATTGGCTGCAAATAACGCTCAAAAAAGAATAGGGGTGTTGGGCGAGGAGGAAATATGAGCGGAAAATGCTAAAAAACAATTAGTCCGACTTCGAAAAGATGCGTTTTTCACATTTTGCAGCAATGCCTCTTTCAAACCCTGTCTACCGCGCACAACACCCTTAATCGCCCAAATTTGCTTGGATATATATATATATATATATATATATATATATATATATATATATATATATATATATATATATATATCAGCAATGATCACTTCATTTAATAAACAATTAAACAGAATTTAATCATTAACACATATCTCTAAATTCAGGTTAAATCGATTCGATTATATGTACATGAAACATACTAGGATCCATTGTTTATTATTATTATTAGTGAATTTTCGTAGAAAAAACAAATGGGGATATTCCGACTTTTGAATTTTGAAAAAATTTTTAAAATGAGCGCGAACTAGGACCCGTAAAACCCATATGCGGGGTCAGTTAGAATTTTTATATGTTTATGTATATATATATTTATATATATATATATATATATATATATATATATATATATATATATATATATATATATATATATATATATATATATATATATATATATATATATATATATATATATATATATATATATATATATATTATGTGTATCACATCGATAACTCAGAAAAGAATGGGTCTATTCGGATAAAATTTGGTAGGTAGCTTCCCTTTGTTAGTGAATTGGGTAAGTTCGTTAGGCAGGAAAATCAGACCAGGTTTTCCAGAAAATTTTGAGTCTACTTTCTACAAATTTTTTCTCTGAAAATAACAAAGCTATGTTAACAAATTTTGGTACGTAGGTTAACGTTATGAAAAGTAAACTACATGCCAAATTTAAATATTTGTGTTTCAAGAAAAAAAGTTATAAGCATTTAATCAAACAATGTTTGATGCCAGATCATTTTTATGAAAATTCACTACCATAATGCACTTGCTGCATCTAGAGTTTAATTTATGGAATATCATGTCATCGGCATAATAAAAAACATATAACAAATATAAACAAAAGTTGAAATACCAAGACCACTACTGTGCGTGAAGAAAGTGTTGGTTTCTTACTTTCGATTTCGACTTATCTAAAGCAGTGTAAATTGCTAATTATAAAATGTGCATTTTACGTGTTGACTGTTTCTACAAGAGATTTTTTATAAGATAACCCTTCAATTTGTTTGGAAAGTAATTTATACACGAAGGCAAAAAAAATGTGATAAAAACTGGCAACATCCTGAGTTAAATATCTTAAAACGAAAGTTCTAAGGCGATTGAAATAGCGCCAGCAATATTGCAGAATTTTTGTAGGAAAAGCGCTGTTGGGGACCCTAGAACCCATATTCAGGTCAATTTATATACATACATACATACATACATACATATATATATATATATATATATATATATATATATATATATATATATATATATATATATATATAAGGAAGAGAGAGAAACTAAACTTTCGGCAATCCATGATTTCGATTTACTGACAGCTGCTAATTTCAACATTTTCCTGTATTTACAAAATTTTATATTTTCTGCTAATTGAGGCTCAGATATATAGCTTCTAATCATGTAATATTGTGGTATATTTACAAATACTGGGCCGACTTTTATGAAATTTAGTAAGTGCCTTCCTTTTCTAAATGGCTTGGATAACTCCGTTAGACAGGTAAATTGGAGCAGTTTTTCCAGGAAAATGTTGTGTTTTCTGTTGGAAAATGCTATGACAACCAAACTTACTAGGCAGGTTTTAATTATTATTTCTATTAAACGTATACCATATACCAAAATCCAGGTCTTTAAGTTAAAAGAATAAAAATTATAAGCATTTAATGAGTGAAGATTGGAACCTGTGATGAGCACTGATAAGTACAATTTGGAGAACCGAATTCATCACAATACAGATTTTGACCCGACAATCGTTTGCTAACAAAGTTAGCGTCATCAAGGGTATGGGTAAACTAAGTGAATAAAGACTAGAACTATTATTTATATGTTAGTTGCCAAACAGTTACGAACAGCGACCTCTAGGAAGGTATACAGACGGAGCGTGGGACAGGGGCAGGCGTTTATTCGGAGGAACCGAGGGTAAGTCACAGTATTTCCCTCGGAGCTCATGCAACAGTCTTTCAGGCCAAAATGTACTGCGCGCGAGAGAACAAGAGAAGGGGCTACACCAACAAGAGGTTCCTCATAGCAACAGACAGCCAGGCAGCCCTTAAGTAGCACATACGTAAATTCCAGGCTGGTAAGTGAATGCCGAGACGAGACCGGTCAAAAGCACTGAAGAAGCTGACAGTCTTGCGAAGCCAGAACCGGTCCTGGGCGTGACGAAGAGCACTGCCAGTGGATCCATCATTAAGTCCTGGGTCAGAAACAAAAACAAGATATAGTGGACAGACTGTCCAGGGCTCAGACATGAAAAGTCAGTAATTGAGGAACCCAGTTCAAAGAGAGCTGTGGAGCTGCTAAATCTTAGCAGAGGACAGCTCAAGAACATAACAGGACTCTGGACGGGACACATGGCTGTCAAGAAACACCTGCATAAAATTGGGCGGTTTGAGGGGGACCTGGTATGCTGACACTGCGGCGAGGGGGAGAAATCAGCCCAGCACATCTCGTTCGAGTGTACAGCTCTGGACCGCAAAAGACCACTCATCTACGGACAGCCTAGGTCGGAGACAGAGCAATATAAAACTTTACCCTATCAATTGCTGTGCAGACTAGTTCAAGACACAGTGATTTTGGAATGGGTGGGGTAGAAAAGACAAAGGGCATGCACAATAAGCCAAAGGCTGCGGTGCTATCGGGGCGGCAAAGACGTTAATGATTTCTGTAGCTAACATGGTAACATGCTAATATTGTCTTTGCTGAATTACTAAAACTACTACCTTTGAGGAATTATTAAAATAAATCACCGTCTCTTCTGGGCTAATTATTGATAAAAAAATTAAATTTGGAAGCATAGACTAAGTAATCTTCTTTTCACGTCTTTTTGAACAATCAAGGTGGCAGGTAACGCCTACTAATACCTGACAAAAAGGGACTCAACCTGTAGAGACGATCTACAATCGATCGATGAGTGCGTTCTATTTGTAAGATTTGCCCTTGTAAAATAATTTTGTCAGTTGTTAGGTTTCCAACCTTTTCCAAGCTTAGTTGAGTTTATATTTCAACAACACACCACGAGGGCTTACAGTCTAAACACTATCGTACCGTGGGTGTCGACAAGGAGGAAAGAGGCAACTTGTTAATTCAGGACTTGAAGGTTTGGAGGTTCGGAGGAGAAGGAAAAACATGTGCCGGCAAGGAGTTCCAAAACTTGGAAGTCCTCGGGACAAAAGAGCTGGCATAACAATATGTTCTATGTCTGGTGACCTGGATAGTAAAAGGGTGCATTCGCTCTGTTCCCCTGGTAGATCTGTTGGGGGCAGCAGGTGGAGGAACTATGGAAGAAATTTCCTCTGAGCAGTGCCCGTGCAGATATCTATAAAACACACACACAGAGAGAGAGAGATAGAGAGGTCACCAACGGCACGTCGGTGGGCAAGGGATGGCAGCTTTTGGGTGAGGGTCGGGTCACCGATGAGACGTATAGCTCTCTTCTATAGGGAGTCCAGGATAGCGAGCGTAGAAGCTGCAGCGGCATCCCATATCTGAGAGCAGTATTCGAGGTTTGGCTTTATTTGTGAACTATATAAGGTATAGAGATTAGCCGGTGAAAAGTATTTGCAAGCCCGAAAGAGGAAACCTAATTTCTCAGAAGCCGCATTACTTTGAAGGACTCATTACTTTGAATAACTTGGTTGTTCATTGTGATGGGTCTAGGGCTGGTGTATCTCTTATGAGATAGAAAGCAAGACTGAGATTTGGTGGAGTTGAATTGTACAAGATTTCTACTTCCCCGGTCTAATATTTTTTGGAGATCCACAGAGACAGAACCCTCCATGAGTCTGCGATCCTCATCTAATTGGGCTAAAGAGGCAGGCTTAGAATATTGTATATTTGAGTGAAGGGTGCTGTCATCCGCGTAACTGTGAACTGGGTTGGATGTGCTAGAGATGATGTAATTGATGTGGAGAAGAAACAAAGTAGGGGTTAAAGCTGAACCTTGAGGGACTCCTGAATTAATTGGATACAGCTTAGAGGAATGACTATCCACGACAACAGAAATGCTCCGGTTGGAGAGAAAATTTGCTGTCCAGGTACAGAGTTTTGGTGGTAGGCCATAGGCCGGAAGTTTATTAAGCTGCGCTGCGTACCAGATCTGGTCGACTGCTTTGGATAACTCTAGAGAGACAATCTGGGAATTACCGTGTAGTTCCATAGACTTGCTCCAAGAATGGGTGACAAAGGAAAGGAGGTCGACAGTTGATCTGCGCTGACGCAATCCATACTGCCTGTTGTGGATTAGACTGTGTTTTTCTATAAATTTTAGTAATTCGGTGTTTATGTACTGTTCCATCTCTTTAGAGACGACTAAAATGAGAGAAATAGGCCTGTAGTTTCTAGGAAGCGCTTTGGATCCTTTCTTAGGGACGGGTTGTACTCGAGCAGTTTTCCAGTTACTAGGGAATATGCCTCTATTGTAAGATGTCTGAAGCAGACGAGTCAGGACAGGGGCAAGTTCTGGTGCGCATATTTTGAGAACAATTGCTGGGATCTTGTCAAGGCCAGAGGCTTTCCTGGTATTTAAAGAAGATAGCATCGTACCTTTTTTGTTTTGAAAATGATATCCGTCATTTTATGCGCGATATTGGAGACTGTTGGTGGTTGAACATTTGGAGGTGGGTTGAGAGTAGAATTGCCGGTGAAAAACGAGGCAAAATGTTGAGCCTTCCCCAGGGCGGCAGAAACAATTTCATCCCCTGAAACAAGAGGTGGGAACGTGCTCTTGCAAAAATTATTCCCAAAAGATTTAGCAAGAGTCCATAAGGATTGGCTGCAGTTGGAGCTTGAGAGGACTTTTTTGATGTGTTTATTAAACGGTTTTTTTGTCCCGGAAAAAATGCGGACATAGCGGTTTCTTGCGTCGTTAAATGCTTGACGGTTTTCTTGACTGGGATTGTGTAGAGGCGTTTTGTGAGCTTTGACCTTTTCAAGTCTGGCCTTGTCACAGGGTTTAGAGAACCAGGGCTTTTGAGTGGCTGCAGAGGTTTTCTGTGTACTTGAAATAAATAATTCCATGCCAGCTTGGATAACTTCGGTGACGTTTTGTGAGATATCAGAGGGGTCAGGATGGGAGAAGGAGACAGACGCCCATGGAAATTAGAAAAAGTAATCCCGCATTTTGTCCCAGTTCGCGGAGTTGTAGTGCCAAACGATACGTGGATGTGATGAGTGTGTGACCTCGGGTTGCATTGCGCAGGAAGCAGTGATCATGCCGTGGTCTGAGCGACCAAGGGTGGCGGTGACTGATGTCTTATAGCATTCAGGTTTTGTAGTAAGAAGGAAATCCAAGGGATTTGAGCTGTGTGTTGGGATGCGAGGAAAGTAAGTAAGTTGCTGAACCATATTGGCTAAATAATTGCTGACTGCGAAAGCCACCATTGCTGTCCCTTGTGGATCGGTTTTTGAAGATCCTAGCCATTCCTCATTATGGACATTGAAGTAACCAATAATAACCTCGGAGGAAGGATATTGAGAAATCAGATGGTCAGTTTTTTCAGAAAGGTAGTCGTAGAGCTGAACAAAGTTGTTGTCAAAAGGTAAATGCAACAAATGAATTTAGTTGCAGCCTTGAGAGAGACAGATAGAGAGTTTCATCCAGAGTATGTCTTTTCTTCCAGCAGGGTAGATTGCTACGGACGTATGCGCACACACCTCCATGTAACCTAAAAGAATTAAAGAGCTCATACCGCGGGAAATTAAGGTGATTAGTGGCTGTTTTGGCACTGATTTTGGGTTTCGGTGAGGAAGCCTGGAGGCAATGGTGGACGGAGTTCAGGTTAGAATTTAGGCCACATATATTCGAGAAGGATATGTTAAATCTTGATGCCGGCGCCCCTGCACACCCCTCTCCCGGAGATCCGAATGGAGGGGTATTTTACCTCCGGAATCTTTTGTAGAAGGAGGAGCCATCATCATTTTTGCTTATAAGTGAAACCGACTCATACACCAGAACCGGAAACGTCCGTTGGGACTTCACCGGCCCCTTGATGTAGTGCGTTCTATTAGTTATATTTGCCCTTGTAAAATAATTTTGTCAGTTGTTAGTTTTTCAACCTTTTCCAAACTTAGTTGGGTTTCATAGGCTGCTATTTGCTTAATAATCCAAGACAAAATCAAGTACTTTACACATCTTATTGGTTTATCTTGTTAAATTATTATAAATGTACGCTTCGTAATAAGACACGACTTCCTGTGGAAATAAATCATTATAAATTATTACTTGTACTGTAGTTATCTACAGAAACAAAGTGGACACAAGTAAAATAACTTTTACTCTTGAAAATCATTTGCTGTTTAACAACCCAGAAATTGGTTACTATAAACATGCCATCCTTGATATAAATACTACGATACTTCATTTTACTTTCGTACATTTTCAGTTTCTTTAGCACATTGGAAATATTTGATGAGACTGAATATATGTATTTCACTTTCTGTTTGAATTTTCTCTGGAGGCAAATATTTCGTTGGTACACTTGCGATAAAACTTAATATCTCATTATTTATTCAACAATTCCAACTGGTCAAGTTCGATCTTTCTAAATTTACTTTCACCACTCGAATGTTTATTGATGACTGTTTTGTTTAGGACATCTTCAGTGTTGATTATTTTAGAAGGTTGTGTAGAATAGTCGTTGACTATAATAGCACTTGTAAACGTCGGTCCTTTAAACTTTAATTAATTAAAATACATACTTTAAATAAAATGACATTTAAACGTAAGGTGTGGCGTAATCGATTTTGGTATCACTTCGTTGTAATTTAGATTTATTTTTATTGATTGTTCACTATTTTATGTTAAAATTAACGTATTTATTTCGAATTTTATTACATCTTACGTAAACAGTAAGAAGACATTAGTCAAATGAAAACTTGACAATCTGTAGGTAGTAAAAGTTAACGACGAAAACAAGACAATCATAACTAAAAATAACTTATTTAAAAAAAACTCAACTTCCTTATTTATACGAATAATAATAAAAAAAAATGTTCCGGGCGCAGCAAGTGCATTATAGTAGTGAATTTTCGTAGGAATTGTACAATATTAGTAAGGTATATTGTCAAAACTAATTCTTTAAATTTAAATGGACCTGCGAGAGCAGTTTAGAGGTCCCAATTAGCGATTATTTGAAGAAGTCTTTAATTTGATGTTGATATAAGTAAGTACTGCAAGTCTCTTTAAAAAAATTGTGCTACAAATTTCATTAGTCACAAAAGTTTTCTAGAAAAAAAATCAATTACTTACAAAGGAAATGTACCTGTCTTAATTTTTCAGGTACATTCCCTTTGTAAATAATACATTTTTTTTCTAGAAAACTTTTGTGACTTTAATGGAATTTGTAACTCAATTTTTTAAAGAGACTTGCAGTACTTACAAATATTTCTACCAAACTATAATATTCCAGCTCCATAGAAAATAGAATCCTATTCAAATAATCTCTAACTGGGACCTCTAAAACCGGTCTCGCAGGTCCATTTAAATTTAAAGAATTAGTTTTAATCATATACCCCCAAACGGGGTCAGACTTAATACAATAACAAGTAAGCACAATATTTTAGTAGTCGCACCTAGCGAACCAACATATACAGCATTCCGCTCTAATTACCTAGGGGATATCCAAGACATTGCCCTAATAAGAAATACTATCACTCCAGCTCATCAAATAGTACTCACAGAACTAGACTCAGATCATCTACCAGTTCTTCTATCACTTTGTGATAAGCCAGAACCCTTCAAACAACCACCAAGACTGCTAAATGGTAGGGTTGATTGGAAAAAGATTTAAGAAGATATCGACAGACGTTTGGCACCCCTACGCAGACTCTCCACACGACAAGATATAGACAGCGCTGTAAAACATTTAACAACAGGCATTGTGCATGCAGTTCATGAATCAACCATTGTTCCAAATCAACTATCAAGACCAAAGAAGTCATACATAACACCTCAATATATCCTAGATCTAATTAAAAAGAAAAAAACAGGGTCAGACGACTATGGCTTGATCATACTAGTCAATTGAAAGCCAGACTTAATCAATTAAGTCACCAAGTAAAAAGAGAATTTGATGAACATAGAATATCATCATATCAAAAATATATAAGTTAACTAGAAGCAGCAGATCCCTCAATCTGGAGAGCTACCAAAAAAATACTTCGACAACCACAAACTACATACAGCTTAAAAACTAACAACGAAGTTTACGATACAGATAAAGGCAAGTGTAGAATATTTGCCGAGCATCTCGAAAACGTTTATGTTCCAGCGCCCTTACCAAATCACACCCTCAACAAAGAAATTAAATAATTTATTGATAATGTGCTTCCTAATATAAGCCCAAACAGTTTCTCGATAATTACCTCAGACGAAATATCTGATTTGACCAAAATAATACCATTAAAAAAATCCCCTGGTCATGATCTCATACCGAACATAGTTCTTAAAAATCTCACCAAAAAGTGTGACATTAGCGCTTATATTTAATGCATGTCTGACTACTGGCTATTTTCCACACACATGGAAACACGCTGTAATTATCATGTTCCTGAAACATGGAAAAAACAAGATGCACCCATCAAGCTATAGGCCTATCAGCTGAATATGCACTTTAGGCAAGATTTTCGAAAAACTGATACTGAGGCGACGGAACGAATTTATGGAAGAGCATAATACCCTACCCCCCCACACGGTTCGGGTTCAGAAAAAAGCATTCAACTCTTCATCAACACCTTCGTTTAAATGAAATTATTGTCAAAGGATTCGAAAACAAAAAATATACCACCGTAGCATTTATTGACGCAACACAAGCTTTTGATAAAATATGGATCGACGGGCTCCTCTTCAAATTAGCTAAAATCACAGATTTACCCTCCTATCTACTCAAAATCATTGCCAGCTTCACACAAAATAGAACATTTGCAGTAAGAATAAACGCTGAATTTTCCACAACTAAAGCAATTCACGCAGGAGTACCACAAAGTTCCATATTGGGACCTACACTATATAATTTATATGTAAGCGACATACCATGCGAACAAGGCTCCTTATTGGCGATGTATGGGGACGATACAGCGATAGCTACACAACACAAAAGCATAATCGAATCCAGGAACCTTTTACAAAATTCCTTAAACAAAGTTACAAAATGGTGCAAGAGCTGGGGAATCACTATAAACTCATCAAAGAGTCAAGCTAAAATGTTTACAATCTTAAGAGGACCAAATCCGCCACCGTTACAAATAGATAACAAACCAATCCCTTGAAATCACAAACACGAATCTGTTAAACATTTAGGCCTACAGTACGATCGTACCTTAACCTGAAGGCATCATATCAAAAACAGAACTCAGCAAACTTATGGACGTCGAAAAATGCTGTACCCCATTATACACAGAGAATACTGAAGATTGAATGCGAAACTCTCATCTACAAAAGTATTCTTAGACCAGTTCTCACATATGGCTGTCCAATATGGGGAACAGCGTCAAATTCAACAATAAATATGGCACAAACCTTCCAGAACAAAGTGCTACGAATCATCACCGATGTACCGTGGTTCATTACGAACACGCAAATACATCGCGAATTAAACAAACCAGTGATCAATGACTTCATAAAAACAAGTGCAGTCAACTTCCTGAACAACTAAACTGAATGTCTTGGAGCAGTACATTACAATCTTGGTGCAAGACTACAACAAAGAAGACTAAGAAAAAGACTTCCATAAGATGTGTTTAATGGTCCATGATCAGAGTTAAAATATAGTTTAAGTATGTATAGGTATTTGGGCGCATGTGAGTGTGTGTGTGTGTGAGTATGGATGTGGACATACGAATGTAAGCCTACCAAATAATGTTACTAACTTATCGACCAAACTATTTTTAATTTATGTTTCTAACTATAGCATCTTATCGTTATAATTTTTTATTGTTTCTTATATTAGACAATAGCCCATGGCAGATAAAACAACCATGAATAGCATACATGTTGCTGAACTGGTTTGATCCACAATTATATATATATATATATATATATATATATATATATATATATATATATATATATATATATATATATATATATATATATATATGTGTACAGGTAATGACTGACCACCTGACGGATATATTTACTGGCGCTATTAACGGAGCGACAAATATTACCACTATCGTTAAAATAAATAAGCAACCTTGGGTAACACACGGGTTAATCACCTCGCTTAGAATGAGAGACAAATTGATATTAAAGTGGCTTAAAGATAAAAATAACCAGGCTTTAGAAACTCGGTATAAAATCTATAAGAATAAGTTAACAAACCTGATTAGGGAGACAAGGAACAACTACTATAGAAACCGAATCAGATTGTCAGAAAAATATAAAAGCAAGGTTTGGAATACGATTAATGAAATAACAAACAGGCGAAAGAAGGACATACAGAGAATGACGTCAGTAAAATTAGCGAATGGTTCGACCACTAAAAGCGGTTCACAAATTGCTAACGCCTTTAACGAATTTTTTATTGGTTTCGGGCAAGGACAGGACGGGGAAGGAAACAAGAATTATAGTGGGAAAAGCTATAAAAGAGACAAAGTTTCTTCAAGCACTTTTTATTTAAACCCGGTTACAAACAATGAAGTCATAGAAGTTATTAACTCCTTAAAAAATAATTGTGCACCTGGAGAGGATGGCATAACATCGTACTACGTTAAAATAGCACACCAGTTTGTGGTAAGGGCCTTGGTGATTATAATAAACAAAACATTTGAGACAGGAAAAATCCCACTGTAATTTTAAAAAGGTGTTGTTATGCCAATACATAAAACAGGTGACCAACTGCTAATGGAAAACTATAGACCCATTAGTCTAATAAATACGTTCGCAAAGATTTTTGAAAAATGCCTTAAAAAAGAGTGATTAGCTTTCTTGACAAATATAGTATTCTCTTCATAAACTGAAGACAACTATTGTGGGCAATTTTGAAAACAATAGAAAAGTCATCGGAGTCTTTCTTGATCTTCAGAAAGCTTTTGATACGGTCTCTCATGAAACCCTTTTGAGTAAGTTAAAAAACATTGGTTTTAGAGGAGTTGCGTTGAGTTTGTTCGAAAACTATTTAAAAAACAGGCAACAAGTAGTGAGATTAGATAGTAACACAAGCGAGCCATTGACAATAAAAAGAGGAGTCCCACAAGGAACAATTTTGGGTCCAGTTTTGTTCTTGATATACATCAATGATGCTCTGACAGCTTTTGACGACGATAGTGTATCCTTGATTTCATACGCAGACGATACAGTTCTGCTCTGTGATGGGATTAACTGGCCCGAGACAATCCGAAGTGCGGCGTTATTGATTGGGGAGCTCAATCGTAGGCTGAACCATGACAGTTTGTATCTTAACGTCAAGAAAACAAAGTATATTGCGTTCTCGCCAACATCCGCTAGTTATTCCTGGACACACTGAACCTATCAGGAGTGTAGATAGTCTAAAGTACCTCGGTATTATGGTAGATAAGAACTTAAAATGGCAAACGCACATAGAATATATGAATAATAGGCTACGTAAACTTATCTATGTTTTTTATGTTCTGCGAGAGATAATGTCTCTGAATACTTTGCTTGACGTTTATGATGGTCTGGTAGCGTCCATATTACGATACGGAATATCCTGTTGGGGATCGGCTTATAAATCGACATTAAAACCGCTTTGCATAACACAGAATTTCATATTAAGAACTATACTAAACAAAACAGTTGATTATCCCACAAAATTGTTATACAACTCAAATACGGGTGTTATGAATATTAAGAGGTTGTATATCCTAGCGCTCGTACAGTATACCCACGAGGAGGCATTGTTACAAGAGCAGGCACAGCATCAATATCTAACAAGGCAGGCAACAAATAGAAATGTACTAACATCAAGATGTAAAAAAACTATTTCACGGAAAAATATTGACTTTCTTGGACCAAGATTAAATAATCTTGTACCAGCCAAACTTAAGATTATAGAAAAGAATTTTAAGTTTCGGAAAAAAAAAGGAATACATATTGCAAAATTACGAAAGATTAGAAATCTTAATAGAGAATTTTTGATAAAACTATGGTACATAAAGACAGCTTATAATTGTTGTTACAAATGAATAGCAATGGAGGAGTGCTGTAAACGTGGGTAAGCAGGTGTGGGCGTAGCGTTAGCGCGTGAGTATGTCGGGTATGTGTGAGTGTATACTTGTGACTTATGGGATGATGTGCGAAAGCGGGAGCTAGTGAGTGTCTGTGAGTAAGTATAAAAGTGTGTATAAGCGACTTATGGGATGTGTGCGAGGGCAGGAGCTAGTCAGTGACTGTGGGTGAGTATAAATGCGTGTATAAGCGAGAGGGGTTGCTTTTGGCTGTGTATTGATTGGAGACAGGGTTGTCCTCTGCTTGTGACTGGAGTAGATTGGGTGGAAGACAGGCCGGGTTGGAACAGACAGACGTTAAAGGGATGGAATGCTTTGAGCGATTGTTGTTGACGGATATACCTAATTTATTCACATTGGAATAGAGGTGAAAGGGTGTGTGAAGTGGATGGTGGGATGCCTGACAATTTAAATAGTCAAGGACGGTCAGATGTCTGTAGGATTGTTGTAGTGTATGCTTTGATAGGATAACTAATTATAAGGCAAAGCACGCACAAGTATGAGTATACTTATGTGCTTTAGCATTTTTGTTGTAAAGTTTAAGTATAAATTTGTATTAATTGTTGTTGGTAAATAAAATAAATAAATAAATAAATATATATATATATATATATATATATATATATATATATATATATATATATATATATATATATACCTTACTAATAGTGTACAATTCTTATGAAAATTCACTACTATAATGCACTTGCTGCGTCCAGAACATTTTTCTTTATTCTGAATACTACATGTGTGTCTTCTATTAACAAATTAAAATACCGCAAAACAAATGTCCAGGATATTTCTTCCGATTTTCACATTAGATATTTAGATGTTTAGCTAAACATATATTTCTTAATTTTAACATAGCAACTAACCTCATTAAGTCTTGTGCATGCTTACATTTCACATAAGTCATTGCATAACCTCCCGGAGATTGTTCGAAAGTGAAGATTCTACCTGCAACTGCTTCATTACACACACACACTGCAAATAAATCTAATGACATTTTGCATGACTGTGTACACACGTTGCATATGGTCATTATATACCTGAATTACATAACGACTCTAAACGTCCTTGAAACACTGTGCAAATATTGAATAAATAAGCCAAATATGAATCCTTGTATCTAAAGAGGATCATATAATTGCACAAAAGACAACGAGGGACTTGCATGGACTTAATTGCGACTTGTTTGTTTCGAGGTTGCAAAACAAAGCTCTTCGTGCTTTATGAAATTCCAACAATTTAGTACGTGTTTCTAGCTTGAGGTTTGTCTCAGAAGAAAGTGAAGTTACGTTGCATTGTGAAGAGCTGTAATAGAAAGACTACATTTTATACATTACATTTTGCGACAATGCTGCATTTTTGATGGATATGAATTTTGATTTGATCTAAAAGAGTTGGACTCGAATCCTTTTTTCAGGTGTAAAAGTCACTCTTTAATCGATTTTGGACTTGACTTCGTAGAGAATAAAAAAATGTGATGTGGGCGAATGTTTGTAGAAAATACAAAATTCCGATTGCAAGTCTACAAAAATTTCGGTAAATGAGCAGCAACTACGACTTTTTTTACAAAGTCGTTTCTATGTCTATTTACATAGCTTGGATGAGTTCATTGACCAGGTCATTCAGGCAGTTTTTGCTTGAAAACTAAAGATTTTTTTTGGATTTTTTGTGTATATCTTTGAACATACAATTTATTGAAAAATTAAAAAAAATATTTATCACCGTTTAAAAAGGTCTATAACAATCTGTGGCTAATGTAAGAAAACTTTCAAGCCTAGCTTCAACCATAGCCATAAACTTAATTTAAAAATATACGGGATGTAAAAAAATCCTGACGCGATTTTTCGTAAAAAATGTCTTGTTTTTAAAAGAAGGGCATTTGACAGTTTAACCTATACAGTACTGAGTGTACCATATTTCATTAAAGTAGCTTTGTTGTTTTAAAAAGTACAAACATTTACTAACCATTTATTATTAATTACAAACATATCACAAAAATTTTTGAATAAATAATTTTGACAGAAACATTAAAAGTATTTCTGCGAAAACTTTTAAAATTCAACTACTATTTGAGAGTACCTGTATACGGCAGCTTGATTTTTTCGACGAGTAATACAAACAAAAAGATCTCTGAATGCGTCACTTCTATGGGGCTCCCAAATCTATTGATAAAAACGCTGTATGTGTTTGAAGTATGTGGAAAAACGTGAAAAGTTGCAAAACAATTTAAATAACTCAAAAACGATTAACCATACCAATTTTTTTTCTTGCAAACATGCATTATAATTCGATGGAAAACACAAAAATTCAATACAATAAAGGGGTGTTATATTTAAAAAAAGAAACTGTGTATCACCAGCGACTTATAGGCCACCTGTGATTGTCAAAATAGATTTATAAGATGCAACTCGAAATACCCTATAACTAACGTATATATTTTTTCTCATTTCTGTTATAATAACGGATATATTGAGTTTTACTGTAAAAATGCGTCACCCTGTATATGTGTAAACAGACAAAAACTAAAACTGACCCCGTATATGTGTTATAGGGGTTCTAGCTCGCGCTCATTTGAAGAAATCTTTTTAAAATTCATAACTCGAGGTCTTCTCAATAATTTTTTCTACGAAAATTTGGTAAAATATAGACTATTAAACCATAAACTCTATAGCTGAAACTACTGACAAAGCATCAAAGAAAGGGTCTATTTGAAATGAATTTTCCGAAAACATTTTAGTAAAATAAAGGACAATGATGATTGAAACTGAAGCTTAAGTCCCTGTAAAACACACTTATTACGACATATCTTCGACATAATCCGTATCTGAAAATTGCAAATTCTGACGTTTCAAATCGCGATTTTGCGTTTTAAGAATAAAGAATATAAAATTTTCAAAATACTGTTCTGCTACTTCATGACCTTTTTGCGCCAAGAAAACTGAACCGTTGTATGTAATATCCAATTGGTTTTGGCACCCAAATTTGTTTTATTAAAATGCCTATAACTTTTTCTTCTTTCAACTTAGAGATCTGAATTTCTGCTTGTAGGGTAAGTTTGAAATGGAAACGTACGTGCCAAATTTGGCTGTTATAGCTCTGTTATTTTCGAAGATACAAAAATTTTCCGAAAGAGAACCCACAATTTTCCCATGGCCAATAAGTCGTTGGTGATACGCACTTTCTTTTTTTAGTCGAACACACCTTGTGTTAATGCATTTTTTCAGTTTCCATCGAATTATCATAAATGTTTTTAAGGTAAAAAAAATATGTCGTTTATCGTTTTTGAGCTATTTCAATTGTTTGGAAACTTTTCACGTTTTTGGCCCATATCACAAATTGTGAATGGGCGTTTTTACCACTAGATAGCGGAGCCCCATGGAAATGACACATTCAGAGAGCTTTTGGTTGAAAAAATCGAGCTGCCGTATACAGGGCGCTCTCAAACTGTGGCTGAATTTGAAAAGTTTTCGCAGAAATGTTTGTATTGTTTCCGTAGAAATAATTTTTTGTAAGATTTTTTGTTATGTTGGTAATTAATAATAAATGTTAAGTATGTTATTGTTAAAAAAAATTATCGAATTTTTGTGAAAAATATAATTTTGTGTAACATTACTGAAGACAATTTCTGTAAAAATAAATGGTGAATTTTTATATAAGAAATTTTTGCAGATTTTCATTTTTTTTTCGATTTTGGTCCTAAAGTTGTTTGTGAATAATTATACCTTGGCTGGTGCGTAAACAGCTTGAAGAGGTTTGTTCGCCAGGAAAGTCGGACCAGTTTTTAAATTGATTTTCGGAAAATCTTTGTACTTTTTGAAACAACAAAGTTCTTTTAATGAAATATGGTACATTGTTAGTACTATATAGGTTATACTGCCAACCAAATTTCATTTTAAAAACAAGACATATTTGCGATTAAAAACATTTTTTTGATGAAAATTTGCTACCATATCGCACATGCTGCGTCCAGACTTTTATAGATATGCGTTAATTGCAATAAAATCACGTATTCAAAAGTTAAGGCATCCCTCAGGGAGGTGTGGAATAGAGTGAGGAGGATCAAAGGCCGTCACTAACATTTAACATAGCAGCCATACAGGACACGAAACAGAACATAATCACATCCGCATCCCACATTTCCAACCATTTAGCAGAGACTATTAATGGAAATTCCAGCGATAAAATCTATTCAAATAAATTCAAAAATTATCGAGAACAAGCTGAATCCGATTTTCAACTTAACACAGTGGATTCACACGAATCCTCACTGAATATCTATTTTTCAATGCTGTAACTGAAAACAGCATTCAAGACTTCACAGGAACCTGCAGCTGGACAAGACGATATTCCTGAAATTTTTCTCAAAAAATAACCAGAAGAAGCATTAGCTGTTCTACTAATAATGTATCATTTAGTTTGGCAAAAACAGACTTTCCCAATCATATGGAAAAAATCCACGATATTGCCCATCCACAAATCAGGGAAGCCGAAACTCGATGGCAATAGTTACAGACCCATTTCACTAACCTCCACTATATGCAAATTGCTAGAGAAGATGGTCAACCGAAGGCTGTTATGGTCTCTAGATCATCACGGACATCTTAACCGGCACCAATCGGGGTTCCTACCGAACCGCAGTACCCTAGGCAATCTCGCCTGTCTCCAGTCAGAAGTACTTGATACTTTCGCTCACCGTCAAAAACTAGTAGCTGTTTTCTTCGACATGGAACACGCTTTTGACACCGTCTGGAGAAAGAGCATTTTACAAAAATAATCCAGGTGGGGAGTTAGCGGCAATACACTCATATTTATTAGTAACTTCCTTACTGACCGAAATTTTAGAGTAAAAGTAAACAATACCCTATCAGACACATACAACTTACAAAATGATGTCCCCCAAGGCTCAGTCCTCAGCCCAACACTGTTTAACGTCGCAATCAACGACATACTGGACACCATTCGAAGAAACTTATATGCAGATGACTTAGTTATTTACTGCAGAGGGAAAAATGTCATATCGACCTGCAAACTTATCGAAAATGCCATCCAAAAATTGGAAGAGTGGTCTGATCATAGCGGTGTCAATTTCTCCTCCACCAAAACCAAATTTATGGTATTCTCAAAAAAATGCGACAATTCTGTCACATGTGCCCCCAAAATCAGAGGGATGTCGTTGGAAAAAGTGAAGGCACATAAATTCTTGGGCATAACCTTTGACTCTAAACTAAGTTGGAAGATTTACGTCAACCAACTCAAAGCTGACTGTATAAAGGCGCTTGGTCTTTTGAGAGCTCTAGCACATCAAAACTGGGGTGCACATGAGACAGTGCTGCTCTCCATTTTTAGGTCACTAATCAGATCAAAAATTGAATACTGCCAAATTATCTATGCAACAGCAACAAAATCAGTTCTGAAACCTCTGGATGTGATTGTAAATCATGCCTTAAGGATAATAACAGGAGCCTTCCGAACAAGCCCTACAGACAGCCTGTATCGAGAATTTTCATAGTAATAATCTGGCACCAAATATTTTTTATAACTTTGTTTCTATCGTAAACCTACCTACCAAATTTGGTTACCATAGGTTTTTTATTTTTTGTGATCAAAATTTATTTCGAAACAAAACTCAAAGTTTTCCCGAAAAACCTGGTGTCATTTTCCTGGCTAACGAACTTGTCCAAGCCACTTACAAAAGGAAGGTGCGTGCCCAATTTAATCAAAATCGGCTTATTATTTTTTAAGTTATCGGTTTGATACACACACATATATATATATATATATATATATATATATATATATATATATATATATATATATATATATATATATATAGACATAAAAATGTAAACTAACCATGGATATGTGTTCTAGGGGGCCTAGTTTTTTTTATTTTAACAACACACCACGAGGGCTCACAGCCTACATACTATCGTACCGTGGGTGTCGACAAGGGGGAAAGAGGCAACTTGTTAATTCTGGACTTAAAGGTTTGGAGGTTCGGAGGAGAAGGAAAAACAACTTGGAAGTCCTCGGGACAAAAGAGCGGGCATAACAAGGTGTTCTATGTCTGGTGACATGGTGTATTCGCTCTGTTCCCCTGGTAAATCTGTTGAGGGCAGCAGGTGGAGGAACTATGGAAAAAATCACTGCCCGTGCGGATATCTATAAAATAAAGAGAGGTCACCAACGGCACGTCGATGGGTAAGGGATGACAGCCTTTGGGTGAGGGTAAGGTTACCGATGAGACGTATAGCTCTCTTCTGAGTGGAGTCCAGGATAGCGAGTATAGAAGCGGCAGCGGCACCCCAGATGTGGGAGCAGTATTCGGGGTTTGGCCTTATTGTGAAGTATATAAGGTATAGAGATTAGCTGGCGAAAAGTATTTGCGAGCCCGGAAGATGAAGCCTAATTCCTTAGCAGGCGATTCTGCAATTGATGTGACATGTTGTTGCCAGTTGAGATTTCAATCCACAGAAATGCCAATAAGTGAAAAGGACTCATTACTTTGAATAACTTGGTTGTTCACTGTGATGGATCTAGTGCTGCTGTATCTCTTATGAGATAGAAAGCAGGACTGAGATTTGGTGGAGTTCAATTGTACAAGATTTCTACTTCCCCAGACTAATATTTGTTGGAAATCCACAGAGACAGACTCTCTATGAGTCTGCGATCCTCATCTAATTGGGCTAAAGAGACAGGCTTAGAATATTGTATATTTGAGTGGAGGGTGCTGTCGTCCGCGTAACTCTGAACTGGGTTTAATGTGCTAGAGAGGAGGTCATTGATGTGGAAAAGAAACAAAGTAGGGGCTAAATCTGAACCTTGAGGGACTCCTGCATCAATTGGATACAGTTTAGAGGAATGGCCATCCACGACAACAGAAATGCTCCGGTTGGAGAGGAAATTTGCATGTCCTGGTACAGAGTTTCGGTGGTAGGCTAAGAAGAGAAATAGGCCTGTTGTTGCTAGGAAGCGTTTTGGATCATTTCTTGGGGTTGTAAGACAAAGTTAACTATGGTAATTTACCTCTATACCAAATGGTTATAGTGTTAAGTGTAAATAGTAAACGGGATTCCCATTGAGACCACTCATCAACTTCAAAGATGCACTTGCATACAAAATAGCAAAATAAATAGACCAAGGATTAAAACAAGAGATGAAAGAAAAAAAGAACATAAAAAACTCCATATAACTAGTGCACAAATTAGAAAAAATAAACATAAACAAAAACACAAGACTGGCCTCATTCGACATAACAAATATGTACACCAATATTTCAATTAACGAAACCACAAATATAATCGAAAATAAAATGCAAAATAAGAACAAAAAACAACAAATCAACGAAATATTAAATATCATACGAAAACAAAATTACTTTGAATTCAACGGAGAATACCACATCCAAGAAAACGGACTACCAATGGGATCTCCACTATCAAGCATTATAGCAGAAATATACATACAAAAGTTAGAAGATAAAATCAACACCTTCATAAAAGAAAACAGACCCAAACATCGACTGGTTAAGATACGTCGACGATATATTAGTAAAATATTACAATCAGAAAACCAACATAGACAATAATGTCCTCGAAAAAATAAACCAAATCAACAACATAAAATTCACAATAGAAAAATAATCAAACAATACCATAAACTTCCTAGACTTAACACAAATCATATATATATATATATATATATATATATATATATATATATATATATATATATATATATATATATATATATATATATATATATATATATATATATATATAAAACTCAAAAAATAAATGGGCCGATTTTGATAAAATTCGGCAATCACCTTCCTTTCGTAAATGGATTGGATAGGTTCGTTAACCAGAAAAATCCGACCAGGTTTTCGGGGAAAATTTTGGGTTTTCTTTCGAAAAAAAAAAAATATCTTCGAAAATATAAAAACTATGGTAACCAACTTTGGTAGGTATGTTTACGATAGATGCCGAAATTCAGTTATCTATGTTATAACAAAAAAAGTTATGAGCATTTAATGAAAAAATGTTTGGTGCCAGATCATTTCTATGAAAATTCACTACCATATCGCACTTGCTACGTCCAGGCTTTTTAATTTTATGCAAGTTTTATAAAAATTATCTACCATAACTGACTTGCTACCCCGAAACTTTTTAATATTTCACAATTGAATAACACCAAGTATCAGCTACAACCATTTCATTTACCTTGTATAAAAACTGTACATTTTTGTGAATCCAAAGTATTTAATAACTGTGCCAGTCCCACAGTGTTGGCACATATCTGTATGTAAGAAGCAATTAGTTCTTTTACTAAAGAAATCAATTTACTTCTAAGCAGTTGCTTTTATGGATGATATTACCAAACACTACTGAAGAAGCACGTGATGTTATAAATCTAAGATGTAACTCAAGGAGGACTGCTTAGCTGAGTCTTATGAAACGACAATTTGATGGTAAAAGCACATCACACGAATTTGTGTTACATCTTCCAGTCGCTAACGCGATTACAGAATGTAAAATGTAGACCGCTTGCGGTACTGCCATAAATAATTTATGATAATAAAACTAATTGTGATATTATTTGTTAACTTGAGATCTAAACGCCAACCCAAGGCGATTTAACGGTTAACCGTTATAGAAATATTATGCTTTATATTTCAATATACAGGGTATGCCCACCTGGAAAATATCGGAATTAGAAAAACAAAAATCCGAGACACATCGACTTTGTTTTCAAGGGGGACATATAAATGCTTAAGTTTTGGTGTCTTGGAACCTACCACTTAGGCAGGGACGTAAAAGGTACCCTTAAATTTTAAATGACACCCTATGTTGAGTGACAGCTCATTTTTAAGCTTTCTCAATTCTGCTCAAGACAACATACGACTTTTTAGTGAATTTTCATTAAGAAAATTCTTTATTAGAGAGGTATCGATGGTAAGACTTTTGGAAAATTTCTTGAAATGAACACGAATTAGGGCCCCTAGTACCCAAATCCAAGGTCAGTTAAAAAGTGTATATATATATATATATATATATATATATATATATATATATATATATATATATATATATATATATATATATATATATATATATATACATAGTGTGAATGTATGTATCCAACCGATAACTTAAAAAATACTTGACCAATGCAAATTTGGAAATCCCCTTCGTCTTGTTAATAGCTTGGATGAGTTCGTTAGACAATTTCGACACTCAATTACTTGTGGAAAAAATGTAAAAAAACTGTTTGAAAACGCAGTATCTTTTAAATTACCAGAAGTATTAAACTAGAACGTAGATGTCATATAAGTGGTCCTATATACCAAATTTGAAACCAACTGCAGTAGATCTTGAGTTAACTAAATAATATAAACGATATGACCTGAAATTGTCTCTGAATGGATACCTGTAATGTTAGACAAGGTCAGTCCGATAAATCAGGGTTCCGCTGCCATTGCAAACAAAATCTCCAAATTAAGTTTTAAACGGACAGGCCACGAAAGTTTGTCACAATAAACAATCTGCGGGGTTGCCATTTGCGACAACTCTCATCTGAATCTGAATGTAGGAAAATGTTAATATATAGAAATTTCAATGAAAGTGATTCAATTTGTTTAACAGCAATCTAGAACTACGTTTTATTATGTATAAATATTAAGCTTCCTATATTCACGGTATTTAAAAGCGATCTCCCTCCCCTAGTTTAATCTGACAACAGCATTATTTGTCAATTGCTAACTGGCAGGAGTCATGAGAAAAATGTGCGCGTTCTAAGCATAACCTCTAGACTAATAGACGTCATTAACAAAGAAGAAGAAGAAGACAAATGCGTTCGGCCATCGCCTGTAGTATAATATTATGATTTTAACATCCAATTAAACAAATAAGAAGGTGGTTGTGTGCATGAGATTCAGGTTGCTAATCAATGCATGTAGGTACTGGATTACTAAACAGTAATAGTAGATATGTGTTGAAGAGAGTTTAGGTAGAGCAAGTGCGTTATGGTAGCGAATTTTCGTTAAAATATTGGTAATGGTGATAACTCAATTTCCCAGCAAATAAGAATATTCAGTTTTGATACATAGTAAAACCCATATAAAGGCAGCGAGTGTACTAAATTTTAAAATTAACTATAAATTTGTAAGGCTAGATGTATTTCCGCCACAGTTAGAACAGTAGACCGGTTTCGGTCTAATTAGAGCTCATCAGTACGGCATACTAATTGTAGCGAAAATACACCTATAAAATAATACGGCTATGGTAGCCAGCCTCCCAACACTTAGTGAGTGGTAGACACGAAGCCACGTGCCGCCACCTAGTTGCGGAACCAAGTAGTATGTTGTCCCGTCAGCTCCAAATAACACAAAGGGTTAAAAAATAGAGACTATACAACCAACTAACAATTTAGTAAATTGTCAGCCTGCAACTAGGTGGCGGCATGTTGCTTTGCACTCACTTAGTGTTGGTAGGCTGGCTACCATAGCCATATTATTTTATAGGTGTTTTTTCGCTACAATTAGTATGCCGCACTGAAGAGCTCTAATTAGCCTTACATACTTTGTCCCTATACTAGGGTATAAATGGACCAGGGCTAACAATTTACTAAATTGTTAGTTGGTTATATACAGTCTCTATTTTTTAACACTTTGTGTTATTTGGAGGTGGCGTGACAACATACTACTTGGTTACACACGTTGCTTCGTGTCTACCACTCAGTTAGTAACTATAAATTTGTTTTAAAAACCTTATTTGTTATTTTGTCTGCAGAAACTGGAGCGATTGCGTTGACTAAAACGGATCATCCAAGCGATTAATAAGGAAAAATCCCTGCCACTTTTATAATTTGGCAGGTACATTCCTTTTGTAAATAAAAATTAAATTTTCTGTAAATTTGCCGTTTAGCACAAGGAGGACTTTTAGAAAAAAAATCAGAAACATGCTTAGAACCCGATATGAATGCACATACCACAAGAAAAAATTCTTCCAAAACAGCCCCCAAGCAAGTTACGGGAGCAGGAGTTAAACGGGGTGCTGGGCGGGAAAGAAGATAAAAAGGAAATGTGAACAGAAAGTGCGAAAAAACCAGCTTAGTTGGACCTCTATAAGCAGCCCTTATCCCATTTTGCAGCTACACTTCCTTAAAACCTAGTTTACTCCGCGCAGAACCACTATTCACCGCAGGTCCCGCAACTTTCTTGGGGATTGTCTCAAGAAATTTGTCTTGTTTACGTTGTTCTTTTTTAAGCATTAAGGGTGGTTGTAGGCATGAAGAAGGTGTAGGAGAACCCCCGGGATGAAGCAGCGAACCAAGATTTTCAAATTATGTTTAAATTGTTACCACATTTTGCTTAAAATCTTTTCCCAAAAATGAATTTGATGTTGCGTTGTTTGTCAGTATCACATAGAGTGCTATTTTATCATTAAAAAAAAGCATGGATACAGCAACAGTAAATAGATGCTGAGAAGGGTCTGGGTGCAACAAGTACGTTATTTGGTAGAGAGTTTTCGTAAAAATATTTCAAATTTGATAACTCAGTTTCCCATTAAGCTAGAATCTTCAATCTTGAGCCATATTAAAACGCAGCGAGGGTACTAAATTAAAGAAAAATAACATAATGAGCTTCGCGAATAATTAATAATTTGTTTTGAAACCCCCCTTTTGTTGTTTTGTTTGCAAAAACTAGTTTGATTGGGTTGACTAAAACAAAACCGTCCAAGCAATTAATAAGGAAAAATACCTGCTATATTTATAATTTGGTAGGTACATCCCCTGGTAAATATTCTATCTCCATAGAAAATAGAAATTTCCTCAAAGAAATACACACTAGGGCCTGTAAAACGGATTCCCTTGGTTCATTTAAATTTAGATAATTAGTTATAATAATATATATTACTAATAGTGTACAATTATTATGAACATTCTCTACTATAATGCCCTTGCTGCGTCCTGAACTTTTTTGTTTTTTATACTCTTAATTTTTGCAATAAATTGTAAAATCGAAGCATTTCTGAATAGAGAATGAAGTGATCTTTCAGATGAAGTATCACAAGCCCCTACTTTCTATTAAAAAAATTGTGTGTTAAATGTAGAGGTTAAGTTATTACGTTGTATGGTGTCACTTTTTAATCTAAAATTGGCGTGTATCAGGATTTTTTTTAATATGCCCAATAACTGAGATACTAAATTTATTATATTTGGCTGTTTCACACTGTATATGAAACAGAATGGTTTCACCAAATTAGAGCAACAAAAATTTATTTAGAATAATAATTTTACTATTTACGAGTTCCGTCCTTAACTAGTAGTCCCTTCACGGGTACCATTTATTGCAGAACCTTGGTGGTTCAGGGGTAAGAACGTGTGCCTCTGAACCGAAGGGTACTGGGTTCTATCCCAGGATACTCATTTCACTTTTTCAGTACAAACTGTAACATTAATATCAACCGAGGTTCTGGCATTGTATTTAAGCAAGTTGAATGTCTGCACGTTCCGCCCTTCGGAGGCGGCGTAAAGCCGTCGGTCCCGTGTCCATGCAATGTTGGGCACGTTAAAGATCCCTACCCTCCTTACAGGAGGCAGGGGTTCGGCAAAATTTCCAGGATAGTGAGGTGAAACTGCTCCCTGGCGTCGGTGGTTGGCCATAGTCGCGGAAATAGGCCGACGTTAAAGAAAGAAAACACACACACACACCATTTATTGCATCACTCTTAATCAAAATGCAAATTTTATAACATTTGCAAATCATCACATTCAGAAGATTCAGGAAGCTTCCATGTATGTATTAATAATAATGGGAATTAGAATGTGGATTACACAATTTTAATCAAGTTGTTAAGAACAACCTTCATTTAATTTGCTATTGAATTATTAAGACTAATCAATAATTATTAGTGATTTTGGTAACGTAAAAAATCAGTACACAGAAAATAAATCAATCGCTAAGGTGCCTGCAGAAAAGGTAAAGTTCAACTGGTCTATTAACTCGTTAAATTAAAAATATAAATAATTGATTATTGCCATGAGTAATTCGCCGTCGCATGGGGCAAAATTGCTTCAATTTTTTGTGAAGGAACGTGTGTAGGGTTCGGGTACTTAAGAGTTTTTGAGGAATAATTTCGGAGTCTCAGGCACAAACATATTTCTGCGAATTTCAAAATAAAGTTGAGTACCTATACAATAGGAAGTAACTGAACTAGAAGCTTCAAAATAGTTTATTTTCAGCGATTCGAAAAACATATACGTGATCAACCGAATCTACCCCGATAGTATGCTAAATAGAGCCCATGGGTGTGGACAGTTCGGTCAATGCTGAAAATTAGTAAACTCGACTATTTTAAACCAATTCTAGTAAATTTTCATGATTAAATATTGTTATATGCATCTTAAAAATGAAATTAAGAGATGTCAAAACCCTAACAATTCCAAATCTATTTGGTGTAGACAGCTTGACCATGACCTCCGAGCTTGCAAAGAGACTGGTATCAGGAAATGTTTGTAAACAGAAATATGTGGTGGCCCCTTTCTTCGTTAAAATATGGCTGTAAGCAAATTGTTTAAAATTTGTCCATTGTAGTAGTAGTAAGAAAATTTCGCTTATCGACTTTCGAAGTTTCAAAAAAATCTTCAAATGAGCGCATAATGGAGCTTTAGAATTTTTCAGTATTGGCACTTTTGGAACTTTTACATGGGATTTGGTGGTTCTTGTCTATGGTCGTTACTATTACTGCTTGAGTTTCAGTACGCAAATTGGCCAAGACCGGGTAATTATTCCTATGTCTGAAGACATTTTTAAGGTCGGTCTATTTCCGAGGCTATTGGAGGAGTTTCACCTCGCTATCCAGGAAAATTTCCGACCTTTGCCTTTATGTAAGGAGGACAGGGATCTTAACGTGGCCCACATTGCATGACACAGGCTCGACGGCTTTACGCCCCTCTGAAGTCAGTACCCTTGGGTTCAGAGTCACACGTTTTTACCACTGGACCACCGAGGCTGTGACCTTATTAGTGAATTTTCTTAAAAAAAATTCACTAATGAGGAGATCTCGACTTTTGAATTTTGAAAAAATTTCTTCAAATGAGCGCTATTTAGGACTTTATATGTTATATATATATATATATATATATATATATATATATATATATATATATATATATATATATATATATATATATGTTTATATATTTATATGTCACACCTATAACTAAAAAAATAATGGACCGATTTTGATAAAATTAGGTGACTACCTTCCTTTCGCGAGTGGCTTGGATAAGTTCGTTAGCCAGGAAAATCCGCCGAGGTTTTCCCGGAAAATTTTGTGTTTCCCTTCGAAAAAAATCGAAAAAATTTTATATCTCCGGAATTAACAAAGTAAGGGCAACTAAATTTGGTACACCGGTTTATATCATTATAGGTAAACTAGCTACCAAAATTTAGCGCTGTAGGTTGAAGGACAAAAAAGTTACAGGCATTTAAAGAAAAATAAATTTGGGTTTTCAAAACGTCAAAGTCGCGATTTTAAACGTCAAAATTGTTAATATTTAGGCAATGAACCTGAAATTAATACGATCTATGGAAGGAAAATGTCTCAAGAATAATGTTTTACAAAGCCTGAACTCTTAGTTTCAATCGTCATTGTCCTTCATTTTACTAAAATATTCCCAGAAAATTCATTTCAAATATACCCTTTCTCTGATGCTTTAGCAGTAGTGTTGGCTATAGAGTTAATCGTTTAATGGTATCATTTTTGTCGAATTTTCGTAAAAAATCATTAAAGCGCAATATATCCGTTATTATGCAAGTTACAAAAAAAAGTTGTATACATTAATTGTAGGGTGTCTTAAGCTACATCTTAAAAAGTATTTCCACAATTACAGGGTGGCCCATAAGTCGTTGGTGATTCAAATTTTCTTTTTTTTTTAGTGATTTTTTTTAATCGAACACGCCCTATGTTATTGCATTTTTGTATTTTCCATCGAAATATAATACATCTTTGTAAGAAAAGAAATTCTGGACGCAGCAAGTGCGTTATGGTAGCGAATTTTCATTAAATGCTTCAAATTTTGAATCAATTTGCTATTAACCTATAAGGTTGACCAGAAAACCAGTTTTTTCGGGAACAATTTAAGTTTACTTTCGGAAATTTTTGTACATTTTCAAACAATAAAGTTATTTTGATGAAACATGGCACATTGTTTCTAATATATAGATTATACTGGTAACCAAATTTTGTGCCTGCTTTCTTAAAAAAACATATTTGCTATTTAAAAAAACATTTTTATGAAAATTCACTACCATAACGCACTTGCTGCGTCCAGAGTTTTTTTTTAATTGGTTTTATTAGTTATTATTCCACCTAGTGTTGTAGTGGTTGAAACGTACATGTGTCGTGATTTCTGACAGCTTGCTACATAGCTTTTGTATGAGGTGAAGTTTGAAGCACATATGCCCAGTTTGACAAACCCCGATTAAATATTTAACGGATGGTTAGTTAATCAAGGCTTCAGGTGTCCAATCGCAGACTATGCATCGGGTTTTTGCTTTGACAACTAAATATTTTGAAGGTTTGATTGGTTGTATTGAGGCCTGCTTAACTAAACGGTGGTTAAATGTTTATTCGAGCTTTATGAAACTGGGCATTTAGTCTTGCAGTGTAGCGAAGAGTAAAAACTAGCTGATTTTATTACAGGCAGACAAAAGGTAAATGTAAAATTTTACAGGGGTGTATTATGATGTGGTTTTCCTTTCCCTTGCTTTATAATTGTAATTGTAAGTTTGTTAGCCAGGAAAACCGGCCCAGGTTTTCCCGGCAAATTTTATGTTTTCTTTCGGAAAAAATTATATCTCCGGAAATAACAAAGTAAGGACATCCAAATTTGGTATGCGTGTTTGTATTATAAATGGTGAACCGGGTACCAAAATTTAGGCCTGTTAGTTGAAAGACAAAAAATATATAGGCATTTAAAGAAAAAAAAACGAGTTTTCTTCAAAACGTCAAAGTCGCGATTTGAAACGTCAAAATGCGCAACATTTAGGCGAAGAACCTGAAACAAATACGGATTAGGTACAGAAAATGTCGCAAGACGAGTGTTCTGCAAACCCTTACGTTTCCGCTTCAACCGTCACTGTCCTTCATTTTACTATAATATTTTCAGGAAATTTATTTCAAATAGACGCTTTCTCTGACGCTTTGGCTGTCGGTTTAGTTAAGTTGATGCTTTGGCAGTAGGTTTTGTTAAGTTTTTTTTTTGTTAGGTTTAACGATATATAATTTTTAGCTAATTTCCTTGAAAAAATTCGTAAATGAATAGACCCCGACTTTTGAATTTTAAAAAGATATTTTTTTATTTTTTTTTATTTCAACAACACACCACGAGGGCTTACAGCCTAAATACTATCGTACCGTGGGTGTCAGCAAGGAGGAAAGAGGCAACTTGTTAATTCTGGACTTGAAGGACGGAGGTTCGGAGGAGAAGGAAAAACATGTGCCGGCAAGGAATTCCACAACTTGGAAGTCCTCGGGACAAAAGAGTGGGCATAACAAGATGTTCTATGTCTGGTGACCTGGACAGTAAAAGGGTGCATTCGCTCTGTTCCCCTAGTATATCTTTTGGGGGCAGCAGATGGAGGAACTATAGAAAAAGCTCCTCTGAGCAGTTCCTGTGAAGATATCTATAAAAGAGAGAGAGAGAGGTCACCAACGGTACGTCGGTAGGCAAGGGATATCAGCCTTTGGGTGAGGGTAAGGTCACCGATGAGACGTATAGATCTCTTCTGAATGGAGTCCAGGATAGCGAGTGTAGAAGCGGCAGCGGCACCCCAGATGTGGGAGCAGTATTCAAGGTTTGGCCTTATTTGGGAAGTATACAAGGTATAGAGATTAGCTGGTGAAAAGTATTTGCGAGCCTGGAAGAGGAAACCTAATTTCTTAGCAGCCGATTCTACAATTGATGTAACATGTTGGTGCCAATTGAGATTTCGATCCACACCACAGAAATGCCAACAAGTAAAAGGGACTCATTACTTTGAATAACTTCTTTGTTCATTGTGATGGGTCTAGGACTGGTGTATCTCTTATGAAAAAGAAAGCAAGACGGAGATTTGGTGGGGTTGAATTGTACAAGATTTATACTTCCCAGTCTAATATTTTTTGGAGATCCACGGAGACAGAACCCTCCATGACTCTGTGATCCTCATCTAATTGGGCTAAAGAGACAGACTTAGAATATTGTATATTTGAGTGGAGGGTGCTGTCGCCGCGTAACTGTGAACTGGGTTGGATGTGCTACAAAGGAGGTCATTGATGTGGAGAAAAAACAAAGTAGGGACTGAAGCTGAACCTTGAGGAACTCCTGCATTAACTGGATACAGTTTAGGGGAATGGCCATCCACGACAACAGAAATGCTCCGGTTAGAGAGGAAATTTGATGAGTTTTGGTGGTAGGCCATAGGCCGGAAGTTTATTAAGCAGCGCTGCATGCCAGACCTGGTCGAATGCTTTGGATATGTCTAGAGCGACAATCTGGGCTTCACCGTGTAGTTCCATAGATTTGTTCCAAGAATGAGTGACAGAGGAAAGGAGGTCGGCAGTTGATCTACTGACTGAATCCATAGCCTGTCATGGATTAGACTGTGTTTTTCAAGAAATTTTAATAATTCGGTGTTTATATACTTTTCCATCACTTTAGAGACAACTAAAAGGAGAGAAATAGGCCTGTAGTTGCTACGCAGCGCTTCGGATCCTTCTGGTGCGCATTTTTTGAGAACAATTGCTGGGATCTCGTCAAGGCCAGAGGCTTTCCTGGTATTAAGAGAAGAGAGCATATTTCGTACCTTTTTAGTTTTGAAAAGGATATCCGTCATATTATGCGGACATTGGGGACTGCTGATGGTTGAACATTTGGAGGTGGGTTGGGAGTAGAATTGCCGGCGAACAACGAGGCAAAAAGTAGAAACAATTTCATCCCCTAAGGTGGGAACGTGCTCTTGCAGAAATTATTCCCAATAGATCTGGCAAGAGTACAGAAGGGTTTTCTGCTGCTGGAGCTTAAGAAGACTTTGTTTTTGATGTGGTTATTAAAAGCATAAGTTTATTCGCACTATTTTTAGCCATATGTAAAGTATCATTCCAGTTACTCTAATACTTTAAAAAATATGGCGTTTTCAAACAGTTTTCTCCGATTTTACACCGAAAAAACTTGAACATAAAGGCTGAATAACGAACTCGACCTCGATTTTTGCCAAAACAAGATTTTTGCCAAATTTGATTTAAATCAGTTTAGTATTTTTTTGTTATCGCTCGGATACAAAATTTTAACAGACCTTGGTTTTGGATTCTAGGGACCCATATTCGTGCTCATCTGAAGAAATTGTTTCAAAAGCTTTCCATCGTGACCTCTCTATTAGCAAATTTTTCTTAATTAAAATTCGCTAAAAGAGCTGCTAGAGACAAGAGAACGTGATAGTGACAATAGAGCGACGTTATTTTAAACTGTGATGGTGATTAAATCATAAACCTAATATACTGGTATTTGTGTTTGTTGGTGCCAACCACACAAAAACTAACGTAAATCATGATTTAGTAACTTTAAAAATCAAAAATGCATTAACCAAAGATGTTGCTATGATAGGAATCTTCATTCATAGTCACGATATCACAGTTTACACAATGAATAATTAAGTAGTTATTGGGTTAAATCACGTCACATGCTCCAGTCGACGAACTTATCTGACAGTCCTTGTACTTACATAAATAACTTTCTACATTCATCCAAGACTCCTTTCTTCCCACATAACATGTACAAGCCACCAGTACACCTCTTGTTCGAATCAAGAAGCACCACACGCCACCAAAGCCAGACAATCCCCTTCTCTGTACCAGCTCTTCTTCTTCTGATACCATCGAGATAGATGTATCTTCTTCTTCTGTGCTTGAGTACGGTTCAGTTGACTAGCAGCGGCGACTGTTGATTGTCCATACCGCGAGGATGTGCAACTGCTGCTGTACTTCCTGATAAGTGTATTGTATCATTGTTGACTTCAGTTACAGTGTGATCAGAATCTCTTAGTGCTGATTTAACTTTGAGTGAAACAGACTCCGTAGATTTCGAGCTAAACATGTGGATTAAATCTGCCAGTGTGAGTGGATATATTTTTTTAATTTTATTGCCTGATAATTAATTTTAGCGAATTTTCGTGAAACGAGAAATTCACTAATGAGGAGATCTGTGTTTATATATTTATGTGTGTGTGTATGTGCTATATGATGGGATGGTAATTTTAAAATTATCAATATATATATATATATATATATATATATATATATATATATATATATATATATATATATATATATATATATATATATATATATATATATATATATATATATATGTATATATGGTAAATTTGCGGATTAGCTCTCCCGAATGCTTTTCAAAAAACTGTTTACAGAAACATGCCTAGGACCCCCCATGGATGCACAAACCACAATAAAAATTTCTTGTTCACACCACCCAAGGAAGTTGCGGGAGCAGGAGTGATTAGGGGTGCTGTGCAGGGTAGGTAGTAAAAAGGAAATATGAGCAGAAAATGAGAAGAAAACGGGCTTGAAAGCTGTCTGTTTCATATCTTGAAGCCATATCCCCCTTAAACCATGCCTGCCCCGCACAGCACCCCTATTCCCCCAGGTGCCGTAACTTCCTTGGCGGGTATGAACAAGACATTTTTCTTGTGGTTTATGCAACGAGAGTGGTTGTATGCACGCGAGAGGGGAAGGAAAATCCCCACGACGAAGTCCTCCCCCCACTACCCGCCTCCCATGTCTCAAGTGAACGGGGGGGGGGGGGTGTTCCTCGTAGGCATTTTCCTTCCCCTCTCGTGTGCATTCAACGCCCTCGTTGCATAAACCACAAGAAAAATTTATTGTTCATACCCCCATGGAAGTTACAGGACCTGGGGCGAATAGGGGTGCTGTGCGGGGTAGGCAGAGTTTCAGGGGGATATGGCTTCAAATAGACAGTTTTCAAGCAGTTTTCTTTGCATTTTCTGCTCATATTTCCTTTTTATTACCTATACCGCCCAGCACCCCTATTCACTCCTAGTCCCGTAACTTCCTTGGGGGGTGTGAACAAGAAATTTTTCTTGGTGTTTGCGCATCCAGGGGGTCCCAATAATGTTTCTGAAAACAATTTTTGAAAAACATTCGGGAGCTAATCTGCAAATTTACCATATATATATATATATATATATATATATATATATATATATATATATATATATATATATATATATATATATATATATATATATATATATATATATATATATATATATATATATATATCGTACCGATAACTCAAAAAACCATGGGCCGATTATGATGAAATTTGGTAGGTAACTTGTATTTGTGTGTGTGGCTTGGATAAGTTCGTTATCCAGGAAAATCGGGCCAGTTTTTCCGGGAAAATTTTGGGTCTTCTTTTGGATCATTTTTTATCTCCTAAATTAACAGAGCTATGACAACCAAATTTGACATCTACGTTTCTACTATCAAACTGCATGCCGAAATTGAGATATCTCAGTTAAGTACACTTGGAGAACACCCAAATCACCACAACACATATTTCAGAGACCTTACGATCGTTTCGTTGACAGGTTCCAGTTTTTCACATAGTGATATCTAAGTTAACAGGAAAAAAGTTATAGGCATTAAAAAATGTTTGGGTGGCACTGGTGATCAAAGGAAAGCACAAAAACAAAATCTTTTGTGTGATTAACAAAACCAATTGATTATTACATACAACGGTTGAATTTTCTTGACGCAAAAAGGTCCGGAAATAGCATAAAAAGTATTTTGAAAATTTTATAATTTTTCTTCTTCGTCGCGATTTGAAACGTCAAATAAGAAATTAGGTTTCCTCTTCCGGGCTCGCAAAAACTTTCTCCAGCTAATCTCTATACCTTATATACTTCACAAATAAGGCCAAACTTCGAATACTGCTCCCACATCTGGGGTGCCGCTGTCGCTTCTACACTCGCTATCCTGGACTCCATTCCGAAGACACAGCTATACGTCTCATCGGTGACCCTAAAGGCTGGGATCCCTTGCCCACCGACGTGACGTTGGTGACCTCTCTCTCTTTTATACACGGGCACTGATCAGATCAGCTTTCTTCCATAGTTCCTCCACCTGCTGCCCCTAACAGATCTACCAGAGGAACAGAGCGAATGCACCCTTTTACTATCCAGGTCATCAGACATAGATCTTGTTATGCCCGCTCTTTTGTCCCGAGGACTTCCAAGTTGTGGAATTACTTGCCGGCACATGTTTTCCCTCTCCTCCGAACCTCTAAACCTCCAAGTCCAGAATTAACAAGTTGGCTCTTTCCTCCTTGTCGACATCCACGGTACCATAGTATTTAGGCTGTGAGCCCTCGTGGTGTGTTGTTGAAATAAAAAGAAATAAAAAAATAAGAAGAAGAAAATAACGGCTTAGAGCTATTTATTAAAAACCAATATTTATGCATAATGTGAATAATCAATTCATTAGGATTGCAAAATCGGAAATGAGTAAATGTTCTCTATCAAACTCATCAGATGTGGATAGATGTGAATATATTAATATTTTGATCTAAACACCTATTTCAAGAATTCTTTAAAATTGTACTCAGAAGCAAGGGCTGCTATTTGTTGCCTAAATAAATAAGTATAATATATATAAAATAAGTAATTATTTTCTTGAGATTCTAATCATTTTTTACTATTAGAGCTCAACAAGATAAACACTACGTGATCATAACTTTTTATTCATTTAAAAAAGAATGCTTAATATGAAAAGCATTGCCTTACACTATCTGAAGCGTTTAATAAGTTAGCTTATTTTGTAAAAGTAATGAATACACAAACGAAAAGAACAAACATAATATACTGCTAATTGAAAATGTCCCCATGGCATTGAAAACATAAAACATATCTAATGCAGCATTTTAATTTTATTTTCTTGTACTCTTTGCTTACTGCTACTTTTTGGACAGTCTATATGTATTAAAAGTACTTCGTGAATATTCATTATCCTTTCAAGAAGTGCATTGTTGAGCTTTACTGTCAATTAAACAATTCGCGTTATTGCTAACACTTATTTCTATACCATTAACGTTTACACTAGAGATTTCTGATATCTGAGAGAGTTTGTATGAATTGTCGATGTTCACAATCTGATACTATTGTTTTGAAATTATTCTAACAGACGATGGAAATCAACAAGGTACCTAGTAATTAAAACCCTATTTTTAGTGATTTTTCATTAAGAAAATTCACTATATACAGGTATCGATGGTGAGATTTTTGGAAATTTTCTTTAAATGAGCGCGAATTAGAGTTCCTAGAACTGAAATCCAATATATATATATATATATATATATATATATATATATATATATATATATATATATATATATATATTTATATATATATATATATATATATATATATATATATATATATATATATATATATATATATATGTTATTGTGTAGTTCTAAATTTGTTGTCGTTTGTCACTTGTAGGAGGTAACTTATAAGGTAAATAGTGATCCTCTTAATCTTAAAAGATCAAGGATTGTGTGTTGAAATCAATAATAAAGACAACCTAATAAGCTTTGTTACAAAAACAAGTCTTTCATTTTTTAGTGAATTTTCGTAGAAAAAATTCACTAATTAGATCGCGACTTTCGAATTTTGAAAAAAATTTTGCAAATGAGCGCGAACTAGGACTTCTAGAACCCATATCCGGGATTAGTTTGAATTTTTATATGTTTATAAATAAAATGTGTGTATGTATATACTTATCCAACCGATTACTTAAAAAATACTTCACCAATCGAAACCAAATTTGGCAATTCCCTTCATTTTGTTAATAGCTTGTATGAGTTCGTTAGACAGTTTTGACTCAAATACTTTTAGAAAAAAAATCAAAAAAGCTGTTTGAGAACGCAATATCTTTTGAATTACTAGAAATATTGAACTAAAACTTGACAGACACGTACACATTGTACAAGTGGTCCTACCTAGCAAATTTAAACTCAATTGGTTCAGTAGATTTTGAGTTATAAGTGAATAAAAAATAACTATATGACCTGAAATTACTTCTAAATGGATGCTTAAAATGTTAGACAAGGTCAGTCAGATAAATCAGGGTTTCGCTGCCATCGCAAAAAAAAATCTCCAAATTAAGTTTTAAACGGCTACGAAAATATGTCACAATAAACAATCCGCGGGGTTGCCATTTAGGACAACTCTCATCTAAATCTGTAGATGTCAGAAAAATTTAATTAGAAATTTAATGAAAGTGATTCAATTTGTTTAAAAGCCATCTAAAGCAACGTTTTATTATATTATATTTATATTATACATATAAATATTACATTCCTGAACGTCACATGGTCTGGGATAGACATAATTGAAATACTTAATGAAAGGCTTCCTCCAGACAGTAAAATTTATTGTTACAAAACCCTAGGCGTTTCGGCTACCTCGCAGCCATCCTCAGGGGCAAATTTTCTAACTCTTGAAAATTAGATTCAAAACTATACACAAGTTGATAAGGTTGGAATTTTCATCTATTGTACCAGAGGTCCAACAACAATGCACCCGAATGTGTCGGAAAATCGATTCATGGTGTCCTCCAATCAATATAAAACGGTAATTAAACCACAAGACGAGAGTGAACGTCGGTCATTTGTGAAAACTCAAGATAGCATGCTACATGAGTTTTCTATCTTGAGTTTTCACAAATTGCCGACTTTCATTCTCGTCTTGTGGTTTAATTACCGTTTTATGTTGATTGGAGGACACCATGAATCGGTTTTCCGGCACATTCGGGTGCGTTGTTGTTGGACCTCTGGTACAATAGATGAAAATTACAATTTTTCTTTGCGTCGATCATTGTCTTCTTTAAACAGTCTTATTCGTTATAACAAAACGATTTTTCTCTCCAGGTCTTCTTAAAACATGACTTGTAATAACGAATATAATCATGTTCGTCATCTATATATCTAAAAGCAAATTTTTGATTTCCGTGAAAATGTACACTGTTGTAGGCTTCTACACTTGTAGTAGAAGTTTTAAATGTTTTTTATTCTACCTCTTGAGAGGGTAAAAAAATGTGTAAAACTTTTGTATGGGAAAACATATTTTTTTTTGTCGAATTTACCTGAAATGTATATACTCAGAAATAGAAAAGTCTGGACGCAGCAAGTGCGTGATGGAAGTGAATTTTCATTAAAATGTTTTTTATAGCCAATATTATGTCTTTCTAATCATCAATCTGGCTACCGGTATAACTTATATAGTACCGTAAACAATGTACCATATTTTATCGACATAATAATAATGATTGACGTTTATGTCAGTTTTGATCTTATATCAAATTAATAATTTTGGCAAAAATATGGTATGTGGAGATAGAGTGATAGTTAAGATGGTGTATTGAAGTGGTTTAGATCTATCATAAATGAAGGCAATGGGTGAAGCATTAGATTGAATAAATAAAAGTGAAGAATTTTTTTTACCTGGTTTGTCAAAATTTGAAGTTTGCTTTAGATATAACTTTTAAAATTATGCAAATGTACACCACAAGTCTCAGACTTATTGTATAGGCATACTGTATAATTTTTATCAATGAATAAATAATAATAATAATTTATTGTTTAAACATGTAAAAAATGTTTCCGAGAAAACTGGTTTCCTAGCCAACAAACCTTAGGTTAATATCAAATTGAGTTATTAAGAATTGAACATTCACTCCGAAAACGCACTCACTGGGTCTCGATTTTCAGGGAATTTTTATTTAAAAAAATTCACTAATATCGATGGTGAGACTTTGCAAATTTTTTTTCAAACGATCGCGAACTAGGACCCCTAGACCCATATCCGGGGTCAGTTTCAGTTTTTATATGTTAGAAATAGAAAATCGAGTTTTTTACATTTTGAATTTTCTTTAGAAACAAATTTTGTTCTCCGAAACTTACAAAGCTATTTTAATGACATTTGGTGAGTATGTTTCCTTGGGAAAGGCTTTACTACGTACCAAAATTCAGCTTTCTAAGTTTATAGAAAATTGAGTTATTCAAGTTTGAAGCATTTAATAAAAATTCACTACCATAACGCACTTGTTGCGTCCCGAACTTTTTTTTTCTTGCAAACAGGCATCATATTTCGATAAAAAATGCAAAAATGCAGTAATATAAGGGTGTTCGAAAAAAACAACTTAAGGGATTTATGGACCACCCTATAATGGTTAAAATAATTTTATAATATGCAGCGTAAGACACCCTATAATTAATGTATAATTTTTTTTTTCGTATCTTGCTGGATAAAAATTATAGACCGTTAATATATATATATATATATATATATATATATATATATATATATATATATATATATATATATATATATATATATATATATATATATATATATATATATATATATATATACATATATATATATATATATATATATATATATATATATATATATATATATATATATATATTATAACTTTTTTGTCTTTAAACTGACAAACCTAAATTTTGGCAGTTGTGTCACTATTTATAATACAAACACGCGTATCAAATTTGGTTGCCCTTACTTTGTTATTCCTGGAGACATAAATTTTTTTCGAAAGAAAACGCAAAATTTTCAGGGAAAATCTGGGCCGGTTTTCCTGGCTAACGAACTTATCCAAGCCACTTGCAAAAGGAAGGTACTCACCGCATTTGAACAAAATCTGCCCATTATTTTTTTGTTATATATATATGTATATATATATATATATATATATATATATATATATATATATATATATATATATATATATATATATATATATATACATAAACGTATAAAAAATTTAACTCGTCCCGGCTATGGGTTCTAGGGGTCCTAGTTTCGCTCATTTTAAGAAATTTTTTCAAAATTCAAAAGTCGGGATACCCTCATCAGAGATTTTTTTTAAAGAAAATTCACTAAAAATCGCTAAGTACCTAGACACGTAATCTGATCGGGTATTAGATATAAACTAGTGAACTTGTGCGGTGGTCGAAATTCGATATATTAAAGCTCAGCTCAGAACTGGTACGGACCGGGGGAATCCGTCTAAATAATTAAAACAAAGCATTCTATAATCTATTTGAACTGATCAAATATTTCTGGCTAACGAACTTATCCAAGACACTTGCAAAATGAAGGTACTAACCAAATTCGATCAAAATCCGCCTATTATTTTTTGACTTATATATATATATATATATATATATATATATATATATATATATATATATATATATATATATATAGAAACATATAAAAATTAAAACCGAACCCGGATATCTGGTCTGGGGAGCCTAATTAGCGCTCAGGGGAAGAAATTTTTTCAAAATTCAAAAGTTGGGATCTCCTCAATAGTGATTTTTTTTAAAAGAAAATTCACTAAAAATGAAACCCGCATTTCAGCATTTGCCAAAATGTAGCCGTTAATGGGTAAAGACGCTGTAAAAGTTTGAGAGGAAAAAATAATTTTGTCGAATTTTCTTGTCTTGGTTGTTGGACCAAAATATGTAGTGGTGGTAGATGATTTTCTTACTGGCTTAGTAGTGTAACATTGTGAAATAGTTGTATTGGTCTCTATTCTTATTGTTAGGAATTTTAAACTTTCCTACAAGACTGAATCGTTGGACAAAATTGTATAAAAATTCGCCAGTCTTGATAAATTAAATCTAATTATGCTAATTGATACCATGAAAGATTCAGCAATATAAGCGACGACTTTCATTTAATTATATCTCAAAAGAAACGATTACGTTAACATAATTATGAAAACTATACTAAATAGCAATTAAGTTGTGAGCTTGTTTAAAAAATTGACTGGTATAGACACAGAGTGGTCATCTAAGTTTACTTTCATTTCCTGTGCATTTTTACTCACCTAAAACAGATTAGAGGTAACATTAACCCATATACTATATTAAAAAATATACCAGGCCTCTTTAAATTATAAACTTATACGTGTAAGCTTTTATTTATCTAATCTCGTATATTAGATAAGTCAATAAGTCCGTGACTTTTTGAATTTACCGCCTCTTCACAGGAAGGGCAACACTGCTCCTGTCAACAAGCATCTGTGAGTTGACTTCTGTCAAATTTTGAACAAGCTGCGTCATTTAGTTTGTGTTAGACAGCCATTGAAAGCAGATAACCTCTTGAGTTATAACGAAAATGTTAAAAAGTGAATATCGTGTGCTCGGCAATCATTATTTTTTGCGGAAAAGCCATCACTCAAACCAAGGCTAATTTTGATAAATATTATGGGGACTCTTCACCATCAATTTCCATGGTAAAAAAGTGGGTTGCTGAATTTCGTTGCGGCCGTACAAGCACAAATGACGCCGAACGTTCTCAACGTCCAGCTGAGGTCGCTACACCCGAAGCAATTGAAAAAATTCACGATATGGTGTTGGCCAATCGGAGATTCAACGTGCAGGAGATTGTGAAAGCCATAGGCATACCACATGGCTCAGTGGTTTCGATTTTGCATGATCACTTGGGTATGAGAAAGCTATCCGCAAGATGGGTGTCGCGTTTGCTGACAATCGACGACAAACGCAATCGTGTGACAACTTCGAAGGAGTGTTTGACGTTGTTCAACCGCAATAGGAACGAGTTTTTGCGCCGTTTCGTAACCGTGGACGAAACATTGATTCACCACAACACACCAGAGACTAAGCAGCAGTCAAAACAGTGGGTTTCTCCGTGCCAATCGACGCCGAAGAAAGCCAAGGTGGGTTTGTCAGCCAATAAAGGCATGGCGACTGTTTTTTGGGATTCACGCGGTGTAATCCACCTTGATTACCTTCAAAAGGGAAGACAATCAATGGCAAATATTATACCAACTTATTGGACCGATTTAATGGCGATTTGAAGAAAAAACGACCGCATTTGGCCAAGAAATAAGTTATTTTCCACCAAGACAATGCAAGGGTGCACACATGTGTAGTCTCCATGATGAAATTGCATACATTGGGCTACGAATTGCTCCCTCATCCGCCCTATTCTCCGAATTTAGCCCCGAGTGACTATGCCTTGTTTCCAAACTTGAAGAAATGGCTCGACGGGAAGAGATTTGACTTCAATGATGAAATCATCTCACAAACAAATACCTATTTTGAGGACCTCGACAAATCTTATTTTTTGGAAGGGATAAAAAATTGGAGAAACGTTGGACGAAGTGTATAGAGCTCAAAGGAGACTATGTTGAAAAATATAATTATTTTTTGTCAAAAAACCTGTTTCATTCAAAAAGTTACGGACCTATTGACCCCCGCCTTGATGAAAAGTAAGCTGTGTAGGTTGTAGTATATTTCCGCAGAAAGCCATGTTTCCGTAATTGCAATCACGTGTTCAACGATGTTTTATGAGCATTGAAGTGATCTGCTGCTGCAATTTTTTTAATTCAAAGACAGTACTGTAAGTAATCTCGGCACCATATAAAGATTGCTATATTTCGTTAATGGGGGCGTTAAAAAACGTGAGCTAAACTTAAGAATTTATTATCAATTAAAATGTCCAGTAGAAATTAATATTGCATTCTTTAAGGGTTAATACGAATAATAACATGTAAAAAGATCGCGGTCGCGTGAATTTTGTTTAGCTACTCTGCATATGCATACTATTACTCACTGCTGGCTCGACTGCTACTACTGAAGGGCGGTTCGCGGTTCTAACGGCGCTGCAGTACTTGTCGTCCTTGATCCTGTGTGCGCCGACGCTGACGTTGGATCGTACCTGGTGCACGCTCTTTGCCTGTAATATATTTTCTACAAGTACCAAGAAGAATCTGATGAATATATGAATCTTTAATTTTACATTTTGAAAAGTGTTTTCATCACCGCAGTATATATAAATATGTACACTTGGAGAACCTAAATCACCACAACACATTTAAAAAACCTAACGATCGTTTCACTAACCAAGTTAGCGTATCAGACTTAATAATTATTCATCCTCTGATGACGCTAACTTGGTTAGTGAAACGATCGTCAGGTGTTTTTTTTTAATGTGTTGTTATTATTTGGGTTCTTCAAGTGTGCTTATCAGTGCTCATCACAGGTTCCAATCTTCACTTAGTATGTATAAAGTACAGATACGTCCACAGTTGGAACATTGTTCTTATGTCTAGAGTGCTGCCCCAAGTTCCCCTAGATTCTATTCACAAACGAGATGTTTTCGCCTTTCACGGAGCCCATTTAGTTATTCATTTATTATCCCTGCTATATCCAATCACTGACGTTTGGGAGCAGTTTATACTTCCCTTTCCAATTTTTTCGAACCCCTTTCTTTCTATAAGGAGAGTACCTTTAATGTGCCTAACATCGCATGGTACACGGACCCAATGAGTTTACGCCTCCTCCGTGGGGCATAACTTGCTCAAACGCAATGCCAAAAGCACGGTTATTGTTAATTTATTTAGGTACTAAAAAATAAGATGACACTTTTACTGGCAATCGAAGCCACGACTCTTAGGTCCAGAGGGGCACGTCGTTACCACTGCACTACTGAGGATGCCGTCTCAGGCGAAACCGGGTTCAGACAAGAAAACAAGCAGTTGTAAAGCCAGAAAAAAACGTATCTTTGTCCCTCTCTAGTATGTTAATCTTGATTTTAGTATAAATATCATCAATTTTATGCAACTATGCAAATATTCATCAAAACACTTTCACCAATTTTGTGTGAATTTATTATGTATATCTTATATTATGACTTAAGTCACCGGAAACGTCAACTCTTGTATTCATAATATTCACATAAACAAGCCTTTAACGATAATATTCTCATTCATTAATGCAAATTAATGAGAAACGTGTGTTTGCTTCTTTACTCTGCTAGTAAGATTATTATTGTCTAGTTTAAACAACATTGTATCTCTCTTTAAATCGTCCACCTCGTATATAATATAAATAGTAAAAATACTAATAATAATAATAGTGGTAATTTAAAATTATTTTACACATCAAAAAAAATAGCTGTATAAATCAACGCAGAAAATCGCATTTAAAATAATTACCCTAATTTGTAGACTAAGAAGTGCTTGTATACGTAAATAATTAATATATAGAAATAAAAACTCTGGACGCAGCAAGTGCGTTATGGTAGTGAATTTTCATAAAAATGTTTTTAAAAACAAATATGTGTTTTTTTAAGAAATAATAATCAAATTTGGTTACCAGTATAATCTATATAGTAAAAACAATGTGCCATGTTTCATCAAAATAACTTTATTGTGTAAAAATGTACAAAAATTTCCAAAAGTAAACTTAAAGTGTTCCCGAAAAAATACGTTTCTTGGTCAACCTTATAGGTTAATAGCAAATTGAGCTGTTCAAATATGAAACATTTGATCAAAATTCGCTACCATAACGCACTTGCTGCGTCCAGAATTTATTTTCTTACAAACATGCATTATATTTCGATGGAAAATGCAAAAATGGAATAACATAAGGCGCGTTTGATTAAAAAAAAAGGAAATTTGTATCACCAGCGACTTATGGGCCAGCCTGTGATTGTAGAAATATTATTTTAAGATGTAGCTCAAGACACCCTATAATTAATATATACAATTTTTTTTTCATATCTTATATAATAACGGATATATTGAGCTTTATTGATTTTTTACGAAAATTCGACAAAAATTATATATCATTAAACGATAAACTCTATAGCTAAGACTACAGCCAAAGCATCAGAGAAAGGGTCTATTTGAAATGAATTTTCTGGAAACATTTGAGTAAAATGAAGGACAATGACGGTTGAAATTAAGACTTCAGGGTTTGTAAAACATTCTTCTTGAGACATTTTATTTCTATAGCCCGTATTAGATTCAAGTTATTTGCCTAAATGTTGCCAATTTTGACATTTTAAATCGCCACTTTGACGTTTTGAGGAAAACCCCAATTTATTTTTCTTTAAATGCCTATAACTTTTTTGTCTTTTGAGCTACATAGCTAAATTTTGGTAGGTAACTTACCTATAAGAATATAAAGCTGCGTATTAAATTTGGTTGTACTTACTTTGTTAATTCCGGAGATATAATTTTTTTTTGGAAAGAAAACACAAAATTTTCCGGGAAAACCTAGGCAGATTTTCCTGGCTAACGAACTCATCCAAGCCATTTGCAAAAGGAATTTTTTCACCAAATTTAATCAAAATCGGCCCATTATTTTTTGAGTTATCGGTGTGAATATATATATATATATATATATATATATATATATATATATATATATATATATATATATATATATATATATATATATATATATATATATATATATATATATATATATATATATATAAACATATAAAAATTGAAACTGACCCCGGATATGTTTTCTGGGGGGCCTAATTAGCGCTCATTTGAAGAAATTTTTTCAAAATTCAAAAGTCGGGATCTCCTCATTAGTGAATTTTTTTTAAGAAAATTCACTAAAAAGCCTGGACGCAGCAAGTGCGTTATGATAGTGAATTTTCATAAACATATTTTAAATAGCAAATGTGTTTTTTTTTTTTAGAAAACAGACATCAAATTTGATTACCAGTATAACATATAATTAGAAATAATGTACCATATTTCATCAAAATAACTTTATTGTTTGAAAATGTACAACAATTTTTTCGAAAATAAACTTAAAATGTTTCCGAAGAAACTAGTTTTCTGGTCAACGAACCTTATAGGTTAATAGCAAATGAGCTATTCAAATTTGAGGCATTCAATAAAAATTCGCTACCATAACGCACTTTCTGAGTCCCGAATTTATTTTCTTGTGTGTGACGTCAGAGTGCACTGGCTGCGGTATGGTTACCATTCGCACATTTTAATTTATTTTCTTACAAACATACATTATAATTTCGTGGTCGAAATTCCATACATTTAAGGCCAGCTCAGAACTGATACTGATAGGGGGAATCCGTCTGCCTAGTTAAAAGAAATCATTGTTTAATCTATTTCGACTGAACAGATTTTCCTTGTTAACGAACTTATCCAAGCCACTTGCAAAAGGAAGGTACTCACCAAATTTGATCGAAATCTGTCCAATATATATATATATATATATATATATATATATATATATATATATATATATATATATATATATATATATATATATATATATATATATATATAAATTGAAACCGACCCTGGATATGTGTTCTCGTGGGCCTAATTAGTGCTAATTTGAAGAAATTTTTTCAAAATTCAAAAGTCGAGATCTCCTCATTAGTGAATTTTTTTTAAGAACATTTACTAGAATAGCCTGTCAATAACTTTGGGGAGATTAATTATTATAAAGTACCTATATAAAAACAGGAAATTAAGCCTACAACAAAAGACTTGATATCAATTAATATCTGAAAACTATATTATATTCACACCTTCAAATTTATATTTTCTCAGTAATAGCAGATAAATCTAGTATTTATTAAAACAGAAAATGATTACAAGATATTTTCAGAGCATATCTTAAAAGGAAACGATAAACAAAGAATTAGAAAAAAACGTCCAGTTATTTCCAGATAATCGGAAGCTAAAAATCATCATCTCTGTTTTTCACTAAATTCACTAATGAGGAGATCCCGTCATTTGAATTGTGAAAAAATTTCTTCAAGTGAGCGCGAACCATGATACAAATAACGAGAGATATGATATTCAGACTGCCTATTTTTAGATCTGTCACGCGCATGGTGTCAAGTAGTGAGTCCAATGCAACAATAAAATGCTGTCGTGCAGTGGGGTTTGACGTTTCATAACAAGCTGTTAACAAATTACGTATTTTACTAATATTTAAGTGCATACAGTTGGAAGTAATAAAAATGAAAAAGATTAAATTTAGTGCTGCGATCTATATTATCTGAAAAATACAATATAGGCGTAACTTCAACCGCATTAAACTGACGTATAGAAACTTTTTGATTGAGAATGACTTTGTTTTAAGTGTGTAGTTGGACTTCTATAACGTTACTCACCGCGTGACGTCATAGAAGGGGACGGGGCATATGCGCAATATCATATCTCTTCTAAGTCATTATATCATGAGCGCGAACTAGGCTCCTTAGAACCCACATCCGAGATCAGTTTCAGTTTATATATATGTATATATATATATATATATATATATATATATATATATATATATATATATATATATATATATATATATATATATATATCAAGATTATTACTTACACACACCAGTTTCGCTCTTATTTGAGCTTATTAGTGTGTTATACCAGCAATAATCAAAACATATCTAAATTCATTGGCTTAACGTAGCTAAATTCTGAACGAAACGTGAGATGTACAAGCTACTGACATCTAGGACGAAACAAGGAACTTTCTCTGTAAGACGACTCCGGTACAAATTCTGTAACAAAGTTCCTTATATATATATATATATATATATATATATATATATATATATATATATATATATATATATATATATATATATATATATATATATATATATATATATATATAGTATACTTTCGATTATCTAGGCTAATAGTGGGGATTCGCAACACGGATAATTGGAAAACACGGACGGACAATACGAATTATATATATATATATATATATATATATATATATATATATATATATATATATATATATATATATATATATATATATACACGTCACAACCATAACGCACTTGCTGCGTCCCGAAATTTTTTACTATTCAGCTTTTAGACATCAAACTTTGACAGCTTTATAAAACATCATAGTTTTTTCCAAAGCAACTAAATATAATTTTGGTAACTGAAAAGTTTTAATGCTAACTAGGTATCGATAGATGCTCTTAGATTTCAAATTATTTGAACTTAAGGAGAAATACTTAAATCTTGGTCTGTACTTGAAAATTCTCTTCCATTGATCACATCCTTAACTATTAATAAAGTAATTAATTCATAGACGCCCTCGTGGCGCAGGTTGCTAGGTGCCAGCCTGCTAAGCGAGAGGTCCCGGGTTCGACTCCTGGGCGAGCTAAGTTGACTTCGTCTTGAAAATTTGTAAAAATATTGAATGATGGGAAATGAATGTGCTAATGGCCTGAGATGCCGCAGCCAATAATATTAAATAATAAAAAAATAATAATTTATAACCATTTAGCCAAAACTTGGGACAGCATTTCTCTTTCATTTGCCTTAAAATATATTGGTTATTTATACAATGAAGCTATAGTTTTGCATATTTATGTGTGTTTTACAAAACATTGCCTTTAGAAGATAAAAGCTTGGTGATGTTAATTCATTGGATGAATGCTTCCTTAAATCACGTAACATAGTAACATAATGATATAAACATAGGTACCCTCACAGCCATAAGATAAATAAGATAAACAAAACAACAAGGTACGGTTTTCACAACAGCAATTATTATATAACACAAATAAGCTTACAATTTTGCAGGAAATATAGTCTACTAATTTGCATAAATAATAGGTCATGCTTATAACCTTCTGCTAACAATTCCTTTTGTTTTATTTAATTTCTCTATTACTTTATTATCGTTTTGTAGCGTTTCTTTTTCAGAACTTATATAACTTGCCTTCGTTTCAGATTTAGCCTAGGTAATTATCAAAATAATATTAGTAAATTTTCAATATGAAAAATTCTGGTCGCAGTAAGTGCGTTATACTAATGAATTTTCATAAAATTTGTTTTTAATAGCAAATATGTGTGTTTTTTAAAGAAGCAGGCATCAAATTTGGTTACCAGTATAACCTATATAGTAAAAGCAATGTGCCATGTTTCATTAAAATAACTTTATTGTTTGAAAATGTACAAAAATTTCCGAAAGTAAACTTAAAGTTTCCCGAAAAAACTCGTTTCTTGGTCAACCTTATAGGTTAATAGCAAATTGAGCTATTCAAGTATGAAGCATTTGATCAAAATTCGCTACCATAACGCACTTGTTGCGTCCAGAAATTCTTTTCTTACAAACATGCATTATATTTCGATTGAAAATGCAAAAATCCAATAATATATGGCGTGTTCGACTAAAAAAAAAGAAAATTTGTGTCACCAACGACCTATGGGCCAGCCTGTGATTGTAGAAATATTTTTTACGGTCAAAACACCCTATAATTAATGTATACTTTTTTTTTCATATCTTGTATAATAACGGATATATTGAACTTTATTGATTTTTTACGAAAATTCGACAAAGATTATATACCATTTAGCGATAAACTCTATAGCTAAGGCTACTGCCAAGCATCAGAGAAAGGGTCTATTTAAAATGAATTTTCTGGAAATATTTTAGTAAAATAAAGGGCAATCACGGTTGAAACTGAGACTTCAGGGTTTGCAAAACATTCTTCTTGAGACGTTTTCTTTCCATAGCCCGTATTAGATTCAAGTTATTTGCCTAAATGTTGCCAATTTTGACGTTTTAAATCGCGAATTTGACGTTTTGAGAAAAACCCCAATGTATTTTTCACTAAATGCTTATACCTGTTTTCTCTTTTGACCTACAGAGCTAAATTTGAGCAGGTAATTTAAGTATGATTGTATAAAACAGTGCACCAAATTTGGTTGCCCTTACTTTGTTTGTTTCCGGAGATATACATTTTTTTCGAAAGAAAACACAAAATTTTCCGGGAAAACGTGGGCCGATTTCCGTGGCTAACGAACTTGTCCAAGCCACTTGCAAAAGGAAGGTATTCAGCAAATTTAATCAAAATCAGCCCATTATTGTTTGAGTTATCTGTGTGATATATATATATATATATATATATATATATATATATATATATATATATATATATATATATATATATAAACATAAAGAATCGGAATTGACCCCGGATATGTGTTCTAGGGGGCATAATTAGCGCTCATTTGAAGAAATTTCTTATAAAGTTCAGTTCCTCTTATAAAAAAACAGAACGTAAGTATCTTTAGCCATTTTGGTTTGATTCTTCATACGTATTATAGGTTCAATTCCTAAACTGTTAACAGAGTATTAGCTTTGACCTTACTTTTGATGTAGACTTTGCTTGTAAGACTGTTTAGAATTGTGTAACCGCGCTTGTGTCATAGGATACTTGCCAACCTACCAGAAACTTTGTTTCTGACACAACCACTTCTTATTTATTTATTTTAATTTGAACAACACACCACGAGGGCTTACAGCCTAAATACTATCGTACCGTGGGTGTTGACAAGGAGGAAAGAGGCAGCTTGTTAATTCTGGACTTGAAGGTTTGGAGGTTCGGAGGAGAAGGAAAAACATGTGCCGGCAAGGAATTTCACAACTTGGAAGTCCTCGGGACAAAAGAGCGGGCATAACAAGAAATTCTAAGTCTGGTGACCTCGACAGTAAAAGGGTGCATTCGCTCTGTTCCCCTGGTAGATCTGTTGGGGGCAGCAGGTGGGGGAACCATGGAGGAAAGCTCCTCTAAGCAGTGCCCGTGCAGATATCTATAAAAGAGAGAGAGGTCAGCAACGGCACGTCGGTGGGCAAGGGATGGCAGCCTTTGGGTGAGGGTAGGGTCACCGATGAGACGTATAGCTCTCTTTTGAATGGAATCCAGGATAGCTAGTGTAGAAGCGGCAGCGGCACCCCAGATGTGGGAGCAGTATTCGAGGTTATGCCTTATTTGTGAAGTATATAAGGTATACAGATTAGCTGGTGAAAAATATTTGCGAGCCCGGAAGAGGAAACCTAATTTCTTAGCAGCCGCTTCTGCAATTGATGTGACATGTTGGTGCCAATTAAGATTTCGATCCACAGAAATGCCAACAAGAGAAAAGGACCCATTACTTTGAATAACTTGGTTGTTCATTGTGATGGGTCTAGGGCTGGTGTATCCCTTGTGAGAAAGAAATCAAGACTTAGTGTTGGTGGGGTTGAATTGTACAAGATTTCTACTTCCCCAGTCTAATATTTTTTGGAGATCCACGGAGACAGAACCCTCCATGAGTCTGCGATCCTGATCTAATTGGGCTAGAGAGACAGGCTTAGAATATTGTATATTTGAATGGAGGGTGCTGTCGTCCGCGTAGCTGTGAACTGGGTTGTATGTGCTAGAGAGGAGGTCATTAATGTGGAGAAGAAACAAAGTAGGGGCTAAAGCTGAACCTTGAGGAACTCCTGCATTAATTGGATACAGTTTAGAGGAATGGCCATCCACAACAACAGATATAGTCCTGTTGGAGAGAAAATTTTCTGTCCAGGTACAAAGTTTTGGTGGTAGGCCATGGGCCGGAAGTTTATTAAGCAGCGCTGCGTGCCGGACCTGGTCGAATGCTTTTGATATGTCTAGAGCGACAATCTGGGATTCACCGTGTTGTTCCATAGACTTGTTCCAAGAATGGGTGACAAAGGAAAGGAGGTCGGCAGTCGATCTGCGCTGACGGAATCCATACTGCCTGTCGTGGATTAGACTGTGTTTTATAATGTTTTAGGACTCTCCTGAAGATGGCTTAGGTTATATGAGCCGAAATGCGTAAGGCCTTTATTAATAAATACAGTCTGGAAGTGTAGCCTTGTCTGTTTTACCTTAGAAATCTGGTATTCTATGCTGAAATTAAATTAGAGGTTGAAAGTGTGGGAGTGGAATATTGCTGACAAAAAATTCGAATCTTTTTTTAGCTAAAACGGCGTAAAGTCTCAAAACGTATGGAGAACTTGATTCTGGAACGAAAATATTTTTTTCTGTCGGTCGGTCGGTCTAGGGGTATGTACGCCTGTCTGTTAATAGGCGCAATAACTTTCGAACGAATTGAGATATCATCGTCAAATTTGGTCTCCAGGCCGACAAAGGAACGCTTCGAATTGTTTTGGGTAAGATCACATCAATAAGAAGTGATTTGGTGAAAATTGACATTTTTTAAATAAAACTCGAGTAATATAACGTTTCAAAAGTTAATGGGTACAGGAATACATATATTTTCTTTGTGGTCAAGCCATGGGCCCTAAGTTCATTCCATGAAAATGTCTTTCTGGAGAGAATAAATTATGATTATAAAAAAGGGAGATTGGGAGTTATTGGAAAATTACAGACCAATTTCTATAATTCCATTTTTTTCCAAAATATTTGAAGTTGTGTTGTACAACCAAATTAGTTCATACCTAGCGGATAACAACTTACTGTCACACTCACAATTTGGTTTTAGGAAAAATCGATCTACATCTCTAGCAGTAAGTAGCCTGGTGGATGATGTTTGCATGGGCCTCGAGAGAGGTGAGCATACCTATGCACAGTTTCTCGACCTTTCTAAGGCATTTGACTGTGTCTCTCATGATATTTTAATAAACAATCTTCAGTTCTACGGCTTCAATACCGATTGTATCACTTTTTTAAAATCATACCTGGAAGACCGATCTCAGTTTGTGTCAGCTAATGGTGAAAAATCACCTACATTAGATCTAAAATACGGTGTGCCACAGGGGTCGGTTCTTGGGCCTATTTTATTCTTGATATACATCAACGACCTACCAAAATCAACTGACTTGGGTAATTTGGTTCTATTTGCTGATGATACGACTTTTGTTTTCTCAGATCCAAACATCAATACAGTACACTCTACCATTAGCAGAATAAAATATGTCTGTAAGGATTGGTTCTCGGCAAGTCAGCTTAGCTTGAACAGCCTAAAATCGGAGTCTTTATTGTTTTCGTTAAAGCACAATCTCGTCATTGACGCTGACACCGAACCTGTGAAGTTCCTTGGAGTTATGGTCAACAGCAAGCTGATTTGGGACTCACATTGCATCTATGCATGTCAGAGGGCATCCCGTGGCATGTTTCTCCTGCGGAATCTTTCGGCCCAAGTCTCTACTCCCACCTTAAAAAGTGCATACTATGGATGTGTGCATAGTATCTTAACTTATGCCATTCTGGTATGGGGGCACTTACCACACCTGAATTTGTTTTCGCAACCCAACGTAAGGCAATCCGAATCCTGGGAGGTTTGGGGTATAGAGATGACTGTCGTGGCCACTTTAGAAGCTTTCAGTTACTAACAATACCTTGTGTCTATATTTTGCAGTGTCTTTTATATGTTAAGTGCCACGAATCAGACTTCACTAGGCACAGTACCATTCATAGTCATCTTACGCGCGGTAAAGATAACTTCGCAGTCGATTTCACGTGCTTAAAAACAACAAGAAACGGAACCAACCACTATGGAATGAAACTTTTATAACAAACTCCCTCATAATATAAGAAATTAACATTACAACAAATTCAAGCCTGCCATTAAGAACATTTTGCTAAGCAATGCTTTTTATTCATTTGATGAATATTTTGCTTATCGCATAAAATAAACGCTCCCACGCCCTGCATGGATATTGTTGTATCGCGGGACTTTTGCTGACTTGTTCTGATTTGTGCTGTTTGTTTTGTTTTTTTTTTGGATGTTAATCCACATTTTTATGTTTCTGTATATTCATGCAGGTTTTAATTGTGTATTTTGACCTATGCTGCTGATTTGTATGTATATTTGTGAATAAGATGTATGTTATCACTTTTGTGATTTCGTTTGTACGCATAAGTACATGACCTGTGTAATGCACCACTGTCCAAAGACACCAATAAACAATTATTATTATTATTATTATTATTATTATTATTATTATTATTATTATTATTATTATTATTATTATTATTATTATCATCATCACAGCTGTGTGGAAGTTATGATTGAAGCACTATTTTTCGAAGTTAACACCCACTTTTACCTATAATAACTTTAATGGTGATTATATGCGACAACAAATAATTTATCTCGGCTATTCAAACAATATTACAAGAACACCGAACATTTACATGACTGTTTTAGCACTTTCATTTCATAGACACGGATTCTAAAAAGCCGTAAATCATCTTTTCTTACATTTTAGTGTTGAATAACCACGTGAGAATAAGAAAGTGGAATCTTTAATTATCCCATTATGGGGAATGCTGCTACTTTGTTCTAAAGTAGCTAGTCTTTTACACTTATTTTTCACCTTATTTTGAAGACGTGATGTACTTAAAGATTTTAATGCTATTATTACAGCAAATTTAAATTTTACTGAATTGAAAAGGTGAGTCGTTTGTATATTTTCACTTTCAGATTTAATACATTAACTTAATATTCATTAGCAGTCAAATAGTTACATGTGAATGGAATAAACTGCATTGAATTTAAATTAGGAAGTTCGAATTTATGTTATAGAATTTCAATAGATAATGATGGTTGGATGAAAGTGAAAATAGATATAGGCAATGGGAATGATTAATCGATTGAACAATAATGCTTACTCGATTAACAATTTCTACTATCCACAATTGTATGTGTCTATGATATAATAAAATGTTGTCCATAATATATTCATACAATATTTTGCAATACCTACCTACAAGTAGATAGCGTAAAATATGAGAAGAGCACTAAAAAGTGGGTAACAACTTTATGAATTTAATACAATAAAGATAAGTTATGTAGCACATATAAATGTATTATTGTTATTAGTTATATAGTGTGCCTAATGCTCACTATTATTGCAATCTTGAAAACCGTATTGTCCTGTTGAGAATAAAAGTCGAAACTACAAATTTTATTGCTTTTGCGGTATCAGTACGGACATGTTTACCTCATAATTCTACTTCACTCTGTCATTCCTTCTCACATTTAACAAAATGTAAGCAGGGTGCCTGCTTACGTATATAATTTTTTGTGAAATTACATCGGTTGGAACTCTAAAATTTTATAAAAATTTGCCGTAAAATAAATGTTATGCGATCTTTCATAACAAAAAGTTAAACCCCACGTTGTGGAGACAGTATAACAATAATAAAAGCCCTGTGTATTAATTAAAGAATTAATGAATCACATTTAGCTTGGCTACTCAGTTGGGGGACAATATAATATAAATTAACTCAGAGCGTGGGCTTTAGCCCTTGCACTCGGTGGGTTTTAAAATGTACAAATAAAAGTCAGGAGTAAAAACAAAAATTTTTGATTAACCAATTTTAACGAAAATAAACATAAATTAACTACTTGAAGTTGTTCGAATTTAGATACAAAATGCAGAGTGGTTAACTATTGGCATATATAACTGTTGAAATGAATTGTGGAGCATACACTACGTTAAAAAAATTACAGATAAATGATGTACTTAGCGCGTGATTCAGACCGCTGTCCTTGGAGTGATGACTGTATCCGTCCAGCCTAGGATGTGGGAGGTGCCTCATTGTATAGGTGCATTTTCCTGAGGAAACAGCTTCGTGACTTGGCACACATGGTTGATGTTAGGGGTCGCCGAAACTCCTCCAGGATGATGGGATCTCAAAATAGCGGTCCTAGGCGAATGGTGGCAGACCAGCGGATTGCTGATCAGCTGGTCCTCGGTCAGCGAGTTCCCATTTAGCGGGGGGGCACACTTAGCGGGGTGCCATTTAGGCATGCTGTTTTTCCCAAACAAAATTGAACTATATGATAGCAATCTCAGGTTGACTCACTAAAAGAGAAGAGAGCGTGTCACGTATTCCAATCGTTTATAAAGACTTTTTTATCTTGACATGTCGTCGAGCTGTCACGTTTGCAGGCGTATTTCTGTACTCATAAACTTCTGAAATGCTTATTACTCGAGTTATAACCAAACAATGTCAATTTTTACCAAATCACCCCTCATTTATCTCAAAAACAATTCGAAGCGTTCCTTTTTCGGGTGCTAACTCTCTACCAAATTTGAAGATGATATCTAAATTCGTTCAAAAGTTATTGCGCCTACTAACAGACGTACAGGTCGACAGACCCATCCAACGATAGACAATAAAAATTTCGTTCCAGAGTAAAGTTTTCGAGACTTCTTACGCCGTTTTAGCAACAAAAAAAATTCGAAATTTCTGTCTCCAATACTCCACTAAGTGAGTGGTGAACGTGTCGCCACCTAGTTCGGAACCAAGTACTATGTTGTCACGTCCGCTCCAAATAACACAGAGTATTAAAAATAGAGACGGTATACAACTAACTAACAATTTAAAAAATTGTTAGCCCTGGCCCATTTCTACCCCAATATAGGGACAAAGTATGTAAGACTAGATGCATTCTCGCAACAATTAGAACCGTAGACCGGTTTCGCTCTCATTAGAGCTCTTCAGTACGGCATACTAATTGTAGCAAAAATGCACCAAAAATAACACGGCTATCGTATAGCCAGTCTTAAAACACTAAGTGAGTGGTGAACGTGTCGCCACCTAGTTCGGAACCAAGTACTATGTTGTCACGTCCGCTCCAAATAACACAGAGTATTAAAAATAGAGACGGTATACAACTAACTAACAATTTAAAAACCGGTCTACGGTTCTAATTGTTGCGAGAATGCATCTAGTCTTACATACTTTGTCCCTATATTGGGGTAGAAATGGGCCAGGGCTAACAATTTTTTAAATTGTTAGTTAGTTGTATACTGTCTCTATTTTTAATACTCTGTGTTATTTGGAGCGGACGTGACAACATAGTACTTGGTTCCGAACTAGGTGGCGACACGTTCACCACTCACTTAGTGTTTTAAGACTGGCTATACGATAGCCGTGTTATTTTTGGTGCATTTTTGCTGCAATTAGTATGCTGTACTGAAGAGCTCTAATGAGAGCGAAACCGGTCTACGGTTCTAATTGTTGCGAGAATGCATCTAGTCTTACCAATACTCCACCTGCACACATTCTACCCCTAATTCAATTTAAGCACAGAATACCAGATGTTGATTAAAATGACTAATAAATTTCTTTTTTGACATAATAGAGACGATGACTAACCGTTTAATTCCTAATTGGGAGAAATTGTGATTTACTCGGTGACTGTAGTCTTAAATCGGACGAACAGTTATTTATGAATAAGGCGTGTCGAATACAATTGCCAATAAGTATTACACTTGGCTGATTTCTTCCACATTACCATTTATTTTCATTATATATCATAATTATAATACAACAATAACATTGGCGCACTTCCAATTCCTAAACGATTAAGTTTATTATTGATGGTGTCTGAAGGTCTAGGTGAAGGTCACTGTATTGTTTCTACAGAATCCTATTTGAAATTAGAAAGTTTTATAGTAAATTCAGCCGGTGGATTTCATCATTACAACATCGTAAGATATAAATTCAACTAAATATACAGAATAAAAGTCTGTAATCGTAAATATACATACACCGAAGATGGCATTAGGTTTCTAATGGACCTGTGGTCGTAACATTTATAACCAGGGTTTTAATTTATGCAGCTAAATGTCCTTAGTAAAGGCACAGCATAATAATGATGATGCTGTGGTAAAGGTAAATAAACTAAACCTCTAACATAAATATACAATTAGAGATGTATGCAGATAAGCAATGCTTGCATTGGACGTAGTTAACGTGTCTGAGAGAGAATAGGATTTATTTATTTTTTATTTCAACAACACACCACGAGGGCTCACAGCCTAGATACTATCGTACCGTGGGTGTTGACAAGGAGGAAAGAGGCATCTTGTTAATTCTGGACTTGAAGGTTTGGAGGTTCGGAGGAGAAGGAAAAACATGTGCTGGCAAGGAATTCCACAACTTGGAAGTCCTTGGGACAAAAGAGCGGGCATAACAAGATGTTCTATGTCTGGTGACCTGGACAGTAAAAGGGTGCATTCGCTCTGTTCCCCTGGTAGATCTGTTGGGGGCAGCAGGTGGCGGAACTATGAAGGAAAGCTCCTCTGTGGAGTGCCCGTGCAGATATCTATAAAAGAGAGAGAGGTCACCAACGGCACGTCGGTGGGCAAGGGATGTCAGCCTTTGGGTGAGGGTAGGATCACCGATGAGACGTATAGCTCTCTTTTGAATGGAGTCCAGGATAGCGAGTGTAGAAGTGGCAGCGGCACCCCAGGTGTGAGAGCAGTATGCGAGGTTTGGCCTTATTTGTGAAGTATATAAGGTATAGAGATTAGCTGGTGAAAAGTATTTGCGAGCCCGGAAGATGAAACCTAATTTCTTAGCAGGCGCTTCTGCAATTGATGTGACATGTTGGTGCCAATTAAGATTTCGATCCACAGAAATGCCAACAAGAGAAAAGGACTCATTGCTTTGAATAACTTGGTTGTTCTTTGTGATGGGTCTAGGGCTGGTGTATCTCTTGTGAGAAAGAAAGCAAGACTTAGTTTTGGTGGGGTTGAATTGTACAAGATTTCTACTTACCCAGTCTAATATTTTTTGGAGATCCACGGAGATAGAACCCTCCATGAGTCTGCGATCCTCATCTAATTGGGCTAAAGAGACAGGCTTAGAATATTGTATATTTGAATCGAGGGTGCTGTCGTCCGCGTAGCTGTGAACTGGGTTGTATATGCTAGAGAGGAGGTCATTGATGTGGAGTAGAAACAAAGTAGGGGCTAAAGCTGAACCTTGAGGAACTTCTGCATTAATTGAATACAGTTTAGAGGAATGGTTATCCACAACAACAGATATGCTCCTGTTGGAGAGGAAATTTGCTGTCCACATACAGAGATAGAAACAGTAGGGAAATTAGATGGGTAGACAGAGGCAGTTAGCTTTGTCGAGCTGTTTGATTGATAGTGACACATGAACTTTACATATTAAAATACTTGGTTTATACACTTAAATGTCAAATTCAGTGGCGCATTGTCTGTTCTTGTCTATTCCACATAAAACGACCATATTTGAGGCGGCTTACGGCTTACCTATATAATTGTGTATCTGTGGACTTTAATGAAGCAATATGCACTATAAAACTTACTATCTTGAAAATATTTATCTATTTTGGGTGTAAATAATAATAATAATAATAATAATAATAATAATAATAATAATAATAATAATAATAATAATAATAATAATAATAATAATAATAATAATAATAATAATAATAATAATAATAATAGTAATAATAATAACCTTTATTGGTCTCTTTGCTACAAATCCAATAGATACGACATGTCAGAATTAGATTAAAAGTACAAGAATATACGAAAGCAAAAAAAGATATCATAGATAACGGACTAAGTCTAAGTCTACAAAAATAAAAACCATAATCTTATAATGCCCAAAATTTTAAAACATCCAATAATAAATCCTTTCATAAAGCTAAAACAATCTAAAAGCCAATTTCAAAAATTTAGGTTCATACAATTTGCGACGCACTTCCTTTTATACCAGATGACAATGCTCAAATAATTCCCAATCTATTCACAAACCTAATTTGTCATTGGCATAAGCTAGGTTACCGGGAAATTAGAGGGCCGCCAGCTTTTACACAGTGGAGATGGGCGTGGGTCAAAATAAGATGTTAACTAGGGGCGCCACTTGATTGTTTAACCTCCACTCCCGGATATTCTAATAAGATGTTCACTAATATACTTCCTTGCCCAGATCCAACACAACCAAGAATTCTTGGATCACACTGGCAACTATAGCCAACCACAATCGAGCACAGGAAGCTGCAAGGGAGTTATAAATATGGTAAACCAAACTAAAACTCAGAACCGTATGGTCTCATAGACCCACAAGTAAAAGTAACGGTAATGATCTAATAACACTAAGTATTCTGAACAGCCCTGAAAACAAAACACAACCACAAAACCAAAACACACCTATAATATGATAAAATAAGGGCTTTTATTACGCTTCTTTGGCATACAAGAAATTATTAAAAAGCTGTTCTAAAATTCTGATCTAAAATAAAAAGTCTCTATTATATAACTGAAATGGCTTATTACAAAATAATCAAGATATCTAATGAGTATGCATGAATGTACTCCAAAACTATAATTGTTCTATGGAAAAATTCCACTTTTCGTGCACGCAAAGCTTACAACTTATTTCCCCAAATACTAATTAATTACACGTTAGTTAAGTTAAGTGGCCTGATTAAATATCAAGTCCCAAGAATAATCAATAAGCTTAACTAATGCTAACAATATATAATAAACTGTGGTAACTATCAAAAGTGAAGCAATTATATTAACAAGGGTCTCATAAAAATCTGTACCACATTTATTGAAGTTTAAATAAAATAAATTCAGTTTGATTTGATCGCAGTAAAACTTATTCTTTGATATAGCAAATTTAACAGATGTGAATATTTAAAATTTTAGCTTATCAAGATTGTCTCTCTTATCACTCTACTCTTTATCACAAAACGGAAAATTCTTACTTGAACATCCTGGACTTCTAGGCCATAAAATTATCAACAATTTCCATACCAAACTGGGGCCTTTAAGGGTACGGAACTGCAACCACGCAAACAAGGCGACTAACGGAAAGGCAATGCAACAAACGGAAAGGCAATGCAACAACGGAAAGCGAAGACCTCCTCACTGAGATCCTAATTCATAAACCACAGATTTCACAGCTGACGGGAATTATCGTTGCTGTTGACTAGCACATAAAAACTCTATTTAACTCAATAGCCATACTTCTTTCGGTACATGAAAATTCGCCATTCCATGCGAGACTTATTCCATTCAAAATTCTCATATGATACGTGAATTCGCCAAAGGTATTAGCCCACCAACACTGGGGCTTCCTAGTTAAAATCCAAATTACCCACTACGTGGATAACTGCCCAATACATGAATTTCTGTTCAATACCTGGATTTCTGCACAATACAAGGATTTCTGCACAATACAAGGACTGCCCAGTACAAGGATTTTTCTACCCGGTACAAGGACTTTCTACCCAGCACAAGGACCCTCCAAAGAGGGCATACGAAACTCCAACCAACGTGACAAGATCAAAGTGGTACCTATATCCCCTCAAACGGATATCTCTACAGTCTTCAACACCAAATACATAAATTACGATATCACCAAAAGACTGCAGATATTTTCTGAGTGCAATTTAATCCACTATGGGGATAAATAATATCCGACTTGCTTCTCAAAAAGAACCACGTGTTAGCTCAAACTACTACCAACAAAATCTCTCTCGAACCTTCCGGAATATTCGCATTTCCTACCTGACAGCCATTAGCGCCATCGTTCGCTCTCACTTTATTCCATACGTCCCCAGCCATCTATCGTTCTCAACATGCGGACCATTCTCGAACCACCAGCATGGTTAGCCACATCGCAGGCGCGGCAGCCGACCAGATATACCAGTGGTAGTTCAAAGAGAAATGATTTAACGGTATATCTCAATTTCATTCAGTATACGAGGGATAGCCAGAAGAAATAACCATGATCGTCGCCAATAATTCTCTTTAAAGCAGAGGAGGAATCACAAATACACCCAAACTAGCCTAGCTGTTTAGCTACTCAATTTATACTGTTACAAATTATAAAATAAATTAATTAAAATATCTTAGAGATATACTCTAAAAAATTTAAAATACAAATAAATAAGAACTTAAGAATAGCCACACATATATACATACTATATACAAGTCTAAAATAAATGTAAAAAACAAAACACAAAGCCAGAAACAAACTTCACATGAATACAGATTACAATTATTTGCTGCTTGTCATTGATAAACAATCACTGATACTATAAAACAATGTTTTAGTAGATAGCTCTTCAAACTTTTCCCAAACCAAACTACCGAGTCTCCTTTAAGATTCTGTTATAAAGATAACAGCCAGAGTAAACTGGTGACTTCTTGTAAAATTCATGCCTAGGAAGTTTTAAGTGAAACTCCCCTTCTCTTCTAGTGTGATAGGGATGCATATTATAATTTTTTTGTATATGAGTCTCTGTTTATATGTATATACGTTAGTAAACGTGACAAATATATAGATGCCAGAGTTAAAATTCCATTCTTTTTTAAAATATCACATGACTGGCCGTATGGTAGATTAAATATTACCCTCAAAATCCGCTTCTGAATAACGAAGATTCTATGAATATATGTTGTCTGACTTATTAATTTCTAATTCGTGAGAAATTAATAATAAATTACCCTTTCTAGATGTATTAGTTATCAAGAATAAAGACACTTTAGAATTCGATGTCTATAGAAAGGAAACCAACACTATAAGCTACATTCCGAATGACTCACATCATACGTACGCACAAAAAATGGCCAGTCTGAATTTTTTAGTAAATCGGTTAATTAATTTTCCTTTAAACAAAAGTAGATATACCAAAGAATTAAATTATATCAAGAACGTGGCTGAATATAATGGATACACTGCTTGCCTGGTGGAAAAATTAATCAACAAATAGAAAACAAAGAAAATGTTGACGGAATCAACAACGTTTAAAAGAGAGAAATGCGAAATAAACTTTGTTTGCTTACCATTTGAACCTCGAATCACCAGGAGTATGAATAACATTTTTTTAAAGTCAACTTGCAGCTGACTTTTTCGACAAAAAATACCTTAAAAAACTTGCTAGGTAACCCAAAAGATAAGGATAGCATGGACAAAATGTCGGGAATTTATGACGTAAATTGTAAATATTGTAATCTTAAGTACGTCGGGCAAACAAAAAGATCGATTGAAGTTAGATTCAAAGAACACTTAGCCCAATTACGTTACGGTACTCTAGATAGATCTACTGTCGCCCGACATATTTGGGATAATAATCATCACGTTAATGAAGATAATCTGAAATTAATAGAAAATGTTAGACAACCAGGACAGCTTAATTCCTTCGAAAGTATATATATATATATATATATATATATATATATATATATATATATATATATATATATATATATATATATATATATATATATATATATAGCGAAATATAGTTACAACAAAAATTGTATGAACGTGGCACCACCGCCGATTACGAGCCACCTGATCGATTGCTTCGCTAAATAAAAATTCCTACGTTTTTAACACGTCCTAGAGATAACATAATAATAATACAGATAGTTCCGACAGAGCAAACTATGTTAATTTAAATGTCGTTGAACCTTTCCAAAATTACTAAAGATTGACACATTTTAGATAAGTTAGTAGGGATAGTGCAGACCTCGTCCCGCGATAAAAATACAATACACTGCAGAATTTGCCTGCGTTTATTTTCCCATCTTAGTTCGGTCCCTTTACCTAAGATCCGGTATATAAGGTGATGTTAGTTTTTAAAATAGTTAGAATTTTTCATCCTCTGATGACCCCAATTTGGTTAGTGAAACGATCGTCAGGTCTTTTTTTAAATGTGTTGTGGTGATTTGGGTTCTCCAAGTGTACTTGATATATATATATATATATATATATATATATATATATATATATATATATATATATATATATATATATATATGTATGTATGTATATATATATATATATATGTATATATATATATATATATATATATATATATATATATATATATATATATATATATATATATATATTGTAACGGTATAATTTGGATAGCTAAACATCTAAGCTAATTTGGACGTAATTGGGGTTCCTCCCCTGCTTTGTAAAAAGAATTATTGGCGAAACTGTGGTTAATTCTTCTGGATATCCCTCGTATAATGTATCGAATTTAGATCTTTCGTAAATTATTTATATTTGTATTACCCCTGGTATATCGGGCCGGCTTACACGCTTGCGTGACGTGGCCGTAGTTCGGAAAGGGTCCGCATGTTAAAGAGGATAGATGGCTGGAGACGTATGTGATGCGAGAGAGAGCGAAGGATGGGGCAGCACCTGTGGTTTCGAGTCGGAGATATGAATGTGCTAAAAGTTTCGAGAGAGTTGGTTGGTAATTTTTGTGGAGTTAACACGTGGTTCCGTCTGAGGAGCAAGTTTTGGATATTAAGTATTCTCCCTTGTGGGTTTTGTTGCTCTCAGAATTTAATCTGCAGTCTTTCTGGTTATGTCGTAATGTACGGATTTAGTGCCGAAGGCTGTGGAGAGACCCGTTTAGGGGATTTAAGGACCACATTTATCGTATCCCGTTGTGGAATTTCGTTTCCCTCTCTGGAGGTAAGAAATCATTCTCTCTCTTAACTGTAACACCTTTAGCATCCCGTTACTTGTTGTTTTTAGGGTCCTTGTATCGGCTGGAGTATTTCAAGTACCGGCTAGATTCACCTTGTACCGGCTGGAAGAATTCCTTGTACCGGAGGAAGTATACCTTGTACCGGCTAGGAGGAATTTCAAGTACCGACTGGATTTTTCTTGTACCGGAGATATTATTCTCGTACCGACGAAGTCTTTATGTAGGGCGATTGGTGTGCCGAATAGCCTTGTGGTAGGCAGCATTATGGTAGTGGGCGATATCTTTGGTAAAGTCACGTACCGTAAATTTGGAGTGGACAAGTCTCACATGGATGAGCGAATTTTGAGGTACCGAACAAAGTATATGGCTACTGAATTAAATGGAGGAATGAATTAAGATCTCAGTAAGAAGGTCTTCCCTATCGTCGTCGCATTGCCGTACCGTTTTTGCATTATTCCCGTGGTTGCATTATTCCTGTGGTTGCAGTCCCGTATTCCTAGAGGCCTTGGTTGGTTTGGAATTTGATGGTAATTAGATGGCCTAGAAGCCCAGGAATTTAAGTAAGAATTTTCCGTTTTGTGATAACGTATAAAGTGATAAGAGACAATCTTGATAAGGTACATTTTTGATATTCATGTGTGTTAAATTTAATAAAATCAAATCGAATGTATTTTATTTGAACTTCACTAAATATGGTACAGATTTTTATAAGACCACTATTAATATAATTGCTTCACTTTTGAGAGTACCATTAGTTATCATTTACTGTTAGCATTAGACCAGCTTATTGATTATTATTTGGGACTTGATCTTTAATCAAGCCACTTACCGTAATTATCGGGTAATTAAGTAATATTTGGGGAAAATGATTTGTGAGCTTTGCGTGCACGAAAAGTGGGATTTTCCGTAGAACAACGATATTTGTAGTACCTTCATAAATATTTATTAAAGATCTTGTTATTTGGTAGTAAGCCATTTTTGTGATATTATAGAGACTTTATATTTCTATTTTTATTAATTGAGATCAGAATTTTAAAACAACTTTTAATAGATTTCTGTATGCCAAAGAAGCTTAATAAAAGCCCATATTTTATCATATTTTAGGTGTTTTGGTTTTGTGTGTTTGTGTTTTCTTTCAGGACTGTTGATAGGTTAAGATCATTACCGTTATCGTTATTTGTGGGTCTATGAGACCATACCGTTCCGAATTTTAGTTGGTGTTATCGTAATTACATCTCCCTTGTAGCTTCCTGTGCTCGATTGTGGTTGGCTATAGTTGCCAGTGTGATCCAAGAATTCTTGGTTGTGTTGGATCTGGGCAAGGAAGCATATTTTATGAACATCTTATTAGAATATCCGGGAGTGGAGGTTAAACAATCAAGTGGCGCCCCTAATTAAGATCTTATTTTAACCCACGCCCATCTCCACTGTATAAAAGCTGGCGGCCCTCTAACTTCCCGGTAACTTAGCTTATGCCAATGACAAATCAGATTTGTTGATAGGTTAGTAATTATTTGAGCATTTGTCATCTGGTATAAAAGGAAGCGCGGCGGGGTCATATAAATTTTGACCCATGCCCACTTTGGCGTCACAATATATATGTATGTATGTGTGTAATTGGCCGATTTTGATAAAATTTGGCATATACCTTCCTTTTGCAAAGTTCGTTAACTGGGAAAATAGGACGAGGTTTTCCGGGAAAATGTTGAGTTTTCATTCGAAAAAATTTTTTATCTTAAAAAATAAAAAAACTATGATAACCCAATTTGGTAGGTAGGTTTACAATATAAAAAGGAATCTATACACCAAAATTTAGATTTCTCTGTTACAAAAAAAAAGCAAGAGCAAGAAGCCCTTATGAATTCTAGATGTTTTCTGATGTTCTTCAACGTTTCTCTGACTAGTTTCGCTGCTTGACAGCATTCTCAGACAGATAAAAACTGAATAAGTACGAAATCATGACAACTGCAAATGAAGATCTGTTGCTATGTTATTATGTTTTGATCAAGAAATTCATCAAATTGAAAATAAAATGAAACACAGATGACAGATGAGGCTTTTAAAATGTCTACGTGATGTATGTCAATATTGAATATAAAATATTGACATACATTACGTAGACATGTTAAAAACCTCAACCGCCATCTGTGTTTCATTTTATTTTCAATTTGATAAACATTTTGATCAAAACGTCATAACAAAGTAACAGATCTTTATTTGTAGTTGTCATGATTTTGTACTAATTCAATTTTTATCTGTCTGAGAATGGTGTCAAGCAGCGAAACTAGTCACAGAAACGTTGAAGAACATCAGAGAACATTTATAATTCATAAGGGCCTCTTGCTCCAGTTAACTTACGCGCTGGCTACGTCCTTCACCTACAGAAACTAAACCCAACAGTGAAGCCAGAGAAGTAGTCTGCAAATATGTTTGTAGTATGGACCAGTTTCACCAAGTAAGAGCAACAACAATTAATGAATTAATACAAACATTGTTTAAAAATTTATTTGGTTTACAAGAAATGTAAAAATTAAATCCATGTTTGGTGTGTACATCTGACCTGACCTGACCTGACCTGACCTGACCTGACCTGACCTGACCTAACCTTGCGCTAACTGTACTCAAACGATTATAACAACGTTCATATTTGGTCAAAAAATTACTGACATGTAATAACATACTTTTAATCGCCAAACTACATGACTTGCTGAACTTACAGAACGCAAAACGGGAGTTTTAATAAAAATAAATATTGGATTTGACAAGGTCAGAAGCAAATTTGACTCGTGTACCAACTTATGGTCAGTTTGCTCAAAATATCAGAAGATAGCTAACAAATTGCTAGAACGATAGGCGTCTTCTATAGGACAACACCGTAGAAACTGATGTAATTTAATAAACAAAAATTTTAACAAAATGGAAAAGAGACTTCACAAAAGATTATTCTAAAACAAAAATGCACTAAAAAGTAAAAAATAATTGCGTATTCTTCTGTCTACAACTTACAATCAACTTATTTTTTTCCACTCAATATACGATCTATGCATTTACCAGGCAATAATGTAGGTACCCACTTAAACTTAACCTGTAACTCCACACATACCTATGACTAACAGACAATTATCAAAATATTTATTTAGAGTTCACCTAAGCAAAAAGTTTTAAATATATGTGTAGACTGCTTAAAAGACAATCAAATTATCAGGATCATATAATGTAAAATTAATGTTATTTTTGGAGTCGGTGTTAGCCAAGATGGGTTTGTAACTACTTAACCTGAAATGTCTTACTATATAACAATTGGCATACACACATAGACACAGCACACAGCGCGGGCGGGTCGATTGCGCGCGCGCGCGCGGAAGAATGGTTGGAGGGGTATAGCCGAGTGAGCGAGGCAAACGCGTACGCCGGCCAAACGTCAGTCAGTCAAGAGAAAGAAGCGATATGAGTTACTTGATTATAAACCGATTACGATTTTTTTTCATTCTACACCGTCTTTATTACGATAATTCTTTATGTTTATTATTATATACATTTTCGTATCAATGTTGCTTGATATTGTCGTATTAAATTTCATTTGTAAATAGGTTGAATTAGGTAATGATACTTTGTTTTGAGAGAGGTATTGTCACAGCATAATATCTTATTAAAGTTCATTTGTAAATAGGTTTAATTAGGTGTGTGTGTCCTGTTGCATTCAAATTCATTTGTAAAAAGGTGTAATTAGGTATTGGTAAAGGGTGTAAAGTTAGTTCGCCTCCACGTGGTGCACCCTGGATAGCGTCTACTATTAGACGTGAACTAAATGAACTAACCAAACCGTAACCTTCCTAGTCATGTCTTAGGAGGGCCGGGAATGCTTGCCTTAATTGGCCGGCATTGCGAGGAGAGTCCTCTATAAAAAACCCACATCGCAAGGTCGTTGGCGGGTTGGTGCCGAGGCGATGATGCTTCTGGCCGATATGGCCGAGCATTGGCAGGTTGGTAATTCTGTCGCTAACGTTAACCCTCCCCAGGGAAACCGGGCGACCTCCCTGTGTAAATGCCTATTCATGGGATGCGGGGCTCTTCCATGGAGGTCTATTTTCCCTTGCTGCTCGTGGGACCAAACATGGACACGACTTACACAGACCCAATAGAGGAGGTGGCAGGATTCAACCTTCCACTGGAACCTCCAGAGGGTAAAAACAGGGGAAAGGAAAGTCCACCCCTAGGACGACTACCAAAGGTAGACCCTCCTATAGGAAGCTTGGTTATCGAGCTCCTAAAAAGGAGGAGGAACCTGCACCATAATTCCCTTTTCCTTTAAGCTCCTTAACCTACTCCTTTATCCTCTATACACTCCTATATTCCTACCCCAATGCCCACCAACTTAAGGTGCATTCAAGCTAATCTGCATCATGCTAAGGCTGCGACATACCTCCTTAGCATGAAATTAAAGGAAGAGCAAATAGATATTGCTCTTCTCCAAGAGCCCTGGACCGCTAATTCGGAACGAACTAAAGGGCTGGGTAACACTTCTGGTAAGATAGTAGAGGTGGGCTCTGGTACTAAACCCAGAGCCTGTATCTGGATCAGAAACAACTTGCAGTATTTTACACTTTCAGAGTACTGCACCAAGGACATGGCATCCATCCATCTCGTGATCACATCCGGGGGGACCAGGCTGGAAGTAGTGGCCTGTTCGGCCTATTTCCCTGGAGACAGAGATGCAGAACAACCACCTCCAGCAGAAGTGCGGAAATTGATCGCCTACTGCAAGAGGAACAATTATCACCTCGTAATGGGGTGTGATGCGAACTCCCATCACTTGGCTTGGGGGAGCACGGACACTAACAGACGAGGTGAATCATTATTTGAATACATTTTAGGGGAGGAGCTGGTTGTCAACAACATAGGCTCGGAACCCACCTTTCTTACAGCTAACCGGAGAGAGGTTTTAGATCTTACGATCAGCTCAAGGCTTTTGAGCTCAAAAATCCTCAAATGGAGGGTGTCGTCTGAACCCTCATGTTCAGACCATGCCCATATCCTATTTGAAATTGAAACAGGCCCTAGACCTGTGTTAGAGTATCGGGACCCGAGGAGGACGGATTGGGAGGGATACAAACAGTCCCTCGCCGGCAGACTTGGGTCCGCAATCCCCACAGTGAGGGATCGTGATGAGATCGAGATTGCGGCCGAACAGGTTAGGGAAGCTGTGGTCTCTGCCTATCACGAAAACTGTCCACTGAGGTCAAAGAGAGACAGTCGGGGGTCTACTTGGTGGAATAATAACCTCGATAAACTACGAAGAGAAGTTAGACGTCTCTTCAATCGTGCTAAGATTACAGGCAACTGGGAGCAATATAAAACTGCTCTAACGCATTATAATAAAGAGATCAGGAACGCTAAGAGGGAGTCCTGGAGGAGGTTCTGCGGGGACATTAATAGTGTGCCCAGCAGCGCCAGAATCCACAGGATTCTCTCACGCGACCGTGTACAGGAACTGGGATCGATAAAACGACCAGATGGTTCCTTTACTGAATCTCGGAAAGAAACGTTAGAGCTCTTAGCACACACACACTTCCCAGATTGTCTGATCCTGAGCAACGGTGAGGTCCTACCAGCTGAGGGACGATCTAAACGCCCCCAAAGGGAGGACTGGCTAGTTGCTCGGAGAATAGTTACAGCCTCGGCAGTGGAGTGTGCTGTGAATCATTTCCAGCCATTCAAGTCGCCAGGGGAGGATGGGGTGGTACCGGTCCTACTACAAAAGGGACTGGAGATTCTCCTACCCTTCCTTATAAGGCTGTTCAGAGCCAGTCTGGCCTGGAACTATATTCCTTCCAGCTGGACGGTGGTTAGGGGGGTTTACATTCCCAAATTGGGACGTAATGACCTCCTACCTACTTCACTGAGACCTCTCAGTATTACATCATTCCTCCTGAAGGGATTGGAAAAAATACTGGACGGACACATTAGGGGGAACATCTTACCCAAGAACCCCCTAAATACCCACCAGTATGCCTATCAAACTGGCAAATCAACTGAGTTAGCGCTCAATAACCTCGTCGAGAAGATCACACACTCTCTGGAAAATGGAGAGGTTGCGGTGGCGGCATTTCTCGACATAGAAGGAGCATTTAATAATGCATTACCGATCTCCCTCTACGAGGCCACTATCGCTAGGGGGGTGGAACCTACCATCTGTGGCTGGATCGGAAACATGCTGCACAATCGGACCATTATTACCTCATTACGGGGAGAGGTGGTCAGCGTTAGGGCTGCGAGAGGGTGTCCTCAGGGGGGCGTTCTATCCCCCCTGTTGTGGTCCCTCTTTGTGGACGACCTGCTGGCTATCCTCGGACTCTGGGAGGTTGAGGTCCAGGCGTATGCGGATGATCTTGTCATAATGGTTAGAGGCAAATCTGAGGAGGAACTGTCTAGTACTTTTCAAGAAGCACTAAATGTAGTCAATGATTGGTGCCGTAGGGAACAGATGTCTGTGAACCCTCGCAAAACGATCATTGTCCCGTTCACCAGAAGAAGAAGGTTGGACAAATTAAAACCACCTAATCTTATGGGGGAAAACATTCCATTTTCGGACCAAGCAAAATATCTGGGAGTTATCCTAGATAAGAAGCTCAACTGGGACAGACAGTTAGAAAATGTTATCCGCAGGGCTAAGATGTCCCTGTGGACCTGCCGGAGAATCTGTGGGAACAACTGGGGAACAAACCCCCAACAGATGTACTGGCTCTATGTAGTGGTTATCAGACCTATGATAACATATGGAGCCATAGTTTGGTGGCCTAAGGTGCTACGTGGTACCGCGAGGGCCAAACTGGCTCATCTACAGAGACAAGCATGTCTGATGATAACGGGAGCGATAAGCACCGCACCATCAGTCGCTCTGGAGGTCCTCCTCAATATTCCCCCACTTCACATATGGTTGGAGAGGGTGGCGAGGTGGACAACGTACACACTAAAACAAACGGCAGATAACATGCCGAGGGAAGTCAGTCTGAGGGGGTCCGGACTCCTTGATGACAGTGATTGTCACAGGATTCTGGGAATGGTCTCAGACTTGATGCCTACAAAAATCAGCAGAGATCTGTCTTTCAAGGCCGTCCTCCCGGAAAGGGAGGACTGGGACCGGAACCAATCGACCCTGTTGAGAGCGGACCTCTGCTGGTACTCTGACGGCTCCAAAACCAATATGGGAGTAGGAGCCGGCGCATATGGGGGCAGCACCGATGCTAGACTATCAGCTAGCCTCGGCAAGTACGCAACCATACACCAGGCAGAAGTTTATACCATCGAGATGTGTGCAAAGGAAAGCTTAAAAGACCTATGCACAAACAAATCGATAAAGATATTTGCAGATAGCCAAGCTGCAATAAAGGCTCTTGGTTCCTACCGTTGCAATTCAAAGACGGTATGGAGTTGTAAATCTGCCCTTAACGAATTGGGCAGCTGTAATGAGGTGTCGCTGGTCTGGATACCGGGTCACTCGGGGCAACGTTGCGGCAGACGCGCTTGCCAGGAGTGGTGCCCAGTGTGACTTTGTCGGACCAGAACCGGTGCTGGGAATAACATCTTGCACAGCAAAACGCACCTTAAAGACCTGGACAGATAGAAGGACAATTCAATATTGGCAAAATCTTCCAGGATTAGCTCACTCTAAGGCCTTCATAAATGGCCTGTCTGAGTCAAGGGCTAAGAAACTTCTAGAGTTGAACAGACAACAACTGAGTACTCTAGTCGGCCTGTATACAGGACACTGTCGCTTGCGGCATCACATGCACCGTATTGGGATCGGTCAGGATACCGAGTGCCGGCTGTGTATGGAGGATGACGAAACAGCAGAGCACGTGCTGTGTTCCTGTCCGGCAGCGGATAGGACTAGACACCTGCTCTTTGGCAAGGTAAAGCTTGCTCCAGATGATCTGGATCAACTTTCGCCCGCAAAGGTTATCGACCTTTGTAGGAGGCTGGATTTGTTGGGCGAAATATAGACATTAGGCGTGAGCCACAATAGACCTTATGGTCGCGGTGGAGGGACCGATATGGACCACTCACAAACTAACCTAACCTAACCTAACCTAGGTATTGGTATATTGTCGTTTCAAGGTCCCAGGATATTGTCACAGTATATTGTATAAAATTTTATTTGTAAAATAGATTTCATAAGGTATTCTCGTATTATTAATGTAAGGTATGTTGTCGTATTTCCTTGGCTGACACCGACTCCAAAAATAACAATAATTTTACATTATATGATCCTAATAATTTGATTGTCTTTTAAGCAGTCTACACATATATTTAAAACTTTCTGCTTAGGTGAACTCTAAATAAATATTTTGATAATTGTCTGTTAGTCATAGGTATGTGTGGAGTTAGAGGTTAAGTTTAAGTGGGTACCTACATTCTTGCGTGGTAAATGCATTGATCGTACATTGAGTGGAAATAATAAGTTGATTGTAAGTTGTAGACAGAAGAATACACAATTATTTATTTATTTATTAGTGCATTTTTTGTTTTAGAATATTTTTTTGTGAAGTCGGTTTTCCATTTTGTTAAAATTTTAGTTTATTTCTTTATTTTTAGTGAATCTGAAGCTTTATATCTGATTTAATTAGACGGAAGCGCAACGGTGTGATCCACAATCATCATCAATGTAGTCGAAGTCAATTATATACGCATTATTAAGGATAATTCAAAAACTACTGGTTGGATCCTGATCACATTTATATGAGACCACACGAGAAGCACCAGCTTTCAAATAAAAAAAGAATAATCAAAATCGGTTCACCTAGAAAAAAGTTCTAAGGTAACACACATTAAAAAAAACATACAGTCGAATTGAGAACCTCCTCCTTTTTTTGAAGTCGGTTAAAAAACAAATAATCGATTTCACTCACTGCTGCATATAACTAAAAATGTACTTTGTACTCCATGATGCATGAACTAGACAAAAAACTCCTAATTCTTTTAAGGTCACTCAACTATAATGAGTGGTTCACAATTAGGTATCCTCCTGACTTTTCGTCTAAAGAATTCCATATAAAAACAATAAAATTACTTGAAGCATGAACTTGAACATGATAATTTCCCCACAGAGAAATTTGTATTCAATTAAATAACGCAGTGTTACATCACATCTTGATAGAATGATTGTGGGAAAGCCTATAGCATAACGATTTTCATTCATTTGCCTTCTATTTACGAGCGGTAATCTTGTCTGAGGAAAATGTTTTTATCGGCTGTACTACAACATACTTTTCAAAGCAAACTATGCCAAACCAATAAGTCCATGTTAGATTTTCCAATAGACATATTTCCCCGGTGTTTAGATGGTTAATGCAAGAGATTAAACTTCTTTAAAGTTATGCAATAAACTATGTGGAATATTTTCAATTGGCTAAATGTTCTGCTACAAATTATATAAACCAAAACGAAATTTCAGTAGTATCAAACCATCTTTATTAACCGCTCGGTTATGGTTTGTTATGTTTTATTCGTATATAATGACATATCATATCGATATAAAGGAGCCAGAGACTCGAACAGAATGATATATTATTTGACATAATTTAAATGGTCTTGTCCGAAATTTGTTTGATATATTATGCATTCCAAAAGTCATTAGTTTTAGGTTTTGGCGTACCGAAATTTAATTTCTTTCTTTGCTGATCTGGTGTTTCAATCCTTGTCTACATTCAATATAAGTCCTCGCGTACCATCATTATCAGAACGGAAATATGTTCTGACCATGCACTGTGGAAATAAAGCAACGGATAAATTAGAAAATAATTTGTGGAAAAAATATCGAAGGCGTTAACGATTTTACTAATTTGATGTTATACTAAATTATTTTCATCTTGTTATGTCATGTGTTTTCAAGTCATGACATCTCCGATTTTTTTTTAAATGACAATATTTTTTTATTATTGATTTTGAGAGTACTTTCTATTTTATTTTCAACGGTATAAAATTTTTAATATGTTACGTTTGAAAAAAATGAGAATAAAAGTTCAAATATTAACAAATGTCTTTATTTTATTAATAACAACATCAATTACAAAAAATTTTGGGACGCGGCAAGTGCGTTATGGTAGCGAATTTTCATTAAATGCTTTAAATTTGTATAACTCAATTTTCTATAAACCTAGAAAGTTGAGTTTTGGTGGAGTAAGGTATTTACGAGGGCAACATACCAACCAAATTTCATCAAAATAACTTGGTTATTTTTTGAGATACAATTTTTTTTCGGAACATTATTTTTTTAGAAAAACTGGTCCGATAAGGCTGGCTAACCGAACTCATCCAAGTTATTAATAAAAATAAAGATTCTTGCCGAGTTTCGTCAAAACTTTTTGAGTTATCGTGTGGATACATATATATATATATATATATATATATATATATATATATATATATATATATATATATATATATATATATATATATATATATATATATATATATATATGTGTACGTATGTATATGGACATACCTTGGTTTCGTGTTCTAGGGTCCCAAATTCACGCTCATTTGAAAAAAATGTTTGCAGTCTCACCATCGATACCTCTCTATTAGCTAATGTTTTAAATAAAAATCGCTTAATTTTTTTCATAAAAATTCGCTAATAAGAACAAAACAGAAACGTCACTACCTAAATAGCAGACGGTGCTACCAGGCAGTCACCCATCCAGGCACTGGCCATGTTCGAGGTTGCTTAACTTCGGTGATCGCACGACAATCAATTTTTTCAACCTGGTATAGCCGTTCGCTTGAAATGTGTAGTTATCCAATGTTTATATTCTTATTATCAATTTTTAAGTTTCGATTTTTAATAAAGATTTACATTATTTTCAAATTTTGCAATATTTACAGAATTTTTGACAGTCCTGATTGCATACGTACTGTTTCTGTGTGAAAGGATTTAACATAACTTATTTTAAAAGTTAAGGTCTTGGACAAGTCGCTTATTTCGCAATCAAACAAAGCAATGATTTAGTTCTCAAGCTTTTCATATAAACTAAAATTATTAATCGAAAAACAACATTTTCTCTCATTAACCTAAAATAAAAATTATTTCATATGATATATGATGCTACATAAACCGCCCCATTTTGCTATAAGAATGCAAATAACAGAACAAACCAATAGCAATTTAATTTCTGACCACGTGACCAATAATCGTGTCGTTAGTCATTTCAGAATGCCAAATCTATAGATAAATCTCCCTATACTAAATTCACAAAAAATGTTATAATTGTAAAAATTTTACTTACTTGTAAGGTTTTTATTTAGTTATTGTTTGGAGCACAATTTAAAAGCAGGCTTAAACTCTTTAGTTGCCGATTTTACCATATAGATTTTAAATAACAATTCAATTCTAGAAATAAATATTACCGTTAATTTTCCTAACGAACGAATGTTCCCAAGTTTGTGTAACAAATTTAGAAACTGACAACTCTGGCTGTTTTAATTTATTAGACAGATTTTTTAGCTTTGCAACATTCAAAGAAAACAAGCTAAGACATCCGTTATGTCAATCTCCCATGCACATTACACAACGCCTTAATAAACTTTTAGGACCATGTCGTAGCTTTTAAATTTGTTTAATCCAGGATTACTTAAATTAGTGTGGAGAGAAACGCCACAAAATGAATATATGAAAAGATCTTTGAATGCTCTATATATGTGTAAAATTTTATTCCACTCGCTTTAATCATTTAAAAAATATAGCGTTTTAAAAAAGTTTTCCCCAATTTTTCACCGGAAAAACTTGAGCATAAAGCACTAAGTGAGTGGTGGACGTGCCGCCACCTAGTTCGGAACCAAGTACTATGTTGTCACGCCCGCTCCAAATAACACAGAGTGTTTAAAATAGAGACGTCTCTATTTTAAACACTCTGTGTTATTTGGAGCGGGCGTGACAACATAGTACTTGGTTCCGAACTAGGCGGCGGCACGTCCACCACTCACTTAGTGTTGAAAGACTGGCTATACTACAGCCGTGTTACTTTTGGTGCATTTTTGCTACAATTAGTATGCCGTACTGAAGAGCTCTAATGAGAGCGAAACCGGTCTACGGTTCTAATTGTTGCGAGAATGCATCTAGTCTTGAGCATAAAGGCTGATTAACGAACCCGACCTCGGTTATCACCCAAACAAGAAATTGCGAAGTTTGTTGGAGATCAGTTTAGTATTTTTTGAGTTATCGCTCGGATACATACATACATACATATATATATATATATATATATATATATATATATATATATATATATATATATATATATATATATATATATATATATATATATATAATATAATAATTGGGACGATTCTTATAAACTTTACTTTTAAGTACCCCCAACGAAAGAAGCTAAAGGTGTTAATTCAGGAGACCTCTTTTTCCTGGAATAAAGATTCTTACGGATAAGTACACTGTGTAGAACCCAATTTACCATAAAAATGTTATATCGTCTAGAGCTAACCAACAATTGTAAAATCGTTACTTTAGTAAAGCACGAGAGGTCGTTACTGGAATAACGATACATCTCACAATATTCTGGAAAGTAGGCTACAAGTTTTTTTCCCCTCAGGGCTCGCCCGCGGACTTGCCGCCCCGATAGCACCGCAACCCTTGGTTGATTGTGCATACCCTTAGTCTTTTTACTCCAACCATTCCAAAATCACTGTACCTTGAACTAGTCTGCACAGCGATTGGTAGAGTGAAGTTTTATATTGCTCTGTCTCCGGTCTAGACTGACCGTAGATCAGTTGTCTTTTGCGGTCCAGAGCTTTACACTCGCACAAGATGTGCTGGGCTGATTCCTCCTCCTCGCCGCAGAGTCTGCATGCGAGGTCCCCCTCGAACTACCCCATTTTATGCAGGTGTTTCTTGACTGCCATGTGTCCCGTCAAGAGACCTGTTATGTTTCTGAGCTATCTTCTTAGCAGCTCCACAGCACTCTTTGAACTGGGTTCGTCAATTATTGCCTTCCCATGTCTAAGCCCTGGACAGTCTGCCCAGTACACCTTGTGTTGGTTTCTGACCCAGGACATAATGGCTCCCCTGGCAGTGCTCTTTGTCACGCCCAGGGCCGGTTCTGGTCGCATAAGTGGTTCTGCTGACGTTCTCTTCGCGAGACTGTCAGCTTCTTTATTGCCTTTGACCCCCGAGTGACCCGGCACCCAGATGAGGGTGACCTCATTCCGCACAGCCAGGTTGCTCGTCTCGTCTCGGAGGCTACAAGTTGTTTTAGATCCAAATACAGACATGGACACTATTTCTCCGGCTTCACAAATGTTGGTTTTCTTTTCTGTAACCGGTTTCGCTGCTCGACAGCATCGTCAGTCCGAGGAATAGTCTCCACGTCTATATTTAGTATGGAACAGTTTCACCAAGTTGGGGCAACAGCAATTAACGAACTACTTTATATGCGTTTTGATTGTCATTATTAAAACACACTGACGAGCTCTAATAAGCGCAAACCGGTCTGTGTTTCTACCGATGGTAGGAATGCATCTAGCCTTGCATATTAGCTTCAGTTTCACCAAGTTGGGGCAACAGCAATTAACGAACTACTTTATATGCGTTTTGATTGTCATTATTAAAACACACTGACGAGCTCTAATAAGCGCAAACCGGTCTGTGTTTCTACCGATGGTAGGAATGCATCTAGCCTTGCATATTAGCTTCATTGTCATACATCTGTACACGCTGCAGTTTGAAAATTGAGTGTGTATTGAAATTTGCTATAAAACAATCAGATAAACACAGGTTACTAAGTTTTAATGTTAACTGAGATGCAGTCATAAATGTGATTAAGAATTAGCAGGCTTTTGCGTTCACTGATAAATCACGTATAAACCTTTTTCCATTTGTTTACTTTTCTATGATCTTGGTGACTAATTGTGGCAATTTTCGTGTAATAGCATCTTGTTAACGATCTAAATGGTCTATAGAAATCCGTATGATTTCTAAAATGTATTGTAGAAATTCCACTTAAAAGGCGATGTGAAAATAATCCCATTTATCAAGAAAAACATCGATAAACGCAGCGCTCTCTATCGGAATGCAGCAAATTATTGTGAATCACCTTGTTTCTTGTTTTCGAATCGATGTATTATTCAATACTCGACTTGACCGACATTTTCTACCCGCATTTAACTGAGTTAACGGAACTGCACAGGCATGACGCACAGCCAGAGTATGAAACCAAAAGTTTATTAAATATTCATTAAGTTACTGGATGCACTTTCATTTAGAATAATATATAGGGTTCTCGAATAATGATTATCGTATACATCGTTATTTAAATGTTCCGCCCATAAATTTGTTTATAAAGTGTATACATGTTGTCCATTATAAAAGATTGCACCGAGGTTTTGCCGAAAACTGCTGATAATTTCGAAGAACCCCAACATTTCCAGCATTCAACCCTCAGTTGCTATGACTTTCACCCCCTGAATTTAAAAAGAGAATCTAGGTTAGGTGGCACCTTTTTAGTGAATTTTGATTAAGAAGATTCACTAATAGAGAGGTATCGATGGTAAGACTTTTGGAAAAGCGCGAATAAGGGGCCTCTGGAACCCATTTCCATGGTCAGTTAAAATGTTTATATATATATATATATATATATATATATATATATATATATATATATATATATATATATATATCCAACCGATAACTCAAAAAATACTTCACCAAATTTGGGGATTACCCTTATTTTGCTAATGGCTTGGATGAGCTCGTTCATCAAATCTTAACGGACAATTTGTCTTAATAAAAAATTAAAACATATTTAAAAAATACAATATCTCTCAAATTGTCTAAGTGATTGAAACGAAAATCTACAACTTAGAAGATCATAGGCATGCGTGGTTGTGTACCAATTTTCACGTAGTTTGGTCAAAGGAAAGTTATTCGAAATTAATAATAAAATAATCATCAACATCGCTTCAGATTCTGGAATGCAATATCTACAATGTTGTACAAACACAGAAGACGTTATCTGTACTGCTATGCTATTTAAATAAATCGTAGATAAAAATATAAGCAAAGGAAGTGGTTGCAAAATGTCAGCGTGGAGAGCATTACGAGAGATACGACAGGGACGCCATCTCGGTGCAGGACCAGGTAGTATGTCGTCACGTTAGCTTTAGTTTACACAAAATGTTATAGATAGAGCTATGTATAATGACAATCAAATAAGAATTGTGTAAATTGTCAGCCTTGGACAATTGCTTTCCTAATATCGGAACAAAGTTTGCGTCCAAAAGCGCTAAATTTTAGCATGCGAATGTATACTATAAATAAGAAATTGTGAGACGCAGCAAGTGCGTTATAGTAGTGAATTTTCAAAGAATTGTACACTATTAGTAAGATATATATTAAAAATAATTCTTTAAATTTAAATGGACCTTGGGTGGGTGCTAAATTAAAGAAAAATAACATAATGAGCTTCGCGGATAACTAAAAATTTGTTTAAAAAACTTTTTTATTTTGTTTATTGTTTGCAAAAACTGGATGGGTTGACTAAAATAGAACCATCCAAGCAATTAATAAGGAAAAATACCTGCCATATTTATAATCATCGATGACAAGTACATTCCCTTTTGCACCAGAACTTGCTCCTGGCCTGACTCGTCTGTTTCAGACATCTTACAATAGAGGCATATTCCCTAGTAACTGGAAAACTGCTCGAGTACAACCCGTCCCCAAGAAATGATCCAAAGCGCTTCCTAGCAGCTACAGACCTATTTATCTCCTTTTAGTCGTCTCTAAAGTGATGGAAAAGTATATAAACACCGAATTACTAAAATTTCTTGAAAAACACAGTCTAATCCACAACAGGCAGTATGGATTCCGTCAGCGCAGATCAACTGCCGACCTCCTTTCCTTTGTCACCCATTCTTTGAACAAGTCTATGGAACTACACGGTGAATCCCAGATTGTCGCTCTAGACATATCCAAAGCATTCGACCAGGTCTGTCACGCAGCGTTGTTTAATAAACTTCCGGCCTATGGCCTACCACCAAAACTCTGTACCTGGACAGCAAATTTCCTTTTCAGCCGGAGCATTTCTGTTGTGGATGGCCATTCCTCTAAACTGTATGCATTTAAATAAGCCACAAGTTAAATTTACAAGAAAAATCTAATGACTGATCACTTGATCACTGATTTATTATTACCACCAATACTTGTAAATCAATAACGTTTACTTTTTTACAGGTACTACTATGTGTAATAGTAGCAACTCTTGCTGGAGATGAAAACAAACAGAAGAAGAAAGACGACAACCGGGGCAAGAGAAACCTGCAGTACTCCATAGCACACCACTACAGTCCACATGGATCACAAAGCTTCCGAGGCGATAGAAGAATAGCGACAGGATCCCAAGTACCGCTCCATCCACCGCCACTCCCGGGTCCCAGACCCAATCACACACCGTATTATAAAGGTAGACCACATTATCTTCCTATACCTCCTTATGCTGTTCAAATGGAACCTTTGGTCCATTATTCTCAGCGAGATCCTTTATATGATACTAACGTTCTCTCCATTAACACAGATACCAACAACGATCTTGGAAAAGTAGAAGATCTCCACCAATCCGACACCAATCTTATATCCGATAACACCGCCTACGGACCACCCTTACTCCAACACCATACTAAAATCATTGAGAAACCCGTCTACATTAAAGAGCCCGAACCCATTATTGAAATTATTATCAGAGAATCCAATGTTACTTTACCACCGCAACCACAAATACCCATAACACCCCCACCAAAGAAGAAGGAAGAAGTACAGGTTTTTTATGTAAAGTACAAGAAAAATCCTAATGGCTATGGAAAAGACAGCGTGGTTTATGATAAACCAGTACCCGCCATATCTCCTCCAATTGATCATGAGGAAGAACAAGAGCCACAACAACCATATTACCTTCCAGAAATCGTTACGTCAAAACCTCCTGTCAGTACAACTCTCAGAACTATTATTAGACCAGATTCAGAAGTGTACCACAGCCCTACGGGTAATCTTAAAGTAACGTTTGGCAAGGAAAGTTTTGATTATTCTAAAAGATCAAGTAAAGCTGACGATTTTAATCGTGAATCTAGTCCTAGACAACATACCCCGTTCTCTCAGGGAAGGCAGTTGCACTCGTTCCCTCCAAACTATCCGAAGGGCAACGATTTCGATACAAGCTCGGAATATCGCTTTGAATCTCAAAGGATTCCTCAACCATATAGACCGTTTAACCAACCAAATCAATCTTATAAGCAAAACAAACCCAACTTTAACAGACCACCTCCATTTGTTTCGCAACTACGTTTCCCCTTCTTTCAATCACAGCCCCCTCAAAAGCACAGTTTTTCACGACAGCCACTTTCACGACCTTTGCCACCACCACCACCTGCACAGTTTCCACCGACACAGCAATTTCCTGTTTTAAACAACCCTGCACAATTTAATCACGGTCCTCCTCCACGTCAACCTGTTCCCTACCAACCTTTTGAAAATATTAGACCTCAAAATATACCTCACCAGCCACCAAATCCTGTACAATTCAGACCTGAAACGCATTTTCCATTTAGGCAGCATGTGCCCTTAAACAACCCTCCACCTACATTTAACGCTCCTTTCAATAACCAGCCTTTTAATGACAACCAACATTTTCAACCTCCTATAAATCAACCAACCCAGTCACACCGCTACTTTAGTCAACCTCTTCCACAGTCACCACAATTGCACCAACCCACTTCTTCTGCACAACAGCCAAATTCGCACCAACCACAACAGCAAAATTCGCACCAACCACAACAGCAACATTCCCACCAACCACAACAGCAACATTCGCACCAATCAGCGACACGTCAGCAAGCTTCCCATTTCGGTCAGCAACCTCAAAACATTCGACATCAAAATCCAACTCAACAAACTATAAGGCACGAGTTCCAAAATTCAGATATTCAAAATCAGTTGCAGCAACAACAAAAGATACAAGCCCAGATTGAAGAACATCAAAAAATACAAAACCAGCAGCAATTAGAATTTCAGAGAAATTTACAACAAAGTCAAAATAATAATCTGAATAATCACCAGCCACAAATTAATTTACAAAACAATCAACAATCACATCAGAATAATGCACCGCACTTGCAAAATTCACAACATTTTTCGCAACATAGCTCCCCACAAGTGCAACATAATTTTAATCAGTTTTCACAGCCTCAGTATACCTTGCAGAACGTGGAAAATCATTTACAGCAAGCCCCCAGTATAGCTCCACCTGGAGGAGAATTAATCCCTTCATTATCGAAATTTGAACAACACATTTCTGTGCCCACAGCAGAAACAACTAGATTTGATGAGCAGAACTACCAGTTCAGGCAACAACCACAAAGGGAACAGGAAAATTATCTACAGCACCAGAAATACCAGCAACAGGGACAGAAAGAAAATCAGCAAACATATAATCAACAGCAACAAAACAACCAACATCAACAAAGCAACTATCAGCAACAAAAGCAGCAAGAAGATTTCTCATCTGCTGAAGAATATAATCGGAATATCAAGCAACAGCTAGAGACCAGATATCTTCAAAATAATAACAACAACAATAATAATTTGCAAGGATTGCATAATCAAGAATCTAAAAATGTTCACAGTGCTTTAGAAGCCATACAGAAATCAATAGAACAAAATCAGTATACGGAACCTCAAGCTAGTCAAAAAGAACAAGAGCCTAAACAAGAAAATGTCGAGATATATGCATCGCCCAAACCAAATTATTATCAGGCAACAAGTAAACCGAATTATTATCAATCCACGAGTAAACCAGATTATTACCAGACCACTAGTAAATCAAATTATTATCAAACCACAAGTAAACCGAATTATTATGAAACCAGTAGTAAATCAAATTATTATCAGACGACAAGTAAACCAGATTATTACCAATCAACAACTAAACCAAATTACTACCAGTTAACAAATAAACCACCTCAAACCACAACAAAACCGAATTACGTCTTCGTTACATCGGCAAAAACAACAACTACCACTGAAGAAACTAGCCAGTCCACTACGACAAAAGACCCGAAAATTTTAGAGGCCCAACTACCAGACGAAGTGCCCGAAGAGCTTAGACAACAATTACTTTCTTCTGGAATTCTTGACCATGCTAGTATTTCAGTGTTGGATTATGATAAAGTAGGTGATATTCCTCTGTCTGCTTTGCCTCCCGATCAACTCGCCAATTTCTACAATGCAGGCGGCGCACAACAAATTTCTTCCGGTAGCGCACCTGTACCTTCTATAGTTAAGAAACCGGAGCAGACAGATGCAGGTTTCAAGTATGTAGATAATGAAGAAGATCAAGACATGGAAGGATCAGATATCGACGAGGTAAAAGTGAAACAGGGCGTTGAAATGAAAGTGGTCCGGTATGACCCTCAAACCAGCCAAGGTCGACAGGTGCAAGAATCTTATGTTAGAGATGACGCTACGCAAGTCGAGCCAGTTGTGCTCAACGGAGAACAGTATAATAGATATTTACCCTTAAAGATTAACGGAACACAGTTTCCTATACCAGATGTTCCTGAATTAAAAGGAAAACAGATATCCAGCGTTGTAGTGTTAGCCCCAGTGACTTATGATTTTTCAGTTTCACAAAGAAAAACAAGAGATGCTCGAGAGAATAGCTCTGAACCAGAACTGATACAAGGAGGGGCTTTAAAGGAATTACTTGATAATCCTACGTTGGAGAATTTTAAGAAATTTTTAGAAAGTGAAAATAAGACGAGCAGCGACAGGCAGTCTGTTATTTTGCTGGTAACTGGGTGAGTAAAAGTTTTTACACTTGGTAAAAGTCAAATAAAATATAATTTAACTTACGTTTGGGTTACGTGACAATTACAATACATTCCTTCGTTTTGTTAAGGTTTTTCATCCACTTTCATGTAGTGTGAAGGATGCAAATAAACCAAAAAGAAAATAATTTTATCATGCATGTCAGAAATATACCTTATCCTCTCGTAAAAATTGCCCAGCATTTCTTGTAACTATCTTCAGTCAAGTTTTTAAACCATGTAATTAAACGAATTATATCTATTCCAAAAGAGATTGGTAGATTTTTTATACTTTAAGATTTAATCTCTAAAAAAAATATAAGCAACAAATTGCATGTTTGAGTTTGGGATTGTTTTAATAAAAGTGACAGATATATGTCTAATTTACCGTCATCATAGTCTAAAGGCGAAGTCACCTTGTCGCAACCATGATTATGTGTCGTCAGAAACTCTTCTCGTTTCATTGGTGCTTTCCACATCAATTAAGTCATGGTTCCAGAAAGATTTCTCGTGGTCTACGTCTAAGTCTAGATAGATATCGTCGAAATGATGCTCTCATAAAGTTATTTCATCTTAAAATATGTTGCCTTCTTCGTCTTAATGTTTTTCTCAGCTTTCCACTTTTATTCGTCTTTATTTTGGTGTAGCCTGTAATTTTCCTCTATGTCAACATTTCAAATGCTTCTATTCTCTTTGTGTCCTATTTATTCCAAGTCCAGCTTTCTGCCATACACATTACAATACAAGACAATGTAATATTTGGGGGAGAGATGGGCAAGTTTTAATACTTCGTTTGAGGGTCAGTATTTTTGCAAAATAAAGTTTTGGATGGGTAATTTTATATATATATATATATATATATATATATATATATATATATATATATATATATATATATATATATATATATATATATATATATATATATTTCAACAACACACCACGAGGGCTTACAGACTAAATACTATCGTACCGTGGGTGTCGACAAGGAGGAAAGCGGCAACTTGCTAATTCTGGACTTGAAGGTTTGGAGGTTCGGAGGAGATAATAAGTACTCATTATGTTTACAAATAGTTTACATAGAAAAAATTTACAGATATTTTATGAGTTTGATTACTTAAAAAAGAGATAACTTTTACCAGAAACCATTTTGTCCGAATAGGTTTTTTTTTCTCATAGTAGAGGTCAATGCATTTTTAAACCGACCGGTGGCTGGTGCCTCCGAGGTCTGACACCAACCTGCACTGTGATGACTCCCCTTCCCTCCAGGTCGGGACTACCCTCTAAACACCCCCTTGACATCTAGAGACATGGCGGAAACCACTCGCTGGCATTGCTTCACCACGTCACCAACTCTTGTTGTTCTCAAAACTTCTACATCCTGTCTTCATCCTCCTTTGACTTCATTATTTCTACAATCCCTCTCTCCACAGTATTTCACATCCTTTCACTCCCCAGCATATGATCCACCACATTATCTGCTGTTAAATCTCTGCCAATCTCTTTATACATTTGTTCTGTTATTTGCGACGATCATGCGCACTTAAAGAACGTGTGTTCTGGCGTATCTTAATCACCACAATACGTACAGTCCTCGTTGTCGACTATTTTCATTTTACTCAGGTAAGACCTGAAACGTCCATGACCTGACAGAAATTGAGTAAAATAGTAACCCACCTCCCCATGCTATCTCCACACATACAGACATGGATATGTCTGTATGTGTGGAATAAGCCTCTTTGTCCACTGGGATGTTGACATTTCCTCTTCCCATTCTTGCTGCCACTCCAACATTGTTTCTGTTCTTGCCTTCTTTTTTCTTCTCTTCTCTTTTCGTGGCGTGGCATTCAGATTAGGGGCTGTAGTAGGTTGTTTAAATATATGTTTATTTGTTCATTCTTTTTTTTTACCAGCGTGTTTATAATTAAATTATCTTCTAGTTTATTTATGATTGGTGCTCTGTTGTACATTTTAATTTAAAGAACCTATTTTATACACACACGTACACACAACAATGTATATATATATATATATATATATATATATATATATATATATATATATATATATATATGTATGTATGTATGTATATATATATTCTGAAAAGATAGCGGAAATTTTCAAGAGTAAATTGTTTCAGTAGTTCTGATAACAGGACTTTATGGGCTTAGTGTTTTTTGGAATTATATCTCGACAGATATTGCACGGATCTTACCTCTTTTAATTTTGACTTTTGGACCCAATTAAGTTTGGCATAATAGTAGTATCTTGACGTCACGAATGATCTGTGCTCTGTGTACCACTACTTATGCACCACCCTGTATAAAGTTGATAAAATTCAAACAATAAAAAATAAACATGAATTTCTGAATCCTATAAAATTTATATCAATGAAATCAAAGTTGCTTAATCTTAATATTCTTTTCTAGATGTTCTCGTATGTTTCGAGTCCCATATAAAAGAACCAATAGAAAACAGGTCTTGTATTACGCAAAATGTATAAGGTATGTTCAGATCTAAAAGAAGTATAACAGCAATCTGTCTGATCTTGTAAAAAAAATATTTTATAAACCCTTTTTAATGTTGTTTCATTATTTTACACTATATTTTTTATATACCTATATAAATTATGCTGTTGCATAAAATGGGTGCATACTATGCGGGTTTATAGGCATTCAGGCTTTCTGTTTACCTAAAGCTGTGAAAGTTTCTCATGAAAACATATACTAAATGAGTTCACTATGTGAAAACTGGAACCTGTGATGAGCACTAATAAGTACACTTGGAGAAACCCAAATCACCACCACACATATTTCAGAGACCTTACGATCGTTTCGTTGACAGTGTCAACATCTTCAGAGGAAGAAAAATTCTAAAAATGTGGCGAGATATAACGGTTACTCGGATGGTTTAATAGACAAATTTGTTAACAAACACAGAACAAATAAAATGATATCTGAATGTACGACATTTAAGATAAAATAGAGAAAAAATTTGTGTTTACCTTATGAACCACGAATCACAAAGGGTTTGGAAAGTATTTTTAAGAAAGCCGATTTACATTTGACTTTTTCGACGAAAAATAATTTACAAAATTTGTTGGGTAATACGAAAGACAAAGACGAAGTCACTGAAATGTCGGGATTTATGCGATTAGTTGCAAAGATTGCGATCTTAAATACGTGGGTCAAACTAGGAGAAACATAGCCACCAGATTTCGTGAACATCTCGCAGTTACGATATGGTACGGTGGAAAAATCATGCGGGGCACAACATATATGGGATAATAATCACCACATTGACAAAGAAAATTTGAAACTTGTCAAAAATGTTAGACATCAAACTATGCTTGATGCATTAGAAAGTATTTTTATATTAAGGTCTATTAAGAACAAAACTTCATTGAATCATGCGGCACCTTTAATTTCAAGCCCTTTATTTTCACTTTGCATTTGACCGCTTAAACACTCCTAATTTGTCTGGTAGAATAATAAATTACTGTCAATAACTCGGCCGGTTTATACATATACTAATCTCTGCGTTTGACTCGACTTAAAGACCCAATCGTTTTGTTTGTATATATGAAGTCGATATAAATACTTTTACGATGAATTAAAATATCATAAAGCCGTCGGTCCCGTGTCCATACGATGTTGGGCACGTTAAAGATCCCTACCCTCCTTACAGAAAGGCAGGGATTCGGAAAAATTTCCAGGATAGTGAGGTGGAACTGCTCCCTGGCGTCGGTGATTGGCCATAGTCGCGGACATGGGCCGACGTTAAAGAAACAAAACACACACACAACACACAGTTTTCTATTTAAAAAAGATGAGCTGAGTTGTTGTTGTTTATCTCGCCAGAAGTCTTTGTCGGCATAATCCAATATCCACATAGTAAATTTCTAGATCGAAAGGGAACGTGCAGATTTCTTAAATAACTCGGTTCCTTTAAACATATATTAGATAAGGACTCATAAATTTGACGACCAGAAGATTAATGCAGGTGACCTCGTAGTTTCACCACACAATAAACAAACGATCGTTCTTGGACGACAATTTACTTCGGACTAGTTCGTTTACCTTGACGCGATATAAATACACGGTAACTAGTTGTTTAGTTTAGAAATTTTCTTCCTCTGGAGATGTTGACATTGTCAACGAAACGATCGTAAGGTCTCTGAAATATGTGTTGTGGTGATTTGGGTTTCTCCAAGTGTACTTACTAAATGAGTTGATTGATTATTGTTGCCCTGACTTGGTAAAACCATTCCATACAGACATAGAGACTTTTTCGCTGATTGACAAATGCGTATTTTCTTCTGTACAACCTTTTACGCTAGTCGCAAAAGGCTTGAATGATTGCAAAGAAAAAAACAGACACCTGTGAAGCCAGCGAAAAAGTTTCCACTTCGGTATTTAAAAAATTTGTGTAGAATGACAAAACAATCATTGCTGCCATTCCTCTTTCTGTCATCTTTTATACAGATGTGCCTGTGATTTTTTCATATTTTCTTTTCTCAATATACTAAAAGTACGTTTATTTCTAAAATATTTTTTCAAGTTTCATTATTTTATTATCTTATTAGTTGTGCTGGTAGATAGTTTTGGTCTATTTCTCTTACAAGTGTGTTCTTTAAAATCTTTTTTTTTGTAACTTCATAATCTCTTTTGAATTACGTGGGCAAATGCATCTCTTTATTTATCTATTTTTATTAGTTTTCTTGTTATCATCAATGAGTGAAGATTGGAACCTGTGATTAGCACTGATGATTACAATACTGTTTTCAGACCTGACGATAGTTTCGCCAACAGAGTTGTTTGTTATAAGTTTATTCATGTCTCTGACGACGCTAACTTTGTTAACGAAACGATCGTCAGGTCTTAAATTTGTATTGTGATGAATAAAGTTCTCCAAATTGTGCATACTCTTGCTATTACTTTATCATGTAAGTAAACATCTAAAACATATTCTAATTTTACTGGTCTATAAATTTACAGTAATGAATTTGACATACTTTTTTAGGTAGAAGCGTACCTAAGTGAGAATTAAATTTCTGATTTGTCATTTTTTTTTCAACTGGGTTTGTAGTTGTTCCTACTTCCTTACCTGCTTTGCATCACACATATTTCCTCAAGGTTCAGCTTTAGCCCCTACTTTGTTTCTTATCCACATCAACGACCTCCTCTCTAGCACATCCAACCCAGTTCACAGTTACGCGGACAACAGCACCCTCCACTCAAATATACAATATTCTAAGCTTGTCTCTTTGGCCCAATTAGATGAGGATAGCGAACTCATGGAGGGTTTTGTCTCCGTGGATCTCCAAAAAATATTAGACTGGGGAAGTAGAAATCTTGTACAATTCAACCCCACCAAATCTCAGTCTTGCTTTCTTTCTCATAAAAGATACACTAGCCCTCGACCCATCATAATGAACAACCAAGTTATTCAAAGTAATGAGTCCTTTTCACTTGTTGTCATTTCTGTGGATCTAAATCTCAATTGGCGCCAACATGTCACATCAATTGCTAAGAAATTAAGTTTCCTTTTCACCAGCTAATCTCTATACTTTATAGACTTCACAAATAAGGCCAAACCTCGAATACTGCTCCCACATCTGGGGTGCTGCTGCCGCTTCTACACTCGCTATCCTGGACTCCATTCAGAAGAGAGCTATAAATCTCATTGGTGACCCTACCCTCAAGGCTGCTATCCCTTGCCCATTGACTAGCTGTTGGTGACCTCTCTCTCTCTCTTTTATAGATATCTGCACGGGCACTGCTCACAGGAGCTTTCTTCCATAGTTCCTCCGCCTGCTGCCCCCAACAGATCTACCAGGATAACAGAGCGAATGCACCCTTTTACTGTCCAGGTCACCAGACATAGAACATCTTGTTATGCCCGCTCTTTTGTCCAGAGGACTTCCAAGTTGTGGAATTCCTTGCCTTCATATGTTTTTTTTTTCTCCTACAACCCTTCAAACCTTCAAATTCAGAATTAACAAGTTGCCTCTTTCCTCCTTGTCGACACCCACGGTACAATAGTATTTAGGCTCTAAGCCCTCGTGGTGTGTAAATTTCAAAACGTCCCTTTAATTTGTAATTTTAGATCTGCTCATCTCAGGCCCTTAGACTATTATTTCCATTTTTCTTGTTTACTGTTTCTCTTTTACAATTTCTTCTTTGTAGTTGCATACTCTAATAAAAATTATATTTTTCCATTATTTACTTTTTTCGATTTCTTTAAGTTTATGAATTTACTAAATAACTATTGCGTTCTTATTATGTTGACGATTGAAGTGTAACATTCCAACAAGAAAGACATTATTGGCTATTAAATTTTTGGGGTATTTAATGCCATTGCATGAATAGCTGACTGACACATTCTATAGAAGGGTTGCTAGCAATTATTTACTTTCCACACATATGTACGATTTGAAGTAAGTTTTGTATACAGGCGTGTTATAGGGTGTATATGACGAAAATCGCAATAAAAATGAGGGCAGAAGTATTTTTTTTTAATTATGTGGATTTTTTTAGGAAAAGCGTAAGTTGTACTCACTTTCGCGACATGTTTTTGTCATACATATTATCGGGGACCGTTGGTTGTATAAACACCATATATAAGTATACACGACTAACTCAAGGGTCTATTCCTCTGTTATATTTCATAGGAAATAATAAACTTTTCCTAATTTATTGAAATATTGCAACAAATGACAAAATACGCAAAAAGAACCACCAGCATAAATTACACCAACGAATGACATTGTAATGAAGCGCTAATTTATTTAGTCTATTTAATTACCGAATATTAGAAAATAAATTCGATGTATTTGCAAATATATCTATATGTGCGGCTGACGAGAGATGGAACAGTATGTATTTCATATTAGAACGTGATTGCCGACCGTCAGTGTGCAAGCCACGTTATCATGGTAGCACGGTCGCGACCCGAACGCAGGAACGCTGAAGGTACGTCGCCATCGAGACAGAAGCCTTCAGCGAAGCGTGTACTGCATTTTTAGTTCACACCACGTATCAAGGGTTTCTTGGGTGATTTCTAGTTACCTGTTTCTGTTTGCTTGTTGCTATTGTTCTACTAGAAGCGACTATAAAGGATTGGAGCTGATAAATTAAACGAGGTTCTGGTGATTTGAATGTGTTCAGATATTTATTACGTGTCCTGCGATAAGGTTAGTTTATATCGAGATTTTAGAACCTTGACTCATATAGCGCGTTAGGTAGGTACAGAAAATCACGTTTCAGGTAAATTTTTAAGTTATTGATACTGAAATAAAACGTATACAGTGTGTTTTGTATGGAGAAGTGAAATGCTGTTCACATTGTGCCCATTTAAGGGTTATTTAAGTACAGTAAAGTACTGTTTAGAAATTCATATTGTCCACTAGGGAATCTAGCAACCTGTAATATATAGGGTGGCACATGATCAGCTGGAAGGACGGATTATCGGACGGTTTATGATGTGGCCATTCTAAATAGTGCGTAACCGCTAGACAGGGGAATAAAAGGGAAACGCTAATATACAGCCGTTACAAACGTCGAATCTAACAACCGGTACTATATGGAGTGGCGCATGCTCAGCTGGAAGGACGGATTGTCGGACGGCTTATGGTGTGGCCATTCTGAACAGTACATAACCGTTAGGTTGGGGAAAGACCGAAAACCGTAACAGGCTCCACGGGAAATAATGACCCTAGGCCTGAGTGGTGGATTTTCACTGTTATATAGCTACTAATGTGATGCATGTGTTTATCGCTTATGGCTTGTCGTTTACTTCGTATGCTTTACTAATGCTGTGCTAATGCTGCCATAATATTGCATCTATTGTTAAATGTTAAAAAAATAATTATGTGTAAATTATTTTTAGTCGAATATTATTGTGTTTTAAAATATTAAGGCAGCTGTGTATTTTTCATTATTGAAGAATGTCTTATCAGAGACAACTTATCTGGCATGAGATAAAACTTACCTTTAATCGCATGGATGTAGCGAATTTTTGTTCTTTCGTATCTCATTGATTTTTATAAATGCAACCGTTGGCTTGTAAATCCATTTATTATTATATTTTTTTAGTAAACTAGTTGCGTTTCACTGCACGATTATTATATAGATGCACTGATGCATGTGGGTTAAGCTAGAATTCTGTAACGTATTGTAACTAGCGGAGGTATATATCAAAATTGATATTTACCTGTTTATAATATTTCTGCTTCCATTTATGTATGATAGGAAAACGGCCATTATCCGGGGGAAGTAATTAAAGCCTACTTAAGTTCCGGGGGAAATAATAACTTTTGACTCCTGGCTGTAGTTTTTCTCCGCTAAGCTACCCTAGGACAAGGCTGTTATGAAACAGTAACTTGTTGTGTTCTACGAGGGCATTAGCAGAAGTCCTCATGGTGATCTAACCTCGTCGTGTTTGTAGGGAATAAAGATGGCGCCCGACGGAATATAGTTTAGAGTATTTAAGGTCACGCCCGAAGGACGGATTGTCAATATCCGCTGGGTGTCTGCTTAGCCAAAGTTCATCACAACATTATATGATAGTGTTTTAGTGATCTCCTGAGTTGACATTGACATATAAGCTTTTTATACGTGTCACGTCTTACATCTCACTTAGTTTTGCTACCATAGCCGTATTACTTTATAGGTGTATTTTCGCTGCAATTAGTATGCCGTACTGACGAGCTCTAATTAGAGCGAAACCGGTCTACGGTTCTAATTGTGGTGAGAATACATCTAGTCATCTACACCCTAAAACATGCCTGTTTACAACATTTAATAAGAATCGAACAATTGGTTGTATAAACACCATATATAAGTATACACGACTAACTCAAGGGTCTATTCCTCTGTTATATTTCATAGGAAATAATAAACTTTTCCTAATTTATTGAAATATTGCAACAAATGACAAAATACGCAAAAACAACCACCAACATAAATTACACCAACAAATGACATTGTAATGAAGCGCTAATTTATTTAGTCTATTTAATTACCGAATATTAGAAAATAAATTCGATGTATTTGCAAATATATCTATATTTGCGGCTAACGAGAGATGGAACAGCATGTATTTCATATTAGGTTGTGATTGCCGACCGTCAGTGCGCAAGCCATGTTATCATGGTAGCACGGTCTCGACCCGAACGCAGGAAGACTGAAGGTACGTCGCCATCGAGACAGAAGCCTTCAGTGAAACGTGTACTGCATTTTTAGTTCACACCGCGTATCAAGGGTTTCTTGGGAGATTTCTAGTTAACTGTTTCTGTTTGCTTGTTACTATTGTTCTACTAGAAGCGACTATAAAGGATTGGATCTGATAAATTGAACGAGGTTATGGTGATTTGAATGTGTTCAGATATTTATTACGTGTCCTGCGATAATGTTAGTTTATATCGAGATTTTAGAACCTTGACTCATATAGCGCGTTAGGTAGGTGCAGAATATCACGTTTCAGGTAAATGTTTAAGTTATTGATACTGAAATAAAACGTATGCAGTGTTTTGTATGGGGAAGTGAAAAGCTGTTCACGTTGTGCCCATTTAAGGGTTATTTAAGTACTGTTTAGAAATTCATATTGTCACTAGGGAGTCTAGCAACCTGTACTATATAGGGTGGCGCATGATCAGCTGGAAGGACGGATTGTCGGACGGTTTATGATGTGGCCATTCTGAATAGTGCGTAACCGCTAGACAGGGGAATAAAAGGGAAACGCTAATAGACAGCCGTTACAAACGTCGAATCTAACAACCGGTACTATATGGGGTGGCGCATGCTCAGCTGGAAGGACGGATTGTGGGACGGCTTATGGTGTAGCCCTTCTGAATAGTACGTAACCGTTAGATTGGGGAAAGACCGAAAAACGTAACAGGCTCCACGGGAAATAATGACCCTAGCCCTGAGTGGTAGATTTTCACTGTTATATGGCTACTAATGTGATGCATGTGTTTGTCGCTTATCGCTTGTCGTTTATTTCGTTTGCTTTACTAATGCTGTGCTAATGCTGCCATAATATTGCATCTATTGTTAAATGTTAAAAAAATAATTCTGTGTAAATTATTTTTAGTCGAATATTATTGTGTTTTAAAATATAGAGGCAGCTGTGTATTTTAGTGAATTTTCTTAAAAAAAATTCACTAATGAGGAGATCCCGACTTTTGAATTTTGAAAAAATTTCTTCAAATGACCGAGAACTAGGCCCCCTAGAACACATATCCGGGGTCAGTTTCAATTTTTATATGTTTATATATATATATATATATATATATATATATATATATATATATATATATATATATATTTATATATATATATATATATATATATATATATTTATATATATATTTATATATATATTTATATATATATATATATATATATATATATATATATATATGTATCACACCGATAACTCAAAAAATAATAGGCCGATTTTGACTAAATTTGGTGGAAAAATTCCTTTTGCAAATGGCTTGGATAAGTTCGTTAGCCAGAAAAATCTGACCAGGTTTTCCCGGAAAATTTTGTATTTTCTTTCAAAAAAAATTTATATCTCCGGAATTAACAAAGTAAGGGCAACCAAATTTGGTACGCTAGTTAATATCCTTATAGGTAATCTACCTACCAAAATTTAGCTATGTAGGTCAAAAGACAAAAAAGTTATAGGCATTTAAAGAAAAATAAATTGGGGTTTTCCTCAAAACGTCAAAGTTGCGATTTAAAACGTCAAAATCGGCAACATTTAGGCAAAGAACTTGAATCTAATACGGGATATGGAAATCAAATGTCTCAAGAAGGATGTTTTGCAAATTCTGAAGTCTTAGTTTCAACCGTCATTGTCCTTCATTTTACTAAAATGTTTCCAGAAAATTCATTTCAAATAGACCCTTACTCTGATGCTTGGCAGTAGCCTTAGCTTTAGAGTTTATCGTTTAATGGTATATAATTTTTGTCGAATTTTCGTCAAAAATCAATAAAGCTCAATATATCCGTTATTATACAAGATATGAAGAAAATGTGTATATATTAATTATAGGGTGTCTTGAGCTACATCTTAAAAAAATATTTCTACAATCACAGGATGGCCCATAAGTCGTTGGTGATACAAATTTTCTTCTTTTGTTTTTAATCAAACACGCCTTATGTTATTGCATTTTTGAATTTTTCAGCGATGCATGTTTGAAAGAAAAGAAATTCGGGACGCAGCAAGTGCGTTATGGTAGCGAATTTTCATTAAATGCTTCAAATTTGAATAGCTCAATTTGCTATTAACCTATAAGGTTGACCAAGAAACGAGTTTTTCCGGGAACACTTTAAGTTTGCTTTTGGAAATTTTTGTACATTTTCACACAATAAAGTTATTTTTATGAAACATGGCACATTGTTTTTACTATATAGGGTATTCTGGTAACCAAAATTGATGCCTGCTTTCTTAAAAAGGAAACACACATATTTGCAATTCAAAACATTTTTATGAAAATTCACTACCATAACGCACTTGCTGCGTCCAGAGTTTTTTCATTATGGAATAATGTCTTATCAGAGATAACTTATCTGGCATGAGATAAAACTTACCTTTAATCGCATGGATGTAGCGAATTTTTAGTCTTTCGTATCTCATTGATTTTTATAAATGTAACCTTTGGCTTGTAAATCTATTTATTATCAGAAATTTTTATTAAACTAGTTGCGCTTCACTGCACGATTATTATATAGATGCACTGATGCATGTGGGTTAAGCTAGAATCCTGTGACGTATTGTAACTAGCGGATATATATATATATATATATATATATATATATATATATATATATATATATATATATACATATATATATATATATATATATATATATATATATATATATATATCATAATTTATATTTACCTGTTTATAATATTCCTGCTTCCATTTATGTATGATAGGAAAACGGCCATTATTCGGGGGTAAGTAATTAAAGCCTACTTAGGTTCCGGGGACTCTGCGGGAAATAATAACTTTTGACCCCTGGCTGTAGTTTTTCTCCGCTAAGCTACCCTAGGACAAGGCTGTTATGAAACAGTAACTTGTGGTGTTCTACAAGGGCATTAGCAGAAGTCCTCACGGTGATCTAACATCGTCGTATTTGTAGAGAATAAAGATGGCGCCCGACGGAATATAATTTAGAGTATTTAAGGTCACGCCCGAAGGACGGATTGTCAATATCCGCTGGGTGTCTGCTTAGCCAAAGTTCATCACAACATTATATGATAGTGTTTTAGTGATCTCCTGAGTTGACATTGACATATAAGCTTTTTACACGTGTCGCGTCTTGCATCTCACTTTGTGCTGTGAGGCTGGCTACCATAGCCGTATTACTTTATAGGTGTATTTTCGCTGCAATTAGTATGCCGTACTGACGAGCTCTAATTAGAGCGAAACCGGTCTACGGTTCTAATTGTGGTGAGAATACATCTAGTCATTTACACCCTAAAACATGCCTGTTTACAACATTTAATAAGAATCGAACATATGTACGGAAAGTAAACAATTACCAACTTGGTTATCCAGACAATAAATATGTTAAAAAATGTAAATTCAGTTTGTAAACTTGACAATGACAAGAGATACTTTGTTGATATTTTGACACAGCAGTGTTACCAATCATTTGTGTTAGCATGGCCATTTTATTCTTTTTTCAATCACACGCTTGCTTTATACCAGGTGTTCACGATAAACGTATTTCCTTCATAGCTGCCCTATCAATAGATATATTGGGAATATTGAAATGCAGCGTATACTTTGAAAGTATTTTATTCATACAGAGGATTAAGTATTTTCCTGAGCCTCGGTGGTTCAGTGGTAAGGACGTGTACCTCTGAATTGAAGGGTACCGGGTTCGATTCTCAGGGTTTCCCCTTTCACTTTTTCAGTACATACTGCGCAATTAACATCAGCCGAGATTCTGGCATTGTATTTGAGCAAGTTGAATGTCTGCACGTTCCGCCCTTCGGAGGGGGCGTGAAGTCGTCTGTCACGTGTCCATGCGATGATGTTGGGCACGTTCAATATCCCTACCCTCCTTAGAGAAAGGGGTTCGGCAAAGTTTCCGAGATAGTGAGGTGAAACTGCTCCCTGGCGTTGGTGATTGGCCATAGTCACGGAAATATACCGACGTTAAAGAAAAAAATTAAGTATTTCCCTGGCACTTATCACTTCATTACTCCAAATCGAACACATATGTTTCTGCATTTGAGTTAGTTTTACAGAAAACACCACGTACTTAACTGCACCGCTGTGAAGTTATTCAGTTGTTTTCAAAAATTTTGATCGATGCACCTTTAGACGAAATTGCATCTTACTTCCTTAATCATTTTGATAATTTAAATGCAGCCAGCGTGGAGTTAATCAGATCAAAACTGGAGTATGTCAGTGTTATCTAGAATCACTCCTATAATATTAACATTGCAGCTTTTAAGCGAGTGCATCAACGTTTCATGAAAATAACTGTTTTTCGCAGTGATGTTGTTTGTCTATCTCAAGGAAGCCTAAATGATATTTTGCTACCCATCTGTTGACTTTACAGCCTCTCCACCCACATATTGATGCAGGATATGGTCTTTATTCGCAGGTTGATTAACAATATGGTTGCTTTCGCGAACTAATGTGCCAGCTTAATTTTCCTGTTTCTTCAAGATCGGAATGGCCCATAGGTACTTTTGTCTTCCTACCAGGCCTACAGACTTACTCAAGTTTTCTCGTCTTCTTAAAGCCTGCAAAAATTACATGAATCTAATATATAATACAATTGTACATAAAATTTTTTAGGTAGCTTTTTGAATTGTATACTTTTCTTGTTATTTTCTATTTCTCCCATACCATGTAATTGGGCATTGTTTAATCGTTTGGTATTGTAAAAAATTATTATTACAAATTGTTATTGTCATAAAAATATTTACATACAGACTTGAAGACTGCTTCTCTGGCTTCACTGGTTTCGTTTCTGTAGGTGAAGGGCATAGTCAGCGCGTAAGCTAACTAGATCAAGAGGCCCTTATGAATTCTAGATGTTCCCGGATCTTCTTCAACGTTTCTGTGAATAGTTTCACTGCTTGACAGCATTCTCAGATACATAAAAATTCAATTAGTACGAAATCATGACAACTACAAATAAGATCTGTTGCTATGCTGTGATGTTTTGTTAAAAAAATTCATAAAATGAAACACGGACGACGGATAAGGCTTTCAAAATGTCTACGTGATGTATGTCAATATTTAACATAAAAATAGAACTAGCCTATAATAACTATAATAACAGTTACAGCAATAAAATAACTAAAAAATAACAGTAATAAAGCAGTCTCAATACTCAATACAACGAAAGTATCGACATACATCAACTCATTATCTTATTAAAACTTTTTTGAAAGAATAGTTACATTTATTTTCTTTGACTTATTTAATTAGGAAAAAGAATATCCAAGAAAGGGGAATTCATTAAATCAGTTTGCTCGTTTAAAACAAGGTAGCTATTGTTGTGTGTGTGCTTTTTGACTTCTAAAGCTTCAAAAAAGTTTAGTTTACGTTTGTCATTACAAACATGTTGTGGTTGTATGCGGTTATTTACTGTAGGTCTATGTTCGGTATCAATAATATGTTTTGCAAATGTAGATTTGTCCGCGTGGTTATTTTTAAATGCAGAAATATGTTCTTTGTATCGGGTGTTAAAATTTATAGAAGTTTTTATGTAGATTGCGTTACAATGTGTACAAGCTAATTTATAAACTCCAGCTTTTGTCAAGAAACAAGATTTTTCTGTCGCGTTAAGTAGCAAATCTCGCGTCGTGTTGTAAAATTTAAAAGCTACCTTTGTATTTGTACAAGTATTTAAAATTTTTTGAAATGTTTTCGGAAATGGTTTCAAAATAAGTTATCGAAAGGTACCTGTTGTCTTTTTTATCGCTAATATTTGGATAAATTAAATTAATCGCTAATTTGTATTCTTTTCTCTCGATCATTTTATCTATTATTTTAACAGAGTAGCCATTATTAAATGCTGTTTGCTTAATTATTGAAATTTCTTTTTCAAAATTATTTTGTGACATAGGTATTGAAAATGCACGATGTATCATAGAATGGTAAATTGGCACTATACGATTCATGTAACCCTTTGTCACAAAAGCTGTCAGCCTATCATTCTATGATACATCGTGCATTTTTAATACCTATGTCACAAAACAATTTTGAAAAAGAAATGTCAATAATTAAGCAAACAGCATTTAATAATGGCTATTCTGTTAAAATAATGGATAAAATGATCGAGAGGAAAGAATACAAATTAACGATTAATATAATTTATCCAAATATTAGCGACAAAAAAGACAACAGGTACGTTTAGATAACTTATTTTGGAACCATTTCAGAAAACTTTTCAAAAAATTTTAAATACCTGTATAAATACAAAGGTAGCTTTTAAATCTTACAACACGACGCGTGATTTGCTATTTAACGCGAAAAAAAAATCTTGTTTCCTGACAAAAGCTGGAGTTTATAAATTAGCTTGTACACATTGTAACGCAATCTACATAGGTCAAACTTCTATAAATTTTAACACCCGATACAAGGAACATATTTCTGCATTTAGAAATAACCAAGCTGACAAATCTACATTTGCAAAACATATTATTGATACCGAACATAGGCCTACAGTAAATAACCGCATACAACTACAACATTTTTGTAATGACAAACCTAAACTAGACTTTTTGTAAAGCTTTAGAAGTCAAAAAGCACACACACGAGAATAGCTGCCTTGTTTTAAATGAGCAAACTGATTTAATGGGTTCCCCTTTCTTGGATATTATTTTTCCTAATCAAATAAGTCAAAGAAAATAAATGTAACTATTCTTTCAAAAAAGTTGTAATAAGATAATGAGTTGATGTATGTTAATACTTTCGTTGTATAGAGACTGCTTTATTACTGTTATTTTTTAGTTATTTTATTGTTGTAACTGTTATTATAGTTATTATAGCCCAGTTATATTTTTATGTTAAATATTGACACATCACGTAGACATTTTGAAAGCCTCATTCGTCGTCATCTGTTTCATTTTATTTTCAATTTGATGAATTTTTTGATCAAAACATCATAACATAGCAACATATCTTTATTTATAGTTGTCATGATTTCGTACTAATTCAATTTTTATCTGTCTGAGAATGCTGTCAAGCACCGAAACTAGTCACAGAAACGTTGAAGAACATCCGAGAACATCTAGAATTCATAAGGGCCTCTTGCTCCAGTTAGCTTACGCGCTGGCTACGTCCTTCACCTACAGAAACGAAACCCAACAGTGAAGCCAGAGAAGTAGTCTCCAAGTCTGTATGTAGTATGGACCAGTTTCACCAAGTAAGGGCAACAACAATCAATCAATAAAAATATTTATATAGATTGAGACAGAACACCCTTTGATCAATAAGTTTTGATGGTATTATCATTTTAAAGCGATTATTTAGAAAGTAAGAGGCACAACCTTCTGATGCATATATATCATAAATGTTTAAAAAGCTGATACCTTTGGAGAAGTGCAGTTTATGGATGAGGTGTAAAACCAATTTAAAATTGAACAAAGCAATCAGAACACCAAAATATACTGTTTTTTTTTTAATTTTAAATGAATTGGTATTAGTTAAAAACTGAACAGCTTGTATGATATAAGACAATTTGAATTCATGTGCTATATATAACGTATCTATTAATAGTACAAGAATGAAAAAAAATACGTTTATCGTGTACACCCTAGTATATTAATATAGTGATCTAATGATTGTTTTATTACAGTTCCCCAGCTAGCAAAGATAAAGAAATTTTCATGTATGATATTGCCACACAGACTGTGAACAAGCTTAATGGTGACCTATCTGCTGCATTCGTCGAAGCTGCCGAAGCAAATGCTAAAGAAAATGAAAGACCACTCACAGAGAAAGCTTTGGCCGCCTCAAGTATCATTGAAACAAGAATTCCTTTCTCGTCTGAAGCCACTTTTAATGATGACAACAATATACCGACAGATATAGAGCTGGAAGCTGTATCTTCTGACGATATAAACTCCAAAGTGCCAATCATAGATCCTTTAGATGTTGACATTGAAAGACGAACGTCAGACGACGTTGAAGAAGAACTCACTGAGGTTTCCGAACAGAAATCTCGAGATCAACAATCGTCGACAAGCGTTGAGACTACAAAAACGACTGAAGAAGGCCTGACAAAAGAATTGTCATAAGACATTGGAACAATAGTGCTATAGGAAGTTATGTGGTTTGTAGATTAATAATTTACTTGACCAGTGATAACTTTATTTATTATAAACAAATTTTTTGAAGTTTCTGTGTCTATAGCGACTTAATGATAGTTATTTCAGTTATTAAGTTTTAGACTGTATTTTTGCCATAATTCCAAAGGTCAAATCACAAGTTTTCTTTCGTTGTTTCAATTGTTACGTATAATAATATCATAATTTATTACATTAAACAGATATTCGAACATTAAACCTCCCTTGAAGCCGAATCTCTAAGCAATACTAAAAATGGTTTGGAAAAAAGGGAACAATACAGAGTGTTTTCCTTCCTTCAAATTTAGCTTCTAGAAAACTATCAATAAGGTTGAAAAGATTTAGATTTAAGACTTTGGTTGCTGCATCTGAGTACATAAATCAAAAAGTAAACCGCCTCTATTCTACTTTTGCTCAAAATTCTTATAAAGTGATTTCCTAATGCATTAAATTCGAAGGGATTTTCTTTAACAAAAATCTTCGTACATGCCAACTAAAATTACTAGCTGCTTGTCTATTTTTTATCCTCAATATCGACTCAAAATCACTTCCGTTCTAACTGGAACTTTTTATTTTAAATATAACAACCTACATAGATTTAGATATAAAATCGAAAAATATTTTTAATGAACCTCGGTAGATCAATTGATAAAAATTAATTTTCTAGTAAAAATTAATTTACGCGTTAAAAATTATTTCAAAAAATAAATAATGCATTAACTAAAATAAACCTAATCATCAATTGAACATTCAATGTTTACAACAAAAATGTTCAAACTGTCATCCGTTTACATAGGAACATTTCTGAAATCGCGAAACTACTGCTTTTTTAGCACTTTTTTAAATTTCCCGAGAAACTAACCCTATTATTTAACGTACTCTGTGTTGTAATTGCTCCAGGTGTGTTCTATTAAAATAATAATATGTTTTATTTATCTGCATGACAGCAACAACAACAATAGTCAAACAAATAAATAATTAAAATTTAGTCCCACAGAAGTTAGAAACTTGTATGTGAGATCATAAAGTAACACCTTAGTGCTATATTATAAACTCGGCACAACATACATAAAAAAGAGAAAGAAAATAAAGAGGCATGGACATCCTCCCGCAATCACTTGTGGCAAAAACAGCCGACATCAACTGGCACGGCTATCTGGTCACAGCGAAACATCAATAATTTAACTTGACAAGTATACATACGTTCCCACTCATGCGCAAGCATTCACACCCGAACCCAAGCACACGCGCAGTCACTCGCACACCCAGGCACACAGAGCCACTCAGAACACACACAGGCACACCCTCGCACCCCACACTCACACATGTACTTGTACAGCTCTTTTCAAAGAACATTCGTTTCAATTCCTCAGATCTATCCAATCCTTCATATGTCTTCTAGATATTTGACGTATCCAATTCTCTTTCTAAAAATAGTTATATTTACAATATTTCTTAGGTGAACTGGGATCCTAGTGTAGAGTCTGGGTGCAATGTACATATAACTTTTTTGACCAATAGTCTTTTGGCACTTATTAACACCAAATTCAACTACTTCCCTGTACCTTGTGTAGTGTTCGTGTTGTATGTTTCTTAGCAAATTCTTATCTCTATGCTGTTTTATCAGTATCGATCTTGCATACAACAGTCTCATATCAAGTAAATCACTCTCTCTATACAAGGAATCGCTTGGGTATGTTCTAGGCCTATGCATAATGATCTTAACGAAATTTTTCTGCATAACTTCCAAGGGTTTAAGGTATGTTTCCGCAGCGCCACCCCAACAACCATGCCATACTGAATGAGTGATCTGTGGTTTTCTGACCTCACTGCAGGAAACCGCAACAAAGCATGTTTTTTCTAAATTAATTGTGAGTTGTTTCTCATCGTACAATGTCTTTATCACCTTGAGGTCTTGCTCAGTGTCTGACACTATCCCAAGAATCTCCTGAGGAAAATATAGCCGTATTGTCGGGAAAGATACTTTATCTATAACTGGAATTTATAACAGACTGTTCATATATATATATATATATATATATATATATATATATATATATATATATATATATATATATATATATATATATATATATATATATATATATATATATATATATATTGAAAAGAATGGGACCAAGCACTGTCCCCTGAGGTACACCACACATTACACTACGTTGGCTACTTTCACAGGCTTTAATTCTTGTTATTCGTTTTCTTCTCCGCAGATAATTCCGAAACTAATCCAAGGCAATCCCTCTAAAACCCAATTCTTCCAGTGTTGTCAGCAATTGTTGCTGGTTTACAGTGTCAAATGCTTTTTTGACATCCAAGAATACGCAAAGGGTGTATCTGTCGGTCTCGATTGTATAAATCTCTGTCATCAGATTTTCTATTGCATCCTCAGCTGATACCCGTGCTCGAAACCCGTACTGGTTCATGGAGATGACTTGCTGCTTATCCAGATAACCAATCATTCTCTGCTTTATTAGTTTTTCTATGATTTTTGCCAAGTTGGAAATTAGGGATATTGGGCGATAGTTGGTAATATCAGTTTTCCTACCCTATTTATAAACGGTTTTGATTATTTCCAGCCAGGAAACACCCCAATTTCAAATATGTTATTTATAATGAAAACCAATGGTTCAATAATTAATTAGTTTTAAAACTTCGGATGTAATACCATCATGTCCAGGTGCTTTGTGCGATTTCAAGGATAAAATAATCCTTCTGATTTCATACCCATCTGTCGGCGTCAAGAAAAATGAACTGTTCCATATTCTCCTCTGAACAACCGACTGATACATTTGGATTTAAAGTGACCCCATAGGAATAAATTTAGGAGAATTATATCTGGCGATCTAGAAGGCAATTCTATGTAGTCTCTTCTCCCAGTCTATTTGTTCGGAAATTTAGCAATTAGAAATTGCACACATAGTGTGGAGGTGCACCATTTTCTTGCAACCAAATTATATCATTGAGTGCACGAATATTGGTGATGTGGAAATTTGCAAGAGCAAGCATCAGTTCAAGTTGAAAAAAAATTCGTTCTCTCTTTATGGTCTCTTTAAAGTATGATCAAAAAATTAGAGTTTCTAGGATTCTCGCTCCTACCTTCAATTTATAAAGACATTAAGTACATATGTACCTCCTGCATCCAGTGCGGTTTCTCTCTAGCCCATAGGATTTTGTCTATTGACACTACTATTCAAATACAACGTGTTTGATATAATGTGGATTTTTACTGTTGAAATTTGTGCACAAAATTCCGTTCGTCTGTAAAAATCATTTTCCGCTAATTATTGCCGAGATAAATTTTGTACAAGCGGAACCTAGCTCCTCGAAGTACTTTGGACATCATATCCGTTGCTGAAGCACAATATAGTAACATGAGAATTATCTGTAGCTTCTAAAACAACATCTAATTTACGACTTGGTGATATTTGCGATGGTCAATATTTAAATAAATCTCTTACATGGCAACATTCCCTCAATTGTTTCTCGATCTCACTCACTGTTGATTGGCTAATTGGTGCTCTTCTAAAATGGCTCCATTAAATAAATGACACACTTCTTCTTGAACGCGCATTCTATCCCCATAACTAGTCATCGTCAAAATCTTCGTTGTTTCTTTTTATATTAATTTCATTTTGATAGCTATTTTCTACTGTCAAATACACTATACGGAGAATAAAACGTGATTTCTTCAACAACACAGTACTCTAAATGGTAGAAGTGATACAAATGTTTCTTATTCAATGTTAGCGATATTCAAAAAAAATAATCAAAAGGGTTTGTTAGATGCGTTCTGGCCATCACAAGAGGCACAAACCGGTTTCTAGCTTATTAGAGCATAGTAGTATGCGATACCTATGACTTCCAGAACACACCCAAAACAAATTGACTAAATATAGTCAGGCCTCCGAATACTTAGTGAGTCATCTCATTAGGTGTAAGTTGTGAGTTTAAAATTCTTATTAGTTTGTTTTTGATTTTATTTATATACTTCAGGATCTAATCTTGATAAGTATATTAACAGGAATTCACCAAATTCAGATTTTTAACTGTATATCTGATTCTCTACACAGGCTGTTCGATTTAAAATAAGAACCTTAATGTCATTTTCAGTTAAAGCAGAAGTAATTTTCAATCGACAGTGGCGCTGAAAATGGGCCATTGATAATCTTAGTTCGAATCTCCTAGAATTTTTTTACTGTGAAAGCACTGTATAAAAATATTTAAATTTGTATAATTTATGAGGTCGTCAAGCCTGTCTCAAAATCTGATGTACCAGTCAGGCATATATTTTGAATAATGAAAGAACTTAAAAATAAAAAAATAATTGAAACATGTTTCGAATCAAAACTTTTTGAACTAATTTTTTGACTAAGATATATATACTTTGTGACCTTCGAATTTTTCTGAAGCTTAAATTGTCAATCACATCATCAGATTTATAATGAAATCTTAACATATAGTCTAGATGGTCTCCAAACTTGTGTAGATCCTTACAGCTTGAAAATTCGGATTCTTTAATTTCTCTTATCACTTCGAGTGTTTCCTATTTAATTTCTGCCTCAGTTGGTGGTTCAATTTATAATTCTATTGTTGTGACTGTGGTGATTTCTTTACCATAATAACATTTGTATTAATTTGCTGCTTCTCCGGGTAAATATTTGAAAAACGGTTTGCTTAACGGAGCTCCTGGGTGGTATCGAATGAGTGCTACAGTAAAGAATTGTGTAGAGCAGACGCCACCCAGATATATGTCACAACTCAACTATACGTCTACTTTCATAATCTTCACCTTCAGACTTATGTTCATCTATAAAAGCTTGTTTTGTATCTTTAACACTAGCAGTCTCACTTTCGATTCGTATTCTTTATTACCATATATTATAGTTTTGCCTTCATACCGCAGCTTTTTGTGTGCTGCACTAAATATCTCAGGTGGTTTCTCCATCGTAATACCTTCTATATTGATTTTGAGCTTCTTCGGGTAAATATCTAAAAAATGGTTTGCTCAACGGAGCTCTTGGGTGATATCGAATGAATGCTACAGCAAAGAATTTTGTAGAGCAGTAACCACCCAAATATATGTTTCATAACTCGACTATATTATCACACTCATAATCTTCACCTTCAGAATCACGTTCATCTGTAAAAACTTATTGTTGTATATCCACCACTAACTGTTTTAATTCATATTCGTTTACTTTATCAGCTATTTTATTTTTACTACCATACCACAACTCGTTTATATACATTATGCTGCTTAAACTTCTGCACAACTGAAAAACACTAGCTAACACGGCATATTTATATACTCTTTTGAAAGGGGTTACATGTATTGGAGGTCACTCACAATTTACAGTTGCTAACTATTCAAGGTTGTCGTCTTGTTGCCACCAATTTTCGGCGTATGGGAATTTTTTGGCATGTCTTGCTGTCGGATATTCTTAATTTCAACTAATTTTACACATTTTTAAGTTCCACTCCTGGAGTCGAGTAAAATGACACCTCACACATGGGGTCTAAACCAAAAAAAAAAACTAACAAGTTGGTTTGCGCATGCATATATGCTATTTTTAAATTAAACTTATCGAGCCAAGTAAAATGACACCAAACACATGGAGTCTAACCCAAAAACTAAAGAAGTTAGGTTTGCGCCTTCGCCAAACTCCACAATTACATACATTATTTTTTACGAAAATTAAAATGGGGCGCGCTCTCATTTTGACAAGTGGGGCCAACTACCGTTTAAAGTTTTTAATTTTTTGAATTTTAGCGCCAACAGCCGCCATCTTGACCGCCATCTTGGATTACGTAATCTCAGTGTAAAGCTTACGTCACACTATATACAGCCATGATATTTGTTACGTCACACGAATGCTCAGCAGCGAAGGGCGGGAGGAGGGCTCAGCCGACTATCTCTACCTACTTATGGGTAACAACTAACTTTATTTAAAATGAAAACAATAAGACCGCAGTTTCCATATAAATTAACAAATAATAATAGAAAGATATAAAATAAATGTTCAAAATGTCTTCTATTGTTTTCAAAACAGAAATAGATCTCTTCAAAAAAGATCGCCTAAATTTCTTGCCTCACTGATCTAGCTGCACCAATAATGCGAGACCTCAGGTGGTCCAAATTATTTGAACGGTCTTTGTTCACTTTATTTTACTGGTGACATAGTTAGAAAAAGTTTGTGTTTAAATCGAGCGACTGAGTTGGCCACTCTATTTCTCCGCGACCCCCAATCTGTTTGTTCCGGAGAATGTTATTAAAGACATTTCGTACTTCCTGGTCAAAATGAGGAGGTGCTCCATCTTACTGAGACCATACATCCTGATAGTCATCAGATCGATTTTGTAATACTGGCCCGACACCATGTCTTAATAGCTATAGATATTTTCCACAAGTCAAATCTCCCTAAATTAACTCATCGCCGATAACAAGACAGGTTGGCCAGATCGATAAAAAATATCAAAAATCTAGTGCATTAACTTTTATTTAAAAAAAAATTGGTATTTTTTTTTTGTTTCCATTTTTTTTATTCCAAATATATGCCTGCCTCTGTATATAGAAATTTCAAATGTTTAAAACGATGTGTTCGACCAATTTTTAAAACTGTAATAGATTATTAGAAGACAATTTAATTACTACTAGATTAAATAAATAGACGCTTGTCTTACAAATCTGGTAGCCTTATTGGCAAGGTAATATGTACTAGTTTATTGGTACTTTAAATGAAATAAAGCTACCTTCTAACGTCTCTTGTTAACCATAATCACCGAAATATATGAAGATCTATCAAACAAATTTCTTATAGCATATTATATCACTAAGTGAAGATTATAACATGTAATGAGCACTTGGAGAACCCAAATCACAACACATATTTTTTAAGAATTTTTCATCCTGTGATGATGCTAGCCTTGTTATTGGAACGATCGTCGAGAATTTTTCACTCTCTGGTGACGCTAACCTTGTTAGTAAAACGATCGTTAGGTCTTTAAAAAAATGTGTTGTGGTTATTTGAGTTCTCCAAGTGTACTTATATTATGTCACTTTTTTGCGTTTTCTGTGTAATTAATTTTCTTTTTTGCTATTATCGTTACGTCGCTGTATTGATAACATAAACTTCTATCATTAAGGAAACTGAATTGCTAATGATTTTTGTTACTTCACTTTCCAAATTTCACGAAACTATTTCATTTATTTATTATACCACATTTTCTCAAATCTGTATATTTATTACCTTTGCATATGTTTATATATCTAGTCTTCGGAAGACTACACTGAACTAAAATTATGTTTACCTATTTTAATCACTTTCAAAACGTAAACCTAAAAGAATATAAGTACCGATGTTCTAAAATAAGAATCACGTTTTAGATTTTTCATTTTGAAAACTCTAAAATGATTTGTACAGTGTATATTAATAGTAATATAGGTATTTTGTATAACTTTTATAATAAAAGTGTGAAATTAACATGGTAGTTGTTTTTACTTATATATAAGATAATAACAAAGAGAAAGTAAGTACGAGAGCCGATCCCTATGCTCTACCACTGACTTATTTCTACCTATAGTTTCTCTATCGGGAAACCATATTTATAGGTTTTACCGTTTATTCGGTATGTTCTTCGATAGCTTTAATTGTTCGTTTAATTGAACGGTTGCATGTACATTAGGAGTTAAATGGTAAAGAAAACATTAACGTGGGCTAATTAAATGAATTTATTACACAAACAATAATAAACAGAAGCGGTGTAATACAAAAAAATACCTTTCTTGTCTGGGACGTCGTTGGGGAGGTCGAACGAGGAACAGCTCGATGTGCTTCGGGAACCTCCCTTCTTCACAGATTAAATGACTTGTTGAACAAATGGAGAATAAGGAGCAGCCTCATTCTCTAGTACACGCAGTTTGTAGCACTTAAATGGGAACGAGGCGCCGCTACGCCCAGGGTCCACGCGGATTCTAACACTTTTCAGAAGGACACGTGGCTGCTACGGGCCTTTCTGCGCCCAATGCCCAGTGGACAACGAAGGACTCGAACTAATGAGTAAACTGCACTATAGAATGATCATCGATGAAATGGGGCTTTTGCAGAATTCTTAATTCCGAAGTCTTCCCGGCTCTAGTGGTCCAGAAGGGGTAGGCGGCCTCTCTAGCCAATCAGACCACCGCCGTTCGAAAAGGTAAACTCCAGGGTGACATCTTCGGATTGACCATCATTGCTTGACGTGCACAGGGTGACCAACTCAATTTTGGTGTCCATAGTCGGCACGTGCGTGTGGCAAGAAAGGCGTCGAAAATAACGACGAAACATAGGTAGTCTGTAGTTGTTATATTTCAATGCTAGATGTTTATGTAGAATTAAAATTTTTAATGTAGTCTAATTAGCAAATGAAAGCATTTTATTTAACTATATACATTATGTATATGTACACTATATATATATATATATATATATATATATATATATATATATATATATATATATATATATATATATATATATATATATATATATATATATAGTGTGTCCCAAACTGGATGGGAATGTATTGCTATCTCCGTTATTATTAGAAATAGGGAGACGGTTAAATTAGCAATGTTTTGTAGAATTTCATACTCGTTCCAAATATGACTTGTATTTTGCCCTGCCTCTTCAATATCTGAGTAGGCGTTGAACTGACACGTCTAAAACTTGCACATTAGCAGGACACTTTTTACAGTGTAATCTTTTTGTGCTATTCTCAACTTTGGCTTATCGTTTGTTTTTGCGCTACAGGTATCAACATTTGTTTTTATTATGGGAGCCATATTGTATTTCTTTCATGTGATAGCCTGTGAAAAGAGCTTTCCAATGATGTACAATATGCTTGAGAAATCTTGTAATTGCACTGACAATTTTGAGAAAAACCGTTATGAGGATAGTAAGCTATGAAATCCGATTGCATAAATTGGGCTACGAATTGCTCCCTCATCCACTCCATTCTCCGGATTTAGCCCCTAGTGACTATTTCTTGTTTCCAAACTTAGAGACATAGCTCAGCGGAAAGAGATTTGACTCAAATAATGAAATCATCTAACAAACAAATACATATTTTGGGAACCTAGACCAATCTTATTTTTTTGGAAGGGATAAAAAAATTGGAGGAACTTTGGACCAAGTATATAGAGATGCCTTCCTTTTGCAAGTTACTCGGATAAGTTCGTTAGTCAAGAAAATAGAACCAGCTTTTCCTGGAAAATGTTGGGTTTCCTTCGGTTTATGTATCTCTGTAAATAACAAAGCTATATTAACCAAATTTAGTACCTAGGTTTACACTATTAAGCTTACCCTACTTGGAAAAAAACAGATCTCTAAGTTGAAAGTAAAAAATTAGAGACATTTAAAAAAATTGGGGCCACTGATGACCAGATGCACAACACCAAGATATTTTGTGTAGGTAACAAGATCTATTGTATATTACAGAAAAAGATTAGGTTTCCTTGACGCAAAAAGGTCAAGAAATAACAGAAATATTAGTTTGAAAATGTTATAGTTTTTCTTCTTAAAATGTCACAGTCGCGATTTGAGACATCAAAATTCGGAAATTTTAGACGGAGAACTTGAAACAAATACGGACTATATTAAGCAAATGCCTTAATAAATGTGTTTTACAAAGCCTTAAATTAAAGCTTCAAGCATCATTGTCCTTCATTTTACTAAAATGTTTGCAGAAAATTTATTTCAAATAGACCCCTTTTCTGATTACTTAACAGTAGTTTCAGTTATAGAGTTTGTGGTTTAATAGTCTATACTTTTTCGCAAATTTTCGTAGAAAAAAAAAACGTTTTTGAGCAGACCGCGACTTTAAAATTTTAACTCCCTATACCTAGAGACTCTAGCTTTGGAAATATTTTTTTGCATTTTCCTATTTTTTAAATTTAGTTACATATTAGGTATATAATTTGAATTTTATGTATTCTTTAGGCAAATATTTTGTAAAAGAAATTAGTCAATTTCTCAGAAAAATGTTTGTGTTTCCGTAGAAGTCATTGTTTGTAAGACATTTTGGTAATAACTGTGTAGTAAATTATTGTAGGATTTTCGTGAAAAAATTGTAAATTTTCATGTAAATTTTTTTTTTGGGAGTTTCGTCGGAAAGCTTTATTTTCATAAAATATGGTACATTGTTTTTACTATACAGGTTATACCGGTGAATAAATTGATGCCTGCTTGCATTAGAAAGAGACATATTTGCTACTAAAAACATTTTAATGAAAATTCACTACTATAACGCACTTGCTGCGTCCAGACTTTTAGTGAATTTTTATTTAAAAAATTTCACTAATAGAGAGGTATCGATGGTGAGACTTTCCAAGAAATTTTTCAAATAAGCGCGAACTAGGACCCCTAGGAGCCTTATCCGGGGTCAATCTCAATTTTTATATGTTTATATATATATATATATATATATATATATATATATATATATATATATATATATATATATATATATATATATATATATATATATATATATATATATATATATATATATATATATATATATATATATATATATATATATATATATATATATATATATATATATATATATATATATATATATATATATATATATATATATATATATATATATATATATGTATGTATGTATCCGTCTGATAACTCAAAAAATAATTAACCGATTTCGATAAAACTCGACAAGTGCCTTTATTTTATTAATCGCTTGGATGAGTTCGTTATCCAGGAAAATCGGACAGGGTTTTCCAGGAAATTTTTGAGTTTTCTTTCAAAAACATTTTTTTCCTCCGAAAACTATAAAGCTATTCTAATTAAATTTAACGAATATATTGCCTTAGGAGAGGCCTTACTAAGTATCAAAATTCAACTTTCTAAGTTTATAGAAAATTGAGTTATTCAAATTTTTAATTTTCTTTCGAAAAAAAATTTTTTCTCCGAAAATTACAAAGTTGTTTTAATGAAATTTAGTGGATATCTTGCTTTAGGAAAGGCCTCACCACATACCAAAATTAAACTTTCTAAGTTTATAGAAAATTGAGTTATTAAAATTTGACGCATTTACTAAAAATTCACTACCATAACGCACTTGCTGCGTCCCGTTAGTTTTATTTAAGTGTGCTTAAATACACATTATGTATAAATTTTATTAAAATTGATCAACGCTTACTGGGTGTTTTTGTTTTTTGAAAGTCAGTATATGCATAATCAATATACCTACTATCAACATTTTATTATGGGTATCTTCACCAGCTCATTGTATGGATTATGGATCCACCTGTTACTAAATAGCGATATAGCTTGCGTGGTTGTTTCAGATAAACTGAATATTTGGCTGAAACACATTATAAATCGTTTCTTTTCCCTTCGAAATAATATTCTAACTTTATAGTGGAAAGTTAATTTGTAAGTATACATAACTGAATAGTTTATTTGGAAATTTATGAAGATCAGATAAATATCTCGATCAATGTTGACCTAGATGAAGAGGAAGAGTGAAGAGACCATCCGAGTACGTTGTGATAGTGAGATAATCGAGGACAGATTTCTCTCGGGCCGTGTCCGCTGTGTATTTACCTTTATACACCGTATACCTCTCTAATCAACAAAGAAAACCAATCAGCCTGATATTTCTCACTTTCTTGTCAAACAGACAGCAAAGCTTGTGCCTAGCAGCTAGTTAATAGCCCAAGGGGACGGTGTGACTATTGAACTGTTTAGTGGTACTTTATCAAACGGATCTTTTATAAAATCTGAATAATTAAGCTGGGTTGCATTCAAGGTTATCGAATCTTCAATACTTATTTCACGTTTGTCAGCAATTATTTATTGTTCACAATTATTAAAACGAACAAAGTCTGGACGCCGCAAGTCCGTTGTGGTAGCGAATTTTCATAAAAATATATCAAATGAAAAATAACAAATCAATAAGTTACCCAAATAGTGTGCAAGTTTCGAGAGATTGTTAAAAACTTTCAAAAAGGTATTAGTAAGTATCCTTTCTCCGAGGTCACTATTCTTGGTGACTTCAATGTCCATAATAAGGAATGGCTAGGATCTTCAAAAACCGATCCACAAGGGAGAGCAGCGGAGGCCTTTGCAGTCAGCAATTCTTAAGCCAATATGGTTCAGCAACCTACTCACTTTCCTCGTATCCCAACACACAGCTCAAATCCCTTGGATCTCCTTCTTACTACAAAACCTGAATGCTATAAGATATCAGTCACCGCCCCCCTTGCTCGTTCAGACCACGGCATGGTCACTGCTTCCTGCCCAATTCAACCCGAGATCACACATTCATCACACCCACGTATCATTTGGCACTACAACTCCGCAAACTGGGACGAAATGCGGGATTACTTTTCCTCATTTCCATCGGCGTCTGTCTGCTTCTCTCATCCTGAGCCCTCTGATATCTCACAAAACGTCACCGAAATTATCCAAGCTGGCATGGAATTGTTGAAAAGGTCAAAGCTCACAAAACGCTTCTACACAATCCCAGTCAAGAAAATCGTCAAGCATTTAACGATACAAGAAACCGCTATGTCCGCATTCTTTCTCAGGCAAAAAACTCGTTTAATAACCACATCAAAAACAAAGTCCTCTTAAGCTCCAACGGCAGCAAACCCTTCTGGGCCCTTGCTAAATCTATTGGGAATAATTTCTGCAAAAGCACTTTCCCACCTCTTGTCTCAGGGGATGAAATTGTTTCTACCGCCCTGGGCAAGGCTGAACTTTTTGCCTCGTTGTTCACCGGCAATTCTACTCTCAACCCACATCCAAATGTTCAACCACCAACAGTCCCCAATGTCGCGCATAAAATGACGGATATCATTTTCCAAACTAAAAAGGTACGAAAGATGTTGTCTTCTCTTAATACCAGGAAATCTTCTGACCTTGACGAGATCCCAGCAATTGTTCTCAAAAAAATGCGCACCAGAACTTGCTCCTGTCCTGACTCGTCTGTTTCAGATATCTTACAATAAAGGCATATTCCCTAGTAACTGGAAAACTGCTCGAGTACAGCCCATCCCCAAGAAAGGATCCAAAGCGCTTCCTAGCAACTACAGGCCTATTTCTCTCCTTTCAGTCGTCTCTAAAGTGATGGAAAAGTATATAAACACCGAATGACTAAAATTTCTTGAAAAACACAGTATAATCCACGACAGGCAGTATGGATTCCTTCAGCGCAGATCGACTGCCGACCTCCTTTCCTTTGTCACCCATTTTTGGAACAAGTCTATGGAACTACACGGTGAAGCCCAGATTGTTGCTCTAGACATATCCAAAGCATTCGACCAGATCTGGCACGCAGCGCTGCTTAATAAACTTCCGGCTTATGGCCTACCACCAAAACTTTATACCTGGACAGCAAATTTCCTCTGCAACAGGAGCATTTCTGTTGTTGTGGATGGTCATACCTCGAAACTGTATCCAATTAATGCAGGAGTTCCTCAAGGTTCAGCTTTAGCCCCTACTTTGTTTCTTCTCCACATCAATGACCTCCTCTCTAGCACATCCAACCCAGTTCACAGTTACGCGGATAACAGCACCCTCCACTCAACTATACATCATGCTAAGCCTGTATCTTTAGCCCAATTAGATGAGGATCGCAGACTCGTGGAGGGTTCTGTCTCCGTGGATCTCCAAAAAATATTAGACTGGGGAAGTAGAAATCTTGTACAATTCAACCCCACCAAATCTCAGTCTTGCTTTCTTTCTCATAAGCGATACACCACCCCTAGACCCATCACAATGAACAACCAAGTTATTCAAAGTAATGAGTCCTTTTCTCTTGTTGCCATTTCTGTGGATCGAAATATTAATTGGCACCAACATGTCACATCAATTGCAGAAGCGGCTGCTAAGAAATTAGGTTTCCTCTTCCGGGCTCGCAAATACTTTTCACCAGCTAATCTCTATACCTTATATACTTCACAAATAAGGCCAAACCTCGAATACTGCTCCCACATCTGGGGTGCAGCTGTCGTTTCTACACTCACTATACTGGACTCCATTCAAAAGAAAGCTATACGTCTCATCGGTGACCCTATCCCCACCCAAAGGCTGTCATCCCTTGCCCACCGACGTGCCGTTGGTGACCCCTATCCCTCTTTTATAGATATATGCACGGGCACTGCTCAGAGGAGCTTTCCTCCATAGTTCCCCCACCTGCTGCACCCAACAGATCTACCAGGGAAACAGAGTGAATGCACTCTTTTACTGTCCAGGTCACCAGACATAGAACATCTTGTTACGCCCGCTCTTTTGTCCCGAGGACTTTCAAGTTGTGGAATTCCTTGCCGGCACATGTTTTTCCTTCTCCTCCGAACCTCCAAACCTTCAAGTCCAGAATTAACAAGTTGCCTCTTTCCTCCTTGTCAACACCCACGGTACGATAGTATTTAGGCTGTAAGCGCTCGTGGTGTGTTGTTGAAATTTAAAAAAAAACTTTTAGACCCTACCTTGATTATTCAAAAGACGACGACAGTAGCATTAAAAAATATAAGCTTCAAATTGAAATTATGAATCATTTAACCCGACAGAAATGAGAAAAAAATTTTGTAAATAACTCAGCAAGGGCAAGGTTAATCTTAATAACTCAGCAAAGACAAGACCAAAAAGTTATTGCGTCGGTTTATAAATATAATCAAACTAATACTTACTTATATTAGGAAAGAAATGGGCCAGGACGGACAACTTACAAAATTGTTAGTTGGTTGTACACAGTCTCTATTTTATAACATTGTGTGTTATTTGGAGCTGTCGTGACAACATATTACTTGGTCCCGCAACGAGATGGCGACTCCTGTCTTAAATCTCACTTTGTGAGGCTGGCTATTATTAAAATTCTCTTAGATTTTCTATAGAAGCAGCAGAATGATACGGTATCCAAAAAAAGCCAACCGTAACAATGATTACAGATTTCTTGGGAAAGACTTTTTTAGAGAAAACGGTTTGGTTGGGTGGTCAAAAGAAATTAGTCAAGCGATAAAGGAAGCGAACATCATGCCTTTGGCAGCTACTTCCCATTTTGTAAATAAGTTAATAAATTCGTTAGCCAATACGAACCAATTTTTCAACGAAAATTTTTCAATTTTTTCAGGAGAATTTTTGTATCCAAAAACAACAAAGTTATTTTAGTAAAATTCTAAGCAAAAGTTGCCTTAATAGAGACTATTACATACTAAGTTTATAGCTTTTTAGAAAGTTGAGTCATTGACATTTATTTTTTAGCGAATATTCATAGAGAAAATTTCGCTTGAAGGTAACGACTTTCGAATTTTCGAAGAATTTTGTTAATGGGCACGAATTAGAGCCTGTAGAATCCATGTCCGAGGTCCGTTTCAGACAGTATACATACATACACACACACACACGTCTTGTCGGTAAATATGCAATACTGGAGACTTGGTTAGAGCTGCTTAGAAAGCTTCGACCTATGTTCTTTGGCAAAAGTAAAATGTGCTTCGGCTTTAAACAGATCACTTAACGACTTTGCTATAAGCGAATAAGTTGGTATATAAAGCCCAAAAAGCTAGGAACTTGTTTATTTGATGAAAATACGCTACTCTTCCGTTTTATGGTGACTATATATATATATATATATATATATATATATATATATATATATATATATATATATATATATATATATATATATATATATATATATATATTTATATATATATATATATATATATATATATATATATATATATATATATATATATATACACAAATGAAAATTGCAGCTGACCCCGGAGATATGTGTTTTAGGTGGCCGGGTTCACACTCACTTGAAGAATTTTTTTCAAAATTCAACAGTCACGATTTCCTCATTTTGAATTTTTTTCTTCGAGACTTTACTAAAATACGAATATCATCTCCATGGCGGCTTAATTTTCACGATGATGGAAGTATACTGTTCATACAAAAATGTTGTTTCTTTCAAATTTAGTAAATAGAATAAACGTGGAAAAGATTATTGCTGATTTCTACTACTGAATGTAACGTATATGGTGACATCTATGAGTGTATTCAAATATATTCTTGTTTGCCATTATGAAACATGGGCCTACTCCAATTCTCAGTAACTGTATCGAAAGAATTGGCTGACTTATAAACAAACAAAAAATAATTCTTGCGCCTTTTTAGGGGATCTAATTAACGGCATTTAAAGATATTTAATAATTAAAGTTCGTAAGTTGCAACTACTTGGCATATTTTTCATGAAATTTCGCTAATAAATAGATCGATTAGAAATACTGCTACTAGTTGATAAGAGTTGACAAGTTGACAGAGTATTGTTGTTGGATGGCGCTACTAGAAAAACGTTTAGAGCTATTGTAATATATATAAACCACTTGCCACAGAAGGCATAAGTAAACTAAAATGCCACAGAGTGCATAAATAAACTAAAAGAGCGTTGCACATTTATGCAACCTATTTAAACATTTTAGTTTGCCATCTGTAGAGCAATTTCTCAATTTAAAGCGTAATTTATTGACCACTATAGCATAGCACAGAAACTGTTTTCTATAAGTTTTGTCTGCAGCCTATGTACGGAGACCTCTATTAGAGGTAGTGATAAGCATAAACAAGTCTGTGTCGTAAAGTCTTAATTAGTCAATGCTCCAGAGAAATAACCACAGAATAAATACTATTAATCCTTATCTGCAAAGAGCAATACTCGTAATTTGGCATGCGCAATACGCAGTTGTCATCTGTCTACTCATTCTAGGGAAATGTCAAAATCAAACAGTAACATTTCGATGGCATAGTGTGGACAAGTTAAAGTGGTTAATGTTTAGCTTTTGAAAGAAATGGCCGTAATGGAAGGGTCACTAAGCAAATGGACAAATGTAATGAAGGGCTGGCAGTACCGTTGGTTTGTGTTGGATGACAATTCAGGCTTATTATCTTACTACACGGTGAGTCTCATACCTTTACCTAGTACACACACCTGACCATGAAATTTTTGTCACTGCATTAATCGGTAAGACTTTTGTAAACAACTTAAGTGGGTGTAACTTCTTTCATTTCAAAGCTCATTCGGAGTTCGTTGAGCTTGTTAAATTGTCATTCGCTCAATGATTTAATGGAGCTGCATTTTAATCTAGACTTATTGCATTGGATGTTTGTGAATCATCATTTGAATTTTAAAGGTGTAAACTCTGCCACTTGTTAGAAGATGACGTTAATGTGCAATATTTATTTATTATTATTATTATGTGAACTACACGTGATGTTTCTCTCGTATGTAAACTTGGAGGTAATTTATGGACCTAGATGGGTAAACAGTTTGTCCTACAGTGATGCCTAATGTAAACATGGGTTCTAGAAATAGATTTAATAGTTGTAATTTACTTGCCTGTAATTAAATTATTCTGTTGTATATTTACTTTGATTGTGTCATCAAATAATAGATTGATTGCTTCGGTAATAGATGAATTTAATTACATGCCTAGTGAGGTTGTTATTGGGCTTAAAATGCAATCAGTTAAAGTGCTATTCATGTACTAAATTCATTAATTGTTGATTTATCATTTGTATTTACCATGTACTCAAAATCAAATGTTTATAATAATTATTTTGGTTTATAATATTTATTAACTTAACTTCACGTGATAAGTGGCATGCTTTGCAGACCCTGTAATAAACTATATTAGTATAAAACTGTGGATAAATACACAAAGGCGGGAAGTAGTCAGAAAGTAATCGAAACTATGCAGCAAAGAATCATGCCATTTTAAGGGCATTTTATTTTAATGTCAAGTAACTACATACCTGCATAATCAAAAATGTTATTTAATTAAAGCAGATTTCATAGATTGTGTTAACAAACAATACCTTATCTGTGGCAAAAACACAATGCATTTAAAATGGACATAATGTTTACCAGGTGGTATTAGACCACTTAAATGATACCGAAGTAAAAACATTAGAAGGTACAGTTATGCACTGTTAACCAAAGAATGTAGTTTATCGACTTTTAAAGGGATGAAGCAATTAAATGTATGTCGTTTTTTTATGTAAGGTGGCTAATATTCTAAATTATTACCTAGAAATTTTAAAGTTTGTTAAACTTTTGATAACTGTGTGTTGATTAATTGGTGGATGGTAATTTCCACTCCACTAGAGCTCTTACAAATGCAATAAAAGGATCAGTGTATTTATTGTTGTACTGTATTTACTTTTTAATATAATAACCAAAGCTGTTAATACAAACAGTTGTCCCCTGCAGCTGCTAATGTCACTAACCATTCAATGAGTCCCAAATATGTTAGCCTAAATTTTAATCCTAATAAACAAGGTTTTTGTAGGTATGATATGCTTTATACTAAATTTTGTAGAAAAAATTCACTAATAGGGAGACCCCGACTTTTGAATTTTGAAAAAATGACCACGAACTAGGACCTCTAGAACCCATATCCGGGGTCATTTTCAATTTTTATATGTTTATATATCACACCGATAACTCAAAAAATAATCGGCCGCTTTTGATAAAATTTGACAGATACCTTCCTTGTGTAAGTGGCTTGGTTAAGTTCGTTATCCAGGAAAATCGGACCAGGTTTTCCGGGCAAATTTCAGGTTTTCTTACGGAAAAAAAATTGTATCTTCGAAAGTAAGAAAGCTATGGTACCCAAATTTGGTACGTAGGTTCACCTTATAAAAAGTATATTACACACCAAAATTAAAATCTCTATCTTACAATAAAAAAAAGTTACAGGCATTTATTTAAGAAAAATGTCCGTTTCTATGAAAATTCACTACCATAACGCACTTGCTGCGTCCAGACTTTTTTATATTTATTATGAATACCTACCACAAGTTATAATACATAATTTTATTTCAACACAATTTCCTGTAAACTTGCTCTGAGAGCCTCTTTATCTTAAAAAATTCTGGACGCAGCAAGTGCGTTATGGTAGTGAATTTTCATTAAAATGTTTTTATTGCAAATATGTGTGTTTTCTTTTTAAGAAAGCAACCACAAATTTGGTTACCAGTATAACCTATATAGTAAAAACAATGTGCCATGTTTCATAAAAATAACTTTATTGTGTGAAAATCTACAAAAATTTCCAAACATGTAAGGCTGGCTCAGAACTGGCACTGATAGAGAGAATCCGTCTGTGTAATTAAAAGAAAACATTGATTAATCTATTTCAACTGAGCAGATTTTTCTGATTAACGAACTTATCCAAGCCACTTGCAAAAGGAAGGTACTCGCCAAATTTGATCAAAATCGGCCCATTATTTTTTGAGTTATCGGTGTGATATATATATAAATATAAACCGACCCCGGATATTTGTTCTCGGGGGCTTAATTAGTGCTAATTTGAAGGAATTTTTTCAAAATTCAAAAGTCGAGATCTCATCATTAGTGAATTTTTTAAAAGAAAATTCACTAAAAACCTTGTGCACTTTTAGTGAATTCTCTTTAAAAAAAATCACTAAGAGGAGATCTCGACTTTTGAATGAGCGCTAATTAGACCCCATAGAACACATCCCGGGTCAGTACATTTTTTTATGTTTATATATATATATATATATATATATATATATATATATATATATATATATATATTCATTTATGTGTATGTATGTATCACACCGATCACTCAAAAAATAATGGGCCGATCTTAATCAAATTGGGTGAGTACCTTCCTTTTGCAAGTGGCTTGGATAAGTTCGTTAGCCAGAAAAATCGGCCCAGGTTTTCCTGGAAAATTTTGTGTTTTCTTTCTAAAAAAAATCATATATCCGGAAATAACAAAGTAAGGGCAACCAAAATGGTACGCGTATTTCTATTATAAAGAGTGAACTCTGTACCAAAATTTAGGTCTCCAGCTTTAAAGACAAAGAAGTTATGGGCAGTTAAAGAAAAACATTTTGGAGATTTCCTCAAAACGTCGCGATTTGAAACGTCAAAATTGGCTATGTTTAGGCAAAGAACGTGAAACAAATACGGATTGTGAAAAGAAAATGTTGCAAGAAGAGTGTTTTGCGAACCCTTAAGTTTTAGCTTCAGCCGTCATTGCGCTTCATTTTACTAAAATAATTACAGAAAATTCATTTCAAATAGACCCTTTCTCTGATGCTTTGGCTGTCGGTTTAGTTAAGTTGATGCTTTCTCTGTAGGTTTAGCTTCTTCGCCATCTAGAGACTTCCGGTTTGTTTTATTGCACTGGAAATTTTTTTTCGGGTGCTAAGTTCGTTGGCAAGTTCTGGGAGTCGGGTTTTTCCATGTAAAATTGCAAATTTTCTTCTTGACAATGCTATATCTTTGAAACTCGTCAATTGACGACAGGTTGAATGATATGCTAAGCAGATAAAGCAAGTAACATTATGTATTACAAAACTAATGAAAATTTGCTACCATGATCCACTTGATGCGTCCAGACTTTTTATTTGCCCTTCAATTACATCATTCTTTATGTTGATACCTTCTTAACAAGTTTTCTACCCCACCTAGCTCCCTGATGTATTAGACTAAAAGAAAATTAGGTGACATTGCATCCATCTTAAATTAGTAAGATTTTGAAGGACGGTATTTTTGTATTTTTCCAGCCTTGGAAGATATTTTTTACCAGTCCGAAGTCAAACAAAAAAAGGTATTTTTTTTTAAATGAACACCACCTTATATTTTTCAACGTGCAATGGAAAAATTATGGTTTACGCAGTGAAATAATACATTTTAATATTAGGTTTTATCAGCGGGATATTTTTTTCTTAACTAATTTGTTGCTGTTGAATTATAGTAAAGTTAATAGGTCCAGTAAACAAATAATAATAGCGGCATGTATGACAACGTTTCACAGCAACAAATGACATGTTTATTCACTATAATATGATTGCATTGCTTGTTAACTGGACTTACTAGGTGTATAGTCATTTTAATGCTGACCTTGTTAGCTACAGGTGCCATAGATCAAAATTATAGCAGGTGATTCTCTCAAATTATTAAATAATATTCGATAGATACAGAAGTTTAATTCGTTTTTGCAAAATTAGTAAGAATTTACGTAATGGTTTATTATAGCCATTGTAAAACACACCAAATGGACACTTTTTGTGTCAAAATACATAACAATTCGTTTGTTTAGTTTTACAAAATATATAAAAATTGAAACTGACCTTGTGTATGGGTTCTAGGGGTCCTAGTGCGCGCTCATTTGAAGATATTTTTTCCAAATTCATAAGTCTGGATCTGCCTCAGTGAATTTTTATAAAGAACATTCACTAATAATAATAATAATAGATAATAAACAGATCACTACTGATACGTAAAAACTCAGCTTTCCTAGATATTATTGTATTTTATTCTTAGCGTGTTATTTTTCATTGTATATATATATATATATATATATATATATATATATATATATATATATATATATATATATATATATATATATATATGGGGTCATTCACAGTTCACAGCACAATGGACACTGAATGTGTGCGTGTAGAGGACCTCAAAACATGCCGATTTTTTATATAAAATTTTTCTCTGGCGAACATGGTTGGTGAGATATTGACCTCGGAAGATTCTTTAATAATTACAAGAACCAGCTGTACTGCAGCAATGCCCCAACATAGAACAACCAAATTTGGTAGATGGTTTTCTGTCTTCCAGATCGTTATTTGACAAAAATTTGAAGTAGAGATAAACTCAAAAGGAGGTAAAGTAGGGGTGGGTCACCCTTTTAATGATTTGATTTTTTTAAACCCTAACCTAATTCAGAGTTAAACTCCATCAGTTTTATAGAAAATTACATTTTCTACCTTTTTCGGAAGAATCTTTAATAATTAGGCATTGGCGCTTTGTGAGTTTAAAATACGGTTCGAAATGACAAGCTACTAGATCTGTGACTCAGCCGTCATTTTCCTTCATTTTGTTAAAATATGGGGAAAAAATCAATTTTAAACAAAAATTGTATGGTGTAAATAATCAAGACGTTAGAAAATTAATATACTAGAGTATATACCTGTTAGTACATAGATCTGTCATGTCGGCAATGGCCGAGAGGTAGAAGAAACAGTGTGGATTTAATAATGGACTTTTATAACACGCGTTCTAACCTCAGTTAGTGACTTCACTTTTTTTTAGTCTTATTTCATTTTACCGTTATCGATCAGATTGTGTAATTCCGATGAATTTTTTATTGATTTTGTATGACAAATTCAATTAGGACGAGATGAAAACTTTTAAGATTTAATTCAATTTGAATAGCACATCTGGTTGCTTGTTATTGCCCTAACTTAGTGAAACGGTTCCATACTTAATACAGCCGTATACTTTTTCCGTGCCTTCACAAGTGCTTGTGCTTTTCTGCAGCCGATTTCATATTTTACTGGACGCTGCAAGTGCGTTATGGTAGCGAATTTTCATTAAGGTTTCAAATTTCAATAGCTCAATTTGCTATTAACCTAACGTTCGTTGGCCAGGAACCAGTTTTTTCGGGAACATTTAATGTTTATTTTCGGAAAATTTGTGTGCATTTTCAAGCAATAAAGTCATTTTGATGAAATATGGTACATTGTTTCTACTATATAGGTTATACTGGCAACAAAATTTCATGCCTGCTTTCTTTAAAAAAGACATATTTGTTACTAAAAACATTTTTATGAAAATTGACTACCATAACGCACTTGCTGCTTCCAGACTTTTATGATATAAACACGCGTACCAAATTTGGTTGCCATAGATTTGTTATTTCCGGAGATATAAAAATTACGCAGAATTATCGGTGTGACAAATATATATATATATATATATATATATATATATATATATATATATATATATATATATATATATATATATATATATATATATATAACAAATCTGTGGCAACCAAATTTAGTACGCGTGTTTATATCATAAAAGTCTGGACGCAGCAAGTGCGTTATGGTAGTCAATTTTCATAAAAATGTTTTTAGTAACAAATATGTCTTTTTTAAAGAAGTCAGGCTTGACATTTTGTTGCCAGTATAACCTATATAGTATAAATAATATATATATATATATATATATATATATATATATATATATATATATATATATATATATATATATATATATATATATATATATATATATATATATATATATGGGTTCCAGGGGTCCAGTTAGCGCTCATTTGAAAAAAAAAATCAAAATTCAAAAGTCGCGATCTCCTGATTAGTGAAATTTTAAGGAAACTTCACTAAAAGGATTTAAAGAGAAAACAAAATTTTGTTTTTCGACATGTGAATCTTTGTGGCAACTTCTAAATTGGTCTGCAATAGCAATAAATTGATGCTTCCTATTTAATAGATTTCCTGTTTCGATCGTAGTGTACATTTCCTACTAGAAAATGCAATTTTCTTTATTGCGTTTTCCACGTTCCACTCATTAAAGAGACCTGCTGTTGTTTTTTTCGCATATTACCCAGTAATCCTTTGGGAGGCGTCAGTCAATTATTTGAAGCGCCTCGAACGACTCTCGAGTCCAATCCACTTTAAGTGGCCAACGAGAGAGAATGCCAATGTATATTTCTTAAAGAAGCCTTCCTATCGATTGACGCATAATGAAGTGACTGCATTTGGCTGCTTGCCAATAGTCTTGTCCTCTGCACTGGTGATAATCCATTCTGGTGATTCACTATTTACATATACGAGATCTTATTAATATCAAGCTAGGGTTAAAAAAGCCTTTCAACATCAGGTAGTTTGCGGAGACTTTAATGTACGTAGATTAAATTAGCTTGAAGTGCTTAAAAGTCAGGTTGATATATCTTGTGTGGACAGGCAAACTGGGGCCAGATTATATTAGCTTAACTTTCTTTTCGGCTATTAATGGTTTATTTGCTTATCTGGTTTTTATGCTAACTCAAAATGAATATCTGATTCTTGCACATTGAGACTTGAGACTTAAATTTTAAAAGTAAACGTTGGGAGTTAAAGTTTTAAATCCGTTTGTAACGCAATTTATATTAGTCAGACCCTTGGGGGTTTTCACGTGCGATGACCAATCAGAAATTTCCGATATAAATCTAGAGGATGATCGTTGTCAAATTTCTTGTAATCGTGAGTTCGGCAAAAACAATTTATTAGCAATTATCAATGCCACACCACCACTATCCACACTTAATGTAGAATGAAAGGCGATAATTTAATAAACATGCTAACGCTCACTCTCGAATATCTTCCTTTTCGTTCAACGGTCAGTGACACTCTTGCTGAACTCTGATCTACGATCTTAGGAGCAACACTACACTACAATACTAAAACTAAACTAAAAATGTAACACCCTACAAACTATCTAAAATTAGCTCACTACATTGCCACTCTCTAACTCTAAATCATTAAGTCAGATGCGTCTCCTTTTTTTTTTCATCCCTCGGGGTTCGTCCGCGTCTTTGCCGCCCCGATAGCACCGCAGCCTTTGGCTTATTGTTCATGCCCTTAGTCTCTACTCCACCCATTCCAAAATCACTGTGCCTTGAAGTAGTCTGCACAGCAATTGGTAGGGTGAAGTTTTATATTGCTCTGTCTCCGGTCTAGGCTGACAGTAGCCTATTACGGTCCAGAGCTTTACACTCGCACAAGATGTGTTGGGCTGATTCCTCCCCCTCGCCGCAGGTGTTTCTTGACGACCATGTGTCCCGTCAAGAGTCCTGTTATGTTTCTGAGCTGTCCTCTGCTAAGATTTAGCAGCTCCACAGCTCTCTTTGGACTGGGTTGCCCAATTAATGACTTCCCGTGTTTTAGCCCTGGACAATCGGCCCAATATGCCTTGTGCTGTTCCCTGACCCAGGACTTGATGGTTCCCCTGACCGCGCCTTTCGATACGTCCAGGACCGGTTTTGGTCCTATAAATGGTTCTGCTGACCCTCCCTTCGCTTCTTCATTGCCTTTGACCCTCGAGTGACCCGGAACCCAGTTGAGGGTGACCTCATTCTTCCCAGCCAGGTCGCTCGTCTCGTCTCGGCGTTCACTTACCAGCCTGGAATTTACCCGTGGGCTACTTAGGGCCCTAAGATCTTCCTGGCTGTCTGTGGATATGAGGATCCGCTTGTTGGTGTAGCCCCTCCTCGTGTTCTCCCGCAGACAGTGCAGGATGGCGTACATTTCGGCCTGAAAGACCGTTGCATGGGCTCCGAGGGATATACTATGACTTGCCCTCGGTCCTTCCGAATAAACACCTGCCCCCGTCCCACTCTTCCCGCCGAACCCGTCCGTGAACCAGACGAGCGCGTCCCATGGTCCCGCCATGCCTCGTGGTTGGGGATTTCCACTGTAAAATTGTTTTCCCTGCACATTGGCGGGCTCGCGAAGTCTGACCTCATTTCAAGCATGGGGTCCTTCACGATCTCCTGAATTTTGCAGCCCCGAAGCCTGGGTTGATCTTCAGTCTACCATTGCAGGCTAGTCTGTATAGTCCTAGCCTGGCCTCCCCCATGATAACTAAGTGTGTGTGTGGGGGGGGGGGGGGTCAGGTCCAGCAACACCTCCATGTGGATTGTGTCCCTTAGGCCACCAGACCAGTGCCGCGTATGTTAACGATGGTCTGACCACCATTGTGTACAGCCACTGGGCCATACTAGGTCTTAGTCCCCACGTTTTTTCATATAGCCGCCTAGTGACGGCTTTGATCATAACTGTCTTACGCAGTATTTTTCAACATGACCATTCCAGGTTAGCTTAGAGTCTAATACGACCCCAGGATATTTTACCTCCCTGGCCATTGGGATGTTTCTACCGTATAGAGTGAGGGTTCTGTGGCTCTTCCACTTCCTCCTCCCCGTAAACGGTATGACGGTTGCTTTCTCTGGGCTCACCCCGGGCCCTTGGCCAACCGTCCACCTTTCCACCACTTTCAGTGCTGTCTGCATGCGCTCCCACACTGACTGTAACTTTTCCTTGGACTATGATGACAATGTCGTCTCTCCTGCGGACACCCCACCGCGGCCCCCGCCAGCAGAATCCCTCCCGCGAGTGAGGTGAACACCGCCCTGTCCCTGAGCATGGAACCGATCAACCTGCAGCAGGTCTCCTCTATTCCACGCTCCCTGACAGCTGCCAGTACCGATCCGAATGAGGTGTTGCTGAAGGCCCCCTCTATGTCTAGGAAGGCCCCCAGCGCCACCTCCCTGTTCGTTTTCTCCAGTTTCAGCACCAGTTGGTGCAGTGCTGTTTCTGTTGAGACTCCTGCTCTGTATGCATATTATCATCAGTGTAGGGGATATGTTTCCAGTACACCGCCCCTAATGTGCCGGTCGAGCAGTTTTTCCATTGTTTTTAGCAAGAAGGACATGAGACTTATTGGCCTCGGAGACTTTGCCTAGTCTGTTGGACGCCCAGGTTTAGGAATGAATACAACCCTGGCCAGTCTCCATGCCCTCGGGATGTACCCCAGAGCCAGGCTGGCCCTCATAATGAGGGTAAGCATCGGCGCCAGTATGTCTATACCCTGTTGGAGCATGATGGGCACTATGCCATCAAATCCCGGGGATTTGAATGGCTTGAAGCTGTTAATTGCCCATCTGATTTTACTCCAAGTAACCACCTCTTGAGCGACTGTCCAGCCTACTCTATATGCCCGCCTGTACGGCGCCTCTATTTCTGAGTGTTTCCAGTCCGGGGGTGATTGGTTTATTATGTTGCAGCCGAGGAAGTGCGTCTGTAGTTCCATAGTTTCCTCCCCCGAGCTTGTAAAGCCTCCCGTGGATGTTCTAAGGGAGCCAATGTTGGTCTGAGTGCCCTTGGACAGGATCGAGTACTCTCGGATGTGTTCTCCACTTCCTCGCAGTGCCTCCTCCACGACTCTTTCCTAGCGGCCCTCGGTTTTTTGTTATAGCTTGTTACGACATGTCCGGGATACGATGGAATCTCCAACGTAGCCCTGAAAAACCTCCCCCGCAAAGCCGTGGTATTGATAGTTACGAGTATGAATGCCATGCTGCGATTTCAACATTTTCCTTTCATGTGGAAACTTGCCCACATTATCAACATCCCGAAACCCATCAAAGATCCGCTGTTCCCTCAGAACTACAGGCCCATTAGCCTACTACCAGTCATCGGCAAAATCGCCGAACAACTGATTCAGAAAAGGCTAGCTTCATTCACATCAGAAAATCATATCCTCCCGGATGAGCAATTCGGTTTTAGACACCAGCACTCCACCACAGACCAAGTCCTTCGTGTGGTGGAAAACATCACCAAAGGCTTTAATAAAATCAAGTCAACTGGAGCAATATTTCTTGACGTTGCTCAAGCCTTCGATAGGGTTTGGCATGCGGGCCTCCTAAACAAACTTCTATCATTTAATTATCCTCTCCCTCTGATTATGCTAATCAGGTCATACCTGCAACAGAGGTAGTAACAGGTCAAACATCTGCGACCCAGATCTAGAACGTACCCAGCCCCGGCTGGTCTCCCGCAGGGTTCTGCTATCTCCCCTCTGCTGTACAATATATTTGTCGCAGACATTCCGACAGCCCCCCTAAACGTGACATACGCACTGTACGCAGACGACACTACCATCCTCAGCAGCTCCACTCAGCCGAGGATAATAACCGAACGACTTCAGACCGCCGTAGTGGAGCTGCAAGCATGGTATAGGAAATCCCTTCTAGCCATAAACCCCAATAAATGTTCAGCTGTCCTATTTTCCAAGAGGAGACACACACCACACGAACACGTATCATTAGACAACCGTCTAATTCCCTGGCAAGATTCCGCCAAATACCTCGGGGTTTTCCTCGAGGCGCTCCCATGTCGATCACGCCCGAAAAAAAGCCTCGATGTTCATCTCGAAGCTGTTCCCACTTCTAAATAGAAATTCCAAACTGTCCATGAACAACAAGTTGCTCATGTACAAAGTCATCATCCGGCCAGCCTTGACCTATGCATCACCTGCATGGGCCACCGCGGCCGCAACACACATCAAGACCCTTCAAATCATCCAGAACAAAATTCTGAGAATGGTTACCGGAGCGCCATGGTTTGTCCGAAACAGTCAGATTCACTCTGATCTGGAAATGCCTTTAATACTTGAGTTCATAACTCAACTATCCACAACTCAGTTCGCAAAAGCGCTTCTCACCCAAATGCTCTTCTCCGTAGTGCCACCGACTGCCATGAGCAACTTCCACATAAGCATAAGCGTCCAAAACTTATACTTACCCGCTAACGCCCCCGCGGCAAAAACAGAATGGAAACATTCATACCCAAAAAGTCATTGTGTGAAATATTTCCGACGGAGGTATGGACTAAGGTCCGGTACTCCCAGGGAGGGGGTTTTAGTGAGTACAGTCTCACAGTACCTCGATATCCCACGGAACCTACGGGGCCGTGAATGGAGTCTGCATGAGCATTTCCCCCTCCTGTATCAAAAAAAACTGCCCCATTTGAACTGCTTTAACCAGAATTTTATTTAAAAATACGATAGACAATTTTGTGATTATCGCAGCCTATTCTCTAAAAATTGTAGGTTCTAATTAGTTTGTTCCAGCACTGAAAACTATTACACAACAATGTAAAAACTTTCCGCGAGAACTTCATTTTTTATATGAAGGGTAGATACCAATCTCAAGTCAAATTGGTTAATCGACGGTGACATAATCTTAATAGCTTAGGTCTTCGTCGATTGTTGTTTTCTCAACTATGTGCAATTATTCCATAGGGAACACAGACGTAGATGCAAACTCTGTCCTCACAAAAAAAATCGTACGTCTGTAGTTATGATAAATTTAGATATCAGATGGTTTTTTTGTGCAGAAAATGTTATTTGGTTAAGGTAATAAGTACACTTGGAGAACACCCAAATTACCACAACACATATTTCAGAGACCTTACGATCGTTTCGTTGACCAAGTCAACATCTTCAGAGGAAGAAAAATTATAACATAAAAAAGTAGATCCCGTGTATTTATATCGCGTCAAAGTAAACGAACTAGTCCGAAGGAAAGTTGACGTCCAAGAACGATCGTTTGTTTATTGCGCAGTGAAACAGGTCGGAGACCTGCTTTAATCTTTTGGTCGACAAATTTATGACCCTTATCTAATATAGGTATTAAAAGGACCAGAGTTCTTTAAAGAAACAGCACGTTTCCTTTCGATCTAGAAATTTACTATGTGGATATTGGTTCATGCCGATAAAGACATCTGGTGAGATAAACAACATAAACTCAAATCATCTCTTTTAAAAATAGAAAACTAAAACCCAGATGTCTCTCTCACCGTGTTACCTTTAACAAAGCAAAAATAGTTCAACTAAAATACTACACAAAAACTATATATTGATTTTAATTCTACGTGAAAATATTTATATTGACTACATAGATACAAAAACCGAACAGGTATTTAAATCAAGACAAACATAGTGATTAGTATATGTATAAACCGGTCGAGTTATTGACAATAATTTATTATTCTACCAGACTAATTAGGAGTATTTAAGCGGTCAAATGCAAAGAGCAAACAATGGGCTAGAAATTACAGGTGCCGCACGATTTAATGAAGTTTTGTTCTTAATAGACCTTAATATAAAAATACTTTCTAATGAATCAAGCATAGTTTGATGTCTGACATTTTTGACAAGTTTCAAATTTTCTTTGTCAATGTGGTGGTTATTATCCCATATATGTTGTGCCACACATGATTTGTCTACCGTACCATATCGTAACTGTGCGAGATGTTCACGAAATCTGGTGGCTATGTTTCTCCTAGTTTGGCCCACGTATTTAAGATCACAATCGTTGCAACTAATCTCATAAATTCCGGACATTTCAGTGACTTTGTCTTTGTCTTTCGTATTACCCAACAAATTATTTAAATTACTTTTCGTCGAAAACGTCAAATGTAAATCGGCTTTCTTAAAAATACTTTCCAAACCCTTTGTGATTCGTGGTTCATAAGGTAAACACACAAACTTTTTCTCGATTTTATCATTCTTAAATGTCGTACATTCAGATATCACCTTCTTTGTTCTGTATTTGTTAACTAATTTGTCTATTAAACCATGCGAGTAACCGTTATATCTCGCCACATGTTTTATGTATTTTAATTCTGTATTAAATCAATTTTTACTCAACGGAAAATTTATCAATCTATTTACTAAGAAATTAAAACTAGCCGTTTTTTGTGCAAACGTATGATGTGAGTCATTAGGAATATAATTAATAGTTTCCTTCCTATAGACATCAAATTCAAGCGAGCTTTTATTTTTATTTTTAATAACTAGTACATCTAGGAACGAAAGTTTATTGTTAATTTCTATTTCGTGGGTAAATTTTATTGAATCAAATTGACTATTTAGTTTTTCAGTAAATTCTTCTACCTTACATGTATTTGTGTCAAACACTGCAAAAATATCATTGACATAACGAAACCAAACTCTAGGGAAATACCCACTTTATTTTTTAAATCCGTCTCAAATCTGCTCATAAACAAATCTGCAATAAAAGGCGATAATGGATTGCCCATAGCTGTGCCTTCAGTTTGTTCAAAGAACTCATTGTTAAATTGGAAAATATTTTGTTTTATACAAAGGCTAGTTAGAGTTAAATATTCTTTGCAGACGTCTCGACTTATATTGTTCAATTTTAATAATTCTTCCAAATACTCCAACGTTTGTTTTGTGGGTACACTAGGAAATTTGGGTGTTCTCCAAGTGTACTTATTAGTGCTCATCACAGGTTCCAGTTTTCACATAGTTGGTTAAGGTAACAAAATTCAACAAGTTTTGTAAATATATTTTATTAGTTTTGCAGGTAGATCACGTGAATTGTTTAACGAGAGCACTTTGTATTGGTTTTCTTACATAAAACTGTAAATATTTGTACTTTTTACATAAATATTTATGTTGATTTTCTTGAATTTTTACCTAAATTGCTAGGATTCGGATATTATTGCTGTCGCTTTTATCTCCTCTTGTGTCCCTGCCTGACATATTCTTTTTTGCTGCTTTTGTTGAGGTAGCTTTGGCGGTAGAAATTCCAGAACATGTAAGCAATTAAAACGACATTTGGCACATACATAAATAAAAGTTTTTTGGGTACAATGCATTCAGGATGTAATGCCTGGAGGGAATGGCCAACCAGAAAAGCAAACTGGATCTGAAACGGAAGGCAGAAGGTATCAATTTTGTAAGCACTTAGCACATTCATTTGAAACGTTGGTTGCATATGTTTCTGACAAGAACGGAATATTATGTACACACCGAATTAAATGATAGATATCTAAAACCGTCACTAAATTTAACAATGCAAATCAAATAAACTGTTGTGATTTCTTATCTTAAGCAGTTATTTTAGAAAATATGTATTAATCGTTGGTTCAGCAACATATTAAGGAAGGGTACATGCATTTTAGTAGGTTCTCTTTATTCAGTTGATTTATCTTTCCTCGTTTTAGTAGGCCTTGAACGTTGCTTCAATTAAAACTTCAGAACCACCTTAATAGGTTTAAATTTTATATAGTGAGTTATTAGCGAATTTTCATTAAGAAAATTTCGCCGATAGAGTGGTCACGATGAAAAGCTTTTGAAAAAAATTCTTCAGGTGAGCGCGAATTTGGGTCCCTAGAACCCGAAACCAAGGTCCGTTAAAATTTCTATATGTTATATATATATATATATATATATATATATATATATATATATATATATATATATATATATATATATATATATATATATATATATATATATATATAGTGTGTCCAATATAGGAGGGGATAGCATGGGGAAATCGGAAACCGTAAGAGATACAGCGTGAGTTAAATTAGGAAAAAGTTGCCCATTTCAGAGACCAATTAAATGGCATTTCGAAATTTTGGAAAATCCGATTGTTTCCGGAGATATTCGAAAAAACCGAAAATCAACAATTTCGGTTTTATTTTTTTCTGACGTTATTTGAGAAGATATTGAAAAACAGAAAAAACTTTCTCACGTACACTTTTTAAGCTCTACAGGTTGGTGTTTACAGATTTTTTATTCGACGTTTCGTCTCCGAGAAACCATCATGAACTTTATTTTTTTAAATACGGCCCTGAAATTTTTATTTCAAAACTTAAAACCACTTTCAAATATAAATTAGAGAATCTATCATTTTTAATGGTTTGAATATGTTTTCAGCTTGTTTCAGCCGTAAAAGATGATTTTTCAGGAAAAATCTTTTGAGTACGGCCCTGAGTACTCGAAAAAGCATTTATTCCTATAAGTAGTACCTTTTAAAAAGTAAATGAAGTAAAACGTTTCAAGTAATATTAGTTATTAAAATGTAACAAATAAAACCGTACTATCATAAGACTAGATCCTAAACATAGAGGGCTTTGAAAAGTAAACAAGTTGTCTCTAATGACAATAGAGATCTTTCAACAAATATAACCGTTTTGGTTTCAACATGTGGTTGGGGATTTCGGGGACAAGGATAATTGGGCCATTTGTTATCATGGATCACTAACTTCTGACCGGTATCGAAATTTTTTGCAGAATAAGTTGGAAGAATGGTTCGATGCTCACTTAGCAGAAGTCAATAACATCTGATTTCAACAAGACGGGGCCCTGGCTCATAATTCTAGAACTGTTCAAGAATACCTATCAAACAGGTTTCCTGACAAATGGATAGGTACTATCTATCTTTGAGAGTAAGTCAAAAACTACGTATACCAACGAAGTTTTCACACGGAGGAACGATTACGTCAACTGGATTTGCAAGCATTGCAAACCATTACACCAGATTCAGTAAACAATGTTTTGGATTCCACAATTAGACGATGTTACCTATGCCTAAAAAATAATGATTTGTTTGAACATCTCTTATAATTAAGGCAGATAATCTATTTACATATAATATTCATTAGTTAATAAGGTACATACATTTTGTGAATTCAAGTTATTTTATTGGTTTATTTATTACAAATATGTATCTTTTTCATTAATAAGCTTGAAGAATCTTACTGAAAATGTTGTGCGTCGTTGACATTTTACAAGGTACGACCTTACCGAAATAAATGCTTTTCGAGTATTCAGGGCCGTATTCAGAAGTTTTTTCTTGAAATATTTTGTTTTTTGACTGAAACAAGCTAAAAACATAATTAAAACCGTTACAAATGATACATCCTTTAATTAAGATTTGAAAATGGGTTCGTGTTTTGAAATAAAAATTGCAGGGCCGTATTTAAAAAATTAAAGTTGATGATGGTTTCTCGGAGACGAAACGTCGAATAAAAATCTGTAAACACCAACTTGTAGAGCTAAAAAAGTGTGCGTGAGAAAGGGTTTTCTGTTTTTCAATATCTTCTCAAATAACGTCAGAAAAAATAAAACCGAAATTGTTGATTTTTGGTTTTTTTCGAATATCTCCGGAACTAATCGGAATTTCCAAATTTTCAAAATAACATTTAATTTAACTTTAAAATGGGCAACTTTTTTCTAATTTAACCCACCGTGTATCTCTTACGGTTTCCGATTTCCCCATGCTATCCCCTCCTTATCTTGGACACACTGTGTATATATATATATATATATATATATATATATATATATATATATATATATATATATATATATATATATATATATATATATATATATATATATATATATATATATATATATTTATATATATATATATATATATATATATCGGAAAAGTCTAGGGATATTTTTGAATAACACAAAAAAGGGAACAAATTGATTTTTGAATCGGTCAACTTGCACTCACTTGTATGTATTTGATCAATCACTCAATATAAAACCATCTGTTGTTAAGAAAAAGTTAAAATAATATCAAAATTGATAAGCCCGATATATGATAAAAGTAGAATTTTCATATGCACCGTTGAATTTAGTTTCGAATTCAGTCATTCTTCAGTTGTTGTTCAGTAGCTGCATTTAAAATATTGTGTTTTACCATGGAACGGCGACATTTGGCTTTAGACGAAATGAATCGAGCAGTAGGTCTTCTTCAAGCGGACATGCGGCAGAATGAAGTAGCTGAGTGGATGGGTGTTTCCCAAAGTGTGATAAGTCGTTTATGGAGGCGTTTTAGGGAAACTAGCAGTCCGGCCGAGCAACATCCAGGACGAGGACGCTCTACGATGGCAGGTCAGGATAGATTTTTTGTTTAACTGCCAGAAGGCAATTTACAATTACGGCACCTGAATTGGTTACGACTCTTCAAAGGACGCATAATGCAACAATTAGCCTAGATACTGTAAGAAATCGTCTTCACGCAGCACTAGTAGACGTACACTCAGATGTCCACCTATTTCCGGAGGCAATCGCGCTGCAAGATTGGCCTGGTGTCAAAATTATCTGAATTGGCCCGCAGATAACTGGGCTACAGTTTTATTCACAGACAGATCTAGGTTTGGTTTCCATCCGGACCCTCGTCGAATAAGGGTGTGGAGACGATCTGGAAATGCGGTACGCTCAAGACATATTCATGGTAGTGTACACATACAGAGGTGGTACAATAATGGCATGGGGCGGAATGATTATTGGCGGCAGAACCGAACTGATTTTTCCAAATCGCTTCCTAACAGCTTAGCTCTATCTAGATACCATTCTTCAACCTATCGTGCATCCATCTGTAGGTGCTACTGATCAAAACTCCCGCCTAATGCACGATAATGCCCGTCTACATACCGCACGGATCGTAACCAACTGGTTGGATAACGCGGGAATTGAAGTTTTACCATGGCCAGCACAATCCTCGGACCTGAATCCGATAGAGCATGTCTGAAATATGCTTCAAGGAAGAATTACTCCATATATGGGCAACATCCACGATGCGTTTACATTCAAAAAGCTTCTGGCAGCAGAGTGGGCAACAACTTTATACAGGTGTCCCACGTAGACCTTCCATTAGTCGTTTCTGCAGTACGGCTCACAATTGAATTCTGAAAATTCACGCACGTGGGTTTCTGAAAATTTCCAATTCACTGAAAATATTGACGTTAGTATGGGATTTCCGGTTATACCGGAAGTAGACGTCAACTTTCTTATTTTAAATGGAAGATGGTGTTTTTTATTACGGATCTATATTGATCGTCAAATTTTATGGTAGGTTTCACTAACATGTTATGTCACTTTTCTCAACCATTTTCGAGATATTTGACTTTTTCAAAAATTTCATAAAAAACATTGTCACATTTACACACCTGTATCTCTCTTATTTTTCACGCTGAAGAGTTGAAATTTTGAAGTGCAAATTCTAAAATGCCACCAAATATTTGGAATTTACTAAAGCTAGTACAAGTTGGACACGGTGTCCGAAATAGACCGGTCAATCGTGACAACTTTAAAACCTAATGACTGTCTTATTTTAAATAGAACACCCTATATTTTATAACGTTAGTTCATGTACTTTTTATTGTTCTGTCGATTGGTATCAGAATTCCCTATACCTAAGTCCCACCGATTTGAAGATATTTAAACATTTGCGATAAGAAATAATTATTAGTAGGTTTATCAGGTTGCCTAGGAGATGAAAATTTTAAACGTCATCTTCCGACATAAGTAAAATATGCGACGACTTTTGAATATAACTTTTATTTACGAGGAGTATAATCGAATTATTAACAGAAGATGTCGTGTGGTTGCAAAGAGATTTCCACATAAACACCGATCGACTCGTTACATGATCAGAATACTAAGTGAGTGGTAAGACACGAAGCAACGTGCCGCCACCTAGTTGCGGACCTAAGTAGTATGTTGTCACGCCAGCTCCAAATAATACAAAGTATTAAAAAAATAGAGGCTGTATACAACCAACCAACAATTTAGTAAATTGTCAGCCCTGGTCCATTTCTGCCCCAACAAAGTATGTAAGGCTAGATGCATTCTCACAACAATTAGAACCGTAGACCGGTTTCGATCTAATTAGAGCTCATCAGTACGGCATACCAATTGTACAGAAAATACACCTATAGAGTAATACGGCTAAGGTAGCCAGCCTTCCAACACTAAGTGAGTGGTAAGACACGAAGCAACGTGCCGCATCGTACTGACGAGCTCTAATTAGAGCGAAACCGGTCTACGGTTCTAATTGTTGTGAGAATGCATCTAGCTTTACATACTTTGTCCCTATATTAGGGTAGAAATGGGCCAGGGCTGACAATTTACTAAATTGTTATTTGGTTGTATAGAGTCTATTTTTTAACACTTTGTGTTATTTGGAGCTGGCGTGACCAACATACTACTTCGTTCCGCAACTAGGTGGCGGCACGTTGCTTCGTGTCTTACCACTCACTTAGTGTCGGAAGGCTGGCTACCTTAGCCGTATAACTTTATAGGTGTATTTTCGCTATAATTGGTATGCCGTACTGACGAGCTTTAATTAGAGCGAAACCGGTCTACGGTTCTAATTGCAGTAAGAATGCATCTACCCTTATATATATATATATATATATATATATATATCTATATATATATATATATATATATATATATATATATATATATATATATATATATATACCCTTAAAAGGCCAAGTGGTAAAAAATCACGGTGTATTTATTGACCCTGTCTAATAATTACTTTAGCCAAGTCAGTATTGCCGTTTCAGGGATCGTACCTTTGCGATCCCTGGGTTTACCATTATTAAGAGCATTCGCCACGAGCGCCGTAAATTTTTTTTTATACAATTTTATTTGGTAATTTTGCTTTTTACGTGATCGTCTTCGGATAAAGAAATAGTAAATTACCATTTGTGCAATAGTCAGTTTATTTTTCCATGGAGCCAGCTTCTTCTGCCATTTCGGTCCCAGTGAAGTTAACAAGTAGTAGGTATACATAATGACGTGAATGAAGCTATTAGCTAGAATCGGAAACGTAGCCATACCACCTGAAAAAGTTTTAAATATCTTAGTCTTGTTATTTTTTACGGTTGTGGACTACAACATGCAAAATGTTTAAATAACAAGAAACGATTATTTATTAAGCGGTAAAAGCATTCCTAATTTTGACATATGATTCAGACATTTCATTAGAGCACTGTTTTTTCGAGCATCAAACATTAACTAGGATTTATATATATATATATATATATATATATATATATATATATATATATATATATATATATATATATATATATATATATATATATATATATATATATATATATATATATATATATATATATATATATATATATATATATATATATATATTTCAACAACACACCACGAGGGCTTACAGCCTAAATACTATCGTACCGTGGGTGTCGACAAGGAGGAAAGAGACAACTTGTTAATTCTGGACTTGAAGGTTTGGCGGTTCGGAGGAGAGCCTTTGGGTGAGGGTAGGGTCACCGATGAGACCTATAGCTCTCTTCTGAATGGAATGCAGGATAGCGGGTGTAGAAGCGGCAGCGGCACCCCAGATGTGGGAGCAGTATTCGAGGTTTGGCCTTATTTGTGAAGTATATAAGGTATAGAGATTAGCTGGTAAAAAGTATTTGCGAGTCCGGAAGAGGAAACCTAATTTCTTAGCAGCCGCTTCTGCATTGATGTGACATGTTGGTGCCAATTGAGATTTAGGTCCACAGAAATGCCAACAAGTGAAAAGGACTCAATAGTTTGAATAACTTGGTTGTTCATTGTCATGGGTCTAGGGCTGGTGTATCTCTTATGAGAAAGAAAGCAAGACTGAAATTTGGTGGGGTTGAATTGTGCAAGATTTCCACTTACCCAGTCTAATATTTTTTGGAGATCCAGGAGACAGAACCCTTCATGAGTCCACAGAAATGCCAACAAGTGAAAAGGACTCAATAGTTTGAATAACTTGGTTGTTCATTGTCATGGGTCTAGGGCTGGTGTATCTCTTATGAGAAAGAAAGCAAGACTGAAATTTGGTGGGGTTGAATTGTACAATATTTCTACTTCCCCAGTCTAATATTTTTTGGAGATCCAGGGAGACAGAACCCTCCATGAGTCTGCGATCCTTATCTAATTGGGCTAAGGAGACAAGCTTAAAATATTGTATATTTGAGTGGAGGGTGCTGTCGTCCGCGTAACTGTGAACTGGGTTGGATGTGCTAGAGATGAGGTCATTGATGTGGAGAAGAAACAAAGTAGGGTGATGTGGAGAAGAAACAAAGTAGGGGCTAAAGCTGAACCTTGAGGAACTCCTGCATTAATTGGATATAGTTTATTACTACATTCTTTAGACTTTGTTGAAACTATGAAATACACATTTTCTGATCTCACGGACATGCACCTCATATTGGGTAAAGCTGATATGAATGGTCGGGCTGCTACTCGGCTGTACGCTGAAAAGTACCCAAGCCGACGGACTCCTCATCATACAACATTCGCATCTGTTGATACAAGACTAAGAGAACATGATAATTTGAAGAATGTGTCTCGTAATGCTGGTCATCCTCGTCAGTTCCATCCTAGTGTTGAGGAAGAAATCCTAAATACTGTCGAAAACAGTCCCGAAGAAAGTGTACGGAGAATGTCCATACAATTCAGTGTACCAAAAACATCTGTTCACGAAATACTAAAAGTGCAATTGCTACGTCCGTTCCATTTGATGCCGGTGCGGGAGCTTCAAGGTGCTGACGCCAACGCGTCAAGTTTTTAGAATGTTGAGTTTTCTTTCGAAAAAAATTTTTTTCTCCAAAAATTACAAAGCTATTTTAATGACATTTGGCGGACATATTGCCTTGGTAAAGGCCTTATCACATACCAAACTTCAACTCTCTAAGTTTATCGAAAATGGAGTTATCCAAATTTGAAGCATTTAATAAAAATTCACTACAATAACGCACTTGCTGCGTCCCGAAATTTTATTTATGTTGTAGCGAAAATGGAGGTTGCTCAGACATAAAAACTTGGTAACGTGACATTTAGTAATGGAATTTGGTCCTTAAGGGTCGTTATATTAGGTTTTATTGAAAATTTCTTAATCTGGACGGTTTCTAGTAAATCCATATTGAACCCCTTTTCGCAAGTGTAATGCTTTTGGATAAAAATTTGCATGAATTTATTTTCTGTTATTTAACTTTGAATGGAGAAAATGCAGGTATTTTAGATACGTACCTCCAACATATTTAGCTCCAATCCAAGCCAACATCAAGGTCGAGGCGTGATGGTAGACATGTAGTTTTGACACTTGTTCATATTTTTTCCTAAAGATGAAAAACATTGTTTCGATTAATTCCACCATTTTTAGCATGTAAGTCCAGAAAACCATGTGTAACATCCTGACTTGTAGTGGGTCGTTTGAGTAGTCGACTGGCTGACACCCAAAAGAATATGTGGTGGTCCAGCCGGATGTTGCAACCTTAAACAAAACACTTGGTAAATTTATTGTCAATAAAAATTCTTGTGTGTAATTCTGTAGGTACACTTTGAACAACCCAATTTAGCACCACACATCTTTGAGATCTAACGATCGTTTCACTAACAAAGTTGGCGTTACCAGAGGAGTAATTATCTAAGAGCTTTACGACTAAAGTTGTATTTATATTAGGCGGCAGCTTCGAATCTCAAAACTCTGAATAATTACAAATGTCAAAACAAAATATTTGTAATTTTCATGATTTTTAGTAAATTTTCTTAGAAAAAATCACTAATGGCGAGATCCTGACTTTTGAATTTTGAAAAAATTTCTTCAAATGAGCGCGAACTAGGACCCCTAGAACCCATATCCGGGGTCAGTTTCAAATTATATATATATATATATATATATATATATATATATTCATTGATTGTTGTTGCCCTTACTTGGTGAAACTTGTCCATACTACATACAGACTTGGAGACTACTTCTCTGGCTTTACTGTTGGTTTTCGTTTTTGTAGGTGAACGACGTGAGCTAACTGGAGCAAGTGGCCCTTATATATATATATATATATATATATATATATATATATATATATATATATATATATATATATATATATATATATATATATATATATATCGTACAGATACCTCAGATAATGGTCCGATTTTGATTATATTTGCCACGTACCTTCTTTTTTTAAATGGCTTGGATAAGTTCGCTGGCCAGGAAAATCGAATCAGGTTTTTCGGGAAAATTTTGGGTTTTCTTTCGGAAAAAAAAATTATCTCAAAAAATAGAAAAGCTATGGTAACCAAATTTGGTACGTAAGTTAACGATATTAAATGGAAACTATATACCAAAATGCAAATTTCTACGTTACAAGGAGAAAAAGTTTGAAAGAAAATATTTGGTGCCAGGTCATTTCTATGAAAATTCACTACCATAACGCACTTGTTGCGTCCAGACTTTTGTTAATATCACAAACTTTATAATGAATTACACAATCGAAGAGAAAATTCAAATTAAAAAATTATACTCTTCAGGTAGTAGTTTTCAAAATGTATGTGATTTATTCAGTATTCAATATCCGGATACACCAATACACAAGTAAAAAATTTAAAAAAACGTCTGGACGCAGCAAGTGCGTTATAGTAGCGAATTTTCATTAAATGCTTCAAATTTGTACAACTCAATTCTCTATAAACCTAGAAACTTGAGTTTTGGTGCAGTAAGGTATTTACGACTACTTAATAAAAATTCGCTAATAAGAACAAAACAGAAATGTTGCTACCTACAAAAAAGAGGTAACAGTACACGATGCTCCCAGGCGGTTACCCATCCAAGCTCTGATCTCGCCAGAGGTTGCTTAATTTCGATGATCGCACGAGAATCGGTTTTTCCAACGTGCTACAACTGTTAACTTGAAGTGATTGTTTGCCCAAGGTTTATATATTCTTTATTAATTTTTAGGTTTGGATTTTAAATAAAAAATTAAATTATTTTTATATTTTGCAATATTTACACAATTTTCAACAGTTTTGATTGCATACGTACTGTTCCTGTGTAAAAGAATTTAACATAACTTATTTTAAAGGTTAGGGCCTTGGATAACTCACTCATTTAGCAATATGATCAAACAAAGCAACGATTTAATTTACAAGCTTTTCATATAAACTAAAATTATTAATCGAAAAACCACCTATTCTCTCATTAACCTAAAATAAAAATAAATTGATAGGAAACGCTTTAAAATTAATATAGAGAGAAGATCTTTGAATGCTCTATATATGTAAAAAATTCAATTCCACTGACTTTCATCATGTGAAAAATATAACGTTTTCAAAAAGTTTTCCCCGATTTTCCAACGGAAAAACTTGAGCATAAAGGCTGATTAATTAACTCGACCTCGGTTTTCGCCCAAACAAGATCTTTACCAAGTTAAATTGAAATCAGTTTTGTATTTTTTGAGTTATCGCTCGGATACATACATACATATATATATATATATATATATATATATATATATATATATATATATATATATATATATATATATGTGTGTGTGTGTGTGTGTGTGTGTGTGTGTGTGTGTGTATATATATCTATGTATATATACATAAACATATAACAATTTTAACGGACCTTGGTTTTGGGAAATTTTTTCAAAAGATTTTCATTTGACCACTCTATTAGCGAATTTTTCTTAATGAAAATTCACTAAAATGCGTTGCGTCAATTATTGTATGAACTCATTTTTCTGCCACTGCTTCGACTAATGAAACATCTCATTTTAATATAATTGTTTTTATAAACTTACCCCATAACACAATAATGTGTTGGCTATTATCTGAAACATATTGTAATAATATAAAACATTCTTGAGGCTGTATGGTTTTCTGTTCTGCATGTATGCTGGAGCAAATACGTATACTGATAACAAATACAAAGCAATTATTCCTAATGAGGGTAGAGGATTCGTCATGAAAATCCATCCTTTTACTCTGGGATCTGTAACAAAAAGCGATTAAAATGATAAATAAAACTTTTCTAGAAAAAAAATAATAATTATTTACAAAGGGAATGTACCTGCCAAATCATAAACTTCGGGACGCAGCAATTGCGTTATGGTAGCAAATTTTCTTTAAATGCTTCAATATTGTATAACTCAATTTTTTATAAAACTAAAAATGTGAGTTTTGGTGGAGTAAGATATTTACGAGAGCACCATACCAACTAAATTTAATCAAAATAACTTGGTAATTTTTTTGATACAAATTTTTTTCGGTAATTTTTTTTTATAGAAAAACTGGTCCGATGGGGCTGGCGTACCCTACATGCTTCTATGGGGATGAAATATAAATGCAAAGGTATCCATGTCAAGGTAGAGGGTGTTACACATTGTTGTTCAAAAATTATAAACATTTTCTGAAAATAAATATAATTGTCCCGAAACAACTGATCCGATTTTCTAGACAACGAACCAATTCAAGCGATTTACAGAAAAACTACACTACCCAACATATAATTATTCACAAAAAGCTTTTTGACAAAAATTTTAAAGAAAATTACACAAAAATTTGCAAACAACCCCTTTCACGAAAATTAACCATTTTCTTACGAAAATCGGCTTAAATGTTCACAAAATTTATATGAAATTATTTGTACGAAAATTAGCTAGGTAAAAATATTTTACACAATTTGCTAAACAAATTACTTTAAAGAAAGTTCGAAAACAAATTTTCCATGTGGATTTCCAAACACATATATGTTCCACGAAAATTTGCTGATAAAATACATAAAACGTAAAGTACGTAATCTGTTATTAAATTTGAAATAACATACGGGCTGCCCGATTTGAAAAACGAACTCATCCAAGCTATTAATGCAATAAAGATTCTTGCCGAGTTAATAACTTTTTGAGTTATCGTGTGGAGATATATATATATATATATATATATATATATATATATATATATATATATATATATATATATATATATATATATATATATATATATATAACTCTCTATTAGCGAAGATTTAAAAATAAAATACGCCTAATGTTTTTAATAAAAGTTCGCTAATTAGAACAAAACAGAAATGTCACTACCTAAAGAAAAAAGAGGTAACAGTGCACGATGCTCCCAGGTGGTCACCCATCCAAGAAAAGACCGTGCCCGAAGTTGCTTAACTCAACCGATCGATTTTTTCAACATGGTATCGCCGCTCGCTTGACATGTTAATTTATCCCAGGTTAATGTAGTCATTATTAATTTTTAAGTTTCGATTTTAAATAAAGAATTAAATTATTTTCTAATTTTGCTATGTTTACACAGTTTTCAACAGTCCTGATTGCATACGTACTGTTCCTGTGTCATATAATTAATTTAATAAGATAACTTATTTTATCGGTTAGGGTCTTGGGCAACTAGTATGATAAAACAAGTTTGTTGTTTTCGGCAATGATTTAGCTAGTTCACAAGCTTTTGATATAAACTGAAATTATTAGTCGAAAAACAACATATTCTCTCATTAACCTGAGATAAAAACAATAAAATGGCAAATTTTTAATTTCATTTCGTCTGTCATTTTCCACAATTGCGGCCGAGATTTCACGATTGTTGGTTCGGGTAGTATGTTTATGCCTGGTATATATTTAGTTTGGTTACCGTTGATGTATGGTTTATACCTGTTGTATGAATCAATCTACGTGTGGCAGTTAACTACTCTGTTTGTCAGGCATTAGACTTTAATCACTAACTCGTGTCAACGCATGTCTTTCGCATTTTTTTTAATTTGGAAAAACCTGTAAATATTGTGTACCAAATTACTTAAAATTCACAACATAGGTTTATTTGCACCATTTCTAGCCACATGTAAAACCTCATTCCAGTTACTCTGATACTTACAAAAATATAGCGTTTTTAAAAAGTTTTCCCCGGTTTTCCACCGGAAAAACTTGAGCATAAAGGCTGATTAACGAACTCGTGCCACGTTGCTAGTTATTAAAAATAACAGTTTGGCAATCTTAGAAGCGCGCCGACACTGGTTGTGTGAGCATTCAAACGTAGTTGGCGTATGGTTTAGGCACAGCATAAAGTTACTTATGCTGTGGTTTAGGTAAACAGACTGAGTGACGATATGTAAGAAGGGCAAGGATGAAGGGGGATACCTGGCTATTTTGAAGATGAACATTTCAATTAGATTATTATAGTGATGGGAAAAACTGTTATATTGCTTTAACAGGTCGCACCTGTTACTGTTATTTAGAAATAACAGTTAAATATAACAGGTGGAAAATAACAGTATGAACTATGAATTATTAAGAATTCCACGTAGACGTAGTAACAGTAGCTGAACCCGTCTGGTGGTGTAGTTGGATAATGTTTAAAATAAAAAATATTCTTGTATTATGTTTAAAACAATTAATAAATTTTTTATTAAAAAAATTATGGAGGTTTTTTTTGGGTATTCATCACTAATAATAATTTGGTAAAAAATTCAACAATGCAGAATTTCTTTCGAATTTTCTTTACTAATTTAGTATTAGTTAAGCATTGAGCTTGAAAACCTCTATAGCCATCTTTTCCTTGAAAATGAGAGCTTTATGAAATAAATGAATTATCGTAAGCAAAAAATAAAATAAATAATTTTTTTTAAAATTAAAACTAATTTTTTTCACTCTACCTATGGGGCGAAGTGTGTCTGGTTTCAACTATACCGGGTACAGGGAATATTTTTATAATTTCATTAAAATTGGTACTGTTTCTGAGATTTTTTAAGTTTCAGCGATTTTTTATTTTGCAGTGTTAATTAAAAAAAATGTTTAAAACGGACCTATTTCTTAGATTTCCAAAGTGAAAAGTAAAAAGAAATATTGATTTATTAGTTACATAAGGCAAAAAAGAATGAGCAAAAAACTACCTAATATAATATAATACCTAAGGACTCATGTTAAAGCAAAACTGTACATTTGTATACATATCAGTTTTTTCTTAAAACAAAAATGCCATCTGCATATCGAGTTATCTAATGAAGATTGAGTTTACGTCAACGACTATGTGATTATTTTTTTATATACGCGGTGACCTGATTTTATTTTTACAGTGATATAGTTCATTTTTAATAATTTTCACTTGCTACATATACAGCCTTTCACATATTGAAAAATTAAGAACGAATTTTTTAGCGACCATAAATGTCAGAAGTGAAGGAAACTTTTTGACTTTTTACAAGCATGACTTGTAATATTAATAAAATGGGGTAATATAAAAGGTGTTCCATTTGAATAATGAAAGTTGATGGAGTTTCCGCAAAACCGGAAGCTCCAACATGCTGCATCTCTCATAAAATTTCGGTAAAGAAATTTGCCTTTATTCTGCACATATAGTTCTTTATTACATTACGCTTTTATTTTTTGTTAGAAGGATCTCTAGTTACATTTTCGATTCTCGGTTCACCGCCGGTGAATCTCCGGTCATCTTAATCAGTACGCTTTTAAAAACTGTGCAAACAACGAACCGCTTTTGCCTAGAAATGGAGATCCACTTAAATGGTGAAAAATGCATTCTTATGAATATCCACATTTAAGTAAAATGGTGAAGGAGAAGTTTGGGACTGTCGCTACGTCTGTTCCGTGCGTAAGACTTTTCTAAAACAGGACAAATTTTAAGTGACCGCCGTAACAGACTTTCGTCGACCAAAGTCACTCAAATAATGTTCATCAACAAAAACTCAGAACTTTAAAAGTGTTTTGTTAGAAAAGTATTTCTTAGTGTATGACAATTTTTCTCAAAGAAAAAAAAAGAAACATCGTTGATTTTATTGACATTTTTCATATTTTGTGTTTGTTCATAAATTGTAAATATATGTGTGTGTTTTTGTGAATCAACAACCTGTCAAAATTTAACAGTGCCATTGTACCGGCGACCCTACGTTCCCAAAGCTGTGAGCACACTAGTACTAAGTAGTATGTTATGAAGTAAAGTCCGCTCTATACTCTATACCCCATTCCCAGTCTCATGTCCATTCATCCTGTTATAACAGTTGCGGATGAAAACAGAAGTTGACCCATCGTAGCTAGTTGCAGTGCAACAGAAACAGATGCGACAACAGAAACAGATACGACTCCGAGTTCTAGTGTAAAGCGTAACAGCATCCCCACCCCTGTACCTGTTATTTGTATATATCCATAACAGGTTGTTACTGTTGCGGCTCGACAACAGTTAAAAAATAACAGACTGTTAAATAACAACCCATTACTAGATTATTATGAGTTGTTGGCATGTGATCTTTAGTAATTATATTAATTCTGAATAAACCAATTTTATTTGAAATATTTTAATTTATAACACTCGACCACGGTTTTTACCCAAACAAGATTTTTGTCAAGTTTGATTGAAATCAGTTTAGTATTTTTTCAATAATCGCTCGGATACGTATATATATATATATATATATATATATATATATATATATATATATATATATATATATATATATATATATATATATATATATATATATATATAAATTTTAACGGACGTTAGTTTTGGGTTCTAGGCACCCAAATTCGCGCTCATCTGAAGAAATGTTTTCAAACGCTTTTCATCGTGACCTCTCTATTAGCGAATTTTTCTTAATGAAAATTCGCTAATATTAGAGTTAAAGGATAGTCAATTTAATTAATTATTCACTCTGACTTAAAAGGAAATGGCACAGTTTAAAGTTCAATTGAATACTACCTTTATACATTTATTTTACATTAATTCATATTTGACGTCATCTAGTTTGAATTCAAAACAAAATTACACAAATTCTTATAAATGATTTTCAGTTTTAGATAACGACAAATTTTTTGAATAGAAACTAAGTTTGGACCCTGACCTAATTATGTTAATAGTTTGGTGTGTCAGTTAAAATGTGTATCCTTTGTTACCGGATACTTCATAATTTATTATTTTTTAAATGAATATACAGTGTGATGATACAGTTAGGAACATAATTCATAAATGCGTTCTTTAATTTTTTTAAGAAAAACGCTCGAACAGGTAAATGTTATTTTTTTATTTGCCAACTTATGAGTCAAAAATTACATTTATGACGTCACCTATTGCTGAATGATGTCATCATAAGTTTTTAAAATGACAACCATATATTTTCGCTGTATTTCCATATACCTGCTTACTGCTTAAATGATGATGAAAAAATTGGTGCCTGCCATAACAATTTTTTTTTTAAACATTCACTTTTCTAATGGAATGTAATGCAGACTTGGTTTTGTGATTTTTGATACGTTGTCATCTAACTATTTGACAGGTGTATCAAAAAGTAAAGCAAAATCACTTTTTAACAACAACCGTTGTGATAATTTATTGATTATTTGCTGTTATCAGTGTTTGGTTATCGCTCTGTATAAGTTATTGGAAACATCAACTGCGCTTTACTTAGAACCAAGCTTCTTTAGTCCAAGGCAGAATCTACAACCTTGATTATCAAAAACAGTAGTTGGCTGCCACAATTTCTTCACTTGTCTCTCATCTCCCATCCGTACCAAGTGTCCCAACCTTGGTTGTGAAATATATTTCGTGGTATTTTTTAAATTCTGTTAAATTTAATTCCGAAAAAACTTGGATTTTAATTATTCAACAAAACTGAATTTTGGAACAGTCTATTTATAGTTTGATGACATTATATAAACCAAATTTCGTAAAAAGAATTTGACGAGTCTCAAAGATTGCATTTTCGAAAATAGAATTGGCAATTTTCCATGGAAAACCTTGACTCTCAGAAATGGCCAACGAACTGAAGCTTTGCAAATCAAGTTGTACACATATATATATATATATATATATATATATATATATATATATATATATATATATATACATATATATATATATATATATATATATATATATATATACATATATATATATATATATATATATATATATATATATATATATATATATATATATATATATATATATAGGGTGGCGCATTGAAAACGAAACAGGCCGATTTGCGTCCAGAGAATTTTAATTTTTAAGAAACGCTGAAACACGTCAATTTTAATATTGAGGGGGACATGTTTTGACATAAAACTCAACTTTGTCACATCAACCCCTTAAGGGTCGTGATAGCAACCCTTATATTTTAAATGGGAACATGAGTCGAGTGTTACATCATTTGAAAGCTCTTTTTTTTTCTGAATTCAGCACACTAATTTTGTTGGAAGTTTTATCAACTCGTTTAAAAATTATTCACAGTTGAAATTGCAAAAACGCATTTCACTCATTCCGATAAGAAATGTGCTGATAGTCAATGTTTTGTTGGTTTGTAAACAAAACATTAACTGTCAGAACATTTCTTATCGGAATGAGAGAAATGTGGTTTATTATTTCAGTTTATCGGTCGGTTTGATACTTGATAGTACTACCGAAAATTAATTTCACAATGGTGTATTCTGTAGAAGGAAGAGTTGAAATAATTACTATTTTCTTTTAAAAACAATTACTTTGCCAACCGTACCACAAATTTGTTTAATGAACGACATCCGAACAGACATGTTAACAGAAAATACATTTTGGAGTTAGTTGCAATGTTTCGACAAAGTGGTTCAGTAGCCAAGAAAAAAACGGGATCCTGAACGTGAATTTTCGGTTAGAAATGAGACTACTGAGATTGAAGTTTTAGGATAAATTGCTGCAGACCCAACTTTGAGCACGAGAAAATTGGTCACTGTTTCAAACATCAAAAGAAAAACTATTCAGCGAATATTGAAGCATCATAAATTTCACCCGTATAAAATTCATCTTGTACAACAACTGAATGAAGATGATTTTGATCGGCGGCTGGAGTTTTGTGAAGTTATGACTGCACGAATAGCTTATAACGTGAACTTTCTGTTCAATATCTGTTTTTCAGACGGGTGTACGTTTTTACTAAACTCTACAGTCAGCGTCATAATTGTCGTTATTGGGCAGATAATAATCCAAGAAATTTTCACGAAGTCCACACGAAAACTCCACAGACATTGAATGTCTGGACTGGCATTTTTGGAGACCGTTTAATCGGACCAATTTTTCTTTATGGAAATTTGAGTGGCGAAACGTCTTTGGAGTTACTAGAAGATATCGTTTACCCTCTACTAATTGACATTATTGAAAATGATGATCGCTATCAAGAAAATCAATTAGTGTTTCAACAATATGGAGCTCCTCCTTTTTTTTTACAGCGTGTTAGGGAGTTTTTGAACAGAGAGTTTCCAGGACAATGGATTGGGCGTAGAGGTGCTATTGAGTGCCCCCCTAGATTACCGGATATAACTCCTTTATAGTTCTTTCTATGAGGCCATTTAAAGAGTAGAATTTACGCAACAGAACCGGAGTCTCTGGAAGAATTACGACGACGCATTGTTGAGGAATGCCGTCTAATAACACCACAAATGGTCCAGAATGTCAGAGCTCGTTTTGAACAAAATTTTTACTTTTGCATGGAAGCTGGTGGTCAACAATTTGAACACCTACTTAATTGAATAAACATTTTTGAACGTTTGGTTTTGTTTTTTAGTTTTTTTTTAAAGAACAATTGACTAGTTAGTGCATTTCTTATCACCATTAATGAAATACGTTTTTGCAACTCCAACTGTGAATAATTTTTAAACGAGTTGATAAAACTTCCAAAAAAAATTTGTGTGCTGAATTCAGGAAAAAAAAAGAGCTTTCAAATGATGTAACACTCGACACATGTTCCCTATTTAAAATATAAGGGTTGTTATCACCACCCTTAAGGGGTTGATCTGACAAAGTTGAGTTTTATGTCAAAACATGTCCCCCTCAATATTAAAATTGACGTGTTTCAGCGTTTCTTAAAAAAAATTCTCTGGACGCAAATCGGTCTGTGTCGTTTTCAATGCGTCATCTTGTGTGTATATATATATATATATATATATATATATATATATATATATATATATATATATATATATATATATATATATATATATATATATATATAGTCTGAAACTGACTGAGTGCTAAAGGCTCTAATTCGCGCTTATTGGAAAAAAAATTCCAAAATTCTGAAATTGTTACCTTTTTAAAAACGAAATTTTCTTTATGCAAATTCGCTAAAACAAAGTAGTTTGGGAATGTTTGCAGTTAAATTTTTGACACTGTTAACGCTGAATTCGTGAAACATTTGATTTTTCTTTTGCCTCATACAAAACACAAGAACGTTGATTCAAATTTGTTCACCTAGACATTGTTTCAATTGCATGTTCTAAATTGATATAACCTAATGCGTCACTGAACTATCGAATTTGGAGAAAGAGGTAACGCTGGTTTAAATGTCACCGCCGGCAATAAAATAATTTCAGAAATTGCAACTCGAACCAGCGATATCATATGGCTAAGAATATCGATGGGGAGTTATAAAAAAACTTTCAAACACATAAATAAAACTTACCTGCTAGTTCGTCGAAGACAAAATCGTAGTATCTTTGAAGAGTTGTCATAATAATTCACTGTTTATATACTTTAAACTTCACAATATTAATGAATTAACAAAAAGTAAAATAGGTAATGTGCCTACGGTTAGTTATTTTTATTATTTCATTAATAATATTGTTTTTGGGCAAAAATAATTTTTAGTGGTTCATTTTCATCCTGATCCGCTTAAGCAGTCGACTGATCTAATTTCGAACTTTTGCTACAGTAAATTTAATAAACCGCATATGTCAAAGTGCACCTGTTGTTTGCAAATTAGGACACTGGCCGTGAGGGAAATATTTCTAAAATGGGTAACAACCATATGCAGTAAATGTATATCGAATTGTTATATTCCGTACATCGTTAGGAAAAAAATGATAAGGAACATGTGCTTTTGACTTAACTATGCACATATTTATTAAATAAATATGTTACAAATTATCTTTCAGTTAATGGCATGTTGCCGGCAAAATTGTGTCGAAAAAAGTAATTATTGTTGACAATCGACTAACAATTGGGATTTATTTTAAGGTAATTATTATATCCGTCTGAAGTTGTCAAAAAAGTATATTATAATTGGGAAATTTTTAGTGAATTTTCATTAAGAAAATTCACTAAAAGGGAGCTTTTGATGATGAGACTTTCGGGAAATTTCTTCAAATTAGCGTGAGTTAGGGCCCCTGGCACCCATTTCCATGGTCAGTTTAAAGGTTTATATATATATATATATATACATATATACATACATACATACATACATACATACATACATACATACATACATACATACATACATACATACATACATACATACATATCCCTTACCCTTAGAGCTAGCCGAAAAAACTTTCAACAAAATTTTCTTGTGACTGTCTAAGCTATATGATGATGACAAGAAGAAATGACAAAAAAAGTGTTCAAAAAGCAGTAGGCCATGGAGTCTAACAATAGAATTCTACTTTTAACATAATTTTCCGTAATGATTCACGATAAAAAAATATTTTGATTAAATTTACAATACTTAATTAGGTAATAATGCTGGGTAATATTATGTGAAACAGTTTAATAATGAAACCCGGCAATAACAAATAGAAACTTAAACTCCACAAAAGGACACAATTAGAAACGGAACTCCACAAATGACAAAATAGAAACTTAAAAATACACTAAATAGAAAATTGTTCAATATGGTCACCGTTTTGTTCACTGCACTTTATACACCTTTTTGAAACATGCCTGCAAACTCTGGTGAGGGTGTTTTGGTTAATATGATTTATAGCTTCCGTGATTCTGTTTTGTAATCCATTGATATTGTCTGGTGGATTGAATTTATACACATCATTCTTCAGAATACCCCAAAAATAAAAATCCATGGGTGTTGTATCAGGACCTCGAGCACACCAATGAACCGGCCCATTGTTACAAATGACACGATTCTTAAAATTTTGGTACAAAAATTCTTTGAGGATCCTAGCATTGTGAGCTGGACAACCGTCTTGTTGGTACCAAATCTCGTCTAAATTATCATGAACTATTCTAATTGTTGGTAAGATATCATTTCTCAATAGATTAAGATACCTTTCCCCAGATAAATTATTTTCAAAAAAGAACGGACCAACAATGAAGTTAACAGATTTTTTTTTAATTAACTGTCTAATCTTCAAATAAAAATAACAATTGTATACCTAATAAGACGCACCAAACATTAATACCAAATCTCTCTTGCAATCGCTTTTCTTCCTTTATATGGGAATTTTCATTTGCCCAATAATGCCTATTATGGTGATTATACATGTGTAATATGTAAATCTGGATTCATCAAGCCATATTATTTTCCAAAGGAAAATTTACATCTTGCTGACATTGTCCTTGATACCATCTGCAGAATTGAAGTCGCTTAGGGTAATCGTCAACATTTAAGCCTTGTACGATTGTAGGTTTGTATGGATGATAATGACTTTGTTTTAATATACGGTGTACCGTACTTTTTGGAACGTCAATTTGTTCACCATAAAAACAGATTGCGGAGGGTTTTTGTTTGAAACCTGTAAGACGGCATTATTTCTTTCTCCATTTCTAGGCATTGGTAGTTTCTTTGCGTGTAAGCTACCGTCATTCAATAGATTGGTCACTATCCTGCGAAATATTTTGGTGTTTGGTTGTCATCTTTCTGGGTAGTTGTTTTGATATGATGCAGCTGCCTCAGTATTTCTGTAGTCACTAGTTTGTTTCCCGTTTATTTTAAATATTATTTAACAATATGTTCAGTAATGAAGAATATTTTGACATGTTGGAATGTTATATATATATATATATATATATATATATATATATATATATATATATATATATATATATATATATATATATATATATATATATATATATATATATATATAGTTTTAAGCAACGTGTTAAATACACTTCAAATTGTTGAGATAATTAAGAATGACAGTATTCTTAATTGTCGCGATAGCGTTATATCCAAAGCAACATTTCTTCTGTTGACTTACGTTTAAAAATCAAACAATTTTTAAAGGCGTCTTCGTAAATCATTAATCTGCTTTTTATTGAGTTCTGTTAGAACATTTAGTTATTTATTAGGTTTACCTATTTAATTAAATTATAACCATTTTTTAGGATAATGTTGTAATGTAAAATATTATTTGTAATAATGGGCCGATTCATTGGTGTGCTCAAAGTTCCTATTGTTTTATCGTGAATCATTACGGAAAATTATGTTAAAAGTAGAAGTCTATTGTTAGACTCCATGGCCTACTGCTTTTTGAAGACTTTTTTTTGGTCATATGTTTTCTGGTTTTGGATTTCATAGCCTCCTATCCTCAAAACGGTTTTTCTCAAAATTGTCAGTGCAATTACAAGATATCAAGCATGTTGTACATCATTGGAAAGCTCTTTTCACAGGCTATCACATGAGCAAAAAGTCCAATATGGCTACCATAATAAAAACAAATGTTGATACCTGCAGCTCAAAAACAAATGACAATCCAAAGTTGAGAATAGCACAAAAAGATTACTCTGTAAAAAGTGTCCTGATAATGTGCAAGTCTTAGACATGTCAGATCAACGTCTACTTAGATATTAAAGAAAAAGGAAATCGACAAATTTTGTTTTTTCAAAATAACTCGAAAACGAAAAGAGGCATGTTTGGAACGAGCATTAAATTATACAAAACATTGCTAATTTAACCGGCTCCCTATCTCTAATAATAACGGAGATAGCAATACATTCCCATCCAGTTTGGGACACTATATATATATATATATATATATATATATATATATATATATATATATATATATATATATATATATATATATATATATATATATATATATATATCCCATTAGTGAATTTTTTAAAGAAAGTTAACTAAAAATAGTTTAGAATTTTCGTGAAAATAATTTGCTTAGAAAATTTGTAAAAAATATATATTTCTCGTAACATTACTTGAACCAATTTTTGTAAAAAAAAAAATGACGAATTTTGGTAAAAGAAATTGTTTGCAAGTTTTCATGAAAAATTGTTTTTGGGAATTTTTGACAAAAAGCTTCTTGTGAATAATTATGTTGGCAGGTGTATAAATGGAAATTCGCTGGCGAAGAACATCGGACCAGTTTTTTTTTTTTTGAACATTTTAATTTTATTTTCGAAAAAATTTTGAACCTTTTTAAACAATAAAGTTATTTTCGTGAAATATGGTACATTATTTTTACTATAAAGATCATACTATTAACCAAATTTGATACCTATTTGTGCGTACTTGCCATTAAACAAATTTTTATGAAAGTTCGCTACCATAACCTACTTGCTGCGTCCAGACTTTTCAAATTCGCCTGGGTGTGGGGGGTTTAAGGTTTGTTAGAAACACAAGTTATCTTTTAAACACATTTATTCTGCGGTATTTTTGTCACAAAACTTATAACAACGAAAACTTTCGCACAAATGACATTCCTAATAGTATTATAAATAATTTAAAATAAATAATTATATAAATCGAAAATATCTTAATTTAGCATGATTTATCTGTCATAAAGGGCTCAGGTTTGAGATGTTGCTTGGTGAGTAGATTAATTTTTGAGGTTGCTCACAATTGTAGATATTACAAATTAATTAGAAATTGGCTATACTTCAGATTGTTAATTATAATATAATGATGGTATAAAAGACTGAAACAAACTATACAACAAAGACGTAATAACTAACTTGTAAAATCCTAAAATTTTAAGATTAACAATTCTATTTATTCTAGCAGCTGAGATATTTTCTTAATTGTTCTGTTTTATTTTCCTATTTTTTAAGTTAAAACATAAGTTTAACTACATATCTCACTTACATGTTCAGCGATATAGTTTAATCTTTATTATTAATTTATTACTATGGCAATATTTTCTTGGAATCTAAGTTAGTGCTATACAAGAACCATGACTTATGGGTTTGCTTGTCAGTTTGAAGCCAAACAGCTCCGAAAAATAAAGTTTGTCAGTTTTTTTTTCGTAGAAAACCTTATAGCTAGCCACTTTTGACTTAAAACATCGTCTTAACTTTCACTGCTGACGTTGAGTGGTGGACGTGCCACCACCTAGTTGCGGAACCAAGTAGTATGTTGTCACGCCAGCTCCAAATAACACGAAGTGTTAAAAAAATAGAGACTGTATACAACTAACTAACAATTTAGAAAATTGTCAGCCCTGGCCCATTTCTATCCCAATATAGGGACAAAGTATGTAAGGCTAGATGCATTCTCGCAACAATTAGAACCGTAGACCGGTTTCGCTCTCATTAGAGCTCTTCAGTACGGCATACTAATTGTAGTAAAAATGCACCTAAAGTAATACGGCTGTAGTATAGCCAGCCTTAAATCACCAAGTGAGTGGTGGACGTGCCGCCACCTAGTTGCGGAACCAAATAGTATGTTGTCACGCCAGCTCCAAATAACACGAAGTGTTAAAAAAATAGAGACTGTATACAACTAACTAACAATTTAGAAAATTGTTAGCCCTGGCCCATTTCTATCCCAATATAGGGACAAAGTATGTAAGGCTAGATGCATTTTCGCAACAATTAGAACCGTAGACCAGTTTCGCTCTCATTAGAGCTCTTCAGTACGGCATAATAATTATAGCAAAAATGGGCCAGGGCTGACAATTTTCTAAATTGTTAGTTGTATACAGTCTCTATCTTTTTAACACTTTATGTTATTTGGAGCTGGCGTGACAACATACTACTTGGTTCCGCAACCAGGTGGCGGCACGTCCACCACTCACTTAGTGTTGAAAGGCTAGCTATACTATAGCCGTATTACTTTAGGTGCATTTTTGCTACAATTAGTATGCCGTGCTGAAGAGCTCTAATAAAAGCGAAACCGGTCTACGGTTCTAAAGGTTGCGAGAATGCATCTAGCCTTTCACTGCTGAGCAAATTACACCGTCAGTGGATTTCGGTTATTATATTTAGTTTGTATGGAAAGCCTATCATTTTCTGTTTACAATTTTTTATTTACTAAAGGCAGAAGTTTTTGCGTTTTACCATTATTTTACCTTTTACTATTCTATGTTTTATTTTTATCTAGTTTACGTGTTCACTTACAAGAAAAACTTTGCTATGTTTGAATTTCAAATACCTGGGGTGCTATTATGATATGTTTCACAGATTCACTGGCAAAAATAAGTGCTTTTTGTGCTTGTTTTTTGCATTATTGTGTCAGCTACAGCACATTAGCTGCATATCGTTCTCTTATAAACTAAACGTTAGCTAAGTCCATTTTTTTGCGCAAAATTACTATATTTAGCCTAGAGGAAAGTGGGGTGATATGGAATACCATTTTTATTACGACTGATGGAAGGAATGACAATTTTACTTCCACGTCGTCAATATGTATGGAAGTATGGCATCGACGACAAAAATTTCAAAAAAATTTTTCGCATAAACGTAAAAGTGTCAAAACGTAGAAAACATGATTTGGGAACGAAATTATTTTGTGTCTGTTGGTTTGTATGTCTGTCTGTTTACAGCCACGATAACTTTAGAACGAATTGAGAAATCGTCTTCAAATTTGGTACACAGTTAGCATCCAACAAACGAACGGTTCGGATTGTTTTTGGGTAAAATCGCTCCAGGGGGTAAGGGATGAATGAGGGATGATTTGATGAAAATTGACATTTTTTCGTTAAAAATCGAGTAACATAACGTTTTATGGTTTGTTTATTAGGAAACTTTCAATTTCATTAAACACAAAGTATTCAGTGTTGAAATTAAATCAGGGGTTGAATGTGTGAGTGGGGAATATCGATGACAGAAATGTCGAAGTTTTTTTTTGTTGCTAAAACGGAATAAAATGTTTCAAAACATATAGAAAACTTGATTCTGGAACGACTTTTTTTTTGTCGGTCTGTTGTACGTCTGTCTCTCAGTAGGCGCAATAACCTTCGAACGAATTGAGATATCATCTTCAAGTCTGGTATCCAGTTAGCACCCGACAAAGGAAAGCTTCGAATTGTTTTTGGGTAAGATCGCTTTAAGGGGTAGGGGATAAATGTGGGGTGATTTGGTGAATATTGTCATTTTTTCGTTAAAACTCGAGTAATATAACGGGAGGAGACGCCGGGCATACCACGGGACGCGCTCGTCTGGTTCACGGACGGATCCGGCGGGGAGCGTGGGACGGGGGCAGGTGTTTACTCGGAAGGACCGAGGGTAAGTCATAGTATTTCCCTCGGAGCCCATGTAACGGTGTTACAGGCCGAGATGTACGCCATCCTGCATTGTGTGCGGGAGAACAAGAGGAGGGGCTACACCAACAAGTGGATCCTCATAGCCTCACAGCCAGGCAGCCCTTAATGCACTAAGTAGTCCACGGGTAAATTCCTGGCTGGTGAGTGAGTGCCAGAATGAGGTGACCCTCATTTGGGTGCCGGGTCACTCGGGGGTCAAAGGCAATGAAGAAGCTGACAGTCTCGCGAAGAGAGGGTCAACAGAACCATTTATGAGACCAGAACCGGCTCTGGGCGTGTCAAAGAGCACTGCCAGGGAGCCATTCAGTCCTGGGTCAGAAACCAACACAAGTTGTACTGGGCGGACTGACCAGGGCTCAGACATGGGAAGTCAATAATTGACGGACCCAGTTCAAAGAGAGCTGTGGAGCTGCTAAGGACAGCTCAGAAACACAACAGGTCTTTTGACGGGACACATGGCCGTCAAGAAACACCTGCATAAAACGGGGCGGTTCGAAGGGGACCTCGCATGCAGACTCTGCGGCGAGGGGGAGGAATCAGCCCAGCACATCTTGTGCGAGTGTAAAGCTGTGGACCGCAAAAGACAACTGATCTACGGACAGTCTAGACCGGAGACAGAGCAATATAAAACTTCACCCTACCAATCGCTGTGCAGACTAGTTCAAGGCACAGTGATTTTGCAATGGGTGGAGTAAGACTAAGGGTATGCACCATCAACCAAAGGTTGCAGTGCTATCGGGGCGGCAAGGACGCTGACGAGCCCTAAGGGAACAAAAAAATATATAACCTTTGAGAAGCTAATGGGTACAGGAATACGAATATTGTCTTTGTGGTCAAGTCATGGACCCTAAATTCATTGAGAAAGTCTTTCTGAGGTGAGTAGATTGTCACAGCTATGTGGAAGTTATGATTCAATTTGCAAGACTATCTTTTTAAGTTCTGGCATACGGTCCATACTTTTTCTCAACAGTTCGACATAAACCAGGCAAAATTGGAAACCAACCAAAAATTGACAAACAAGTAAATTTAATTGATGTTCATTTTTAACATTTATTGAAACGTGAGCATTCCAATACAATGTACGTAAATAAAAATTGAATAGAGTGAGACAACATCGAAAGTAAAATCTTCTTTTAAACGATTGCTAAAACTTGCAAATTTTGTAATAAAAACAAAAACATTATTTTCTTCTGGCCATAAAAACAGTATAAACTATAAAACTTAGATAATGGTAATTTTGCAATAAATTTATTTCCAATGATTTATAAAACTCAGATTTGCCAATCTGAACAAAAACACTATTTTCTTCTGGTCGTGTAAACAATATAACAATAAAACTTGCTAATTGATAGCTTATCAGCATGTAAAAACTTAGAGATAACACGAAATTTCGCTTATCTGGAGAAATCACAAACAAACACTCCCGTTTCTATATATATTTTTTTTAACGTCGGTCTATTTTCGCGACTATGGCCAATCACCGACGCCAAGGAACAGTTTCACCTCACTATCCTGGAAATTTTGCCGAACCCCTGCCTTTCTGTAAGGAGGGTAGAAGTGTTTAACGTGCCCAACATCGCATGGATACGGGACCGACGCCTTTATGCCTCCTCCGAAGGGCGGAACGTGCAGATATTCAACTTGCTCAAATACAATGCAGAACCTCGGTTGATGTTAATGTTACAGTATGTACTGAAAAAGTGAAAGGAGAACGCTGGGATCCAACACAGTACCTTTCGGTTCAAAGGCACACGTTCTTACCACTGAATCACCGAGCTTCTAGTTTCTATATCAGAACAGTTTTCATGGACCCGCAGCTTGTACAACAGACACTCTATTCATATTTTGCCCCATGCCTTTTCGGTGTACTTTGAGCTGCAAAATATGCAACTTGCATAGTTGTAGGGATTATATTGTGGTGTAACAGCCTCGCACTCATTATCCAAGAAATGGATTACTTTTCACAGTACCCCTTTTCTGGCCTACCACTTTAGAAAGTCCGCTTATACTGAGTCCATGATACTTACCATTTTGTGTATCAACGCATACTTTTCTTTTTGTCTTATACACTTAGACATTCGTCTAATTAATTAATTAAAAGCAGTAACACTAACCTGCTGGATAAACGCCCAGAATCGTAGATGGAGGTTTTGAAAAATATAATGATATTCCATATAATATACATATTTCATATTAGGCCACATTCCTCTACCAATTAAAAAAAATCTAAACTAAGAAAAACGTATCTTTAAGCTACGCTATAGCGTAGCCACTGTTAGTCAAGTCAAAAGTGGTACTATAACGAATGATCGTAATAACAAGTAAATAAGAAAATAAAAAGAAGCACTTGCTGAACATTATAAAAAAAATATTCCATCAACTGAAATTGTTTTGAAATTATACATATTATGTTTCATCTAGTTTTGCCTTTGTTTGTGTTTAAAGAGTAATGATTAAGCAACCCCCTATTCTGTTTAAAAAATTCGTTTAACTCAAAAAAAAGTCTTTTGCAGTAATTTTAATTCTATCACAATATTAATACACACTTGGATTCAGCTAGTTCGTTTATAATGCCTTTTTCTCCATCAAGTAGCTGTTTTTGTAAAAGTTCCAGAACATCGAATGGATCAGTAGAATATTAGGAATGTAAATCAAAAACACGCTCTTAGGTTGAGAACATTCTGGATGGAAAGCTTGCAGCGAATGTGCCACCAACAGCACGAACTGGACCTGAAAATAAAACATTTGTTACTGAAATCACTTCATTTTGCAGCGTTTCGGAATCCATGGCAAGTCCTTAAAATTACAAGCTGTTTATGTATTTTATGTGGTTAAATTTGTTTAATTTTGGTGGCATAAACTTGACACCGACGCCAAAAAATGTTTATGCCTTTTTAAAAGAATACTCAGTCTAAAGGTCATGTCGCCTCGTGGCAAACGTGGCCTTATGTTTCCAACATCTTTTTTATTGTAGCTTTTGCACTTCATTAATTGGGCCAGCCAATCCAAAACTTGTTTACTTGATCTACCTCTTCTTTTTTTTTAAGGATGATGTGTCCAGAGTTTGGGTACGTCGAAAATTTGACATATTCGACGCTTTTTTCGACGCGTCGAGAGTTATTTTTTGACATCATTAATTTTTGACATATTCGACAGTCGAAAATATAACTGGATATTTTAATTTGGAAATAAATACTATAACTATAAATCAGTGTGTTCATATTAATATAATTATTTAAAAATATGAAAATACAAAACAGCAGATGGATAACAAAATTATGACAACTGAACAACAGAACTATAAAGTTAAAGTACATTCAGAAAGAATTCCAAAACCTGCCATTTAAAATATCTTATGAAAACAAACGAATATTGATCACTTCTATTTTCATCCCTTATTTTCAAATGATAATAGATGTAAGTTTTTTCGAATTTTCTGAACTAAGTCTATTTCTCAGCATAGACTGAATGAAGGACCAATTTGAGAAAAGTATCTCGAGCTGTACCGAAAAGGCTGGTATTGAGTTTAACTTGATGGCTAACTTAGCCAGTTCTGAATGATGTATTTCAGCCAATCCCCAGAAAGTCTGCACATTCGCGATTTGTTTGGAGAAAAGTTTCTGGAAGAATTTTTTGTTATTTTTAATGGAAATGATTTAATGCATCAGCACTTAAAATTATCTATGAGAAAATTTCCCACATCTCTTATACGTTCTTCGGATAACATCTGTGGATGGAAAGAATTTGCTGAGAGAATAAATATTTAATCCTTGTTGCTGTCGTTTTTTTTTCTTCAGAAAATGATCATATTGCTCAAAACCATCTGGTAAACCCAATGTTAACCATTCCTCAGCTGCATCAGCAGTTAAAGCCTGTGTGCTCTGTAATTTATTTAAAAGCTTGCATACGGGATCGAATAATTTAAGGCTATCCTCTACTTGCTTTTTTAAATTTTCATCAAAAACAAGTTTTGCTACATCTGGTTTGATTTTCGTAATATCGTCTGCAATAGCATTTTTCATAGGCTTTAAATTATCTAAAAAAATTTACAAAAGAGTATCTTAATAAACGCCAGCGTGTTTCCCCAGTCCTCTCCCTCGTCGCAGAGTCTGCATGCGAGGTCCCCCTCTAACCGCCCCATTTTATGCAGGTGTTTCTTGACGGCCATGTGTCCCGTCAAGAGACCTGTTATGTTTCTGAGCAGTCCTCTGCTAACATTTAGCAGCTCCACAGCTCTCTTTGAACTGGGTTCGTCAATTATTGACTTCCCATGTCTGAGCCCTGGACAGTCTGCCCAGTACACCTTGTGTTGTTTTCTGATCCAGGACTTAATGGCTCCCCTGGCAGTGCTCTTTGTCACGCCCAGAGCCGGTTCTGGTCCCATAAATGGTTCTGGTGACCCTCTCTTCGCGAGAGTGTCAGCTTCTTCATTGCCTTTGTCCCCCGAGTGACCCGGCACCCAGATGAGGGTGACCTCATTCTGCCCAGCCAGGTCGCTCGTCTCGTATCGGCACTCACTCACCAGCCAGGAATTTACCCGTGGGCTACTAGGACCTTAAGGGCTGTCTGTGGCTATGAGGATACGCTTGTTGGTGTAGCCCCTCCTCTTGTTCTCCCGCACACAGTGCAGGATGGCGTACATTTCGGCCTGAAAGACCGTTGCATGGGCTCCGAGGTAAATACTATCACTTACCCTCGGTCCTTTCGAATAAACACCAGCCCCCGTCCCACGCTCCCCGCCGGATCCGTCGGTGAACCAGACGAGCGCCCCCCGTGGTATGCCCGGCGTCTCCTCCCGCCATGCCTCACGGTCGGGGATCTCCACTGTAAAGTTGTTTTCCCTGCAGATTCGCGGGCTCGCGACGTCTGACCTCATTTCAAGCATGAGCTCCTTCACGATCTCCTGAATTTTGCAGTGGCCCCTGAAGCCTGGGTTGATCTTCAGTCTACTATTGCAGGCTAGTCTGTATACAAGCGGTTACACAAGTCTAAACAGTCTTACAAGCAAAGTCCACATTAAAAGTAAAGTCAAAGCTAAAATACTCTGTTAACAGTTACATTTGTAAAAGTTAAAGCTATAAAACTGAAAAGTTATAACGCCCAAATGTCAAAGCTTGGTCAAACATCTCCATGCAGTAAAAACAACAATACATAAGTGATAAAAAACGGGTCAGAGCCCGTGTAAGTTAAGCTTAAAGTGCACTGACACACTACAATCTAATGTCTTTAAACAAATAGGCAGAGAAGCTGCTGAGGCAGGTTGCACAATCAGAGCAGAACTTTCAGAGAAAAACACGGAATTCAACCTATGATACGTATTAAGAATCAAACCAACATGGCTAAACATACTTACGTTCTGTTTTTTGTAACAGGAACTGAACATTATAAGAAATCTATCATATTAGCTGTTTTCATCGACTGTCGTCTTTGTTTCCTTGCACTATGTGGGTAAAGGCAGAATTAAAAGCATAAAGACCTTACATCACAGCAATAGACACACGACAATACAAATAAAACCCCACAATCGAAATTGAGAACAGTTAAAAGCTGAAAATCAGACGTGAATGGGAAGGGGGAAGCGAAGGAACTACCACTTTTAGCTAAAAATAATAAGTGACAGACGAGTGACGTTGACACTTGTTGGACTGTCCTGGGAAGCACAGAGCAAGAAACATTTTCGGGCTCCTTGACTCCACAGAATTGTGTATAAAGTTTCTGACACAACCACTTTTGTAAATTTTCAGGAGACCCCTGAAGATGGCTTAGGTTATATGAGCCGAAACGCGTAGGGCCTTTAACAATAAATACAGTCTGGAAGTATAGACTTGTCTGTTTGACCTTAGAATTATATCTATCCCAGACGTCGTGACGTTCAGAAGTTGTAGTTTTTCTTTTACTTAAACTCAATGTTAAGTCTGCTTTGGGGGACCCAATTCACCGCAAGACATGAAAATCGTTTCGCAAACAAGTTAGCGTCATCGGAGGGATGAATAAACTATTTTAATTGATGACGCTAACTTTGTCAAGCAAAACCAACGTCAGATATGAAAAATGTCTTGTGTGAATTGGGTCCTGCAAAGCATACTTATCAATGACCATCACAGGTTCCAATCTTCACTAAGATACAGTGCCCCATGCAATCTTACTTACAAATCAGTATAAACCATAGACTTATAATAAAAGGAGACTTGACTATTCATTCATAAATAGCCATTTGTTTTGTAACAACCATTAGCATAAGTGGAAAAGAGATGCAAGAGAGAGAGACCACATAACATTCCGACTCTCGACAACGTCGCAAATAATTCCGACTCGTGTTTGTTATGCCACCAGTGAAAAAATAAATCCAATTTTCCACACACCTGACACTGGCGAACCATGTTCTAATGTTTATAGATAAACTTTTCTTTAAATAACACAATTAAAATTAAAAAACTCACTAATACAAAAATTCCGACTGCTAGCAACACCGCCTAGAAGAGTTGTAAAATTGGGCGGCCGATGACTAATGACAGAAATGTTGACTGGAAGAAGTGAACAGGGTTGCCGCTTGATATTGAGAATCTAGCATTACCGCATCTTCATAAATTTTATATTTATTATCAAGCATCAGATACAGCAGCTCTATTGATATACTTATTGTACCTATAGGAGACTGTTATAAATAATAGCTTCACTATGAAATAGGGACAAGACGCTTTTATTATTTAATATTATAAATTAAATTTTGTGTCATAAGCTGAAAACATTGGGCGTGAACGAACGTTTGGCAACAGTGTTAGGTAAAGCGTAGTAAAATTATACAGTGGACCATACAATCGCCCAAATACATTAATATGTTATCAGATCTCTGATTGCTTTAAAATGTAAATAATTGTATCTCTATTCTTTATATATCTATGGTATAAACTGAAAGATTAAACAGGTTTTTACCATTTGCGCCATAGTGAGCCTTGGTTTCCATGGTCTCAGAACGTCCTGCCATTCAGATCCAAGTGATGATAGAAGATAATACGTGTACATCAGAATATGGATGAAACTGTTCAGTATAATTGGAAAGGTGTTCATTCCTCCTAAAAAGAAAAACACAACATTATATTACTTCAAGTCGCATATCAATCATATTGAGATATCCCAAATTAACTTGGTCAAACGTGTAATGGACTGTCATGTTCACAAAAAGTATCAACGAGGCGAGAGTGTCATGGAACGTTTACTGTAAGCTCGCGACATTCCAAGGGATATGTATGTTTTAGCTTTAATAGAATAAATATTTCTCATTTACAAAAGTCGGGTGTGTGATTTTGTGAAAAAGACTTAAAATCAGAAATTACCAACAATTTTTTTTATCTTACAAGTAAACGTATGATACAGCATTTTACTACAACAAAAAACAATTAACAGAGGTCTGATGACAGTCTCTTTAACGGAGGCGCCATGTGTTACAGTATTGTGCCAAATAATGTGAACATTGGGAATTTCTGTATTATCTCAACATGGCCACACTGCTGTGACAGTTTTGACATATCCCATAACCTGTCATTCTGCTTTAATTAGCGAATTTTCATTAAGAAAAATTCACTAATAGAGAGGTCACGATGAAAAGCTTTTGAAAAAATGTCTTCAGATGAGCGCGAATTTGGGTCCCTAGAACCCAAAACCAAAGTCCGTTATGTTTATTTATATATATATATATATATATATATATATATATATATATATATATATATATATATATATATATATATATATATATATATATATATATATATGTATATATATGTATATATATATATATATATATATATATATATATATATATATATATATATATATATATATATATATATATATATTTGTGTGTGTGTGTGTGTGTGTGTGTGTGTGTGTGTGTGTGTGTGTGTGTTTGTGTGTATGTATGTATGTATGTATGTATGTATGTATGTATGTATGTATGTATGTATGTATGTATGTATGTATGTATGTATGTATCCGAGCGCAAACTCAAAAAATACTAAACTGATTTCGATCAAACTTGGCAAAAATCAACGCTATATTTTTTAATTATTAAAGTTAGTAGAATGAAATTTTTCACATATATAGAGCATTCATAGATCTTCTCATATTAATTTTGAGGCGTTTCTTTTAACACAGACTTAAGCGTGGGAGCGGTTGGCATAACGGATATCTTAGATTGTTTTCTTTGAATGTTGGAAAGCTAGAAAATCTGCCTAATAAATTAAGACAGCCAGAGTTGTCAGTTTCAAAATGTTATTACACAAACTTGGGAACTTTCCCTCTTAGGAGAATTAACGGTAATATTTATTTCTAGAATTGATTTGTTAATCAAAAAGCTATATGGTAAAATCTGACGTCGAGCTGCAAATAGGGAAATGGATGGCAAAGCAGAGAGCCATAATCGCCGCCATATCAGACCCGATTATAATTGGCTTGGACATACTTCAGGGTCAGTGCGCTATACTTGGTCTTGGCACTAACATTCTGACTATCGGCGGTGAGGAAATAATAATGTCGCCTGGCAGAAACCTGGTAGTGCGGAAAATCACCATAGAGGAAAATAGCAAAGCCTGCCGTAAAAGTGCCATTCCAGTGAAGAGAGCTGTGAGAGGAAGAGACGACCCAGTTACTCAGCCAGAAGCAAGTGGAGAAGAAAGTATGAGAAAAATACAAGACGAAGGGTGCAAAGACCACGTAAATGTGAAGCCAGCCCAGAAAAAGGTCAATAAACACATTTGTTTGAACAGAGCCGATGTGGAAAGGATGAATAGGGCCCGCCGAGATATTTGTGCACGTAGAAACATCAGAACTACAGCAACTACACGGAAGAACCAGTACCACCTAAGAACTTCGCTTGAAGGAAGCCCCGACGTATTGACGAGAAGGAAAACCATCCACTCTGCTGCCGGAATGCATATACGAATAGAAAGCGACCGCATGAATATCCGTTATGGCGTGCCACCTAATTCAGCTGGTTTTAAAGAAGAAGATCGGGTGTTGTTCTACAAGTCAGCACGACGCAAGCGACGGTCACCTAAACTACAGAAATTATGGGAAGGTCCGTATAAGGTGGTCAACAGGATCAATGGCGTTGTCTATCGCATTCAAAGGAGCCCGAAGAGCAAGATGAAGATGGTCCATATGCACAGACTTACACCATACCAAGAAATGTCAGAATTCGACCGGGACGACGATCGAATATAAGAGGAGGGCAGTGTCACATTTGTCTATGAGAATTAAGTTTAGGAACTTTGTTACTTCTATGGTAGTGTGTTGGTAACAGCGAACACTCTGAAATGATATTTCTAGAAGGGACCAGAAGTGACAGGTGTAGAAAAGTGTAGAAGGTCTAGAATCTCTATGGAGAGTATAAATAGACGAATGGTACATAGAGTTAGTTAGTTCAGTATTGAGTTAGTGTGGTGTAAAAGAAGTGATTATAGAGTATTAAGCGAGTCAGCAGTAAGTGTTTAAGAAGCGATCATAGAAGGCGAATAGTGGAATATAGTTCTATGGACATTTAATAATAGAGAAGAGAAATATTTTAGTTGATACTGGTGTTGGAAAATAGTTGGTAATAATAAATTAGTAGTTTGGAAAGCTGTGTTTTGTTAATCAACAAATCAAGAAACCCGTAGAACGTAACAATATATATATATATATATATATATATATATATATATATATATATATATATATATATATATATAATGTATGTTTATCCAACCGATAACTCAAAAAACATTAACCGATTTCGATGAAACTCAGCGAGTATCTTTCTTTTATTAATAGCTTGGATGAGTTCGTTAGCCAGGAAAATCGGACAAGGTTTTCCGAGAAAAGAGAAAATGTTGAGTTTTCTATAGAAAAAAATTGTTTTCTCAAAAAATTACAAAGCAATTTTTATGAAATTTGGTGGAGATGTTGCCTTCAAAAAGACCTTACCACATACCAAAATTCAACTTTCTAAGTTTATAGAAAATTAAGTTATTCAAATTTTTAGTTTTCTTACGAAAAACAATTTTTCTCCGAAAATTACAAAGTTATTTTAATGCTATTTGGTGAATGGGTTGCCTTGGGAAAGGCCTTATTACGAACCAAAATTCAACTTTCTAAGTTAGTAGAAAATTGAGTTATCTAAGTTTGAAGCATTTAATAAAAATTCACTACCATAACGCATTTGCTGCGTCCTGAACTTTTTTAATCTTTCCTGAAAGTCGTGTCACCTACTGAAATGTTTATAAACTAGTACTGTTTGTATTTTTTCTTTCAATAAACGATATTTAACGTAAATCTACTGTGTTCACATTAGATTGCACAATGCTGTAAGAAAAAATAATTTTTTGTTGTCTTCGTTGGATCTACAAACAATCAGCGGTTGCTTGATTTAGATCAAATTCAAGGTTCTATAACTTGAGAACGACTGAAGCCAATATATGACACGTATATCGTAGTTTTACGGCAAAAACTGACCAGGGAAAAAATTGACACGCTACAATTTATCTATCCAAGTCACTAGTGAAAGTCATTATTTGCATTACTAAAAAAAATATAATTCGGGACGCAGCAAGTGCGTTATGGTACCGAATTTTCATTAAATGCTTCAAATTTGTATAACTCAATTTTCTAGAAACCTATAAAGTTGAATTTTGGTGTGTGGTGAGATATTTACGAGTGAAACATATCAACCAAATTTCCTAGAAACTAATTTGTTATTTTTTTAAATACAATTTTTTTTTTCTCGAAAAAATCAATTTTTTATGGAAAAACTGACCCCGTAGGGCTGGCTAACGAACTCGTCCAAGCTATTAATAAAAGAAAAGCTCTTGCCAAGTTTCATTAAAATCGTTTAATAACTGTTTGAGTTATCAGTTGGATACACACATATCTATCTATAATTATATATATATATATATATATATATATATATATATATATATATATATATATATATATATATATATATATATATATATATATCTTCATATAAAATTTCAAACGGACCTTGGTTTCGGGTTGTAAGGGCCCCAATTCGCGCTCCTTTGAAAACATTTTTGCAAAGTCTCACCATCCAGGCCTCTATTAGCGATTTTTTTAAATAAAAATTACCGGTTGTAATATTCTTTTCAAAACACATAAACTTAACCTAGTGTTTTACGTATAAGTAAAACTTGATTTTATGCAAGCCTCTAGACCTAAAAGTGTGTTTTGTGCAAAATCAAGTTTTTTAACTTCGATATATTGTTGTCATAAAAAATAGCAGACTACAAACACTAATGATATATAGGCACCCCATTTGAAAAAAAAACATATTTTGTTTGCATTCCAACGGTTTGTCGGTTTTTCTGAAATGCGAATTCTCGATAGAAAATTGTATGTAAAATAACGAAGTTAAAGGAGGTAAAATCATCTGTGGATCACCATGTGATTTAAGTTTCAAAACGAAGAAAATAAACCCGATTCAACATGTTAACTACTAATTCATTATTCAGTAGTTTGCAAATCTTTACGTTTGGAGTGTATTCTTTAATTTTTGGGCATCTCTTTCAGGTACAATGCTTAAAGAAAATGTGTATTATCCGTCCCAAAATAAAATTCAAAACACCTACCTCCAATAAATTTACAAACGATCCAAGCGAGAACGAATGTGCTGCTGTGATGATAGACATGTAAAGTGGATACTTGATTCTTTTTCTTTCTCAACACAAAAAACATTGTTTCCACTAACTCGACGAGCTTAAGAATGAATGTGTAATATACAAAAGTTAACATCCTCAAAGCGGTTGGATCGTTTGAATAGTCCACAGGTTGGCATCCCCATAGGAAACGCGACGTCCATCCCGAAGTGAAAACCTACAAAAAAATGCTTTATCAATCAAAAAGATACAAATAAATTTCACATATTATTTGGAATGTTTCGTCGTTTTAAATATTCGTAATAATTCCATTCCAGATTTTTTTTCCAAACAGTCACATTTTTAACAAATATCACTTTATTATTATTAGTACAGGCAATAGAGAATTTGTTTCTGCATTCAACCAAAGGAGTTATTATTATTATTATTATTTGATAGATAGGTTCAGAATGACGTACTGAATGTAAAAACACAAAATCCTTACAAATTAGGAGGGCGGAAGTGCCGCCATTTTGAGAAAAACCGTTTCGGCCTATATCTCCGTAACCATACACTTTAGGCCAAAAATGGTAATCACCTTTATTGTAGATTTGATTAAATTTGGTGAATACCTTCATTTTGCAAGTGGCTTGCTAAGTTCGTTAGCCAGGAATTTCGGCCCAGGTTTTCCCGGAAATTTTTGTGTTTTCTTTAAAAAAAATATCATATCTCTGGAAATAACAAAGTAACGGCAACCAGATTTGGTACGCCGGGTTATATCATAATAGGTAAATTACCTACCAAAATTTAGTTCTGTATGTTAAAAGATGAAAAAGTTATAGACATTTAAAGAAAAATAAATTGGGGTTTTGCCCAAAACGTCAAAGTCGCGATGTAAAACGGCAAAATTGGCAATATTTACGCGAAGAACCTGAAACTAATATAAGCTATGGAAAGAAAATGTCTCAAGACGAATGTGTTACAAAGCCTGAAGTCTTAGCTTTAACCGTCATTGTCCTTCATTTTACTAAAATATTTCCAAAAAAAATTGTCGAATGAAAAGTGCATCATTTAACGCGTTATAAGAGTGAAAATATTAATTTGAGAAAAAAAAGTTGTAGGAAATTTGTTAGTTGAAAAGTTAAGTTATAAGCATTTTATTTTTAAAACAATTATTAACAAAGATAAAGGTAAAAAAGTCAACAAATAAATGCTAATAGTCGTATAAGTTGTAAACGGTGAGTGATGCAAAAAAAATATATTGAACAAAAAAAATTTTGGACTAAAGTGCACCGTTACGGAGATATAGGCCGAAACGGATTTTCTCAAAATGGCGGCACTTCCGCCCTCCTAATTTGTAAGGATTTTATGTTTTTACATTCAGTACGTCATTCTGAACCTATCTATTAAAATAATAATAATAATAATAATAATAACTCCTGTAGTTTAGTGCATTATGGACAAGAGTAACGGGCTCCTCTATTGCCTGTACTATATGTAGTAACCTGTATTTTGCTAGGAAAACTTTTATATTTTAATCGAGAGAAGACTAAGTTAAGCTTATGCTCTGCCTACAAAATATTTGAGATAAAAGCTACATGGTTTTTAAAAAAACTGGACGCAGCAAGTGCGTTATGGTAGTGAATTTTCATTAAAATGTTTTTAATAGCAAATATGTGTTTTTTTTAAAGAAAGCAATCATCAAATTTGGTTACCAGTATAACCTATGTAGGAGAAACAATGTGCCATGTTTCATCAAAATAACCTTATTGTTTGAAAATGCAGAAAAACTTCCGAAAGTAAACTTAAAGTGTTTCCGAAAAAACTGATTTCTTGGTCAACCTTATAGGTTTATAGCACATTGAGCTATTCAAATTTGAAGCATTTAATGAAGATTCGATACCATAACGCACTTGCTGCATTCCAAATTTCTTTTCTTACACACATACATTATATTTCGAATTTTGTTGTTGTTGTAGTTTTCGAAATATTGGCAATATTGCACGCTTTTTTACGCCCTTTACATAGTAGTAGTAGTAGCAATGGTGAGGAGGCTAACGCCAAGCAAGTAGGCCACAATGGGCCCTTTTTGCCAAGCCCAGCAACCATGCTCTACTCTTCCTCGGTTCCGTCACCAAACCGCATCGACCTCGAAATGAAGGCCGTGACGGTCTTCAATTGGACGGTACTTACCTGATTCCCCTGCAGAGTCCTCGATCCGAACAATTCTGCTCGAAGACTCCCAAAAGCTTCGCATTCACACAAGTAGTGGTAGGACGTTTCTTCATCCTCGCCGCATTCCTGGCAAATGGGATCCCTCTCTACGCCTATCAATGTGAGGCGTCTTATAAGGGCGCAGTGGCCTGTCAGCACCGCAAGGATGCGTGGGAGCGTAGGTCGACTCCTACCGAGTAGCCAGACAGCTTTATCTCTATCCGGCCCCTCCAAGAAGTTCCTCGCCTGCCTACAGCCACCAACCGACCCCCAGTGCCTCTACATGGCTTCCTCAGGCCACCTGTCTAAGGCGACAGAGACCGTCTTTCTACTTATACCTATCGCAGGGTCCGGGCCACAGAACGGCCGTCATGAACCAAGCCTTGCGAGATTATTCGCTACCTCATTCCCCGCTACGCCACAGTGTCCCGGAACCCACACCAGTTGCACCTCTTTTGTCCTGGCTAGTCCTCTGAGGGCGTCAGCGCACCTCTGAACCAGTGTTGACCTGATTCTGGCCGTGCAGACTGCCCGGAGGACCGCCTGGCTATCCGAGCAAATGTATACACATCTTTCGGGGCTCCTCCTTACATCCTGTCTATTGGCCACAGACAGGATAGCGTACACCTCTGTTTCGAAAGCCGTGGTATATGCGCCCATCGCATAACTTTCGCGCACCCCCAGGGTCTCGATGTATATTCCTGCCCCGGAGAATTGTCGATCCTCCAGCCGCGATCCGTCAGTAAAACAGGCCAGGCTTGCGGGCATTCCGGGCATTTTCCCTCCACTGAGCCCTACTGGTTTGGTTATCCTGAGGGTATATGGCCTAGTCAACCTAATATCGCCCTCGGCATTCCGTACCTTGATGGCGGAAACCGGAATTTCCTTTTCCACCTCCTTGGCGACTCTATTACTGCTCCCTTTCCGCACCAGTTTCCAGAGTCTCGCATTCTAAGATGCGACGCCATACCCTCCCTTCTGATACAGATGGGAAACGGTGGCAGCATCAACAAGATCTCTATTTCAACAACACACCACGAGGACTTACACCCTAAATACTATCGTACCGTGGGTGTCGACAAAGAGGAAAGAGGCAACTTGTTAATTCTGGACTTGAAGGTTTGGAGGTTCGGGGGAGAAGGAAAAACATGTGCCGGCAAGGAATTCTACAACTTGGAAGTCCTCGGGACAAAATAGCAGGCATAACAAGATGTTTTATGTCTGGTGACCGGGACAGTAAAAGGGTGCATTCGCTCTGTTCCCCTGGTAGATCTGTTGGGGGCAGCAGGTGGAGGAACTATGGAAGAAAGCTCCTCTGAGCAGTGCCCGTGCAGATATCTATAAAAGAGAGAGAGGTCACCAACGGCACGTCGGTGGGCATGGGATGGCAGCCTTTGGGTGAGGGTAGGGTCACCGATGAGACGTATAGCTCTCTTCTGAATGGAGTCCAGGATAGCGAGTGTAGAAGCGGCATCAGCACCCCAGATGTCGGAGTAATATTCGAGGTTTGGTCTTATTTGTGAAGTATATAAGGTATAGAGATTAGCTGGTGAAAAGTATTTGCGAGCCCGGAAGAGGAAACCTAATTTCTTAGCAGCCGCTTCTGCAATTGATGTGACATGTTGGTGCCAATTGAGATTTCGAACCACAGAAATGCCAACAAGTGAAAAGGACTCATTACTTTGAATAACTTGGTTGTTTATTGTGATGGGTCTAGGGCTGGTGTATCTCTTATGGGAAAGAAAGCAAGACTGTGATTTGGTGGGGTTGAATTGTACAAGATTTTTACTTCCCCAGTCTAATATTTTTTGGAGATCCACGGAGACAGAACCCTCCATGAGTCTGCGATCCTCATCTAATTGCGCTAAAGAGACAGGCTTAGAATATTATATATTTAAGTGGAGGGTGCTGTCGTCCGCGTAACTGTAAACTGGGTTGGATTAGCTAGAAAGGAGGTCATTGATGTGGAGAAGAAACAAAGTAGGGGCTAAAGCTGAACCTTGAGGAACTCCTGCATTAATTGGATACAGTTTAGAGGATTGGTCATCCACGACAACAGAAATGCTCCGGTTGGAGAGGAAATTTGCTGTCCACGTACAGAGTTTTGGTGGTAGGCCATAGGCCGGTAGTTTATTAGGCTGCGCTGCGTGCCAGACGTGGTCGAATGCTTTGGATATGTCTAGAGTGACAATCTGGGATTCACCGCGTAGTTCCATAGAATTGTTCCAAGAATGGGTGACAAAGGAAAAGAGGTCGGCAGTTGATCTGCGCTGACGGAATCCATACTGCCTGTCGTGGATTAGACTGTGTTTTTCAAGAAATTTTAGTAATTCGGTGTTTATATACTTTTCCATCACTTTAGAGACGGCTGAAAGGAGAGAAATAGGCCTGTAGTTGCTAGAAAGCGCTTTGGATCCTTTCTTGGGGACGGGTTGTACTCGAGCAGTTCTCCAGTTACTAGGGAATATGCCTCTATTGTAAGATGTCTGCAACAGACGAGTCAGGACAGGAGCAAGTTCTGGTGCGCATTTTTTGAGAACAATTGCTGTGATCTCGTCAAGGCCAGAGGCTTTCCTGGTATTAAGGGAAGAGAGCATCTTTCGTACCTTTTTAGTTTTGAAAGTGATATCCGTCATTTTATGCGCGACGTTGGGGACAGTTGGTGGTTGAACATTTGGAGGTGGGTTAAACATTTGGAGGTGGGTTAAACATTTGGAGGTGGGTTAAACATTTGGAGGTGGGTTGAGAGTAGAATTGCCGGCAAACAACGAAGCAAAAAGTTCAGCCTTGCCCAGGGCGGTAGAAACAATTTCATCCCCTGAGACAAGAGGTGGTAACGTGCTCTTGCAGAAATTATTCCCAATAGATTTAACAAGAGTCCAGAAGGGTTTGCTGCCGCTGAAGCTTAAGAGGACTTTGTTTTTGATATGGTTATTAAACGAGTTTTTTGCCTCAGAAAGAATGCTGACATAGCGGTTTTTTGCGTCGTTAAATGCTTGCTAGCGCGGCTGAGAGTGTCGTCCTCATAGCGCCTGTGATACCCAGGATTGCCAGCCTTTGGAGTTTGTCCAGCTTCCTGGTAGTAGATTCTATAAATAATTTTTAAGATGTAGCTCAAGACACTATAATTAATGTATACATTTTTTTTTCGCATCTTGTAGAATAACGAATATATTGAGATTTATTGATTTTTTACGAAAATTCGACAAAAATTATATACCATTAAACGATAAAGTATAGCTTAGACTACTGCCAAAGCAAGTCAACGGAGTATTAAAGTTAAGTACATCATTACACCAAGTGTCAAAAAAGATATTTAGTAGTTTTCGAAATATTGGCAATATTGCACACTTTTTTACGCCCTTTTTATAAATTATAATACTAGTTGAGCCAATTGGCTGTGGTGTCTATATTCTGTGGTTGAATTCAATTATATTATTTGGCGGCCACAGTACGGATAATGAATAGATAAGCTTAAAGAGATACAAAACGGAAATTTCAGTCCCTGTGCATTCAGAAATATCCTTACACAAAAGCTGCTTACGAATATAATAGGGATCTTACTTAACTTTAGAAGTGTAGAAACTTTAGCACAGACGAGCTGCAGATTGAGACTTCTTACATAAATTAGTGAATTTTAAATTTAATTTACTATAGGGTTAGCGCTTTCACTGATTCATATTCTCTTAAGTTTCGTGGACGATTACTTGGTTCTACTTTAAGTGCAATAGACAAAGTGTGTCATTCAGTTAATTAAAAATAAATCACTCGGAAACTGAATTTATAGCCTTTTACAAATTACCTTAAACAGTGTTAAACTGCTCATTGACAAGCAAATGCAAAATGCTACTACGCACCTGACAAACAATTGCAATTGTTTATCGGTAGTGAGAGAAGATATTTTAGACCAACTACATAAAATCCTTACCAATTTAAAACTTCGAAAAATTGCGAATAATAATGGTAGTTAATTTTGCCCAAGTAAAAGTCTTGGTTTTAGAAATCTTAGTATTATATATCAATTTTTCAAGTTATCGATTAATTAAATCTCTTTAAAAATTCATAATTGGCATTAAACCTGATGCGTTGTATTTCAGGTGTTTTATTTGAGGCTGAATCTTTGTCTAGGCTTGTCTAGATAAAAGCCCAGCGCTGCTTGATAAACTTCCGGCCTATGGCCTACCACTAAAACTCTGAACCTGGACAGCAAATTTCCTCTCCAAGCGGAACATTTCTGTTGTCGTGGATGGTCATTCCTCTAAACTGTATCCAATTACTGCAGGAGTTCCTCAAGGTTCAGCTTTAGCCCCTACTTTGTTTCTTCTCCACATCAATGACCTCCTCTCTAGCACATCCAACCCAGTTCACAGTTCCGCAGATGACAGCACCCTCCACTCAAATATACAATATTCTAAGCCTATCTCTTTAGCCCAATTAGATGAGGATCGCATACTCATGGAGGGTTCTATCTCCGTGGATCTTCAAAAAATATTAGACTGGGGAAGTAGGAATCTTGTACAATTTACCCACCAAATCACAGTCTTGCTTTCTTTCTCATAAGAGATACACAAGCCCTAGGCCCATGACAATGAACAACCAAGATATTCCAAGTAATGAGTCCTTGTTGTTGGCATTTCTGTGGATCGGAATTTGAATTGGCATCAACATGTCACATCGATTGCAGAAGCGACTGCTAAGAAATTAGGTTTCCTCTTCCGGGCTCGCAATTACTTTTCACCAGTTAATCTCTATACCTTATATACTTCACAAATAAGACCAAACCTCGAATACTGCTCACACAGCTGGGGTGCTGCTGCCGCTTCTACACTCGCTATCCTGGACTCCATTCAGAAGAGAGCTATACGTCTCATCGGTGACCCTACCCTCACCCAAAGGCTGCCATCCCTTGCCCACCGACGTGCCGTTGGTGACCTCTCTCTCTTTTATAGATATCTGCACAGGCAGTGCTCAGAGGAGCTTTCTTCCATAGTTCCTCCACCTGCTGTCCCCAACAGATCTACCAGGGGAACAGAGCGAATACACCCTTTTACTGTCCAGGTCACCAGACATAGAACATCTTGTTATGCCCGCTCTTTTGTCCCGAGGACTTCAAAGTTCTGGCATTCCTTGCCGGCACATGTTTTTCCTGCTCCCCCGAACCTCCAAACCTTAAAGTCCAGAATTAACAAGTTGTCTCATTCCTTCTTGTCGACACCCACGGTACGATAGTATTTATGCTGTAAGCCCTCGTGGTGTGTTGTTGAAATTAAAAAAAAAATACAATAAAATATTTTATACTTACGCCCCACATAATATATACGCATGCGCTAATTTGGCATATGTTGTAAACCAATAATAATTTCTTCAGGCTGAATGGTTTTCTGTTTTCCATAAAAGCTGGCAGGATTTTGTAAATGAGTAGAAAATACAATGTTACTATACCAAAAATTGGATCCGGTCCTGACATTAACGGCCAATCTTCAACCCTTGGATCTGTAAAAGGAAAAGAGAAAAAATATCGTTAAATAGAAAGAATGTAAGCAACAATATTTTATTCTATTGCATAGTGTTTTTTTTTACGTTGGTCTATTTCCGCAACCATAACCAGTCACTGACTGCACTAGACAAAGTGGAGCCGGAACCGTTTAATCTTACCATGCTGGAAATTTTGCCGAACTCCTGTCTTGTAAGCAGGATTGGAATATTTTACGTGCGTATTTCCGGACTTGTTTGGGCATTTTAAGAAAAAGTATTTGGTTTTTATATTTATAATATTCCTTTTTTGTGTTTGTGTGTGTGTTTTTTGTTTCTTTAACGTCTTTCCGCTACTGTGGCTAATCACCGACGCCAGGGAGCAGTGTCGCCTCACTCTATCCTGGAAATTTCGCCGAACCCCTGTATGTCTGAAGGAGGGTGGGGATCTTTGACGTACCCAACATCACATGGACATGGGACCGACGGCTTTGCGCCCCCTCCGAAGCGCGATTCGTGCAGACATTCGACTTGCTCAAATACAGTGCCACAACGTCGGTTGATGTTAGTTGTACAGCATGTACTGAAAAAGTGAAAGGAGAACCCTGGGATCGAACCCAGTACCCTTCGGTTCAGAGGCACACGTTTTTACCACTGAACTACCTAGGCTCTTCCTTCTTTTTTCGGAATTTCCATTATAAATTTCTTTCTGAGAAGAAAATTAGAAAAGGTTGGATCTATGAAGGAACGAATTGCCTAGTTTAGTTTATTGCCATTTTAGTGAATTTTCTTAGAAAAAAATTCACTATGAGCGCGAACTAGGACTCCTAGAATCCATACCTGAGATCAGTCTCAATTTATATATATATATATATATATATATATATATATATATATATATATATATATATATATATATATATATATATATATATATATATATATATTGTTTTATATACGTATCACATCCATAACTCAAAAAATAATGGTCCGATTTTGTTAAAATTTGGCATGTACCTTCCTTTTGTAAGTGGCTTGGATGAGTTCGTTAAACCAAGGAAATTGAACCAGGTTTTCCTGAAAAGTTTTGGGTTTTCTTTCGGAAAAAAATTTATCAAAAATATATAAGAGCTATGGTAACCAAATTTGGTACGTAATTTGCGATATTAGAAGGAAACTATGCACCAAAATTTATATTTATATTTTAAACGTTATAAAAAACATTTGGTGCCAGATCATTTCTATGAAAATTCACTACCATAACGCACTTGCTGCGTCCAGACTTTTTTAAATAACAGCTTCTGAAACATTGCTGTGAAACTTACAGGGAAAGTAAAGTCTGTTCATTCTGACATCCTGTGTTTATGCCAACTACGCCGAGTCTTTAGTTTGTAGCTGACCCAAAAATGGCAAATATTTATGATACGGCGTCCTCATTTGATGTAGATCTTACTCATTAGTGGTTATAATTACAGGTAATTATGATATTATGGATTTATCACTTATTAATCGACTAACTTGAATCGACAAAATAATAAAAAGTGTAGTAAATGAAAGTGCATTTTCCTCAGGTACTGATAAATTAAAGAGTGATGCTGTGGACATTATGATTGTTCTAGTTGTAGTTATATTGCATCTGAGTTTGGTATTAGTGAATTTTCATTAAGAAAATCCACTAATAGAGAGGTAAAGATGACTTTCAGGAAACTTTTTCAAATTATATATATCCGAGCGGTAACTCAAAAAATACTCAACTGATTTAAACGAAACTTGGCACATATCTTCAAGGTATTAAGACCGCGGACGAGTTCGTAAATCAGCTAAAACGGACATTTTTTTTTCCAAAAATTTACAACAATATTTTTGAAAACGCTATATTTTTGTAAGTAATAGAGTAACTGGAATGAGAATTTACATGTAGCTAGAAATGGTGTAGATAAACCCATGTTCTGAATTTTGAGTAATGTGGTTCGCAATATTTAGAGTTTTTTCCAAATTAAAAACAAAATCTGAAAAACATGCGTTCAAACGACTTATTGGTTAAATTCCAATGCCTGGCAGACAGAGTAGTTAACTGCCATGCGTAGATTGATTCATACAACAGGTATAAACCATACATCAACGGTAACTAAACAAAATAAATAACAGGCATAAAACATACTACCCGAACCAACAATCGTGAAATCTCGACCACAAATATCGCAAATGACAGACGACATGAAATTAAAATTTTGCCAGGTGATTGCTTCTTAACAGGGGATTCAGTCAATTTTTAAAATACACTATATTTGTAGCTTGATGAACGGCCCCAAGATTAATAAGGAAAAATAACTGCTACGTTTATAATTTGGCAGATACTTTACTTTTCTAAATATGAATTAAGTTTCCTTCTGTATTTTGTAACTTTACTGAAATTTGTAATACAAGTTTATTTTCAAGAGACTTACACTATCTATAGATATTTCAAAATTTAATTTTCTAGCTTCATAGAAAATTGAGTTTTTGGCATTTTTCTGAAAAGGAGAATAGTAAATAATCACTTACCAGCTAAATGTTTAAAGTATGCACTGTACGGCCTTTCAAGTAACGCCATCTTTTGTTTCGTCCTTTCTTCCTGTTGTTGAAAAAAACCGATTTTTATAGGGTTTCCAGGGTTAACTAGCCATGAAGTTTCTGCAAAGATAATTAGGTAAATGCCTGATAATATATTATTTGAATGTAGAAGAGACAAAAAAGAATAACAACGTTTTTTAGACCTGTTAATGTGTAAAACCTTCAAATTACTTTACTTTTTAATTGCATATTGAAATTATCATCATGATAATAATAATAATAATAATAATAATAATAATAATAATAATAATAATAATAATAATAATAATAAGAGGTCTTTATTAGGGCGAAGTTAATTTCACAATTTTCTTCCACTTAACCCTTAAAAGATAACTTTAAGTGTAGGAATTACAAAATAAACAAACTATAAATTATAAACTATAAATTATAAATCATAAATTATAAATGCCTTAGTACCGAAAACAACAAGAAAACAATGTAACAACAAAACAGTAACAATTGTGCGCGTTAAATTTAGCCAAAAGATATGAATTTTTAATATGAATATGATTTACTATAACTACACTACGCAAACTGACTATTTTTATAAAAATCATATATCCGAAACCCTGGCAGAGAACATAACGTATGTTCAAAAGGTATTTTATTATACAGATGTGGTGCAACATAGGAGAAAGAGCTCCGATATTGATCACAGTATCAAGGCGATTTCGCCTTGCTGTTGCAACCAAAACTATGTTTGCATTGGTTGCTGTTTGGGAAAAGACACAATGCGGTGTTTTCTTAAATTCGGTTATCGTACGAAAAACAAGCTAACCTAACATTTATTTTACAATTGTTTACATATTTCGTCGCTTCGCCAAATATAAACAATGGAAGTTACAATCGTTGCAAGATGTCAGAATGTAGAACATTGTAAAACGTACGACAGGGGCGCCATCTCTGTGCGGAACCAGGTAGTATGTCGTCACGACAGCTCTAGTTAACACAAAATGTTATAAATGAAGACTATGTACAATCAACTAACAATTTTGTAAATTGTCAGCCCTGGTCTATTTGTTTCCTAATGCCAGGACAATGTTTGCGTCCAAAAGCGCTAAATTTTAGCATGCGACTGCAAGCGTCTTGATAGCTGGTTGACGTTAGACGACATCGCAGATTTTTAATAGCAGCAAGTTACTGGCAAGCTCAACAAGCGCATTATTTCTACGCTTCGTCGCTGACCCTTGTTATGTAGCGTTGTTGGCATTTTACAACTGACTTTTAACTAACTTAACATAGTTAAAACATGGATATAAATATTGAAAATAAATATTGGACGGTGATTATAAATGAAAATTGTGAGTTAACTACTTAAAGCAATACAATTTTGCGTAAAATAGATAATCAGTATGTCAGTAAATCATATTCTAAAAGAATATTTGTTAGGTTCGTTGTGTTAAATTTAGTACCACCAATATTCTTTGCAAGTATAAAAACCTGCTGCAAAAATGAGAACGGTACTGATAGATAAGTTACTAGGTCCATCATTTTTATTATCGATGATTTCGCAGGATAGTTGGTCATTTTTATAATAAATAGCACTTTGTAGCGTATTTCTGCATTTCTAATATTGTATGTTTCAAACCGGTACAGTCTCCCGCTTAAAATGAAACATACCTACGTTTGTTAACCGTCCAAGCCTATCGAGCTTAATTTACAAGCGGCTTGCTTGCGGTCGACCGGATTTTAGTGTAGTCTAGGACAAAAGCTAGGTTCATATACTCACGAATTGCGAAATCGCCGAGAAACGTATTCCTATTGGTTTATTTAAAATAATATCGTAAAACTGTTGTTTTTTATTAGATTTTATAAACGTCTTTTACTAATTTTTGTGTGCATACAGTTAGACACGCTCTAAATGTCTTCTCTACTTTTAAGTTTGTGTAGCCCCAATGTTACTAAAGACGCTCCTTTATTATACTCACTTAGCATGTGCGTATATATGTAATATGAAAATAAAAAAGAAGTGAAACAGCAAGTGAATTTATTTACTTTTGCTGTATTCGATATTATCTGAAAAAGACATTGTTGGCTACAAAGTGGAATGGAATTCGGTAAATTTACAGTTTACTGCACGGAGGGTTTTTTGTTTTCAGAAACATGCTTTGAACCCTCCTTGGATGCACAAGGTGCAAGGCAAATTTGTTGCAAACAACCCCCAAGAATGTTAAGGGACCAAGAATTAATATGGGTGCTGGGCGGGAAGAAATATGAGCGGAAAATGCTAAAAAAACATTTAGTCGGACTTTGAAAAGTTGCGTTTTTCACATTTTGCAGCAATACCTCCTTTAAACTCTGCCTACCCCGCACAACACCCATATTCGCCCAGGTCCAGTAACTTTCTTGGGGTTGCTCCCAAGAAATTTTTCTTGTGCTTTATGCTTTGAAAGTAGTTGTATACATGCACAAGGGGAAGGAGACCCCCCCCCCCGTTTTTTGGTTGAGAGGGCAGAAACCCTCTTCGTCCAGGGGGTTCTTCTTTCCCTTCTGCATGCAGACAACCACCCTCAATGCATAACTACGTGATTTTTTTTAATGTTCAGCTCACTGGTGCATTTTTGTTGAGTATATTTCCTCTTTATCAATTGTTTTGTTTGAGTTTTGTATCCAAATTACTGTATAAATATTTATGTAGAGGTCATGTTTTTGCTTGCTGATTTTTACCCTATTTTTTACTGTTCCTAATTAAAAAAATTAATGTTTTATAACTTTAAATATAAGGCTAAAATACTATAATATGTTATTCTTATGAAAATTCACCACCATTACGCACTTGCTGCGTCCCGAACGTTTTTTGTATCTAGTCAAGTTGATGGGTAATGGTTAGTTGTAATATTTTTATTTTTATGCATGAAATTATATATATTGTTTATGTTTCAGTCGAAAGAGAAAATGATGCGCGGAGTTCGGAGAGGTTGCGTACGTCTGAAAGGCGCGGTGATCGGTATAGATGATGAAGATGACAGCACCTTTACAATAACAGTGGACCACAAAACATTCCATTTCCAGGCTAGGGATGCCGAAGAGCGAGAGAAATGGGTTAGAGCCTTAGAAGATACCATTTTCCGACACGGAAGTCGGGTAAGTGTCACTCACTTTTTAGGTACTTACGAGATAATACGCCAAAATTTTCCCGCCTCTCATAGATTCAGTGTATCGCAGCCTGTCAAATGTTGGTAAGACTTTGGTTCCAGTCTTATTAGCCTTCGAGAAAGCAGCTCATTTTATCATAACTGATACTTGTTCATCACGATGTCGGAAGTCACGATAAATGAGTATAGAACTATTATTAAATTCCTTACTCGAGAAGGTCTTCCACCCCAAAACATCAAAGATCGCCTGGTACAGGGTATTCTGTAGTAAAAGATTGGTTAAAACCGATTCGAAAGTGGTGACGAACAAAACGATTTCCCTTGTTGAGGATTTTGTAATAAGCCATAGACGCTTGAAATTAAAAGAATTATCGAAAATGGCGGAGCATTCAGTTACAAGCGTTCGAAGATTAAACAGTCAGTGTGGAAATGCATGCAGACAGCACTGAAAGTGGTGGGAAGGTGGACGGGTGCCCAAAGGCTGAGGGTGAGCCCCGAGAAAGCAACCCTCATACCGTTTACGAGGAGGAGGAAGTGGGAGAGCCACAGAACTCTCCCTCTATACGGTAGGAACGTCCCAATGGCCAGGCAGGTAAAATATCTTGGAGTCGTATTGGACTCTAGGCTAACCTGGAATGATCACGTTGAAAAAATACTGCGTAAGGCAATTATGACCCTAGCCACGACTAGGCGGCTATATGGAAAAACGTGGGGACTAAGACTTAGTATGGCCCAAGGGCTGTACACAAGGGTGGTCAGATCATTGTGAACATACGCGGCACTGGTCTGGTGACCTAAGGTGACACAATCCAGTGCCAAACAAAAACAAGGCAAGATCCAAAGGATGGCTTGCCTCGGCATCACAGGGGCCACGATTTCAACCCCAACAGTCGCGATGGAGGTGTTGCTGGATCTGCCCCCCTACACTTAGTTATCGTGGGGGAGGTCAGGCTAGGGCTATACAAACTAGCCTGCAATGATAGACTTAAAGTTTCTTCCCAATAGCTGGAAAGGCTGCAGTTGAACTTTCTGAAAATATCCTTACGCAGCCGGAGAGTGATAACTTGGACATACATCTATGTCGGGCTCAAGGATATGATAACGCTGCAACCATAACAGGAACTCATAGTGGTGCACAAGCAAAAATCAAAGATATCAATCCTAAAGCGTTGTTTATGCCTTGTGCTAATCATTCGCTAAATCTATGTGGAGTGGACTCTTTCGGGAGTGTTAGTTCAAGTGTACATTTTTTCGGAACAGTAGAAAGAGTTTACACGTTCTTTTCGTCATCCACACATCGATGGGAAATTCTAATGAAAAGTGTAGGCGTATCGGTTAAAAGACTAGTAGAGACAAGATGGAGTGCTCATCACGGCGCTGTTAAACCAATGAAGAATAATTTTGAGAAACTTGTATCAACATTCGAAGACATGTGTGATCCCAGCAGCAGTAGAGAAAACGCCGATACACGAGAAGCAGCATCCACACTCTTACCAGCTTTGTGTGACTTCAGTTTTTATGCTACCTTTCTTTTTGGTGTGAAGTCCTAGAAGAAGTTAACCAGACACAAAATTATATACAAATATCTGGGCTATCGCTGGAAAAGTGTGTCATAAAAATCAAAGCCCTAAAAATTTTTCTTCGGAACTAACGTATCCAAATAGTGGAAAGAGCTATTTCCTACGCAACTGAACAATGTGAGGACTTGGATATTTCGATTGAAAGAAGAGGAAGGGGGAAATTTCGAAAACGTATGCCAGGAGAAATGGCACAAGACGCTGGACTAACATTACCCGAAGAGCTACAGAGAACTATGTTAGAATGTCTTGATAGATTTTACGGTGAACTCGACCATCGCTACAAGGCAATGGATGACATTCTCATAACATTTGGTGTTGTTCAACCTAAAACTCTGCTTACGTCAACAGCAGAACAACTTCGTGGTATAGTTCCAAATCTGACAAAAATCTACGATGAATTTTGGAGATTTTACGACTTGGAAGCCGCCAGCATCTCTTTCCAAGGAGCAGTCCAATGGACTACCTTGGAGCTTCTAAAATTCATTGAATAATGGGACTACAGAGTCTGGTCCGAGTCTAGCGCTGTGTTTTTTTACCATTTGTGTTTCGGTGGCTTCTTGTGAAAGAAGTTTCTCAAAATTAAAATTGATAAATCTTACTTAAGATCTACAATGAGCCAAGAGCGACTTACCAATCTTTCCATATTGTCCATTGAAAAGGACAGAAAAGTAAGTTTTGATAATGTGATCGATTATTTTAGCAAAATAAAGTCACGTAAGCACGTTTAGTATTTGATTTGTGGTTTTATTTTGGGGGTGCTCAATAGAAAACCGCCCTGGGTGACAACCTATGCTATGCCGCCACTGCATGTATTACATAGTCGAAAAACTTCAACGAACTTCAGATACCGAAGAAAAATATTAAGAATCCGTTAGAAAAAGAAGACCCAGCATTTTGACCCGCACCTTACCAATTATATCCCAGGTTTTAACCATACCAGTTAAGGGTTAACCAATAACTTCCAGACCAATCCTCGTAGGTGTTAGATCGGGTATTAGTGCAGGAAAACGGTAGCACAATTAACAACTAGCGGTAAATCTACTGGGCTTTGTTGTAAATCATGGTAATTTTCTACATCAGTTGCGTTTTTATTTCTTTCGCTGTGTTTTACAGGAAATATATTGTCTGATACCAACGTATTGTTGTTACGTTACGAAGCCATGATTATAAATTGTTAAGAATAACAACATATCATTGACCTTTTATACAGTGTGTCTATAGAATAACGCATAAATTCAATAAAATTGAAAGTGACCATTATCAAGGAAAATTCAAAAACAGATCGATTTTTATATCCAAAAACTAACTTTTGATATAAAGATCGCACCCTTATCGTTATACCTATTCAAAGGGTAGTTACACTTTCGAAATTTTGAAACTGGATGGTGAGTAGTGTGAAATCTTTTTAAAGCTAATCCAATTCTCTATTCAGCAACACGAGTTTTTTTGGCAGGAATAAAATAAAGTAAATAATAACATTCCTATTATCAGTAACACTTAACGCAAGTGAACCCTATAAAGAATTACATAGTTCAGTCTTATCTAATCAAATGTTCGAAACGCCCGCCTTCTTGTGCCCGACAATATCCCAAACGGTCAACAAATTGTTGTTGGACTCTATTCATAATGTCTGGAGAAATGTTGGTACATTCAGTTCTAATTCTTGTTTTTCATTCGTCGATAGTTTCTGGTTTACTTTTGAATACCACATTGTTCAAATGATCCAGAAAAACATCTAAGGGAGTTAGATCAGGTGATCTTGCTGGCCACTCTATTGCACCACGCCTGCCAATCCATGTGTTGAGCCAGATAACATTAACGTCATAATGCGCGGGGACACCATCTTGTTAATACCAGAAGTTACGATTTACCATACAAGAATTGTGTCCATCAGAAAATAAGTTCAATAACGTCGGAATGAGATATTGCTGTAAAAGTTGTAGATATTGTGGTCCATTTATAGTGTCATCAAAGAAGTAAGGACCAATATTCCCAGTCGGAACAATTCCTTTTTACCTTTTGTGAATAATGTGTGTGATTCTGTCGCATCCATTTTGGTTTTCCCTTGCCCAATATCTGCAAGTTTTGACGGTTAACTTCTCCATGTAGTGTAAAAGTAGATTCGTCCGAAAACAGAATATTCGGTACTTGCAAAGAGTTGTCATTACAATAATCCACTAGTGTTGCACAAAACTGCATCCTTCGGTTTGGATTGTCATCGGATACCTCCTGCAAAAGCTGCATTTTATAAGGATGAAGCTTTTCAAGTTGTAATACTTTATGTGCCGTCTGAAATGGAATCCCATTGCCTCGGCCAATTTGCCGAATACTACTGTGTGTATTTTCTTCCACTGCCAATAAGACGTTTAATTTCACTTCTTCACTTAGAGACCGGCGACCTGTTTTTGGCAAATCTTCCACGCCAGACATATCCGGATATTAAACAGAATACACACCTCTGCTTGGATTCTGATGCTGTCATCATAAGCAATCATCATTAGAACTTCCATTCTTTGAGCTATTGATTAACGCATTTTACCAACAATTTAATAATTGATTTGAAAAAATAAAAGTTGAAAATTATACGTATTCACTTTGCAGGACAACCAAAACGTAAATTTACGATTATCTGTAGCTTGTATCGCAAAAAAATATCAATCTTATGCTTGATTAGTTTTAATGACATATGTCACACAGCAGATAATTGTTATCATCAGTGGATTGTTACAGATAAGACGTAGTATACAACAAAATCTCTAGAGTTCTTTTCTTACAAGAAGCCCAACATTTTGAACATTGTTTACAGACTTTGAGATATTGAAGTACCGGGTGCCCCATTGTATTTTGAGCCTTTATAAACTTATATAACTTTTGAAATAATTCTTCTAAAGAAATGCATTTTGGACGGTCTTCTTCTTATTTTTATAAGTTTGTTTCTGGGTATCTGTCTTTTTATACTCACTTCCGCTTTAACCGGAAATGACAAAACGTATTTTCAAGGATAAGGCAACTTTGTAATGTTAAATGGAACAGCCTGTATATTTATTCACAGTTTAAAAACCTAAGCATTCCCCCTTTCCAAAAATTCCATACTTGTTACAGTTATTATACAGAGTGATGGTTTTAGAAGCCTTTAAAATAAATATTGCGTTTTATCTGAAATCTACGCGAAAAGGAATGTTTCGCAAAGTCTAACGAAAATTTACAACTTGAAAATAGACAGACGTGGTTGTATACCAATTTTCAAGTCGTTGGTTCAAAGGAAAATAAAGTTATTCGGAATTAATAATAAAATAATCCCCGACATCACTTCAGATTCTGTAATGCAATATCTACAATCTTGTACAAAGGCAGATGACGTTATCTGTACTGCTATGCTATTTAAATAAATCGTAGAAAAAAATCTAAACAATGGAAGTTATTTTAACATGTCAGACTGGAGAACATTGTGAGAGATACAAGGACGCCTTCTCGGTGCATGACCAGGTAGTGTGTTGTCACGACACCTCTCTACTTTACACAAAATTCGATAGATAGAACTGTGTACAATGTACAACGAAATTGTAAAATGTCAGCCTTGGACCATTTATTTCGTAATACCGGGACAAAGCTTACGCCCAAAAGCGCTAAATTTTTACATGCGAATGTGTACTAATAAATAAAAAATGTAATAAAAGTGATTCAATTTGTTTAAAAGCAATCTAGAACGACGTTTCAATATGTATGAATATTAAGCTTCCCATTCTTCACGTTCACGGTATTTAAAATATTGTATGTATTACGTAGTGAACTCTATACAGAGTTCACTGGTAGCTATTACGAAAGTGAAATCTATCTAGGTAGGTACTACAAAGTACATATATCCCTAGTTAAAATTATATAAACAGATATTGAGGTTAAATTATTAAAACTTCAATTTCAAAATTTTATATTGTTTATATTTATTTCATTTTCAAAAAGTATGGATACAGCAATAGTAAATAAGTGTTGAAAAGAGATCGAGTGCGTTTCATAAAAATATTTCAAATGGTGATAACCCAATTTCCCATTAAACTAGAATCTTCAGTTTTGATACATAGTAAAACCCATATAAAAGCAGCCTGGATATTAAATTTTAAAAATAACACAATGAGCTTCTCAGATAATTACAAATTTGTTTTAAAAAACCTCTTTTGTTATTTTGTTTGCAAAAGCTGGTTGCATTGAGTTGATTAAAACCGACTATTCAATCGATTAATATGGAAAAATACTTACCTGCCATCTATAATTTCATAGATGCGTTCCGTTTGTAAATAAAATTAAAATTTTCGGTAAATTTGCAGATTAGCACATGGGGGGTGTTTAGAAAAATATTTTCAGAAATATGATTAGAACCCCTCATGGATGCCCAAACCACAAGAAGAATTTCTTGCAAACAGCCCACAAGAAAGTTACGGGACCAAGAGTGAATAGGGGTGCTGGGCGGAGAAGAATAAAAAAAGTAAGTGTGAGCGGAAAGTGCGAAATAAACAGCTTAGTTGGACCTCTATAAGCTGCCTTTATCCCATTTTGCAGCTATACCACAGCATAATCAATATTATGCTGTGGCTATATCTCCTTAAAATCCTGTTTACCGCGTGCAGAACCTCTATATGTATTTACCGCAGGTCACGTAACTTTCTTAGGGGTTGCTCGGAAGCAATTTTTATTGTTTACATTGTTCTTGTTTGTGCATTGAGGGTGGTTGTAGGCATGCAGAAGGGGAAAAAGCACCCCCGCAACAAAGCAGCGAACCAAGATTTTCAATTTATGTTTAAATTCTGCTCATTTCATTTTTAAAAAAATTGCAAGAATGATTTGAGGTTTCCTTGTTTGTCAGTCTTAGATAGTAAGCTGCAATATTTTAACATTTTCAAAATGTATGGATACAACAACAGTAAATAAGTGTTGGAAAGGGTCTGGGTGCAGCAAGTATGTTATGGTAGAAAATTTTTCCAAAAACGTTTTAAATCCGATAGCTCTATAAATTTCCCATTAAGCTAGAATCTTCAACCTTGAACCATAGTAACACCTATGTAGACGCACCGTGGGTACTAAATTTTAAAAAAATAACATAATGAGCTTAGCGGATAACTACAAATTTGTTTTTAAAACCTTTTTGCTGTTTATTGCTTGCAAAAACTGGATGGGTTGACTAAAACAAAACCATCCAAGCAATTAATAAGGAAAAATACCTGCCATATTTATAATTTGACACGTACATTCCCTTTGTAAATATTTTTTTTCTGAAAAACTTTTGTAACTTTAATGAAATTTGTAACACAATTTTTTTTAGAGACACTTGCAGTACTTGCATATTATACCTAAGACCAAATTTTAATTTTTTTAGCTCCATATAAAATATAAATTTAAAAAAAAATCGCTAACTGGAACTCTAAAACCGATCTCCAAGGTTCATTTAAATTTAAAGAATTAGTTTTAATAATACATCTTACTAATAGTGTACAATTCTTATGAAAATTCACTACTATAACGCACTTCCTGCGTCTCGAACTTTTTGTTTTTTCCACGGCTAATGGGACTTGAACCAATGTCTTACCAAACTTTCACGCGTTGCAATACCCTGGATCTATGCCAAGCCGGGTAATTTTAGCGCTTACCTTGTAATATAATATATTATTTTAAAAGTTTACCCATAAACGACAAATTTACGCTATTCAATCGTTGACCCACCCTCTGTACAGGGTAAGTATTATAAATGATTACCCCCTTTTATTTTCGTTATTTCTGGGCAAATTGATTCGTTCAAAAACTTATTTTGAACAATTTTTAAAGTAGTTTCTGAATCTGCTATCACTTTTTAAGAATTTTGAAAAATGTACGAGGTGGAACAAAAATATAGTTTTTTTAATTGGAACACCCTGTATTTTTTTTTACATATTATAATTTGTCGATTTTTTCTGATTACCAAAATATATAGTTATAGCACATTTGGATAAGCAGTTTTTAAGTTATGATGAAATATGTAAAACGACAAATCTATTTACGTATTACTCAATAATATACGAAGTAGCCTTTGGAAACAAGATTTTAATTTTGTATACAAACGTCAAACTATTAGTTTATCCTAAAAATATGATTTGTCAATAATTAGTTAAATATTATACAAAACTAGCTAAGATATCTATAATAATAATAATAATATAACAAGTTTCCTATTCAATGATTGTCACAACAAAATATATAACGAAACCATGCACAAGGAAACAAATAAAATAAAAGTATCAAACTTACAAAAATTAGAAAATAATATAAAGATTTACATTGTATCTTCTACATAACTTCCGTTCTTTTCTAAGCATTTGAAACATCACCGTAAAAAATTTGATCGCACATCTTCAAATACCGCTGCATTTTCGTTAAAAGAATTTATTTCTCGTCGTATAAGCTGTTTTAATTGCACAGTGTCCCCCGACAGTTCTTCACTATAAATATTGTTCTTGAGATCACCCCAAAGGAAAAAATCTAGCGGATTTAAATCGGGGCTTTTAGCCGGCCAATGGATGGGACCATTTTTTCCTAACCAGAGGTAATATTTTTGGTTTAAGTAGTTCGTCACAGGTCTAACATTATGTGGGGGAGCTCCGTCTTGCTGCCAGATTGCTCTTAAATTTAGAATAACTGGCAAATCATCCAAATATTCGTCAACTTACTCTTGTAGCAAATGGAGATAAACTACACCTGTGAGATTTGTATGTAAAAAAAATGGACCAATTATTTGGTTTTGGTGTATCCCACACCACACATTGACAGTTTTACGTCCTTGTTTTTTATTTGCTTTACCATATGTGGATTTTCTGTAGCCCAATGATGTTTGTTATGTCTATTAAACAAACCAGCTGTAGAAAAGGACGACTCATCAGTCCAAAACACATTTCGCAAAAAATCATTGTTTTCATTATATTTTTCAATAATTTGTTGGCAAAACAGTATTCTCTGTCGACGATCATTTTCGGTTAAATGTTGAACAGGAAGAATGTGAAAAGGTTTATACTTATTTCTTTTTAAAAGTTGCATAAGGCTGCTTTGGCTTACATTTAAATCTTTAGCTACAAAATAAGTAGACCGACTTGGCTCTTCTATAACCTATAATAGAATATTCATTTGTATTTCCTCACCAATAGTATTCCTCGTTTTTCTTCTATTTGCATTCTTTAATGAATTTGTGTCACAAAATTTATTGTAAATTTTCTTGAACGTTCCTTTGCCAGGCACAGTCTCAATCGGATACAGTCTTTTAAACTCCCTTTGTGAAGCACTCATGTTTTTATTACAGTATAAGAATATTTCTATAATTCTACGCCTATTCTCTAAACTATGATAAGACATGATCGCTTTTTTGCACACAATAAAGATTCCTAATAGAAAAATCACTAACAAATCTTAACCCTTTTGACGTTTATACAAAGTTAAAATTTAATTTCCAAAGGCTACTTCGTATATTATTGAATAATACGTAAACAGATTTGTCGTTTTACATATTTCATCATAACTTAAAAACTGCTTATCCAAATGTGCTATAACCATATAATTATGTAATCAGAAAAATCGACAAATTCTAATATGTAAAAAATACAGGGTGTTCCATTTAAAAAAACTATATTTTTTGTTACACCTCGTACATTTTTCAAAATTCTTAAAAAGCGATAGCAGATTCAGAAACTACGTTAAAAATTGTTCAAAATAAGTGTTTGAACGGATCAATTCGCCCAGAAATAACGAAAATAAAAGGGGGTTATCATTTATAATATTCACCCTGTACAAGCAGAATACGTTTGAAAGTTCGAAGGCATAGATAAGAGTAGTTTCCGCTCCATGATGGTTTATCTAATGAACGTCTGCAGCGTTGAAGTATATTTGCCATTGGGGAATTCCGTACTCATTGTAAAAGCTCCATCAATGTAGAAAATACCGCACATTTTTTTTTGAATAGAGATGTTAATAGAAAAACACTGGAAACTTTTAATTGGCGTAAAAGTCGTTAGGCTTAATGGAATAAATTCATTGTTTCTTTTATTTTGTTCCAGATGAAATGGGATACAATTCAGCCGCCTCCCACGATAAAAGACTTCGATAATAAAGTCTCGGAAGCAGACGCGTACCTGCAGCTTATGATAGAGCAAACAAAGGTAGGTGGTGAATTTAATTACAAAACGATCTCATTACTTTGAACTTCATTACACTTCGGAGTTCCCAAATGTATTCTATTCTAAAAGTTGATACGCTCTTGAGTTTCTGTAAAGGGATTTGGCGATTATTGTTTTAAGTGAATTTTCTTTTAAAAAATATCACTAATGAGGAGATCTCGGCTTTTGAATTTTGAAACAATTTCTTCAAATATATGTATCACACCGATAACACAAAAAATAGTGGGCCGATTTCGATCAAATTTGGTAAGTACCTTCCTTTCGTAAATGGCTCGGATAGATTCGTTAGCCAAGAAAATCGGATAAGGTTTTCCGGGAAAATTTTGGGTTTTCTTTCGTAAAAAATTCATATCTCCAAAAATAAAAAAGCTATGGCAACTAAATTTGGTACGCTGGTTTCTGCCATAAAGAGTATCCTCTCTATTAAAATTCAGATATCTGGGTTAAAAGACAAAGAAATTACAAGCCTCTCATTAAAAAACGTTGAAACGTCAAAATTGATAATCCTGGTGGTCGTACGTTAGTACGCATTAGCGCTTTGTGTGTTAAAAATACGGCTCGACGTGACTAACAAACTCCTAGATCTGTGTCTCAGCCGTCATTTTCCTTCATATCGTTAAAATATGAGAAAAAAATAAATTTTAAACAAAAATTGTATGGTGTAAATAATCAAGACGTTAGAAAAGTAATATACTAGAGTACACCTGTAGTGCTTTTTGTGCTTCCACAGGATTCTTTCTACAGACGGGTAAAGAATACCTATGTCCTTCACTGCAATGTGAATAGATAGCATGTGGATATGCTTCGAAATAAGCCAGGACTGTTATTTCGTTATCTTCACCTCTAGTCACTGGACCGGGATTAACTTTGGGTGCTTTAAAAGTAACAATTTCTAGGAAATTTAAATCAATTCTTCTAAACTTATTTTCACTCATGGGTGGCAGATTAGGATTTAACTCATTAAACCTTCTACATGTTCTACTAATAATTCGGTAACATTCTCCATGGATGTAAAATAAATTTAAATAATCTGCATTGGAATAATGATTTTCCACATTAACTGTGAACATTAATGCACTCCCATTTAACGAATAATTTAGAAGGACAAGATGTAATATTATAAATTGTTCATCATGGCACACTTGCCTTAGCGTTGACTTTCAACCATAGTATAAGGAAAAATTATCCTGTGTGGTTTTTGAATGTATCTAAATACCTCAAAAACTGGCCTTTGTAACTATAGGAAATACCCAATATAGGTTAGAAAGTTATCAAAAAAAGAATCGGTTGGAACTGCAAGTTACTATATGTCCCTTTTAAAATAAGACACTCATTGGAGGCAGAAGTAGTCAAAGGTTGGCGCCACCCCGCTGACCATTACTATTTTCAAATCAATTTTCAAGGAAAACTATAGGAGTACAGGGTAACCTATACTTAAAAGATAGAGAATTTAACGCTGAATCTGATGCTGGGGATATATGGGTACCGTTCCATTAAAAAAAAATCAAGTTATCTATCTATGATTGAAAGTTTTCAAATTCAAATGTATGTTTGAAATAACAGTTATGTTAAAATTGTATTGTGTTTACAACAGTATGTGGAAATTTTTACGCTCTGTGGGATAGTGAAAACCACATGTTTCCATATTTTACCCTTAGTACTCGTCCGCATATTTGCCGCTCCGTTAGCACCGCAGTCTTTAGCTTACTGTGCATGCCCTTTGTCTACTCCACCCATTCCAAAATGACTGTGCTTTGAACTAGTCTGCACAGCAATTGGTAGGGTGAAGTTTTATATTGCTCTGTCTCTGGTCTAGGCTGTCCGTAGATCAGTTCTCTTTTGCGGTCCAGAGCTTTACATTCGCACAAAATGTTCTGGGCTGATTCCTCCCCCTCGCCGCAGACTATGCATGCCAGTTCCCCCTCGAACCGCCCCATTTGTCCTCTGCTAAGATTTAGCAGCTCCACAGCTCTGAACTGGGTTCCTCAATTACTGACTTCCCATATCTCAGCCCTGGACAGTCTGCCCAGTACACCTTATGTTCGTTTCTGGCCCAGGACTTAATGGATCCCCTGGCAGTGCTCTTCGTCACGGCCAGGACCTGTTCTGGTCCCATAAATGGTTCTGCTGACCCTCTTTTCGCAAGACTGTCAGCTTCTTCATTGCCTTTGACCCCCGAGTGTCCCCGCACCCAGATGAGGGGGACCTCATTCTGCCTAGCCAGGTCGCTCGTCTCGTCTCGGCATTCACTTACCAGCCTGGAATATCCCCGTGGGCTACTTAGGGCCTTAAGGGCTGCCTGACTGCCTGTGGCTATGATCGTCCGCTTGTTGGTGTAGCCCCTCCTCTTGTTCTCTCGGCTACAATGGAGGATGGCGTACATTTCGGCCTCAAAGACCGTTGCATGAGCACCGAGCGAAATACTGTACCTTACGCTCGGTCCGTCCGTGAACTAGACGAGCGCGTGCCCTGGTAGGCCTGGCGTCTCCCCCCCGCCATACCTCGCGGTCGTGGATTTCCACTGTAAAATTGTTTTCCCTGCAGATTCGCGGGCCCCCGAAGTCTGACCTCATTTCAAGCATGGGCTCCTGCACGATCTCCTGAATTTTGTAGTGGCCCCTGCAACCTGGGTTGATCTTCAGTATATCATTGCAGGATAGTCTGTATAGTCCTAGCCTGGCCTCCCCCATGATAAATAAGTGAGGGAGGGGGGCAGATCCAGCAACACCACCTTTCTATCTTGCATGTCTTTAAAGATATCGGAATTTTTCTAAAGCGCTCCAATCGTAATGTATTCTACAAAATGGCGAATAAATCCGAAACTGTACGAACTAGCCCGAATGTGTTGTCATCACAATGGCCCTCAAATTGAACGTGTAATTCAAAACTCTAATAATATACAGGGTGTTCCATTAAAAGAACAAAGTTTGTGTCGACTTTCGGTGTAACCGGAACTGTGCAGTGTTATGGCGTGAAATTTGTGGAACAACTTTCTGTAATTTTTTTGAATAGATACTGATGAGCAACCTCAAATTAATTATTAATTATATTATATTAAATATATCAGTACAAACACTGGTGAATTTCGTAGAGGTCGTCCTTAGGCCACCCAAAATACAATACAACAATCGTAGCGACGCTGATAACTTCAGAAAAAGAAGATAGGAAACGCCAGTGGAAATTAATTACGTATTGAATCGCCGATGAATTAACATCGTTTTCTGCATATGGAAATGTTAGTGAGAAGCTTATTTATTTATTTATTTATTTATTTATTTTATTGCAACAACACACCACGAGGGCTTACAGCCTAAATACTATCGTACCGTGGGTGTCGACAAGGAGGAAAGAGGCAACTTGTTAATTCTGGACTTGAAGGTTTGGAGATTCGGGGAAGAAGGAAAAACATGTGCCAGCAAAGAGTTCCACAACTTGGAAGTCCTCGGGACAAAAGAGCGGGCATAACAAGATGTTCTATGCCTGGTGACCTGGACAGTAAAAGGGTGCATTCGCTCTGTTCCCCTGGTAGATCTGTTGGAGGCAGCAGGTGGAGGAACTATGGAAGAAAGCCCCTCTGAGCAGTGCCCGTGCAGATATCTATAAAAGAGAGAGAGGTCACCAACTGCACATCGGTGGGCAAGGGATGGCAGCCTTTGGGTAAGGGTAGGGTCACCGATGAGACGTATAGCTCTCTTCTGAATGGAGTTCAGGATAGCGAGTGTAGAAGCGGCAGCAGCACCCCAGATGTGGGAGCAGTATTCGAGGTTTGGTCTTATTTGTAAAGTATATAAAGTATAGAGATCAGCTGGTGAAAAGTATTTGCGAGCCCGGAACAGGAAACCTAATTTCTTAGCAGCCGCCTCTGCAATTGATGTGACATGTTGGTGCCAATCAAGATTTCGATCCACAGAGATGCCAACAAGTGAAAAGGACTCATTACTTTGAATAACTTGGTTGTTTATTTTGATGGGTCTAAGGCTGGTGTATCTCTTATGAGAAAGAAAGCAAGACTGTGATTTGGTGGGGTTGAATTGTACAAGATTTCTACTTCCCCAGTCTAATATTGTTTGGAGACCCACGGAGATAGAACCCTCCATCTAGTTGGGCTAAAGAGACAGGCTTAGAATATTGTATATTGGAGTGGAGGGTGCTATCGTCCGCGTAACTGTGAACTGGGTTGGATGTGCTAGAGAGGAGGTCATTGATGTGGAGAAGAAACAAAGTAGGGGCTAAAGCTGAACCTTGAGGAACCCCTGCATTAATTGGATACAGTTTAGAGGAATGGCCATCCACGACAACAGAAATGCTCCGGTTGGAGAGGAAATTTGCTGTCCACGTACAGAGTTTTGGTGGTAGGCCATATGCCGGTAGTTTATTAAGCAGCGCTGCGTGCCAGACCTGGTCGAATGCTTTGGATATGTCTAGAGCGACAATCTGGAATTCACCGTGTAGTTCCATAGACTTGTTCCAAGAATGGGTGACAAAGAAAAGGAGGTCGGCAGTTGATCTGCGTGGACGGAATCCATACTGCCTGTCGTGGATTAGACTGTGTTTTTCAAGAAATTTTAGTAATTCGGTGTTTATATACTTTTCCATCACTTTAGAGGCGACTGAAAGGAGATAAATAGGCCTGTAGTTGCTAGGAAGCGCTTTGGATCCTTTCTTGGGGACGGGTTGTACTCGAGCAGTTTTCCAGTTACTAGGGAATATGCCTCTATTGTAAGATGTCTGAAACAGACGGGTCAGGACAGGAGCAAGTTCTGGAAGGGTATTTTGCTTCCGGAATTTTTTGTACGAGGAGGAGCCATCATCATTTTTGCTTATAAGGGAAATTGTGCAACTCGTAGTAAAACGGATTGTCACTCGTGTTCTATAAATGCAGAATTGAACAGGGAGGTTTGGTGGAATTCATAAAGGGCACCTAGTATCTTAAAACTAGGTTCCACAGAATAATTTTATAATCTACGCCCGGAAAGTGATTCTCCCGTCAATAAAAAAAAACTGTAAGTGTGTTCCATCTTACCTTTTTACTGACTAAATTTATATACGGGCTGAGCCAAAACCCAATTGGGAACTGTTTGGAGTTTATTTATTATAAGTGATTACCTCTACTGACTTTCAAAGTAACAGCAGTTTGCAGAAACTTAATTAGTTAGTTCATTATTGGCAGACTTTATAATTTCCTTCATTTTTCAATATACATATCGGTTAAAATTTGTTAAAAATTCACGTTATCTTTGATGTTTTTTGTATGGCATAAATTATAGATTGTAACTTGTAGAGAATTTTCATGTGATATACTTTGCTTATAAATAATTTGCCAACATTTTTAAAGCTCCACAATTGTTCATCTACATTGTCTGTTGAACTTTTATATATAGAACCTCGGTGGTTCAGGGGTAAGAACGTGTGCCTCTGAACCGAAGGGTACTGGGTTCGATCCCGGGGTACTCCTTTGACTTTTTCAGTACAAACTGTAACATTAACATCAACCGAGGTTCTGGCATTGTATTTGAGCAAGTTGAATGTCTGCACGTTACGCCCTTCGGAGGGGTCGTAAAGCCGTCGGTCCCGTGTCCATGCGATGTTGGGCACGTTAAAGATCCCTACCCTCCTTACAGAAAGACAGGGGTTCGGCAAAATTTCCAGGATAGTGAGGTGAAACTGCTCCCTGGCGTCGGTGATTGGCCATAGTCGCGGAAATAGGCCGACGTTAAAGGAAAAAAAACTTTTATATAATGTTTCATCACTTTGTGGATATAGTCAAATTAAGTTGTTTATAGCTAGTAAACCTTTAAGTTTTCTTTGAACTAATTAAAAACAGATCAGTTGCCATAAAACAGATTAAAAACAGATCAGTTGCCTACTGTGGGTCCGGGGACCAACTAAAAGAATAGGCCCAAGGTAACTCCTGCCTGTCGTAAAAGGCGACTAATGGGGGGCAGGTGGTAGTGGACTTTTCGTTTACAGGATTTTTTTCACGCCCGAGGAGGTACCACCCCTTACATCAAGGGGGCCGGTGAAGTTCCAACGGACGTTTCCGGTTCTGGTGTATGGGTGTATGGTTTCCCTTACAAACAAAAATGATGATGGCTCCTCCTTGTACAAAATATTTCGGAGATAAAATACCCCTCCATTTGGATCTCCGGGAGAGGGGTGTGCAGGGAGCGCCGGCATCAAGATTTAACATATCCTTCTCGAATATATGTGGCCTAAATTCTAACCTGAACTCCGTCCACCACTTCGTTCAGGCTAATAAGCCCCAACTCCTCTTCCTTACCGAAACCCAAATCAGTGCCAAAACAGCCACTAATCACCTTAATTTCCCGGGGTATGAGCCTCTTACTTCCTTTAGATGGAGGTGTGTGCGCATACGTCCGTAGCAATCTACCCTGCACCAGACTCCCCAATTTAGAAGCTGGAAGAAAAGACCTACTTTGGACGAAACTCTCTCTCTCAGGGCTGCAACTAAATTCATCTGTTGCATTTACCGGTCACCTTCTGACAACAACTTTGTCCAGCTCTTCGACTACCTTTCTGAAAAAATCGACCATCTGATTTCTGAATATCCTTCCTCCGAGGTCACTATTCTTGGTGACTTCAATGTCCACAATAAGAAATGGCTAGGATCTCCAAAAACCGGTCCACAGGGGAGAGCAGCGGAGGCCCTTGCAGTCAGCAATTCTTTAGCCAATATGGTTCACCAACCTACTTACTTTCCTTGCATCCCAACACACAGCTCAAATCCCTTGGATCTCATTCTTACTACAAAACCTGAATGCTATAAGACATTAGTCACCGCCCCCGTTGGTCGCGCAGACCACGGCGTGGTCACTTCTTCCTGCGCAATACAACCCGAGGTCACACAATCATCACACCCACGTATCGTTTGGCACTACAACTTTGCGAACTGGGAAGAAATGCGGGATTACTTTTCCTCATTTCCATGGGCGTCTGTGTGCTTCTCTCATCCGGACCTCTCTGATATCTCACAAAACGTCACCGAAATTATCCAAGCTGGCATGGAATTATTTATTCCACGTTTATACCCTCGCTATCCTGGACTCCATTTAGAAGAGAGCTATACGTCTCATCGGTGACCCTACCCTCACCCAAAGGCTGCCATCCCTTGCCCACCGACGTGCCGTTGGTGACCTCTCTCTCTCTTTTATAGATATCTGCACGGGCACTGCTCGGAGGAGCTTTCTTCCATAGTTCCTCCACCTGCTGCCCCCAACAGATCTACCAGGGGAACACAGCGAATGCAGCCTTTTACTGTCCAGGTCACCAGACATAGAACATCATTTTGTCCCGAGGGCTTCCTTGCCGGCAGATGTTTTTCCTTCTCCTCCGAACCCCCAAACCTTCAAGTCCAGAATTAACAAGTTGCCTCTTTCCTCTTTGTCGACACCCATGGTACGATAGTATTTAGGCTGTGAACCCTCGTGGTGTGTTGTTGAAATAAAAAAAATTAAGAGATTAGGCTACATCCGGATGAAAAGTGATTTTGAAAGAATGATGCTGAAAACTTGGCAACTGATAATCTTAGTTGAAATGTCCGATCATTTTTAAGGTAAAAAATGATTGGATGTGTTCCTTTCATTTAGAAAGCTCTGTATTTATTTACCTATGTCTTTGGTATGTCATATACGGGCTTCATTTACTCAAATTAAAGTTTGAAATATGTTCCAATAAAATTCCAAACAAAGAACGGTACGTATTTACAATGTTTCGTTTCGTCTCCGCACGTGTCCGTAGGTCGGATTGAGTCGTCCTTGCTGATCACTGCACTGAGATTTGTTTTCCTCCCGTAGCTTGCTTCAAAGCTTGTCATTTCCCTGATACAAGTTTAATTTCAGATTCCACTTTTGTGTACCTTCGATTTGCGAGTAAAAAAGTCGCCCACCTGCTGCCGCACTGGAATAACTTTAATAATCCTTTATGTCGCAGGTTCTTCTGTATATCTACATCTTGATTACTCGGCTGTCACTGACAGAATTAATGATTCTTCGTGTAATGGTTAATTTCACTTCGATACTTTCTAACATTTATAATTGAGTTTACATTATCTTCAACTGAAACAGTGATTCGATCAGCGTTTTGTGTATGTACATAACTTTTTTAGAAGTGCTCACTGCTGGCTTTGCAGAGATGGTTTACATTTGACCTATAACTCCCCTGTGTTGACTAACCCGCTCTGATTATTAAATTTCCGGGCGGTCTTGCGAGATTAAACTAATAAGTAATGTTAGCTATAAACTAATATAACGTAATCCACTAGTAGATCGTTTAATTGTAAATAACCAAGTGTATCAAATAATCAGGCTGCTGGCTATTTTGTTGTTTGTGGAAAAGTGAACTTACAGTTACAGTGACTATACAGTGTGTCCCAAACTGGATGGGAATGTATTGCTATCTCCGTTGTTATTATATAAAGGGAGACAGTTAAATTAGCAATGTTTTGTAGAATTTTATGCTCGTTCCAAATATGACTTGTATTTTGCCCTGCCTCTTTTCGTTTTCGAGTTATTTTGATCAAATCAAAATTTGTCGTTTTCTTTTTTCTTCAATAAAGGCATATTCCCTAGTAACTGGAAAACTGCTCGAGTACAACCCATCCCCAAGAAAGGATCCAAAGCGCTTCCTAGCAACTACATGCCTATTTCTCTCCTTTCAGTCGTCTCTAAAGTGATGGAAAAGTATATAAACACCGAATTACTAAAATTTCTTGAAAAACACAGTCTAATCCACGACAGGCAGTATGAATTCCGTCAGCGCAGATCGACTGCCGACCTCCTTTCCTTTGTCACCCATTCTTGGAACAAGTCTATGGAACAACACGGTGAATCCCAGATTGTTGCTCTAGACATATCCAAAGCATTCGACCAGGTCTGGCACGCAGCGCTGCTTAATAAACTACCGGCCTATGGCCTACCACCAAAACTCTGTATGTGGACAGCAAATTTTCTCTCCAACAGGAGCATATCTGTTGTTGTGGATGGCCATTCCTCTAAACTGTATCCAATTAATGCAGGAGTTCCTCAAGGTTCAGCTTTAGCCCCTACTTTGTTTCTTCTCCACATCAATGACCTCCTCTCGAGCACATCCAACCCAGTTCACAGCTGCGCGGACGACAGCACCCTCCATTCAAATATACAATATTCTAAGCCTGTCTCTTTAGCCCAATTAGATGAGGATCGCAGACTCATGGAATTTTTTGATAATAATAATTTTTTGATAATAATAATATTTATTTGGTCCTTTAGTTACAATTATTGTAAATCGGACAAGTCAAAAAACTTACAAGATAAAAAAGATAAAAAACGTATCACAACTTATCAAAGGTACGTGCCCAACAATCTGAAATCTAAGGAACTTCACATCACACAAAAAACATACGTTCACAGTACAGCTTCACAAAATTCACTCAAACTATAAAAACTATGAGTAATTAAAGTAACCTTCAGTTGCTTTCTATTTTTTTTTGTACAAAAAGCAACCCGCATAACATGGCGACTTCTTAAAAAAGAATGGTGACATTTATTCAGGTGAAAAGTATCTTTTTCACAAGTGTTGTACCCATGAAAATCCGAGTTGATAACAAATTTTCTCTTGTTTTTATGAATGTAAGTTAACAGATGGAACAAATAAACTGATGTTAACGTCATAATGTTATTTTTCTTAAAAATATCACGACAAGAGTGCCCATAAGGTAGATTGTATACTAATCTCAGGATTCGTTTCTGTAGCACAAATATTCTATGGCAGTCCGAAGATTGGCCCCAGATAACGATACCGTCACTCAAATGTAAATAGACACCCGCTTAATAGACTTTCAGCAGATGTTCCGAGCTTAAGGAATCTTTACACATCAAAATTGCATAAAACACGGAATTTAATTTCTTGCACAAGTGATCAATCTGGTCTATATATAACAGGCTACTGTCAATTCTAACACCCAAAAATTTTGTCACCTTTCTGAATTGCACCGCATTTCCGTTCACCAAAATAGTGTTGTCGCACATCCTCTCTCTTCGGTGGCAGTTATGCATTTCAAGAGAAAAAATCTTGTCATAGTTTAAAAATAGTCAATTTCTTTAACACCATTCATCAAAAGATTGTACCACTGATTTTAATTTTAATTCAGTTTCCTCCACCGTCTTGCCGTAGACAACAATAGAAGTGTCATCGGCGTACATGAAGACTTTTCCGTCTTGTATAAATTGCGGCAAATCGTTTACATAGAGTGTAAACAAAAGTGGGCCAATGACACTTCCCTGGGGTGTGCCCATACTTACACTATATTTTTGGGAATTAATATTATTCGCTTTTACAAGTAACTGTCTGTTGGTGAGATACGAAAGTAGAAGGTCGTTGCAAGTGCCTCTTATCCCCAACGCCCACATCTTCTCCTTAACAAAAAAAAAAGGACTTACTGTGTCAAAGGCACGAGACAGATCAAAAAATAAGGTCACTACAATGTAATTCAGGTCCATTCTTTCGTTTACATATTGAATGTCTTCGATAAGGGCAGTTTCTGTAGAATGATCAGTTCTAAATCCGTGCTGTGATGGTGATATAATATTATTAGCGTTTAAAAACTTGACCATCCTTTTATGTACTGCTCTTTCTGCGATCTTTGAAAAAATGCTTAATATAGAGATGGGACGGTAGTTCTCCAAATTGGTACTGTCTCCCGCCTTCAACACAGCAACAACCACAGCCAGTTTCAATATGTCAGGGAATTTTCCCAGACATATACAGGAATTTATAATCTTTGTAAATGGCGCGGCAAGCTCAGCAACACATTGCTTTATAATTTTTATTGGAACATCATCAGAGCCGCTTGATTTTTTATTAGGAAGTTCGTTGATGGTGTCAATAACTTCACATTCAGTTACAGGTGTCATAATAGAGAGATACTTCGAGGTCTATTTAAATTTAAAGTATTAATAATACTAATATGCCGTACTAATAGCGTACAATTCTTATGAAAATCCACTATGATACGCACTTGGTGCGTCCCCAAATGTATTATTTATTTATTTTTAACGCTCTTTTTATAAAGGTTCAGTTTTCCTAAAAGTGATTACTTTTAATCCAAGCTCGTTCTCCAATAACGTGCATGTTAATACTCCTTCCAGCTTCTAAACATTACACTGTAAAGTTATCTTTTAATTAGCGCAGAGGAATTAGCTATACTATTGCTACGCTGCCTTTGGAATGATCCGCTTTCGTTACAAGATTAATTTATTACCTATGCGGTTTCCCAGTTCTAAATGCCAGAAGTGTTTTACATGTTTACTGTGAACTACAACAATATATTGATTCTGTACAACATTAACGGAATTCCAGTTGACATACCTTATTAGGATTGTAATCAATCTGGTGTACCTGGACTGTTATATTATTTTTGTTTCTCGCTCAAAAAATCAGGTTGTAAGAGTGATTAAAATTTAATTGTTATTTCGTGGCATCAGGTAAATTTTACAGCAAGGTTTCAAAGTTGTTTGCTTATAATTATCCACATACCTAGTCTAAATGAAGATGTAACCTTGTGGAAATGATATTACCATGTTTCAGCAATTATTTCATTTAATTTTTTTATATTTCAACAACACACCACGAGGGCTTATAGACTAAATACTATCGTACCGTAGGTGTCGACAAGGAGGAAAGAGGCAACTTGTTAATTCTGGACTTGAAGGTTTGGAGGTTCGGAGGAGAAGGAAAAACATGTGCCGGCAAGGAATTCCACAACTTGGAAGTCCTCGGGAGAAAAGGCGGGCATAACAAGATGTTCTATGTCTGGTGCCCTGGACAGTAAAAGGGTGCATTCGCTCTGTTCCCCTGGTAGATCTGTTGGGGGCAGCAGGTGGAGGAACTATGGAAGAAAGATCCTTTGAGCAGTGCCCTTGTAGATTTCTATAAAAGAGAGAGGTCACCAACGGCAGCAATGGCAGCCTTTGGGTGAGGGTAGGGTCACCGATGACACGTATTGCTCGCTTTTGAATGGACTCCAGTATAGAGTGTAGAAGCGGCAGCGGCACACCAGATGTGGGAGCAGTATTCGAGGTTTTGCCTTATTTGTGAAGCATATAAGGTATAGAGATTAGCTGGTGAAAAGTATTTGCTAGCCGGGAAGGAGAAACCTAATTTCTTAGCAGCCGCTTCTGCAATTGATGTGACATGTTGGTGCCAATTGAGATTTCGATCCACAGAAATGCCAACAAATGAAAAGGACTCATTACTTTGAATAACTTGGTTGTTCATTGTGATGGGTCTGGGGCTGGTGTATATCTTATGAGATAGAAAGCAAGACTGAGATTTGGTGGAATTGGATTGTACACGATTTCTACTTCCCCAGTCTAATATTTTCTGGAGATCACAGAAACAGAACCCTCCATGAGTCTGCGATCCTCATCTAATTGGGGTAAAGAGGCAGGCTTAGAATATTGTATATTTGAGTGGAGGGTGCTGTCGTCCGCGTAACTGTGAACTGAATTGGATGTGCTAAAGAGAAGGTCATTGATGTGGAGAAGAAACAAAGTAAGAGCTAAAGCTGAACCTTGAGGGACTCCTGCATTAATAGGATACAGTTTAGAGGAATGGCCATCCACGACAACAGAAATGCTCCGGTTGGAGAGGAAATTTGCTGTCCAGGTACAGAGTTTTGGTGGTAGACCATAGGCCGGAAGTTTATAAAGCAGCGCTGCGTGCCAGACCTGGTCGAATGCTTTGGATATGTCTAGAGCGACAATCTGGGATTCACCGTGTAGTTCTATAGACTTGTTCCAAGAATGGGTGACAAAGGAAAAGAGGTCGGCAGTTGATCTGCGCTGACGGAATCCATACTGTCTGTCGTGGATTAGACTGCTTTTCAAGAAATTTTAGTAATTCGGTGTTTATATACTTTTCCATCACTTTAGAGACGACTGAAAGGAGAGAAATAGGCCTGTAGTTGCCAGGAAGCGCTTGGGATCAATTTCTTGGGGACGAGTTGTACTCTAGCAGTTTTCCAGTTACTAGGAATATACCTCTATTGTAAGATGTCTGAAACAGTCTAACAGGAGCAAGTTCTGGTGCGCATTTTTTGAGAACAATTGCTTGGATCTCGTCAAGGCCAGAAGCTTTCCTGGTGTTAAGAGAAGAGAGCATCTTTCGTGCCTTTTTAGTTTTGAAAATGATATCCGTCATGTTATGCGCGACATTGGAGACTGTTGGTGGTTGAATATTTGGAGGTGGGTTGAGAGCAGAATTGCCGACAAACAACGAGGCAAAAAGTTCAGCCTTGCCCAGGGCGGTATAAACAATTTCATCCCATGAAACAAGAGGTGGGAACGTGCTCTTGCAGAAATTATTCCCAATAGATTTAGCAAGAGCCCAGAAGGGTTTGCTGCCGTTGGAGCTTGAGAGGACTTTGTTTTTGATGTGGTTATTAAACGAGTTTTTTGCCTCATAAAGAATGTGGACATGGCGGTTTCTTGTCTGTTTTCTTGACTGTGTAGAAGGGTGTTGTGAACTTGACATTTTCAAGTCTGGCCTTGTCACAGGATTTAGAGAACCAGGGCTTTTGAGTGACTGAAGAGGTTTTCTGTGTACGTGGAATAAATGATTCCATGCCAGCTTTGATAATTTCGGTGACGTTTTGTGAAATATCAGAAGGGCCAGGATAAGAGAAGCAGACAGACGCCCATGGAAATGAGGAAAAGTAATCCCGTATTTCGTCCCAGTTCGCGGAGTTGTAGTGCTTAACTATACGTGGGTGTGATGATCTATTTAGAATTTAGACACGAAAAGTTACACAAAATTAGATAGCTGCACTATCGCTAACAAAGGCATCTATGAAGAATTTAGACACGAAAAGTTACACAAAATTAGATAGCTGCACTATCGCTAACAAAGGCATCTATGAAGAATTTTGACACGAAAAGTTACACAAAATTAGATAGCTGCACTATCGCTAACAAAGGCATCTATGAAGAATTTAGACACGAAAAGTTACACAAAATTAGATAGCTGCACTATCGCTAATAAAGGCATATATGATTGTAAGAGTAGTAAACATTTGAAGCAATAGATAGTCGTCGCGTTTCCTATCTTCTCACTGATCTTTGGTATAGTCACTTAAAACTCGTGCTGATTGATTACTTATCCGAGCTAGAAATATTATTTGACAGGGATGTCAATACATACGTAGCATTGAAATGTCAAAATATGATACCAATAGAATACATACAATTTGGTCAGTGGGCGGACGTAATGATCGGACAGCGTAATAAAATTTAATTCAAAAAACATGTGACGTTTCGTCAAAGACCTCTGTGTGTCCCCATAACAGAAATTGATGAAGCATTCTTGTAAAATATCTTGTGTGAAAGTTATTACAATTGAACATGAGCTTTAAGAGTAGAAAACATATGCGATTGTATTTTCTCTACTTTAATTCACTGTTTACTGTCCATTTTACTTTTATTGGCTTACGAACTGGTATAAAAATCAAAAGAGAAACTTAGTACCTACAGTAAGCAAAGTACATACACAACTTAAGGGAATATCTCATATGTAACATCGCAAGTTAATAAAGAAACAAGTTCGGAAGCAGCAAGTGCGTTATGGTAGCGAATTTTCATAAACATATTTTGAATCTCGTAAAATAACGTAATTTGTTTTGAGTAAAACTTTTGATAAATAGTTGAAGGTTTGATTGGGTGTCTAACGAACTTATCCGAGCGATTAACGAAGGGAGGATGTTTAATTTGTAAGGTATCTTCCTTTTGTAAATAGCCTAGATAAGTTTGTTAGCCAGCCCGATCGCAGCAGTTATTCGCGGAAAATGTTACACTTTCTTCCGGAAAATATTTGTATCTTTCAAAATAACGAAGTTATTTTCGTTATTCTAGTAGTACTTTTCAACACAAGTTGCCTTTATAGAGACGAACGACATCCTAGTTAGCTTTGATAGGTTTTCTTATTCATACCTCTATCTGAAACCCTTGACATTCTCAAAAATAAACACAATATTTTACACGATACCTTAGCTCTTCTAGTACACTGCACATCTAACACTTATTTCCTTTTTCAAAACAAATTTTACAAACAAGTTCGAGGTGCTCCAATGGGTTCGCCAGTCTTTACTGCATTGGCTAACATTTTCATGGAAAACTTCGAGACACAAACCTTCAATTCATCCCAACTTAAACCAACCTGCTGGTTAAGATACGTTGACGACATTTTCGCTGTCTGGCCACATGGTAAAGAATCTCTAGACGAATTCCTTTCTGGCCTAAATAACACCAACCTCCAAATCCAGTTCACCATGGAAATAGAAAATAATTTTTCTTTGCATTTCTTAGATGTACGCATCACTAAAAACCCAGTCGGGGGATTTTCTTACACTGTGTACCGAAAACTAACCCACATTCATCGTTATCTTAACGTCCAATCTCACCATCACCCATCGCCACTAAATTCCACGGTTCGAACACTAGTAACACGATCCCTTAGAACGGACAACAACAGACAGAATTAAAGTTTTTAAGACAGACATTGCTAGAAAACGAATACGACAACAATCACATACTACGAAACATTAGAAACGCACAACAAACCAATACACCACAACAAGAGCAGACAGAGTCCACACGAGAACACACGTTTTTACCATACATTAAAGGTGTCACCGACAAAATCAGCCAAATTTTTAGAACCCACAATATCAAAACCATATTTACAACAGAGCAAAAACTGTCAAATCTGATAAAAACTCCCATGGATACGATTCCAATCTAATCCCACGGAGTTTACGAAATTCCTTGGTCCGACTGTTCCTGAACTTATGTAGGGCAAACAAATAGACGCATCCACAATAGAATATATGAACACACCCTCGCAGTTAGAAAAGGCGACCCCTCTTCGGCGCTGGCCATGCATCATATTCATACAGGGCACAAAAATAGACTTCGACAATTCCAAAACAAAATTCCCGGCTTAAAACTTCAAAACCAGAATTATCCGCCAAGCGATCGAGATCGAAATAAGTCCCGATTGTTTAAAAATAAGAGAGATGATGGTCTTCGTCTTCCGATTGCTTGGAAACCTATTATGTTTTCATTACAAACACACAGAAAGACAATAAATTCAATAGACAATTTTATTGTCCCATTGCCTGACCCAACAAATACCTGCAACCCTCTTAATCCTTTAAGTACCGTGACCCGGCTTAATTGACCGTGACCCGACTAATAACGAAGCAGGTAGACGAAACGGTACATACAATACAAGACTTGCAACGAACTGCCAGATCTCTCTTAGGCCTAGGGTTGAACACACTGAGACCTTAGAGACGATCTCCGGAGATTTGGGGAGTAAGTAGATTGAAGCCCCGTAATCGAGCTACAACAACGCAACCCACCTTTGTCCACCGCTGTAAGGAGTACGCAAATTGAGGCCTTAGAGTTCATGTGCTCACATATTTCCTTTACCTCTTGAAAATGGCCCCAAAACAAGAGCCGAGTCGTCGAGTTTTAATAGATTCTGGACGCGGTTCAACCCGAGATATATATATATATATATATATATATATATATATATATATATATATATATATATATATATATATGTATGTATGTATGTATGTATGTACAAACTAAAAACTGTTTGCTGTAACTAGCTTTCATTGGGCCACCTGTGTGTTCATATATTATTCGTTTTAAGAGAATTTATTACAAACACTTTCTAGAAACTGTTATTGTTTTGTCTAATTTAAAGTCATTCACCTATATAATACGTTGCAATGACAATACCTACTTGTGACATATTATTATGCACATGATTTCCCGTGTGGTTAGAAAATGAAAGTTTCAGTAAGTCAACCTTTTTTGTAAAGAACATTAAATTGATATGCCAAGATATTTATTAAGAACGTGTCTTTTTTTCGATTTGTTATAATAGTTATAGAATCATAACCGTTCCACTACGGTTGCCGCCTGTTTCCACAATACACATCAGTTAAAATTTGACAATCATCTATTTCTGGTGCTTGATGCAATGTACAATGATCAGCACAATGTCTGTATTAGTTTTTAGAGAATTGTTTAAGAAAAATAACACAAATGTAAGACTATAAAATTATGATCAATTGAAGGCGAATTATAACTTACAACAGCGTTAAAGATATAAATACTGTTGTAGGCATCTAATTCCACCGGTTGTCTAACATTTTTGATAAGCTTCATGTTTTCTCTATCTATGTGATGATTATTATCCCAAATATGATGAGCCACACATGACGTATCTATTGTACTGTATCTATAAAATTTCCAGGGTAATATCTTTGCTAAAAAAAGGGGATGTAAATAGCTTGGATAATTACCGCACTGTTTCTATTGTACCGCTGTTTGGAAAAATATTTGAGATAATAATTCACAAACGACTCAGCCAGTATTTTGAAAGTGGGGAATTGTTGAGTGACTGTCAGTTCGGTTTCAGAAGGCGGCGCTCGACTGTGCAGGCAGTCAGCAAGGTTGTTGGGGATATAGTTGCGGGTCTTGAGGTAGGTAATCATGTTGGCCTTACGCTTTGTGACCTAAGCAAGGCCTTTGACTGTGTCTCCCATGACCTGCTGATTGAGAAATTGTACAGATATGGTGTTAGGGGTCCGCCGTTAAAGTTAATAAGTTCATACTTACATATGAGAAAGCAGCGCGTGTTTTTTAACGAGGAAATATCGAATCTTGGGGCTGTGGGAAGTGGGGTGCCGCAGGGTTCTGTCTTGGGGCCGCTACTCTTTATAGTCTACATAAACGATTTATTCGGTTTTATGTCAAGGAGTCGCTGCGTCTGTTACGCTGATGACACGTCGCTTATTTGCCAAAGCTGCGACCCAGAAAAGCTGAACGTTAAAATGATATCCACCGGGAAGTTGGCAGAACTGTGGTTTACACAGAACAACTTAAAATTAAACACAGAAAAAACTGTTACGGTAATATTTTCCACAACTCCGGAGGTGTCGGCGAAAAATAATGCTAATCTTCTTGGCATTACTATAGATGGAGCCCTTAAGTGGGATGCTCATATTTCTCTGTTGAAGAGTAAGTTGTCAGTCCCAATTTTTGTGATCAGAAGATTGAGGAATTCGGTTGACAGAAGTTCACTTCTGTCAGCCTATTTCTCCCTGTTTCACGGCCACCTATCGTATGGCACACATTTGTGGGGAAATTCATCAAATTCTATAGAAATCTTCAGGCTACAAAAAAAAGTGGTCAGGTTGATTGCTGGAGTTGGCTGCCGTGAACACTGTAAGCCGTACTTTATTAGTCTGGGAATTATGACTCTTCCCACGATATACATCTTTAGTCAGTTATTAAATATACACAGGGATAAATTTTATTATCAGCTAAATTCTGCATACCATAACTATAGTACAAGATCATCAGGCTGGTTTGATACGACCGCAGAGATTTAGACTACAAAAATCTGTAAATAATTCTTTGCATATCGCCTTATATAATAAGCTACCAGTTCACCTAAAGTGCTTAGATTATGGGAAATTTAAAAAGGCTATAAAGCATTACTTTAAGCAAAACGCTTATTATTCAGTCCGTGAGTACATGGATGCCTCCATAGTGCTATAGTCTTTGCATCTCGCACATGTAGTAATTTGTATTTTACAAGGTTCACTTATTGTATAGTTAATTTTAACTAATTTATATGTGTGTGTATTTTGCTTTGTACTTTTAAAACTTGGATTTTTTGCTAGTGTATTTCGACTTGCCACAATTATTGAATTTTTAAGTGTAAAAAGTGGTCAGATAAATGTGTCTATGTCTATATCAACTGTGTCACATGTTCCTTAAATTTGGTTTCAATTCTTATTTTAGTTTTTGCCCAACGTATTTAAGATTACAATTCTTACAACTTATTTCATAGATACCTGACATTTCAGTGGTTTTATTCGTATCTTTTGTATTACCTAACAAATTTTTCAAATTGTTTTTTGTAGAAAACCTAAGCTGCAAATTAGCTTTCCTAAAAATGCTCTCCCTCGGTGGTTCAGTGGTAAGAACATGTGTCTCTGAACCAAAAGGTACTGGGTTCGATCCCAGGGTACTCCTTTCACTTTTTTAGTACATACCGTAACATTAACATCAACCGAGGTTGTGGTATTGTATTTGAGCAAGTTAAATGTCTGCACGTTCCGCCCTTACAAGGGGGCTTAAAGCCGTCAGTCCCGTGTCCATGCGATGTTGGGCACTTTCACTTTCACCTTCTTTGCAGAAAGGCAGGGGATCGGTAAAATTTCTAGGATGGTGAGGTGAAACTGCTCCCTGGCGTCGGTGATTGGCCATAGACCATAGACCAACGTTAAAGAATCAAACACAAACAACAAAAAAGCTCTCGAGGCCTCTCGTGATTCGCGGTTCAAATGGTATGCAGACAACTACATCGGGGACGCAAATAATATAGCGCTGATAGGAGAAATTTATAAAAAATTATAAATGATGCCGAGTGTGCTAAAAAAATTAAAATAAATATCGACATGACGAAAACAAGAGTAATGGTGATACAGATGGGAATGCAGAAATGCATATAAGGCTAAAGGGCCTACAATTTGAGCAAGCAAAAAGTTATTGTACCTTAAGGGTATTTTTGAAAATGGTAGTAAATGTAGCAAATAAGTGAAAGGAAGGATTGCGATGGCAAGGCAAGCATTCCATAAACAAAGTACTTTTTTCGCTAATAAATATTTTGGCTTGAACCTGAGGAAGAGGTTCATCAAGTCATAAGAATAGGGTATTATAATGTATAGGGCCAAAAGTTGCATAAGTCTGGACGCAACCAGTGCGTTATGGCACTGAATTTTGATAAAATTGTTTTTAATGCCAAATATGTGTGTGTTTTTTTTTTAAGAAAGCAGGCATCAAATTTGGTTACCAGTTTAACATATATAGTACTAACAATGTACCACGTTTCATCAAAATAACTTTATTGTTTGAAAATGTACAAAAATTTCCGAAAGTAAACTTAAAGTGTTTCCGAAAAAAACCAGTTGCTTGGTCAACCTTATAGGTTAATAGCAAATTGAGATATTCACATTTGAAGCATTTAATGAAAATTCGCTACCATAACGCACTTGCTGCGTCCCGAGTTTATTTTCTTACAAACGTGCATTATATTTCGATGGAAAATTCAAAAATGCAATAACATAAGGGGTGTTCGATTAAAGAAAAAAGAAAATTTGTATCACCAACGACTAATGGCCAGCCTGTGATTGTAGAAATAATTTTCTAAGGTGTAGCTCAAGACACCCTATAATTAATGTATACAATTTTTTTCGTACCTCGTATAACAACGGACATATTGAACTTTATTGATTTTTTACAAAAATTCGACAAAAATTACATACCATTAAACGATGAACTCCATAGCTAAGACAACTACCAAAGCATCAGAGAAAGGGTCTATTTGAAATGAATTTTCTGGAAATATTTTAGTAAAATGAAGGACAATGACGGTTGAAGCTAAGACTTCAGGGCTTGTAAAACATTCTACTTGAGACATTTTCTTTTCATAGCCCTTATTAGTTTCAGGTTCTTTGTCTAAATGTTGACGTTTTAAATCGCGACTTTGACGTTTCGAGGAAAATACCAATTTATTTTTCTTTAAATCCCTATAACTTTCTTGTTAGTGAATTTTTATTTTAAAAAATTCACTAATAGAGAGGTATCGATGGTGAGACTTTGCAAAAATTCTTTCAAATGAGCGCGAATTAGGACCCCTAGAACCCATATCCGGGGTCAGTTTGAATTTTTATATGCTTATATATATATATATATATATATATATATATATATATATATATATATATATATATATATATATATATATATATGTATCCGTCTGATAACTCAAAAAATAATTAACCGATTTAGATGAAACTTGGCAAGTGCCTTTCTTTTATTAATGGCTTGGATGAGTTCGTTGGCTAGGAAAATCGGACGGGGTTTTCCGGGAAAATTTTGAGTTTTCTTTCAAAAAAAATTTTTTTTTCCGAAAATTTCGATAAAATTTGGTCTACATATTGCTTTGGGAAATACCTAACTATGTGCCAAAATTCAGCTTTCTAGGGTTACAGGAAATTGAGCTATTCAAATTTGAAACATGTTTAATTCGTAAGTATGTGGTTGCTGTTGGTTAGTCAATGCTTTTCTTATTGACTCATGAGATTCATTCATCAACCTTCCATTGACTTCTGCTTCTGCCGCTGTTACAGTCCTTTTATTTAGATCTAGAGTTGTAAGCACTCATGCAAACAGTGTTTTTTAACCACGTGGCTGGGCGACTGACCGAATTCATTCCCAGTTGCTGTTGATTTACTCATATTCTCTTAATATGTTTGAAGATGTGGTGTCTACTTCATTCCAAGTCACTATTAACCGACTATTTATGAAATCAAATAAGTAAATTAAATCGATTGTCATAAAATATGTAGTGTATTAAGACAAGGGAAAAAGAAATAAAACATATATAACTGTGCACATTTTGATTATATTTTAGGGTGCTTGAGAGAGGTATTGTCACAGCATAATACCTTATTAAAGTTCATTTGTAAATAGGTTTAATTTTTATATGTTTATATATATATATATATATATATATATATATATATATATATATATATATATATATATATATATATATATATATATATATTTTTATTTATTTATATGTAATTAAAATTATACACTGCATCTTACAAATAAGCTATGCTTGTGGATGTATTGATACAATTTTCGTTAACGTCCTCCTAAACTGCTTCTGTCAAAACTATTATAATGACTGTCATTATTGATTTTGTTCGTAATTTTGCTTCTTCTGCTGCTACGATCTCACCAACGTTTCCACAGTAGCCAGAAAGATTAATATTTGCTTTTATTTACATATTGATGTGAATTTTAATCAAATTTTCTCAAAAAAAAAAAAATAATAATAATAAATAAATAAATAAATAAAATATATATATATATATGATAACTCAAAAAATAATTAACCGATTTCGATGAAACTTGGCAAGTGCCTGTCTTTTATTAATGGCTTGGATGAGTTCGTTATCCAGAAAAATCAGACGGGGTTTTCCGGAAAAATTTTGAGTTTTCTTTCGAAAAAAATTTTTTTCTCCGAAAGTAACAAAGCTATTTCAATGAAATTTACTATATATGTTGCCTCAACCTTACTACGTACCAAAATTCAACTTTCTAAGTTTAGAGAAAATTGAGTTACTCAAATTTTAAATTTTCTTTCGAAAAAAATTTTTTTCTCCGAAAATTACAAAGTTATTTTAATGAAATTTTGTGGATATCTTGCCTTAGGAAAAACCTTACTACGTATTGAAATTAAACTCTCTAAGTTTATAGAAAATTGAGTTATTTAAATTTGAAGCATTTAATAAAAATTCACTACCATAACGCACTTGCTGCGTCCCGAGTTTTTTTAACTTAGATATATACTTTGTTAATTTCGGAAATATAATTTTTTTTCGAAAGACAACACAAAATTTTCCGGGAAAACCTGGGTCGATTTTCCTGGCTAACGAACTTATCCAAGCCACTTGCAAAAATTTAAAAACGGCCCATTATTTTTTAGTTATGGGTGTAATATATATATATATATATATATATATATATATATATATATATACATATATACATATATATATATATATATATATATATATATATACATATATACATATATATATATATATATATATATATATATATATATATATATATATATATATATATATATATATATATATATATAATACAAGGAGAAAGGTTAAGGGCAAAGCCGCAAGGAGACAACCGTATACACGTGTTTCAAGCTTATTAGCTATCATCAGTACGGTATAGCCAGGTGATGATGGGAACACTCTGGAGGAAGAAGCAAAATACACGGAGTCACAACAGGCAACCAGTGCACATTTGCAGCAACATTCGGAAGACCCTCAGGTGGTTTCGTTGCCTCCGTGGCGATTTTGGTTGTTGCCCTCGAATTGAGGGTCTTCCGAATGTTGCTGCAAATGTGCACTGGTTGCCTGTTGTGACTCCGTGTATTTTTGCTTCTTCATCCAGAGTGTTCCCATCATCACCTGGCTATACCGTACTGATGATAGCTAATAAGCTTGAAACACGTGTATACGGTTGTCTCCTTGCGGTTTTGTCCTTAACCTTTCTCCTTGTATAGTATACAGAAATGCCGTGTTTATATATATATATATATATATATATATATATATATATATATATATATATATATATATATATATATATATATATATATATATATATATATATATTCTAGGAGGACTAATTAGCGCTCATTTGACGAAATTTTTTCAAAATTCAAGAGTCGGGATCTCCTCATTAGTGGATTTTTTAAAGAAAATTCACTAAAAGCATTTTGTTTGCAATATACAAATTCATTTAGAATGCAGAACTGTTCACTCACCTGTAAAATTAGTTTTATTCATAACAATCTATGTTTTAATCACAGATAGATTATATAGGTTAGGAAAATCCTGCTGTATTTATTCCCGATGTTGCCCATGGTCTGTGTGTGTTGTCTTTAAGTGGTCATAATAAACCCTATGACGTGAAGAGTGTCCCCGTTGACAACCTTAGGCTAATAGTATGTTATTCAAGGTATAAGGGAGTAATATTATTATATTTTCAATGGTCATTTTGCAGCATATGGTATACAGTTCAGTAAGTGTTAATTTATATACATATTTGCTATTTTGTATGCGAACATTTTAGTCCGGGAGACTTACATGTGCAGCCATATAATTTGACAAGAGCCCGTGGCTCTATGACCTGGGTTATCAGTTGAAGCCAACAATCATTAAATAAAGAATAAAGAACTGTGCATCCCCTTTAGACATTTAATGGCTATTTAAAAAGAACACCAAAACTAAGTAATAATAAAAAAAGAGTACTTACCCACCAAGTCACCAAAACCGGATACCCCTTGTGTTAGAACTATACTGTGAGACACGTTTCACTGTCAAGTTCGTAGTTACAACTAAAATAAACTGTTAGGAGAGAGACTTTCCCAGATTCACTTGCAATTTCGCCTAGCCAGTGTACTACTTCTTCATATAAAAACGTCCTCTAATTGAAGATTGCTGGTTTGGTTTGCTATAATGCCGCTCTATAAGTTTTCTCTATTCGCTATCTGCCTTCCACAACGTGTAGCAAGTACCGATATGCACGCGACGCGAAGAAGAGGAAAGAAGAAACTTGCACACAATCAAATATTGAAGATTGTTGTTGAAGAGATCTAGAGACACTACTTGTGTTTGACCCGGTCCATTCGATATCTGGCAGTTTATAAATGGTTTCTATGGACATATATATTCACCTAGATACTGTTTTGTATTTGCATGATGGACTTTCGTATGGCGTTCTTCTATTGTTGATGCTGCCGGTGTGTAACATGTTATATTGTATGGATATTGAGCGCTGCTAAATTAATCTTGTGCCAGTTTCCTAATTTTAGACCCTTGAATTATTTAGTGGACACTTGATTGAAATGCCTTGTATTGTTTGATTGCGATGAAGAATACATTACTGATTTCATGTTGATTTTAATTAGGTGAATGTTTTTTATTTAGCGGATCTTTATTATGGTAGCTACTACGAGATTTAGGATATTAATCCGTTCATTGCTTTCTTATGCCCGAAGCGAAATATGCAAAAATATGTTAACCTAAAATATTCAATCATGATTTTTTGAGTGATCTCTGCGATTTTAGGCCCTCATAAATGATTTGGGTGGTTTAAATGAGAGGGTGCGGTAACCGTTCTCAATTTAAAAGAAAAGTTTTGCTAAATTTTCACGTATAAGGATCTCTTAAAGGTATTTTGGCTGATATAGCTGGGTTTGCCAGTCTGTTTGTGTCGTAGATCAAATTTGTACTCAGGGGAAAAGTTGTACAAGTTAGATTTTGAACTAACAGGAGAAAGTGCAGACTTTGGTTTTTTAATGTCTTTTAGTTAGAACAAAAATAATACCAGTCAAAAGTATCGCTAAAGCGCGTGGGAAGATTTAGTACTATAAATATAGTCAAAAAGTGTTGAAGGAATTGTGATCTAAGAAAAACCACTGGGTTGCAGGCAGGCAGAAGACACCTCTATAATATAGAATTTGTTTAAGACACAAATCTTTTGGTCATGTGTCCTCCGCTGACGCCAAAAATTTGTTTCATCAAATGCTTTTAACTTCTTCCCTCTTTTAACTTAAAAGATCTGAATTTTGGTATCTAGATTACTTCTAGTGAATTTTCTTTTTTAAAATCAATAATGACGAGTTTAGAAAATTTTCTTTAAATCAGCGCGAACTAGGTCCCCTAGAACCCATATCCAGGGTCAGTTTGAATTTTTCTATGTTTATATATATATATATATATATATATATATATATATATATATATATATATATATATATATATATATATATATATATATATATATATATATATATATATACATACATATACATATATCACACCGATAACTCAAAAAATAATGGGCCGCAAGTGGCTTAGATAAGTTCGTTAGCCAGGAAAATCGGCCCAGGTCTTCCCGGAAAATTTTGTGTTTTCCTTCGGAAAAAAATTATATCTCTGTAAATAACAAAGTAAGGGCAAGCAAATTTGGTAAGCGTGTTTGTGTTATAAAGGGTGAGCCATTGACCAAAACTTAGGTCTATAAGTTTTAAGGCAAAAAAGTTATAGGCATTTAAAGAAAAAATATTAGGGTTTTCCGCAAAACGTCAAAGTCGCGATTTTAAACGTCAAAATTGGCAAGAAGAGTGTTCTGCAAACCCTTAAGTTTCAGCTTCAACCGTTATTGTCCTTCATTTTACTAAAATATTTACAGAAAATTCATTTTAAATGGACACTTTCTCTGATGTTTTGGCAGTAGTTTCAGTTAAGTTTATGGTTTAACGGTCTATAATTTTTAGCTAATTTTCGTAGAAAAGAATCGTTATTGGGGAGACCGCCACTTTTGAATTTTAAAAGGATTTCTTCAAATGAGCGCAAAACTGGGTCTCCTAGAATTCATATCCGGGGGGTTTACATCCAGTTTTTATCTGTTGGCATATATACAGGCTGACGCATTTCTACGGAAAAGCTCAATATAGTCATTATTATAGAAGATACGAGAAAACATTGTTAATTAACATATGTTAATTATAGGATGTTTTGCATTTGATACACACATAGGTGGTCCATAAGTTGTTGGTGATCCCTACAAAATGTTTTTTCAAACACCCATATTTGATTCAATTTTTGCATTTTTTATCGAAATACGATGCACGTTTGTAAGAAAAAAAACCGGAGACGCAGTAAGTGCGTTTTGGTAGCAAATTTTTATTAAATGCTTGAAATTTCAATAACTCAATTTGCTATTAACCTAAGGTTTGTTGGCTAGTTTACTCAAAATTTTATAAATAGAGCTCTGTACAAAGTACAATCAACTAACAATGAGGGCTATCGCGCTTGAATTAGCCGCTAGATGCGCTAATGTAGTGTAAGGTCTCTGTAAATGTCAAATGTCACAACGTGTACATTTTAAGTCTCTTTTATCGCAGGTTTTTACAAATTGTTTATTATTGTTATAAACATTGTGCCGTTACTGATTAATTATGGCAGACATACGGTATGGCTCAATGAATGTAAGTGCTTTAAAAGAAGATCTAAGAAAAAGAGATGCAAAATTAAGCGGACCTAAAGAACAGCTAATTCAGAGGTTAGTACTTGTGTGTTTACAACGTATTTATTTAGCAAAAGTATGTATTGTATAGTTTTGAGCTCTGTTTTTCTGTTCACAGACTTAAAGACTATGATAAAAATAAAAATTATAATAGTAAACCAGATACTATCAACGAATTAAAACCAAGAATTAGCAGTGAATGTACTAATATTTCTCTAGAGATTATAAATAGAGTCCAACAAGAATTTGTCGACCATTTGGGATTTGGTCAGGCACAAGAAGGCGGGCATTTCGAACATTAGATTAGATAAAGACTGAACTATATAATTATTTATAGGCTTCACTTGTGCTAGGTGTTACTGATAATAAAAAAAGTCTGGACGCTGCAAGTGCATTATGGCAGTGAATTTTTATAAAAATGCTTTGAATATCAAATATGTCTTTTTAATGCAAGCAGGCATCAATTTGGTTACCGGTATAACCTATATAGTAGAAACAATGTGTCATATTTTATCAGAATAATTTATTGTTTGAAAATGTACAAAAATTTTCCGGGAATAAACTTTAAACGTTGGTTTCCTAGCCAACAAACCTTAGGTTAATAGCAAATTGAGGTATTTAAAGTTGAAGTATTTAATGAAATTTTGCTACCAAAACTCACTTACTGTGTCTTGATTTTTTTTCTTACAAACACATTTCGATAAAAAATGCAATAAAATAATGCTGTTCGAAAAAAAATTCGTAGGGATCACCAACGACTTATGGGCCAGCCTGTGATTGTCAAAATAATTTTATAAGATGCAGCTCAAGATACCCTATAATTAACTTATACAATTTTTTCTCGTCTCTTGTATAATAATAATTATATTCAGCTTTACCGTAGAAACGCGTCACCCTGTATATAGGTAAGCAGATCAAAACTGAACGTAAATCCGGATATGGATTCCAGGGGCCTAGTTTGCGCTCATTTGAAGAAATCTTTTTAAAATTCTAAAGTCGCGGTCTCCTCATTGACGAATTTTTTGTACGAAAATTAGCTAAAAATTATGGACCGTTAAACCATAAATTTAACTAAAACTACCACCAAAGCATCAGAGAGAAAATAACTAACCTGTTGCATATCAGCCTTTTTTGTAAAACTTCTATCCTTTATATGTGTTGATAAAACATAACAAACACTGTTTAGTCCACCCACTAACATTAATAAAGGAATAATTTGCACTATATAAAAATTTCCCAAAAAGCACAAATAATTTTCCAACGGAAACAGATAAACATATAAACAATCTCATACCATACGATAAACGTCACTTACAGCGTCTAACAGACCTGTGCAATAATATCAAATGTTCCGTTACCAGGCAACGACATACTAGATCTCATATAAGCCAGGTTTGCCATTGTTAATGAAACGCGGTGATATTAAAAATAAATGTTTCAAATTTGAATAGCTCAATTTTCTGTAAAGCTAAAAAGCTGAATTTTGGCACATAGTTGGGCCTTTCCCGAAGCAATATGTGCACCAAATTTCATCGAAATATCTTTGTAATTTTCGGAGACAAAAATTTTTTTCGGAGACAAAATTTTTTTTCTGAAGAAAACTTAAAATTTTTCCGGAAAACCTCGTCCGATTTTCCTGGCTAACGAACTCATTCAAGCTATTAATAAAAGAAAGGCAGTTGCAGTGTTTCATCAAAATCGGTTAATTATGTTTTGAGTTATCGGTTGGATACATATATATATATATATATATATATATATATATATATATATATATATATATATATATATATATATATATATACACTTTATTTGTTTGCTGTACGTTTGTGATTTCTTATTGGTTTGCGTGGACTGCAGTTTCGAACCGTCCCGGTTCATCATCAGCACGCTACTGGCTGCTATCGCTCCTGTCTGGTCTACGTCGGAGATTGTAGGTGGCGCATGCACCGTGAGCTTCTATTGGTCGGTTTCCTGTTCTCTGATTGGTTGTGCCTTCGGACTGTGTCGTGTGTATCGGTCTCCTGTCTTGATCACTGTGGTTTAATAATTTGTCTATTTGTATGGCCTTTATTAAGTTTTGTTTAAATGTTTGTACTTGGATTTGTTCTGGCATTAATTGTTTTCTATTGTTTGTTTGTTGAATGTAGTATTGTTCCCAGATTTCCATTTTTTTGTGGTCTTTAACATGTTTCATTAGTTTTAATTGGGTGATGTCTGGTTTTTGGTGTTTTGTGTCGTGAATGTGTGTAGCTACGTTTGATTTGTAGCTAGGTATGTGGATTTTATCCAATGCTGTTATATGTTCTTTGAATCTTGTTTTTATTGATTTCTTTGTCATTCCTATATATTTTTTATTGCATGTGTTACATTCTATTTGATATATTCCGTTTAATTCATGTGGGTTGTGTTCTTGTTTTTTATTTATTTTGTTTATTATTTTGTTATTGGTTTTGTAGCTCATTTTTAAGTCATATTGTTTGAGTGTTTGTGTTATTTTTTTGATGTGGTGGTTATAAGTGAATGTTGTGTATTTTGTGTTTGTTTCCGGTGTTTTGTTTTCGGTTTTGTTGATTTGTTTGTTTTTGATTTGTTTTACTAGCTTTTCTATTGTTTTTTTGTTGTATCCATTTCTTTCTGCTATTTGTATTATGATGTTGTACTCCTTTTCTCGTTCGTCGTTATGAAGTGGTATATTTAGCATTCTGTTTATTAAGTATCTGTATGCGGCCATTTTGTGTGTATGTGGGTGTAGTGAGTGTTTAGGTATAGTGATGTCTGTTTGTGTGGGTTTTCTGTATATTTTGTATTCAAGCTGGTTTTCTTTTCTGATTAGTGTTAAGTCTAGGAAGTTTATGGTGTTGTTTGATTCTTTTTCTATTGTAAATTTTATGTTTCTGTTAATTTGGTTTATTTTTTCGAGGATATTGTCTATGTTGGTTTTTTGATTGTCGTATATTATTAATATATCATCGACGTATCTTATCCATTTAATGTTTGGGTCTGTCTCTTTTATGATGGTGTTGATTTTATCTTCTAACTGTTGTATGTATATTTCTGCCATAATGCTTGATAGTGGAGATCCCATTGGTAGTCCATCTTCTTGGATGTAGTATTCTCCGTTGAACTCAAAGTAATTTTGTTTTAATATGATGTTTAATATTTCGCTAATTTGTTGTTTTTTGTTGTTATTTTGCATTTTATTTTCGATTATATTTGTAGTTTCGTTAATTGGTATATTGGTGTACATATTTGTTATGTCAAATGAGGCAAGTCGTGTGTTTTTGTTTATGTTTATATTTTCTAGTTTATCCACTAGTTCTATGGAGTTTTTTATGTTAAATTTGTTTTCTAGTTGTATTTCTTGTTTTAGTACTTGGTCCATTTCCTTTGCTATTTTGTATGAAGGTGCATCTTTGAAGTTGATGAGTGGTCTTATTGGGTATCCCGTTTTGTGTATTTTTATTATTCCTGTCATTGGTGGTGCTTTAGGGTTGTTGTTATAATAATGTATTGTTTTTTGGTTGAATATTGTCTTGTGTTTTTTTATGATGTTTAATATTTGATTTTGGAATTTTTTCGTTGGGTTTTCGTTCAGTTTTTTGCATTTGTTTGTTGAGATGAAAGTGTTTGTTTTTTCTATATAGTCCTGTGTTTTTATTGCTATTAGTGCGTCGCTTTTATCTGTTTTTGCTATTGTTATGTTGTTATATGTGACTTTGTTTCTTATTTGTTTGATCATTTTTTCATGTGTATGGTTTTTTGATTTAGTCTTGTCAATAATTCTGTTTATTTCTGTTGCTAGTTGGTTTTTCAGTGGTTCTAAGTTTGGGCTATTTATTGAGTTTATCGCGTGTTGTGTGTCCACTATTATGTTCTCTATTGTAGATTTTTTTGTATCTAAAAAGTTGGTTTTTATGTTGTTTTCTATGAATTCTTTTTCTTCTTTTGTGAATTTTGTGTCTGTTATGTTTATAAATCTATCCTGAAATATGTGGTGTGTTGTGGTTGTTATGTTTACATTATCTAGTTTGTTCTTTTTAAGGTTGTGTAGTTTTTTGTTTATTTTCTCTAATTTGTGTTTATAATCGGTTTTTATGTTGTGCATTATATTGTTATATGTTTGCGTCCATGTGTTAGCGTGCTGATGATGAACCGGGACGGTTCGAAACTGCAGTCCACGCAAACCAATAAGAAATCACAAACGTACAGCAAACAAATAAAGTGTATATTTAAAAGTGATTACAGTGTAGTGCAATATTCCTAAAGATATATATATATATATATATATATATATATATATATATATATATATATATATATATATAAACATATAAAAATCGAAACTGACCCCGGATATGGGTTCTAGGGGGACAAATTCTCGCTCATTTGAAAAAAAATTTGCAAAGTCTCACCATCGCTACCTCTCTATTAGTGATTTTTTAAAATAAAAATTCACCAAAATGTTATTACTCACTTTATTGTATTCCTACAAAAAAAAATATGTTAGCTTTAAAAATATGTATCACACTACCCACCATCCAATTTCAAAATTTCGAAGAGGTAGCTACCCCTTAAAGTGGTAAAGTGATAGGGGTGAAATTTTTATATCAAAAAGTAAGTTAATTAAAATAAGAAGCGACCTGTTTTTGAATTTTCCTTAATAATGGTCACTTTCAATTTAATTAAATTTAGACGTTACTTTATAGACACAGAGTATATATACTTACCTACGAATTACTTTTTAACTATTTTTTATAGACATGATAAATATCAGTGAATACAAGGATATACCAAAGGTAATATTAAAATTAGTTCAATTAATACAATTTCGGGACGCAGCAAGTGCGTTATAGTAGTGAATTTTCATAAGAATTGTACACTATTAGTAAGATATACTATTGAAACGAATTCCTTAAATTTAAGTGGGCTTTGTAGATCGCTTTTAGAGTCCCAGTTAGCGATTATTTGAAAAATGTATATTTTATATGGAGCTAAAAAATTAAAATTTGGTCTTAGATATATGTAAGTTACTGCAAGTGTCTTTAAAAAAATTGTGTTACAAATTTTGGGGACGGTCCACTTAACCTCAACTACATATTAAGGTGATTATAATATAATATGGCCTAAAACCAGTTGTACATACCTTAATAAAGTAAAACAGTGTGGTATATTTCGTGTTTAATAACCTTTCAATGATAAAGGCAATTAAAACGTTTCGATTTGCAACAAAAACGTATATTTTTGTAGCTGAGGTTATGACTGTGATTTCGTTGACATCATAGGCCTTGTTGTCAGTTTCGAAGCTATTTACTTGATACTGGGGAGATGTCAGGTCAGGTCAAGGTCAGGTCAGGCAGGCCGATAGAGCAGTAAACACTGTCCGGCAGTGCATTCATTCAATGTGGCAACGCTGCTGAAAATTGACAGTTCGAAACATGAAATTGGTGCGTTTTTTTTTTGGAATTTCATTTCTCAATTCTGTTATTTCTGGTTTTCCCGTAATTTTTTTTCCGGATTGAATAAATCTACGTTACGTACTCTTTCTTGTGGTGTGCGCCGTTTTGCTGGATTCCAGTTGCGGTTAAGTGGACCGTCCCCCAAATTTCATTAAAGTTACAAAAGTTCTTCAGAAAAAAAATTAATTATTTACAAAGGGAATGTATCTGTCAAATTATAAATATGGCAGGTATTTTTCCTAACTAATTGTTTGGATGGTTGTGTTTTAGTCAACCCATCCAGTTTTTGCAAACAATAAACAACAAAAAAAAGGTTTTTAAAACAAACTTGTAGTTATCCGTGAAGCTCATTATGTTATTTTTCTTTAATTTTGTACCCACGTGCGTTTACATAGGTGTTACCATGGTTCAAGATGGAAGATTCTGGCTTAATTGGAAATTTATTGAGCTATCGGATTTGAAATATTTTTACGAAAATTTTCTACCATAACATAAAAAACCTTTTTTGTTGTTTATTGTTTGCAAAAACTGGATGAGTCGACTAAAACAAAACCATCCAAGCAATTAATAAGGAAAAATACCTGCCATACTTTTGCTTCCGCTTCTTAGTCATATGTTTGCTTCCGCTTCTTAGTCATAGGTAAAGTATATTTTGCATATTAGATACGCATATAAGTGATAAGATGCAAATGCATATTTGCATTATCACAAAACAATAACTAATCGATATGTATGTCAAAGGCATTGCTGATAATTGTTTCTTTCCTTATTACCAACGATAAAATTAAATTAGCCTGTTTTTCTGTCACGTAATGATGATTATTCGACTATTCGAAGTCTTATAGCCTTAGCATAACAGGTGTTTAGGGAGCGTACTTATTTTCTCCTTCTTTTGTTTCAGAAATTGGAAGACGGAATTTCTTCCATGCTTGAAAATGAAGAAAAAGCAAAGTGCCAAGTTATATTAGAACATGCTAATGTAAGTCTAATATAATTAATAAGAAAATATCGTTTTATTGATTTTTTTTGCTTGCAGACCATGCTTCATAATATCAAACATTCAATAGTGCTGTTACAAATTGCGAAGGTAAGTCCTTATTATTTTTCGTATTTTAATCTTTCTAGGTAAATCAAATAAAATTTTGAGATACAGCAAGTGCATCATCATAGTGAATTTTCATAAGAATTGTCCACTAGTATGACATATTACTAGAATAAACACTTTAAATCCAAACAGACCTTGAAGACTTGGATTAAAGGCCCTAATACAGGGTCATCTGAAGGATTTTTTCGAAACTGTCGATCGATATCTCTCTATTATACGAAAAACACTTTAATCTTGTATTCTAGCTTCGTTTTAAAAAAATTCCCAAAACTGAATTTTCTATGAAGCTGGCTAACACGAAGAATAATTTTTGTTGAGGTGTCCCCCCTAATGCCAATGGACTTAACAATCTTTATCTAATTAGGGTCAAATCTGCCCATTATTACTACAAACAACGCTGCCAAATTTCAAAACAATCGGTGAGGAGATATTTGAATTATTAAGAAAAAATCGTTATTTTACAACAAAAAAATAACACCTTGTATCTTGGAAACAATGCAGTTTAGCACCTATGTGTATGGGAACTTTTTTTCATAAAATGACCTGGGAAATCAACCCCTTAAATATTGCCCCATCTTTTTTAAACACCCTATATATATATATATATATATATATATATATATATATATATATATATATATATATATATATATATATATATATATATATATATATATATATATATATATATATACAGGCTGTTTCAAAAAACATGCACCATCGCTCGTGGGGCAATTCCTTACTAAAAAATAAGAAAAAAAGTTCCTGTGCACATGGGCCCGGAAACGCATAGTTTCCAATATACAGGGAGTTGAATTTTAATATTTTTTTTAATTTTTTATAAATAATTTCAAAACCACTGGATTGATTTTAATGCAACTTGGAACTTGAAAGTGTATTATGAAAGTGCATATTTTCAAGTGAGAATCTGCTTACAACTGCGTCAGTGGCGTGCGTACGGGGTAACTGTAAAAATTCATTTGGGGAAAAAATATGTGCGCCACTGTCTTTTTCCAATTTTGATACATCAGTTATGAAGCTTATTACATAAGCCACAAAAGCTGCCTCTTGGTATTTTTTCGTTCAGGGTATCCCCTAGGAGATATGATTAATTTTATAAAAAGGGGCAAAGTACCGATTAGTCGGCGTAATAATAATAATAATAATAATAATAATAATAATAATAATAATAATAATAATAATAATAATAATAATAATAATAATAATAATAATAATAATAATAATAATAATAATAATAATAATAATAATAATAATAATAATAATAATAATAATAATAATAATAATAATAATAATAATAATAATAATAATAATAATAATAATAATAATAATAATAATATATGTTTACTGCAACCATAAGAATATGAAAAACAAAACATACAGTAAACTTTACAGCAATAAACGTGCAAATAACTAACCTACGTAAAACTTATTGGTGATAAGCATTGAAATAAATATTACAAACATTGATAAAAAATGATAAATAAAAAATAAAAATAAAAAATGAAAAAAGTAATCGTAAAGACACCATGATTTTTCCAAACTCTTGTTTTTTGTACATTACTCAATTGACTTTAATAACAAAGCTAAAGAAAATGTTGAAAGTGACCACCATTAGCGTCGTTACAATTATTTAACCTTCTGCGTAAAGATCTTCTTACTCTTCTGCAAATATTTTGATCTTCTCTAATGCTGTCAAATGCATATTCTATTCTTCCCAACAATTCTTCTCGTGTATTTACTGGTGTTTTATACACTATTTATTTTAAATGACCCCACAAATAAAAATCGAGAGGATTCAGGTCCGGAGATCGAGGTGGACATGACACCGGACCTCCACGACCAATCCATCAGTGACCGTATGTGTTGGCTAAATATGTTCTTACAACTGCTGCAAAATGTGCGGGCGCACCATCATGCTGAAACCACATTGTACCATTTCTCATAAAAAGCGGTAGTAACAACGGCAAATCATTTTGTAAAAGTTTAAATATGATTCATGGTCAAGACGATTCGGTAGAACAACAGGACCAATTATGTGATTTTCAATAATAGCAGCCCAAATATTGATGGAAAATTGATACTGCGAATTTGCAACTCTTAGAGCTTAGAGAGTGTGGGTTTTCATCGGCCCATGTATGTAAATTGTGAAAATTTACGATACCTTTTCGCGTAAATGACGCCTCATCAGTAAATAGTACACGTTTAGAGAAATGTTGGTCGTGCCTAAGTTTGTTTAAGAACCACTGACAAAACATTACCCTTGGTTGAAAGTCTCTAGGTAGAAGTTCCTGGACACGTGTAAAATGATAGGGATATAAACTTTGAACCTTCAGAGTTCTGTGAACTGATGATGCCGAAATATTACCCAGTTCGGTGGCAATAATTCTCGTACTTGTACTAGGATCACGTTCAACTCTATTTAATATTGCCTCTTCAACTCGTACAGTTCGGCGGTATCTTCTGCGTCCAGAGTCAGCTTTTAAAGGTTTTAAAGAACCAGTTTCTCTCAAATGTCTTACAATACGTGGGAAAATATTTTTGTCCGGAATTCTTCTTTGCGGATAAGTTTCCTGATAAACTCGCACAGCTTGTCTAGCATTTTGATTTGTTTGTCCATAAATTAACAACATATCAGTGAAATCCGCTGAAGTGTACTTAATGAAAACCATCTTGAGAGGAGGAAATAATAGTAATGAGCAGCTCAGTATCAACAAATAACTAAAAACGAAAATACTGCACCGTATCAAAATTTAAAGAATAGCACGGAAACTCTTTTGACGCCTACAAAGCACTTCAAAATTGTAGAATTTAGAGAACTGTCAAAAATTATAGTTTCATGGCACTTTACGATTACTGTTTTCATTACTCCAACCAATCGGTACTTTGCCCCTTTTTATAAAATTAATCATATCTCCTAAGGGATACTCTGAATGAAAAAATACCAAGAGGTAGCTTTTGTGGCTTATGTAATAAGCTTTATAACTGATGTATCAAAATTGGAAAAAGACAGTGGCGCACATATTTTTTCCCCAAATGAATTTTTACAGTTGCCCCGTACGCACGCCACTGACGCAGTTGTAAGCAGATTCTCACTTGAAAATATGCACTTTCATAATACACTTTCAAGTTCCAAGTTTCATTAAAATCAATCCAGTGGTTTTGAAATTATTTATAAAAAATTTAAAAAAATAATTCAACTCCCTGTATATTGGAAACTATGCGTTTCCGGGCCCATGTGCACAGGAACTTGTTTCCTTATTTTTTAGTAAGGAGTTGCCTCACAAGCGATGGTGCATGTTTTTTGAAACAGCCTGTATACGTATGTGTGCGTGTCCGAGCGATAACTCAAAAAATACTAAACTGATTGAACGAAACTTGGTACATACCTTTATTTTGTTGACCGGTGACAAGTTCGTTAGCCAGCCCGGTCAGTTTTTCTACCAAAAAAAAATGACAGAAATTGTATCTGAAGAAATAACAAAATTGTTTTGGTGAAATTTGGTAATTGTATTTGCCCCGGTAAAGGCTTTACTGAACACCAACATTCAACCCTCTAGGTTTGCAACAAATTGAGTTATTCAAATTTCGAGCATTTAATGAAATTCGCATTTGCTGCCTCCCGAAATTTTTTATATATAAATCCAGTTACGAGAAAGCAGCCTTTACGATATTTTACTTTTTGTGTTTTTTTATTTGTTACTGCTTTCATTCTTAAATTCATTCATTTCTTAAATTTCAGAATACGGCGCACCCAGTAAACGGCATTTATCAACCCTTGGCGGATCCATCTCCCAGTAGTATATCCCCAGCTACGCCAGGTGGGTAACATTTTTTATATATTTATCTATTCATTGCTTGATCAGACTGGGAAGTCGATTGTAGTACTTGTCCACACGAGTATAATCAAATCCAAAATAACACATTCTTAGGTGTCTTTCTTTCGAATTCGCTTTATTTACCTTTAATTTTTATAGCAAAAGATCTGTTGATGCTGATTATTTCTAGATTATATTGGTCGTATTTTACAAACATCAGAAATATCAGAAAATATATCTAAAAATCGTTCGCTTATAACTTATCTGTTGTCAAAAATGTTACATAGTAAGATACAGAGCCGTTTAAAATACAGACGTGGAGAAAATGAAGTTTAGATTTAAATAACCATTCTTGCTTAGAATGCTAAATGATTTCTGAGCTGTTTTGCCATGAGCAAACTCACTTGGCGGGCTTTTTTTTATGTCAACAACACACCACGAGGGCTTACAGCCTAAATACTATCGTACCGTGGGTGTTGACAAGGAGGAAAGAGGCAACTTGTTAATTCTGGACTTGAAGGTTTGGAGGTTCGGAGGAGAAGGAAAAACATGTGCCGGCAAGGAATTCCACAACTTGGAAGTCCTCGGGACAAAAGAGCGGGCATAACAAGATGTTCTATGTCTGGTGACCTGGACAGTAAAAGGGTGCATTCGCTCTGTTTCCCTGGTAGATCTGCTGGGGGCAGCAGGTGGGGGAATTATGGAGGAAAGCTCCTCTGAGCAGTTCCCGTGCAGATATCTATAAAAGAGAGAGAGGTCACCAACGGCACGTCGGTGGGCAAGGGATGGAAGCCTTTGGGTGAGGGTAGGGTCACCGATGAGACGTATAGCTCTCTTTTGAATGGAGTCCAGGATAGCGAGTGTAGAAGCGGCTGCTGCACCCCAGATGTGGGAGCAGTATTCGAGGTTTGGCCTTATTTGTGAAGTGTATAAGGTATAGAGATTAGTTGGTGAAAAGTATTTGCGAGCCCGGAAGAGGAAACCCAATTTCTTAGCAGCCGCTTCTGCAATTGATGTAACATGTTGGTGCCAATTAAGATTTCGATCCACAGAAATGCCAACAAGAGAAAAGGACTCATTACTTTGAATAACTTGGTTGTTCATTGTGATGGGTCTAGGGCTGCTGTATCTCTTGTGAGAAAGAAAGCAAGACTTAGTTTTGGTGGGGTTGAATTGTACAAGATTTCTACTTCCCCAGTCTAATATTTTTTGGAGGTCTACGGAGACAGAACCCTCCATGAGTCTGCGATCCTCATCTAATTGGGCTAAAGAGACAGGCTTAGAATATTGTATGTTTGAGTGGAGGGTGCTGTCGTCCGCGTAACTGTGAACTGGGTTGGATGTGCTAGAGAGGAGGTCATTGATGTGGAGAAGAAACAAAGTAGGGGCTAAAGCTGAACCTTGAGGAACTCCTGCATTAATTGGATACAGTTTAGAGGAATGGCCATCCACAACAACAGATATGCTCCTGTTGGAGAGGAAATTTGCTGTCCAGGTACAAAGTTTTGGTGGTAGGCCATAGGCCGGAAGTTTATTAAGCAGCGCTGCGTGCCAGACCTGGTCGAATGCTTTGGATATGTCTAGAGCAACAATCTGGGATTCACCGTGTTGTTCCATAGACTTGTTCCAAGAATGGGTGACAAAGGAAAGGAGGTCGGCAGTCGATCTGCGCTGACGGAATCCATACTGCCTGTCGTGGATTAGACTGTGCTTTTCAAGAAATTTTAGTAATTCGGTGTTTATATACTTTTCCATCGCTTTAGAGACGATTGAAAGGAGAGAAATAGGCATGTAGTTGCTAGGAAGCGCTTTGGATCCTTTCTTAGGGATGGGTTGTACTCGAGCAGTTTTCCAGTTACTAGGGAATATGCCTCTATTGTAAGATGTCTGAAACAGACGAGTCAGGACAGGAGCAAGTTCTGGTGCGCATTTTTTGAGAACAATTGCTATGATCTCGTCAAGGCCAGGGGCTTTCCTGGTATTAAGATCATTAGAACTTCCATTCTTTGAGCTATTGATAAACGCATTTTACCAACAATGTAATAATTAATTTGTAAAAGCAAAAGTTGAAAATCGTACGTATTCACTTTGCATGACAACCAAAACGTAAATTTACGATTATCTGTAGCTTGTATCGCAAAAAAATATCAATCTTATGCTTGATTAGTTTTTCAAGGAATTTTAGTAGTTCGGTGTTTATATACTTTTCCATCACTTTAGAGATGACTGAAAGGAGAGAAATAGGCCTGTAGTTGCTAGGAAGCGCTTTGGATCCTTTCTTGGGGATGGGTTGTACTCGAGCAGTTTTCCAGTTACTAGGGAATATGCCTTTATTGTAAGATATCTGAAACAGACGAGTCAGGACAGGAGCAAGTTCTGGTGCGCATTTTTTGAGAACAATTGCTGGGATCTCGTCAAGGCCAGAGGCTTTCCTGGTATTAAGAGAAGAGAGCATCTTTCGTACCTTTTTAGTTTTGAAAATGATATCAGTCATTTTATGCGCGACATTGGGGACTGTTGGTGGTTGAACATTTGGAGGTGGGTTGAGAGTAGAATTTCCGGC